>CM042033.1:76549163-79049163 GCA_023525975.1 Smallanthus sonchifolius
TATACAACTCGTAATAATCAAGCGTTTTTGGGTTGTTACTGGAAAATAGTCAACTACTATTGAATACACTAGTAAGGCCCAAAACCAAAGCACAATATGGTACATACCAATATTTGGCCAAGATGCAGGAGGCCCAAACCCGAAACACTTATTCAAATGTTTAAAGAAAGAATATACACCTAAACTTAACAATGATGCATGTGATCTAATCACTTTATTAATTCGCACTAGAACACCCTTGTTGACACTCCTTTACTCAGACAACATCTAGGGAGGATGATCAGCCACACTGGGGCTGAGACACGGCCCAGACTCTTACAGGAGGCAGCAATGGGGAATTTTCACTCAAATGTCAAACAAGATCATCCATAACTTGTATCTTCATCAACTCAAAGAGTAATCTTGAAATAACCTTTTGTAGGACCAATTCTGCAAGCAGATTCTTATTCTCAGATTGTGGAGAGTGACCGCTTAAATAACCTATCATTGATATTCTATAAAAATGTGTATTTGAAGACATTTTTTTTGTATATGTGACGCCGGTGGACCATTCAAAGTTCAATCATGGCTTCTTCAATTTGCAAGAATGGACTGAGGAATACACAAAGTTTTTCTTTTGCTATATGATAGAATGATAGGGTGAATCTCCTTTCTAATTAATGTACTGATTCCAGAGAAAGTTGTCGTGTCATATACTTTCAACATTAGCATGTGGGTGAGATTGTTCGGGCATGGTTTATCCTCAACTTGAATATAAATATTGTAAGTTCAAAAATGGATTTTGAGTATTTGGGTACCAATACTCGCTTAGAACTTGGAAAAACGAATTAGGTTGAAGAAACCCAATAAGATATTTAACCACTTCAAATATATCCTAATGACAATATTTATCCAATTTCTAGACATTTCTCGATTATCAAAGATTCCAAAGTCATAACTTGCTTTCAGATTGAATTATTTCCGTGGTATACACAGAATTCAATCGGATAAAAATCAGAGATTCAAGAATGAATATGTGAAAGTCTGTTAGAAATTTCGTGTGTCTTACAATGACCAAATTCATATGTATTTAAGGGGTAAACATTTACATTGGAACGTTATGACGATTATTGGCTGAAAACTGTCACAACCGTCAATCCATAACTGTTAAGCCATTATACTCAGCAGAGGCAATCTACCCAAGAGAGGCAATCTAATCCGGAGAGCAAATTTACTCAGGAGAAGTAATCTTTACTCCGGAGTAGTAAACCGGCCAGCCTGACCAAACTGGTTCGGAGGTTCCTTGCTCTTATCATTTATATTTTGTCAAAAGGAGTTTTAAAAGAAAATTTTCGGATATGTCATGCCAGGGACCATTCAATGTTCAACAACGAAGGTTTCTTTAACTTGCGAGCAGTGACGGACCTAGAAATTTTTTTCATTGGGTCGGAATTTTTTGGGGTCGGTTATCTATCACTAAATAATAAATTTTTTCGGTCCGGTTCATGTCGGTTTGGGTCACATAATACATATATTCTCACTAATTACAATAATCAAATAATCACTGCTAGTATACTAAATAGTAAAAAAAATTTCAAAAAGTTCGCGGCTCGTGGCTCACTCGAAAAAAGCTTGAGAAAAGCTCGTTAGAAATCGGCTTGTTTATAAACAAGCCAAGCTGGCTCGGGTCGGTTTGTAAACGAGCCGAGCCCGAGTCAAGGTAAGCTCGGTTTGTAAACGAGCCAAGCCGCTAGTTAGATTTTTTATTTGGTTAAATTGTTTAAAAAATTAAATGAGTAATGGGTGAACTAAATGTGGGCTTAATTGTCTAAACGAGTTAACTAAATGTGGGCTTAATTGTTTAAATAGCTAAGCTTTTAATCCAACTTAGTCCAAATGTGCAATTAAGTTTTTAGTTTAAATGTGGGTCGGTGTTAAAGATTATTTTTTTTTGGGTCGGTTAAAAATTTATGGGTGTCGTTGTCAATATTTCATGGGGGTCGGTCGAGATTATACTGCATATATAACAAATAATGTTTTTTCATGGATGTCGGCCGACCCGCTAATTAGGGGTAGGTCCGCCAATGCTTGCGAGGATGGACCGAGGAATCCACAAAGTTCAACTTTTGCTATATGATAAAATGATAAGGCGCGTGTAAAGCCCCAAACCCGAGAAGCCTCACGTGTTAGATTTACTTATTCACAATCACTTCTTAAACTTTAGATGTCATAAGCAGCGGAATTTAAACATCATTACATTATCTTAAAATAACAACAAATTAAAATATTGTCTTAAACATTCAAAACAATCACATGGGATGCCAGTGTCTTAAAGCCGAGTAACTCCTCGAGTAGCCAAGCAGCATCCATCAACCGTCATCTAACCTTAACCTGACATGCATACTAAAAGTCAGTTAACGCTGGTTAGTTCAAGTTTTTCATTCAATTATAAAGAAAATGGTTTACCGTTCGTTCATGCATTAGGGTTTTATCATACATAAACAAAACGGGGCTTAACATTCACATTCCATTCATACATACATTAAAACATTTACCATTCTATTCAAGTCATACAATAAATATCTAAATCTGTTTTACCGTCCGTTCCGTCATTTAGTATTGTATCGCCCCTAAGGGTATCATGCATGAAGACCGACAATACTTTACTTTCTGTCATTCATTTATCACTCTTAGAACCCGCAAGCCCCAAAGTGATTCTATTCCCGGGTCACGTTAACCCTGAGTGACCGTCGTCACCCCAGTCCCGATTGTACAACCAGTAAACCCTTGATAGGCCACAAAGGCATTACCCCTGGGAATTACATTCCTAGACTATTTTGTATTAGGTTAGATCTTTTAGTTGGCTTTTTTATTTATTAGCTAGTGTTTATCTAATGACTATATATAGCCCTTATCATTTCATTGTAATATACACTTTTTCATTTTTAGTATAATAAAACCTTAGTCATCTTTTCTCTCTTTTCCTATATACATGTTATCAATTATCATGGTATTAGAGTTTATTCTATCTATGTTCATTTATCATGGTATTAGAGTTTATTCGATCTATGTTCTTTGATTTGATGATTGAAGAGTTTGTAGCAACCATCTGTTTCGCTGGTTCGTACATGCTTCTGGTTCGTCGTTTGATTTAATTCTAGTTCGTATTGGTTTGTCGTTTTCGTTTTCGTTCGTATTTGTTGCTGCCGTTTTCGTAATTAGAGTTTGTATTTGCTTCCGCTGCTTATCTAGTATTTGGTCGTAGATTATTGTTGTTTGATAACATGGCTGGAAATGGTGACTCTCTTCAGTCCAATAGTACCCAAACTGGATGGTAAAAACTATGCCTATTGGAGTTATGTGATGAAGAACTTTCTTCATGGAAAACATACGTGGGGTTATGTCACTAGTACTAAAGTTAAGCCTACAGACAAAAATGCTACAAATTTGAAAAATTACTTCGATACATGGGAAACTGGTAACTCTAAGGTTATCACTTGGATCAACAATTCTTTAACTCAGTCAATTAGCATTTAATTGACTAAGTTTGACACGACACAAGAAGTTTGGGATCATTTAGATAGACTGAATACTCAACCTAACTTTGCTAAGTAATACCAATTGGAATATGATATTTGTGCTCTTCAACATAATGATACGAGTATTCAGGACTTTTATGCTAACACAAAAAAATTGTACATTTCTAACATAAGCCATTTTAAACCATTACCTAACCCGCATATCTTGCTAGTCTACTTCTAGTTTTTGGAAAGTGACTCTAGTTTATTGCAAGACTCAAACTCAATATCTCTAAGTTATCTTGAGGTTGTAAGAACTACTAACTAAACTGAATTGAACCTAAAATAACACCATCTTTCCTTTTTTCAGTACTTTTCAAAATCTGAGTCATGCGACCATATTTCAAGTCATAGTTTTGTAGATAGCAAAATAAACAGCGTCGGTTGTCCAATGCAACCGCGCTACTGTAGGCCAAGTAATTTGTTGAAAGTTAGGAACATTGTTGTACTAGGATGAACCTCAAAGAGTGTGACAGCATTATGGAATTTATGGTAGCCCCATGCATATATGCATTCTGCCACTATGAGTGAATATGGTTCTATTCACTGGTCATAGGGGTTAAAGTAGTAACATATTCTCTAATTTCGTTGACATCCACAAAGTTTAGACATAGAAGTTGTATTGCTCGAGTTTATTGAGTCCACATACGATCCACAAATATATTGGATATGGGTGTGACTCTGACCATATACTTGAATTGTTAACCACATGATTTGTAGCGAATTTTTTGGATAAACTTTGTGAATCGTGCAATCACTTTCATATTGAAGTATTTTGATGGATTTTTCGAAATTTCAATAGGATATTTCAGAAAATCAAGAACGAGTATGTGCATATGTAAAAACCGTCTACCCCAGATAGGCAAGAACTGCGCTTTTATAAGCAGTGAAGCAATACATCCATGATGAAACAACACAACGCTTCATGAACCAGTGCATCAGTTTGGCGGGTAAACCGGTTGGCGCATGCCGAAGCGTCGACTGAGATTGGCGGGTAAATCTGGTAGTCATTCAAACAAATCATTTTTTGGGGCGCTGCCCCTTGACCCTGTTATTCGTCAGATGGAAATCTTATTAGGCTTGAATTAGCATGCACTTCGCACCACGAAGCTTATTTAAATTTCTCTTTGATTTTAAGTAAACTCTAATTACCTAAAATGAATTAATGACACTAAAATAATCGACATGATAACGTTTTCTACATGTTTTAATTATGGATCACAATATATAAAATATACAGATTATTTTAATTTAAGAATGGGAGTAAAAATTATTTAAAGAATAAACAAAACTAATGCAAGTCCTTCAACACCCAAACAGACAAAAGAAAACAAAAAGATTCTGATAGTACTAGTGGTACAAAAGCACATATTTCATAAATGGGAATCTAGAGATGCCTAATACTAGTAATAGGTGTACATCATTTTAAACCACAGAAGGAAATCGTTTACATGAATATGAAGATTTGTATGCATCCTTGTATGGAGTAAAGAGTCAACCAATTAGGCCAATGACAGACATGCAATGTTGTCTCCACATTGTTTACAGCCGAGCCACTCGTAAACTATTTAAAATCGTCTCGTTAAAAGCCTGAATCGAGTCGAGCTTAAACGAGCTCGAGCCTATATCAGAGCTCTTTTATTAAAAGAGCACGAGCACGAGCCCGAGTGTCACATATTGAGCTTGCTTAGCCTCCTATACTCAACAAGCCTATTATTTATATTATTATAAATTATTTTATTTAATATATAAAATATAAAATTACAGAATAATTATTACATATAGAATTATGATAAAATAACTAAATAATATATATTATTTTATACATAATAAATTATAATTATATATATATATATATTGATAAAAAAATTCATAAATAATAAAGAGTAAAGCTTGAAATTTTGACATAGAGCTCGAAACAAGTCAAACTCGAGCTTGAAAAATTACTCGCGAGCCGAGCTCAAGTTTTAGACATAGCTAGATCTCGAAACAAGTCAAACCTGAGCTTGAAAACTTACTCACGAGCCAAGCTCGACCTTTAGACATAACTAGAGCCGGAAATGAGTCAAAATTGAGTTCGAAACATAGCTAGAGCTCAAAATGAGTCGGACTCGACTCGTTTACAGCCATTCCACAACCTAGCTGGGGCTATAAGCAATGATGTCATGACAGATATCGTAGCCTACGCAGCCAGTAAGTTTCAGATATATGCAACATATAATGAGCTTATAAGAGTTGCTATACTTATTTGCTAATAAATTGGTCCATTCTATCACATTCGGATTTTAATGTCAAATGGATACTCAGCCCCGCCCATGAGGTATTTTGTATAGATGCCAAGAATTAAGCTTATGCAGCAGGTGAGAGGTGGGTAACACGTGTTGGTTATTAAAATCATTGTACGGAAACACAGATGGCCAGCTACAAACCTTGGAGTTTTGTTCAGGACAACGTACATCCGAGGATAACCCATGAAAGGCTATTTATTTTCTAGTGAAATCTAGGACCAGATAATTGGGTCTAGACACCCTTTTTAAGGTTATATTTATTTTGATTCGGGTCACCGGCCCCGGGCCCCGGGCCCCGGTTATTTGTGTCACATAAATAGTTTTCACAATTAATTTTAGATAAGTTGATAAATATTATTATAGTTTATATTGAGACTTGTATTTATAAATTTTGAACTTTAATTTAACTTTATAAACATCTTTTTGTCACATTGTTCAAACTCAAAAAGTTTCATCCATTTTCCTCTCTAAATCGAACCAAGTTTGGCTCAGTCGACCTAGCCCGGGCTAGCGTTGGTTCAACCACAAAGTCAAAAGTGGTCCAACCCATGTGAACTGAACAGAACCGAACCGAACCGAACCGAACCCACATTGTTATATGTAGATTTCTCCATCCTATTTAGAACTATATATTGTATTACAGAAGGAAAATAAATGGTTCATGGAGATACTGATTCTTCATACAAGAGAATCACTTTTGTGATGCTTAACGAAGCGAATCTTTGATATTCGTCTCGTTTGGCAATCTTTATAGGCCAACTAGCACGGGCCCACTTCCCTGTCCCTCAGTTCTTGGAGCTTATAAAAGGCACACATTTGCCACCTATCGACTCATACCATCTCTCGAGTGTTTCATCAACACATCGTCCCCGTATATGGCATCTAGCTCAATGTCTTCACGTGAGTCTGGTTCATGGACTGCCAAGCAGAACAAGGCCTTTGAGAAGGCTCTGGCGGTGTTCGACAAAGACACCCCTGACAGGTGGCATAATGTCGCCAAGGCGGTTGGCGGAAAAACTGCAGAGGAAGTGAAGCAACATTATCAAGTCCTTGTGGAGGATCTCAAGCACATTGAAAGTGGTCTGGTTCCTTATCCCAATTACCGGACCACTGGATGATCATATATAAGGTAATTACAACACAAATCTACAATGTGAATGTTTAGTTACCATACAACAGAAACTTTTTATAAACTCTATTTTTTTAAATAATAGACGGACCAACGTGACACCTTAGTCAAATCACACATTGGTCCGTCTGCAGACAAGGTCATAAGAAAAGTCCCACCTCAAATACCAGTATTGTTTTGGGCGCATTGACTTTGGACGAGCTGACAATATTGGTTGGTATTTGGGGTCAGATGTTAAATGCTAAAGTATTCATCCATTCATGATTCATGAAGCTCTTTGTCTAAAATGCAGGATGACAAGAATAAAGATGCAACTAGCAATTTGGAATTCCTATATGTAATTTGATTTCTGCTATAAGTTGCAGAAAATATCTGGTTTTCTTATATTTTGGTAATTGTATATTGGTAATGAAGTGAAGTCACATACCAATTGTGCTTGATTTGCAGTTTCTGTAATCAAAATGTTTGCTCATTTTATGGATTTTGATATTCACAATTTGATTTGCCCATTATAACGAGATGATTCTGACATCCAAACAAGTTAAAAATAATAAAATTGCTGCTTAATTCATATGTGATTTGGCACATGCGAATGGTCGTGGCACACGTGAGTGAATTGAAAGACAACATAATTATTTTTAAATTTTTGTGCTTATTCATTTTACAAATATCACATGAAAAGGAAAGATTTGGATCGAGAACTTGGGCTCAAAACATGTCGAGCCAACATCGAGTTTGACAAGGCTCGAGTTTCTTTGTAGCATTCTCCCTATTTAAAGGATTTATCCCAATGGAATACACATCAAATATAATAGTCTAAATACAATAGTTAATACGTCTAGATCAGTTTAATTTAAGAGCTCACGAAGATTCAAGATTGGGTCGACTTGGACTTAAATCACCTTAGTGATTGCGGCATGACGTTTTTTTTACCTTTTAGTAAAACCATTACAATTAGTCTTATGACTTATAGTAAATTTTCGGTTTTAAGTTGTAGAATTGAACATTTACTATAGCTGATGAGGGATATTCACTTAAACTTTATATACTAGATATGCTTTTTTTGTAAAGTTGAGGTTTTATTCCTTGCCGACATAAAATGTTAAGTATGCCTTCTTAAATGCAAAGTACATCAACATCATGATTGGTATGTATATCATATACTTAAATTATAAGGGAAAAAAATAAGTTTTAAGTTAAAAGAGTCTTACATCATATTCTTTAAACCTTATTTTTATCCTTAAAATTATAAAAAATGTATATTAAAATCTTAAATATACCAATTCCTTGACAATTTCATTAAAATCATAAGGACAAGGAATGAGATGTGAGAGGTTTTTAAAAAAGAAACAATTTTTTTATGAAATGATGGTTTTTAGTTAAATTATAAAGATAAGGAATCCTTATGCGAATGCTCTAATTTAACTAAAAAACATAATTTTCTAAATTTATCTCTCATTTTCTAAAAATTCTTCCACATCTCATTCCCCATATCTTACTCTATTCAATTAAACAAACTTCTTTATTTTTTTTTATTATTATTTATTATCTTTTTATCACTCACATTCACTCATAAAAAATATAAAATAATGGATATGAAGTGTGAATAGTGAGCCCTCAAAAATAGGAGACTACTTTGCTTTCCTTTACAAATATGGGGATGGGGATGGAGAATGGGTTTAAGTGATTTTCAGTATGGGGGTTGAGGACATGGGGAATGTGATGTGAATGCTCTTAAAACCATTTGCTTCGGATTGTGTTTGATCTTGCAAGAAGAATTGATCTCGATACGACATTTAGGCGAGAATGTTGAGATAAAATATCTAAGTTAATGTAGACATTTATCATGTCCTCACAGCCCCTACTCACATGTCTAAACGTTCCTTCAAATATCTGAAACTAGACACTAATTTCACATAATGAATCAAGATAGGGATGAGCATTTGGTACCGAGTATCGTACCGTACCGATTACTTGAACCCATATACCTGTATCAAAACCGAATATATAAGTATATTATATAATTTCAATAAAAATAATAAATATTATGTTAAAGTTATTAGAAATTTAAAACTGTTAATATCATAAAATTGTTAGAAATGTAAAATATTATTACTTTTATGAAAGATCGATCAGTTAAACAAATCAGGTAACTTCATAAAACCTCAATTTGGCCTATTTGGGGTAAAAAAAAGATATATATAAAAGATAAAGCAAAGACAATGAAAGTGCAAACCTCCTATAGCAAGCTCTGATGATAAAAATCCACTTGATGTAATAAGAAGAGAGAATCAACTCACAAATAGAGGTTTTATTATGACCATTGTCCCAACCACCATACATAGAGAGACACATATCATCAACGTGAACCACAATTGCAAACTAAAATTGAAGACACAAACGAAGAGCAATAACCCATACCAATTAGCAACAGCTACGTTCAGCTGCGCACACCCAATTTCAAACTTGAGACCTGCACACGAAGAAAATGTAAGAAGTGCAAATTAATATTTAACAACGAAAATAAAGTGAGGAAACGCATACCGATTAACAAACGACGTACACTTTTTAGTTAATGATTAAAAATATAATGCTGATAGTGAAACCATTACAAATCCTAGTGATTCCGTTTATTGATTACGCATCCTACTAACGTGACAAGACATTTTCACTTTTTAGTAAAACCATTACACATAGCGTTAGGCGTTAGTAAGTAAATTTTAGGCTTTTAAGTTGTAGAATTGAACATTTACTATAGCTGATGAGGGATATTCACTTAAACTTTATATACTATATATGCTCTTAAACTTTATATACAAGATATGCTTTTTGTCAAATATTCACTTAAACTTTATATACTAGATATGCTTTTTGTAAAGTTGACGTTTTAATCCTTGCCGGCATAAAATGTTAGTGCGTGGGGGTTGGGTCCAGCGGCAAAGCTAATTGGAGTTAGAGTGTGAAGCTCCCCTAGAGGTTAAGGGTTCGACCCCGCCTGTGACTGATCGCTGTTAAAAAAACATAAAATGTTAAGTACGCCGTCTTAAATGCAAAGTATGTTTCATTAAACGAGATGTGACCTAAAGCAACTTAATACCATTTGTTTCAGATTGTGTTTGATCTTGTAAGAAGAATTGATCTCAATACACATAACGACATTTAGGCGAGAATGTTGAGATAAAATATCCAAGTTAATGTAGACATTTATCATGTCCTCACATGTCTAAGCGTTCCATCAAATATCTGAAACTAGACACTAATTTCACGTGAATGAATCAAGACACGTGTGAGTGAATTGAAAGACGATGTAATGATTTTCAACCTTCCTTTTGTTCACACGTGAGTGAATTGAAAGAAATTGTAATAATTTTCAATACTGTGTAGGGGTAATAAAATGTGTATTCATGTATGGGATCAGGTATGAAATTAGTTTTTAAAAAAAATTACAGGTTTGGAATAAGTATGGTGTTAACTCTTAAGTGATACAAAACCGAATATATAAGTATTTTATATAACTAGGTAAGAAACTTGTGTAATACACAAGTTAAATAAATGTTTTTTAAATTTATTTTAAATAACATATCATATATTTCTCAAAGAAGTTTTGTAAAAAATTAAAGAATAGGGACTTATGGTGTAATCATATTATTTATCAAATTAAAAAAAATCATTATTATTTAATAGGAGAAAGAGATGGAAAATCAAAATCTATACTTAATCAGAAGTCGACACGTGGCATCCAATATTTATTAGGAGAGACAGACGGGAAAACTAACTTTTAGGTGGTCTACAAAGATGACACGCGTCCCTCGTTATTTTTATTTATTAGATATAGAAGATTTCAATAAAAATAATAAATAGTATGTTAAATTATTAGAAACTTAAATTTACTAATATTATAAAACTATTAGAAATGTAGTTGAGTATATTATATTTCAAAACTGTTTTTTGAGGTGAGTTTAAAATTGGGTTTCGTATAATGTGCATCCAAACTGGTAAATTCTTAACCACATAAGATCATCCAACCTGATGCTCGTGGATATAACCGCACAACCCATTGGTAAAGAGTAACGGATAGACGACGGGTGAAAGTTTTATGAATTACCAATATCCGTCTCATACTTTGTCACACCCTCAAAATCCACCTACGAGGTTATATCGCGAGGCGCGTGACAAACCAGGATCATTGTCATTAGTTATGTTGAACGACCACTATATGAGTTTTAAAATACCAGTGTTGCTTATAGTCACGAGACAATACCGTTAAGTTTGAAAGTAATGTGGAAGCGTAAAATAAAAACCAAGTTCAAGAATGACCAAATGCGCAAAACAGGCGCCCAAAACCAAAGTAGTTAAAGTAAGAAAAACGTGTTTAATGAAAGCCATGCAAACTTCGATGCATACTATTCCTGATGTGTACCTTAGCAACCTGAGAAAGACATGCTTAAAGTGTCAACACAATGGTTGGTGAGTTCACAGGTTTGTAAATAAATAAATGTTTGATGTTCGCAAGATAATGTAACTAAAGTATATCAATAGATAGCTAGTCTATGTACATGCTACTATAAGTGTTTCGCAACCGAAGCTGACTGTTTGGTTTGTTTTCCTTCCGCCATGTCTACCAAAACAATGGCTATGTGTTTAGGTCAATATTACACCCGTTCGACCTCCGGTCGAGTTAGCGCGACTAACGCGGGTGGGGCTTAGTACTACTCAAGATTACCTCGCTATGTTCCAATACTAACGGTTCGAGATGTAAGGACTTTCATGGTATGTTTGCACTATAGTACGCAAGTGATATAACATTAATACATAATCCAAAATGTGTTTGTGTGCATGCTTTCTCCCCCAAAAAGGAAGTAAGTAAAAGAGAGAGGTCGTGAAACTCACATCAGAGTGTGTGCTAAAACAGCAAGTGAAAAACAAGCGACCCGTTAACGGCTACCTATATTACATAAGTTTATGAGTGTGTGTTCGTGTTGGTTCGTAAGACCCTTTGCATCCAAACAATCCCATTGTTTATGTGTTTTGAAAAAGAGTTAGCTAGTTTGACTCAAGTTTGACCCGACGACCCGTTGGTGACTCAATGTATGAATTAGTGTTTGATTAGCATAATACTATCATATTAAACACATAAGATCATGCAGGTAACACTTAACAACAATTCCTTATTGTTCTAGTATGCTAGCACAGTTACCACATTTAGTAAGTTTTCATATTTAGAAGGTGTGTTCAAGACTCGCGTTTTCTGGAAACTATCATTACCAACATGTTCATAAAACCAATCTAACATGTCCTAGATCATCACATCACATACCATACGCCTAGAACTCAACATGTAGTTCATAATCCAAATTAAAGTTTCCTTTTATAGTAAGTTAGGCATATAACTACAATTTCAATGATTTAAAGTTCCTAACATGTTTCTATGTTCATCATAGCATATAAGAAATATTCACGTTGCACCAAACATGTCTAGAATTCACATCCCAAATTGATAAACTCGCAAAGTTTCTATTTATAGTAAGCTATGAACACCATGCGTAATTTCTAACTTCTAACACATTACAACATGTTATCATGTCCTAACTAGCATAAGACTATCATCATACTATAACATGCATGTCCAAATTGCAAGCCATTAACATTCATGACAAATAAAGTTTCAATTTTTAGAAACCCTAAGTAACCGAGCTAGGTACATGAAATCTAATTCAACAAATCACATAGTCATGCATCAATTAACATATAAACATCATCATATCACATCCATCATGTCTAACATGCAATCTAGAAAATCAATAAAGTTTCTAATAATAGTAACACTCGGTTTTCATGCATTTAGAGTTTTACAAACAACATCAAATCTAAGCAAATATCATAACATACATTAATTAACGTTAAAGTTTGCATCTTAATTGAAAAGAATCATTGTTTGGATGAGCTAGGGTTTTTCTAAACCTGAAAATCGAAAATAGTATATAAACACGGATGAAAATCTTACTTGATGCGTTAACAACGATGATTGTTACTTGGATTGATAAAAAACACCAACAATTGCACTTTGAAAAATGATTTGAGAATGGATTTAGATGGTGAAGGTGAAGTCAACGATTTCAAGAGAGTGGGGGTGGGGGTTTCGACCAAAGAGGTGTAAGTGGGAATTAGGGTTTGATAAATTTCTTAAATACTCCACTCCATGGGTCCAGAATGGATTAAAAATAAGTTTAGCTGGCCCATGGGTTAATTTAAAAAGGATTAATAATTAATTTACTAAATCAAACTAATTAAAATAATTTCTACTAATTATTTTTATAAAAACTTCTTTATAAAAAATTACTAATGCATTTAAAATCACGCAGTAACGTGTAAACGTACGCGGTTTCACGAAAGTTCACGAATTAAGCATAAAATCATAAAGCACATAATTTCACATAAATTATATTAAATATAATTGTCCGAAATATTATTTTGATTAATCACCAACGTTCGGGGACAGACTCATGTGACTCAGTAATTCTCTGAATTACCGTTATGTGAGTGTTTGTGCAGTAACCGACACACTTAATTAACCCTAATCAAGTGTAATGCATGAATGAATGACTGACTGAGATAACGGAGTTAACCTGGAAATGTCGGGTGTCACATCATCCCTTGTTGAAAGAATTTTCGTCCCGAAAATTTAAGTAAAGTCGCTAATTGTCTGAAAAAAAATTTTGGTTGTCACATACTTGGCTCATTGTCATCCCTATTCTCATTTCACCGTACACCAACATCACATGAAAAGGAAAGGATTTGAGTGAACTCCCTAATTCAATTCTAAGGCTGAAAACATGTCGAGCCAAGATCGAGATTGACAAGGCATGAGTTCGTCCAGACAACTTTAAATCAAGCTCGAGTTCTCTTCAATAGTTCTAAGAGCTTTCATGATACAAGTTCTTGTTAGGCTCAAGAAGGGTTTAAATTTGGCTCAAACTCGGCTTGAAATGCTTGAATAGTTATATAAAGATTATTTTTTCTATAAGAACTCATTCAATTTTATAGAAAAATTACAACAAAGCTTGATGATAAGTAAAAAACGTTTTTAATAATGTTAAATTTTAATAGCATCCAACAATAACATCAATTACAATTTTCATCTTATATATTTATTTATACACATCTACATATTACTTCAGAATCGAGTTTGGCTTATTGTTATCGTTAGTGATTTTAGTGCCATCGATGTCATTTTAATTAGTTGGATTTACCTATGACCA
This sequence comes from Smallanthus sonchifolius, assembly GCA_023525975.1. Classification (NCBI taxonomy): domain Eukaryota; kingdom Viridiplantae; phylum Streptophyta; class Magnoliopsida; order Asterales; family Asteraceae; genus Smallanthus; species Smallanthus sonchifolius. The sequence continues at coordinate 76,563,397 of CM042033.1, forward strand.
AAAAGAAATCATAGTAAACATCGAGACAAGGAGGTGTTCTTGACTTAAGATCGAACTCCTGCAACACTATGCCAGGCAGCGTTCAATACCTCGAGCAAAATCAAGTGAAGGTGTTCTTGACTAAGATCTTACAATCTAGATCCAAATTTACCTCTTGATCTTATAAAGACCAAACAATCTTAAGTAAGATTCTAGTCTTAACAACAATAAGATCCCAATCTTACTAATCTTATGGGAACTCCTGCAATACCCTGCCGAGTGACGATCAATACCTCAACCAAAATCAATCGAAGGTGCTCTTGACTACGATCTTACAATCTATATCAAAATTTTACCTCTTGATTTTTATAAAGACCAAACATCTTAAGTAAGATTCTAATCTTAACAACATTAAGATCTCAATCTTAATAATCTTAAGAAAAAGAAATTACAATTGGCCTTCTACTTTCTCCATAAACTTCTATTCCCTTGCCTAGGTAAGCATCTCAAATGAGAACCCCTATAATACCCTGCCAGGTGGCGGTCAATACCTCGAGCAACATGAATTGGAGGTGCTCTTAACTAAGATCTTACAATCTAGATCCGAATTTATATCTTGATCTTATAAAGACCAAACGATCTGAAGTAAGATTCTAATATAAACAACATCAAGATCTCAATCTTATAATTTTAAGAAAAGAAATTAGGGTTGGCCTACTACCACAGTTGTCAATAGCGACTGTAGCGGTCGCTATAGCGAATAGCGAAGCGAAGCGATGTAGTGTCGCTACAAGGGGTGTAGCGATAAATAGCGGAAATAGCGACATTTTTGTTTTTTTAAATTATCTTGATAAATATAAAAGGGAGCCCATTGGGTTTTTTTGTATCCTGATTGAAAAAAGAACGCAATGATGATGATGAACCGGAATATGAAGACTTAGATGATTTGTGCTAAGTATTTTAGCTATGTTACTTTATAGCTACAAAATGAAATACCGGTCGCTGTTTATCGCTATTTGCTACATAGCATATAGGTCACTTGTCGCTATTTATCGCTATTAACAACCATGCCTACTACTTTCTCCATAAACCTCTATACCCCTAGTCTAGGTAAGCATTTCCAATGGAAACTCCTGCAATACCCTACAAGATGGCGGTCAATACCTCGATCAAAATCGGATGCTCTTGACTAAGAATTGTCAGATCAGAATTTACTCCTTGATCTTATTAACACCAAACGATGTTTAAGTAAGATTCTAATCTTAACATTAAAATTTCAATCCTAATAATCATAAGAAAGAAAGTAGGGTTGGCCTACTACTTTTTCGAGAAACTTCTATCCCCTTGCCTAGGTAAGCATCTCGAGTGAGAAATCCAATCCTGTAATACCCTGTGAGGTAACTGTCAATACCTCATGCAAAATCAATTGGAGATGCTCTTAGCATATACAATGTTGTTTCTATTCAAAAACTTGTCTATTTAGGCTTTTGGTTTTAATAAAAATTAACATGAAATTTGACAAAACGATAACACTTTGTCTCAAGAAATACAATATTTTCTCTGTTATAATATGGCAGGTTCAATTTTCCTTATTGGTAAAAAATTTCATATGTATTTTTTTATCAACTTGAAATTATTGCTTAATTTTTATTAAGCAACATATTAAACTTAACTCGTATTCGTGACAGGTTTAATACAGTTAAATATCGGTCAAATACTAATTATTGTCAAATATATGGCAAGTTCAATACATTTTTGACTTCATACAGTAGTTGTATGAAGTCAAAATCAAGAATCTTAAAGAAGTTTACTGGACTGTAATTGTAACTACAGATACTAGTCTAAATTCCTCTAACATACTTCCTCATCCATTTGCTATGAACAAAAAGGCATACAAAACTCCACTTTAAAGCATATCAACATCCATCACTAATTTAAAGCACAAACTATTATGCATACCTTTTAATAAAACAGTGTGTCACTAAATCATCGGGTCGAAGAGCATGTTGCAACAACTATGGTAATGCGCTAATCAGAAACAACCGTTTGTAGGGATAATGAACTCTCAACTCCCTTGTTATCGCCACTTGTTTGTGCAACAACCTTAGACATTCCAAACATCTACAATACACATGATACTTTAGATTTTAAGAATCAAACATTGGGTTTGTGGGAGTACTTGAGAAACAAAACCTTTGAAATGGTCTTTTGGAAGCATGTTTTATGTTCATCCATGGAAGCATGTATGAACTCATCAATGTGATCTTTCACATCCTGCAAGAAAGTTGCATCTTCTGATTTCTTTCTTCTACATGATGTCATGGCTGGAGGAGAAGCAGAAGGAATAGATTGTTGACTTTTTTCTGTTGTCATTGTTGGTTTTGATGCTCAACACAGTGCTTTTACCTTGACAAAATTAGGTAAAAATAATAACAATAATAAAATTAGATAAGCCCCAAAATCGTTAAGATTGCATACGAGTTTTAAGTATCGCGATTGTTCTTCGAGTAATCCATTTGCACAAAAACAGAGCATTGATACAGATAAGTTATGTTGATGACAAGTTTGCATACAATCTAAACCCTAAATCCTAAACGCTAAACGACAGGACCAGGGAACCAAATAAATCTTCCATCTTTTACATCAACAGTTTGTGATTATGAGAAAATGTAAATACATATCATAATTGAAATTTTACCAAGGACAATTTGTAATGAATTCTCAAAAGTTGAAAACCAAAACTACAAATACCTTACTTGGCTAAATTTTCCGATTAGTTATTTAAACTTTCCGGTATGTCAAATTAAGTAGGAAGAACAAATACCTAAGGTGTCAAATCGATTGACTGACTTCAAATTTCTTACCAATCTAGGATACAACGTGTACGTGAAGGAATCATCGATTAGATTTCAAAATTTACCCAATTTTTTTCAAAACAACGATTGTAAAAAACCTAATTCCTTCAATCATGCCACTTTTTCCAGAGAGATTCGAGACATACCTTATTGAAGAAGAAAAATCAGCGTTTGGGGAGCCAGTCTTCAGATTATGTTTTGCCTTCTTCAAGAGAAGTTTCAGGCATACCCCGTACGACGGCGTTTCAGTTTTGGCTGTGATCAATGTTTTTTTTTTTGAACCGCGAACATCGAATGTTGTGACGTCGCATCCCCGTCACATGACAGAGACTCGTCCAACTCCGGCCAATATGTTGTCTTAACCGTGCCCACTTGGCGTAAGAGTTGGAGAGCATCCAAGGAAAAATCCCACCCAATACGGCCCCTTCCGGACTTGAGGGAGAGCCGAGGCTAAGAACTAGGCTTCATTTGCATGCCTCAGAAATTAATGGTGGTGGCAGGGATTGAACCCGGGTCTCTTGTGACTTCAGGCCTCATCTCAAGCACTACACCACAACCTCTTTGGTAGATGTGATCAATGTTTACTAACTAGAAAAAATGCCAACGTGTTAGCGGCGAGTATGCGAACCTCGTTATGCTAGTTGTCGCGGTCACAATAATGTGACTAAGTACGTAAAAGAAATATATGAAAATTGTCATGACTCGGTTCTGGAGATCATAAAAATGATAAATTGCGCTGCGAATATGAGTTAACATTGAAACGATAAATTCGTTAAATAAGTTAGTAAAAAGTTAAAAAAACAAAATAAAAATAGGAAAAAATAAATTTTATAAACGAATATAAAAAAAGTTAAAATAAAAAAAAAACAAAACTTGAGAAATAAACTTGAAAGTTTAGAAATTTAAGAGGTAAAATTAAGAATTTTATCAAGAGGTAAACATGAAACTTTAGAAATTTAAAGGGTATATTTGAAAATGTAAAAAGTTGAGTGGTATTATTTAAAAATGGAGAAAGTTGAGGGGTGTTTAGGAAACTTTGGTCGATAGCTTAGGATTGGCCACCGACTTGCAAATTGTGTTGTAGTATAATTAGTTCCATCAAACCGAAATTATAACATCATAAATAATAAAATATATATAATATGAATTTTAAAATTGGAGCTCTATGTATTACAAGAACAAATCAAAATTATTATTTATTATAAGTTTTTATAAATATTAAATGATTTATTGCTCTAATTAATTAATTAATTTATTTTATCTTTCTCCTCTCAAAATTACTTTTAACAAGTTTTATATACATGTGTAAATGGTAAAAACTTATATATGTGTAATTCTTTATAATATACGAGTACATGTAAATTTACACATATCAATTCATATAGTAATGTTGTATTTAATAATAATCTTATGTTTTACATAAATAAATGATTTTGATTGTTTCTTCTAAGTTCTTATAATATTTAGGGGTTCTCGTTTGATCCCCCCCTCCCCCCCTAAATGTATATATATAATTTAAAATGAAATATAAAAAATACTTTATATTTTGGAGTGAATTTGTAATTTAAATAAATTAGGAAGAATTAAATAGATAAAATATGAAGCTACTAAATGAATCGGTAAATAAGATTAAAAAAATATTAAATTATGATCCAATCATCTTGTCCGACTGGTAAATGGACAGTTCAAATGGGAATTATTTGAAACAATGTTTTTAGAATCGGATGAGACATTGAACCAGTCCACTGGCTGGACTATTCAGACCGATTGGATCACATTTAACAACCGTATGATGTCATAAATATTATAAAATTCTAAATAATATATATCTAATTTAAAGCAAAATATGAAAATATCCTATGTTTTGGTATAAATTTTTAAGGAAAAAATAACTAAAATCCAGTTCAAATAGGGTAACCAGACAAAATTTTAAACATTGATTAAAATAGGTTTTCCAGTTCGACCGCCCGGTTCACCGGTTCAATTGAAAAACGGTTTAAATAGACTAACACGACTGGTTAGGCATCCGGTTTTCGGTCCAACCACCCGGTTCAGTTATGAAAATATTGATTCAAAGACGCATAATTGGACCGGCTGGTGTTCAAACGAATCGAATCGGTTTATTCAAATCGAATTATTCGAATTTGATTTTTTTTCTGGATGAATTCGAATAAAAATCTCTGAAACCGATTCGAATAAGCTTGTTCGAATCGAATCGAATCTATTCGAATAAACCAAATTACTAGTTTTTATTTTTTTTTGAAAAAAAAAATAAAAAATTTATATACAACAATTAGAATTAGGGTTTGAGTTTAGAGAAATATATGACCATGTAGAATTTTTATGGATTTGAATTTAAAGCCTACACAAAACTTAAAATAAAAGTCCAAATCAACCAAAATAAAAGGATATTATATATTTAAAAAAATTAAAAGTTATATAATATATCAATTCGGTTTATTCGAATCGAATCGGGAATTTTAGGATTCGAATTCGATTCGAATTCAACTTATTTATTTGAATTGAATAATTATTCGATTCGAATAAGCAAAAATTCGAAATCGATTTTTTTATTCGAATTTGGTTCGAATCGAATTTCGGTTTATTCGAATGGGATTCGAATAATGAACACCCCTACGGCTAGATACCCGATTACCCGGTTCTCGGTCCAACTGCAATCGTAAAACATTGGTTGTGAACTTGTGATGCACTGATGCCCCAATTAGACCTGGCAGGACCCATTAGGCTGCATATCTTTACTTGGTCCGGTAGGTCAAATGGACCGTTGATCCCGATGGACTTGTGCGGCAACACCGCATCCATTCATTAATAAAAAAAAAGTATATATCTTTAATAAAGGCAGTTTTGTTTACATATCATCATGCATATTTCCTGAACCTGATCATAAAATTTATATTATGATAAATGAAACAAAAACAAATTAGTTATAAATATAACGGGTCAAAATGATCAATTAGCTAGATTAAAAGTCGTCAAAATTTTATATCAATAATATTATGCTATTGTTTAATAATATATTTTTAATCTTGTTTAAGATATTAGTTAGTGTAAATTAGGAAAACAAACGTTATTCCGTCAACACTAAATCTAATATGGTTTGTCCTTATGCACTCGTTCTTAAAACTAGCTGTGTTTGATTGTTATTGATACGTGCCTTACTTTTGCAGTGTGTAGTAGATTTATTTTACTTTTTTTTATAAGTTTTCTACCTTTTTACTTTTTAGGTAAATTTTATATATCTTATGTTAAAAACTCTCTCAAGATGAAAAATGAAGTGGTTGCCTTAAGTTTCCAAGTGGATGTGTAAGTTTTGTCATGTAACCTTTTGGATTATGTAAACGGATTAGACACCACATCAAAAGGGTAAAAAAAGGAAAAGCATAAAAAGCCCTTAAGAGAATAACTACCCATGCTGAGAGGTGGCACGTACACCTCACAAAAAGCATCACAATGTGACCACCAATAGAAGAGAGATACCAACATCAATTCGGTTATCATCGATGGGGCCCACTTCACTCTCGACGGTGACGGGAGAAAATCCAGTATAAATACCAAGTGACCTCACATAAACAGGTATGCACAAAAAACCCCTCCGACGAATGAATACTTATCCTTACACCGGAGGATAGTCACGGGGGACAACCCCACCCTGTGGTAAGGCTAACAATGTTTACTGTTTTGCAGTGGTGATTATTCCATCCCCAAGTCAAGACGATTCCTCTAAGTGGAAACCAGGATCTGAATCATCGTTCCGGGGTGTGTTTCTTCATGCATCGTTTCGGGGTGTGTTTCTTCATACACCAAACTTCGTTTCTATTATTTTTATAAAGTTTGACTAAAGTGTGACATTCCTAATTTGGTAATTAAGTTGAATTCTTACATGTGTTACTTATAACTTAATGTTTTTCTAACGTGTGAATGTGATTTGGTCCAAGATTTTAATAAAAATAATTGTTTAAAGTTTGGGGTGTTACAAAGAAGTAAATACCAACCTTTTTTTATCTAGTGTACACGGATCAAGTTTTTAGTAGGTATACTTGGACGTATTTTGTATCAAGTATTTAAGGTTTCTTAATCAAAGGAGAAAACAAGCAATATTTGCTAGAATTGCACGTCTCGTGTACATAATTCGTTAACCTTTTACAAGTGATGTCAATTTGAGAGTAACATAATTAGAAAAATTAGCACTTAAAGATGGAGATGGTCACACAATAAAAAATAAGTTTTAAGATCTATGTATTCATACTTAGTTATGGCTTAAAACCAAAGTATTAGTTATGGGATATGATCCAATAACCTCAAAATAATAGCCTGGAATAAGGTAAAAATGGAACTTACATCAGATCACCTGGAAACAACAATAAAGACAAAACCACTTATGGTCGGGCGTCACATGACGAAAGTCGAGACATGCGTCTCTTCAATAAGATAAACGCCGACCTGGACAAGATTCTAACGGAATCCAACGGCAACCTGCGGGGCATTAAATGACAAAGATATCATGGTATAGAGAAGATTCGTTGTCAGCTTGTTAACCAACCGATCAATAAAACCAAACCCCGGTGGTCCAAGTATTGAACCCTTTGATAAAAGACTGATGTCTACAGACCAACTAGCTGACGTCAGGCTAGGAAGTATTTAATGCACATGGAAGTCAACTCCTCCCAGGTATATAAGCTTCTCTTCTCTCATAAGAAAGACATTCAATTCTCTTCGATCAACTACTCACTCACTTAATATTTATTATACCCAACCCATTTACATACTTATTCTCACGCCAGAGACTAGTTACAGCGAAGGCCCCTCGGTCCCTCGTCGTGACGAGAGTAACAATGTTCTATTTTGCAAGGTATTAGGCTACTAACAGGTGAACTAGCAATCTTGGAAGCGCTGACGTCCTACCTCAAACCTTTGGGATATTGGAGCTTATAATTAGTGTGCAAACTTAAACCTTAAATTATTCATACACTAGGTTAGAAACTCCGTGTATTACACGGTTGAATAAATGCAATGTTATATACTTAGTAATAAAAATTTACATATTACATATTTATGACATGCTACAAAGTTTTTTAATACAAATTTTAGAAACGTTATATAGTTATTTTTTTAAAATCTTTATAAAAAAATGAACGAAATATTCAATTTCTAAAAATGTTTAATGAACAAACCTATTTTTTTAAATAAAAAATGTTTTATTAAAAGAATTATATAAATCATTATTATTTAATACGAGAGAGAAGCGGGAAAAAAAATTATAAAAAAACAATTAAAGAAAAATGTGTATAATTAATAGGAGAGAGACGGAGAAAAAATGATGATGATTCATAGAAAAGTGACAAATGTACTCACAAAACCATTATTTATTATATAGTATAGATATATTATATATATATATATATATATATATATATATATATGTTGATCATAATTCAAATCACTTTCTATCTCTTTAAATGAGAGTTTGTTGTTCACAAGTAATTTGTTGCTAAGAGTTAGATAAGTTATTGTTTTTGCCATAGTGTCAGACATATTAAGCCTTGAAATTAACCTCTTATGATTAATTTAAACCGTGTTACATAAGGCTTGTGAGATACTAACTTGATTGTAAAATTCATAGAAGTTTGATGGGAAAATAGTTTTATGTTGAGTATATCGTTTATAACTTAATATAAGCTTTTGACAAAGAAATAATAACACTCTTTCACAAACAATCACCCTATATATGTTAGCTAAATTCGGGTAGGGTTGAGCATTTCACAGTTTTGACCCCTTATACCCGTGATACCGGCCCGTAATCCCAAAAGATGGTGGGTTGAGATGGTTAAGCGCGCACAGGTCTAACCTGAGGGGTCCTAGGGGCTAGGAGAGCCCCTTATGTCCTTTTTTTTAATTAGCACTTTATTTTGCCTTTTTTTTGTTTCTATTTTTTTTTAGGTAGTTACATTTTTGTTTGACCCATTTCTTTTATATCCAACTAAAACACAACTCTCAAAGGGAAATTACATAGAGATAGAAGGCAAACGAGCAACAAGTTGCGCCGCCAACCCTTTTTGAATAGCAAAACCAAGTCTTTTAAAAACTACATCTACAGATCTTGGGGTCATAACATTACTATGCATGACCCGTTGTACTCGGTTAAGTAACTCCACGACCTCTGGTGCCAGGAAACCAAAAGTGTCAAAAGCAAATGGTATAAACACGTGTTGGTTGTCAAGACACGCTTTCTCGTGTTTGGTCACTTTGCTCGAAGCAGCTTTTAGAGCAACCTGACTCACTGTGAAAGCACTAACTCCCAAGCCCACTAGAGGGGAGACCCCTGTTAGATCTACACAGGCATGTTTCCCACCTATCCACCCAAAGACCAAAATGTCAGCGGGTCTGAGTGTTGATCTTCCTTCCAATGGGTCCGTCAAGAAATTCACTGGTGCCTCTTTCTTAGTAGAAACCCCGGCACGCCTAAATATGTCAAAAAGAACATCCCTAACCAAGTCGTGTCGGTACTTGAACCCCGGGAGCTCTCTACAATGAACCGCATGCTCCCCATAGGAGTCTAAACACGCCTTACGGCAAACAGGGCATAACTCGTCAACCGGGTATAGTGGAATCATGAGGCCACCTCTTCTGAATTTCCAATGACAGTCCCATCATCAAGATACCAAGCATGAAGAAGAAGCTTGCAATTGTCTCTAATTTGATGCACAAGGAGGTGCAAAACAAGAGCGAAAAGAAGTGGTCCCAATGGGTCTCCTTGTTGAACCCCGGTGGTGGACCAAATGTACTCGTCTCTAAGATACAATCTAGCTGGTTGCCCATATAGGAATTCTACCCACAAAGAAATAGACGGGCACCTCATCCGGACCTCGCGAAGTAAGACTGATCTATCCACCAGATTAAATCTACGGTAAGCATGGCCAGAGACCCATCCGTGTGACGTTCATTCAATACCCGGTTGACGCTATGTAATATGGCCTCGGCGCCACCCGACACACCAACCCCAAACTGATAATCATTAAGGTACTTGGCCATCTCTTTACCGACACCCTTCATAGCAACCTTGGACACCAACCGCCTCCATATAGTACCCACTGCAATAGGTCGGATCCCGTTGTCGGGTTTTAAGAGCAGTGTAAGAGGAGCAGACGCAACAAAACCTGATAAACTCGATGGGCATCTCCCCCTAACCACAAATTGACCACTGCGGTGATAGTAGTTAAAAGATCAGTGGCAACTGCAGACCCGTCTCCACATAAAGCATCCAAAATGTGTTGTGCTCGCAAGCCGTCTTTCCCACACGAAGTTCCCTTAGGAAACGATTTAATGCAACCAAGGACACTATCAACCTCCGCAACAAGAGGAGGCTCGGAGTATATTTCACTTGGCATAGATGGAGGTTGCCTGTGCGGGTGTTTAGCCTCTAAAGGTTGTATGGTATCGCCATTGTATGGAGCAACACCAGACGAGCATAACACCTTCACTGCCGCTGTAAAATGGCCATCTGCAATCTTACGAAGACACTGCCTGATGTTGGTATTGCCCACAGCTCCCTCCTTATGATTATCAATGCCTCCTGGGCCAAAAGATTCCAAACTAGAACTGTTAAATATATTTTTAACTAACATGGCAATACCATCCTCTTTCCCCCTCCTGGGCCTGATGTTTCTATTGTTTTTTTATTATTATTTAACTGAAAAATAATTATGTTTTTTTTCTTTCGGTTTCTTTTTTTGTAATGTTTGAACGTTAATATTTTCGTTGAGTCAATAACATTGGACGGGTCGTCGAAACAGAGCATTACAAAATTTAACCCTCCCGTTACAACGCGCGGGTTTAAAACCCCCACCAATAGGAGTCTGCCACGTGGATACCATTAGCATTAAATTAATTTTTTTTTTGTTTTTAGCGAAATTTTTGTTTGCATATTGGGTTTAAACTTTAAAGCAGAAAATAAAAGACTAGACTCTGCTGGGTGAGATAGTCTAAGGCGCGCGCACTTCTAACCCGACTGACGCGGGTTTGAGTCCAGGGAGGTGCGTTTCTTTCCTTTTTTTTTAAATCAACACTTTATTTTACTTTTTTTATTTAACTAAGAACATATTTATCTGAGGTAGTCTAAGGTCGTTTATTTACTTTTGGGTTTTTTTAATGGTTTAACATTAGCTTTTTCATTTTTTTAACTTTAAAATATTATTACCAACTAGCAAACTGTGTGAGCACAAAAAAAACCTTGGTACATTACACAAAAAAAGTGGGTTTTATAACCAACTCACCCAACTAATGTTTAACTTTCTATCCTATTTACAAATCACAAATAGGAATAATTTTGAATTTGATCAAATAAGCTTCATTTTCTTCTATTATCTGAGCAAAAACGGAATCATTGTGAAATCTCCAAATTACCCACCAAGCGGTCAAAATAATTCCATGCATAACTTCTTTTTCCTTTTTCGGCCTCGCTAGTGCATCAACCCAAGTAACCAAATGCGAACGATACCAACTAGACGACATAGACGAATCTAACCATTTAACAATTGAACCCCACACCTTTTGGGCATTAACACTATCACCAAAAACATGATCTAACATTTCAATCGCACCGTCACATGTGGGACATAAAAATACTAGGAACATCAATCCCCCGATCCACCAACTTAGGTCTATTTAGGAGACGATTCAGTAAGATACGCCAACCTAGAATATTAACCTTTATAGGAATGAAACGATTCCAACTAGTAACCCCCCGAATCATCCGATAACATCGAGTCAATAAATTTTCAAACATCTTTCACACTAAAGGAACCATCTACATCAAAATCCCAAATCCATGTGTCTTAATCAGACCCAGAGTAAAAGTATTTACTGCTTCAAGCAATTTAATAAATCAATCCATTTCAGCACCACCTCTAAGAACACGCCTCCACGACCACTCCCACACTATCTCACTCTTTCGGTCTTCAATCAAGCAATCTTTGTCAGCTTCTAGACGAAATAGACGAGGAAATTTGACACTCAAAGACTCATCACCCAACAAAATATCCTTCCAAACGGAATGTTACAAACTTTAGCATTTCCGCCGCAACGCGCGGATTTAAAAAGTTTTTTTTGTCAACGTGAGTTGTTTTAAAAATCGGGTTTTTTTGGTATCATAGGCTATAGTGAGTTTGCATTTCGACGTAAGTTTTATCTCGCAAACGAGCCGAACAGATAACACTCAAACTCCCGCCGCACTGGGAAAAAACTGGTTAATTGAAAAACCAAAAGTTGATAGAATAAGTGCGCACAGACACCGGTACTATTATGCGCATTAAAGACATGTATACATTACTGCTCAAGCTCTTGTAAATGAAGTGGCGGAGGCAGGAATTTTTTCCTACGGGGTCGGTATTTTTTAATGCTCGAACAACAAGCCGAAATAAGGGCCGGGTTTGGTTCGGTTGATCATGCCGGGTCGGTCACATAAGAAAACAAATAGTAATAATACAATGTTATTAGAAATAAAATAAATTAAAAATTTATAGTTGTTCTCTATAGGTTTTTTTTAATAGTGCCTCTCAAAGTGTTGATTTTTTTAAAATTTTATTTTTTATTTTAGAATTAGGTTTAAATTTAAAAAATGGGTATTTTGGTTAATGGTTAAGGACTCATCACTCGTGGGCTTACTAAAATGAGTTAATTAAAATTTTATTTTTGGGCTCTTTAGAATATATAATTGAATGGGTCTAGTTTGTTTTAAGCCTACTCAAATAGAAATATAATTTGGGTTTAACACTTTATTTTGAAACAAAATGAACTATTAATTAATAAACATTTTTTTATTGAGTTCAAAGTTTATACAAATTTTTTTCAAGGTTCAAAATCAAATATATATTTTTTAAATAAATGGTGTCAACCTCAAAAAAAGATCAGGGTCGATCGACAATCGCGTAACATACCGCTACGTAATATTTGAATTTCAGTGGGGTCGGGGTCACCGACCCCGCCATGGTACCTCCGCCAATGTGTAAATGTATGTGTACAAGGTGACAAACCAAAGAGTTGAAATAGATCGAGAAAAACAATTATTACATCAGCAATTAAAATCGATAGCCTACTTGTATCATCCATCAGTTTTATTAATTTATGACATAAGAAAAAACGGTGCTTGTTTAGAATTATAGGTAAAAATAAATATTATTGTAGGCCTAAAGTTCGGCACAATTCATATAATGCATTTTATTATTTTATACGGAGAAAATCGAAAAGGAAAAGAGAAAAATATATATTAAACATATAAACTTTATTCTTATTAAATAATCAATTTTAGAAAAAAAAACTACAATTTAGTAAACATTTCACTGAATAAGTGAAGATCAAAGATTTAAACCCCACTCAAAATTGTAAGCCTGATAGACTTCTTTATCTAGTTAGGGTGTTTTACTTAATTTGATTGTAATAAAATAGTTTCTTTATGTGTTAAATAAATTACAACAAAAATATAAAATAACATATACACGTTAAAATATACCAACATTCTTAAATAGGAAAAACAATAAGATCTATACTATATAATAAATAAAGGTTTTTCCATGCCACGTGTCGTCTCCACATTTATTTTCATCATTTTTTTTTCCGTCTCTCTCTCTTATTAAATGCACCTCTATCTTTTAACAATAATATATATTTAAAGAAAGTACTAATTAACTAATAAAACACATTACTTTAAATAAGTCCTTATAAAACTTTGATTTATTTTCGAAAACCAATTATATATTAGTTTTTACATATTTTGAGTTTTTGTTTTTTATACTTAGTAAATGATATATTTTTACACCTGTAAAATAGACATATAAAGATTTAAAATTTTTATTTATTGATATTTTTCACCCTGTGTGTATACACGGGATCTAAACTAGTAAAATTATAAAACTAACTATTGTTCTCTAACTAATTGACATACATCTCTAGTTATGTCTAAAATTTACATAAAACAATATTTTGATGCTCGGGCCGGACCTCTCACATAACTGCTAGATTTTTACAAGTTAAAGGTTTAGTAATATAAAAATAATTCGTTAATTTAATAGGTTAAGAAATTTAACAAAGGTAAATAAAATTTAAGATCTTATTTATAAAAAAGGTTATATAAGAATTGATAGTGTTTTTTTTCACTGATTTGCCTAAAATAAATTTATATTCTTCACTGATTTGTATCTTTTCAATTTTCATAACCACATATTGGCGTTCCATCGACTTCAAACAGAAAAATGCCGTTGTCACTTTCTTCTCACCTTTGCATGTCCATTCATCCTTGATTTCAAAATTGTGGGTTTAGGTTCATGTTCTTTCTTAAATTTCTAATCCACAATTTCTTAGCGTCCAACATGTTATATGCCGTTTAAAACAAAGAACTTATGGTTTATGAGTGAGATGCATGTTATTATTTGTTTTGGTTTATTTATAATGACTTGTATATGTTGAAGCAATATTGGATTGCAATGTTTGATGATAATAGAGTCCCGCATTATGTAGTTTTCGAGTATTGAAATCTGGATTTTCTGAGAGTTATGTGTATCACTTTCAGATTGAAACAATTCGATTATTCACTAAAATTTTTCAATCGGATAAAACTCATAAATCAGTATTCAGAAGAAAAGTATGTGTGATATGTATATATTTCGTGAACCAGATATATGACCAAATCGGTTTTTCCGTACTCGGGGGCAGTAACTGCTATCAAGCGGATACTTTTCAAATTTAAATTCACATTAAAAATTGCGCCAATTTGATATCGAAATTTTAATACAAAATTCCAGAAAATAAAGTTCTGATGAATTTTCAATGCAAATTTCCCGACCCCAACCCAGGGCTTTGCCCCTTGGACCCCGCTCCCCCCTTTGAACCCCCGTTGCTTAGGGGCTTCGCCCATAAGAACCAGTGTGGTTCTTAAATACTTAAAGTCATAATATATAAATTCAAACAAGTGTGCACTCTGCACCTCCTAACTTGATGTTTGATGTATATTATTATTCACTTTGGTCAACAAGCCAATCCAATTACACCAAAATAGTCAACACATTCAACCCTAAAGATCAACATCAGTCTAGTTTTCATTACCCGACTCTTGCGTGTGAAAAAGTAACAATAAAAGCTTATGTGGTTGGTTAATATGATGGTATTCAGTATGATGTCAAGAACCGGCACGTGTCTTGTAGTCTTCTTTTGGAAATTTTGAATGTTATACTAAGAGCTTTATTACATATCCGTTGTTTAGGACACAACCACAAGTACCTAAAGATGTATTTTCAACGGTCATGTATGTATGAAGATTATGATGTATCATATTCACGAACATGACATGATAAGAGAAGACACATTGATTGATAAGGAAATGATAATGGTTCTACCATGAAAACGAAGATTATAGCTAACAAATGGAAAGATAACAAATTGTTTTACTTATTTCTGGCCCGAACTCGGCGTATGACAGAGGGTCTAAAAAGTCCATCGTACAACCGATGTATGAGTATGCCTACATGCATATGGATATGCCACTAACAACACGGAGTTTGTTCTGTTTGGTACATCTTGACTCAAGTTTTCCGGTACAACTTTATTTTTCCATTTAATACCCCAATCTTACGAATTCTAAATAATTAGAACTATCACAACAATAATAAAATATGTCATTAACTAAGTCATAGTGAGAAATTCATCAATTTGATCACAAACAACTTTGTGAATCTAATTCATCACATTAGTCACACCCCTTTGTGATCTAATGATCTCGAATTTGAGGTTTACACCTCAAGCTCAATTGAAGAATTCCATCCATCACATACAAACAAATCTCCTTGTGCAATTTAGCATTTCATATATACAATAATAAACGCATAAATCACAACTCATTTATGAAAACACATAATTTAAATACATACTTTCAAACTCATAGTTGTATAAACTCACTTTTCCTTTTGTATCTTCAATTATCACGTTTCCACCTTCATTATGTTGACTTCCTAAAGTCAATCATGTTTCTTATTAAAATGCTAGTTTTGATCATAATGTTTCCTTAATCAACATATTGACCATTTTAGTTAGGGCTGACAATTTTCGACACGAACCTATTAACACTATACGAAACGACACGGAGTTAACAGGTTTCATGTTTGTCCTTAACATGTTTCATGTCTTAACAGGTTAACAAGTGAAAAAAATATATTATATTTGTTTTTCGATTTTTGTTTCAAATATGCTATGAATTATGTATTAATTAAGACTTTTATGCTCATTTTGGCAATTTTTGTTTCACTACATATCTATTATTTAGTGTTTCCTTAAACAGGTTCATAAACATGTCTTATCTTGTTAACATGTTACTTAACAAGTTCGTGTTCGTGTTTAAAAAATGACACGATTAGTTATCGTGTCGTATTCGTGTCTAGCATCACAGGTAATCGTGTCGTGTCTGACATGTTATGCCAACCCTAATTTTAGTTAATTTCCTCACTAATAAAGTTCTATCTAACATTTTTAGGCTATTGGGATTTACTTGACATCAATCGAACTCTTAGATTGGAGTTTACGTTTCTTAACTCCTTATCACAACTCATTGATCCGTTCAAAGTAAAACTCATGTAAATTTTCATTTGTTGGTTTCTAATTATTACACCTTTTACATATCATACATAATTGGTCTTTTGGATTCAATACTCACTACTAGAAAACACAGGCTTCACTAATGGATGATTTCGAAAATTCATTGGTGAGAGTCATAACCGATGAAAATCTGACGGTGAAGCTCCGTCGGAAAAATGGTCATGGGTAATACTTTTTTCCGACGGAATTCCATCAGAGATTAGCGATGGATCGCCGACGGACACTTTACCGACGGATTACCAACATCTTTTCTCCGACCACAGTTTCACTATAACGACTGATTACAGACGACCACTTTACCGACGGATCATTGATGGCCATTTTACCGCCGGACCTTTTAAATGTTACCAATGGAATGACCATCGGTAATTGTTTTTTTAATAAAAAAAATTTTTAATTTTTTTATTTCCTGCAATTATAAATATCATTATTTTGTAAATTTAAATACAAATTAACCCTAAACTAAACAAATTTACTTATAATAAAATTAAATACAATATTTGTTTTTTACAAATATAAAAGATAAACTAGAAAAACGGGAGAATCAAGAAAAGACTTACGCGATGACGGGTCTTCAAGTCGTCTATATACTCGGGCTAGTTCGGCCACCAATAGCTTTACGGTGTCCTCGAGTGACGAAATCCGATTCCGACATTCTTGAAGATCGGCACTCTACACAAGTTAAACAAATTAATTAGTATATATATTTCTAGGGGTTTTGTTTTTACCCCAACCCGAATACCAAACCTGATCTGAATGAAACCGAACATGAATAAGATGAAACCCGAATGAAACCGAACCCGAACTCCCAAATGAAAACGAACCCAGAGAAGATTGAACCCGAATACATGTGTCGTCGAGGGAGGGACGTACGATCTCCGAGTGTCGGGCGACCTGGCCTCACCCGTAAGGGTATAATTGAGATCGGTGGTGGTCCCAGCACCCGCCTCACTGCTCCCACAGGTTTCATCAACCTGTGTCATGCCTGAAGATGACCTGATCTCATCAAGCCTTTGTTCCCGTAGGTTTTGATAGTTTTCCTGCAGTTTAATAAACAAAATAAAATTGTTAGTTTATAAAACATGTAATCATATAAAAAAAACGAATTTTATTAAAAAACGTACGAAAACTTCACGCGCCTTATCATAAGACCACTCCAGCTCGCCCATCACCGGATATTTTCTGGCGTGAGTCTTCATGTACACATTAGCCAACAAGGGATCCACTCTCGTCTCCGCCTACAACGATATGTTAATTAATTTTAGTTAGTAAACAAACAAAGATCAAATTGCGTCAAAGTTAAAAATAATTACGTACCATTGTAACATCTGTAAAAAATTTCATGCCCAATTTGTGGAAAAAAAATAGGGACTAAGATGTAAATATGCCAAAGTTAAGACACGTGGCATCGGTAACAAACCATCACCATCCTGTAACGGTTCGTTACACCGCAATCAGCCAAAGGCTAACACATGTTTGATGAGGCTGACACGTGTCTGATAAGGCTAACACGTGTCTGATGACTTGTTGCCAATAAGACGGTAACAAACCTCCACCATCACGTAACGGTCCGTTACGAGTTCCGGATATCACCTATAAATAGGGCTTTGATGTTATTTGGAAATATTCCAATTCTGACTCTCTCTCTCTCTCTCGACAAACACACACAATCCCGACACCTAAGCATCAATTAACGTTTCTTAGTCAGAAAGCGAGGTTCTAAGCATTGTTCCAGAAACCCGAACGAAAGCGAAGGTTATGTTCGATCGACTTAGGCTTAATTAAAGTCTACAATCATAAGCAGTTGCCACGCCAAAACTATTTCTCAGCAGGTGAATATGTTCATATTCTTTTAAAACCTTAAAATGGCTTATATCATGGCTAGAAAGATTCTAAAACTATTTGATTATATAAGGTAGTTTATGAAATATCATTCAGGCCATAATTGCACGTATGATTTGATCTAAGTTATATATGTGTTCAAGATGAAATGTTGTAACAAAGCTAGTAAGATACTCAGTTGTAGGTATACGTAAAATATGATCATCTGAGTATAATACTAGTGTGTTCAGTGGTTGTACCCTTGGGTGAAACAGTCCCACTGATTATGTAAACTACTAATCCAAATATGGTCAAAATGTTTTATTATTCAGTTTAGCCAGTATAAACAGATTTTGTGCCTAGCGTATTCACCAACTCATAGTTGACGTATTTTCAAAAACATTTTCAGATAATCAAGGATAAGTGATTATATGGATAGTATGCCAAAGAGATATTGACTTTTTAGGCAACATATAGCAAGGATAATATGACGAATAGATGGTGACTCCTTAGACTACAATAGAACATGTTGGCTATATATTTTGAAAATTCTTGATTAATGATGTATAAATTTTGTTTTGTAACTATCATAGTGTTAATCCCTGTATTTAGGGGTGTTTAAAAGTATCCGTATCCGAAACCGAACCCGAAATATCCGAAATTCCGAATCTGAATTATTCGAAAATTCGGATAACATTTTTAAAAAATTTCGGATATTCAGATATCTGAATATTCGAAAATAATTTTTTTTAAGTTATCTTTCGTAGAAAGTGTTATAAATACAATATATATAAAGTGTTATGTGTGTAGCTCTCTTATTTTTTTAAAAAATAAAACGTATTCGCGTCGTAATTTCGAAAATTATATTTTTTTTTGCTAAATTTATATATTGTTTCTTAGAAAGTGTTATAAATACAATATATATGAAGTATATGGGCTTTTTATGTTATGTGTTTAGCCTTCTTATTAAAAAAAACTAAAACGTATTCGCGTCGTAATTTCGTAAATTACTCAAAAATTGGGTTTTTAATGTTTTTTTTAGTTATTTCATAAAAATGATGTTTATTTAGTATATTTTTCATATTTAGATTTTAATTTAAAAAATATATTTAAGTTAAAAAAAAGCCGGATATCCGTTTCACTATCCGAAATTTTCTGATATCCGATTTTGAACACCGCTACCTGTATTAATGAAAAAGTTTGTTTTGAGTTATTCCAATCCTACAATTACAATCATATATTTTCTATTGCGTATAAAACTCAAACGTAAGAAACGAAATATACCAACTGCTGGTCCCACGCCTGAGGTTAGAGGTGAACAAAAAAACCGGTTTTTTTTTTACCCGGTCCAAACCGTCAAACCGGTTTGGGTTAAACCGGTTTGGACCAAACCGGTTCGGGTTGCCCAAAAACCGCCGGTTCAAAACCGGTTTGGAGCTTTCTGGCTGAAATCGGGTTGGGGACCGGTTCAACCAAACCGGTTTGATAAACCGGTTTACAAACCGGTTTAAACCGGTTTTCGAGTTTAATGCTAATTAATGCTAATTTAATATAAAAAAATTTTAATGCGAATTTAATGCTAATTTAATATAAATTTAATATAAAATTTTTTTAATGCTAATTTAATGTCATTTTTTAAAATAAAAAATAAAAAAAAAAACCGGTTTAAAGGGCAAACCGGTTTAAACCCTACCCTAACCGGTTTGATCGGGTTGCATATTTCTATTACCAAAACCGGTTTAACCCGAACCGGTTTGGGTCCAAACCGGTTTTGACTTTTTGTTGACCAAACCGGTTCGGGTCGGTTTGAACCGGTTTGGGTTAAAAAACCGATTTGTGCACCTCTACCTGAGGTGTGAAAATCCGGGTTGTGGCACCATTCTCGTCCGATGCTGTGAGAACGAGATCGACAACCCCCGGGTGTGTTGGAAACTTGTTTCCCCATGCTTCTTGTTGCGATTTCTCTATGCACCTCGCCCTCGCTTTCCACGTGTCCTACCCCTTACACATGATTTCTCTGAAACTCAGTATGCACATGTAATATAAACGGTTAAATGTACTTACCGAAAACTGTTCAAACAAGACGCGCCAATGATCCGTCTGTACATCCTTCTAGTAACACCACGGGACATGGATAGAACCCTTCAATATAGTTGTTGTCATGCAGGACGCTTGTATATTATCAAATCCGTAAAAATAAGACAAATATGAGATAAAAATAAATAAATAAATAACCTATAATTAGTTAGGTTTGTACCCGCCAACGACGGCTAAGGTAATCTCCTTATGGTCATCTCGATTGACGGGAGCTGGCGGTTGAACATTATCCCCACGCACAAATGACTAGGCATGTGAACCCTCATGATCGACATCATCATTATCAACTCCGAGCTCATCAGTAAAAACATGAATACAATGTGTATAAGTCTAAAAGTTGGTTGGGGTCTCTGTTGCTACAACACCCCCCCCCTAAAAAAAAAGTCGTGTATGCGGCCTTGAGATGATATACCATAAAAATAAATATGAATCAAAATTGACAGTAATCAACATTCAAAATATATATTTAAAAAAAGAAAGTGGATGAAAATCCCAACTTTAATTCGGTGAATGGTGAATTTGATAAAAATTGATAATTTTGCTTTGAATTGACCCAAATTATTAAATTGATGAATTGCTTAACAAATCGGTAAACAATGGTTTTGAATGATATAAAATAGTACCGCAAGTGTTTTCCAAATTATAAGTTGGTATGGAAAGGTGATCAAACTCATTTTGTTGGGTTTTTTTATAACAAACGAATTAGTTCAAACTCACTCTATGTTGAAGTTTCATGAAGCGTATGAAGTATACAAGTAATTTTGGATAACTAGAATTAGATTGGTTTTGTTTATTGGGGAATTTGATGATAAGGTCAGATTTATTGACATTGTGCTCTAAGAAATATACTTATAATATCTTAAATGAGCATAGGTGTTTAAGTTAATGTATTTTTTCTTGAAAAAAGTATAAAAACAGAAGGAAAAAAACAAGAAAAATAACTTTTAAAAAGAAATTAAGCTGGCGTCAGCAGAGGAGTGGCTGACGTCAGCATCTGGAGCCACCGATTCGGGGGGATTCGAACCCGTGTCTAACGGGTGAGGAGGGAATGTGCGGACCAGCTGGGCTAGCGCCCAATTTGGTTTAGCCTCTAGCACAAAATGCATTTATATAAAAAAAGCTTATATCAAGAGCTTGTAACCTATGCAATAAAAACAGTAAGAAATGAACAGTAATTCTCGTGTGATGCACCGACGTTCCATTTTATATGTATAGCTCGTTTCCTACAAAAGTTTTAAATGTGTTTCAAATGTTCTCAGAGTTGGTTTTGGCGTATAAAAGATTTATGTATTCATTTATTTGTGAACATGGAGTTCTTCTTTCATCCATAGTCAATACGCCTTAAACACTTTGTGATATTTGATGTCGAATATTCTTATGAACCCAACGTCTCTCATATACATGCTCAATGTGGGATTTGCCTATCGTGTTACAATCACCACCTGTGTAGACTCATCGTCCTTGATAATACTTGTCCTAATAACCTGAACGACATAAAGTGAGTCTGATCCTATTTATAGCATCTGACACCTCATACGAACCAATATTTTTCACTTTACCCATTAGAAGCTCATGAGTTTGTTTTTGGCTGTCCAAGTGAAGACTTCATAGGAGGTCACCATCCTATAATTACTCCTATCCAAGTACTTTTAGATGTGGAGTTCTCATTTTATTCACAACCAATACGCTTAAAACATGTTAATGATATTTAAGATCGGATATTTCTTACAAAACCAAAATATCGTCTCTTCAACGTGGAGGAAGATTTGTTTAGATTTTTTTTTAATCAGCGACAATATCATTAGAAAGGCATAGTAAAAACACAAATGAGGGGGAGCAACACTATTCCGACCAAACCAAATTACACAATCTAGATCTATTACTAATCTAATCAATGTGAAAAGAATGCTATTTCCGTCGTTTTAAGAGGCGACTGAGGCTCCTTCCTAAAAATTAAAGATATCAGCCAAATCTATACTATCTAATAAATAAAGGTTTTTCATGTCGCGTGTCGCCTCCATATTCATTCTCATCATTTTTTCTCGTCTCTCTCTTATTAAATACACATCTATCTTTTAATAATAGAATATTTATAAAGAAAATACTAATTATACTAATAAAACACATTTATTTTAAATTATCCCTTATTATAACAAACTTTGAAATATAATTATGTAACTTTTATTTTCAATCAAATAGTAAATAAAAGTCAAATTACATTAAATAGTAATTAACGTATTTTCGAAACCAAATTATATATTAATTTTTACATATTTTGAATTTTGTTTTCTATTATTAGCATGTGTAATACATTTTTACACCTATAAAGTATATACATAACTTATAACCTTTCTAGAATTTGTATTAAAAACTATGTAATAAGTCATAAATATGTAATATGTAAATCTTTATTACTAAGTATATAACATTGTATTTATTAAACTCGTGTAATACACCGAGTTTCTAACATACAAATCTTAATAGAAACTGCTGGTTTAAAACAAGTTGTATTTATTCAACTCATGTAATTACTTGGGGATTGTTTGGGTAGACTGATGTACGAGCCTCCCCTAATGGTACGTGCCAGTTGAGCCCACGCCGTTAAAAAAAATGTAATTACATGAATTTTAACCTAGTAAAAGAATATACCGGTACTGTTTTTAGTAAGCTTTTTTTTACATTTAGAAGTCATATAAAAATGAATTTTGCTACAATAATGAACAGAGAAAAAACCGAGATGTTCCCCAGTAATGTTTATTTCAGAATACTATCAACCATTTATTGAAGGGCCTTGAATGACTGCATATGCAGCATCGCATGTGCAATTTTGCGTAAAGCTAGAACGTGCAAGTAATTTATATTAACTTTTATTTTTATTTTATCTTTTAGGTAACAAATATTAAATATTTAAAATCACATTCTAACACGTTAATACATATTACAATTCAACATGAATCCAGATCTGCATATATTTTATTATGTATTTCATTAAAATAATATCGTATTAGGGCAGTATAACTTAATAAGAGTAATTCATTATTAATAAATTAATCATCTGGAATATATGTATTAAAATTAATCTATAGGAATTTTTAATCATTATTAGTAATTTTAATAGTTATTATAATTAAAAAATGAATTAAAAACTAAAAATATTAATTATACTTAGACGGCATAATCATCAAAACTTTTATTTATTTTTTTACTTTTAAAAAAAATTCATTAGGGACTTAATTCTTTCTAGACTTGTGATGATTCTATGGATGTTACCTTCTCGACTAAGTATATCTATAATGTTACATATACTTTTTTTTTCACTCTCTATATCTTCTTGACTAAATGTACCTATAAGGTTACCTATACTTTTTTCACTTTTCACTTTTTTTAACATCAAAGGCTTGGACACCGGGGATGAACCTAGCAAACGGATTCCCTTCCGTTCGAAAAACAGAAGCGTGGTGACCCGGCCCCACACCACACATGAGGAAACTCACAACTGGGAAAACCCTCTAGCTCAACCTGTAACATTTTGTCCCAAGCGAGACTCGAACCCATGACCATCCATTTGGAAAGTCAAAGCACTACCACTCAACCAGAAGGCTAGGTGGTTTTTTTTTCACTTTTCACTACTTACACTCTTTCACCTCTTTTATGTTATTGAAAGCTAACTAATAATTTATTATTAGAGTCTTTTGTTGTTTATTGTTTAGCTTTTATATGTAAAACTCTGTGGTTCTGTTATACTTGTCATGTCTTATTATAATTTGTAAAGCTGAGAGTGTCTCTGAAAGTGGTCTCAATATTCTTAGAGATAAAGGGATTTTTAAGTGGGTTTGGTTATTTAATATTCTCGTTCAAACATATTTTTCTGTATAAGTGGATACACATGTTAATAAACAAGTAAGTATTTTATTCAATAATAGTTTAGTTTCTTCTAGATAATTTTGTTCAATGACGTATTGCTGAACAAATATTTATTATATATTTTAATAATTATATTATAGTGGTAAAGTAAAATACATATTTCATGTCTTGTCAAAAAATATCTTTTTTTTTAAATTACATAATGCTCATGACTATTTTAAATAGGGATCGGTATTTTATTGCATCTTTTTATCCTTACGTAAAACATCTATCCTATATAATAAACAAGTAAAATAGGAGGACATATGTCACCTCCACATTTCACCTCACACACTTTTTCCCGCCTAAACCACTATGACCCATTTAACTAGACACGCGGATCCTATTTCGTATCCATACCCGTTTCTAGGTTTCCCAAATTCTTTTTTGAGTGCAAACCCTAATCTTCATCTCCTTCAATCTCTTACGACTCCTTCTGATCCCTTAAGCCTCTTCTATTTTCATCTGTAAGATCAAGTCACAGTTGTTCTCTTTTCTACTCCAGCTCTCTCTCTCCATCACCGACTACCGCTTCCACCGTCAGCACGGGTCATCTCCTCTTGATCCACTTGTTTGAGTGATTTTTCCTTGATTTTGAGTGATTTCTTCATGTTTTTACAAACCAAAGTTAATTATCTTGTTGTAACACAAATGAATAGATTAAGTATCAATTCTCATCATATTGTCTATAATTGTAAAGAATATGGGGATAATTGTGCATGTAAAATATGTATAATTTATAACATATCAGATGTGCACATCTTGGCATGTACACCTTCTTATCCCGCTGAGGGCGTGCCTGCTGAAGTCTGGACTAGCCAGCAAACCCAAACGTTCAAGTACAAACATAGCAAAGTGATATTCAAACATATGGCCCGTGACATATGTTATATAATTACGCACATTGATAATAACGTGACCTTTGTTTATAATTACGCAATTGTGTTTATAACTATGCAACCTACTTTATAATTACACACAATGATAATTACGCATGTTATGCAATCATAATTATGCATGTTATATGCACATCACATCGACATTTTTTTAAATCATTTTTTATAATAAAAATATAGCAAGACTATGCTCAAATTAAAGATAATAAAATACTCGATTTTATTGTGCAATTTTTTTTAAATAATGTTGTATAAAAAAGTTATATGCATTTAAAAAATATAAGGAAACTTAAAAAAAAATCAACAATGGTATGGTATTCCAATTTTATCCCTCCAAGCCATTTACAAGCACAAAACATTTCCTAACGTGACATCTCTTCATCTCAACCCTTGATTATCTTCATCAATAGTCAAAAATCCTTTGTTGCCTTTCAACGCTAATTGGCCTTTGTATTTTTAACATTTATCTCTCTCTATGTGTGTAAATATATATGTATATGTGTTTATTGAATCAGATTTAAACAGATTTTGACTCTGCCTCGGTGGTTCGCACACCACATATTCACATGCAAGTGCACATGTTCGATCCCATCCCCGCGGGCCTGCTCATTCCTCTTCCCATGCCAGGTGTAGTTTTTATTTATTTATTTTAATCTTTATATTTAATTTTAGGTATATTTTATTTTTTATTTATAACTTCTAAAATATGATGTTTTATGAAATTTCGAATGTACCATTGCGACGTGTTTATTTTTATCATTCAAAATTGAGTTTTCGTGATAATGTACAAGTCATCGAAACACGAACGCACAAGCCGTCAAAACTGATTCAAGGTTTCATTTTTTTATTGTTTTTTTTGTTTTCCTTTTACAACCTTTAAAACATGATATTTTATAAAATTCCGAGTTTACCATTTCGACATGCTTATTTTTATTAGCGTTTTGACTTAAATTTTATCGCAGTGTTAATATCAGTGTACATATCGTCGAAACCGATCCTTACAAATTTCAAACATCCCGCTGCAATATGCGGGTTTCCAAAACCTCGGTAAACTTTAAAAGTTATAATTAATTTATCTAAGTTTTTAAATTTTGTTATTTATTCATCTCACATTGTATAATTTGTAAACTGGTGTATAACATTAATTTATGATGACATGGCAACTAGGGTTATAAACGAATCGAACCGAACCGAACAAAGACTTATTCGCGTTCGTTCGTTTAGCATTGAACTTGTTCACGAACTGTACACGATCATTAACCGAACGAAAATTCATGTTCGTGCATTAAGAAAATGGATTTGTTCATTACCGGTTCACAAAATCGAACCGAACGAAGCCTTGTTTTAGACTTTTGATGTCAACCCTAATCCCATCAGAAATGAACATTTTATAAGATCATTTTATTATCAAGCTTTATGTACATGTATAGAAGTGATAACTAGTTATCTAACTTCACTATCAATTTTTGAAAACGAAATAACTTATTTATAACATGAAATAAATTATAGATGGAGGTTAAAATCAGGGAAGTTTACATGTGTTAGGATTGACAACTTAGAAGCTCTAACCGTGAAAGTTGCAGATGATGTGAAAGATGGCGATTGGTGAAGGCGGCGTTGGTGGAACAGAACTACAGAAGGTTGTGAGAATAGGGGAATGACACATAAATGAGAATATGGTTTCCTATTTACTTAGTTAATTGTTAGGGTAATAAAATAAAATAAGATTGAAAGAATATAAAGTTTAGATAAAATAAAATAGAAATATACAAAAATTATTAATTAACAACATAAACAAACGAACATGAATAAACATAAACTAACAAACATGTCACACCCCCAAATTCCACTAACGGAGTTTTACCGTTTGGAATGTGACACACCAGGATCTCAGTCATTAGTTATATCAAACGACACTATTTGGGACTTGAAATGTCATAACATAAAAGTTTAGAGTTAATGCGGAACGTTAAAATGAAGTCAAAAATAATTACACGCAACGAGGGTCAATTAATGTAATTAAATAAACTGTTTAAAGTATTTGAAATGAATGATATGACAGTAGGACTCCATGCATGTCCTCAGTGCGCAACTTGTGCCAAAGCGACCTCAGAAACATGTAAGAAAAAGTGTCAACACGAGGTTGGTGAGTTCACAGGTTTCAAGTTTACAATAAGAGAGTGTTTGCCAGATTATGTACATTCAATATGCATATCTATAGGTAGCTAGCCTATGTTCATGTCTTATTAAAGCGCTCGCAGCTGAAGCTGACTGTTTGTTTATTTGCCTCCTGCCAGGTCTATCAACACTGGCGGTGTGAGTAGGCTAACATTTCACCCGTTCGACCTCTAATCGAGTTAGCGCGACCAACACGGGTGGGGCTTGTCAAACCCAGTAATACTACTAAACATTACCTCGCTAAGATCCATATTAACGGTTCGATGTATGATGAGGACTTTCTGGGATAGTGTGTCACGCTTAGCCTCAACTGTATTAACATATGAATTACAATAATCTAAAATAGTTGTGTCATGTTTTCTTCCCCAACGGGAAAAACATGTAACATAATGTTTGTCTGCGTACCTGTTTCCCCCCACGGGGAAAACTAGTAAAAGTATGATAGTTGGTGTTCATGTTTATTTCTCCTCAACAGGAAAACAAGAAAAATACGTTTGTGTGTAAGCATGTTTCTCCCCCGATAGTAAAATAAGTAAAAAGGGGCCGTGAAACTCACCTGCGTTGCGTTGTAGCCAGTATCACACAAGTATGAGATTTAAAACCTCAAGTGTTAGCCTGCAGGGCATACGCATGCCCTAGAATTACAAACACATAAGTTAGGGACATATGGGAATTTGTGACCACGACACGGATGATTTGAATGACCTAAAGTATACGTTGGACCAATGAGTAGACGATCGTTTCCATGGGAAAGAGGGTTTCTTAATAAAATAATTATCAAGGTAAATACGTTTCGTGTCAAGCATTTCTGATTGCGAATAAATATTCAGGCAGTTGTACCATTTAAAATGGTTTAGGAAAATAATATAACTAAATATATTATTTTTAAGTTTGTAAGATTAAAATAATCATTTGTGTGGCAAAATATATTATTTTTATTCGAGCATAAAACCGAGAGTAAATAATATAAATAATTATATTATTTAATAGTTTAGAACGTTTCGTAAGGTTTATAAACGTGGTAAAAATAATATAAAAATATATATTATTTTTAGTTAGTGTCACGGGTTGAAAATAATATAAATATATTATTTTATTAGGAGTCACGGTTTGAGAATAATATTAACATATTATTTTTAAGAATGAGAAAATAATATTAAATAGGTTATAAAACCAAACCCGAGCCTACGGGTTTTTTTCTTGGCTAAAACACTTTAATATATAATATAATAATATAGGGTATAGTTTTTATAAAATGGAAATCATTGAAAAAGTCCCCAAAAATAGAAGCAGGAGACCGGTTTCGAACCCGAGTCTCCTGCGTGTGGGTACAAGGCTTCAACCAACTCAACCAGCTAAGCCATCGCAACAATTTCGAATCCGATATACTTTTACTCAATCACAGCCCTGTGTCCTCCCCCCATTCGCGACCGATCCCAATCCAATCCCAAATCCATCGATCTCGACTATGATTTGCTACAAGAGTTCAGTGGTTTTGTTCATTAGGGTATGGCGAATCCGTGTACGAGTTTAATTGCAAAAACATCGTGGTTAAGATGGTTAATTCTTGATTCGAAAAACCGAAACCCTAGAATATGAAATCAAAATCGATTTGCTAAGTTTTGATATTTAAAGCTGTTAAAATCATGGGGGTTTCAATGAGTTAGCGATTGCGAGTCTATCCATATAAATTAATTGAATTATAATCGTGTCTAGGTTAGAGTTCGATTAACTAGTTCAAACGAAGAACCCTAGTTATGTGATTGCTATGAAATCGATGATAAATGTTCAAATTAGGATGTGGCTTTTAAAGTGTAACTATTTGTGAAACTAACCATATGAATTAATTGGATTTTGATTGAGTCTAGGGTGATGCCCGATTAAACTCGAACGGATATGAGCCCTAGAATCCAATCACTGTTAATTCGATAATGTAAGCCCTTATTAGCATAGGGCTTTTGATCTAATCATAGAAACGAAGCTAGAGAAGCGTTTGATTACCAGATTTGATGTTGAATCGATGGAGATCGAGTAGGATGGACTCCGACGTCGACGGTTTTTGTCCCCGGTGGCTCCAACCACATCTCCGGACGAATGTGTGTGTTCAACTCCTTCTGATTGATGCGATTAAGATGTCTGGGGAGTTTGATTGTGAGAATAATACACCAAATGATCGAATTTGATAGTGGTCGGTGGTAGTGTCGACGGTTATGGATTAAATGTTCATAATTGGGTTTTAATTTGCTTAATGACGAGGATTAATGCCTTAATGATGGTCGTTAATGGTATGAACGTGTATATCGGTTATCAATTCAGGCGAATTTCGTTTATGATTGAGGATTTGAATCAAGAACAAGTCTAGTTTGACTTTTACAAAGTCAACAGGAGCAAAACATCAATTTTGACTTCAAAAGTCAATAGAATTAGGGTTTGGGCTAATTACGCGACTAGTCCCTGTAGTTTTCATCAATTAGTTTGAGTTCATGGCAGAAATAGTCCCTAGAGTTTGAAATATGTTGAATATGTTAGGATTTAACTGGAAATGATTTACGGGGTTAACTGGAAAAGTCCGGATTGTCACATCATCCCTTAGTTGAAAGAATTTTCGTCTCGAAAATTAAATAATAATAAAAAAAAATTCTCGGGATATCACATCATCCTCTAGTTGAAAGAATTTTCGTCCCGAAAATTAAATAGTACCTTAAGAGTTTGACGCGGAGTGCTTGAACAGATTAGGATATTTGCGCATCATATGATCCTCGCGCTCCCACGTGAATTCCGGTCCGCGTTTCGAGTTCCAACGAACTCTGACAATAGGGATTTTATTGTGCTTTAACGTTTTGACTTCCTTATCCATAATTTCCACGGGTTCTTCGATGAAACGTAACTGTTCATCAATATGTAGTTCCTCAAGAGGAACCGCGAGAGGCTCGTCTGCTAAACATTTCTTCAAATTTGAGATGTAAAGGACATTGTGTACACCACTGAGTCCTTCCGGTAGGTCCAGTTAATAGGCGACTGGCCCGATCCTCTTCATTGTCTTGAATGGTCCAACATAACGAGGATTCTGTTTGCCTCGTTTCCCGAAACGAATGACACCTTTCCAAGGTGAGACTTTGAGTAAGACCATGTCACCTATTTGAAACTCTAAAGGTTTACGACGCTTGTCGGCAAAGCTCTTTTGACGATCACGAGCTGCCGCCATACGGTTTCTAATTTGAACGATCTTTTCGAAAGTTTCAAATACAAGTTCAGGACCTGTAAGTTGACTATCCCCAACTTCGGTCCAACAAATATGAGAATGAAATTTTCGTCCATACAGTGCTTCAAATGGAGCTGCCTTGATGCTAGTGTGATAATTGTTGTTGTAGGAGAACTCCACCAACGGTAGGTGAGACTCCCAAGTGTTACCGAAATCAATCACACAAGCTCGCAGCATGTCCTCCGGCGTTTGAATAGTACGTTATGTTTGGCCATCAGTTTGAGGATGGTATGCTGTGCTCATATCTAGACGCATGCCAAAGGCTTTATGTAACGACTGCCAGAGACGAGAAGTGAATCGTGCATCACGATCCGAAATGATAGAGATTGGCACCCCGTGCCGAGAGACTATTTCTTTCAAGTAAGTACGAGTAAGCTTATCCATTTTTCCGGTCTCTTTGATTGCTAAGAAGTGAGCGGACTTTGTTAATCGATCAACAATTACCCGAATAGTATCACATCTGGTAGGAGTTCGTGGTAATTTGGTAATGAAGTCTATGGATATTTGTTCTCATTTCCACATGGGCAATTCTGGTTGTTGAAGGGGACCAGAAGGCTTTTGATATTCAGCTTTGACCTTCGCGCAAGTCAGGCACTTGCTCACATAGGTGGCTATATCGGCCTTCATCTTTGGCCACCAATACAGCACCTTTAGGTCATGGTACATCTTGTCGGAACCTGGATGAATAGAGTAACGAGATTTATGAGCCCCATCCATGACTAGTTCCCTTAAGTTTCCGAATACTGGAACCCATATTCGCTCAGTGAAGTAGCGAATATCGTCATATTTGACCTCGAGTTTCGCTTCCATACCACGCGTGGATTCCAACGGTAGGTTTTCCTCTTTAAGGGCTTCGAGTTGAGCATTACGCATTTTATCAAGTAGTCCGGGATGGATAGTGAGTTGGAATGCTCGAACTCGTCTGGGTCTAGTATATTTTCGGCTTAGGGAATCGGCTACTACATTAGCCTTGCCCGGATGATACTTGATAGCACAGTCATGGTCGTTCAAAATTTTGATCCGACGACGTTGTCGGATGTTCAACTCCTTCTGTTCGAATATGCGTTGAAGACTCTTGTGATCGGTGTAAATCGTGCACTTGGTATCGTCCAAGTAATGTCTCCAGATTTTCAAAGCAAACACTCCATCTTCCAATTCTAGGTCATGGGTAGTGTAGTTTTTTTCATAAGCTTTCAATTAACGGGAAACGTACGTGATAGCCTTTTCGCGTTGCATCAACACACAACCAAGACCTCAAATAGAGGCATTGTAATACACTACGGAGTCATCCGTTCCTTCAGGAAAAACTAGGATAGGTGCAGTACAGAGTTTCTGTTTCAACAGTTGAAATGCGGATTCCTGAGTTTCGCTCCAGTTATAAGGTTTATGTAACACACCACTTTTAAAATACGAAAACGCGCGGAAGACTTTTATCCCAAGATTTTTTTTTTTTTTTTTTTTTTTATATCCTCGCGTACCGCGAGGCGTTTTGGCCACCTCCCTCGCGTACCGCGAGGGAGTCCCAAAATTCTTACCCGGAATTCAAACCTCTCGCGTACCGCGAGAGGATACCACTATGATCTTCGCGTACCGCGAGAGAGCCAAAGGAAGGCAATCCGGATAACTTGTCCCTCGCGTACCGCGAAAGAACCATACCAGGTTCTTCGCGTACCGCGAGGCACCAGATTTCCAGTGAGTTTCCCTTCAGCTGCAGATTTCAAACTTTGCCATTTTTCCAACTTTTTGCATCCAAAACACAAACTAAAAATTCCCGACACCTGGGTTTTGACCAAAAGTTTACCTACACCACAAAATCACCAAAACATAAATTCTTGACCCAAACGCACACCCCTTTCGAGGATTTCAATACATAGCCCAAAAACCAATCATTTGCACATACGAGAACCCGCCAGAGCCTTGGACTTGACTTGGACTACATCGGAGCTTTTCCTACATAACCACAAAACATAACACCATTAGTAATGAAGATAAAACATAACAAACAAGTAAATTCTACTTGTTTCCACCCATTCCCCCATTTGACCCGTTTCCACCAAATTTTAACATTTGGCTACATAACACTTGTATTTCACCTACAAGTTTCATTCTTTTCATTTATCATTCATATTAACACATTTCCTTTTCCATTATGACACATTGGCCACAATCTCATTTCCATCATAACACTAGATCATAATTTACCCATTTGACCCATTTGACCCGTTTGCACCCATTTGGTCAATTAAGGTTTTCATACACATACTTTTCACATACAAGTTTCTTTCATCATTTCATTACCACATTTCCATTTCCATTATGGCACGTAGACCATAACTTCATATCCATTTAGGATACGAGATTATACTCCATAACCATTCTATCCATTATGGTACTTGGACCATAACTCCATATTCATTCTATCCATTATGGTTCATAGACCATAACTCCGTATCCATTCTATCCATTATGGTTCATAGACCATAACTCCATATCCATTCTATCCATTATGGTTCATAGACCATAACTCTATATCCATTCTATCCATTATGGTTCATAGACCATAACTCCATATCGACATATCCATTATAGTATAAATACTATAACTACATTCCTTCAATTTTGCATACAATTTCATGCTCATTCATACCACATAACAAATTATGCAACTTTACACATTATGCATACAATCTTGCATAAAACTCATTTATCCCCGTTTCATTTATGATCAACACATGATCCATTTCCATTATAGCTTAACACTATAATTACATTCATTCATTGTACATACTAAATCGTTTATAGACCATAACTCCATACCGACATATCCATTATAGTATAAATACTATAACTACATTCCTTCAATTTTGCATACAATTTCATGCTCATTCATACCACATAACAAATTAGGCAACTTTACACATTATGCATACAATCTTGCATAAAACTCATTTATCCCCGTTTCATTTATGATCAACACATGA
Organism: Smallanthus sonchifolius; assembly: GCA_023525975.1. Taxonomy (NCBI): domain Eukaryota; kingdom Viridiplantae; phylum Streptophyta; class Magnoliopsida; order Asterales; family Asteraceae; genus Smallanthus; species Smallanthus sonchifolius. The sequence goes on from CM042033.1 coordinate 76,597,025, forward strand.
TCCATTTCCATTATAGCTTAACACTATAATTACATTCATTCATTGTACATACTAAATCATTCACAATTTATCATATCACAAGTATGTACACAATCACATAACACATAATTCACAAAATTCACCATTTATCATCAATACTAAGTAAGTGCATAGGCACTTACCTTTCGGGTTAGAAGATCCCGCACCGTTCTCAAGCTTGCAATTTGATTACCTAAACACATTCGCCTAGTTTAGTAATCTAACATACATCAAAATTCTATTACAATTGAGTCCACAACTCAATTTCCCCATTTCCAACCCAAATTGACCCGTTTGGGTTATCCTCATAACCAAACACCCTCTTTCACCACAAACTCACCCACTTGAGTTTCATTATCTTAATCTTAACACTAATTTTTCTTTCAAAAATTATTATTAAGTTAATTTGGTGTTTGTTCAAGTGTCTAACATCTTAAAAACACTTAATCTTCATTAATTCATCATTTTAGCATCATGATCCAAACACCCCCAATTTCCACCATATGAACCCTAACTTCTCATAATCAAAATCAAAGGGTTCTAGGATGTTAATCATCATTCTTTAACTTTAGTTTAGCTAGATTATCAATAATCTAACACCATTTCATCACATGCATACATAATTTCGGATTTCACCCAAAACCCACCAAGAACACATTCATGGTGAAATCAAGAGGAAGAGAATCACTTACTTGATGTTATGAAGGTGTTGTGTGAGCCAAAACCTTCACAAAACAAGCCTCAATTCCGCGATTTAGCTCCAAAACCGAAATTCTCTTCTTCTCCTCTTCTCTTGAACGACTAACACCTCAAAAATGAGTTAATTTTGACTTTAACTAGTCAAATGGCAGATTTTGCCATATTACAACTTTAGTCCCTCAACTTTCCACTTCACCCATTTCATTCTAAAGTTAGTCAAAACTAACATAGCCCCATTACAAACTTGAAACCCACTTGTTTCAACTTATTTCTAAAATATTATTTTCACCATAATATTAATTAGAAATATTTATTTATTTATAACGAGACCCGGATTTTGGTTCGTTACAGTTTACCCTTTTTGGGTTAGAGTAGTGAGAGGTTGAACAATATTCTGAGATTTCCTCAATGAATTGACGGTAGTAGTCAGCTAATCCTAGAAGTTGTCGCACCTCTGTTGGAGTCATCGGTGCTGTCTGATTCTTGATGGCTTCTACTTTAGATGGATCGACATGTATTCCTTTCTCGTTGACTACATGTCCTAGAAGTTGAATCTTCGCGAATCTAGAATTCGCACTTAGAGAATTTGGCATACAATTGCTCTTGTTTCGGCAATCCAAGGATTAAGTGTAGGTGCTACTCAGGTCTTTCCTTCTTCTTAGAATAGATGAGGACGTCAACAATGGAAACGATGACGAACTGATCGAGGTAGGGTTTACACACACGGTTCATGAGGTCCATGAACATTGCGGGTGCGTTGGTCAGCCCGAAAGGCATGACCATAAACTCGTAATGGCCGTACCTAGTCATGAGTGCAGTCTTTGAGGCGTCCCCGTCTCGGACTCTCGGTTGATGATAACTGGATCTAAGATCTATATTGGAATAGAAGCTTGATCCTTGGAATTGATCGAATAGATTATCGATGCGGGGTAGAGGATAATGGTTTTTGATGGTCACCATGTTTAGCATACGGAAAGTCCCGTCTTTCTTCTTGGCGAATAGGACTAAAGCTCCCCATGGTGATGAGCTCGGTCGAATGAAACCCTTATCTAACAAATCTTGTAGTTGTGTTGATAATTCTTGCAGCTCACTAGGTATAAGTCTATAAGGTGCCCGAGCGATCAGTGCCGCTCCGGGTGCTAGATCGATTTGGAATTCAACTTGACGGTACGGTGGCAGACTAGGCAAGTCCTCGGGAAATACTTCCGGATAGTTACGTACGATTGGGATATCATCAATTTTCTTCTCCTCAGATGACTGCTCGGCGACGAGAGCCAAAATAGCAGTATGACCTTTTTGAAGACATTTCTGTGCTTTCATGAAGGATATGATGCCAACGACTGCACCACTCCCTTTTGCCTTGGACAGAAAGGATTTCCCCTCTAAGGAGAGGAAGGCAAACATTTTTGTCACAACAGATGGCCTCAGGTTGGTTCTTGGATAACCACTTCATACCGACAATTACATCAAAACTACCAAGTGTGACCGGCATAAGGTCGATATCAAATATACTTCTAGCTAGCTCAAGCTTACATCCCTTAAGAATGTAAGTTGCTTCAATTATTTGACCATCTGCTATCTCTATGGTATACCTAAATTCTGATAGAGTTGGAGTACGACCACATCAACATGAAATTCATGAAGTCATGCTGACACTTCTAGTGAGACCTGCGCTTATAAGGTAAGCGTCGGTCAACACAAAGGTTGAGGGGAGAGGTTCACATGTAGACAAGATTTTAATGAGGTATAGATTCCAGAAGTACAAGGGATAGGATGAAGGTTTAAGTAATCGTGTTCAACTGATGGTCAGTTAGATTAAATTTCCGTTTACCAATGTCATTGGAACAACTGGATATGATGGGGTATAAATCAAATTAGACCAAGGATTAGTCACAGGATAAGATAATAGCGTCAACTGGAATTTATTATTGGAGTGTAAGGAATAACGTGTTAGTAGGAAGGAATTCTCCTAATTCTGCTTACATACTTGGGGTCGATGGGTTTACCCTGAGGTTCTACTAGAGTTTCACTTTAGGTGGTTCCATTGATTAAGTTTGAATGAGAGTCGTAAGATCACTAAGACTCTTACAAGAGTGAAAATAACATTGATGGGTTCCATTGATGATAATTCAGTGTGTCCGTAAACATTTTCAACCTGATAGTTGCGTCTATCAGCTGTTAAACGAGTTTAACGATACCAACTAGTCGTTGAGTGGGTTATGAGAGTCTCTACGGATAGTGGAAACTTAAGTCTGTAAATCACTTATTAGGACCATTCATCCACACACTAGGTTTCACCGGGACTTACATGCACCTCAAATTACTATTACGTGTGCACCCGTAATGATAATTTGTTTTGCATGTTCATCCTAGTTTCTCCCTGTCTCGTGTCAAAATGTCCCTGAAATTTTTATTTTCGAGTACAGAGTGTTATCATATATGATAAGTCATCGGCAGGCTTAGTTATCAACTATAAGTTGATCAACTAGAATTCAAATCGGGATGAGTAGTCGAGAATGGTTTGATCCGAGTATCCACTCGAGTTGAATCACAATACAGGAGTCCAATCCAGCGGATTGTAGATGAGAACATGGAACAAACATGTACATGAAATGCGACCTCGAGAAATGAAACTAATTTATGGTTACGTGGTACTGGAAGAGGCAAAGTAGCCGTCCTTCCAACCGAGTCAGGAGAGGGTTTGATTATGAAGTGAGCAATGCGTTCTCAACTTTGTGGTCAATCTATTCTCAACAGAATATTGACCAAAGAGGCTAGCCCATGGCCCGGGAAAGTTATGACATCTACGTGTCAATAGATTCTGCAATAATGCGTGTAACGGTCTGCCTTCAGTCGGCGTATTGTTGCTAGTGGTTACAGTAGGGACTCGCCTCCGACGATCCCAATTCCCAAAGAGATATGCGTTAGTGCTGAGTGTCGTCCATAACATAGACCTGAGAAAGCCCACCGTACCCAACAGGTGATGGTGATGTAACTGGCTCCTCCGAAGGCTCCGTCTCGCTGCCCTCGGACGGGAGTGGATGATGTTCTGGTGATTCCCAAGTGTTGCCACTGGGAATGATGATGCAATGCAAATGTTGTGTCCCTCGCCAACTGAGGGTGATACGGATGGTGTTACATGCCTGCACTACAATGTATGTATAGGTGCTATATGTATCAGGTATGAGTTTCTGTGCCGTGTAACTAATGCATGTGTGCGGTTATAGTCTAGTATGCAATCCTAGTTCTCTATAACCAATGTCTCTGATACCAATCTGTCACACCCCCAAATTCCACTAACGGAGTTTTACCGTTTGGAAGGTGACACACCAGGATCTCAGTCATTAGTTACATCAAACGACACTATATGGGACTTGAAATGTCATAACATAAAAGTTCAGAGTTAATGCGGAAGCGTAAACGTTAAAATGAAGTCAAAAATAATTACACGCAACGAGCGTCAATTAATGTAATTAAATAAACTGTTTAAAGTATTTGAAATGAATGATATGACAATAGGACTCCATGCATGTCCTAAGTGCGCAACCTGTGCCAAAGCGACCTCAGAAACATGTAAGAAAAAGTGTCAACACGAGGTTGGTGAGTTCACAGGTTTCAAGTTTACAATAAGAGAGTGTTTGCCAGATTATGTACATTCAATATGCATATCTATAGGTAGCTAGCCTATGTTCATGTCTTACTAAAGCGCTCGCAACCGAAGCTGACTGTTTGTTTATTTGCCTCCTGCCAGGTCTATCAACACTGGCGGTGTGAGTAGGCTAACATTTCACCTGTTCGACCTCCAATCGAGTTAGCGCGACTAACGCGGATGGGGCTTGTCAAACCCAGTAGTACTACTAAACATTACCTCGCTAAGATCCATATTAACGGTTCGATGTATGATGAGGACTTTCTGTGATAGTGTGTCACGCTTAGCCTCAACAGTAATAACATATGAATTACAATAATCTAAAATAGTTGTGTCATGTTTTCTCCCCCAACGGGAAAAACATGTAACATAATGTTTGTCTGCGTACCTGTTTCTCCCCCACGGGGAAAACAAGTAAAAGTATGATAGTTGGTGTTCATGTTTATTTCTTCTCAATAGAAAAACAAGAAAAATACGTTTGTGTGTAAGCATGTTTCTCACCCGATAGTAAAACAAGTAAAAAGGGGCCGTGAAACTCACATGCGTTGCGTTGTAGGCAGTATCACACAAGTATGAGATTTAGAACCTCAAGTGTTAGCCAGCACGGCTTACGCATGCCCTAGAATTATAAACACATAAATTAGGGACATATGGGAATTTGTGACCATGACACGGATGATTTGAATGCCCTAAAGTATACGTGGGACCAACGAGTAGACGATCGTTTCCACGGGAATGAGGGTTTCTTAATAAAATAATTATCAAGGTAAATACGTTTTGTGTCAAGCATTTCTGATTGCGAATAAATATTCAGGCGGTTGTACCATTTAAAATGGTTTAAGAAAATAATATAACTAAATATATTATTTTTAAGTTTGTAAGATTAAAATAATCATTTGTGTGGCAAAATATATTATTTTTATTCGAGCATAAAACCGAGGGTAAATAATATAAATAATTATATTATTTAATAGTTTAGAAAGTTTCGTAAGGTTTATAAACATGGTAAAAATAATATAAGAATATATATTATTTTTAGTTAGTGTCACGGGTTGAAAATAATATAAATATATTATTTTATTAGGAGTCACGGTTTGAGAATAATATTAACATATTATTTTTAAGAATGAGAAAATAATATTAAATAGGTTATAAAACCAAACCCGAGCCTACGGGTTATTTTCCTGGCTAAAACACTTTAATATATAATATAATAATATAGGGTATAGTTTTTATAAAATGGAAATCATTGAAAAAGTCCCCAAAAATAATTGCAGGAGACCAGTTTCGAACCCGGGTCTCCTGCGTGTGGGTACAAGGCTTCAACCAACTCAGCCAGCTAGGCCATCGCAACAATTTCGATTCCGATATACTTTTAATCAATCACAGCCCTGTGTCCTCCCCCATTCGCGACCGATCCCAATCCAATCCCAAATCAATCGATCTCGACTATGATTTGCTACAAGAGTTCAGGGGTTTTGTTCATTAGGGTATGGCGAATCCGTGTACGAGTTTAATTGCAAAAACATCGTGGTTAGGATGGTTAATTCTTGATTCGAAAAACCGAAACCCTAGAATATGAAATCAAAATAGATTTGCTAAGTTTTGATATTTAAAGCTGTTAAAATCATGGGGGTTTCAATGAGTTAGCGATTGCGAGTCTATCCATATAAATTAATTGAATTATAATCGTGTCTAGGTTAGAGTTCGATTAACTAGTTCAAACGAAGAACCCTAGTTATGAGATTGATATGAAATCGATGATAAATGTTCAAATTAGGATGTGGCTTTTAAAGTGTAACTATTTGCGCAACTAACCATATGAATTAATTGGATTTTGATTGAGTCTAGGGTGATGCCCAATTAAACTCGAACGGGTATGAGCCCTGGAATCTAATCACTGTTAATTCGATAATGTAAGCCCTTATTAGCACAGGGCTTTTGATCTAATCAAAGAAACGAAGCTAGAGAAGCGTTTGATTACCAGATTTGATGTTGAATCGATGGAGATCGAGTAGGATGGACTCCGACGGTTTTTGTCCCCGGTGGCTCCAACCACATCTCCGGACGAATGTGTGTGTTCAACTCCTTCTGATTGATGCGATTAAGATGTTTGGAGAGTTTGATTGTGAGAATAATACACCAAATGGTCGAATTTGATAGTGGTCGGTGGTAGTGTCGACGGTTATGGATTGAATGTTCATAATTGGGTTTTAATTTGCTTAATGACGATGATTAATGCCTTAATGATGGTCGTTAATGGTATGAACGTGTATATCGGTTATCAATTCAGGCGAATTTCATTTATGATTGAGGATTTGAATCTAGAACAAGTCTAGTTTGACTTTTACAAAGTCAACATGAGCAAAACATCAATTTTGACTTCAAAAGTCAATAGAATTAGGGTTTGGGCTAATTACGCGACTAGTCCCTGTAGTTTTCATCAATTAGTTTGAGTTCATGGCAAAAATAGTCCCTAGAGTTTGAAATATGTTGAATATGTTAGGATTTAACTGGAAATGATTTACGGGGTTAACTGGAAAAGTCCGGATTGTCACAGAACATAAATGAACTAACATTCACGAACACATTACCAAATATTCACGAACATATTACCGAACGTTCACGAACATAGTTGAACGAACGAGACCTCTGTTCATGTTCGTTCCTTCAGTTAATCGAACGAAATTACTTGTTCATTTTCGTTCATTTATTAAACGAACGTAAACGAACTTTTCGACGAACGTTTAATGTTCGGTTCGTTTACAACCCTAATGTCAACTTATATGAATGTTATATCAATGAAAATTAATGGTCTTATAATTAAAAAGTTATAATAACTAGAGTAAATTACTTTTTGCGTCCCTGTGGTTTACATGATTTAACACAATGCGTCCCTAACACGGATTTTTAACGCTTTGAGTACCTGTGGTATACAATCTGTAACACTCTGAGCCCCTGGGCCTAACTTCGTTAAATTGTTTCCGTTAAGTTTAGTTTCGACATGGGTATCTGAGGATAGCCTTAACTAGATCAGCAGCAAAACTTAAATATTCGCAACATGTCGAAACTAAACTTAACGGAAAGAATTTAACGAAGTTAGGCCCAGGGGATCAGAGTGTTACAGATTGTATACCACATGTACTCAAAGCGTTAAAAATTCGTGTTATGGACGCATTGTGTTAAATCGTGTAAAACACAAGGACGCAAACTGTAATTTACTCTAATAACTATAAATTAAAAGTATATTATACACTAGGTTATAGACCCATGTATTACATGGGGTTATTTAAAAGAAAAAAAATAAAAATACAATAATGTGTACAAAAGTTTAAAATAACGTGCAAAATAGAAATTATATAATTTTAGAATGTGTAAAAAATTTTCATAAATGAAGTATTTTTATTACGTAAATCAATAATAAATGAAAGTACAATTAAAATTCACAAATTTCTAAATACTTCTTTGTACATGTAATTTGTTGTTTTTTTATAATTTTATCGTATTTATCAACTATCAATTGTTTAAATTTATCCCTACTTTTTCATATATATACACACACACTCACACATATATGTGTATATGTAAAATTAAAACAATAAATAAAGTTCTATATTTTCTTAATTGAGTAATAATTAGAATTTAAGTTTTATATTATATTTTTCTAAATAAAACATTATCATATTTAGATTTTAAAATTTAAATTTACTTAAATAGAGAAAATTAAAAGAAAAAAAATTGGTGTGAAAAAATATGATGATAATACGTTGTTTGAAATCATTTATTAAAATAAGGATAAGAAAAATTTATTAGTTGACTTCCTACCAACGTACGTTAAAATTTAATGATGGCGTCAAACCAAACATAAGTGAAAATTCAAAGATGGATACAATTAAGAGTACTTTTGCGACTAAAGTAAAACAAGATGGAAAAGGTATTTAAAAAATGGACGAAAATAAATTATTTTTTTTTAAGGGAGGGAAGAATATGAATAATCTAAAATAAAAACTCATAGGGTAATGTATCCATACTAAACCCAAAATTATTAAATAGTTTTTATTAAATCTACACATTTATTAAATAATTTCCGAACTGTATAAAGTTATTTAAATATTTGGATAATTTACTAAAAACTTTTTAACTATTTAACAAGAGGAAATTAACAAACTTCCAAATATTATACTACTTGTTTGGTGAGACAAATATGAAATACACATGACCATTATAAATATATATAATCTTTTGCTTCCATCTCTACCCTCCAAAAAACTCTTCCCCATCTCCGTCGTATGGCCACCGCCTCTCACCATTCTTCCGCCACAGGCGGTGCCACGATCGAGATCGAACAACAACCACCGCGAAAACTCCCAGATTTTCACGCAAATGTCAATCTAAAATACGTTAAATTAGGCTACCATTACTTAGTTACCAATCTCTTAACCCTCTGCCTCCTCCCTCTCATCGCCGTCACCGCCGTCCACGCCACCCAACTGAATCTCGACGACATCAACAATCTATACAACCACCTCCAATACCACCTCATCGCCGTCACGGCCGTAACTTTCATAGCCGTGATCGGGTTCACCACCTACCGCATGACCCGACCCAGACCCGTTTACCTCGTTGACTATTCCTGCTACCGTCCACCGGACCATTTGAAAGTCCCGTACCAAGTGTTTATGGACCATTCCAGAGTCCACGGTGCGTTCAATGAATCGTCGCTGGAGTTCCAACGGAAGATTCTCGAACGCTCCGGCCTCGGAGAGGAAACCTACCTCCCGGCGGCGCTTCACACGATTCCGGCGGTGCCGTCGATGGCGACGGCGAGGGAAGAAGCCGAACAGGTGATGTTTGGAGCCCTAGATGATCTGTTCAAATCGACGAAAGTAAACCCTAAGGATATCGGGATATTGGTGGTTAATTGCAGCCTATTTAACCCTACTCCGTCTCTATCTTCCATGATAGTTAATAAATACAAGCTCAGAGGTAACATTAGGTCATTTAATCTGAGCGGGATGGGATGCAGCGCCGGCGTAATCGCCGTCGATTTAGCCAAAGACATGCTGCAGGTTCACCGGAATACCTACGCGGTGGTCGTCAGTACGGAAAACATCACTCAGAATTGGTACTTCGGTAACAAAAAGTCAATGCTGATCCCTAACTGTCTGTTCCGAGTCGGTTGCGCCGCCGTGCTGTTATCAAACAAGTCCGGCGACCACCGCCGGTCCAAATACAAACTCCTCCACGTCGTCCGTACACACTACGGCTCCGACGACACCGCCTTCAAATGCGTGTACCAGGAGCAAGACGACGCCGGCAATACCGGCGTTTCTCTCTCCAAAGAGTTAATGACCGTCGTCGCCGGCGCACTGAAATCGAACATCACAACCCTAGGCCCTCTCGTGCTTCCGATCAGCGAACAGCTTTTGTTTTTCGTCGTTCTCGTCGGTAGAAAGCTTATAAGCTCTAAAATCAAACCCTACCTACCGGATTTCAAAATGGCGTTTGAGCATTTCTGCATCCACGCCGGCGGGAGAGCGGTGATTGACGAGATGGAGAAGAATTTGAAGCTGACGGAGGAGCACGTTGAACCGTCACGGATGACGTTGCACCGGTTCGGGAACACGTCATCCAGTTCAATTTGGTACGAGTTGGCTTACTCGGAGGCTAAAGGGAGGATGAAGAAAGGGAACCGGGTCTGGCAAATCGCTTTCGGAAGCGGGTTCAAGTGCAATAGTGCGGTTTGGGAGGCGGTTCGGACCGTTAAACCGTCGGTTCATAATCCTTGGGAAGACTGCATCCACAAGTACCCTGTCAAAATAAAATTTTAGTTTTATTTGTTTTTTTATATGGTATTATAAAAATCATAAACATATTCATTTTTCATACATGAAAAAGTTTCACGTATCTATTTTATTTTATTTTATTTCACGTATTTAGTTTGAGTATTTTTTAAGATTAAAAACTTTTTATAAAAATATAAATTAGGTCAGATTTGTTCAGGCATTTTATTTTTATGAGTAAAACCTTGTTAAACTAAACACTATCATATAAATGTATAAAAAATAAATATGTTTATGATTTTTCTTGAAAATAAATAGATAAAAGGAAAAAATAAATCTTTGGATATCATGTTGAATTTTCTGTTTGCTTGAATTGGACAAACAGTCCTTGGTGGGGGCTCTAATGTACTTCAATATCTACATACTGAAATGATTTTGTGTATTTTAAATAAAAAAGTGTATGTGAAAAATAAGTTTATAGGATACCAGAGCAGCATTCATAGTAGATGCTCCATCCCAATTTCTATAAAATCATCATTAACTCAAAATTTATATATTTTATTGAAATCTTCTACATCTCATTCACCATCTCTATTTGGAGATGGGGAGAAGAGTAAACCCCCCCAAATATGAAGGACTACTATCATTTTTCTATAAATTTTAGAGTATGGGGATGGGGATGAATATTTTGTTTTTTTTTTAAACTTTGGAGATTGAAAGAAGAATGAGGGATGGGTTATGAATGCTCTAATATATCTGAAAAACAATAACATCAAGATCGTACATAAATATACAAATCTTGAACTTATGCCCTCACTGGCTTAAAATCTATCTTGGTGACCTCCTTTGTTGTACCAAGAGATTGAACTCCTTTGTTGTACCTTCTCTTGGATTTCATTTCAAGTCTTCTTGATACTTACAATTTTTTTGAAGTAAAAATACAACAAACTAGCCTATATTTTTATATCTCAAAACAAATAAATGCAAGACTTGAAAAATAGATTTTTACATGCCCAAATAAATAATATTACAATTAAATCGAAAATCCAACACAAACATTCAAGGTCATGGTTTGCTTTGCAATACTAATCAACACAAAATATATATTCTTGATATTTAGCAACTTGTTACCTACTTGTATGCATGTGCAGGTTGGTAAAAAAATCAAGCAAGGAAAGATAAAAGGTTGCTACCGCATATATTATTTTCTTATTTGGAAAATAATATGGCTTTTGGTTTTATAACTTTAAAACCAAAATATGTCTAAAATTTCAATAACAAACATAAGTGGTTGTATATACCAGTAGTAGGGTTTTCAACATGTCTTTTAAAAGAGTTTTGCACGTGAAACGGTTTTTGGACATGTTTAATTTAAACCTTTATAAATCTAAAACCCTCTATGGATCCATATGAAGTTCTTGAAACAAAAGAAATATAACCATGGTGTCTAGAAACAACAACCATTGAACCTTTGAAGAGTAATGGTAACTTAAAACTAGATGAAGATGCAAGTACAACCTTCTTTCACCAATTGAATGCACTCCAAGCAAGATCTTTCCTTTGATGCAAGTCTTTCAACACTCAATGTCAAAAGCTATAACACTCACTAAAAATTACTTTAGTAGTGTTATATAAGTAGAAATCAGAGTGATTCCAAAAACAAAATCAAAGTGTTATATAAGTAGAAAATAATTATGCCCATCAAATAACCCATATATCTTATGGGTTCAATTGGGTCATTTGACTAATTAAACAAATAACATGAGACTATACTTAAATGGGCTTTGTCCAACAATGCAAGATCTTGCATCAATAGTAACTTATGTTTTTAATAATACTTTGTAATTGGTCTTTTAACTATTAGTATGGTAACATTTTCCTATCATGACTCAATGCCATTGACAGCAACTTAAGTTTCTACCAATCCATTTAAAACTCTCGTCTTTTGCAACTTAATTCTTTTATTTGGTACCAATTTATTGATACCGATTGGGTATTAGCGATTCGATACCAACTTATCTTAATTACCTTTTGTTTTAGTTATTATTGTTAATTAATTAAATCATCTAAAATGTGTTTACACACGGTTGAATTATCTACACCTAATAAATAAGTTACTGGTTACGACACGTTTCACAATTCTATGAATCCAAAGTTCTTTTTCTGCTTATTTTTCTCAATCCAAGTATTAAATAATTAGTAAGTATTTAAAGTAATTTCAATCATATATGATCTCAAAATATCGTTTTATAATTCATAAATCTTCATTATTAACTATGTAATATTTTCTTTATATAACTCGTGTAATATACGAGTTTCTAACCTATTTTTAGAATAAAGCAGTGTAATCGTTTCTCAGCAATTTTAGTCTTGAAGTGTCTTAAAAAAATCGTTTTTGTTAAATTTATATCTAAAATACATATTTAAAAAAGTTAAAAATAGTTAAACCCACCATAAATGTGGTGCTGCATTAGTACATTATGCTAGTTAGGTTCCTCAACCTACAAATTTAATATATATTTTCCACTCGAAAAACTGTTTAGAACCTGATTAGGGGGTTCGAAAGAGGTGTTTGGATGTGAGTTACAAAGTGATGGTATAACTATAACTAATTTTATTTCTAATAAAGTGGAAACATGCACGTGATCATTATTCAATTGTTCTTAGTTCTACTATAATCATAATTCAATGACACATAGTTATTCATAATACAGTCTATAAGGCATCAGTATTTGTTCCCTATTGATCTTCTGGAAGCACCAGCAAGATAAATTAGATGGATGGTCCATATGCTATGTTCAAATTTTTTATTTGGTGTCTAAGTTTAAAAAAATACACCGTCAGTCTTTACATTATGCATAAACGTAATATGTTTGGTCCCTTGTGTGGATGACAGTTAACTTTTTATTAAATATTTTGAAAATGATCAAAATACCCTAGATTAAAAAAAATAAAAAATAGGAATTAAAAAAACCTATATTTATACCCTTAGTTCCTCAAGTAGCACCACCACTTTTTTTTAAACCTATTTTTTTAATTTTTTGTTTTTTAATGTAGGGCATTTTGGCATTTTCAAATATTTAATAGAAAAGTTAACTGTCATCCACTCCAGGGACCAAACATGTTACGTTTATGCATAATTTGAGGAATATCAGTGTAATTTTTCAAACTTAGAAACCAAATTCAAAATTTAGACATACCACAAGGATTATCCGTGTACTTAACTCGAAACTCTTAAACATAAGTTGGGGTTTTACAAACTTAAAGATTTTGACTGAAAAAGGTGATTGGAGATGATGACAGGCAGAGCCGGTCCCGAAGATTCGAATGTCCTACACGAGCCGAAAAAAAAGACCCATGGGCCTAAACACATTTAATATTTTTTTTAAGAATATAATTTCTTTTAAGCCTAATACAAAATTACAAGTTAGGTTGGATTGGATTCATTGGCCTAAACACATTAAACATTTTTAAGCCTAACATACTTTTAAAAAGGCCCAATTGTTTTTTCTTGATATATTTGATCCAATAAATTTTTTTTAAAAGCCTCGAAAATTACTTATTTAAAAAGGCACAAATATATTTTTTAATTTTTTTAAATTTTTTTTAGGCCTCTCGAAATGTTAGGCCCACTACGAAGGTGTTGCCCGCAGACCCAATGGGCCGGCCTTGATGACAGGAGACTACGGGAGATAGTGACTGAATGAAGGTGTGGGGGGGGGGGAGGGGCGAGGGTAATTTTTATTTTTTAAACTAGATGGATAAAATGATTATTTTGAATATTATAATATATAATGAGAACGTTCATCCATTCCACTTAAAGGGTGATAATGAATGAACAATCGGGACCAAATGAGCAATCTCTCAAAAATTAGGGCCAAATGTGAAAATTTAACTTAACGGAAACATCCATGTAATTTACTCTAACGCAGCGTTTGGTATGTAAGAATGGGAGGTGAAATAGAATGGACGATTACGAGGGAATGAAAAAAATGGTGTTTAGTTAGATGATGGAATGTAATCACCAATTTCACAAGTAATGTCATTTCCTCTAAATCTCATTGGTATGTAATCACCACACCCTCCTACCACCACCACCCACCACCCACCACCACCGTCGCCGCCGCCTCCACCACCCACCGCCATCTCTCGCCGCCACCACCACCGCCACCCACCGCCGCCACTCACCCCCACCTTCTACCGCCGCCGCCACCACCCACCACCACCCACCGCCACCTCCCACCACCGCCTCCCACCACAACCACCCCCACCACTGTCACCTCCTCCACCACCCACCCACCATCGCTGCCATCACCCACCGCCACTCACCACCGATTTTATTCATTCTCTTTTCTAGCCTACCAAATAACATAAATTAATGATTTATTTCATTCTCTCATGGTAACCAAACAAGACAATGAAATGGAATGGTCCATTTCATTCCTTTGTCCATTCCATTACCTCGTTCATTCCATTACCGCATACCAAACAGACCCTAAACTTTTTCATCCATTTCATCTCAAGTAATTAATTACGAGTGTATAGTTTTTGAAGTTAGGAGCACATAAGACTTTATATAGATATGAACTTGCTAGCAAATAATCACATCATATTCTAGTATGACTCCTCAAGTTAAGGCCAATAAGTGACTTGGAGTTTAGATTGTAGAATTAGAAATTTTGAACTAAGTAGCAGGTTCATTGGGGATGTTTTAGGTTCAAGTCTCATTTGTGATAAAAAAATTCAGGTTAGGCCAGTGGGTTTTCTCACCTATGGTGGGGTTCCTCCTGAGGGAGGTAGAGATGATCGGGTGGATCAGTGCCCGTCAGTGATCCAAATTGATGTTAAAAAAAAAGTAGCAGCCTGATGAAGAGTGATGGAACTTGAATAATTAAACTTTTGGAGGGGTGAAAATATTACACATAAAAAAATCAAATTTTTTACACCAAATAAAGACCATAAATCTAAAAAATAATGTGGTTTGAAACAAATTTGGTTTTTGGTCTGGATTATGAGGGGGCCAAAAACTATAACTAATATTAAAAAACCCTATTGAGCCGAAATCAATACTTATAAGAAAAAAAGTTTGGTGGTGGTGATGAGTCCCCTCCGACCCCTTAAATGTTCCGACAAATTACTAGCTTGTTAAATGCTAGTTTAATTTGATAAACTAAGATTTTACTACAATAAGATAAAATTAATTAATAACTAGCAGGTAAAACGTGCTTCAAGACTGAAATTTATATAGAAACATTAATAAAATTAAACATGTTGCGAAGGCGAATTTAAAAACAAAAAAGCTAAAAATATATTACATTTAATGCTATATTGGTAATTTAAAAATACATTGTTATATATAAAAGCGTAAATAAATTAAAAACAAAACTCATGATAAAAGATAAGTGTAAATAAAAACTAACGTTATTAAAAAAAAACTCAAGAAAAGAAAAGAAAAAAGCAAAATATATATATATATATATATATATATATATATATATATGTTCAAGGAAAGAAAAACAAAAAACAAGAAAAAAAAAACTTAATAAAGAATTAAATAAAAACTAAAATTATTAAAAAGAAAATATTCATGGAAAGAAAAGAAAAAAAAAGAAAAAAACTTAATAATAATAATAAAGAATTAAATAAAAACTCCTATAAGAAAACAAGTGGAATTATAAACTAAAACTATTAAAAAAAACTCAAGTAAAGAAAAGATAAAAAAAAAACAAAAAAGAGCCCCAAAAAAAATTCAAAGAAAGAAAAAAAAAACTTAATAATAATAATAAAGCAAAAAAAAATTAAAAAAAAAATAAGTGAAAGTATACACTTTTTTTAATAGCCAAAGGAGCATTCATTAGAAAACAAAATGGGCCACTACAAGCAAGGAGCTAGAGCAAGCACAAAGTACAACAGGAATCAAATTACATCAAAGACTAACCATGAGTCAAAGGATAAAGAAGCCAGACCCGCCCTAAATTTCGTACACAAAAAGGAAATTTCGTGAATGTCTTCCACCAGTTTAGCGCTAGAAGTATACCGACCATTAAACACCTGTTCGTTTCTGCAATCCCAAAGCTTCCAAAACGAAGTCATAATCACGCAAATCACTGCCTTTTTCTTCACCTTAGAGCGCTGAAGGTCGTAAGCCGATGAAAGAACTTCTTTGACCGACGAACACCCCACGACGGCGGTGATTTTAAGCCACGAGCAGATCAGCCACCAAATGTCTTTAGCTGCTGAACAAGACACCAGGAGGTGGTCAGTAGTCTCCTGCTCCAGCCCACATCTTGGACACAGGAGAGAAGGTAATTGGATCTGTCACACCCCATCAAGCCGGAAACGCGAGACGTAACGTTCATGGTTTCCAAAGCATATGATTACCGCAAACACATACATGATGAATGGATACATAAACAAGTTTAAAGTTTTACATTCCAAAATGTAATCTGAGTTTACAAAAAGTTAAGATTTCGCAAATATGACTCAATTACAATGAGTTATACAAGAGAAATCCTCCTTGAGTCGTATCCATCGTGCATGCATGTAATCTACATTGCTAACCTTGCGATCACGTTCAATTTCCTGAAAAACATACTTAAAAATGTCAACACTAGGTTGGTGAGTTCACAGGTTTACTCAAATAGTTCTTTGTAAAATTCGTTTATTCATAAATAGTTCCAGTTGCATGTGATAATTAGAATAAGAAATGTTTGACCCATTTGTAAACTAGCTAGGAATACAAATAATATGTTCATACATGAGGCGTAACCAAACCATGACAATTGTTCTTTTGCCCCTCTCAATCGTTATCAGATGCTATGCGGCCATAAATCCTCCAGATTGTGGTTAGCGCGACTAACCATGACCGGGGGACGTCACTCCCCATAGTACTATTCATAAGACCCTAGGTTATAGTTAATGGTTACTAAGTTGTTCCAGGGGACTTTAGCGGCCTAAATTGTTCAACTCATGCAAACATAAAAGTCGAGTCTTATTATCTTGTTATCACATAAAATAGTTGTAAGTATGTTTTTCCCCCAAATATAGAAAACAGTAAAAAGGGGCCATGAAACTCACCTCGTTTTTGTGTATGTTAGCAACGATAATTGTTCCAGTCAAACTTGATTAATCGTACCCTATTTACAAAAGGGGTATTTCGGGTTATGACCGAATATCTCGAATGCAAATTGTTCACCGACTTAGTAACTTCGGTTATTTACTTAAATTATCTTCTTAGTTTTTCAACACTTGTTTCATCATGACAAAATAATTCCAAGCTACTGCCCAATGGGACTGATGAACAGGTGTCGAAACTATCTAGTTTCGATTGAGCAGAACAGATATCGAAACTACCTAGTTTCGATTGAGTAATAGGTATCGAAACTACCTAGTTTCGATTGAGTAGTCGGGTATCGAAACTACCTAGTTTCGATTTGAGCAACACAGGTATCGAAACTGCCTAGTTTCGATTTGAGCAGGATAGGTATCGAAACTTCCTAGTTTCGATACTGCAATTTTTGAATTGACAGTATTAGTCTCGAAATTTTACTCCTATAGCGCACATACTTACGTGCATAAATTCGTATTTTAAGTCTTGAACTCGACACACTTTTCTTGTTATTTTACTTAGGTTAGAATAATTTATGAAGACATCCTATATTTTGGTGAACAAATTGCATGTTTAGCCATGATTTAAAGAAAATAACATGAATATATAAAGATGTGAAGGATCAAGTTTTTACCTCTAGACAAGCTAGGGAAGACCACAGGAGAGATGATGATTTTTGAAAGGAAAAAGAAGATGGTCTTGAGTCCTTAGTTAAAACCCCTTGAGAAATCACTCGAATAATTCTTAGAACACCTTAGTATGGAAGAAGTGA
Source organism: Smallanthus sonchifolius (assembly GCA_023525975.1). Taxonomy (NCBI): domain Eukaryota; kingdom Viridiplantae; phylum Streptophyta; class Magnoliopsida; order Asterales; family Asteraceae; genus Smallanthus; species Smallanthus sonchifolius. Next base: position 76,615,054 of record CM042033.1, read on the forward strand.
GTCTTGAATATGGGTGAACCCAAGAAAAATACAATGAAAATGGTGTTGTTGTGGTTGCCGTAAGAGAGAAAGAAAAGGAGATGGGATTGTGGGTTTGAATTTGGAATGACTAGATGTGATAGGAAGTCATGATCCTTGTCAAAGTTTAGAAGGAAAGAAGTATGGTGTATGAATTAAAGAATTGGATTAGAAGGAAAAACATGTGGGAAAAGACCCCATTCATAAGTTACGACCGTAGAAGTCAAATGGGGGGTGGTTTGGGTTAATTACTTTACTAATCATATTTAGGTGTTAAATGATTAGTTGATTAGGTGCTTAGATATTAATTAGGGTGCTAAACGGTAAACAAATTCGGTTTAGACTCTTAACGGTACTATATACGTTTATATATATTTCTCTGGTCATTTAATTTAATTATCAACGTTCGTGTTAGACGAGTTATGTGTGTATGTGAACCGGTAATTCCCAAAAATACCAAAATATAAAATGAATCAACATATGGCTTTTGCTAGACTTTAATGTCCTAATTTATGCAATTAGGTAAGTCAAGAAACATAAATAATGTAAACGCGTTTATAATAAGTACGGATATCGACCTGAAATGTCGGGTGTCACATTCTCCCCATGTTAAAAGAATTTCGTCCCGAAATTCAATTCGTGCCATCTTGAACTGGTGTATCCTTAAACAAGGAGGGGTATTTTGTTGTCATTTGATCCTCTCGTTCCCATGTATACTCAGGACCACGTTTTGAGTTCCAACGTACTTTAACCAGTTTGATTCGACTACGTCTCAGCTTTTGAACTTTCCAATCTGAAATCTCAATCGGTTCCTCGATGAAATGAAGTTTATCATCAATGTGAATTTCATTAGGCGGTATGATCAAAGTCTCGTCTGACAAACACTTTTTGAGATTAGACACATGAAATGTATCGTGTACGTTGCTTAGTTCTTGCGGTAGCTTGAGCTTGTAGGCTACAGGGCCAACCCTAGCCAGTATTTCAAACGGTCCAACGTATCTGGGGTTGAGCTTACCACGGTTACCAAACCTTGCAACGCCTTTCCATGGTGAGACTTTTAACATTACTCGGTCACCAATTTGAAATTCTAATGGTTTCCGTCTGTTATCAGCATAACTCTTCTGTCTGTCTCGGGCCGCTTTCAGACGGTCCTTAATTTTGTAGATCTTATCAGTGGTTTCCTGGACAATCTCAGGACCTGTCAAATGTTTTTCACCAACTTCCGCCCAACATAGCGGTGAGCGGCATTTACGACCATATAAAGCTTCAAACGAAGCTGCCTTAATGTTCGTGTGGTTGCTGTTATTATAGGAAAACTCTGCCAACGGTAAATGAGTATCCCAATTTCCTCCGAAATCAATTACACACGCACGGATCATATCCTCTAAAGTTTGAATGGTCCTTTCGCTTTGACCATCCGTTTGTGGGTGATATGCCGTGCTCATGTCAAGACGTGTGCCCATGGCTTCTTGTAATGATTTCCAGATTCTAGACACGAATCTGCTGTCTCTATCAGAGATAATAGAAATTGGCACTCCATGCCTAGTCACAACTTCCTTGATGTAAAGCTTTGCAAGTTTCTCGGTTTTATCCGTCTCTTTGATGGGTAGAAAATGAGCTGATTTTGTCAGACGATCGACAATTACCCATATCGCGTCATACCCGCTCGACGTCTTGGGTAATTTCGTGATGAAATCCATAGAAATCTGTTCCCATTTCCATTGGGGAATTTCGGGTTGTTGTAACAAGCCAGACGGTTTCTGATGTTCGGCTTTTACTTTTGAACACGTTAAGCATTTACTGACATATGTGGCAATATCTCCTTTCATATTGGGCCACCAATATAATTCTTTTAGATCCTTATACATCTTATCTGAACCCGGGTGAATGGAGTACCTGGACTTGTGGGCTTCATCCATAATCAACCCACGTAAGTTACCGTTACTCGGCACCCAAATTATGTCCATGAAGTAAAACGTATCATCTGACTTAGACTCCAATTGTTTGATCATTCTACGTAGTGCCTCATTTTGGATGTTCTTTTCTTTAAGTGCTTCTTGTTATGCCATTCGGATTTGAGTAGTAAGACTCGTATGAATTGTTAATCCTAGGGCACGAACACGAAGAGTTTTAACTCGTTCCTTGCGACTTAAGGCGTCTGCTACGACATTGGCTTTCCCGGGATGGTACTTGATATCACAATCATAGTCGTTTAGTAGTTCTACCCAACGACGTTGTCTCATGTTAAGTTCTTTTTGATCAAAGATATGTTGGAGACTCTTGTGATCAGTAAAAATAGTGCATCTCGTACCATAAAGATAATGTCTCCAAATCTTGAGCGCAAACACAACTGCGCCCAACTCCAAGTCGTGGGTCGTATAATTCTTTTCGTGCACTTTTAGTTGTCGTGAGGCATATGCGATGACTTTGTCTCTTTGCATTAACACACAACCAAGTCCTTGGTGTGATGCATCGCAGTATACGACAAAATTGTTGATTCCCTCCGGAAGAGATAAGATCGGTGCACTACACAGCTTCTGCTTCAGTAATTGGAAAGCTGACTCTTGCTTGTCACTCTAATCATACTTCTTTTCTTTCTGGGTTAATGTGGTTAAGGGCAGGGCTATTTTTGAAAAATTCTCAATGAATCGTCTATAGTAGCCAGCCAAACCCAAAAATTGACGTACTTCTGTCGGAGTCTTTGGTGCTTCCCAGTTTTTGATCGCTTCTATTTTAGATGGATCAACTTGAATTCCTTCCTTGTTGATGACATGTCCAAGAAAATGCACTTCTCGGATCCAAAACTCACACTTAGAGAATTTAGCGTAAAGATTCTCGTTGCTGAGTAGTTCCAAAATTAATTTCAGATGATGTTCATGATCCTCCTTGGTTCGTGAATATATTAATATATCATCAATAAATACTATCACGAATTTATCCAAGTATGGCTTGCACACTCGGTTCATGAGATCCATAAAAACAGCTGGTGCGTTCGTCAAACCAAACGGCATAACTAGGAATTCGTAGTGACCATAACGAGTCCTAAATGTCGTCTTTGGTACATCTTCTTCTTGGATTCTTAGTTGATGATACCCCGAACGTAGATCGATCTTAGAGTAGAAGCTAGAACCTTGTAGTTGATCGAACAAATCGTTTATTCTAGGAAGTGGATATCGGTTTTTGATTGTAAGCTTGTTTAATTCTCGGTAATCAATACACGTCCTAAAGGTTCTATCCTTTTTCTTTACGAATAGGACCGGAGCTCCCCAAGGTGAGAAACTCGGTCTTATGAAACCTTTATCAAGCAACTCCTGGAGTTGATTTGATAATTCCTGCATTTCAGAAGGTGCTAATCGATACGGCGATCGCGCAACCGGGGCGGCTCCTGGTACCAAGTCGATTCGGAATTCGACTTGCCTCGGTGATGGTAATCCAGGTAAGTCTTCAGGAAAAACTTCGGGGTAATCCTTAACGATTGGTATGTCTTCAAGTCGACGTTCCTCGGGTTTCTTCTCGACGACGTGAGCCAGGAACACGCAATAGCCTTTACGTAGGTATTTACGAGCTTTCATGCAGTTTATCATCCTCAATGTCATTCCACTCTTCTCACCTTGAACCGAAAGAACTTCTCCGTTCGGGAGTGGAATATGAACAATCTTCTCAAAACAAACAATCTCGGCGTGATTCTTCGACAACCAATCCATACCAATAACAACGTCAAAACTTCCCAGGTCAACAGGTAACAGGTCTATACTAAATGTGTGGTTTTTCAAACATAAAGTACAACCCTGAATGACTTCTTCGGTTTTAATTAATTTCCCGTTCGCTAATTCAATTGTATAACTTTGGTCTAGTTTGCTGGCCTTAATACCGAGTAGGGACTTAAAGTCATTTGACACAAAACTCATATCAGCACCCGTATCGAAAAGTATAGAGGCATAGTGATTATTTATCGGGAACGTACCAGTGACAATGTTTGGATCTTGTCATGCGTCCCCAGCCCCCATCACAAACGCTCTTCCACGGGCCTGATTGTCGTTTCGGTTCTTCAACTTTGGACAGTCTTTCCTGAAGTGCTTTGGATCTCCACACTCAAAGCATCCCTGATTCATCCTTTCTGCTCCTGGGTTGACCTTTCCTGCTACTTGATTGATCTTATTAGGGTTTGCATTGCTCCAACAGTTATGGGCTAGATGCCCATACTTTTTACACTTTCCACATTGGGTACACCTTCCACTGTGATGATATCCACACTTGTCACACTTCGGTCGTGTTCCAAGATATCCATTTTGTTCCACAGTGTTGACAGCATAGGCTTTCATAGTTCCAGGTCTCTTGTAAGTTTGATTCTTGTTTTGATTACTTGGTTTTCCAAACCATTTCCTCTTTTCCCTAGACCTTCCTTCCTCGGTCTCCTTCTTCTCAAACAAAAACCATCACGCACAACATTATCCCTTAGCTTGAAAGCTAGAATTATAGCGCTCTTGGCATCCATAGGGTTCGATGAAGTCACCAGGCTTCGGATTTGAGGAGCAAGACCCCACAAATATCTTTCAACCTTCTTGTATTCTGGGGTAACCATGTGTGGAACCAAACTTGCTAACTCATTGAATCTGTCAGTGTAACCAGCCACATCATCTCCTATCATTTGTAAATTCCACATTTCAGATTCGATCTCTTGTAACTCATTTCGAGGACAATATTCCTCACTCATCATGGCTTTCAGCTCCTCCCAAGTCAGTTGGTATGCAATCTGCCTTCCCAGGGTTTTCACTTGTGAATTCCACCAAGTTAAAGCCTTATCAGTGAGCGTGCATGTAGAATAATTCACCATGCAGTCAGCGGTGCATTCACTAATATCAATCACCGACTCCATCTTTTCTATCCATCTCATTAGCCCAACTGCACCCTCGATGCCATTGAAGTTGCGGGGGTTGCAAGATAGAAAGGCCTTGTAAGAGCACTTCCTATTTGGAGCATCTGTAGAATTACAAGTCATAATGTCATTAATTCGGATCATGACTATGTGTTATGACTTATTTATTCTATTACCTCCGGAACCTCCGGCTGTACCGCTACCTCCTGCACCTCCTCCGCCGGTACCACTGCCGTTTCCTCCTCCACTATTTCGATTTGCCTCATACTGTTCCATGGCAGCAGCTACTCGCTGTGCTATGAGTTGTTCCACGTTTGGGGAAATCGTCTCGTTGTTGTCACCAGTAGTGTTACGGGGTGTCCTACGCTTAGGTGCCATGACGTTCTTTCTAGCATATCAATTAAAAAGAAACAACATTATATAATAATAATGATAGATCATGACATAGGGATACAACAACATCAAACGTAAACAACCATCATTACAACATAAACCATCACATACATAGTTAAAACATGCATAGTACATTGTTCCAAAAGACAAGGATACAAAAGGGATGGGTTCACATGACCACATCAGTACCAAAGTTTAAACTACATAATGCGCTACGGACACAACCCGCCCGTAATAGGTCTAAAAAAGATGTGAGAGTACAACCCAATCATCATGGCAAGTCCCGCCATGACAAAGCTAGCCCTAGCCACAAATTTTGCAGCCAAAGTCCTTTCTTCCAGCGCCTCCACCATGTCTCGGACCGTGAGAGTGAACTGCCAGTCCATATCAGCTCTCAACTCTAGGTAGTCAGTGGCACCCTGTATGTCTCGGGTGCTGTCCTCCAGAGTCTGTACTCGAGATCCGAGCCCTTGACGTAGTCGCGTGGCTGCATCCCCATGTGCCCGGATATCATCTAGGAGGTCATCAAGACGTTCCTCGTGCGTATGAACGCGTGCTACCAATGTAGGCACTGTGAGCTCCATGGCTTCCCCAGTGTGGGGTAGGGGTGTTGAGGAGTTGGAGGACTCTCCGAGCTCAAAGGTAGAGGGGATGCTCTCCATCTCCCTCCATCGTGCCAGTGTACGGGGCATCCAGCTGATAGTCCCTACAGTAGGGTGGTAGCAGGGTCGTTGCTTAGGTGGTTCCTAGTCTTCCGGGTCACGGGCTGCCAGTGTCCTCTTGCACGGAAATCGAACCTTTTTCCTAGCACTTTTTACCATAACTGGTCCTCCGCTTTTCTTTCGGTAGACGATAGGCGGTTCTCCCAGGGCGACATTGGGTGGTGTGGAGCTGCGAACTTGTACTCGATTATTGGGGTGTGTGGCGGAAAGTTCCTCGTTGGATTCAGAGGCAGAGACGGGGTCAGAGTGTGATGACATGCTTGTGACTACAATATCCGTATGACATGATAACTAGTTATGCAATGCTTATGCAATGAAAACGTTTTAATGAGTCATTTAAATTATAGACTAGGTTCCATTTTAGACTCCTAGTTCGCTACAATCAATGGCTCTGATACCAATCTGTCACACCCCGCCAAGGCGGAAACGCGAGGCGTAACGTTCATGGTTTCCAAAGCATATGATTACCGCAAACACATACATGATGAATGGATACATAAACAAGTTTAAAGTTTTACATTCCAAAATGTAATATGAGTTTACAAAAAGTTAAGATTTCGCAAATATGACTCAACTACAATGAGTTATACAAGAGAAATCCTCCTTGAGTCGTATCCATCGTGCATACATGTAATCTACATTGCTAACCTTGCGATCACGTTCAATTTCCTGAAAAACATACTTAAAAATGTCAACACTAGGTTGGTGAGTTCACAGGTTTACTCAAATAGTTCTTTGTAAAATTTGTTTATTCATAAATAGTTCCAGTTGCATGTGATAATTAGAATAAGAAATGTTTGACCCATTTGTAAACTAGCTAGGAATACAAATAATATGTTCATACATGAGGCGTAACCAAACCATGACAATTGTTCTTTTGCCCCTCTCAATCGTTATCAGATGCTATGCGGCCATAAATCCTCTAGATTGTGGTTAGCGCGACTAACCATGACCGGGGGACGTCACTCCCCATAGTACTATTCATAGGACCCTAGGCTATAGTTAATGGTTACTAAGTTGTTCCAGGGGACTTTAGCGGCCTAAATTGTTCATCTCAAGCAAACATAAGAGTCGAGTCTTATTCTCTTGTTATCACATAAAATAGTTGTAAGTATGTTTTTCCCCCAAATATAGAAAACAGTAAAAAGGGGCCGTGAAACTCACCTCGTTTTTGTGTATGTTAGCAACGATAATTGTTCCAGTCAAACTTGATTAATCGTACCCTATTTACAAAAGGGGTATTTCGGGTTATGACCGAATATCTCGAATGCAAATTGTTCACCGACTTAGTAATTCCGGTTATTTACTTAAATTATCTTCTTAGTTTTTCAACACTTGTTTCATTATGACAAAATAATTCCAAGCTACTGCCCAATGGGACTGATGAACAGGTGTCGAACTATCTAGTTTCGATTGAGCAGAACAGATATCGAAACTACCTAGTTTCGATTGAGTAATAGGTATCGAAACTACCTAGTTTCGATTGAGTAGTCGGGTATCGAAACTACCTAGTTTCGATTTGAGCAACACAGGTATCGAAACTGCCTAGTTTCGATTTGAGCAGGATAGGTATCGAAACTTCCTAGTTTCGATACTGCAATTTTTGAATTGACAGTATTAGTCTCGAAATTTTACTCCTATAGCGCACATACTTACGTGCATAAATTCGTATTTTAAGTCTTGAACTCGACACACTTTTCTTGTTATTCTACTTAGGTTAGAATAATTTATGAAGACATCCTATATTTTGGTGAACAAATTGCATGTTTAGCCATGATTTAAAGAAAATAACATGAATATATAAAGATGTGAAGGATCAAGTTTTTACCTCTAGACAAGCTAGGGAAGACCACAGGAGAGATGATGATTTTTGAAAGGAAAAAGAAGATGGTCTTGAGTCCTTAGTTAAAACCCCTTGAGAAATCACTCGAATAATTCTTAGAAGACCTTAGTATGGAAGAAGTGAGTCTTGAATATGGGTGAACCCAAGAAAAATACAATGAAAATGGTGTTGTTGTGGTTGCCGTAAGAGAGAAAGAAAAGGAGATGGGATTGTGGGTTTGAATTTGGAATGACTAGATGTGATAGGAAGTCATGATCCTTGTCAAAGTTTAGAAGGAAAGAAGTATGGTGTATGAATTAAAGAATTGGATTAGAAGGAAAAACATGTGGGAAAAGACCCTATTCATAAGTTACGACCGTAGAAGTCAAATGGGGGGGTGGTTTGGGTTAATTACTTTACTAATCATATTTAGGTGTTAAATGATTAGTTGATTAGGTGCTTAGATATTAATTAGGGTGCTAAACGGTAAACAAATTCGGTTTAGACTCTTAACGGTACTATATACGTTTATATATATTTCTCTGGTCATTTAATTTAATTATCAACGTTCGTGTTAGACGAGTTATGTGTGTATGTGAACCGGTAATTCCCAAAAATACCAAAATATAAAATGAATCAACATATGGCTTTTGCTAGACTTTAATGTCCTAATTTATGCAATTAGGTAAGTCAAGAAACATAAATAATGTAAACGCGTTTATAATAAGTACGGATATCGACCTGAAATGTCGGGTGTCACAGGATCCCTCTTTTGGAGAGCTCAACTAGTGTCGGAAGCCTTCCCTCCATAGCTTTCCAGACAAGGGTATTAACCTTGGGGAAATCTCAGTTGCACCATGTCATTGAAAGACTGCCTTGGGATGGATAAGCTGCCAGCCTAAGATCTTCACGAACCTCCTTCACCATAAATGTTAATTCTTTGTCTGACTTCTAGCCCCAATTATCCACAATGTTTTTGAATTTAAAATCCTTTAGAAGTGCCATGAGTTCGATGAATTCAGCCCAGTCTTGGTGGGATTGAGGATTAGATGCCCATTTCCGGTCCCAAACAATTAGGTCCCCCACCCTCCTATGGTTATCCACAATCCAAGCTCTCTTGTTTGCTGCCATTCTGAACATAATCGGGAACACCATGCTGAGAGGATGTGGTTTAATCCATATATCCTCCCAAAATCTTACTTTATCGCCCTTCCCAACTTCACAAATGAGTTTCTGACCAATGAGAATACCTAATTTTGAGAAATCCTTTTCCACACAGCAAATATTCTTCCAAACATCTGAATTCGATTTTAAAATAGGTACCAGACTATTGTTCCACCTTTTACCGTGTATAGCCAATATTACCTGCGCCCACAGTTGGTGTTTGTTGGCTCTAAACCTCCACCACCACTTAAGTAACCGTGCGATGTTTGCTTCCTTTAGGCTCCCTAAACCCGTTTACATGGCAACTGGTGTATGGTGGTGATACAATTCATCACCTTGTATTTTTAATAAGTTATAAAAAGAGTAATAAAATAAAAGTAAAATGAGATAATATACATTAATTCAAATTAAGCCATGTATGTATCTATATTTTTGAGAACAATGAAAACCGTATTAACCACGTGTGGGTATGAGATAAATTTTAGAAGTTTTCACTGGGTATGAGATTAGGTGATGTCTGCCCGATTATCTGAACCCGTTTACCTGAATATGTTAATATATTATATAATTTAAAAAAAGTTCAATAAATATTATGTTGGAGTAATTAAAAACTTAAAATTATATAATTACTAAAATTGTAGTTAAGTATTCAACATTCCAGCCGATGTGGTGCAGGTTTCGTAAAGTGGTAATAAATGCGTGACACCTAGTGTTTATTTCCACCAAAGTGGTGCGGGTTCGAGTCCCACAAAGTTGAAAATATATGGATTTTAAGAGTTGATTTTTGGGGCGTGTGTGTATTCTCCGTACAAAAAAATTTCAATATTTTAAGCTGGTTGTTGAGGTGGTTCTACGATCAGGTTTCATGTGATGGGCATCTTAACGTGTAACTTTTAACCACATATAATTATAAAAGGTTATCCTTGATACCTGCGGGTATACCACATATCGAATGGGTATGAGAACTGGTATAAGACATAGTTTTGTAATTGAGTTTGAGAATGAGATTATCAAAAGTCTTCATGTGTTCTCTCTGTTGTCTATTGTCATCCCTGCGAATGAATATATGGAATCAAATATTCAAATTTCAAATTTAAATTAATTTCACAAAATATTAAGAAAGAAAAAAGATATTGATTAACATGTTACACTTGAATATCCTTTTTAGTTATGTATATATAAATATTAAATATATTATATGAAGGAAGTGGGTGTGGGAGGGAGGACATGTTTCAGCCCAGCTGTAAATTCACATATTGATGATTGGTATTGAAGTTGGCCTGCACCTACAGGAGCTGGGCCTCAGTTTTTGGGTCCATATAGTTTCGCTTTTTTGTCAAATCCTCCTTTCATAATTCGGCCTCCTTTTTATTCTTTTCCCAAAAATGATATTCATATTTATTTGCAAAAAAAAAAACTAAAAAGTCGTCTAAAAAATATTCATATTCGATCCAATCTGTAAAATTATCAAAAATAGTAATAATAAAATGATCTGAAATCATCCAAAAATTCGGTATTTTCGTTCCAAGTAGAATCAGACTTGTTATGAGATACCCATAATTAATTATAATTTGTGTCATGAAAATAACAATAAAGTTTCTAAAACAAAACTAATAATCAAGTATTAATATTGTTTTAATAAAGTCGATCATAATTATTTTTTTTCAAATGTAAAGCCCACACAAGATTATAGTGAAAGTTTTGGGAAAAATTAGGGCTGGCAGAACAGGTAATTCGTGTCTAAACAGGTCATATGCGACGCGCATAACACAAGTATCAAATATGCATTTGATGGTAACCAGTTTTTCTATAAAGTTACTCGAAGTTTTTTGTCTCTATACAGGTAACTAAATTTTCATTAAGTGTTTCAATTTTATAATTTTTTTAAGAATATTTAAAATTTTAAAAAATTAAGCAACTTAAATGAATTTGTTACTATTTAATGATTTTTTTTTCATATTAATTTGAAGTAGAAGGTAATGGTGAAGAAAAGAAAATTATAAATAATAACCAAGTTTTATAAATTTTCAATTAAATTAAATATTAAAAAAAAGTAATCACTAAATAGTAGCAAATATTCATATGTGTTTTATTTAGCTCATTTAAATAACTTTAAACAAACAAAAAAAATTAATTGAAGTTATGAAACATATGAGAAATTTGATTACTATTGATTGAAATTTTCAAAATTTTTTATAAATATTCATTTTTGTTAATAAGTGACTTAAATGGAATTTATATGATTTGACTACTATTTATTGATTACTTTTGCAACTTGACTACAACAATAAACGGGGTAGCCATCGAAAAGGCAAGGGAAGGAGTTTAGAGAGAAAGAGAGGTGCAAAGCCTTTTTGTTTAAATACCATAAATGTTTGTATATTTATATACGTCTCCCAATAAACCAATGTACACAAATATACAAAGATAAAACCATAAGCATAACTCTAAACCCTAATGGGTCTAACCAAATCTATACTCTTGAAGGTTTTCCTTGAATAAGTTTTACATATTCAAATATTGTTTTCTTCTCATAAAACTAATACAGTCTTTGATGAATTTGAGTCGAATCCAAAAATTATCGCAATGCTAATATGTTGCACATTATCCGTAACTTGTTTCAAAAACATTTGACAAAAGTTACGTCTACATAATCTTTTAAAATTTCCTTTTTTTCCTTGCATTATTCTTCTATCATTGAGTAAAATCATACGTATGATGTTCCCTCGGTTACCAACAAACTCGAACATCTTAAAACAGTGCGTGACGTGTTACGTGTACATATCTTTTTCTATTTATGTGGAAATTTCATGGGAATTTGTAGATGGTGTCACCATGTGGTTAGTAGAAGATTTTCATGAACTTAAAAATCTACGTTGTTTCTATATATAGTAATGAAACACTAGAAGATTCCTAGAGTGGGTAGTCATATGTGGAGCTTTTGGTCCATTTTCAAAGCAAACTTGGTATATCTCATTCGTTTTAATAAATCAAATTGGGTTGAGTGATGTTAGATTGACTTGTTATGTATATTTTATTTGAATTTTATAAATAAGTATTAGATTACACTAAGATATTTTAATATAATGGTCTAACTTTTAATAAAATAGTTTATAATATCTTTGGCCTTTGAGGGGATGTTTGAATTAATTTGTGTTTTAAAAAAGTGACTATATGATATATATAGTCAAAATAAGAAAACGAGTACCGGTGAAATGGTTGTACAAAACTAGTTATGATACCCGTGTTATGTGGCGGGGCACCTATTTATCCTCGAATCTATAGTCGTAAGTCACAGTTATACATTTTGAAACGTTGATACAACGGGAGTGGTAAAAGTTGTAACGTAAAAATAGGGGAAAAATAAAATGTTCTTGCATACTAAAACAAATCGTTAAACCGTAGGAAAAAAAACAAAAAAAAAGCTAGAAAAGAAAAACTATAAAAAATCTGGAATAAAAAATAACAAAAAAAAATTAGACAGAAAAATGCAACCCCCAAGGATGGAACCCGGGAGGATGGGGGTGATGGTCCACGCCTTTACCGCTGGACCATGGAGGCCTTTTGTGTATAAAATTCTTTACTTACTCCTTTATACACACGTAAAAGGCTTAGGAAAAAAAAACGCGGTCACTCACCACGCGACACGTGACAACGCTGCCTAACCAAGCCAATCACGATTTACAACTGTTCACCCCCTCTTGAAATGTATAGTTCTCGTAATAAGGGTTAGATGTATTTGTACCCTTTCAAGTTGTAATAATTAAATAATAAATTATTTGAGATTTTTTAAACAATTAGATTTTCTTTTGAACAGCAACGCCTAGATATTCTAGGATAATTGGGTTTTCGCAGGGTAACACCTAGAACATCCAGGGCAGCCCACCACAGGAGAAACCTCCCAACTGGGTAAACCCCCTGACCTGGCCACAGACCCTTTTTTGCTGTGACAAGGATTCGAACCCAAGACCTCCAGTATGAGAAGTCGTGGGGCTAACATTGCACCAAATGGCCAACGGTTTTAAAAGATATTGTTGTGAAATAAATAAAGGTCATTTTTATGAAATGAGAGTTTAATCATCTTAAATTAGGTTAAAAGAGTGGGCAAGAATTTTTACTAATTAAATTGCAACAAATATAAACTCACTGTCCAAGATTAATTATTTGACATCAAATAATTGGACATCATTATTTATACACTTTTAATTAAGCATTATATATCATTTTATTTGACTTTTTTTATTTTTACCCAAGATGATCATAGATCATTGAAAAAGTCAAATTAACCTTTTTTTTATTTAAGTTAACTATTTTTTATTTTTTTTACTCTAAATTTTGCTCATGATTATTTGGTTTCTTTGTATTTTATTTTACTCTAAATTTTGTAACTCATTAATAAACATATTAACTCAAAAACACCTCAAGTTACAACCCAAAACTCTTTATACATTTAATAAAACAAACATGTCTTATAAGCGTGTACGATAGCCCCAAAAACATTAAAAATATTTAAAGAGGGGAATTAGAAACTCACCGTTACGAAGATCCAACTCTTGAACTGCAACGGTCTCCTAACACGAAACTCGAACCTGCCAACGTAAGATCACAGAGTCAGAGTACTTCATGAACAAGTGTCAATTACGTACAATATAAATGTTCCCGACCCACGTCTCATCTACTCGTCCCTTCGTTCATGCAAAACCCTAACTCCACGTGTTCACTTGGAGTGGATCGTACTGGATCCGCTTAAGACTCGAATACCCGAATAGGTTACATGTGTGTATGCATGCATGCCATGCAAACCCTAATCGTCCATCCCCTCACCAAAGCTGTCGGGTCACCACCGTGAACCACCCCCATGAAAACCCTAGCTCCTCGAACACACACGTACTCGAACCGGTCCCCCTACGCGCATGCATGTTACCATGCAACGCTAGCCGAGGGAATCCTATGCGTGAATGGCTCTCACCAATCTCTCGTATTCACCGTCGTGCATAGCTTTACCACTCACTGTAATCCCCAGGAAATTCCCGCCTTTATTTTAATTTTCCAGCAATGTACTTTCTTTATTTTGGTGAATTGCATTTATGAAATTGCCCTATTTGCCCATTACATTACATAAGTATTTATACATACATTTAATGCAATTATTTCAAATCCCAAAGTATTAAATATTTAAGTAAGATATTATGTAAATAATTATTATCCCCCTTCCTATTATATATATATGCTAAGTCATTTCTACACCTCTATATATATATATATACATACGTATGTTTATAAATAAACAATTTACAAAAAAATGAATTAGGGTTTATGTTTTAATAATAATTTTCTATAAGAAAATTTGGGTTTATATGTTTTAAATCAAAGATAAAAAGCTATACTATTTAGTAAATTATATTTATATATTTATAACAAATGATTTATTAAATTTTATAAACAAATATATATAGGATTTTATACATTTACAAAATGTAAACTTTTGAAACTTAGTTCCAATTTAAAACCTAAGCTTTTACATGAAAGAATAACACTTGAAACCTTAGGGACTGAATATGTAATTTCGGATCATCTTCCCTCATCCCCAATTTTGACTTATCGAAGTCAACAACTTCCAAATTGTTTTTCCAATCGCACGATTCAGATGAATTAACTTCAATTGATGGTACATAACCCTTGATCGACCAAAACTTGATGACTTTAACTACCCAATTTAATCGTAATCAAGCCACGCGACCCTAATCGTTTCAAAACCGTCCTAACCTTACACTCGGATTGATTTGTGCATTAAAGATGAAAGTAATCTACATAATCAGTCCCATATCATTCGCAACACCCCTTATAAGCTCTCTGAATTCTCAAACGCACTCCTAAACACCCTTGAAACACAAATTACAGCCGTGAGGAGTCAGGTCCGTTCGTCCTATCGTTCCCGATCATCCTTAAACCTTACCAGGTAAATTTACTTGTCATTACATACGTTTTGATTCCTAGAACAAAAGCCCCATGATTTGGCCGTAAATTGGTGGCCTGATTAGGCCGATTGGGAGGGTTAGGGTTACGGGAGGTGTATGGGGAAAAAGATGACGGTTTGAATGGGTGTTATAAACTTTCAAAACCCATTTCCAAACATGGCAATAGCCCTGGTCTGTTGGTTAAGTCGGGTGCGTGTGTGTGACCCGGCTAAAGTCACGGGTTCGAATCCAAGGAACCAGCCTTTTGGTTCCCTTTTCTTTTTAATCCAATTTAATAATTTATTTAATACACAAAATTCTAGAATTATATTTTATAAAAAAAAATCTATTCTACAAACTATATATAAAAAAACAGAGAAATATAATTTAGTATTTTTACTATCCTATGTAAAAACCATTATAAAACTTTGTAAATCCTTAAATAATAACATGAAGAGATTTGTTTAGATAAATTAATTATGCTATTTATAAACTTATAATATTTGCCACATAAGTTTTAATTATAAGTTTAAGCTTATTTAAATTCTTTTGAAACTATATAAATAATTATTTGATATAGATGATTATTTAAACTCCTTTAAATTCATGAAAATACCTAGGTAATTTTGTAAATAACTATTTATACAATAAATCTCATTTGGAAACCTGTTTATTTACTAACTTTTGCATAAACTCTAGTAAATGAGATTACCTAAATGTTTAATCAATCATAAATTAACTAAACCTTTTCATTCCGTAACTCATTTATAAATAAAGGCATTATTTTATGTCATGCCATAAATCCATTTTAATTATCTTTGAAGTAATTATATAAATTAATTAACATATAATTAGTTAGGAAATTCTAATTTATCCTAATTACTTTTATAAATTACCTTATTCATGGACCCATATTTTTTTTCAAAATATTTAAATATACAAGTCCATCTTCAACCTAAATCTTACCGAACCCAAAAACCCTAGAATTTCATTAACTTACTTTGAACTTAGAGTACAATTTATCCTTGTAGGTTTGTTGTGAGGAAACCCTCACAATAACTCTTTGTCAAACTTTATCACTCCTAGCTTAAGCTCAAGTGAGTTTCATAGCCCATTTTCTCTTTACTAATGTTTACAAATACTCGGGGTGAAACATGTTTACATTACATACCAGGATTCAATACCATAGTTCTCATGCAAATTACTATGTGCTTTATGTCTTAAACTGCTTGGTGACCATTACATGTGTTCATGCTAGTACATTCATTAACCTGTTACCCAGGCCTAAGGTAGTACCTAACATGATCATTTATAGGGGAATCCGATTCCAGTTAACACGAATCTTGGCGGGTTTTGTGAGTACCATATTACTATTTTTCCAAAACACAATCAGTGAGATTGTACTTACAAGTTTTCCATTTACTACGGATTGAATTGTACGCTTGGAACTTTGTATGTTTTCACATTTATGCCCTAGTTACGCTTTGAACAGTATTGAGTTACAAACACTTTTTACTTAACTTTTGTTAGTGTCAAAACCTATGTTACTCACCAACTACTTGTAGTTGAAATTTACTCACATGTTTCAGGTGCACCCATTTGAGGACCCTACCTGCTCATCTAGGACTTGGACTTAGTTTAATTTAAATTATGTTATGTTTTGAACGTTTCGTTTTCCATTCCTATGTAACGGATGATTTTAAGTTGGTGAATAAATATTGTCATTTAATAATAGATGATCATGTGCTTATGAACAACTGCGTCAGCCCCGGCGTTTAATCCGCCGCCGGTCGGGGTGTGACAGATTGGTATCAGAGCCATGGTTATAGAGAATTAGGTTATTAGACATATGACCTAGACTATAACTTAGGAGTCCCAAACATGAGTCTAACTCGTGTCTTTTATTAGGAACTCCACTTTATTCCTACCATGTATACTTACCTACACTTATCTATTTTTGATTACTTGATACAATTACATGAACTTCAACATTCAAGAGTCTACATGAAACTATTTGGAACTACTTGAACTACATGAAACTTACACTTAAACTTAATAGTCTAATCCAAAGGAAACTTTCGTCAAAGGTATGTAAGTTCTAACTAATGAATGAGAACTTGTGCAATCTGGAAGGGTGGATGCCAGTATTCTGGGAGTTCTGTCTAGGAAAGCATCTCGTATAAATCCAAATCAACCGATGGACCAGTTATGCTTTCCTGGGAATTCTTGGGATGAGTGTCCACTTATAGGCTAAAGCATGACTTCTCAAACATTAGAAAGACTTAAAGTACTTTGATAAGTCAATGTGCCCATTAGGGTACCATATATGCTTCATATAACATCTCATGATAAAATTACAAACTCTTATTCATGATTCACATCTTATGAATTTTCTATACACCCGTTTGTAGAATGCCTCCCCATCATGAGCGTAGGAACAACCTCACCGATAGGATCATCCAGCAAATGGCTACGATCCTACCAACTATGGTCAACCAACTGAACCAGAATGCTGCACCAAGGAATCCCGCGTGTACATTCAAACACTTCAACTCCTGCAACCCCACCAAGTTCTACGGGAACGAAGGAGCTACTGGACTTCTCCAATGGTTTGAAAGCATTGAAGGGACTTTCATCAATGCTGACTGTCCTGAGAACCTAAAGGTTCGTTATTCTACTAGTGTCTTCCAAAAAAAGGGCACTCACATGGTGGAATGGAGAAAAACGTAACCGTGGGATAGAGGTTGCACTAGCCTTGCCTTGGGTTGATGTGAAGACACTCATGATAGATGAGTTTTGCCCCCGTAATGAGGTCAAGAAACTAGAAGCTGAATTCTGGGATCTCAAACAAGACAGTGATGAAAGCCTTGCCTACACCACCCGCTTTCATGAGCTTAGCCTACTGGTGCCCCATATGGCCACTCCTCTCTCCCGAACCATTGAGAAGTACATCAATGGATTGCCCATGCAGATCCAGGATACCGTGTTGGGTAGTAACCCAGCCACTCTTAAGGAAGCTATCTGTCTAGCTGCCACTCTATCAGATAACCACGTTAAGGTAGGAACCTTGTCCAAGAAAGGTGCTAAGAGAAACATTGAAAAATCCACCAATGAACCCACTAAAGAGACCAAGGCTGAGTCCTCCTTCAATGGCAAAAAGAGAAAAGGAAAAAACTTTGCCATTATCACACCTGCTACTCCTTTAGCCCAAGTAGCCCCTGCTGCCTTCAACCCTAACAAGAAGCCTTATGTGGGGACTCTACCTCTGTGCAACACCTGCCAGCTCCATCATACTACCTACATGCCATGTCGTCTATGTACCAATTGTGGACGTTCTAGGCATACGGCTAACATCTTCCGTACTGCTCCCCGAGCTAACCAAGCTAATCAAACTGATGTTCCTGTTCCTGCTGCTATCGCTCAGGGTCGTGCTTGTTACGAGTGTGGAGACCCAAATCATTTCAGGAACCGTTGCCCTAGGTTGTTCACTGTGAACCAAGCCAACATGAATCAGGGCAACATGATTCAGGGGAACGGGAACCAAGGTAACATGATTCAGGGAAACAGGAACCAAGGGAATATGAACCGGGGAAATATGAATCAGGGGACCGCAAACCCTGTAGCTCGAGGACGTGCCTTCAACATCAATGCCAATGAGGCACAAGCCAACAACAATGTGGTGAACGGTACGTACCCAATTAATCACCAATATGCTTCTATCCTATTTGATACTGGTTCCGATAGGAGTTTCGTGTCCTTTGAATTTGAACCACAACTCGCTATGAGTCGAGCTAAGCTAGACAAACCCTTTGATATTTTAGTAGCGGATGGTTATCCTGTTTCATGTGACACCATTATTAGAGATTGTACCTTAACCTTGAGCGATCATGACTTTTCAATCAATCTTATTCCTATGGCTCTCGAAGGTTTTGACATCATAGTAGACATGGACTGGCTGACCAAGCACCATGCTGAAGTCGTCTGTTTTGACAAGTATATCCGTATCCCTCTTGACTCGGGTGAAATTTTGAACGTCTATGGTGAGAAGCCGTCAAAAGGACTCAAGCTTATGTCTTGCACTACCGCATAGAAGTATTTACGGAAGAAATGAGTGGCATTCTTGGCCCATATTGTGGAACGAAAAGTCAAGGATAATAACCTCCAAGACATTCCTGTAATCAAAGACTTTCCTGAAGTTTTTCCCGAAGATTTACCCGGTCTTCCTCCCATACGTCAAGTCGAATTCCGTATTGACCTAGTGCCAGGAGCAAACCCCGTGGCTAAATCACCTTACCGTCTTGCACCATCAGAGATGCATGAACTTTCAAGTCAACTCCGAGAACTTTCTGATAAGGGGTTTATTCGTCCTAGTGTTTCCCCTTGGGGAGCACCTGTTTTATTTGTCAAAAAGAAGGATGGTTCTTTTCGTATGTGCATCGACTATCGGGAACTCAACAAGCTTACCGTGAAGAACCGATACCCCCTCCCGAGGATTGACGACTTATTTGATCAACTTCAAGGCTCGACTTATTTCTCTAAAATCGATCTTCATTCTGGTTATCACCAGTTACGAGTCCTCGAATCCGATATCCCCAAGACAGCCTTTCGTACAAGATATGGCCATTACGAGTTCATGGTTATGCCCTTCAGACTAACCAATGCACCCGCGGTATTCATGGATCTTATGAACCGCGTGTGTAAGCCGTACTTGGACAAGTTTGTGATCGTCTTCATTGACGACATCCTCATATATTCAAAATCCAAAGTGGAACACGAAGAACACTTGCGTTTGGTTTTGGATCTCTTAAAGAAGGAGAAACTGTATGCTAAGTTCTCCAAGTGTGAATTTTGGCTAAAGGAAGTTCAATTCTTGGGACACATAGTCAATGAAAAGGGTATTTGTAACATTTCTGATTTTCCATGTAATTGTTTTTAATGCAATAAACAACGTTTCAAATTCCAAATTCCTAGTACCATGCCCTATGTTATTTATGCACACATTATAAATCAAGGGTTTTATTTTCATGTACACATACACATTTATACAACTAAAACAATACCGCATTTCAAAGTTGTGTCCTAAAAAGGTATAAAAATATATATATACATACACATATATATGTATAAGGCGTACAGAAAGGACAAGCCATACATCCAAACATATATATAGGTATATACATAGATATACATATACATATATATAGGTATATATGTATACAGTTGCAAGGAAATGATTTGAACCCCCTTCTCAAATTTCGTTTGAACCCTAACACGAACCCCCCTTAATCATTGAATCCTCAATTGAAGCTCAAAAAGTTGATCTTGATTTTCAATTTGGACCCACAACACAAAATGTGACCCCTGTTTGACTTTTAAAAGTCAAACAGGCCGAAATCAATGCAATCCGGCAGAAGGGTTGTTTTACCCGGGCATATTGGATCTGTTTTGGATGCTAGACCGAGTACCAATCGATCCCAGGCCCAAACTCCATACCAATTCGATCAAACACGCGGCGCAATTCAAAATTTTAAAAATGTTTGACTCTGCCGAGTCAAACGAACTAAATTAAGAATGAATTCGGGTAATTAAAGAGTGTTGATGACAGCAAATCACCCTTAAACGGTTCGCGCATGATTCCAGACCACAATCTCGACCCAATACATTCCCAATTGAACCAATTGATGCGTAAATCCCTCCACAGCCGTCGTCCATCGAAACTATAATCGAATCATACCCATAATGTGATAATTATCAAATTAAACCTATCCCTCACCTTCGCACAACCTAATACAAACTCTCCCGACCCCAAATTCAATCCGCACATCACCCCTGAAGCTCTGTCGATCACCAGGAACATCGCTGCTGAAGTCGTAGCCGTCAGCACTCGTTGCCAAATCATAACCGGTGAGTAATACGTCTTTCGATCCGTTTCTACCCCTACTACGAAAGCCCTATATCAATTCACGATAACAACATCAAATTGAACGATTTTTAAAACTAGGGTTCTAAATCGTTTTAGGTGGTAATATGGATTTGGGGTTAGAATCGTTTACTTTATTTAACTAAATGGAATCCATAACCTACCAGCGAAACCATCTAGTCCAGCCGGTTAAGTCACTGCACCGCTAGACTAGATGGCGTGGGTTCGAAACCCACAGACCACGCAACCGGCTGTCTTTTTACGCGTGTCCCACTGACCAGACCCGGCTCCCCTTCTTGTTTATGTTAAAACCATGCGGACCGGCTTGTTATCAGTATCAGTCCCCTCAGCCCAGCGGTAGAGAGCAAGTCTTACACAGAACCCACCCGGGTTCGAACCGGGTGGGGTTCTTTTTATAAAAAATCATTTTTTAAACAGTTTTTATAAACAAAATAATTCTATAAAAATATTTTTATAAACCCCCACATAAATTAAGTCAGTTTAAATCAGAAATTCGCAATTTTTTTTACTTAAAACAATAATTTTAATAAATTCAAATTGTTTAATAATTCCATCTTTTAATCATCAAAAGGAAATATACTATTTAATTAAATTCCTAAATTTATAAAAATTATGACAAGATTTTTGTAAAACGCTTTATCGTAAAACGAACTTTTATAAACCATTTGTGTTATTAAATCAAATATAATAGTGTAGAAACCATATTCAAACGAATAAAACTTATTTCAAAACATATAAACTAATAAATAACTATTTTATATTTTGAGACATTTTCATAAATAAATAAATAAAATAAATTTATTTATTTATATTTAAATAAATATATATACCACACTATTTCTTTAAAAGCACAATATTCTAAATAAATAAATTATTTAATTTATTTATTCATTATTCTTACAAACCCTAAACTTATTTTATATAACCACCAACGAATCCATTTTTGACAAAGAATGACACAAACCGTCAGCACAAGTCCTTACACTTATAAACCCACTAAAACCTTAGACTTTAGATCTTTGTACATAACAATAATACATGTTTATACATTTATTCATTAGGTCGCACCTAGTGACCTACAACTCACCGCTACTATCTATTTGATTGTGCAATCTACGTTCTTTATACAAGTGAGTTACATAGCCCCTCTTTTACTCTATTTACAAACTTTTGGGGTGGAACATGCGTTCTATTTATTATGTTTACAAACTACACAAAATACAATTCCACCCTACAATCATGTGTTACAATTTTGAGCTTTGTGCTTGAGTACTAGGTGTGTAGACCAACACGCATTTTGCTATTCACGTGCAATCATTAACTATTTTATAGCCTACAGTAAACAGTGATAGATCTATTGAGTCTGACAAACCCACCCAGGTAGGGTGACTGTTACTGCCAACACGCTTTTGTTTTGCATGCTAGTTACAAAGGTTTGATTGTATACTTAGGTCACACGATGGTATCTCTCCATAAATGCCTTAATTGCCATGTTTGTATGAATTGTATGCACACAACACTATATTCTATTACATGACACGAAAACCTATGTATTCTCACCAACTTTCTAGTTGACTTTGTTTTAACCATGTTTCAGGTACTAATGTTTGAGGTGCTTCAAGTCTTGCTACACTTAGGATCTGGCCTAGTATTAATTTGAACAATTTATCTTTTGTAATCTACTTTGTTGAGTTGTTGGATTGAATGTTGGTGTCACTTGAATTGAAATGAAATGTGATTGATAATTATTCAAACGTTAGTAAACCATGAGCTGTGAACAATCTACGTGTCCCGCCCCGACGTATTCCGCCGTCGGTTGGGGTGTGACAGATTGGTATCAGAGCCTTGGTTATAGTGAATTAGGTTATTAGACACTCTTGACCTAGACTATAACCTTAGGACACCCATACAATGCCATGCTACTACATGTTACATGATTAATTCTTGTATAAATATTTCTATATGCTATCATAGGTAATTACACTACATGATGCAATGCATGATGACTTATGTGTCACACTACTTGATAACTTTTGTGCTTACACTCATTATTATTTACATGCTACCTATGTGTTTCATTAAGTTCTATCCTAAGTTTTAACACACACGTATACACACTTAACTTTTCATACACCCTTAAATTCACACATATAATGTCACCACCTCTGGTGACCTAAACCTAAACTATTGGGCCTAATGACCATTAATAATAAACAAGAAGTCCACTTACCCTCTAAGAAGAAGAGCCTGCTGCAATATATGAGCCTCACTTTCGGGCCTCAAAGCCCAGTTCATAACAATTCTCATCATGACCACGAGCCTAACAATAGTGTTGTTAATACATGATGGCTGGAAGAGTGTGTAGGCCCATGAGGGATTCTGGCTAAGGAAAGACAGGGTACTTAAGTGTGTCTTAGTGACCCACCCCTCTTTCCTGGGAATTCTCCTCAGGGATGCATTGCTTATAGGTCAAGTGTATTTCTAAAATACTATTGTGAAGACTCGGTGTTATGACTAGTCAAACTCTAAACCTATGAGAACTCCTATATTTAACACTCAGTATTTCATTATCACTTACAACCTTTTCATTGTTTCTGTGCTAGACATGGACTCTTACTCTCCTTCCTCCCCGGGATACCGTCCCGGAGCAGAGTCCGATTGGGAAGAAGACATCAGGTCACCCGTGTATCGGTCACCACCACCCCCAGATGCCAGGCCAAGGTTTGATGTAAGGGCAGATTGGACTAGGAACACCGGCCCAAGACTTCGAACATCTAGATCACCCCCATTAAGAGACCCGTATATGGTGCCCGACCCGTATCATCCTAACCCTTGGGCAAGGCGTACCACGGCACCTACTAGTGCTATGGGAATTCCAATCGATGATGTTCACCAATATGTGAGGACCTTAGAGTTCGAGAGGCAAAGGATGGAGCATGAGATAAGGCACGACTTGCAAGGACAAAGAATGGATAGTCTAGCAAACCAACTAGGGTACCAAAAGGAGTTAATCTCTATCCTCGAAAAAGAAATACTGGAGAATCGCACGGAAACGGCTAGAGCTGAAGACAGATCGACTACCCGAGCAACCATAGCAGTGCTCGTCTTGGTGATTATCTTCCTTCTAGTGGAAAGCTACCAGAGACGTTAGCAGAAATTTATATTTATCGTCCTAAAGTTTTCAGTTTGAGAACCATTTCCCTAAGTTTTGAATAATGTTTAACATTTCAGCATTTAATAAATTTTATATTTTCCAACTCTAAAGTTATTACTCATTGATTTGACATGTTGAGTGTGCATCACACCCATCATATTTCCATCAAGATTCTCCAAGAATCACCTTCTTCATTCACCACGATTTAGTATACTACCGGCAATCTCCTTCGTAAACAAATCATCATATCAGATTTAAACAACCTCGTTATTTTCAAACTAAACGTTTATCAAACTTTTAAAAGAGTATCAGAAATATAAATTTCCTATAAACATTTTCACTTTACAAGGAAACTTAATACAACCCATTTTATAAAAACATTATTTCGAATTGATAAATAATTATGATTTTCCCCCCATTAAAGTAATTATTTCTAAAACCATGGCTAAATTAATATACAACTACTCGTTTAGCCATTAATTCCTCCTAAAAATATTCTCCTTATAATAATTGAAAATTTTAATAAAAAGGTTTCCCTATAAATTGTCTAAATTATTTAGATTATTTAACTCAATAGTTTCATTACTTTATATATATCTACAAACAAGAACAATTTACAATTTCCTATTTTCAAACAAAGATCAGTTATTTGTAAACATATTTTCCCTGTGTGTTTTCAAAAACCCCTCGTTACCTTTCACTTGCCGCTTCAAGAGACGATCCATACCGCGTAGACGTAAACCATCCCCATCAACCTCAACGAGATTTAAGGAGCTAGAACTTAACTACCACATTTTACCTAAACGCCAAACAACACGCTTCTCCGCAACACTTGTTCACATACAAAACTCGTTAGCATATGCCACACATGAAACTCAATAACTTACATATGCACATTTACAATGTACACAACACGATCACATGATACATGAAACTTAGTAATTTCCAATATACCCAAGGCTACACTGATTACATGATACTTGAAATTCGATTATTCTGAAATACACGTTCTACTAGATTAATTATGTAATACATGAAACATAACTGTTTGTAATATACGTATACCAAAATGATCACACAATACATAACAATCGTTTGTTTGATGCAAAATACTTGATTGACCACATTGAACATGAAACTTATTTGGTTATAAGGTACATGATATTATATTACTGACATTACACATGAAAGATTATTGGTTTACAAATACGTGGTACAAGGTTGTTAACACCATACATGAAATTCATTGCTTGCGATACACATGTTGCTTCATTACTTACAATACAAATTTAGTTGATTTTACAAGATTCATGATGCTAAGCTGTTCACGTTACACATGAAACCTATTTGATTACTAACTACACAACACTCGGTCATACATGAGATTTATGTGTTTACACTATACATGAAACTAAGTTGCTTACAGTGGTTGCAATTGATTGATCACAATATACATGAAACATGGTCATACACTTTGTTCACCAAACTTGAAAACCATAAAACATTGAAGCTACTCGGGGTTTGACGTATTCTTGTTCAAACACGAGGAAACTGAAACACTTTGAAACAACTCGGTGTTTGACGTATTCTTGTTCAAACACGAGTAAACTATGGAACTTTAGGTTATACTGCCTTATTACTCTTTAATTACTATTTGACCAGACTAGGGACACAGTTATTAGCAATTCATACGTGAAAACAATAGATATGAGCTAAGTGATTTTGTGCCCCCTCTTGACCCGCACACAACGGAAGGACCTATACGGACCATGCGATGATTCAAGTAATTACGGGTGCACACGTAATTATAAAAATCAGCGCATGGGAAATATAGTAAATTTTGTCGTGTGTTATGACATAAAACCTATCGTGATATATAGTAACGAAACTAATGTGATACGATAAGGGCATGGTGGATACGCCGCTGGTACTTCCTATATATAAGTGTTCTTGTCATATTGTCAAAAGTAGCGTTACTCATGTCACGTAAAGTTGTATGTTATTTTGACATCGACCAATGTTTGTGAAATCTCTTATCCACTGACAATTCTTGGGCATATTAGACTACACCTTAAACAAACCCTAATTATCAAATTCCCATCAGATCCATCCCAAGTAATATATTTCACCTTTAAAGTCCAAAATGATTCTTAGACAATTTTCTCCTCAAATCTCTTCGAAACTAAGTCCTCTATCATCATCCGTGCCTACCCCTTTCTTTATTCAATTGACTCCACTATCTAAATTTCGAGACGAAATTCCCTCAACATGGGGATACTGTAACATTTCTGATTTTCCATGTAATTGTTTTTAATGCAATAAACAACGTTTCAAATTCCAAATTCCTAGTACCATGCCCTATGTTATTTATGCACACATTATAAATCAAGGGTTTTATTTTCATGTACACATACACATTTATACAACTAAAACAATACCGCATTTCAAAGTTGTGTCCTAAAAAGGTATAAAAATATATATATACATACACATATATATGTATAAGGCGTACAGAAAGGACAAGCCATACATCCAAACATATATATAGGTATATACATAGATATACATATACATATATATAGGTATATATGTATACAGTTGCAAGGAAATGATTTGAACCCCCTTCTCAAATTTCGTTTGAACCCTAACACGAACCCCCCTTAATCATTGAATCCTCAATTGAAGCTCAAAAAGTTGATCTTGATTTTCAATTTGGACCCACAACACAAAATGTGACCCCTGTTTGACTTTTAAAAGTCAAACAGGCCGAAATCAATGCAATCCGGCAGAAGGGTTGTTTTACCCGGGCATATTGGATCTGTTTTGGATGCTAGACCGAGTACCAATCGATCCCAGGCCCAAACTCCATACCAATTCGATCAAACACGCGGCGCAATTCAAAATTTTAAAAATGTTTGACTCTGCCGAGTCAAACGAACTAAATTAAGAATGAATTCGGGTAATTAAAGAGTGTTGATGACAGCAAATCACCCTTAAACGGTTCGCGCATGATTCCAGACCACAATCTCGACCCAATACATTCCCAATTGAACCAATTGATGCGTAAATCCCTCCACAGCCGTCGTCCATCGAAACTATAATCGAATCATACCCATAATGTGATAATTATCAAATTAAACCTATCCCTCACCTTCGCACAACCTAATACAAACTCTCCCGACCCCAAATTCAATCCGCACATCACCCCTGAAGCTCTGTCGATCACCAGGAACATCGCTGCTGAAGTCGTAGCCGTCAGCACTCGTTGCCAAATCATAACCGGTGAGTAATACGTCTTTCGATCCGTTTCTACCCCTACTACGAAAGCCCTATATCAATTCACGATAACAACATCAAATTGAACGATTTTTAAAACTAGGGTTCTAAATCGTTTTAGGTGGTAATATGGATTTGGGGTTAGAATCGTTTACTTTATTTAACTAAATGGAATCCATAACCTACCAGCGAAACCATCTAGTCCAGCCGGTTAAGTCACTGCACCGCTAGACTAGATGGCGTGGGTTCGAAACCCACAGACCACGCAACCGGCTGTCTTTTTGCGCGTGTCCCACTGACCAGACCCGGCTCCCCTTCTTGTTTATGTTAAAACCATGCGGACCGGCTTGTTATCAGTATCAGTCCCCTCAGCCCAGCGGTAGAGAGCAAGTCTTACACAGAACCCACCCGGGTTCGAACCGGGTGGGGTTCTTTTTATAAAAAATCATTTTTTAAACAGTTTTTATAAACAAAATAATTCTATAAAAATATTTTTATAAACCCCCACATAAATTAAGTCAGTTTAAATCAGAAATTCGCAATTTTTTTTACTTAAAACAATAATTTTAATAAATTCAAATTGTTTAATAATTCCATCTTTTAATCATCAAAAGGAAATATACTATTTAATTAAATTCCTAAATTTATAAAAATTATGACAAGATTTTTGTAAAACGCTTTATCGTAAAACGAACTTTTATAAACCATTTGTGTTATTAAATCAAATATAATAGTGTAGAAACCATATTCAAACGAATAAAACTTATTTCAAAACATATAAACTAATAAATAACTATTTTATATTTTGAGACATTTTCATAAATAAATAAATAAAATAAATTTATTTATTTATATTTAAATAAATATATATACCACACTATTTCTTTAAAAGCACAATATTCTAAATAAATAAATTATTTAATTTATTTATTCATTATTCTTACAAACCCTAAACTTATTTTATATAACCACCAACGAATCCATTTTTGACAAAGAATGACACAAACCGTCAGCACAAGTCCTTACACTTATAAACCCACTAAAACCTTAGACTTTAGATCTTTGTACATAACAATAATACATGTTTATACATTTATTCATTAGGTCGCACCTAGTGACCTACAACTCACCGCTACTATCTATTTGATTGTGCAATCTACGTTCTTTATACAAGTGAGTTACATAGCCCCTCTTTTACTCTATTTACAAACTTTTGGGGTGGAACATGCGTTCTATTTATTATGTTTACAAACTACACAAAATACAATTCCACCCTACAATCATGTGTTACAATTTTGAGCTTTGTGCTTGAGTACTAGGTGTGTAGACCAACACGCATTTTGCTATTCACGTGCAATCATTAACTATTTTATAGCCTACAGTAAACAGTGATAGATCTATTGAGTCTGACAAACCCACCCAGGTAGGGTGACTGTTACTGCCAACACGCTTTTGTTTTGCATGCTAGTTACAAAGGTTTGATTGTATACTTAGGTCACACGATGGTATCTCTCCATAAATGCCTTAATTGCCATGTTTGTATGAATTGTATGCACACAACACTATATTCTATTACATGACACGAAAACCTATGTATTCTCACCAACTTTCTAGTTGACTTTGTTTTAACCATGTTTCAGGTACTAATGTTTGAGGTGCTTCAAGTCTTGCTACACTTAGGATCTGGCCTAGTATTAATTTGAACAATTTATCTTTTGTAATCTACTTTGTTGAGTTGTTGGATTGAATGTTGGTGTCACTTGAATTGAAATGAAATGTGATTGATAATTATTCAAACGTTAGTAAACCATGAGCTGTGAACAATCTACGTGTCCCGCCCCGACGTATTCCGCCGTCGGTTGGGGTGTGACAGTATTCACATGGATCCCGCTAAGATGAAGGCGGTAAAGAACTGGCAAGCCCCAAAGACCCCTACCGAAGTCCGCTCATTTCTAGGTTTAGCGGGCTATTATCTTCGTTTCATAGCGAACTTTTCAAAGATTGCGGTACCACTCACAACCTTAACTCACAAAGGTAAACCCTACGAGTGGGGACCAAAACAGGAGGAAGCCTTTCAAACCCTAAAACAAAAACTGTGTGAGGCTCCTATCCTGACCCTCCCCGATGGAACCGAAGACGTTGTCGTTTACTGTGACGCTTCCCACTTAGGCCTTGGTTGTGTACTAATGCAATAGGGCAAAGTGATTGCTTATGCGTCCCGACAACTCAAAATCCATGAGAAGAATTATACGACGCACGATCTTGAGTTGGGTGCGGTCGTATTTGCTCTAATAATTTGGAGACATTACTTATATGGTACCAAATGTGAGGTTTACACCGATCATAAGAGCCTCCAGCACATTTTCAATAAAAAAGAACTCAACATGAGGCAAAGGCGTTGGGTTGAACTCCTAAACGACTACGACTGCAATATTCGTTATCATCCTGGTAAGGCGAATTTCGTGGCCGATGCTCTAAGCCGTATAGAACCTATCAAAATCCACAGCATTCGAATCCAAAATGATATTCAAACTCGCATCCTTGAAGCACAAAATCTTTCCGTCACTGAAGGAAACATGTACAACGAAATGTCATGTGGTGCTAAACTCCAACTTGAAACCAAACCCAATGGGTTACTTTACTTTCTAAATCGTAACTGGATTCCGGACCGTGACAACCTTCGTACCTTTATCATGAACGAGGCTCACAAGACTCGTTATTCTATGCATCCTAGTGCAGACAAAATGTACATGGATCTTCGTACCCAATACGGGTGGCCTGGTATGAAAAAGGACATTTCTCTATACGTGTCCAAATGCCTTACATGTTTAAAGGTTAAAGCCAAGCAACAGCGTCCATCCGGTTTACTTGAACAACCCGAGATTCTTGTGTGGAAATGGGAGTGTATTGCCATGGACTTTATAACCAAAATCCCACAAACATCTCGCGGTCATGATAGCATTTGGGTAATCATCGACCGCTTGACAAAATCTGCTCATTTCATACCCATACGTGAGGACTATCGAGTTGAGAAACTAGCTCGAATATATATTGATGAGATCGTTAGTCGTCACGGTGTACCTCTCAACATTATTTCTAATCGTGATGGATGATTCACCTCTCGTTTCTGGCAATCCCTACAATCAGCCTAGGTACTCAACTAAATCTTAGTACTGCTTATCACCCACAAACTAATGGTCAATCTGAGCGAACGATTCAAAATCTCGAAGATATGCTTAGAGCTTGTGTCATTGACTTCAAGGGAAATTGGGAATTACATCTACCCTTAGTCGAGTTCTCATACAACAACAGTTATCACACGAGCATTAATATGGCTCATTTTGAAGCACTTTATGGTCGGAAGTGCCGCTCTCCTATCTGCTGGACTGAAATCGGTGAATCACAAATCACTGGTCCTGAACTTATTCAAGAGACTTCCGACAAGATAATGTTAATCCGAGACAACCTTCTGGTAGCAAGAAGTCGGCAAAAGAGCTATGCCAACAAACGTCGAAAACCCTTAGAATTTCAAGTTAGCAATATAGTTCTCCTCAAGGTATCCCCTTGGAAAGGCGTAGTTCATTTTGGAAAGAAAGGGAAACTTGCGCCAAGATTCGTGGGTCCCTTTAAAATCCTTGAGCGGATTGGGAAGGTAGCTTACAAGTTGGATCTACATGAAGGACTCAGTAACGTTCATCTGACATTTCATGTCTCGAACCTAAAGAAATGCTTAGCTGATGAGAATCTCCACATACCACTTGACGAGGTTCACATTGACGAAACAATACACTTCGTGGAGAAGCCCAT
The DNA here is from genome assembly GCA_023525975.1 of Smallanthus sonchifolius. Taxonomy (NCBI): domain Eukaryota; kingdom Viridiplantae; phylum Streptophyta; class Magnoliopsida; order Asterales; family Asteraceae; genus Smallanthus; species Smallanthus sonchifolius. The sequence continues at coordinate 76,646,184 of CM042033.1, forward strand.
GAAGATCATGGACCGAGAAGTTAAGCAACTCAAGCGAAGCCAAATTCCAATCGTTAAGGTTCGATGGGAATCCAAGCGTGGACCTGAGTTCACTTGGGAGCGTGAGGATAAAATGAAAGCCAAATACCCACACCTATTTCTAGGACCCTCTTCCTAATCAATTTCGAGACGAAATCTCCTAAAGTAGGAGAGATTGTAATCCCCAGGAAATTCCCACCTTTATTTTAATTTTCCAGCAATGTACTTTTTTTTTTTTTGGTGAATTGCAATTATGAAATTGCCCTATTTGCCCATTACATTACATAAGTATTTATACATACATTTAATGCAATTATTTCAAATCCCAAAGTATTAAATATTTATGTAAGATATTATGTAAATAATTATTATCCCCCTTCCTATTATATATGTATGCTAAGTCATTTCTACACCTATATATATATATATACATATGTTTATAAATAAACAATTTACAAAAAAATGAATTAGGGTTTATGTTTTAATAATAATTTTCTATAAGAAAATTTGGGTTTATATGTTTTAAATCAAAGATAAAAAGCTATACTATTTAGTAAATTATATTTATATATTTATGACAAATGATTTATTAAATTTTATAAACAAATATATATAGGATTTTATACATTTATGCGTTATAAATGTTTAACTTAGTTCCAATTTAAAACCTAAGCTTTTACATGAAAGAATAACACTTGAAACCTCAGGGACTGAATATGTAATTTCGGATCATCTTCCCCCATCCCCAATTTTGACTTATCGAAGTCAACAACTTCCAAATTGTTTTTCCAATCGCACGATTCAGATGAATTAACTTCAATTGATGGTACATAACCCTTGATCGACCAAAACTTGATGACTTTAACTACCCAATTTAATCGTAATCAAGCCACGCGACCCTAACCGTCTCAAAACCGTCCTAGCCTTACACTCGGATTGATTTGTGCATTAAAGATGAAAGTAATCTACAAAATCAGTCCCATATCATTCTCAACACCCCTTATAAGCTCTCTGAATTCTCAAACGCACTCCTAAACACCCTCGAAACACAAATTACAGTCGTGAGGAGTCAGGTCCGTTCATCTTATCGTTCCCGATCATCCTTAAACCTTACCAGGTAAATTTAATTGTCATTACATACGTTTTGATTCCTAGAACAAAAGCCCCATGATTTGGCCGTAAATTCGTGGCCTGATTAGGCCGATTGGGAGGGTTAGTGTTACGGGAGGTGTATGGGGAAGAAGATGACGGTTTGAATGGGTGTTATAAACTTTCAAAACCCATTTCCAAACATGGCAATAGCCCTGGTCTGTTGGTTAAGTCGGGTGCGTGTGTGTGACCCGGCTAAAGTCACGGGTTCGAATCCAAGGAACCGGCCTTTTGGTTCCCTTTTCTTTTTAATCCAATTTAACAATTTATTTAATACAAAAAATTCTAGAATTATATTTTATAAAAAAAAAATCTATTCTACAAACTATATATAAAAAAATAGAAAAATATAATTTAGTATTTTTACTATCCTATGTAAAAACCATTATAAAACTTTGTAAATCCTTAAATAATAACATGAAGAGATTTGTTTAGATAAATTAATTATGCTATTTATAAACTTATAATATTTGCCACATAAGTTTTAATTATAAGTTTAAGCTTATTTAAATTCTTTTGAAACTATATAAATAATTATTTGATATAGATAATTATTTAAACTCCTTTAAATTCATGAAAATACCTAGGTAATTTTGTAAATAACTATTTATACAATAAATCTCATTTGGAAACCTATTTATTTACTAACTTTTGCATAAACTCTAGTAAATGAGATTACCTAAATGTTTAACCAATCATAAATTAACTAAACCTTTTTATTCCGTAACTCATTTATAAATAAAGGCATTATTTTATGTCATGCCATAAATCCATTTTAATTATCTTTGATGTAATTATATAAATTAATTAACATATAATTAGTTAGGAAATCCTAATTTATCCTAATTACTTTTATAAATTACCTTATTCATGGACCCATATTTTTTTCAAAATATTTAAATATACAAGTCCATCTTCAACCTAAATCTTACCGAACCCAAAAACCCTAGAATTTCATTAACTTACTTTGAACTTAGAGTAGAATTTATCCTTGTAGGTTTGTTGTGAGGAAACCCTCACAATAACTCTTCGTCAAACTCTATCACTCCTAGCTTAAGTTCAAGTGAGTTTCATAGCCCCTTTTCTCTTTACTAATGTTTACAAATACTCGGGGTGGAACATGTTTACATTACATACCAGGATTCAATACCATGGTTCTCATGCAAATTACTATGTGTTTTATGTCTTAAACTGCTTTGTGACCATTACATGTGTTCATGCTAGTACATTCATTAACCTGCTACCCAGGCCTAAGGTAGTACCTAACATGATCATTTATAGGGGAATCCGATTCCAGTTAACACGAATCTTGGCGGGTTTTGTGTGTACCATATTACTATTTTTCCAAAACACAATCAGTGAGATTGTACTTACAAGTTTTCCATTTACTACGGATTGAATTGTACGCTTGGAACTTTGTATGTTTTCACACTTATGCCATAGTTACGCTTTGAGTAGTATTGAATTACAAACACTTTTTACTTAACTTTTGTTAGTGTCAAAACCTATGTTACTCACCAACTACTTGTAGTTGAAATTTACTCACATGTTTCAGGTGCACCCATTTGAGGACCCTACCTACTCATCTAGGACTTGGACCTAGTTTAATTTAAATTATGTTATGTTTTGAACGTTTCGTTTTCCATTCCCTATGTAACGGATGATTTTAAGTTGGTGAATAAATATTGTCATTTAATAATCGATGATCATATGCTTATGAACAACCTCGTCAGCCCCGACGTTTAATCCGCCGCCGGTCGTGGTGTGACACTCACCACTACTGTCTTCATCTTCCGTCCTTGTGCACCCCTAGCCGGACACCACCATTCACCGCCGCCCGATGTCGTCAAGCACCACCACAGCCACCGCTAGGGCAGTTTTCCCTCTCGTCGTGCTTCTATGCTCGTCACCCCTCTCTTTCTTCCCTTCTTCACGGTAGCTGACCACCCTGGTGTTCCCGTCACACGCTGTCGCCACTTACGACTTCACCTTAGCCGACCACCATCACCACTACAACCGATCCTATAATAGTACTCGCCGGTTGGCACCACCATCTCAACCCCTTCCCTATCTTCGCTCACGACCGAGTAACAAATCAAAACCTAGTCTGGTTTTTCTACCATACACACCAACAAACACACGCATTATATAACGGATATTATCTCGGTCTTCGTAAGGAGTTCCTCTGCTCGAGACCACCGCCAAACCAACATCGCCGGCCACCCTTCTCCCTTCTTTTTCGTTGCCGTAAGTGTACCTAAGTTAAGAATGACCTAGGGTTGCGATTTAAGCAATATATTGTGACACCTCAGAATTTTTTTTTATTATTCTTTTAATTTTCGAGACGAAAATTCTTTCAACTAGGGGATGATGTGACAATCCGGACTTTTCTAGCTAACTCAACTAGCAAATCCAGTTAAATCCTAACCTTATTAACTTATCACAAACTCCAAGGACTAATTCTGTCATTTCCTAAACCCTACTACACCTTAAACTATAGGGACTAGTTCTGCCAAGTCCCAAAAATGAATATGTTGACTTCTTAAAGTCAAAATTGAGTGATTTAATTCCTGTTGACTTTTGATAGTCAAACTAGTTAAATTCTTAACCTTGTTAACCTAATTCAAACCGCAAGGACCATCCCTGCCAATTCTTAAACTTAGATTCATGAAACTACAGGGACTGATCTGGTAATTAACGATTTCTTGATTCTCTTTGACTTTCTGAAGTCAAACTCGCATGTTTGATTCAAATTTAAGTCATTAACGTCCACCACTAACTCATTAAACCTGACATTGATTCGTGATCAAACCCAATTATGGATAATTAAACCAAAACCGTCGACACCTTTGTCCCTTATCAATCAAATTCATCGAATTTGTGTATCACTCGCACAATTAAACTCTTGCACACGACAAACAAGACTCTGTGAAGCTGTTGCACGCACCAATTCAATCGGAGGTGGAACCAGAAGTCGTCGGGAATCAAACCAGTCACCGTCATCATCAATTTTAGTCGACCACACTCAATTCGTCATCCATTCTGGTAACTAACCTCACCCTTAGCTTCGTTTCAGTGTCTTGAAAGAAAGCCCTATCATTTACAGGGTTTATAACATCGAACTAGTCTCGATCCAGTAATCTAGAGTTCATACATTTCCAGTTTGGCCGAACCCTATCAATTCGATGTCCATTTATGAAATTAAATGCATCCTTAGATTCGTCTTGATGTCTGGATTGAAAACCCTACGAAATCCGGGGCTTATATCTTCGAATTGAACATGACCCAGACACTAGGGTTTGTTCATAATTTGTTTTGGGGCTTTTGATCTGAAACACATTTTTAATCCAATTAAACCATATCAACAGACTCGCAATCCTTCGTTTAGCAAAAACCCTATATTTTCAACTGATTCCAATATCGATATTAATCAATTTGATCTTGAGTTCAAACCTAAGTTTCGGCTTTTGAATCTGTAATTAAACAATCTTAATCACGTTAATTTTTCAATTAAACACACACTCAGATTCGAAATCCTATCATTAACAAAACCCCTATACTTTTGAATCAAATTGTAAACAAAATCTAGGGTATTGGGACGGGTTTCGATCGCAGGTGATTATGGGAGGGAAGCTCATTTGACTTGTATGTTAAAACCATTTAAATCCAGATTCTGTTGCGATACCCTAGCAGTCGGGTGTGGTTAGGTCAGTGTGCTTGTGTGGGAGAGACCCGGGTTCGAGTCTCTCCACACCCATTTCTTTTTAAAACCCGTTTTTGATTATTATTTTTATATAAAAATCATTCCACTATTATTATAATATTATACTAAGGTGCTTTAGCCCGGGAAACCACCCGTAAACTTGGGTTTGGTTTTATAACCTATTTTTATTATTATTTCCCACTTTTAAAAAATAATATATTTATATTATTTTCAAACCATAACTTCGTATAAAATAATATGTTTATATTATTTTCAACCCGTGACTCATGTTATAAAATAATATATAATTTATATTATTTCACCTCGTTTAATTACCTCGTGTGACGTTTTAAAACTATAAATAATATAATTTGTTATATTATTTACCCATGTTTATATATTCGATTAAATAATATATTTATTATTTTTCCACACAAATTATTATTTGGTTAATCCTACGAACCTAAAAATAATATATTAAATCATATTATTTTCTTAAATTTTGAAAACGACTCTAACGTACGAATTTCTTTATTTATTTATTATTCATTATTAACGTTCGATACGTAACGCTTTGATCTTAATTATTATATTAAGAAGTTCATATATTCTGTAGACACGTTCGTCTAGGGGTTTAAGAGTAGACGAACGTTTAGTAGTACTACTGGGTTTGACTAGCCCCACCCGCGTTAGTCGCACTAACTCGGTTGTAGGTTGAACGGGTGAAATGTTAGCATACTCTTTTGGCCAAAGTTGATAGACTTGGCAGGAGGCAAACAACCAGTCATCCTTCGGTTGCGAGCGCTTTAGTAAAACATGAATATTGGTTAGCTACCTTTTTATATGCATATTGAATGTACAATAAACTGCAAACGCTTTATTTGAAATGATTGAAACTTGTGAACTCACCAACTTAGTGTTGACCCGTTTTCCTTACATGTTTTCTCAGGTTAGCACTCAGGATCACGTTAAGTCATGCATGTGTCGTGGACTGCAACTGAAATAACTAGTTTTAAATAATCTTTATGTTTATTGTATTTTGGTTTTGGGCGCGTTGTTTTGCGCATTTACTTTATTTAACGCTTCCGTAACTTTTACTCTGAACCTTGAGCTTTTATGTTATTACATTTCAAGTCCCATACAGTGTCGTTTGAAATAACTGATGTCTGAGATCCTGGTTTGTCATCTTCCAAAATGGTAAAACTCCGTTAGTGAAATTTGGGGGTGTGAGACATATATATACCCCCACGTTTTACACTTTGGGTCCCTCTACTTCCACCTCGTGCGTTTCGATCACAGTTAGCTCTTTAACGACTAACCATCTCCTTTATCGTGGTTAAAACACACCTCATTTGATTAACCCAACTCATCATTACGTTTAAATAAGATCTGGGTCGTCCACTAACTCGAACCATTAACTCTCGTATTATTGGGGTGTTACAAAAGACCATCGCCGAAGCCATTTGGTCTTCTCCCACCACCTTTCCAAAATCATACTCGTCTGGTTTAAGCACATTTGAGATAAGTCACGTTCCAAAGTATCCGAGGGTCTACCTGCTCTGATACCACTTTGTCACGGGGCCATCTTTCGAGACCCCGTGTGGCGCCCTACGTTGCCCCAGGGCCAACCAATCCATCCGGCTTATGATGAAGGTCTACTGGTTTCGTCCTGCATTGGACTCATCAGGCGAGCGACAACAGCTCATGACCAGTGATGCGTTCGGTGTCAAGCATACCTAGACATGTTCACGTCGTCTATCCCACTAGGTGGGGGGTTTAGGTTTTTGGGAGGTAGGTGGGGGGTTTAGGTTTTTGGGGGTGGGTGGGGGATGGGTGGGGGGTGAGTGGGGTGGGGTGGGGTTAGGTTTATGGGTAGGGTGGGGGTTTTGATTTTTGGGGGTGGGTTAGGTTTTTGGGTACACTACACATATGTAGTACCTTTAATGATGAGTTTTTTTTGTTTTCTTAATTAAATGAGTTTTCTAATAAACTCACCCATATATATATATATATATATAGAGAGAGAGAGAGAGAGGAAGGATCATAAGAAAACTCATTGTTCATGAGAAAACCAAAAAACTATTTATTAAATGTAAAAAAAATAATAAAAAAATCATAAATCAAAATATAAATCAAAAACTGAAAAACTATTTATTTTTTTTGCCTTTAATAAATAGTATTTTGGTTTTCTAATGAACAATGAGTTTTCTTATGATTCTTCCCCTACATATATATATATATATATATATATATATATATATATATATATATATATATATATATATGGGACGGTTCAACTAAGAAGTGATTTTTGGCTAAGAAATACTAAGAAGTGAGTCAAACGAACTCCGATTGAGATCATTCCAGCGGCGTTGGAACTGTCTCATCGAATCCTAATCCGGAACCAAAAATCTAAACCCCCCTCCACCCTCACCCCCCAATAAGATGGTAGAGTTCGACAAGACGGTTCCAACGCCGCTGAAATTAGCTCAATCGGAGTTCGTTTGATATCGTTTTTTAAGGTTTATGTCATTTCTTATATTTATTAGCGAAAAACTACATATTATTTGAAACTTCCCATATATATATATATATATATATATATATATATATATACTAGTGTTAGAACCCGTGTATTACACAGGGTTACAAATAAAACAATTAAAAAAATGCAATTTGAATCCATCCTTAGTAATGAAAAATGAAAAGTTACAACTTAAATATCCAAATAATATAACTATATTAGAAACGGGTTGAATAATTGAAATAATAATTAGTTATTAATGAAGATTTAGGAATTATAAAATAATATTTTGATCGAGAAAAAAATAAGCCAAATATTGACCATTAATAGATTGAGAAAATTAAAACAATATGTATTTTAACATGTCAAGTCAGGTTTTTTGTCCTATCTTTTTCAGTTACATAAAAGTGTAATATAGAAATATCATTATAAAAAATATATCCATAATATATTAAAAACTTTTTAACATAAAATGGATTAGAAGGTTGTAGGTGTTTTATCTAACCAAAGAAACATGTAGGAATGTATTATATCCGGTAACTATAGAGGGGAGGCTCTCTACATGCAAATCAATTAATAGCACACTTCAATTGGCAAACAAAATGTATACATAATATCAAAGAGAAATCTCTAGGTTATAAACCCGTGTACTACACGGACTGAACAACAAAGACGATAAAAGTAACAAAAGTGTAACAATTTTTAATAATTTAAATTACATATTATTACATTTTCATAAATTGATTTATCTCGTAACGTATGTCACTTTTTAACTAAATTGGGTATGCACATAGGGTAGTTGATGAATGATCCGAAAATGGAGGTAGTTGAATAACGAAATAGATAACTATTTTTAATGAGATTTAATGAAAACGACGTAGTTTTCATGGGTAACGGGTTTAGACGGGAAAAATGAATCTGAGGCTTAATCACAAAGAAACACGTGTTATAAAATTTGATCTTTTATTAGATAGAGGATGGGAAGGTATTGATATGGGAATGTTATCAAATATAAAAGATATAAATATATACAATTTAATTGATGATTTAAACACTTAAGGAAACTAAACAAAAAGCTAAAACAATAAACGATATTTTATTATTAAGCACCACATTAATTTACGGTTGTTAAGAATTTTTAAAATATACAAAAAAAATATGTTAAGTAATGAAAATTTTTAAACAATCATGTCTATTCAAATTTGAATTGATGATGTACATAATTAAGGAAAATAAACACTAATACTATTGTATATAAATTATTGATAACCATAATTGATGACTGAATTCAGTATTGGTTTATTATAATAGAAGAAAATTAATAAGTTTCCTAAAAGAGATTAATAACTTTCTAAAGGTGGAATAATTGGAAAAACTAATTGATATTAAATGATACTTTAATACATTAAAACTATTGAAATTGTGGGGTATTGAAATTTAAAGACTATTGAAATATTATTGAAAAAATTAATACATAGTTTAAATTTTATAAATTTAAAAACGTTTCTAAAAGTACTTGATTATTTATAATTTGAAATTTTACAAATTAAACATAATAATTAATTTTATTAAAATGTTACATTTATGAAATGATGAGTTAAAAAAATAAAAATTAAGATAAACAGAAAATTTGATGTTTTTGTTTCTTCTAAACCACATACTAAAAACCAAACAAAACACATATACACGTATAGACAAAGTGCAAGCATGTAAATATTTTAAATTACTAATAAATAAAAACAAAAACCATACTGAAAATTTATGATATTATAAAGCACATATACACATACCTCACGTAATGTTATCTTATGAATCTAAACATAATGCTACCAAGTTCAAATTTCTTGAATCCCATAAAAAAAACTACTTAAAAAATATTCAAACAACTTACTGTTTTGTGATATACTAAACCAACAAAAGACAACATAATTGAAAAATGTTATCCGTCAAGTTAACATCCAGAAATTATGTCTAACCGTCAAAAGATCCAACAAAGAAAGCCATACCTATGAATCACCATCACTTATCACCGCCCCTTTACAACTAACAACATACCTTCTTGAATGACAAACTTGAAATCGCATTTTTCACCTATTGATATGTCATTGTCTTTCATGAATTAATGCCATCCAATCAGCTTGTACCTTTTAAAAAATGACAAAAATAAATATAAAAATTAAAAATACCTAAATCTGATAAATAATATCAATGATTTGTTAAACAAAAAATAACATAAAAAAACAAACCTTTTGTAAGCAGAATTCTTCTCACTACCAACAATCAATTCTGATACAGGAAGGTTCTCAAATTTAACTTTCAAAATCATATTCTCCTCAATTCCAGTTGTTTTAACAAATTGCATTGGAAACCGCTACAAGAGATTAACTAAAAGAGGTTAAAAATGAAATATTAAAGGATAAAACATTAGTGACACTACTCGTAATGAATTAATGAAAAACGATTAAAAAATAATACCAAGCGATCAGTGACGACAGTAGTAAAAAACGAAACATCCTCATCATCAGAGCTATCATCTGAAACTTCAAGAACATTTTTTCCTGACTTTTGTTGATTACCTTGATTATCTTCTTCAATTGGTACACTCAATTCAAGGCCAGCTGACCGAAAAAATAGACATGTTGTACTTTGAAGCCTCAACAGGTTGAAAAATAAAAAAACCAAAATCCCATATTTCAGTGGAATATCATGTACAACTTTGTTCCAGCCATTACAGAAAAATAAATTTCCATCTATTTTCTTGACATCAACTCTCCATTCAAAACGATCAAATGCAGATAATGTAACTGGTTGAAGAGCTGTGGGATTTTTGAAAGTTCGGCTTAGGAAAGAAGGTAAAACCAAAAAAATATAATGCAACTATTTTAATCAAATTAATGTAAAATATTATAATATAGAAATAAATTAAATTAAAAATAGGATGCTAGTGGAAATTAATACCAAATTACTTTCTTCTGGCTTCAGCAAGATAATGTAGAACCTTTGACCATGTTTTTGTAAACAATAAAAGGGACAGTAGGTCATTTGCGATATGGAACGACCAAACACATGAAACAAAAGAATATAACAAAATCCAAGCTGAAGTTCTCTTAGAAGTTAAAACCTTATCCCATCCGGCTGATAAATAAAAAGTATTTTCAAGCCTTCCAACCTGAAATTCTCTTACTATTGCATGTATGTATCAGAAGTTGTGAGTCCGGGAAATTGTTCGCCTCATGAATAAACCTAAGAGATGTTAATGTATTTGGTTATGACCTAGTGTGTCATCTGCTTCATCCACCTGTCATTCTGTTTCACAGCATGCTTATTCAACTTTAGGTACCACATCATCAAATTCAAACTTTGCTTCACCGCCATTTAGAATGCCACCTGGACCACCTTTCAATACATTCAGGTGCAATAAACAATTATACACATGTTTCATGTTTGAGGTATAATTTTTTACCTTTTCACCTAGGGTCAGCTCAACCAATTTAGGAGCACCTAGCGAACTAAAATTTGAGACCGTCATAAACCCTCCTCTTTTATCCGGGCTTGAGACCTACAAAATAAACTAAAACGCTTATAATTGATAGAATTTGAAAACTATATGTATTACATATAAATATTGAATTCTATTAATTATAAACTATTTAATTTATCATTGTGAGTAAGAGAAGTTAATATAATTTGTTTTTAACAAAACATGTAAGTTCCATAAAACTATAAAAGTAATTTGACTCCATAATTACGTGCAACAAATAAGAATTTGAGAGGTTAAAGACAAGCTCATACCTTAGTTCCTTCCTAAAGTATTTCCATTTTGCTCTTTGTCAATTCACCACATTAGCCATGTCAATGTCGTTGATGCTTTTGAAAAGAAATATTTTCCAATTCATTTATTTTAACTTTTTTAAAGCCAAGGGAATCATTTCACCATGGAAAGAACAAATCCATGATACTGCATCATCTTGCAAATAAATAAAACTCAGATTCTCATCTTTCTAAATGCCTCTACTTGCACAATTAGTTCTTCCCCATTTGTGTACAAAGTAATGCTTTCTACTGATTGTGTTCCCTGCTAAGAATACGAAGGAGATAGAGTTGTAGTTACTTTCAATATGCTACCTAAAACAAATCGTTATTCAACTAATCAAAAAGAGTTGAAAACATGATTAAAGTGTTCGCGCATAGTAGAGATCAGAATTCGGAAATACCTGAAGAGCAAAATCCAATCGAAATAAGAATCTCAGAAACTAAAATCAAGTAAGATTGCTGATTTGTTGTGCACCTGTGCCGCCCCTGCAATGAAATCAATCAGAATCTCAATAAGAAAGATTCAATTGACAATCAGAAAGTCAATCGTATATCTTGAATCGCAAATCAGAAACTCGAGATTGAAACCCTCGCCATCTCAATAAGAAAGTTTCATATCCCTCGTCCATCGATCTGTGAAAAGTTTGAAACCCTCGCCATCTATTTTCCTTAATTGAAACCCTCGTCAATTAAGTTTCCCCCTTATTCCGCAAACGAAAATCAATCGATTCAGGGCAAAAAAAAAAAGATTTGATAAAACATACCTATTGGAAGAGAAGGTAGATGAATCCGGAGCCCAAAGAACGTAGCTTGAAGACAAAGATCGCCGATAAGAGGGAGAAGGAGATGCAGGTGAAGGAGGCGGAAGTGAAATCTAGGGTTACGAATGAAATAATGAAAGAAAGGAACGGGTCTGTATGGTTGTACTAGATCCGAATTGTGTGTATTGGGTGGTCGGGTAAAGACCCGCGCGTCTATGTAATATGGGTTAAAAGGCAATGGGCGGGAAAATGTTAGTGAGAGTGATTCTGGTGCTGCCATATGTCCCCTAATTTTACTTGTTTATTATATATATATATATAGGGGCATGTTCTTTTGAGAACCAACTATATGTTGAAAACCGAAAGAACCGCACAAAACGTGTACATATCGCTTTAGTGAAAAAAGTAAAATTCAACAACAATGTTTTATTTATCTCTTCCCACTCTTAGTTTGAGTTTATCTCCTCTCTCCTGAATTTTTTTAAGAAAAGTATAAAAATATACATATATGCATTCATTTGTGCATATAGTGTGAGTGCATATATGCATTTAAAAAAACGACTATAAATTCGAGGTCTTTTAAAACCAAACCTTAAACATATTGAAATGTACATGAATTCTAGTCAATTTATATTATAAATAGAGGAAGAGTTAATGCGGTTCTCACGGTTCTTAACATATTGTTGGTTCTCAAAAAAACATACCCCTATATATATATATATATATATATATGGGGGAAGGTTCAAATAAGAAGTAGTTTTTCGCTGAGAAATCTAAGAAATGATAGAAACCTTAAGAAACGATATCAAACGAAATCTGATTGAGCTAATTTCAGCGGCGTTGGAACCGTCTCGTCGAACTTTACCATCTTAGCTTTTAGGGTTTAGCTTTTAAGGTTTAGATTTTACGTTTGAATTTTAGGGTTTTAACCTTATGGTTTAGCCTTTAGAGTTTATATTTTATGGTTTAGGTTTTTTTTTTTGTGAGGGTGGGGGGTTTAGGTTTTTGAGGGTGGGTTTAGGTTTTTTTTTGGGGGGTGGGGCTAGTTTTTTGGGGGGTGGGGGTGGTGATTTTAGGCTTTTTGGGGTGGGGTTGGAAGGGGGTTTAGGTTTTTGGGGGTGCGGGTGGAGGGGGTTTAGGTTTTTGGGTCCGAGTTAGGGTTTGATGAGACGGTTCCAACGGCGCTGAAATGAGCTCAATCGGAGTTCGTTTGACCCACTTTTAGGATTTCTTAGCGAAAAACTATTTTTTAGTGAAACCGTCCCCTAATTATATAAACCCGGTAAATCGAAATGTAAACCAAATTGCACGTCTGATGGTCCGTGCAACATCACCTCACCCCACCATGTGGGTTCGATCCCCCCTCTTCCGAACGGACGGTTCTTGCCCCTACTTGTCCCACGCCTCACGCTGCCATTGACTTTTTTATTTATTCATTTATTTTTATTTTATTATCTTAATCTTTATAATTAATTTTGAGCATCTTGTTTTTTTCTCTTATAATTTTTAAAATATGATATTTTATGAAATTCCAAATATAACGTTGCGACGTGTACGTTCCGATAAAAATTTCATTCAAATTTGAGTTTTCATGATAATATACAAGTCATCGAAGCATGAATGTACTAGTCATCGAAGCATGAATGTACTAGTCATCGAAGCTGCTTCAAGATTTCGTTTTTTTATATTTTGTTTGTTTTCCTTTTACAACCTTTAAAATATGATATTTTTTAAAATTTGTGATTTGTCGTTTCAACGTGCTCATTTTTATTGACGTTTTGACGTGAGTTTTTTCACGGGGTGAATATTTGTGTGCAGGTCGTCGAAACCAGCATTACAAATTTTAACATCCCGTCGTAACGCGCGGGTTACGTCAACTTGTTATTTTATATAAAAGTACCACTATTCGAATTATGATCTTATTAACACAAAAAAGAAATATCTGACATTGGATTTGCTGCTGCAAACATTCATGGTTCATGAGCCATCCACCATATCTACATATCTCATGCCCAAACTTCTCCATAATTGAACTATACTCCAAATAGGCCGGTAACATGATTTTTTTTTCCCAATATATTTACAACACATACATAACAAGATAAATTAGTATTTTATTGTTTCTAGAATACATTATATAAAATAAAAATTTATGTATTATATAAAATACAAATTTATGTAGTGTGATATATTAATTTGTTTTCCCATTAAAAATTATAAGATTTAATTTATTGTATTTAGACCATCTGTAATGGCATCGTGAAACTAGGCGTGAAAGTGACATGACAACGTGAAGGGGCTTGAACACCGTTCCCATGGTGTGAAAGGGGACGTGGGGCGGTCAACTAGAATTACCTCACGAGCAAATGGTAAAACGTTCCACCAATCATGGAATCCTAAATCAATGTTTCATTTTTGTTTTTTATTCAATATATACATTTTGATTTAATTTGGTTTTTCTCAAACAACTCATGCTCGATAAGTATTTTAAAAAACAAAATACACGGCTTTGTTTATTTTATTTTTCTGAACATTCAGGTATAAATTTTACGGATGGCCTTAGAATAACTTTTTTTTTAACGGCAACACCTAGATATTCTAAGATAATTGGGTTTCACCGTGGCAACACCTAGAACATCCAGGGCAGCCAACCCCCTGAACTGGCCACAAACCCATTTTTTGCTGTTGCCAGGATTCGAACTTAAGACTTTCACTATACGAAGTCTTGGGGCTACCATTACACCAAATGACCTTAGAATAACTAGGAACAAAATGCTTACTTAGAAATTTTATTAATAATAAAAAGAAAAAATAAAAATAATCTCCCTTTACGTTTATTCATGTTTATTTCTTATCTTCGACCTCCTCTCTCAAACCCCTCTAAAAGCCAACATCTTTCACCTTATACACCGTTGCATGTCGTCGCTATGGTCATCGCACCTATACACCCTCCTTTTTTCTTTTCTTTTTTTTTCTTTTTTAATTCTCATTCTTTATTTTTTGTTTGAAATTTTGTTTTCAGGTCTAGGGTTCAAACTTTTTGTTCATGCTCATGGGCGGATCTACCTTAGGCCGAGGGGTACCTATCGGTATCCCTCAACTTTCGACATGTAGTGAAAAATTAGTGGAATATTTTTTACCGTTTTATGTTTCCCGATACCTCTGAACGAAATTTTTGAATTTTTTGATAGCTCTGAATTTTTTCCTAGATCCGCCACTACTAGCACTAGATCTAGTTCTAATTTTGTTAGGTTTTACTTAGGGTTTATACCGGTGTCGATCTCTTATGGTATTAATTTCATTGAAATTCAAAAAATACGATGAAGGGTCTTTTAGCTTTTTACTAAAGTATCTTTATAAAAAGGCATTTATTCATTATAAAAAGTGCATCCCAATTATATATATGTTTAGAAAAGAACTGAAAAAACTTATGAACACGTAAAAGAAATAATAAAGTGGTAAACATAAAAAGTCAAATAAAATAAAAATATAGACATTTTATAATAAATTAAATAAACTAATAAAGCAAAAAGTAAATATATAAAAGGTTAAAACTTATTTAATAATTTTGTTTTATTTCTTAAAGTTTGAGTATGAAAGATGGGTTTTATCATTTATGTTGTGATGTGTTATCACTGTGCACTCGATGCCATCACTATGGTAAACAAATAAAGTAAAAAAATCAAATAAAACATAAAAACATAGACATTTTTATAGTGAGTTAAATAAACTAATACATAAAAAAATAAATAAAAAATTACTTATTTTAATAACTTATGTTATTTATTAAAGTTCGAGGATGAAAGATGGATTAAATGTTGTGATGTAAAAATCGATTGTTACCGACTTCAACCTTGTCTCCCAAAATAAAGTTATTGTTGGCTGCCTCCCTCATTTTCTAGCAACTCCTCAAAAATTAAATAAAATAGTAAACCGTCATTTTCGTTTATATGGTTTAGTTATTTTTTTAGTTTCATTCAAAAAATTTATTTTTTTTCTGTGTATGCTCGTGGTTTATAAAACTTGTCATTTTCATCCAATCACTTAACTCCATCCGTATTTTAACGTTAAATGAGGGGTAATTGTGTCTTTTTATATATTTTTTATTTTATCAATTTTTTAAACCCTTAATTATTCCACCTTTTAAATTGTAAAGACCTTAATTCATCAATTACAATTGTCTTCCACAATGTAATTCAGACACAGGGACGATCGTAATTGATAAATTAGGGTTTTTACGGTTTAAAAGAGGGACAAGATGGAATATATAAGGGTTTAAAAAATTGATTAAATACAGAAAATATATAAAAAGACACAATTACTCCTTATTTAACGTTAAAATGTGGATTGAGTTAACTGATTGGATGAAAATGTCAAGTTTTGTAAACCATGAGGATTTACATGGAAAAAAATAAACTTTTTAGATGAAACTGACAAAAATAACTAAACCATACGGACGAAAATGACAATTTACTCTGAATAAAATAAAGGATTTTAGTTATGGCTTAGTTTTTAAAGAAACCAATAAACCACATATAAATAATGATAAATCATCTTAATTTCTTCTCTTTACATCACCTATTAACCATGTCTTCTCCACTCTTCTCACCTCAACTACTATAGCTCCTATGTTTTTCAATATAGATCGAGTTCAAACTTTTCTTAGGGGACACTAAGGTTTTTATATTATTAATTTTCATCATAGTTAAATATTCGATATTGTTATTATTATATGTTATGGATGAACTTCCTATTTATTGATGTTGGTATATATTACGAAAATTTAACTGGTTAAGTGATTAAAAAGTCAAACTCTGGGGTTTAAATCGACTAAATTAAAGTTTTGTGTTAAATTAAGCTAGAGAATGAATTAACTTGAGGGCCTCCTAAATTAAGTGAGAGAATGAATTAAATTTTACATCCTAGCATGCCGATAAACTGTCACTCTAGGTCTCTTGTCAAATAACCCAAATATGGTTTTTTACTTGTTCACTAAGATTCACATTGAAACACATACTAAACTCAGTTAGCTTTCGTTGGTGAGTCTATAGTTTAAGTTTTCAAAATCCTTGTTAGATAAACATTTAAATTCACCGATTATCTTTCATAACGTTTATCAATGACAACACCAACTTATCTCAGTGTCAATCATAAATATATCACATCACTTTGTCCCCATAAGGGTATCAGGTATACATACTCAAACGAGTGAGATTGTCACACCCTCTCACACAAGAGGGGGGAGGGTGGTGATATTCTCTCACCCCCCTCATCCCGCTCTCAGCCAATCAAATGCCCACCTCTCACACAAGAGAACTCTCTCTTTCCTTTCTCCCATGAGATTCTCACGCCTACCTTTCACGCCAAGAAGGGGGCGGTGTTCCACGCCCCTCACCCCCTTCACGTCCCTCTCACGGAAAACATTCACACCATTTCATTTGCCACTCACCCAAGTGAATCATTTAAGTTATCAAAACTTTTACATCACCAAATCTTGTACTCACAGCATCTCACCTAAACATTGTTTAATGACGCCATTTAATAACTTCATTTTGACTCACCATTTGTGTTGACTAATATCTCACCTTAGGTTTCGTTATGCTTGAGTAGTTGTCACCATGAGACTCACCATTTTGCCACAACTGTGGATTTGAACACCAATGCCACCTCACATGGATTTGAACACCAATGCCACCTCACATGGATTTTAACACCATATGCCCATGTAACTTAGACAAAGCAATAACCCATCCCACACCCTTAGTCAAACACCACCCATCATTAAAGTCAAACTCATCTCACCATTTAGTTTGAAAACATTCATTTTAATTACCATTATCAAAACCATGTTTAAAAACCATCTTTCACCATTTAGTGATTAACCTATACCATTAACCACATCCACCTTCCTAAGTCTAATAGAAATTCATTCACATAAACCTCATCATATGAAAACAATGACACCAAATATCTCAACTTGCATTAACGTTAAACATATAACTAGTATGCAAGACTCAAACCACCACTTTCATCACCTTTAATTAACCATATTAAAAACCTTTATACCGATTAATTATCTTACAAAAAATCACTTTTTATTATGTTAATACAACACCCCAAATCACCCTTAAATCACCAAAACATTAACGTTCAACACCTTGTAACACCATTTTAAAACTTTTAACTAACGAGTGACGTGAATCAACCCAAAAAACCTTAAAATCCTAAATAGGTCTTATAGAACTCACCTAAAACGTAAAATAGCGTTTAGCTCGTCTCTTTCACGTATTTGCGTGTAAAACTGTCGCAAAGTGTCGTCGCTGACAACCCTACTGTCGCCTGTTACTATTGTTCTTGGCTAACCTCCAACCGAGGCCACCACTACTTGACAGCCGCTCCCCACGCCACCTTGCTGCTCATTGCTATCAGGGTTGCACCACCATACCACTGATCGCCACCTTGTGACTCTCTCCCCCTTCCTCCCTCAAACTCAAACTCAAACTCAAATGAGGTGGAGGGAGAGATCTAATTAATCTCATCTAATGAGTTTGAGGCTAACTTTCCACCCTTATCTTACCATCTTGAATTTTGAAGTAAATTCCACCAACAATTAGCTCACTGATTTAACTAGATAATATCACCAATTACATTATCTAATTTTGTTAAATTAATTTCCCACCTTAATTATATATAATTTTCGACACACATATAATTAAAGTTTTAACGCCTTTAAAATCAGGTGTTATACAAGTGACGTTTTCAAGAACAGATTTATAGAAACTGAAGCTAATTGGTCAAACAATTTTAGAGTTCTTAAAATGTATATTGAAATGAATTTCAAATCAAAAGATTGGTATATATATATTCAGTTTTTATAGTTAAACTCTAACGATGGCTAACGAAAGTCTACTCTTTTTAAGAGTGTGTTAATTGTTAAACAAGTTAAATGGCTTGAATATGATAATGAAAAAAAAATAATACGTAAAATCCATACAAGAACATGCAATTAGGATAAGAACTAAGAAGGATGTAGAGAATTAATCAATGATTGATAAAATTTGGTAAGTTTGATAAATATCCCAAAATGTGAAGAACAACCTAACTCATAAAGAACATTAGACTAAGAAAATAATAAATACTAATGAATGAAAATGATTATAAGCAATTAATAACTAATTATTAATTATTAATAATTAAAACTTTTAAAACTGGATGATTTTATAAAAAGACCGACAGTTTAACTTAAAGGGAATGATTTATAAAACCTTGTAAGTGTTTGTGTGTGTGTGTGTATATAAGATTTCTTTTATAAAATAAATATACTTTATGATAACTAAATGATGTTTTATGAAAAAAAATGATTTTTATTATAAAAGTGATCTTTTTATAAAAATATATTTTTATGAAAACAAATGAGTTAAATGTTTTCAAACAAATTTAAAAAATAACATGGACGCACATTTGAGTTGCTACGTTAGTAAAGATGACATGACATGACATCTATATAGATTGTCAGATAGGTAAAGAGACCATAAGGTATGTGTAATATAAGCTGTAACTTTTTTTACGGCTTAAATTGCATATTTTTATTGTTAGATACGGAATTTGAACCCTCATCATATGAAAAGGCTACGCCTTATCAAACATCATGATACCACTAGGCTAAAGGCTATTTGGTAATATAAGCGGTAACTGTTTTACTATACACCTAATTTTAATGAATCAATTAATATAAGTATAAATGTTATAAAGTTCACCTTTCAATAATTTCCTAATAGAAATATGGGTTTAAAGACATTACTCTATATTGCAATTAAACTACCAATATATATAAAAAATGTATATCGGAAGGATATGATTGTCATTTCACACTCATTTTTAAGACACCGGAGCTTCTCATTTTTAAGACGCCGGAGCTCAGGCTTTAGCCTAGTGGTATCATGATGTTTAAAACCCTAGACATTTCAGAACCGACGACGCCATAAAAGCCCCATTCAATGACTTGAGACCATTCAAACACCATCAAGCACCAGTTTAAAACCCTAGACATTTCAGAATTCAAAACACGGTCGCTCTCTGCCTCTCCCTCCCCACCCCTTTTCCTCTGGCGAACATGGCTGATGCCTGAAGACGGTGGTTGTCTTTCCTATGGCTTAGAAAGTGATGGTAGTGACGATAGGCCCGGGAGTGTCTTCGGTTGCACTTCCGACCAAAAGCCCTAGCAGCGGCTAGGGTTAGTTCAGGACAACGAGTAGCGCCGCTTAAGGACTTCACGGTGGTCCCCGATGACGGCGAGTAGGGTTTCGGCGACACAGAATATTCAGGTGTTGCTGAAGGTTAGTTCGTGATTACCACTTCTTCAAATGATCAGATTTTGTTGTGTAATTATCTTTATTTTAAGAAGTTTCTGATAAGATGGGAATTTAGTTTAGGGTTCCTGAGACTCTGGTAATTGTATTTTGTAAAATTGAACCATAGGCTATAAGAATTGAAGCTAATTTAGTTGAAATATACAAATATTTTTGTCACAAATTATAATATCTAAAAGACCAAGATGACTAATTCAAAGTTGAAGTTGATTAAATGATACTAACTGTACACAATACTTGGTCCATTTCCACCACCGCAGTACCACCTTTTGTTTTAAAGGGGTAAATGTCACTCCATAGTAATCAAGTTTCATCATTGTTCCACCTAGGTCACTCAAATTTTTTCAAAGGTTTAATGGCTCAAGTTTTAATGTTGTAATTTTTTTTTTTTGAAAAAAATGAGCTGCAAATTGTATTACTCAATTACATATGTTGATGTGGTATACCAACGTCACAATTGTATAAAATTTATGAAGTGGATGCCCATTGTTAAAATTGTTTGACATATACTCAATTTTCCACCAACATAATAAGGTTATTGATTTGTTGGTTCTAATTTGATTCAAGGTTAGTAATTAACAAAAAATAATGAGGTTGATCAAATTAAATCTGGTAGGAGTGATTTTGAGATTGGCCTGCTTATCATTTGATCTAAGATGAAAAATGTCAAACAGAAAATTAATAATTTGAATACAAAAGCGTGCCATTGTTAGCTTCATCTTCCCACTGGTTTCGATGTCGAGGTTAAGCTTTAAAAAATATTATTGAAATCCCTTTTTGTTATTAAATGCTTCCACTTGAGACTTTTGTGTAGTGAATTTGTTGCTTGTATCATTGTTGATCAAAGGGAAGGTGTTTGATAAAATATCTTGTAACTGTAATGGGTTAACCTTGATGGTTTTTTTATAATTCTTTTATTATTTAATGTTTTAATGAATTGTAGATGTGACCCACTAGCCAACCCGCTTATTTTGCCACCACTAATTCTGGGGTTATCTATGTAATTTGTTGAAATGGGTCACATGGGTCAAACGGGTCAATTTGGGAATTGCATTTTCGATTAGGTACGTCCCGTAATTGTATTTGTGCTTGATTTATGGTTTTTATGTTTTAATCAGTTTGATTATTGCCCTAATTATGCATTTCAATTTTGTTTGGAATTTAATTTGGCAAAAAAGATTTGCAATCACATCTTATTACACCAAATTTTGTGCATGTATAGTTGGTTTGTCGTTTTTCTGTGGTTTACGCCTCTTTGTGTTGTTCATGGTCCACTAATTGATTTAATTTAAGTTTTTGTGTTGTTCATGGTCCACTAATTGATTTAATTTAAGTTTTGTTCTGTCATAGGGGAAAGAGTTTGTTTCAAATTATCACAGGGCCTAACATGGGTAAAAAATTCACATTCATACTGCAGGTATTACGCTCATTTATCATATAAGTTTTTGCTGGTTTAATCCTATTCAGTTTTACTGTAACATATAATCTTTTGCAGTGGTACATTAAGATATAATAATGGCCTTTTGTATGTACTATTTTTTAGCTTTTTTTTTCACTCGACAATTTGTTATCATATTATTTTGTTCATTTATACAGATTGGTGTAAACATTCTTATGGCACAAGTGGGTTCCTTTGTTTCTTGTGATAAAGCTAGCATTTCTACCCGTGACTGTATTTACGTGGAGTTTCTACCTTTATGCAAGAAATGCTTGAGACAGCATCAATTTTAAAAGGTGTCACTGATAAATCATTGATTATTATTGATGAGTTGGGCCGTGGAACATCAACTTATGATGGATTTGGTTAGTTTTTTAATCATCATCCGATACTCGGTTTATTATACCGCATGCTCAAGATTTTGACTTAAACCATTGATTTTTACCTTAATTTGTTATTTGGGGAGCATGTTTAGCTTGAGCTATATGTGAGCACTTGGTTGAAGTAATTAAAGCACCTACTTTATTTGCAACTCATTTTCATGAGTTGACTGCATTAGCTCATGAGAATTCTGGTCAACCTTCTTGTATAGCAAATTATCATGTCAGTGCACACATTGACTCCTTGAGCCGAAAGCTAACAATGCTTTACAAAGTTGTTTGATGCTTTAATCAATAATATAATATGTTTCTATATATATATATATATATAGGGACATGTTCAATTAAGAACCATTATTTTGACGAGAACCAAAGAACCATGTATTTCTACACAAATATAAGGATGCATATATGCATTTGTGCATATAAAGTAAGGATGCATGTATGCATTTGTATAAGAATGTATGGTTCTTTTGGTTCTCGCCAAAATGATGGTTCTCAATTGAACATGTCCCTATATATATATATATATGTATATATATGAAGAAATAATATTATAGTTGGTTTCTTTAATTCTGTTATTTAGGTTGAGGCAGGGGCTTGTGATCAGAGTTTTTGTATCCATGTTGCAAAGTTTGCAAACTTTCCTGAAAGTGTTGTTTCACTTGCTAGAGAAAAAGCTGCTGAGTTGGAGGATTTCTCACCTCTTTCAGTTGTATCAAATGAGGCGGAACAAGAGGGGTATGCCTTCTAATTATTTTGTTATCAACAGAGAATCAAAGTGACTTGTATGTAAAGTGTTTAATCAAACACCAAAGTAAATAAGGAATTAAATAAGAAAGAACTATTACATCTTAAAAAAACTAACTTCACATTATTATATTTAATATGTTTGAAAACTGAAGCGATCCGATCCCTCCCCGGACTAAAGTGTTTAATCAAACCCCAAAGTAAATAAGAAATTAAATAAGAAAGAACTATTACATCTTAAAAGAACTATTACATCTTAAAAAAAAACTAACTTCACATTATTATATTTAATATGTTTGAAACTGAAGTGATCCGGTCCCTCCCCGGACTCTACGCAAATGCGGAGCTAAGCCAAGTATAGGATGCATCCTTTTCTTAGAGTTAAATTCTAATTTTAACGATAAACTAAGTCAAGTACGGGATACATCCTTTTTTTAGAGTTAAATTTTGATTTCTCTGAATTGCTACTTGACAAAATGGACATGAAGCAGACTTTGTGATGATTTTGTTCGATCTATGGTAGTTGATGTGGAGTCAGTTATTCAGCATCCGTGTTGCAAATTATTTCAATGTATGTGCAACCTGACACTTTTACATTACGCGATTGATTATGATTGACCACAGGGCTATGTGAAGCAGTGAGCGTCATCCGGTGGGAAATATGTCTCGGTGAACATTGGACCCGTTCGAGTCGTTTCTAGGGAACAAGTGATTTTCTTATTTGTCTATCGGTTCAATCACTTTGAGTAAAAAAACGCCTCCTAAAGGTGAAAACTTTGGTTTTAAGGTGTCAACTTACGGCACAAATCGTATAGATTTGTCATAGAAGTGGTAGTTTTGACCCGTTTTGTTTTTCATTACATGGATTCGAGCTACGTTTTACCTCTAAAATTAATTTGTCATGGCCGCAAATCGTGCGAGTTCCCTACTAGTATATATATATATATATATATATATATATAGGGGTGAGTTCACTAAAAAACTCATTTTCTTGAGAAAACCAAAAAACTCCTCATTAAAGGTGTCGCATATGTATAGTACACCCAAAAACCTAAACCCTCACCAACCCCCCAAAAACCTAAACCCCCCACCCATCCAAAAAACCTAACCTAAAAGCTAAACTAAATCCAAAAAACTAAACACAAAAGCTAACCCTACTACACATATGTAGTAGGGCGCTGATTTTTTTTTTTTTTTTTTGAAAGAGGACGACGTGGGGAACAAGGTTTCTAAAGCGGTTTTTTAGATATTTTGAGTTATGATTTTTTATTATTTTTTTACCTTTAATAAATAATTTTTTGGTTTTCTTATGAACAATGAGTTTTCTTATGATCCTTCCCCTATATAGGGTGGGGTGGGGTGGGGTGGGGTGGGGGGTTTATGTTTTTTGGTGGGGGTCAGGCTTTTGGGTGTACTACACATATGCAGCTCCTTTAATGAGGAGTTTTTTGGTTTTCTCAAGAAAATAAGTTTTCTAGTGAACTCACCCTTATATATATATATATATATATATATATATATATATATATATATATATATATATAACACAGAAGATCTGGAATATCATGTACAACTTTACACTGAAACGCCTCAAACTAGGTACATCTCATAGTTGACACAAAACATGACAAACATAGTTTTTAAACTGAAATCGGAATTTTTTACAACGGAAGTCTTGTTTTAAACATTCAAAATCCACAACCAATAAAAACTTTAAATAAATATTGTTCAATCATAAATTGTTGGTAAGGAATGTCAGTCTTCAGCGCAGCAACCCGGCAATCAATGCTATCAAGCCCTCGTGGCTCATTTACACTACTAGAAAACATGTATATTTGTACAAAAGTTTCCGACAAGTTACCAACAAAAGAAATTTTTCACAAGTTAGCGACAACTTTCCAACAAAACAGAATAAAAAAGTAACCATAAGATTTCCTACAATTTTCCGACAAAATTATTAAATAAGTTAACTTATTTATTTAATATAATCGTCGGAAATTACTGATGAAAGGCTTTTGTCGCTAATTCGTCGGAAAATTAGTCGAAACTTTGTCGAAAAAAGCATTTCCTACGGGTTTTTTTTTCCAACAAACACTTTTTGTCGGAAACTTGTCGCTAACGGCCAATTCCGACAAATTTCCCATGAAATTTGTTCTCGCAATTTTTTTCAGTTTTTTAGTAGTGTTATCTTTCTTTAGTTTTACCTTTAATACCTGACATGCATACTAAAAGTCAACTAACACTAGTGAGTTCCATCTTTACTTTAACCGTAAACTTTCATTTAGTAGCTTAGATTTATAAAAATAGAATAAGCTTTCTTTCTTTAACTTTAAAACAACTTTGTCTTTTACTTTGGAAACTTTACAGCAGTACAATTATAAAATCTTCACGTTACTTTCTTTCATTAAAACTTTACTTTTTAGAAAACCGGTTAAGGTGTCCTCCTTTACCCTTTAACTCTTTCTTTTCACTCGTACAGGACAAGTGAATATCACATAATTTACTATCACATATGGATCATTGTCCGAGGATAAGATCCCTTTCTTGCTTACACCCCGTGGTAAGAATTTTACTTTAGTTGTGCCCACATCTTAGGGTGGGATTTTCTCGCTTACATCTCAGTGTAAGACTCCTTTAACTATGCTCACAGCTCAGGGTGAGACTCTCTTGCTTACACCTCAGGGTAAGACTCCTTTAGCTATGCTCACACCTCAGGGCAAGACTTTCTGTTTTAGCTTGCTCACACCTCGGTGTGAGACTTCTACTTTAGCATACCTGCAGGACTTTTTACTATGCAACTACACTACAACACATAATATAATGCAATCACATAAACATCATGTATACAAATAGCACATATTAACACATAATCATATAACATGACATCTGTCACTGTCACTGTCGAGCTGTACTCCGGTACAGCTCCTTTACCATTCTTTAACTTTCATTCGTTACTTTCTTTAAAATATTAATTTCAAAGATAGTACTATACACTTTAACTTCTTTCTCTTTCTTTTTATAAAAATATCATTTTTTTTATAAAAAAAACTATACTTCGTCTTTCAAAACTTTCGGTCTGTATGCATGTCAGCCTAAAACCATAGAAAAAAGGGCTATAAGAAGTCACTTGACTTTAACGGAAATATCTCACACAATAATGAAACTTCAAGATAGGTGGGATGCTAATCGATCGGTCCAACAGTCACGAACGAGTCATGTCATTACAAAGTTATATCTAACACAACTCAACCGAAAACTCCTTGTTCGAATTCCTTTTCGATAGAAATCTCCTTCGGTCGAAATCCCTTTCAGCCGAAAACCATCTCGTCCGAAACGTTTTTCATCCGAAAACTATTTCATCCGAAAACATTCTGTGTGAAAACTCTTTCATCCGAAAACATTCTTATTCCTATTTTAACTGAATTACTTTTGGGTCAAAATGTCGTTTTCGGTCCATTCAAACGTTCTTGGCCAAATTCTTCATTTTTGATTCAAGTATCTTACTTTTTACGTCCAAAACTCAGATCTAGCTTCCATGAAGCTAGATGTATACTTTTTAGGCCAATTCATACGTAAAAATCCCGACTTAATTGAAAACCCACTTAACCCCTAAAACCCACTTTTCAAAGAAGAATTTGAATCTGGAAGGGTTTGGATACCGGTTAACGCTTGATTCCTTCTTCTCCAACCTTCAGGAACGTTCCAACAGTGAACTAGGCTACGAATGGAAGTCGAAGCCCTCTCTCTCTCTAGCCCTTTCTCTTTCTCTCTCTAAGAGAATGAAGAAGATTAGAGGTGCACAAATCGGTTTTTTAACCCAAACCGGTTCAAACCGACCCGAACCGGTTTGGTCAACGAAAAGTCAAAACCGGTTTGGACCCAAACCGGTTCGGGTTAAACCGGTTTCAGTGAGGGAAATATGTAAACCGGTCAAACCGGTTCGGGTAGGTTTTAAACCTGTTTGCCCCTTAAACCGGTTTAAACCGGTTTTTATTAAAAAAAAAAATCAAATAAATTTTATGTTTTTAATATAAAATCCAAAATAAAATATAACAAAATTAAAACATAAAGTTCAACGTTTATTAATATTTGGATAGTTCGGAAATTAAAAAACATAACAAGATAAAATTGTAAAACATTACAAAAAGTATAACAAATATAAAACATTAAGTTCAACGTTTTATTTTTTGGAATATTGATTGATTATTCTTGTGCGTTGTCTTCGGAACTAGAGCTTCGTAGCCTTGCATCTTCGGCTAGTTCTTCATCCGTGACTGGTTCGGATATTCCAAGATCAACCTCGTTGTTGTGTATGACTTCTTCGGCTTGAATTTCATCTTCGAGAGAAGTTTGGTCTTGTATCCTATCCATCGCATCCAAATGGTCCTTCAAACAAATGCACATTTCCATCGCTAGGGGTGTGAGTCTAGTCTTTCGTATCGATAATACCCTGCCACTAAAAGAAAACGCAGATTCCGAAGCTACCGTGGAAGCTTGGACGGTTAGTACATCACGGGCCATGGCGGAAAGAATCGAAAACGAAGCTTCGTTTTGTTTCCACCATGCCAAAATATCAAACTCCTCAAAAACGGTAGGAGGCATAAACGCTAAAAAGTTTGTGCCAACATACCTTCCGAGTTCGCTACTCGGGGTGGTACCTCGAGCACGTTTACTAAATTCATTTAACATTTCGTTATATAAATTCAAGTTAACATCTCTCGAGCTACCACTTGATGATGTACCCATTGTATCATGTGGAGTCGGAGTTGTACCATATTTATGTAAATAAACATCAAATAAATCTTGTAAACATTTGTTAAAATATGTTTTTGTGCCTTGTGCAAAATGGATGTCTTCGCTATCCAAATTCAAAGCGTAAGTAATTCTATCAATCAAGGTTTCAACCCCGTAAACATTTATGGTAGGGTTTAACGCGGCGGCGCAAGTTATAACGGGAGGGATTTCTTTAAAATATTTCACTAATTTTTCTTTCATCGGTTCTATCATTTTTGTAAAAAGATCGCTTTTATTTTCAAGCTCAGACAACTTGTTAGCCATTAAATATATTTGTTTTAGTGTTAATGGACTTGTGGGATAATAAACACCGGATAAAAAAGTTGTGGCGGTTTTGAAAACTTCAAGCAATTCGGTTACGTCTTTTAAAATGTTCCAATTTGTAGACGGAAAGTTTTGAATTTTACGACGAGGTTTTGAGGAAAGCATATCATGAAATATTTCTAAAGTTTCTCTTTGTCGTAAAGCGCTATAAAACATAATATAAGTCGAGTTCCATCTTGTCTCGACGTCCCAATTCGGGCCTAAGCAAAGATTATTCGTATCACGACAAAATTTAATATAATCATGGTATCTTTTTCTGTTACTAAAAATATCTTTAAGCATTTGTCGAAAACTATATGTTAAGTTTGAAACCTCTTCAATTGCAAGCCCGGCTTGCACCGCTAAGTTAATGATGTGTGCGACACATCGACTATGGAAAAAAACGCCGTTGCAAACGGGTTTATATTTAATTTTTAGTTTTTGAACCGCATTTGTATTATTAGATGCATTATCAAAAGACATTGAAAAAAGTTTATTTTATAATTTAAATTCGTTAATAACACCATCCAATATATAAAATAAATTTTCGCCGGTGTGTGGATATTCAAACAAGTCAAAAGCGATTGTACGCTTCATCATTTGCCACGTATTGGGATCAACCCAATGCGCGGTAACGCAAAGGTACGAATCGGGTATACCATGTGGAGCCGACCAAACATCGGTGGTTAAGTTTACACCGGTTTGCAAATTTTCAAAACCTAAAATTAATTCTTTTTTTGCTTTTTTCCACATTTTTATACAATCTCGTCTAAGGGTTGTGCGACTTACTTAGTGATAACGAGGTTGGAGTGTCTCTTGAATCATCTTTGTCAAGCGCGGATTGTCAAAGTGGTTGAACGGCAATCCTTCTTGAATCACTAACCTCGCCATTCGATCTCGAACAATATTTGGATCAAAGTTCCAAATTCCTCCTTCGCTTGTCATCGAGGCTTGACCTTCACTTGGAATTCCCTTCAATGACGGGCAAGATTTTTCCATATGCGTTTTCAAAGTAGTGTTTGAATCTTTCCCCAAAAACGCACCACACAACTTGCAACGAGCACGTTCCTTTCCGTTTGACAACAAACATAAATCGTATTTGCACCAGATTACCGGATTTCTCGTTGTTGCTAGAATTTGCACAACGGTAACTTCGTTTGAGGAACCACTAACACCAAAACTTTCCATGTTTTTTTTTTGAGTTTAGAGAGCGTTTTTGAGCGGTTAAAGAGCGGTTTTAGAGATTAGAGAGTGTAAAGAGAAGTGTGATCAACCCTAAACACCCCCCACCTATTTATAGTGTTTTATGGGTCCAAAAAACTCCAAAAAAATGGCCAAAATCGACCCCAACGGCCATATAGCTGTTGGCCAACGGCTAGAACTCGCCCAACGGTTCAAACCGGTTTGAAAACCGGTTTCCTAACCCGGTTTAGCCAAAACCGGTCCCAACCCGATTTTTTTTCAGAAATCCTCAAACCGGTTTGGAACCGGCGGTTTTTGGGCAACCCGAACCGGTTTGGTCCAAACCGGTTTAACCCAAACCGGTTTGCCGGTTTGAACCGGGTTAAAAAAAAACCGGTTTTTTTGTGCACCACTAAAGAAGATGGTGAAGTGAGGAAGGTGGTGAGGAAGACCAGGCTTTACACCCCCCCCCCCCCCCCCCTTTTGCACCTCATGGGCTTGTCCCTAAGCCCAAACCCACGAGCCCGTTATCCTTTATTATCCCTTTCTTTATTCTTTTTCGTAACCGTCCTTATTGCTTTGTCTTAAATTTCGGGATGTTACATACACAAGGTTAATTTTTTATTTTATTTTTTGATATGTTGACACACTAATGTAGTTCATTTCACCATAAATTCGTTTGGAATTAAACTCAAGGAATCAAGAACATCTTCAAGAAATTGTTAGGTCAAATCAAACTAAAAGTTTTACAACATATATGTATGAACTAACATGCTTGAATCTTTCAATTCCAATTTCCACAACACATGTCGAAAGTAAGTTGTGCTTTAACTGGTACCTTGGTTAATGAGGGTATGGGTTTTCCCTAATGCGTTCTCATGGTTACCATGCTTTAAGTTAATCCGAGATAAAATGTGTAGGTGTGTGTATTATTTTGTTTGTGAAAGATGACATGAAATCCACATGCTTTTGTTTGCTACAAAAAAATATAGAAATTAAGTAGTTTTAATTCTAATCTATTCCTAATCATAATCCTAATGTTGGTCTTCAACGTAAAGCATAAATTTATGTGCATTAAACAGTATCAAGATCAAAACATTACGTAAAAATGAGCACGTGCTCATTTTGAAGTGAATGGAAGTCTAATGTTACAATATTGATGGATGATCCACCGTGATATGCACAAGCCATATACAATTACGATCATTAAAACATCAACTTTTTTTCTAGAACAGTTAATAATCTATAAGTATAAACCACATATACATGCACATTGTAGGATTTTAACGCTTAACCTCTTGAATAAAAACAAGACATCTTACTAACAGGATGTGATATTATTCCAAACATCAACTAAATTGGAGAGTTTTAAGACGTGAAAGAAAAGAAAAAAAAAGGAAAATGTAGGGTTTGTATGGGTAGTTATGATATAAATAAATTTGGAAGTAAATAAGAGGGGTCGCTAGAGTTGCATAGAATTTGGCCCCCATGAACCTAAAGGTGTCAGCATGTCATTGAGATTTTGACTATCCAATCACCTACCATTGATTTTGTTTCACTATTATTGCTACAGTTCTATGATTACATCCTTGATTCAAATTCACATTCATCACTTTATTTCAAATTTTTATTGACCAATTGGAAAAAACATAAATGATTAAACAAAACATAAATTAATACATAATGAAAATCGTTTAAGAAAAAACTAGTGGGCGAAACACCTGCGTTGCGGTGGATGTGTTAAAATTTGTAAGGCTCGGTTTCAATGACCTATGCATTGGTATGCTCCCGCGAAAATTATTCACGTCAAAACGCTGATAAAAATAAGCGGAAACGGCAAACATAAAAATTTATAAAACATCACATTTTAAAGGTCGTAAGAAAAAGAAAAATATATAAAAAAACGAGACCTTGAAGCAACTTCGATGACTTGTACATTTGTGTTTCGATAACTTGTACGTTTGTGCTTCGATGACTTATATATTATTATGAAAACTTCGTTTTGAATGAAATTTACACCGAAATGTAAATAAAAATAAACACGTCGCAACGTTATATACGAAATAATATAAAATGTCATATTTTAAAAGTTATATGAAAAATAAATTATCAGTGGGTCACATGTTAAAAGGTGCTGAGAAAAAAAAAGAAAAAAAAATGTAAAAATCTATGGTGTAAATGGCAAGTGTAATTAAACTTATGAGGCCATATTGTAATTTTTGAAGGGCCATATTGTAAATTTAATAACATAGGATCATATTGCTTATACAATAATAGTTGTTAAAGCAATTTGTGTAGTTTAAGAGAGTAAATAGGTGTTAGAGTTGTTATTCTAAAAAAAAATTAATGCTTAAAGCATTTTTACATATTGATTATACATTATGAATAGTGACTTATGTGACAGCACCTGCATCTATAATAACAGCACCTACATCTATAATAATAATAATAATATTATTATGTTAATAATAATATTATTATTATTATGTTGTCTAAAAGTAATTTTTTTTTGAAAGGCAAATTTCAAACTAATAGTAATTAAGGGTCGTGTTTATGTGTTCAAGCATATAGTATTAATGAGTTCACCTTATTTTTTAAAAGTTTCTTGTTTAAAAATAATGAATACCTTTCGGAGTTCTTTCACATTAGAGATTACTAGGGGTGTCAATCGTGTCGGTTGGCGGGTTAATGGGTTTGGGGTTGGCGGGTTGAATTATTCAACCCTAACCCAACCCATTTACTTATTAGTGTCATGTCAGGTCGTGTTTCAGCGGTTTTATGTTCATCTATGAATATGAGTAATACATAGAATTGATAACAATTTAAACAATTAATTACTCCGACTCAGATGAAACCTTTTTATAATTGATGTCTTTTTTATTATTTTTGTTTATTTATCTTTCATTCTCAGTTAACAAACTTAGGTTTATATATTCAGCTCGAGATTACAAGAATCGAATAAAAAAGTTTTTTGGAATGGGTAGTTAAAAATAAAATTGTTGAAGTGAATAATTGATGTAAATGCTCAAAAGAGAAAATTAATTTCATTTTATAAGTTAATAGTCATAAGATATCAAATTAAAAATCAAAATAGTTAATTTTAAATATTATTATTTTTCATCTGTATAATATAAAAGATTATGATTATGCTTGAGAAATTTATAAAAGTTTTTCATAATTTTAGGAGTTTAATTTTTTGTAAACCAGTAACGAAATTTTCAATTTTACTTTTTTGACAGAAGAAATATAACCCAAATTATTAGTTCATGTACTAAGAAAATCATATTTCCATGTACAAAGAACATTTGGTTAAAATCAAATATTGAGAATATAAATGAGAATCTGAATGATTATGCTGGGGAAAATGAGAATCTGAATGATTACTCATAACACATCATGTCCAACAAATCATATAGATTTTTACCATTCACGATTTATATCATGCAAAAAAGTATTGGAAAGTTAATGAGAAAAATAGTCTTTTATTAAATTAGATATATTTATATGTACATAATCAATAATTTATTAATTTATGTTTTTCTTCCGTGGAGAGCTTCGCAACGAACTTAGGGTCCGAATTCAAGCTAAGATAAATAATACACTGTTACTTAAAAATGATGTTTGATATAAAAACTAAAAAGAGAAATTTCATTCCGAATGGCTTGAAAAATTTGACTTCGTGTGTGCATGATACATGTAGATTCGAAAAGGTCTTGTACTCGAGCAATACGACTTTTCCCCCTACGTACAACTTTTCTTTTCTTTTTTAACGGCAACACCTAGATATTCTATGATAATTGAGTTTCCTCGGGGCAACACCTAAAATATTCAGGGCAACCCACCACAGGAGGAACCCCAAAACTGGGTAAACCCCCCGACCTGACCACATACCACTTTTTAGCTGTGGCCGGGATTCGAACACAAGACCTCCACTATGGGAATGCTTGGGGCTACCATTGCACCAAATGGCCGACGGCCGTACAACTTTTCTAAAACCTTTTTTTATCATTATTTAAGGGGACTACTAACAAGACATCAAAAATGATATACCAGGCTATATACGCATCGTATAGGGCAATTGCCCTTCACATATTCTCATGTTAGACAACATCGTACTACCTTTTCATTCGAACCCGTATACGCATCGTATTGAGCCATACGATGCAGTTTAGGGTACGAGGTAATGTCTGACCAGTTGCAGAAGGTACGTTGTACCCTATATGCTGCGTATTGCACCATACGATTCATATAGTGGTTCGAATGACTAGTTAGTACGATGTTGTCGATTTGACCAGATCCTATACGCATCGTATAGGCCTATACGATGCGTATAGTGGACAATTTTTTTGTATTTAAGGATGCACAATTCTCATATGAACGTATCATTCAAAAATTATTCAAAAAATTTCTCAAACAAATTATAGCCATGTCTTGGTGGTGGGATGGTAACTACGATTTTCAAGTATATTCTAACGAGTCCGTGAAAAACAACCCGCAAAGTTCTGGCGGTCAAGGTGTGAACCCGGAGGAGGCCTCGTCCGACGTTTATTCTAAGCAACGAGTAAGGCTTCCAGATTTGAACGAGCCACTAAGCAATCCCGAGTTCCTATACGGTGAACCCTCTTACCAAACACAACCCACTGACGACTTCGTATACGGTGAAGTCTCTTACCCGACACAACACACGAACGACTTCGTACACGCGGGTGAACAATTTTACCCGTCACAACACACCGACGACTTTGTATACGCGGGGGAAAAATCTTACCCGACACAAGACACCGACGACTGCGCATACGCGGTTGAACAATCTTACCCGACACAAAACACCGACGACCTAGTATACGCGTGTGAATTATCTTACCCGACACAAAAAAGCGATGACTTCGTATACGCGGGGAACAAACCGGCTAACGAGTCCGAAGACGAGGAACAAACCCATTCAACCGTGTCGTATAAAACTGAGCAGGTTTAACGTTACAACGTATATATACCTACAATTAGTTTGTTGTTTATTAACTGTCACCATACCGTCGTTACAGAATTTTCAGTCTCGTGAACACTTGGTGGATTGGGTTGTCCGCAGGGGACGTGTTAATGGTTACGTCATTGTTACCCGACGATCTAGGAGAAAAGGCGACGACCCGTCAGCACCGGTTATCAAGGTGTGGCTTGTGTGTGACCGACACGGCGAACGTACGTCTACGGCCACAATTAGACGTGCTGGTAGCAAGAAAATAGGTTGTACCTTTAAATTGGAAGGAGTATACGACGAAAACACTGGTTATTGGAAGTTAACTGTGATAGATGGCAGCCATAACCACGATCCTAGTCTACATCTTGAGGCGCACGCGTTTGCCCGAAAACTGTCTCAGTCGGAACAACTTCTTGTGACGAAGTTATATTCGCAAAACATGTCACCACGTAACATTCTGGCAACCATACGGGAGCAAAACCCTGAGAGTAGGTGTATTAAAAAGGACATTTATAATTTGATACAAAAGATAAAGAACGAAACGAGAGTCGGTGAAACTCCAATATAGGTTCTAGAGCACCTGCTTTCTTCTAAAGACTACGTCTACTATACTCGGGAGGATCCCGCCACCTCGTGGAGGAGGTATTTTTTGTTCATCCAAAATCGTACGAGATGTGGCGGGCGTTCCCGCACGTGTTAATGATCGACGCGACGTACAAAACAAACATGTATAGGCTTCCATTTGTCCAAGTCATCGGTGTGACCTCCACACACCAGTTGTTCTGCGTCGCTCATGCATTTATATCTAAAGAACGGGAGGAAAACTTCGTCTGGGTGCTACAGCAAATCAAAGATATGTTGCAAAAGTGTATGGAGTCGCGTGTGATAGTAACAGACAGAGACAAATCTCTTATGAACGCGTGTGATAAAATATTCTCAGACACTTCCAAGTACCTATGTAGGTGGCACATACATGAGAATATCTCAAAACATTGCAAGGCATCGTTGACAGACGAAGATTGGGCAAAATTCAAGTACTCATGGTCGGTGTTGTGTGAGTCTCCCACGCCAGATGTGTACCAGTACAACTTTAACCGACACTACGAACGACTGTATTCATCTAGACGAGGAAGTAAGTTTTTATTTTTACATTATACATATTTTTTTATAATTTAAAATATTTATTACGATTTACATTATACATATTCCAGAAGTTATAGACTATGTGAACAAAAATTGGTTGGACCCGTATAAAGAAAAGTTTGTATCAGCCTGGTCCAACAAAAATCTCAATTTTAGTCAACATACAACGAGTCGAGAGCCAGCATTCACTACTCAAGAGCTATCTTAGAAATGCTAACAGCTCGCTGGATAGACTTGTTGGATTTGTTGATGAAATTGTTACAGACCAGTATGTACAATTACAACATGGGTTTGGGACAAGCTTGATAAGAAAAATGGACAACCACACAGCTATTGTATTGTTTGATAACTTACACGGTAAAGTTTCACATAAAGCTCTAGATTTGTTAGAAAACGAGTGGTATAAGTTATCAACTTTACAAAAACAAAAGGCATCGTGTGGTTCCCAACTTTTCAGTAGATGTAGGTTGTCGTGTGCTTGTCGTCTAACAAAGATCGAAGCTATAGGTCATAAATACCACCTTTTAAGATTTAACATGCTTTTTCTAATTCCAAAATGTTCTGAATATCTCGTTTTAATACAGGTGGCAAAATCCCGTTAGATGCGGTGGACGTATTTTGGAGGAAGCTCGATTTAAAACCGTCGTTTGTCGAGCATGAAAATGTAGACGTGGATAAAGTACTTGGTCTTGTGAAAAACAAAATTATGTCACAACCCGATCAGGTAAAAAAGGTCTGTTGTCGAGAATCACAGGGGTGGTCTTTCCCGAGAAAACTAATAAGAAAGCGCCTGTGGTACAAGAAGATACTCGCGGTCGTCCAACGTTAAAAAGGAAACAACAAATGAAACATGATCTCGCAAGAAACAGCTTGTTCACAGAATCACAACAAAGCAGATTTGAACATGCGAGACATAGCTCGTATACTCCGTCACAGGACTCTCGACACCGTCGTTCAACGACTAGTAAAGGAAAGCAACCACAACCTGATAACGTGTTTCCATTGATGATGGGGGAGGATGAAGTTAACAATATAAGGTGTTGTAAGGATTCCATACCATCTTTGTTTCATCCATACGTTTCACATATACAGGATGTAATGTCCGACGGTAACTGTGGTTTTCGATCAGTAGCTGTAGGATTAGGGTTTGATGAAAATAAGTGGCTTTTCGTTCGCCAATAGCTTCTCCAGGAGATGGACGGTAAATAAGATTGGTGGAGATCTGTATTCGACAGAGTCGCCTTTCAAGAGTATGATAAGCTACGTCTCACTATAGATTGGCAGAATGTGAAAGCCGCACCTGTTAGCCGTTGGATGTGGATGCCATACACAGGACTCTTAATTTCTCAAAGATTTGGCGTGATTGTTCACCTACTAAGCATCAACGGTAACCAAACCTTCTTCCCATTATGGTACGGTCCTAACCTTCACGCTCAACATCAAATCGTATTTTTCGTTCATGTCAACAATGCTCATTTCATCCACGTCAAGTTAGACGGAGATTATCCAATGCCCGTACCGAATGCTCTGTGGACTTTGCACCGAAATGATGTTGCAGCAGAATGGGAAAATATATACAGCGATCGTATCGAACGGTTTAAGAAGATAATGGCAACTAGTTCACATAACTATACACAATATGTAACGAATGTTGGATAATGTAATTTAATAATAAAACATTTTATTATTAATTTCTATATTATTTATTATTTAATTTAGATGTAGGTCCTGAGCAGAACTGTAGACACAGATCTGCGGAGAAATTCTTGAAGCAGTCCGGATCGAGAGGCGGAATCTCTGGATCCGGTATCACTCTCGAATAAAAAATGGTAGAGACGGGTGCGGGAATCACATACACGAACAGAAACATATGAAAATGAAAAGAACAGATAATTGAAAGCATAAAACGTATGATTCTTTGATTGAAATGAAAATAAACGCTCGATCATACACTAACAATTAGTCTCACCCCAGGGTGAGCTCCCCCTGGGGTGGTGATTCCCTCTACAGACACACACTCACTCCTAGGGCATAATCTGCTATATATAGGAGGCCAAGCACATGCGCCTTGTTTTCCAAGCCACCGCCCAATGGGCCTAAAAAACAGGTATCGAAACTACCTAGTTTCGATTGAACAAATGTTCAACCGAAACTAGTAGTTTCGATTGAACAAAAGTTCAACCGAAACTAGTAGTTTCGATACTGTAATTTCGATTGACAGCATCGGTCTCAAAATTATACCCAACATTAGATATCTATTTTATTATTAATTTTAAAATTATTAGTATAATCAATTTTTATTAATAAATTAAAAAAATGGAAAGAAATCTTTTAAATTATTTTTATATTATTTATATTTAAAAAACATTTGAAAGAAATCTTTTTAATTATTTTTATTTAAAAAACATTTAAACAAAAACCAATACAATACGCTACGTATAGGACAATACGTGGCGTATTGCCTGGAAAATATCTAAAATTTTCAAATTTGAGATAATTTGAGCTAATACGCGGCATATAGGGCCATACGTAGCGTATAGAATACCAAAGGTCGTGGTCTATACGCTACGTATTGCACTATACGGAGCGTATGGTTCTAAGATATACTCAGAAGTCCCTTCGTACAGGCCCAAACGCACCACAATTTTTCAACCAAAACGTATACGAAGGCTACGGAGACTAAGATTGTCGGCTCCAAAAAGCTCGATTATACTCCTAAAGGTACGTAATATAGACTCCCGGTACATAATATAGCTTTAATTTAGCTTATTAGCCGTTTAAATTTTGTAGAAATAGGAATTTATAGAGTTATATCGATGAACTATACGCAACGTATAGCTCTATACGTGACGTATAGTTCATCTAAGGAAGATGATGAAACCATACGCCACGTATAAGTCTATACGTTGCGTATGGCTTGGATTCCCGGTAACAGACCTACGTAAGGTCTTCAGATGCCGCGTATGGCTTGGGTTGCCTGGTAACAGGCACGCGTATGGTTTGGGTAGGCCTCGTATGGCTAGCGTACGCCACGTATTAAGCTATACGTGGCGTATAACTTTTTTTTAAAAATAAACATTTTCTTAAAACATATAATTAATAAAAAACATTTTAATATTAAAATATTAATTTATTTTTAATTTTTATTATTATATTAAATTACATTTTAAGACTAATTTTTAATATATTAAAAATGTAATTTATTTTTAATTTATATTATTTTATTAAAATACATTTTAATATTATTTTTTAAAATATTAAAATAATAATCTAGTTTTAAATTATATTTTTATATTAAAAAGGTTATTTATATTTAATTTATATTATTTTCAGATATGGCGGATCACGATGATGACATTGATATGGTCGAGTTAGATGATCTTGTGCACTACCCGTATTTGCATTTTGCTCCCGACTCAGATGCTTTTGGCCGATGCTAGAAGCTACGAGAGGTGAGGATGGGGCTGGGGACGGAGGTCAACTGGGAGCTTCTTGGGGAGGTCCAAAAGGAAGATCGTTCCAGGGGCATCATCGGCGAGGACACTCCATGGGACCGTATGTTCGATCTTGCATACACGGAGACATATCGAGAGATTGTCGTCGAGTTTATTTCGACGTTCGTGTATTCAGAGGAGGGGCTGTCGGCTTTAGAGGGGGAGGAGCAGGGAGAGGACCCGCTACAGGTCTCATTTTGTATTTTTAGGAAGAGATCCTTAAATTCTTCTCAACTTATTTCCTTGATCCTTTCTCTACCTTTTTCTCTCTTTACTGCTCCCCACCAATCGTCAACTCGCTCTTTTAACTAATTGGTGGCGAAGGTAACTTCATCCTCTTTCTCACAGTGGCATGTATCTAACGCCCTTTCTATTGAGACAATCCACCTTGGACTTTCTAAGGGATTAACCGCTCCCTTAAATTCTAACGGTTTACACGTCATAAAATCTTTGTACGTGCAACGAGTTGACTTCATATCAACTTTTGGATTCCCTCCTTCTCCATTATAAGTAATTTCCTTATGGTTTTTAAACCAGCTTTCTAATAAGCTTTGTAGATCTGCTTGTAAGATCGGGAAATTCACATCGAATGCTTTTCCCACTTCTAATGCGATTTGTCTCCGGATATTCTCCGGGACTTGCTCAACTTCGTTCTCATTATGATGTGGATATTCGGCTCTGTTGTGGTTTCCCTCGTCACGTACTTCGTCATTTTGATGTTCATCCATTTGCTAAAAGACGACGTCGTTTAATCTCTCATTAGTTTACCCTAATCATAGTCTAGGGTTTTATACTATAGGCCTTGTCTTTAATTTTAACCCTATTAAAGTATTTCTAGGGTTTCACATAAGGCCTCATCTATGCATGTTACACATATGCACATTTATTCATGCATTTTCACATTCCCGGCTTACTATTTGCTGAAATAAGTTATCATATGATGTTCGCG
This sequence comes from Smallanthus sonchifolius, assembly GCA_023525975.1. Taxonomy (NCBI): domain Eukaryota; kingdom Viridiplantae; phylum Streptophyta; class Magnoliopsida; order Asterales; family Asteraceae; genus Smallanthus; species Smallanthus sonchifolius. The sequence goes on from CM042033.1 coordinate 76,685,929, forward strand.
ATATCATGATGGTCCCATACATTAGCTCCAATACTGGCCAGGCATAAGGCAATGTATGTTACGTATCATGATACTCCCAATTATAACATGGAGTTTATCTCATACAAAATTCAGCCTACGTATACTCACACATTTCTGTTTTAACCACTTGAATTAAACATACCTGCTTCCTTGGACGGCCTCAGATTGAATCCCTATTTGTATCATGAGCACTTATGGTTTGAGTTTAAGTACCCCTTCTGATACTTAAATCCCTCAAACCGTGCTCTGATACCAACCTGAAACACCCTACTTATTTTACTATTTTATCACAGTTTTATATTGCGAAAAACAGTCCTAGATTAATAAAACCTTGCCATAACGGCTAAGATAACCTTTTCATTTATAATAATGATGTTTTACACAAGGATAATATAATTACATATCCTATATAGGGATTTTCCAACTCCGAGCAGCCACGTCCTCAGGGAGCTTTATTCCATGTGCTTCTTTCCTGTAGTGTTTGGAAAACGTTTTTGAATTAGCTTTCGTTAAGTAAGTACACTGCATCTTTTCATTTCATTATGAACCCTTTAGGTTCTTATTATTGTTCACGTTCTCTCGGGCTCTCGGTGCCCCCATGACCATCTTCGGACGTACCTCTGATCACGGTAATTGTATATTTTATGGGTGTGCTAACCCCCTCGCAACCATCTTAGGCCGTACCTCCGGTCCGAGTATTGGCAAGGTTCTTATACTCGTCAGTATAGACCCCTAGCATTTGTCACGAAGACTCATTCATTCCACAGCCCCGTAGGCTTGGAATCTTTTACTCTTTCAGCCCCGTAGGCCTAGAGTTTTCTTTAGTTCTCTTCTTTATTTATTAAGATCCACCTTACAGGCCGGGTATCTCATTTTATTTGGGACCTTGAGTATCTTAGACTCACAGCCTCCCAAATGCATCAAGCATTTATTTTCATTTCACGTATATGCTTGATTTATTCCCCCAACCAGTCCTCACCTTAAAACTTCATAACGGTTTCTCCACGATCTATTAAAAGGGTTTATATATAGGAAGTACCAGCGGCGTATCCACCACCTCTTTAACACTGTGTGAGTACTCCATTATTTTATTTTAGGGTTTAGACTCGTTCCATCATATTCATTCATGTTTACATGTATCATCGTGCATTTACGTATCAAGCATTTCACATATTCATGCTCATCATGTACTTCATGTACTCATATTCACCATGCATGATATACTTTCACCATATATTCATATTCTTTGTATATTGTAAACTGGGGTGATTATCCTTCTAGAGTAGTACCTCCAACATAGATGTTCCCAGGAAAGAGTGACGGGTCTAGGAGATATTTATGCACCACTCTTTCCTTAGACAGAATATTTCGTTTGTCAGATAACTACATACCGGTTGGATGTTCTCTCGTACGTTTACTATATTTCATTATTATCCATTAGTCTATACCCCTAAACATTCATAATGGTTTCACCACAGGGTATATATAGGAAGTACCAGCGGCGTATCCACCACCCCTTGGATACGTCGTGATTACTTCATTATTACTATTTAGTGTTTAGACTAATCCGTCATTACCCCGTACCCTCGTCATATCACATATCACATAACTCATATCATTTAAGCACGTATTTCACATAATCGTGTCTAAGGTACGGGTCCGGTGTACTTACTTTTATCCTTAGGCAGTTTCTAAGTTCGATCCTTGTCCAAACGTCTCTCCATTCCTTGCTCGTAACTTCAACGTTCCACACTCGTAACCACCACGCTCATAACCGTCGTGCTATCCTTGCCTCGGTTTGCGTGTGTGTGAGACGATAGTGGTGAAGTTGTTGTTGTTGTTTCCATTTTGAATGGCCAATGAATTTATTTATAGGGTTGATGTGCTACCGTTGGCGGACCGCTAAGTAAGGGGGTAGCGGTCCGCTACCACCTCTTGCCAGCTGTTCTGCGTGCTCACTACGTAGCGGACCGTTACACCTTGGGTAGCGGTCCGCTACCCAATCCTGTTCAGCGAGTCACCATACACGTGTCGCCTTCTCGTTATTCGGGCCAAATTGCGGCTGGCAGACCGTTACCCACCTGGTGGCGGTCCGCCATAGGGTTGAGTCACCCGACACGTATCTGCCACATTTCATTCTCTCATTATTACTTTCCTCGCTACGTAGCGGACCGCCAAAGGCTTGGTAGCGGTCCGCTACCATCTGAAATCTCAAATTCTTTTATTTTCAACCCCTAAACTTTGGGTTAATTACATATAAACCCCTAGAATTTTATTTTCTTTAAGAATTGGGGTGTTACATCTCGGGGATTAGAGACCCCCTATTAGATATTTGCACCGGCTTATCTCGACGTCGATCGCACCGCGTCAGAAAAACCGTGAGTGGTGCACTGATAGAGACCTCTTCTTTCTCTATTGCTTCCTTACCGGCACTCGGTGCGCCCTGTCCACATGCCTAGTGCTTTATTTTGTATCTGCCTATATGCGCCAGAAGCGCGGGCTTTTGTATGGCGGCGCTTTCATCATTTATATCATGCGTTTTCTTACACCGTGGCATGATCACGAGCTGGAGATGTTAGCGCCCATCCCCCTTGTCCGATTAGACCGACGCAGGGCCAGCGACATGCGCATCACGCACCGATTCCCGGGCCTTGGCCTTCGGTTCGTTGTGTAACATCCCAAAAATAAAACGACAGTTAAAATGACGAAATAAACGAACGAGGCATGTCGGGTCGGGTCGGATGGGCTGGCGGGCTAGAAGGGGAGCCTCCCTTATAAATAGCCAAGGTCCTCAGCATTTCTCTCATTTGCAAGTTCTAGAGAGAGAAACCATAGAGAGAGAAAGTTGGCGGATCGACCCGAGATTTCAGCAAAGTGTTACTCCATAACTCGTGAGAAGAAACTCCGGAACAGAAGCTCGATTCAAGTAACGATCCGACCTAAATCTGAGTTTTAGTTCGTTTTTGGGTTTTTCGGGTTTTGGGTGAAAAGGCAACGTTTTTACGGATGAAACTGAAAGATAAACATAGATTTGAGTTCCTTAATGGAAAACGAACGTTTTGGATGCAAACAGGTTTGAGATCTTGATGAGATCAGACCTGAATGCGAAAGTTAGGGTTTTGCGAAGAAACAGGTCGTGCACACTTACCAAGTGCGCACGGAGCACGTCCTGCGTACTTATTAAGTACGCAGGAAGTGGGGTCTGCGCACTTGCTAAGTGCACAGGCAGCAGGGTCTGCGCACTTGCTAAGTGTGCAGGTAGCAAGGTCTGCGCACTTGCTAAGTGCGTAGGCACCAGGCAGGTTAAGTAAGTTACTATGTTCAGAATGGTTAAACCGTTAGAGTCGGTATTGGTCTGATGTGTATTTAACTAATCAATTCAGATCAGAAGTGACGTTGTTGGGCCTTTGTTTAGGACAACCGAGACTAGCTTAAAAGGTGAGTTCTAGAAGCCATTCTTTAAATGTTTTAATTAAATGTTTTTGGGCTGGTGTGCATACATACGGAATGACGTTTTGAAATGAGGTTTACGAAACGAGGTTTACGAAATGAGGTTTACGAAATGATGTTTACGATGTGATGTTTACGATATGTTTACGGGATGATGTTTATGAAATGTTTTACCAAATGTAGTTTACGAAAGGTTTACGAAAGAGATGATGTTTTGTTTAATAAAACGTACAAATGCTTTAACTAAAAAGAGGTAAAGGTTTTATGAAAGTCACGAATGAACGAATCTGCCACGAGTTCCTACGGGAGCTAAGGTATGTATGTATGTATTGGCCTCACCTTACGGGGGGCCTTTGTGGCTGGCTAACGGTTGTACAACTGGTTGATGATGGGGTGACGACGGTCACCCATGGGATTACCGGGATCCCGATGGAAGGTACTATTCCTTGCGGGGAAATAGTGCCTAAGTTATGTTCTGTCTACCTAGAGGTAACGAGCCTTAGGAGACATATGTTTGGTCTACCTAGAGGTAACGAGCCTTAGGAGACATATGTTTGGTCTACCTAGAGGTAACGAGCCTTAGGAGACGTATGTTGGGTCTACCTAGAGGTAACGAGCCTTAGGAGACATATGTTTGGTCCACCTAGAGGTAACGAGCCTTAGGGGACCTGTGTGACGGATGGCTTAGAGGTAACGAGCCTTAAGTTCATCCGCTGGTATGCGATGTATGGAATTGACGGTTACGAGAAGGCGCAGATTCGGTTCATGTTGACTTATGTTATGATGTTATGTTACGATGATGTTAAGTTATTGCATGTTTTACGTACGCTTTGTTAAACAAATGAATGTTATGTTTTTGGCAAAATGTTTATGTTAAGGTTTTATGTAAAGCTAGAACTCATCAGCGTAGCTGACTTTTTAGTATGCACATTAATGTTAAGGGCAGGTTATGGTGATGGACGTTGATGCTTGGCAAGAGAGAAGGGTTACCCGGATGATATGAAGACTGGCATCCCATTATGAGTTGTTTATGTTATGTTTATGTATTTGATAACGTTACGCTTCCGCATGTATGAACAAGTTTTAATTATCATGAATGAATGATTCCGCTGCGTTATTTTGATATTCAAGTTTAAGAACTGTTTGTAAATGAGTAAATCCAACAAGTGAGGCCTCCCGGTTTTGGGGCCTTACAAGTTGGTATCAGAGCAATAGTTTGAGAGATTCGGACACTCCAGTGTCTGAACTTAAACTGTGAATGAGACCAAAAGCGGATGCCAGTACGAGTAACTCGAGCAACAGCATCAGGTATGAAGGTAGTATATATTTACATATATAGTATGCCTTAGAAAGGGGTAGGTAAGGACTTGTGTTCTGATGGAAATCACAAAGGTGGTCAAATAGAAATCGAAAGGTAGTGTAATGGTTAATTGTAGATGGCCAATGTATATTAACATCTTACAGTACTTATTGAATTTTATTTGTTAACTAGCGTGATGACATTTGATTCCTTGTCTTATAGAACGAAATGGCAAGGAGAGGAAACGGAAGACGTGGTGGGGGCCATACCGGTGGTCGTACCGGCGGTCGAAATGGTGGGCGTGGCAGGACCCCTGCGCGCCAAGAGTATAGTGAAGAAGGAAGTGTTCACACTGAACCAGTGGTTAGTGTGCATGGAACTGAGCAGACACTGGTTGAAGAACAACCTTTCACTTTTGAACCAGAAGTGAGAGCAGCTATAGCTCGAGAGTTCACCGAGCTGATGAAGACTTCTCTGCCAGGTCTGTTAGCTGAAGCATTGAAGAAGGTTAATGGGGAAGGTGGGTCTAACACGGCGGTTGACACCCCGAACACTGAGGCAATCAACGCACCGCTTAACCGTGGTTGCGACTATAAGTCCTTTAAGGCATGTGACCCACCAGTCCTGACTGGGAAGAAGGACGCGGTGGCTACTTTTGATTGGGTAATCCGTATGGAAGCTGCCATTCGCCTGAGCGAGTGCCGAACGGATCAGGTTGTGAAATTTGCTACTAACTCCTTGAGAGAAGAAGCATCCCATTGGTGGGAAGGTGTACGTCAGGCAAAAGGGAGCGAGGTTGTGGATGCGATGATGTAGGCTGACTTGAAAACTTTGGTGATCAAGAATTTCTGCCCAAGGAACGAGATTGAAAAGGTAGAGAGGGAATTTCTGGGTTTGAAGGCCGGGAGCATGACGCACCGGCAGTACACCACACTGTTCAATGAACTGGCACGTCTGGTGCCACATCTTGTCACGACTGAGGAAAGAAAGATTGCATGCTACATTCAAGGGCTGCCGGACCAGGTCCGCACCTATGTTAAAGCAAACGCCCCTACTACCTACGATTCAGTAATAGAACTGAGCGGAGTGGTATTTGATGATCTGGCGCTGAATGTCGTTGCCATTGAAGAGCCCAAAAAGAAGCTGAGTTTTCCCGCTAAGCGATCGGGTGGGAAGTTGTTTGGGGCTCGGGACAAACATGCCAGGGTAGGCGAGATGGCAGTCTGTGGAAGATGTGGGGTGAGACATACGGGTGAATGTCGGATAGGGACAAATCTGTGCTACAAATGTGGCAAGACTGGGCACTACTCCCGGGAATGCAGGCAAGGCATTAAATGTTATAATTGTGGTGAAAGCGGTCATATGAGCCGGGAATGCACCAAGCCCAGAATGGGTGAAGCCGGGAAAGGGAAAGGCCCGGAGACGAAAGAAGAGAGGCCCGGAGCAAAGACTCGTTTTTTACGCACTAACGCAAGAACAAGCCAGGGCAGATCCCGACATGGCGTCAGGTACGTTCATCCTTGACAACACTCTTGTTTCTGTGTTATTTGATTCGGGTGCCAGTAAGAGTTTCATATCTGCGACTTTTTGTAAACGAGTGAAGTACACTGTGAGTAAGTTAGAAAGGGCCTTTAGCATAGAAACCGCTGAGGGTAGAACTGCGAGAGTGACCGATGTAGTTGTCAACTCCACGATAAAAATAGAAGGTCATAGGTTCCCTGTTAGATTGTTTGTTATGGTTTTGGGAGGGTTTGATGTCTTGTTAGGTATGGATTGGCTAACTGCCAATGAAGCGCATATTATATACAAACGAAAGATAATCCGACTCAAGGCTCCGGATGGTAGCAAAGTCGAGGTTCTTGGAGATCGTGGCGCCCCGATGCCAAACGTCATCTCGATGATTAAGGCAACAGATTACTTGAGGCGCGAATGCGAGGCTTTTCTGGTGTACGTAATTGACGAGTGTAAGGAAGTAAAGGAGCTAGACGACGTACCCGTGGTACGCGAGTACCCGGAGGTGTTTCCAGAGGATTTGCCTGGGATACCACCCGACAGAGAGATTGAATTTCGAATCGACTTAGTACCAGATGCCCAGCCCGTGGCTAAGGCTCCATATCAACTAGCACCATTGGAGATGAAAGAGTTAATGGCACAACTAGACGAGTTACTTGAGAAGGGATTTATCCAACCGAGCATCTCGCCGTGGGGTGCTCCGGTGTTGTTTGTGAAAAAGAAGGATGGTTCGATGAGAATGTGTATTGATTATCGCGAGTTGAACAAACGTACGGTGAAGAACAAGTACCCTTTACCAAGGATCGACGACCTGTTCGATCAATTACAGGGCGCAAGTTGGTTCTCAAAAATCGACCTTCGATCCGGGTACCATCAGTTGAAGGTGAGGGAAGAAGACATACCGAAAACCGCGTTTCGCACGCGTTATGGACATTTCGAGTTCCGCGTGATGTCTTTTGGATTGACAAACGCCCCCGCAGCGTTCATGGATTTAATGAATAGGATGTGTCGACCGATGCTGGACCGATCGGTAATTGTGTTCATCGATGATATCCTCATCTACTCCAAGAATGAGGGTGATCACGCATGTCACTTAAAGGAGGTGTTGGAGGCTCTGAAAAAGGAAAAGTTGTATGCGAAGTTCTCCAAATGCGCGTTCTGGCTTAGGGAAGTCCAATTCTTAGGTCACGTCATTAACCCGAACGGCATTATGGTTGACCCAGCAAATATAATGACGGTAAGGGAATGGAATATTCCTAAGACGCCAACTGAAATCCGTAATTTCTTGGGATTGGCAGGCTACTATCGGAGATTCATCCAGGATTTCTCGAAAATAGCTTCGCCATTGACAAAGTTGACTTGGAAGGAGGTAAAGTACGAATGGGGTTCGACCCAAGAGGAGGCGTTTAAGGAATTGAAGAAGAGGCTAACCCAAGCTCCAGTCTTGGCCCTTCCCGAGGGAAATGAAGACTTAGTGGTATACTCTGACGCTTCGGGTCAGGGATTGGGATGCGTGTTGATGCAACGCGGAAGAGTGATCGCGTATGCGTCACGACAGTTGAAGATTCACGAAGCTAGTTATCCAACCCACGATTTGGAACTTGCTGCTGTCGTATTCGCATTAAAATTTTGGAAGCACTACCTGTACGGGGTGAAGTTTACTATTTACTCCGACCACAAAAGTTTGAAGTACTTCTTCGAACAAAAGGAACTTAATATCAGGCAGAGGCGATGGTTGGAACTGTTGAAAGACTATGACTGTGAAATAATATACCATCCTGGAAAGGCAAACGTGGTGGCTGACGCTCTAAGCCGAAAGGATGTGCCTGCTCCTATTAGAGTGAAAGCTTGCCAGTTGGTGGTAATATCTGATGTGATGAGGGAAATTGAAAGAGCTCAAGATGAAGCACTTAAGGAAGAAAACATAAAGAAGGAAAGGATGGTTGGCCAACAGGACAAGTTGGAATATAACACCCTTGGTGTTAGGACACGTTTTGGACGGGTATGGATACCTATGAGTGGCGAGATTAGAACCAAAATCTTGGATGAGGCTTATAAGTCTCGGTACTCTATCCATCCTGGTACCAATAAAATGTACCAAGATCTAAGGAAGGAATACTGGTGGCCTGGAATGAAGCATGAAGTGACAAAGTACGTAAGCAAGTGCTTGACTTGCTCGCAAGTAAAGGCCGAACACCAGAAACCGTATGGAAAGATTCAACCACTTGATATACCGGAATGGAAGTGGGAACACATTACCATGGACTTCATAACCAAGCTACCTCGCACAGCTCAAGGTCATGACACCATTTGGGTAATTGTGGACCGTTTAACGAAGAGTGCTCATTTCCTACCTATTCGGGAGACGTTCTCGTCGGAGAGGTTAGCGGAAGTATTTATTAACGAAGTAGTAGTACGGCATGGGATGCCTTTGACGATCGTATCTGACCGGGACACACGTTTCACATCGAGGTTCTGGAAAAGATTTCACGAGGCGATGGGCACGAGGCTCAATGTTAGCACGGCATACCACCCACAAACGGACGGTCAGTCTGAAAGGACCATTCAGACATTGGAGGATATGCTTCGTGCTTGTATTATCGATTTTGGCGGCAGTTGGGACAGTCATCTGCCGTTAGCCGAATTCTCCTACAACAATAGTTATCACACAACGATAGGCATGCCGCCTTACGAAATGTTGTATGGGAGAAGATGTAGGACCCCGGTTTGTTGGGGTGAGATTGGACATAAGGAATTAGGAAGTCTTGAAGTCGTAAGAGAAACATCGGAAAGGTTTGATCAAATCAAAGCAAGAATGAAGGCCGCTCAAGATCGTCAGAAATCCTACGCGGATAAACGACGAAGGCCTATCGAGTTTGATGTTGGGGACAGAGTAATGTTGAAAGTGTCGCCCTGGAAGGGAATCATACGATTCAGGAAGAGAGGAAAGTTAAGCCCGAGGTTTGTCGGACCATTCAGGATAATGGCACGGGTTGGTAAAGTCGCTTATCGGTTGGAGTTGCCTGATGAGTTAAGTGGGATTCATTCTACCTTCCATGTATCACACTTGTGAAAGTGTTTGGCGGATGAATCGGCTCACGTACCGCTTACCGACATCGAGGTCGACAACAGCCTTAATTACATCGAAGAACCCGTGGCCATCTTAGACAAGAAGGAGAAGCGTTTGCGTAATAAGGATATCCAATTGGTTAAAGTCCAATGGAAACATCGAAAGGGATCGGAAGCCACTTGGGAAACGAAGAAGGAAATGAGGGAGTCGTACCCTCATCTATTTGACTTATGATAGGTTTCGAGGACGAAACCTATTGTAAGGGGGGTAGACTTGTAACATCCCAAAAATAAAACGACAGTTAAAATGACGAAATAAACGAACGAGGCATGTCGGGTCGGGTCGGATGGGCTGGCGGGCTAGAAGGGGAGCCTCCCCTATAAATAGCCAAGGTCATCACCATTTCTCTCATTTGCAAGTTCTAGAGAGAGAAACCGTAGAGAAAGAAAGTTGGCGGATCGACCCGAGATTTCAGCAAAGTGTTACTCCATAACTCGTGAGAAGAAACTCCGGATCAGAAGCTCGATTCAGGTAACGATCCGACCTAAATCTGAGTTTTAGTTCGTTTTTGGGTTTTTCGGGTTTTGGGTGAAAAGGCAACGTTTTTACGGATGAAACTGATAGATAAACATAGATTTGAGTTCCTTAATGGAAAACGAACGTTTTGGATGCAAACAGGTTCGAGATCTTGACGAGATCAGACCTGAATGCGACTTATTAAGTACGCAGGAAGAGGGGTCTGCGCACTTGCTAAGTGCGCAGGCAGCAGGGTCTGCGCACTTGCCATGTGCGCTGGCAGCAGGGTCTGCGCACTTGCTAAGTGCGCAAGCAGCAAGGTCTGCGCACTTGCTAAGTGCGCAGGCACCATGGAGGTTAAGTAAGTTAGTATGTTTAGAATGGTTAAACCGTTAGAGTCGGTATTGGTCTGATGTGTATTTAACTAATCAATTCAGATCAGAAGTGACGTTGTTGGCCTTTTATTTAGGACAACCGAGACTAGCTTAAAAGGTGAGTTTTAGAAGCCCTTCTTTAAATGTTTTAATTAAATGTTTTTGGGCTGGTGTGCATACATACGGAATGACGTTTTGAAATGAGGTTTACGAAACGAGGTTTACGAAATGAGGTTTACGAAATGATGTTTACGATGTGATGTTTACAATATGTTTACGGGATGATGTTTATGAAATGTTTTGCCAAATGAAGTTTACGAAAGGTTTACGAAAGAGATGATGTTTTGTTTAATAAAACGTACGAATGTTTTAACTAAAAAGAGGTAAAGCTTTTATGAAAGTAATGAATGAACGAATCTGCCACGAGTTCCTACGGGAGCTAAGGTATGTATGTATGTATGTATGTATGTATTGGCCTCACCTTACGGGGGGACTTTGTGGCTTGCTAACGGTTGTACAACTGGTTGATGATGGGGTGACGACGGTCACCCATGGGATTACCGGGATCCCGATGGAAGGTACTATTCCTTGCGGGGAAATAGTGCCTAAGTTATGTTCTGTCTACCTAGAGGTAACGAGCCTTAGGAGACATATGTTTGGTCTACCTAGAGGTAACGAGCCTTAGGAGACATATGTTTGGTCTACCTAGAGGTAACGAGCCTTAGGAGACATATGTTGGGTCTACCTAGAGGTAACGAGCCTTAGGAGACATATGTTTGGTCCACCTAGAGGTAACGAGCCTTAGGGGACCTGTGTGACAGATGGCTTAGAGGTAACGAGCCTTAAGTTCATCCGCTGGTATGCGATGTATGGAATTGACGGTTACGAGAAGGCGCAGATTCGGTTCATGTTGACTTATGTTATGATGTTATGTTACGATGATGTTAAGTTATTGCATGTTTTACGTACGCTTTGTTAAACAAATGAATGTTATGTTTTTGGCAAAATGTTTATGTTAAGGTTTTATATAAAGCTAGAACTAACCAGCGTAGCTGACTTTTTAGTATGCACATTCAGGTTAAGGGCAGGTTATGGTGATGGACGTTGATGCTTGGCAAGAGAGAAGAGTTACCCGGATGATATGAAGACTGACATCCCGTTATGAGTTGTTTATGTTATGTTTATGTTTATGTATTTGATAACGTTACGCTTCCGTATGTATGAACAAGTTTTAATTATCATGAATGAATGATTCCGCTGCGTTATTTTGATATTCAAGTTTAAGAATTGTTTGTAAATGAGTAAATCCAACAAGTGAGGCCTCCCGGGTTTGGGGCCTTACACGTAGGGGCCATCCAGGACCAGGTTTGGGTCCCGGTGCCGTTGCCGCCGATGCCTGGATAGGGGAACCCGCCCATCCCTGACCCGGTACAGGGTGTGGCGAAGCCGCAACCGCACGTTCACGATCCGCCGCCTCAGCATCCCCGACACGAACGTCGGTCTGTTAGGCTGGATAGGGCCACCCAGACATTGCTTGACGGACTTGTGCCCGACTCCCGACGACAGACTCGTCATAGCGAGCGGATGGAGGACCTCATGATGTGGGCGGTTGGTTGCCTGGTGGAGTTGTCACGAGCCGCCGGGATCGAGCCACCACCACTACCTCCGCCACGTCAGTATCCGGGCGACCCCGTTCCGGATGCGGGTGTGGCGGGTTAGGATGAGGGTGGGGCGGGTCATGACGACTGCGGGGCGAGTTAGGCTTAGTTGGTTTTATTTGTATTCAGTAGTATTTCCTGTTGTATATGTAAAAACATTTGGATGTATATATTTAAATTTTTGATGTAATGTATATAATGTTATGGTTGTTTGTTTGTAATGTTTAATTTGTTTGTTTATTTGTAATGATATATTGTAAACGTAAAAAAATAATTAATGTTTAAAAAAGATAAAATATATATATAAATTAAAAATAATTATAAATTATATAAAAACAAAAGATAAGAATTATATAAATAAAAAAATATAAAAATTATATAAATTAAAAAAAATAAATTAAAAATAAACATAAAAATTATATAAATTAAATAAAATACCAAACTTATTAAAAAAAGATAAATATAACATAAATTAAAAAAAAATCCTATATGTGGCGTATAGACCAATACGCCACGTATAGGCTTCTTAAACTTAGTAATCTGACAAGTTTTGAAGCAAAAATATAACTCGTGACCCATACGCGTCGTATAGTGCAATACGCCACGTATGATTCTCAGCCGCCAGACAGGGAATGACACGTGACATTCCCTGTTGGGAGACTAAACCCAATACGACTCGTTTTGGTCTATACGAGGGCGTATAGGGTTGCGACGTGTCTAATTAGTAATATTCCGTGTCTGGATAGAATTCCTCTTATTTAAACGTCTAAGGAGTATTAAAAGCGTTCAATGCAAATTAATGATTGGTCCCTTTTCTCAATTGCTCAAGTTCCATGAGAGAACACGATTTATTGGTACAATTTCATGTAATTTTAGTATCCTCTGGCAGTATTATTGGTCTAACTGTTATATCATACGACACAAGATAATCATGTGTAACACAAGGCTCAACCAAAATTTTCTTCTCATTCTTCTGTTTAAATTTTGCTTCTCCGTCTATTTTATTTATGTACAATATTTTTAGTTCTATATATTTTTTTAAAGTTATAATAACGATATATTCCTACAAAATTTTGCTAGACAAGTCCATAGTAGTAAAAACCGAACACGTTATATTTTTTCTCGTAAAAAACTCAATTTTATTTTTATGTACTTAAAAAGATAAATTTTATTTTATTTCATTTACATCTATTACAAGTTATTTGTTATTATAAAAAAAATCTATAAAGAGATGAAACGTTTAATTAATCGAGGTCTCATGTTTGTGAATATCTATCTTTTCAAAAAGGTTTACCTCTAATTTTTTTTAACGACCAGTGAATGTTATAAGCTCGGTCACCCGAGTAATTTGATTGGCGAAAGGTCACCCATGCCCGCGAATGTAGACAGCGCTGGTGACCTCACCCGCCATTCCAAGGAAACCCACCACCCAAAGACCCACTGTGGTAAAACCACTGACCCACCTGAACATATTGCATTAAGTGAGACTCGAACGTATGACCTCTATATTAAAAGGCCATGAGGGTTGCCTTCTCCCAAACCAGTTGATCTGGGACCCATTGACAAGGTTTACCTCTAATAAAGGTAAGTTTATAAAACAAAAAGGTTAGTAGATTTATCATATAACATGACATGTTCATAAACCACTAAAAAAATCTGTAATGATCAATGTGTATTTTCTTTTAATAAAAGCCTTTTTAAATATTCAATTAGTCAATTTGTTAGTCATAACCTCTTACTAATATTGCATATTCATTTTAAATTTAATACTTATCACTTACTAGAACAGTTAAAATTCTTTTGATCATGATATGGAATATTTGATAAAGTAAATTTAGAATATTTGAAATTGATTAAAAAAGCAAAATCGATATGATGTTTGTCCTTCATAAAAATAGAATTTAAATATTTACAAGTATAAGATTAGATGATATTTAAGTGTAAAAAATTATTGATAGAAAAGGTAAATAAAGCTATCATACAGTACACGTGAAAACGTATTCTAGTAATAATATTATTATTAATATTAATGCTTGGATAATTTATTTATTTTTTTAAACCCTTGATTTCAACATTAGTATAATTATAACTAGGTTAGATTTCTGTGTATTATACGGGCCGAATAAATACAATTTTATATACTTAGTAATAAAACTTCACATATTACATATAACTTAGAACCCGTGTAATACACACGGGGGTGAAAAATATTAATATATAAAATTCTTAAATCTTTATGTATATATTTTACAAGTGTAAAAATGTATTACATACTAAAGATATAAAACAAAATTCAAAATATGTAAAAATTAATATATAGTTGGGTTTCGATAATATGTTAATTACTATTTAATATAATTTGGCTTTTATTTAGTATTTGATTGAAAATAAAAGTCACATAATTAGATTTCAAAATTTCTTATAATAAGGGATAATTTAAAATAAATGTGTTTATTAGTATAATTTGTATTTTCTTTAAAAATATATTATTATTAAAAGATAGAGGTGTATTTAATAAGAGAGAGAGGCAGAAAGAAAATGATGAAAATGAATATAGAGGCGACACGTGGCATGAAAAACCTTTATTTATTGGATAACTAGCTTAGAACCCGTGTACTACACATGGGGTGAAAAATATCATAAATAAAATTCTTAAATTTTTATATATATATATTACATGTGTGAAAATGTATTACATATAATACTAAGTATAGAAAATAAAATTTAAAATATGTAAAAAGTAATATATAATTGGGTTTCAAAAACACGTTAATTACTATTTAATGTGATTTGACTTTCATTTACTATTTGATTGAAAATAAAAGTTATATAATTAGATTTTAAAGTTTCTTATAATAAAGGATAATTTAAAATAAATGTGTTTTTATTAGTATAATTAATATTTTCTTTAAAAATATATTATTATTAAAAAATAGAGGTGTATTTAATAAAAGAGAGATGCGGAAAAAAAATGATGAGAATGAATATGAAGGCGACACGTGACATGGAAAACCATTATTTATTATATAGTATAGATTAGATTAAAGGAGAACTCTAATGAATAGTAAAGCACACGTGGGAAGGTTTCATTGGGCCATCGAAACTTGTATAATTTAAAATTGTTGAAAAAAACTTCTGCACAGCCTTTTGATGTGTTAAAAATATACGTCTTTGTCAATTCAATTACTAAATATATGGTTCTTAGGGTGTTGATTAGTTGTTTTATTTTGTAATGTAAAATGAAGGATCTAGAAGTTCAGGAGTTAAAGATGCACAAGAGCAAATCTGGAAGTTCAAGGGTTAAAGATGCACAAGAGCAAAGTTGAAGGTTTGTTGCAGCACGTTGCAGACTATTCAGTTGCAGACTATTCAAAGAATGGAACGGGTTTCTTCTTACACTCACAAACCCTAATCGTATTCCCCAAGTCACAGCCTCTTTCACATCGTCATCTTCATCCTATCTTCATCAGTTTCGTCTCGTCGTCTTCTAGGGTTTCATGCTCAAATCGAGTCTTAGATTGTCTTTCCGTTTGTTAGGTTGAGAGTCTTCTGATTGTTTGTTTGATTTGTACATGTTTGTATCAAATGATTCTTTGTTTGGATTATACATCTTGGTTTAAGTTTCTTGAGTATTAAACCTGCTTTTGTGACATGATGTTCCACACACATAATATCTTTGCTTCTCCATCATGCCACATGCCATGCCACATGCGCTAGGTGTAAAACCTCTCAGCCCCAAACAACTATCAGAAAGTTATTATTTAGCTACTCGTCAAAATCATTTTTGACAATTTATCAGTTTAATAAGTTAATAATTTTTTATAAACTGAAAAATATTTTCTAAAATTAATCACTACAGAATAGATTAAAGTAGAGTTGAGTTAAACAGTCGCATTCCACACAAATACGCTTTTAATCCGTTTACTTTTCTATCAAACGTATTTTTTTTTATTTTCACCCCTCTGTTGTATATAATATACGCTTTTAATCCGTTTACTTTTCTATTAATTTCGTTTTCCTTTAATAACTTTCGTTCGTTAACTTTTTTTAAAGAACGGAGTGTGAGGATTTTTTTAGTTATTTTTTGTCAACGTTCTCATATAATTTTTTTTAAAACGGATTTTATTCAAAATCGAGTTTTTATTCAAAATCTATTAATATCGGGTTCCGTTACCGTTGTGGTGCCGTGACGAGCCGAATCTATTAGGAGCGAATAACATCATTGCCGTTATTGGTATTATCGGAACCAGTCTCGATATTCGTTTTTATGGTTTTCGACGACGCGAACTGGTAAAATTTTATATTTTTTTTCCTTTTTTTATTATTTAGTTTTATGTTTCTTTTATCAACATTATTTTTATTGTTGCGTCTACGTTTTCATTTAAATTTTATTAACGCTAGGCCCGACACCCGCCGCGGAGCGCGGGTAAAACTACCTAGTTTTTTTTATTATCTTAAATTTTACTTTAAAAACTTCAATAAAAAATTGACATGAATTGATTCATTAAAAAAAAACAATGCACTCATATTTATGTCAAGTGTTTGTTAAACGAATTTAGACTAAATGTTCACGTCTTCATACTCGCATAGATTAATGTTGAGTGTTTATTAGACGGATTTTAGGCTAAAATTTAAAAAGATAACTTGAAGGTTTCAAAAGCAACTCAAATTTACACAGAAAACCTAGAGAATAATGAATGAATCGGAACATAGAGAAGACATACCTAATGTGAAATCCAATCCGAAGATACTGAAGAATCGGAAGCATGATGATGGCAATGGCGAAGGAAATCGGAAGGGGAATTGGATACAGAGGAAAATGACGGCAAAGATTGGTTTGTTGACGGCGGCAGAGAGTTTAATGGTGATTTTGGTCGGAGTTATGGTTTAGAGGAGAGAAAAAGACGGCGACAAACGGAAAGGGGACGGAAGAAAGACGCTTTTTAAGATTTGTAAATTTTAAAAGATACCTTCTTGTGTTTGTGCAATCGTATTCCTGAACAAGTGATATCAATTTCTCTTTTCTTTTATTTGTCACGCATAAAAGATGATGTGAAAGTCATTTTCTTTTGTTAATAAACCTAGTAGATTTATGTGTTTGTTAAATTGATCTAATTTATTGTAAAATTTTGTAACTTCTATTATAAAAATTAACCTAATTTATTGTTTTTTTTTTAATTTTATCAATTTAATTTCATTTCGAACAAATTTCGGTTTAAATTGAGGCATTGTGTTTGACTTGTATGATTAAAGTTAAGGACTTTAAAAGGGGGGGGGGGGGGAGGGGGGGGATGGGATGGGATGGCTTGGCTTGGCTGCAGAATCGTATTACCTTTATGTTTAGCTTAGGGGCTTTGTGTTGTCTAGACATATGGTGGCTTATGCATATTAAGTTCTTGACTTAGTGTACCTATGGTGTTACCTGTACTATCTTCACATTTTCACCACCTATACTTTGCCACCTTTTACTACTGTCGGTAGCTACTACTTCTATATTATAAGATCTTTTTATTATTTGTTGTTCTGATCTTTTATGAAGAATAATATGGTTCTAATATACTTGTCATGTCCAGTTGTCTCTCTATTCCCTAGGATATGAGCATTGGCGGACCTAGGTTGGTGTCGGTCGGCCGACATCGTTAAAATTTGTTTTTTTTGTTATATATATGGTATATTTTCGAGCGACCCCCATAAAATTTTGGTATTGACCCTCAAGAAATACTTTTTAGGATTATAGATTTTATAAATAAAAACCAATTAAACCAAACCTTTAACCATATAACAATTGATCCATAACCCATTAATTATAAAACTGTTAAACCAAATCTTTAATAGTTTAACCCAATAATCTTTAAACAAAATAAGCTCAAATAAAACATGAACCCATAAATAAACCCAATATCATTTAAATATTTTAAACTTAATTAGCTATTGAAAAAAGAGTTAATAGTTTATTTGTTATATTGAAAAAGATTTGCTTATAAAGTTTTTATAGATGATGTAATGACTCGATTTCAAAAAATGAAAACCCGTAGAGAACAATTATTGGGATATTGTTTTTTAATTATGCATTTCTAATGACAAACTTCGTATTATTATTGTTTGTTTATAATTTTGTTAGTTTTCATCGTTTTATTGTGTGACCCGACCCAACTCTGGCCGAAAAATTAATATTTAATTATTGACAATCAACCCTAAAAAATCTCCGACCCCCATAAAAAAGTTCCTTGGTCCGCCACTGGATAGGGGTATGGTTTGGCTACATCCATCCTCTTCAGATCCTACCAATAGTTTTGCTATTGGTGGGATTTCTAGTGAGTATGGTTGTTGTTGGTGTTGGTGGCGGTGGCGGTACACAATGGCACATACTGGTACAAGTTTGCACATATTATACAATTGGTAGTTTCGTACAAATCCACACACATTGATACACACTGATACTCGAAATGGTAACACATTAAGGCTATCCGTAGTGGTTTCACGCCCCTCCACGTCAGCGCCACATCAGCACAGGGGTTTTCACTGCCCATTTTCACTAAGGTGCGTAGTGGTTTCACGTCCCGTATTTAATTTTTAATCATTAACTAATCATTTAACTAAAATACAAATAAATTTATTTAAAATATAAAGATAACAAAATACAAATTTATTTAATTAAAAAACAAACTACATTCATTGAAGAAAAATAAAAAAAACTATATTCATAAAAAAATAAAAATAAAAACAAACTAAATACATAAAAATAAAAATAAAAAAACTACATTCATAAAAATAAAAAAAAAACTACTCATCGTCATCTTCATCCTCGTCGTTTATGTTTTGATGTTCGTATATTTTTTTTTTCGTATGTTTGTAAAAAATGGATTATTTGGGTTTGAAGGATTGATTGTTGAGTAAAATGGGTGAAGGAAAAATGTGATGTTTGGAGAACAAAATAAGAAGATGGTTTATTGAATTATTGATTAAAAATGGTTGATATTTATAATAGATTTTTTTAATATTAATTGTAATATTTTGAATATTAATTGTAATATTTATGGTTGAATTATTTTTAATATTAATCTTGAAAATGGTTGAATTATTGGTACAACACCCGTGAGTTGCCCCACGCCCCCCCTTTTCATGCCCCTTTCACGCCTAAGGGGGCTGTATTTCTAGGCGTGAAAGGGTGATGTGGCATTCACGCCCCCTTTCCACGCTTCCATTACGGATGCACTAAGAATATATGAAAGAACATGAAGAAGATCTTCTTCAAGAACATAAACAATGTAATTTAACTCAAAAATGGCATCTACATCTTTCTTCTGCAGCTTCTCCAAGAGATTCATCATGTTACTAAATACCAATCACATGTAATTAAATTTTTACATCACCGACCAATATCCTACTGCCACGTGTACCTTAACCCTTGGCCCCCATCTCCGGGTGACCCATGGACGTTGTGGAGCCGGAGCCACCCGCCATCCTTTATGGATGTGGAACTGGACCCACTTACATTTTTGACAGATTAATTACTTATGTAAATATTTATTATATTTTTAGTTGAAATCATTAATTTGGTATAATATACAAGCATATAAACAATGATGCTAAATATACTTTTCAAAACCCTCTTTTTAACTAAACTTACTCTTCCATCTCTCTCAAATGTATAGTTTGTATATGAGCCTAACCGTTCATTAGTTATTTGATATTGTTTCACTGAAAGCTTAATAGTTCTAAGCTTAAACGTACTCAAGTTCAAAAACTCGCACCCCTTTTCAGAAATATTGGTCGCACCATGAACAAACACAAAAGAACTCGCACCCCTCTTCAGAAATATATTTTATGATAAGATGTTTCTTAATTAAGTAGCAAAATAACAAGGCGTCATATTATTGATAACAAGATGTTACATAAAAATAACTAGATTTATAAATTTCTATTTTTTGAGTTAAATAGTTTAAAGTGTATCTTTTATTCTTGTTAAAGTCTCATTATGGTATCCCCACTATGCGCTGGGGTGATGAAGTAGACAACGGGGTTCGGGGTTACACCGCTTCAATCAATGCGGCGACACACAAAAACACAATTGCGCGGAGATATTCACCGTACAATTTCCTCCCTTCCTCACTACTTTCTCTCTCTCTTTAGTATATTAAAAATTACATAAAAAAAAACGGGTGAACCATGAAAGATAAGTATAAAATAGTATGAAAGATGCAAACGAAAGATGGAGGAGGGTGGTGATATGACATTGAGGTAACAAAAGATAGTAAAAGATTAAAAATGATCATAGCAAGTGGTCTAACTTAGCTCACCCATTGCGTCACCAAACATACATTTAAAATTTTAATTTTTTTTTAATATAAGCATATTATGTATTCATGTACTATTGTACACGTTCATTAACAGAATTTATTAAAGCAAACGTGTACAAGTATAACATCGTTTGATACGTGCTAGATCTCCCATGCATCCACTTCCTTCATGTACTGGTTTATGTTTTCTCCATGCAGCAATAATATTTTAGTTAATTGACTTCCATTTAGTCATTTGTTTTTAAAGTTGTGGGTTATTAATTTATTATTTTCTTTTTAGTGGATAGTTTTTCGTTGAATTAGCAAGTGACGGGTTCATGGTTTGTAAGGCTATTTATAGCCGTTTAATGTTTGTTTCTCTTATGAATGAAATTAAGCGGAAAATTGTCCCAATTGTCTCTTCTTCATCTTAAATCTTTTTTGGAAGAGTGGTTATTTCGAATCAACCATATCATCGTTTTAAAAGCATCCACAATAAAAATGACTAAAATGTGAAGAAATGTGCTCACTCAGCTGCTACTAAAAAAAAATCCATAATCCAAAAATACTCATTTCCTCTCTAGTACGTGGTAAAAGCTAAAAAAGCCTCCACTTCATCACCACCTTTTACATTCATTTTTAAAATCTAAATTATTTATTTTAATAAACTTTTTAATAATTTTCTACCTTTTTACTAACAATAAATAGATTAAGGGGACTACTAACAAGACACGAGAATTACTAAGTGCACTGGGCCCTATACGCCTCGTATAGGTCAATACGATGCATTTTAGGATACGAGGTACCTTATGCATCTAGTCAACCATCACATCACTATAAGCCGCGTATAGTGCTATACGCGGCGTATAGTGATGCGATGGTTGACTAGTTGCAGAAAGTACCTCGTACCCTAAACTGCATCGTATTGGCCTATACGCGGCGTATAGTGATGTGATGGTTGACTAGTTGCAGAAGGTACCTCGTACCCTAAACTGCATCGTATTGGCCTATACGATGCGTATAGGGGTCGAAATGACTAGGTGTACGATGTTGTTGGTGTACCTCGTATCCTAAACTGCATGGTATAGTGCTATACGATGCGTATAGCTTCAAAAAAATTTGGTATTTAACCATTCACATTTCTCATTTGAACGTATCGTTCAAAATTTTTTTCCACAATTTGAGGCAAAAACTATAGTCATGTCTTGTTGGTGGGATGGTAACTATGGTTTTCACGTATATTCTAACGAGTCACTATAAAACAACCCGCAAAGTTCTGGCATTCAAGATGTGAACCAGGAGGAGGTCTC
This sequence comes from Smallanthus sonchifolius, assembly GCA_023525975.1. Taxonomy (NCBI): domain Eukaryota; kingdom Viridiplantae; phylum Streptophyta; class Magnoliopsida; order Asterales; family Asteraceae; genus Smallanthus; species Smallanthus sonchifolius. The sequence continues at coordinate 76,707,419 of CM042033.1, forward strand.
GTCCGACGTTTATTCTAATCACCTGGTAAGGCTTCCAGATTTGAACGAGCCACTAAGAAATCCCGAGTTTGTATACGGTGAACCCTCTTACCTTACACAACCCACTAGCGATTTCGTATACGGTGAACCTTCTTACCCCACACAACACACTGACGACTTCTTATACGGTGAAGTCTCTTACCCGACACAACACACCGACGAATTCGTATACGGTGAAGTCTCTTACCCGACACAACCGACTAACGAGTCCGAAGACGAGGAACAAAGATCGAAGCTACAGGTCATATATACAACCTTTTACGATTTATCTTGTTTCTTCTAATTCCAAACTTTTCTGACTATCTCGATTTAATACAGGTGGCAGAATCCCGCTAGATGCGGTGGACGTCTTCTGGAGGAAGCTTAATTTAAAACCGTCGTTTGTTGAGGATGAAAATGTAGACGTGGAAAAAGTACTTGGTATTGTCAGAAACAAAAGAATGTCACAACCCGATCAGGTCAAAAAAAGTCTGTTGTCGAGAATCGCAGGGGTGGTCTTTCCAAGCAAAACTAACAAGAAAGCGCCTGTGGTACAAGAAGATACTCGTGGTCATCCAACTTTGAAAAAGCAACAACAAAGTAAACAGGATGTCGTGATAAACAACTCGTTCACAGAATCCCAACAAAGCAGATGTGACCTTGCGAGACATAGCTCGTATGTTGATTCTTAGGACTCTCGACCATCGAGTTCAGTCGTAAAGTCGAATAAACCCGTCATGAAACACCGTCGTTCAACGACTGGTAAAGGAAAACAACCACAAGATGATAACGGGTTTTTATTGATGATGGGGGATGGTGCAGCTAACATTATAAATTGTTTTAAGGATTCCATTCCATCGTTGTTTCATCGCTACATTTCACATATACATGATGTAATGCCCGACGGTAACTGTGGTTTTCGATCGATAGCTGTGGGCTTAGGGTTCAATGAAAAGAAGTGGTTTTTTATTCGACAACAGCTTCTACAGGACAGCTTCTATAGGAGATGGACGGTCACGAAGAATAGTGGAGAACTGTTTTCGAAAGAATCGCCTTTCAAGAGTATGATAAACTACGTCACACGATAGATTGACAGAAGGTGAAATCCGCACCCATTAGTCATTGGATGTTGATGCCCTACATAGTACTCATAATTGCTCAAATATTTGGCGTGATTGTTCAACTTTTAAGCATTGTCGGTAGTCAAACCTTTTCCGATTATGGTTTGGTCCTAACGTTCAAGCTCATCATCAAATCGTATCGTTCGTTCATGTCAACAAAGCTCATTTCATCCACGTCAAGTTAGACGGAGATTATCCGATGCCCATACCGAATGCTCTTTGGTTTTTGCACCGAAATGATGTTGTAGCAGAATGAGAAAATATATACAAGGATCGTATCGAATGGTTTAGGGAGATAATGACTACTGATACACATACAGTTCCACAATACGTAACGAATGTTGGATAATGTTTGTTTGTAATTGTATTTTATTTTATTTTTTATCGGTTTTAAAATAAAGTACATGTTTATAATAAAATACATTTGGCTTATAAAGTAAATAAAAATTATTATTATTTAAAATAAAAACAATTTATAGAATGAAAAACATTATTATTATTTAATATATTTTATAGAATAAAATACATTTTTATAAGTTAATAAAAATACATTTAATAAAATAAAGTAAATAAAATATAAATTATTTATATACGCCACGTATAGGGCAATACGTGGCATATAGAAGTGGAGAATACCAAAGGTCAGGGGCTATACGCCACGTATAGCACAGTACGTGGCGTATGGACCTTTAAAATGGTGGGAAATTTTGAAATTTCCAAATTTCAGATATTTAATGCCTATACGTCACGTATTGTACTATACGTGACGTATAGAATACGAAAGGTCAGGGGCTATACGCCACGTATTGGGCTATACGTGCCGTATAGCAACCTGATATACACAGGAGGCCCCTCGTATAGACTCAAACGCAACCCAAATTTTTACACACAAACACATACGAAGCCTCGTTGATTGAGATTGTCGGATCCAAAATCTTCACATTTACTCGTAAAGGTACGTATTTTAGACTCCCGTTCAATAATATGTGCTTTATTTTTATTATGAGCAGTTAAAAGTGGGTAGAATAGGTAGATATTTGACTGAAACGTATGAACTATACGACACGTATAGCCCTATACGTGACGTATAGTTCATTTGAGGAAGACGATGAAGCCATACGTCAAGTATATTGTTATACGTAGCGTGTGACTCTTGTTCTCGGTAACCTATGCCGCGTATGGTCTCCTTTACCCGGTAACGAGGGTGCGTATGGTATCTTTTACCCGGTAACAACCTATACGCCATGTATAGTGCTATACGTGGCGTATAGGTGTTTTAAAAAAAATATTTTATTATTATTTAATATTATTTAAAATAAAAAACAGTTTATTATTATTAATATTATTTAATTAAAAAAACATTTTATTATTATTTAATATTATTTAAAATAAAAAAACCATTTATTATTATTTAAAATAAAAATAAAAATGGTTTATTGTATATATCGACATCAATTTTTTCAGGTATGTCAGATTCGGATCACGAGGACGATATTCATATGAAGGATGTGGATGTGGACGATGTTGCTCACTACCCTTTTCTAGACTTCCCGGCCGCCTCAGACGCGTTTAGTCGGTGCCAGAAATTACGGCAGGTGACGATGGGCCCAAGGACGGCAGTGAATTGGCAGCTTTTACAGGAGGTCGGCGAGGACGCGCGGGCTAGGGCCATTATAGGCGACGACACGCCGTGTGTAACATCCCAAAAATAAGACGACGGTTAAATGACGGGTTATACGTAAGACGAAAGGAATAAATGAACGAGGCGTGACGGGCCGGGCCAGATGGGCCGGTGAACTTGAGGGGAGGAGTCCCTTCCCCTATAAATAGCCTAACACACTCCACATTTCTCTCATTTGCAAGTTCTAGAGAGAGAAACCGTAGAGAGGGAAAGTTGGCGGATCAACCCGAGATTGAAGAAGTGTGTTGCTCCAGAGCTTGTGAGAAGAACCTCCGGATCAGAAGCTCGATACAGGTAACGATCCAACCTAGATCTGAGTTTTTGTTCGTTTTTGGGTTTTTCGGGTTTTGGACGAAAATGTGACGTTTTTACGGATGAAACTGGAAGAAAAACATAGATTTGAGTTCCTTAATGAAAAGCAAACGTTTTGAATGTAAACAAGTTCGGGATGATGACGTGATCAGACCCGAATGCGAAAGTTAGGGTTTTCACGGGGAAGCAGATCCTGCGTACTTATCAAGTACGCAGGAAGAGGGTCCTGCGTACTTATCAAGTACGCATGAAGTAAAGTTTGCGCACTTATTAAGTACGCAAGAGCAAAGCCGTGCGCACTTGCTAAGTGCGCAGGCATCAGGCTGTTTAGGTAAAGTCAGTATGTTTAGAAGGTTAAACCGTTAGAGTCGGGATTTGGTCTGATGTGTATTTAACTAATCAATTCAGATCGGAAATGACGTTGTGGGACCTTTGTTTAGGATAACCTAGATTAGCTTATCAGGTGAGTTCTAGAAGCCCTTCTTTAAATGTTTTAATTAATATTTTGGGCTGGTGTGCATACATACGAAATGATGTTTTACGAAACGATGTTTACGAAATGACGTTTGTGAAATGATGTTTATGAAGGATGATGTTTACGAAGGATGATGTTTATGAAATGTTTTGCCAAATGAAGTTTACGAAAGGTTTACGAAAGAGATGATGTTTTGATTAATAAAACGTACGAATGCTTTAACTAAAATGAGGTAAAGGTTTTATGAAAGTCACGAATGAACGAATATGCCACGAGTTCCTACGGGAGCTAAGGTATGTATGTATGTATTTGCCTCACCATTACGGGGGCCTTTGTGGCTGGCTAACGGTTGTACAACTGGTTGAGGATAGGGTGACGACGGTCACCCATGGGATTACTGGGATCCCGATGGAAGGTACTATTCCTTGCGGGGAAATAGTGCCTAAGTTATGTTCTGTCTACCTAGAGGTAACGAGCCTTAGGAGACATATGTTTGGTCTACCTAGAGGTAACGAGCCTTAGGAGACATATGTTTGGTCTACCTAGGGGTAACGAGCCTTAGGAGACATATGTTTGGTCCACCTAGAGGTTACGAGCCTTAGGGGACCTGTGTGACGGATGACTTAGAGGTAACGAGCCTTAAGTTCATCCGCTGGTATGCGATGTATGGAATTGACGGTTACGAGAAGGCGCAGATTCGGTTCATGTTGAATTATGTTATGATGCTATGTTACGATGTTGTGATGATGTTAAGTTATTGCATGTTTTACGTACACTTTTGTTAAACAAATGTATGTTATGTCTTTGGCAAAAATGTTTATGTTAAGGTTTTATGTAAAGCTAGAACTCACCAGCGTAGCCGACTCTTTTAGTATGCACATTCAGGTTAAGGGCAGGTTATGGTGATAGACGGTGATGCTTGGCAAGCAAGAAGAGTTACCCGGATGATATGAAGACTGGCATCCCGTTATGAGTTGTTTATGTTATGTTATGTATTTGACAATGATACGCTTCCGCATGTATGAACAAGTTTTAATTCTGATGAATGAATGAATCCGCCGCGTTATTTGATATTCAAGTTTAATAACTGTTTGGGAATGAGTAAATCCAACGAGTTAGGCCTCCCGGGTTTGGGCCTTACACCTTGGGATCGTTTGTTTGATCTTAGCTTCACCAGGACGTTCAGAGAGGTGGTCTTAGAGTTTCTTTCGACGTTCACCTTCACAGAGCCGGCAGCACCGGAGCCTGATGCCCAGATCGACGAGCAGGAGCTGGAAGAGGAGCCGGAGCAGATTTCCTTTCGTATGTTCTGTCAACTTCACAGTATGACGATCCGCGATTGGGCAGTCGCGACGAGCTTCTGTCACGAACCCGAGACGGTCACGCCACTTTACACCGAGGCTGTGACAGAGGTGGACAGAGAGGAGGTCCTTGTATTTTGGGGTTTTATTTCTGATGGCCCATGGTTGAGGACCAAGGGGAGAGTCTCGAGGATTAGAGACCCCCTCTACAGATATTTACACCGGCTTATTCCGACGTCTATTGCATTGCGTCAGAAAAGCCGTGAGTGGTGCAAAGAGAGAGACTTGTTCTTTCTCTTCTGCTTGCTTACCGGCAGACGGTGCACCCTAGCCACATGCCTGGCGCTGTACTTTGCGTCTGCCTTTCACATGCAGAAGCGTGGGCTGTTGTTTGGCGGTGCTTTCATCACATAGCTGATGTGTGTTCTTGCCCCGTGGCATGATCACGTGCATTAGATGGCCGAGCCTATCCCACCTGTCCGATTAGATCGTCGCACGACGAACGGCATGCGCATCACTTTCCGATTCGCAGGGCTCGACCTTCGCTTTATATGGGCCGATCGGGACCAGGTTTGGGTCCAACAGCCGTTTCCGGAGATGCCGGGACAGGCGGAGCCGAATATGCCTGACCCGCTACATGGTGTGGCGATGGAGGACCTACCGCACGTCGAGCCCGTCCACGACCAGCCGCCACAGCATTCCCGACACGTACGTCGACATGTTAGGCTGGACAGGGCCACCCAGGCCTTGCTTAATGGACTAGTTGCCAACTCACGGTGACAGGCTCGTCATAGCGACCGGATGGAGGACCTGATGATGTGGGCGGTTGATCGCCTCGTGGATCTGTCACGAGCCGCCGACATTGAGCCACCACCACTACCACCGCCACGTCAGTATTCGGGCGACCCGGGTCAGGATCAGGGCGGCGCCGGTCAGGATCAGTGCGGCGCCGGTCAGGATCAGGGTGGCGCGGGTCAGGCGTAGTTGTTTTTATTTGTATTCAGTTGTTTATTTTGTTATGTATGTAGAAACATTATGATGTAATATATTTAATGTTTTGATGTAAATATATGTAATGTTTGGTTGTAATGTTTTATTTGGTTGAAATGATAAATTATAAATGTAAAAATATAAAAAATGTTAAAAAAAGATAAAAATTATATAAATATAAATTAAAAAAGATAAATATAATATAAATTAAAAAAAAATCTATGCGTGGCGTATTGCCCAAGTTTTGAGGCAAAAACATTCCCTGTGACCCATACGCTGCGTATAGAGCAATACGTCACATATGAGTCCCAACCGTCAGACAATGAATGACACGTGACATTCCATGTCAGAAGACTTAAACCCTATACGCTGTGTATTGCCCTATACACAGCGTATAGGGTTGCGACGTGTGAAAATAGAAATATTCCGTGTCTGATTAGAATTGCGCTAGATTAATTCACACCACCGTCTTTTTGTTGCAAAAAACTTTGTAGTGACAAATAAGAGATTATAACTTTTTTTTTCTTATTTCTACTATTATTAGGAAATGATATGGATCGGAATTTGATAATTTAAAACAGAAAATAAAGAAGAAAGTGGGGGTGTTGGGATTTGAATATTCGATTATATTATATATATAAAAGGGGCTGGCGAAAATCTAAATGCTAATCCTATCTATCTAATTTTCTTTTAAAAAAAAAACTGGGTGTTGGGCTGGACATACCCACGTGGCAGTCATGTCATAGGTGGGCCCACGGCCACTCCCTGTGGTTACATTCGATGGCTGTTCTTTTCTCTGTCATATATCCTCTTATTTATTCCGGCCACTTGTGTCAGACTCCGGCAGGTGTCACTCTCCGCCAACTTTTCCTCTTATATATATTTATACCAACCCACCCCACTCCCCTACTTATCCTTACTTAGCGAAAAGAGAAAAGATTCACACTTTAACGTACAAAAAGGTCTTTTTACATCAAAAAAGGCTTTTTGGGTTGGGTTAGGTTCTGAGTGGACGTTTAGTTTGGCATGTAAACACTTTCTACCTAAACTTTAATCACTCAAAATGAATCCCAGTTTTTTCAATCAGAATGATCATATGTTCACAACCCATTCGCGCTTAGACGCTGTTAAACCCGACCCGGGAATGGACACGTATTGGGCCGGGCTGGACGGGGGTGCATTTGGTGATCAATTGGGTTATGGGTATATGAATCCAAACCCAGATCAAAGACTACTTGTACAAGGGAATTCAAGTTTAGTTTCAGTTTCAGTGTCACCTAAGAAGAGAAAAGCTGCTGATATTAAGGGTCAAAGCCTACAGGTTTGGTTTAGTCTTTATTATTTATTTTATTCTGTTTTAATTTTAAGTTTCCTAAAAAAGATATAAATTTTATTAAATTTGCAAGTTTGATGTATGACACTTTCAGGTTGTTTCTGATAAAGAAAAGAAAATAAAAGGGTGTTCTGAAGGGGAGTCTAGAACTACTAATCAAAATAGCAACAACAAAGAAGCTTCTACTAATACTTCATCTAAGGAGAAATCTAAGATTTCTGAGGTTCAAAAACCTGATTATATTCATGTTCGAGCACATCGTGGTCAAGCCACTGATAGCCATAGTTTAGCCGAAAGAGTACGTTGACCCGAAAACGATTAAAATTTAATAATTTATTATTATTTTATTTAATTATTTTTTTTGCATGATTATGACAATAAACAGGTGAGGAGGGAGAAAATTAGTGAGAGAATGAAGTACCTGCAGGATTTGGTACCTGGCTGCAACAAGATCACAGGGAAAGCTGGAATGCTTGATGAAATAATCAACTATGTTCAATCCCTTCAAAAACAAGTAGAGGTAATTAACAGTTTAAACCATGACCCATTTTCAGCATTGATATAGTTATTTCATGAGTGACAGTTTAAGAAAATTAATAAATAAAATACTGAGCATTTGTGTAATTTTGATTCCAACAGTTTCTGTCCATGAAGCTTGCTACTGTTAATCCAGGGCTAGATTTCAACGTCGATAATGTATTCGCGAAAGAGGTGAGAAGATCGATAATCATGGTCGAAAAACAAGTTTTCAAGAATTTTTCGTCATTAGCAGTAGTAATAGTAATAATAATAATAATAAAATTGATGTTCTTAATGTCATCAGATATTTCAATCCTCCACAAGTGATTTTCCAGCACTCGGGTGTTCTTCGGTTAATTCTGTATATTATCAGTTGAACTCGATGGATCAAGTGGTTTCATATTGCGGATTAGACATGGGAATTAACTCAGCAGAAACGGGATTAAGAAGAAGTATTAGTGCTCCAATTTCGGGCCCTGAAACATTTATGGATTCATCTTGTTTCAATGTAATTTCTTCTGATCTTTCCTCATTATTTCAATTGTAACTCTTGTTGACTGAAAATTAGGTCAAAGATTTGTACTTTTGCATTATGAACCGGTAAAACCAAGCGGGTCAATGTTTCGGGTCAAGCATAGCACATAGGTTCTTACCAAAGATCCAACCTTTTTTGTTACAGCAAGTCCAGCCAACTACTAATTGGGATGCTGATTTACAGAATCTGTACAAAATGGAGTTTGAACAAGAAACATTGATACCATTTCAATCCCATCAATTTACAGGTAAAGTGAACTGAAGTAAAAATCTTAAAAGTCAGGAAAAAATGATGCCAATACTACTAAGATAGTGACCATAGAGAGAGACCCACAAAAGTTGGAATGATTTTCTAAAAGAATAAATGGGTCCAAGCTCAATAGCCAAGAAAGTTGCATAGTAGGTATCTTTCTTTATCCCTGTCTTCCACCAAAAATGATAAAAACATTTGGTATTTTAGATAACCATAAATTCCCCATTTTTTATTTAAAAAAGGAGAAAAAAACTTGCTTATGGGTTCATTTGGGTCTACTAAAATTATACAATGGGTCAATTTGGGTCTGATCAAATTATACAACGGGTTAATTCTGGGCACTGTTTTTAAACTTGCCAACTTAAAATGGATTTAAATGGGTGAACATCACACAACCCGATCTGACCGTTTTGCCAGGCTTATAGCACACCAAGTATATAATGAAGCAGTATAACCTAAAGGATTTTTTACTTGTGTATGTTTTTTAGGTTCAAATGAAGGAAGCAATATGAAGCCTGAGTCATGATCATTGGAAGTTCACTATACGGATCAAGTGGAAATGTTATTGATCCTTATTCTTTACTCATTTGCCCAAGTATAAATATCGTATATGCAAGTACGAATACTGGCATTGTAGGAACAATAATTAGAATATATAATGTATATTACAAACAAGATTTCCACCTTATGTTGCAGAATATATGATGATATAGATAAGGGTTTTCCATATTAAATGTATCAAAGTCCAAAGATGGAAACATAGGCAAGGGACCAAGAAAATGACACACAGTATGAATTAACTTCAACCATGATCATAACCATTCTAAATATGGTGATCCAATATCACAATTGGCCTACAAAAAAGCAACTTGCAAAAACATAGAAGCAATTGACCAGTCTCAATATTATAAAAAAGTAGCCCATAATTGAATAAAGGTAACCCTAGTTAGTGGGATTAAGAAATAACCACATTCAATGTATTCAAAATGGGCTTCAAGTGCATTTGTGGATTTATTTTCTCTCTAATAGCCTAAGTGTGGTTATTTTTAATTTATTTAAAAAAAAGGTCCATATTGGATATATATTTGAACCATCCACCTACAATCTCTCATCTAGAGGTAACAATTTCAGCCTGTGTATTCATGAATGAGCCAACTTGGATTGTGTTGTATCTACAGCTAGTCAAACGGGTAAAATCATAGAATAACCTACTGAAAAGGGAACGCGAAATAAATTGAAAGTTGATCACAATCTATTTAATGCATAGAACATCCTAATCTGTTCTATTCAAAGACTAAAATGGTCACAATTGTCGGAATATGGCTTTCGTGATCATAAATAACACTGGGCAAAAAAGTGATAGGGGTTCAACCCTACCCACCTAGCCTATTTGACAAATACCAAAAATGATTTGTTTCATCATGTTCCTGTTTTGACCCGTTACCTAGCCTGCACATCTTGCCACCTCTACTCTCCCCTATAGGGTTAGAGACTGCAAGGCACCTAAGTGCCACTAGCCAATGACGATTCAAAACTAAGAGACAGAAACCGGCCAATGAACCATATGGGTAGGCTTTTGGGACCGAAAGAGACGTAAAATAACAAGAGGTCTCATTCTCAAAGGGGCCGCAACTCATTTCCTACTCTACCAATAAAGAACTTTCAAAATTAGTTACCCCATAATTATCAGATAATGCTTACATCAAAGTTAGATAGTTTGGAACTCAACCTACACTCAAATTAAATTACTCTTGTTTATAACATTAAAGATGATTATTCTTGTGTTTTATTACTTTTAAATCTATATAAAAAACAAGAGGGGCCATGAAAACTGCCTGTGAGTTTTGCAACACATACTTGGTCTTAAGGCGTCTAAGAGCCGCAACTTTCTTTCATTTTCAAGCCATATGTAACAATGACGGGTGAATCCGGCCTCATCCACAGCAAGATCTTGTTGATTTTGTTTGCCTCACTCGATGGCGATATAAAATATTACCTTTTTTGCACTAGGCCCACTTCAACAGGCACTAATTTATTCCTACTTGAACTCTAAAATTTCTCCACTTCACATAATGCAAACTGCAAGGAATAATAACAGCAAAAATACATAAGAAGAAGATTCTCTTGCCAAGTTGTGGATATCAGTCAACCTCTTCCAAAAGAAGATATTTTAGGACCATTTTTTATATACCTCTTTGGTCCTTTCTCTCACAAATTATGTCACATTTTCAAGTGCAGACAACCTAATCACGTCTAATGTTTACTCGGTAAAAATGACCTTTTTCCAAAGTGACCCATCCTGACCTGGAACCCGTCTTGACCCGTTACCCGACCCGACCCGCCCATCTTGCCAGGTATAAGTAATAGTAATAATAATAATAACATACAGAAGATAGAAAATTAAAATACTATGAAGGATGAAAACAATCAATTTCAGCAAGCAATCACCGTCTACCGCTTCACAATCACAGCTACAGTTAACTAAATGCAGACAGACATATTTGCCAGAGAAGCAACTTTCTTGTCCAAAGAAACCACCGACTCTTTCCAGATTCTACTGTTCTCGTATAATAAATAATTTAGAACACTTTGTCTACAATAATTTATAAACAGAAAAAAAAAGGAATTCAGATTTCCAACTTCACCATATAGATAACTGGAAAACAAAATAAATAACAAGTAGACCCTAGAAATCCAGAACATATAACTTGAAATGGGAGTAAGACCTTATATATATAACATGTTAGTAGACCAAAGACATCAAGAACACGTAACAGGGGACCTAGTATAAAAAATATTAAATACACAAGCATCCAAACCGTACAAAAAATTGCATTCTTCTGTATATCTCTTTTCCAACCAACCAACCATATGATGCACTACTAAACATTTTTGTTCTCTTCACTAACCAATCAGGGATCCTCAAAAAGCAAATTTGATGAAGGAACTTCTATATGATCAAGAACTCATGAACCATACAAACATGGGGAGCAAACAAGACACGTACTGAGCGTCATTCTGATCAGTGATCTATTAGGGATCGGGTATCATGGTTGTTCAGATCTCTAAACTTTTTGGCTGACTTTTTCTGGTCAAACCTTGTTTCTGGTCCTCGATCCTCCTGTCAGACAAAAGAAACACATAAAATGACTGCTGTTGACTTTTGTTGACCCTCAACAGTTGACCGGCGTTGGAAGCAGCAACAAACAGGGATGGTGACTGGTGGTGATTTGCGCAAACAACAAAGAAACACTCACACACACAAATCGCAAAACAGAAAAACAGAACATAGAAGAACACATGATTTTATGTGGTTCAGTCTAAATAAGCCGAGACAAAATCTAGGCCCGGCTGACTTCTAATCAGGTCTAAGGCAGGCTGCCAACTGCACCTAATAAGCAAATTTCTTTAAAACAATGCCAAGGTGAAGCCACTATAGCCCAAACACATGTTGACTTATGAAGGACTTCTATCACAGCATGAAAAGAATTCAATACGTTTCTATACCGGTTAGGTTCTGTGGAGATAACATTCAAAATGACGATAATCACTCCTATTACTATATTCATTTCCTGAGAGTTGATCTGGCATCGTTATAGTAGCTAGTAGTTCATGTGGAACGACTAAAGCTGAATCTTTAAAGGAATTCATGAGGATACCGGAATGAACAACTCTGGTAAATATTCAAACTCTTTGTTGAGGGTAGTGGGCAGCAAAAAATATTGGATATATCTACTCTGTGGGACAAAAGGCTTCGACACATGAGCGAAAATGGTATGATGACGTTAGCTTGGAAAGACAGGATTCTAGACTGAAAGAATGTGACAGTTGGGTTTGTGAGCAATGTGTTCTTCAGTCAATAGAAAATCTTACCTCCTTAAATTTTGGAATGTCACCCAAGGTTGGGAAATTAAAGCTTGTGGATACTGATGTCTATGGCCCGATTTGAGTTTCATAAAGCGGATCTAGGTGAGATGACACCTTCACTATGATTCCACCAGAAAGGTACAGTTTTATTATCTTAAATCTGATGTATTTGTAACTTCCAAGAAATGGGGATACCGAGACTAACTTAAAGATTAATTGTTTGTAGTCTCATACTGTAACACCCCGCCCCGGCTAGGATCAGAAATCAATACTTCATTCCATTACATTAGTGGTAAAACATTACATTTTTCTTAAATAAATCAAACTAAGGTACAAAACATCATTAAGTTCGTTTATGAAAACCCATGATCTTTTATTCCCTCGAGCCCTATAACCTAAAGTACATAAAGGGAAAATGTACGTCTGGGCGGACAACAACTATATAATATATAATTCCCTAACGAGGGCAACCGCTCTTGAACAGGAGTTTAACAACACCACAATCAAAGGTATGCCATCTCTCGAGGCATATTGTCAGAAAATTAAAGAACTCGGAGACCAATTACATGATGTTGATAGCCATGTTAATGATCAACGTCTCGTATTGCAACTCGTTCGTGGTCTTCCAGTGGAGTATGACACTGTAGCCTCATTTATCAATAAAAGTCTTCCTTCTTGGGAGACTGCATGCAACATGCTCCAATTGGAGCAACATCAATTATCGGCTCGTGAATCCCATTCATCGCCGGCTGCCCTAGCCGCTGTTTCCGGTGAAAATCCCTCGTACACTAATCGATGCAGCAAGAATCATGGGTTCAAGTCTCACTCCCACGTAAATAAACAAATTTGCCTTTCAAAAAAACAGTTCTAGGGGTGGACCTAATCAGCGGTCCAACTTCAATCGTAGGTCCAACTCAAACCAGCGGCCCAATGCACCTAGCCGTGGACCTAATCAGCGGTCACCTGCTCATCCTTCATTGTGGCCTAATTGGCTAATTCCACCGGTCTGCAACTATTCTGGCCCAGTTACTGGATGTCGCCCCCTTTAGAGGTGAACAAAAAAATCGGAACCGGGTCTTCCCGAAAACCGGTTCTTCCGGACCCGAACCGGAACCGACCCGAACCGTAGGGTCTGGATAGGTTCCAATTTTTCTAGTAAAAACTGGTTCTAAAAATACCCGAAACCGGTTCTCTCCAAAACCGGTTCCCTCCCAAACCCGGTTCTCCCAAAACCGGTTCTAAAACTAGTTCTCTCCCGAAAAACGTAGCTACAAAGAGAAAAACGAAGACAATATAGTTTTTTATATAATTTATCTATGTTTTATGAGTTTATGTTTTAAACATTTATCTATTTTGTAACATTTTAAGTTTTTAATGTTATTGGACTTTTTAAGTTAGTTTTTTATATGTTTAATTAATGTATTTATATGTTTAACTAAGTTTTTCGAATAGCTGGAAATAGGTTCTTGAAATACCCGCCTTGAATTACCGGAACCGGTAAGAACAGGAACTGGTAAGAACCAAAACCGGTTCTTGAATACCCGGAACCGGGTACACAGGGTACGGTTTTTCAACCAAGAACCGGAACCGGTAAGAACTGGAACCGGTTCTTGAGAATACCCGATTTATGCACCTCTAGGCCCCTTACCCCATTATCTTCTTGTCCTTTTGCTTCTATATTTGTTGGTAAAGGACCTCTCTAGGGTCGGGTAATTCCATACTACCGAACCCCTACACCTCAAAAACATTCTCTACGCACCCAATATAATTAAAAATCTCATTTTCGTTTGTAATTTTTCTATTGATAATAATGTTCAGTTGCTTTGATCCTTACGGTTTTTCTGTGAAAGAGTACTCGAGTGGACGGATTCTATCCCTCCCAATAGCTCAAGTCAACTCTATCCTCTCACATATCCGGTCACCGCCTCAACGTTCTTGGCATCTACTGCACAAGATTTTGGCATGACCGTTTAGGACATCACGTTCTTCCCGTTTTAGATTTTCTTAGTTCAAATAAAGTCATTCCATGTAATAAACATAGTAGAACTTTGGTTTGTAATTCTTGTCAACTTTCGAAACATAAACGTTTACCGTTTTATCTTTCTAATTCTACTACTTTATTGCCATTTGACATGTATAGTTCATTGCGACTCATGTACATCTCCAATAATTAGCAAAACCGGATATAAATACTATATGGTATTAATTGATGACTTTACACAATACATTTGGGTATTTAGTATAAAATTCAAATATGAGACGTTTACCAAATTTTCCAATTTTCATCGATACATAAAAAATCGATTCAACCTACCTATCAAAGCCTTCCAATGTAACTTAGGGAGGTGAGTTTGACAAACACATTCAAATCCTTTGCCAACACAAATGGACTCCATTTCCGTTTTTCGTGTCTGCACACATCCAAACAAAGCGGGAAATCCGAGCGTATGATTCGCCTAATCATACACCCCCATTAGATCCACAAAACATGTCCCCATTAGATCCCCTAGCACCAACCCTAATCATGTCCACCACCCTTACCCATTGGACTATCAAATTGAGGTCAACATGGTATTACCAAATCCATTACTTTAATGTCATCACACCCTCCTTTCCTTGGTCCTTGGCTAAACCTTACAGGATCCACACTTTAGCAATGAATGATGAATACAATGCTCATTTTAAAAAGGAAACTTTTCTTCTTGTCCTTAGACCACGTGAAGTAATTTTGTCTAATCAATGTGGTTGTATAGATGCAAGATTAATGTTGATGGATCTCTAGATCTGAATAGTAAAAATCAATGCCTCGTATCGACTTTAGTGAAACATTTAGTTGTGCATAGCTTAATAGTTTCTCGCTCTTGTCCTACTCACCAAACCGACTTGAAGAACACTTTTTCTTCATGGCTCTCTTCACAGGATAATGTATATGCACCAACCTTCATGTTTTGTGGATTGTCATTCACGATATGTTTGTTACCTATAGAAATCTTCGTATGGCCTTAAGCAAGCATCCTACGCATTGTAGCACTAGTTTGCCACCTACATGGGTACTCTTGGTTTTCAAAACAACATATCTAATGTTTTTTTAACGGCGTGGGCTCAACTGGCACGTCCCACCAGGGGAAGCTCGTACATCAGTCTACCCAAACAACCACCAAGGAATTCGAAATCTGCAGAGGGTGTTCCTAGTTTTTTATGAAGTGCACCTTACCAGATTCGAACTCATGACCTCCACAGAGGGGAAGCCCTTTGGAAAAACCCCTCTGACCACCAAGGCAGAACCTTGATGGCAACAGATCTAACTAATGACTATTTATCTACATGATCATGTTGCATCTTCCTTTGCTTTATGTGGTCGATATTTTTCTTACATGTTCCTCTACTTATTTGATATATTTTCCAATTGTGACTTGGGCCTTCGTCAATATTTTTTGGGCATTGCTTCTACTCGCTACAAAGCAGTTATCTTTCTATACCAAACACAATATGCTCTTAAGATTGATCGTCTCTATATTGCAGTCTTGTTGGTATCCTACAATACATTTCACTAGACATACATATTTTTTGAATACCAATAAGTTTGTTTATATATACATGATCCTTGAGAGGCACACTTCAACCCTCTCAAGTGTATTCTTCACTACACTCTTGCCATCTTATATAATTGGTTGCACCTATATGTATCACACACCTCATGCTTAATAACATATCGAGACACATATTGGGGAACGACAATCCACTTCTATTATATGTGTTGGGACATATATAACTTATTATCTTGATCTTCAAAGTGTCATGCTATTATCTCTCACTCCAGCGTTGAAGTTAAACACCGTGAGGTAGCCAATGTCGTTGTAGAAACATGTTGCCTTCAGAATGTGCTCGTTGAGATTCATCATCTTTTACTTTAAATATTTATAGTCTAATGTGCAACCTTATCATTATTTACCTTTAAGACAATCAATACAACATCATCTGCAAAACATATCGAGAATGGTATTCATTTTGTTAGAGAAAAGTTATGATGAGTCAACTTTGCATTCTTCTTGTTCATCAGGTTCTTAATAGGGATGATCCTAGTGCACGCGGAAATAAGCGACTACTTAGGGCCCCTCGTTTTTAAGGGGCCCCAAAGTTTTGATGCATATTATATATACTTTGGTTCCTTAACACATTAATGCTGTAGCCAAGGTATCTGGGTTCAAATCCTAGTAGCTGTAATTTTTCATATTTTTATATGTTTTTTAATCTTTTGAAAATGAGAAGGAACTTTTGAGGTGTCGTTATTGTCATTCAAGTGGTATAAGGGTAGATGGTCCTGGCTACCATGGTGAATCAACCTTTGGAGATGATTTTGGTCAAATTGTTGGATATCACTATAATGTTTGATTAATTTTTGTATTCTTTGATAATTTATGATAAAATTTGCCGGTTTTCGTCCCATTTACCAAAATAAAAACAACTCCGTAATCAGCTTTGGTTTGATTTGTGTTTTATATAACCAACTTTGTTTGGCTACAAATACCACCTAGTTTATAAATTTATTAGGTGTTACATAAGTTTTTTCTTAATAATTTCCGTTTCAATTAAAAATCAAACGTAAAAAATTCAAAGGATTTGAAAAAGGACCTCAGATTTTTACTTCGTTTTAGGCCACTAAATTGCTTGAGCCACAACCATCTTGAGAAAAGGTGTATCGACATCCTTATTTAATGGTCTTCGCCAGGGTCTAAATGTTTATTCAATTAGAAGGTGTAATTTAAGACGTTCTTAATTTACATATACTACATACCAAAATATAAAAAGGGGGGGATATTGGTACATGCTAATTAAGGTGTTATATGAACAACCCAATCATTACATTGAATATGGGTCGTATTGCACAATACTGCCGATATTCTTTTTAGTCAAATGACAAAAGTTGCAACAATTCTCATCCCTGTCAGAATACAGATAGTATTGTTAGATACGACACATCTGATATGGGTAGTATTGTTAGATACAACCCCACTACAAAAATAACGACCTATAGTCACGACTTTTATCAGGCCTATAGCAACGAAAAGTCGTCCTTTCTATAGGAGTTGTGGCTATTTCTTAAACATATCGCAACGACTAGCCGTTGCTATAGGCTAATCGTCAAACTAATTTTAATAAATAAAAAAAGACTTTATTTAATAATTTAAATAAAAACATTTTATCATTTTTTTTATTTTTAACCTATAGCAACGAAATGTGGTGGCTATAGGTAAAATTTTAAAAAAATAATTAAATTATTTTAACCCTATAGCAACGACTAATCGTTGCGATAGGTCCAAAATAAAAAAAATTTACCTATAGCCACGAGACGTCGTTGCTATAGGTAAAAATAAAAAAATATATAATTTTTTATTTTGGACCTAACGCAACGACATGTCGTTGCTATAGGTTCATAATCAAAATAAATAAATCAAATTAATTTTTTTCCCTGGGTACATATATATATATAAATATATATAGGGAATGGATCATTTGAAAATTCCTAAATATTTTGAGAACTCGTCAAAAATCCAACCAAAACCATTTTTTTGTTTTTACTATTTTTATTTTTAGAATACAACATAAAAAATGAATTTATATATGTTAATTTACATGTCTTCATATATTAAAAAATATATACACTTGTGTAAGTTTATCACTTACACATGTGTAAGTGTTTACCATTTACACATGTATATAAATTTTTTTAAGGATAATTTAGAGAGAATGAAAGAATTAATTGAAGAGATAAATCATTTTTTATGTTATATTTTAATAATAAAGATAGTGAAAACAAAAAAAAAATGGTTTTAATTGGTTTTTTGACGAGTTCTCGCGAGTTCTCAAGTATTTATGAGTTCTCATTTGAACCTAACCCTATATAGGGAATGGAACATTTGAGAATTCCTATATATATATATATAGGATTAGGTTCAGGTAAAAATAATTTTAATTGTAAGAAGTGTGAGAAGGATTTAGGACCATTAAATTAAATTGTAAAAAATATTTAATGGTTGAGATTAAATTGTAGTAGAAAAAGTTATTGGAGGGGTATTTTAGTCTTGGCCACTTTTGTTGACTTTTTATCAAGTCCCCCCCTCATTTTTAAACGTTCATAACTTTTACATACGACATTATTTTTTCAAAAAAATTACACCATAAAAACGAGCGTTTTTTTATCTTTAAAACGAGTATAGTATCGTTATAAACAAAAACGATTTTTTTTACGTTTTTCAGCTCATTGTGTAATTAGTCAGGTCAATGTGTAATACAAGTTCATTGTGTAATACACGTTCAATGTGTAATACAAGTTCATTGTGTAATATCACGTCTGGTCATTGTGTAATACAAGGTCATTGTGTTATTTGTATTTATCATTGTGTTTTACGTTTTCCAGCTCATTGTGTAGTTAGTCAGGTCATTGTGTAATACAAGTTCATCGTGTAATACAAGTTCATTGTGTAATACAAGTTCATTGTGTAATAACACGTCTGGTCATTGTGTAATACAAGTTCATTGTGTAATTAGTCAGGTCACTGTGTAATACAAGTTCATTGTGTAATACAAGTTCATACAAGTTCAATGTGTAATACAAGTCCATTGTGTTATATGTTTTTATCATTGTGTTTTACGTTTTCCAGCTCATTGTGTAGTTAGTCAGGTCATTGTGTATTACAAGTTCATCGTGTAATACAATTTCATTGTGTAATACAAGTTCATTATGTAATACAAGTTCATTGTGTAATACCACGTCTGGTAATTGTGTAATATATGGTCATTGTGTAATACAAGTTCATTGTGTAATTAGTTAAATTATTGTGTAATACAAGTTCATTGTGTTATATAAGTTCAATTTGTAATACAAGTTCATTGTGTTATATGTATTTATCGTTGTGTTTTACGTTTTTCAGCTCATTGTGTAGTTAGTCAGGTCATTGTGTAATACAAGTTCATCGTGTAATGCAACTTCATTGTGTAATACAAGTTCATTGTGTAATACAAGTTCATTGTGTAATACCACGTCTGGTCATTGTGTAATACAAGTTCATTGTGTAATTAGTCAAGTCATTGTGTAATACAAGTTCATTGTGTAATTAGTCAGGTCATTGTGTAATATAAGTTCATTGTGTCAAATATTTTTCATCATTGTGTTATATGTTTTCATCATTGTGTTTTACGTTTTCCACCTCATTGTGTAATTTGCTCAAATATGTCATGTCATTGTGTAATATGCTCATTGTGTAATATCACTTCATTGTGTAATATATCAAACCTTGTATTACACATTGACCTGGTGTATTACACATTGACCTGGTGTATTACACATTGACCTGGTATATTACACATTGACAATTATGTCCTCCTTTTAAAAATAATAAAATGACACATGTCAAACTTAAAATCCTTCTTACCCTTCTTATTTTTAAAACCATTTTTACTATATATATATATATATATATATATATATATAGGGAGGTTCAAATAAGAAATGGTTTTTTCGCTAAGAAACCTAAGAAATGACAAAAACTTTAAGAGACAATATCAAATGAACTCCGATTGAGCTCATTTCAGCGGCGTTGGAACCGTCTCGTCGAACTCTACCATCTTAGCTTTTAGGGTTTAGCTTTTAAGGTTTAGATTTTAGGATTGAATTTTAAGATTTTAGCTTTTAGGGTTTAGGTTTTTTTTTTTAGGGGGGGGGGGGGGGTTAGGTTTATGGGGGTTGGTAGGGGTGGGTTTAGGTTTTGGGGGGGGGGGTTAGGTTTTTGGGGTTGGGGGTGGTGGTTTTAGGCTTTTCGGGGTGGGGTTGGAGGGGGGTTAGGTTTTTGGGGGTGCGGGTGGAGGGGGTTTAGGTTTTTGAGGGCGGGTTAGGGTTTGATGAGACAGTTCCAACACCGTTGGAATGAGATCAATCGGAGTTCGCTTGACCCATTTCTTAGCGTTTCTTAGCGAATATTCACTTTTTAGCAGAACATTCCCCTATATATACATATATATAGGGTTGGGTTCATAAGAGAACTGGAGAACTCCTTATTAAAGGGAAAAAAATTCAAAAAAAAAAATCGTAACTCAAAATGTAAATCAAAAACTAAAAAAGTGGTTTGGAGACCATGTTTCCCACATCGTCCTCGTTCAAAAAAAAAACAATACTGCATATGTGTAGTACCACCCCAAAAATCTAACACACCTCCAAAAACCTAAACCCCCCACCCCCACCCAAAAACCTAACCCCACCCCAACCACTCCCTCCTCACCCCAACCACCCCCTCCACACCCACCCCACACCCACCCCCAAAAACCTAAACCCCTCACCCACCCCTACCCAATCAAATAATATAAATATCAAGCAAAATTTCTCAAAAATCAAAATATTTAAACGAAAATATTTGTTCGAATAATTCAAAACATCATTAGTTAATACACGTTAAACGAAAATAGCTAATCACGTCGACCAAATTCTCGTCGCATGTCTTCTATTTGTTTTTAGAAGTTCTTCTTTCATGCGACGCGTTTGTTCCTCGTGTTGTTGGATTCTTGTTGTTGTTGGAGTTGTTCTTGTTGTTGTTGCCAATGAGGATGTGAGTGGTCGGGGTAGCTCGATAAACTAGAGCTTGTCTTTTTTCCACGACGACCAATACCTCGTACATGCCAACGCCTTTCACCTAAGGCTTCCTTCATAGCAGCAATCTCATCAAGTGGTGACAAATAACCTGAATCGCTTTCCGTCATTCTCTTCGCCACATCTTTAATCTTTTCCTACATAAACAATTAAACGTGTCATTAAATTTTTTAATAAAATTCATCAACATAACAACAGTAAAATAGATAACTAAGTTGTTCAACTATAAATAATACATGGTAATAACTCTCAAAATTCAATAAACCAATATTTTAGTCTATTAAAGTGGGTTCGAGTCATTTTTACCCATTTTAATAATACAAATAATATATGAAGTGTACTTTTTGTACGAGTCAAATGACCCGAACCCACTTTAATATACTTAATACATCCGCTATTCAAAAATAAAAAAAAGTAAAAAAAAATAGAAAAAAGAAAAATATGTATACACTTAATAAATATAAACTTTTATTCTATTAAGTGGGTTCGGATCATTTTGACTTATTTAAACTAAAAGTTGGATATACTAAGTGGGTTGGGGATATTTAAACCCATTTAAACTCAAAGTGATATATTATTAGTCATTTTAATCCACTTTAATAATACATATAATATATAAATTGTACTTTTTGTATGAGTTAAATGACCCGAACATAATTTAATACACTTAATACGTCCGTTGTTCAAAAATAAAAATAAAAGTAAAAAAAATTAGAAAAAATAAAAAATATATATACACTTAATAAATACCAACTTTTATTCTATTAAGGTGGTTTCGGGTCATTTTGACCATTTAAACTAAAAGTTGGATATATTAGGTGTATTAAAGTGGATTCGAGTTATTTAAACTCAAAGTTGGATATTATTAGTCCATTAAATTGGGTACGGGGTCATTTTGACCCTTTTAATACACTTAATATATAAAGTGTATTTTTTGTGTGAGTCAAATGACCCGAACTCACTTGAATACATTTATAGTTGGATACATTATACACTTAATAAATACCATCTTTTAGTCTATTAATGTGGGTTCGGGTAATTTTAAACCATTTAAACTAAAAGTTTGATATATTAAGTGTATTAAAGTGGGCTCAGGTTATTTAAACCCATTTCAACTTAAAGTTGGAGATTTTTAGTCTATTAGAGTGTATTCGGGTCGTTTTGACCCACTTTAACTAAAAGTAACACCAATAATCCTAAAATGCCTAAATGCACACAAAGACAGGGGGTGGCTTTCCCTATTTATCAATAGTAAGTTGTTGGCATGTCTAACCTAGCCAGATATGCCTAGAATGCAATAACAACATACAATAACAACATACTAAAGCATATGAATGGAAGTTTTTTTGTCACACCCCCAATTTCAACTAACGGAGTTTTACCGTTTTAGGAAGTGACAAACCAGGATCTCAGATATCAGTTACATTGAACGACTCTACATGGGACATAAGTGTAATATAATCAAAGTTCAGAGTTCAAATGCGGAAGCGTAAAGAAAATAAATGCGCAAAATACACGCGCCCCAAAAAGAACGTCCAAGTCCAAACAATAATAACAAGAAAACAATCAAAGTAGCAAGACATCAATAAATCAGGAGCATCCCATGCATGATCCTAGTTGTGCATTTGTGTCTTAACTTAGCGACCTGAGAAAACATGTAAGTAAAAATGTCAACACGAGGTTGGTGAGTTCACAAGTTTCAATATATAGATAAACGTTTACTAGATTTGTTGTACAATCAACATATATATACCAATGAGTAGCTAACCCATGTTCATGTTTGCTATTACGCTCGCAACCGTAAACTGACTGTTTGTATTGCCTCCCACCAGGTCTATCAACCACGGTGCACGTTTAGGTCAATATTGCACCCGTTCGATATCCAATCGAGTTAGCGCGACTAACGCGGGTGAGGTTTGTCAAACCCAGTAGTACTACCCAACATACCTCGCTATATTCATATTTAAACGGTTCGATGTGAGGACTTTCATGATAGAGTTTACGCATAGTCATAACAAGTGATATAAAATGAAGTACAAAAATCAAAAAGAGTTTGCATCATGTTTTCTCCCTCAGTTTAAAAGCAGTAAAAAGGGGCCGTGAAAACTCATCTGATTGCGAAAGTAGTAATCACACAAGTACGAGATTAAAATCTCAAGCGATAGCCTGACATGGCTCACAAATGTCCTAGCATTACAACATAACAGTTAGGGATTCAAAGGAAATATGTGACGACGACACAGAAAATAGGGAACATCCTAAAAGAAACGTTCTAATGATTAAGAGTAGATGAACATATTCATGGGAATGAGAATTCTTAATTAGGATAAATACGTTTCACGATGAATGACAAATAATATATAATAAATATATTCGAGCGTTTTGTCATTAAATAGTAGTCTAGAAAAATAATATTATTATATTATTTTTAAACTTGCATAGTTAGTACGATAACTATTTATGTGGCAAAAATAATAATATATTATTTTTACTCTAGTAAATAGACGTGTATAAATAATATAACATTTTATATTATTAAATAGTTTAAAATGTTACACGAGGTAAATAAACGAGGCAAAATAATATAAAATATATATTATTTTATACTAGAAGTCACGGGTTAAAAACAACGTAAATATATTATTTTGTTAGAAGTCGCGGTTTGAAAATAATATAAACATATTATTTTAAAATATGAGAATTTATACTAAAAATGGGTTACAAAATCTAACCCGAGCCCACGGGTGGTTTCCCGGGCTAAAACACTTTAATATGATATTATAATAATATAACAATTGATTTAAATATTAAAATATCATTAAAATAAATATTAAAAAAAAGAAAATAGGGGAGGAGGGTTCGAACCCGGGTCTCCTCCCCATCAGTCCAACGATCTAACCAACACAGCCCGCTAGGGAATCGCGTTAGAACCCGGTTCCAAAGGCTTTTAACAAACAACTCCGGGGTGTTCTTCCCTTTACGCGAAACCGGACCCAAATTCCCCCCTGAATCCACTGAATTCGATCATGATTTGGTACCGGGGCATAGGGGTTTTGCTTATAGGTAAGTTGCGATTCTGAGAATAGGTTTAATTGCAAAAATCATCAAGTTTACTATCGCCTATTGCTCGATTAATTCCCGAAAACGAAATTTTGAAACCAAGAATCAAATTGATGAAATCCTATAAGATTATGGGTTGAAACTATGGGGCTTTTACTAAAAAGAAGGTTTCGAAACTAATGACATAGTTTAATTGAATTAAGGTTAAGCCTAAGATTAAAACCCCCAAATCCGAATATGAAGAACCCTACTTTCCGGATCTTGTAAAATTGAGTGTTGTTTGATTTAATTAACATAGGGCTTTCATTATACAAGTGATTACGAGTCTAATGGTATAGATTAATTGGATTATAAACATGTCTAGGATCAAAAGCCCCAAATCCGTTTACGAACAAACCCTAGAATCAAGATCATATTCAATTCGATAATGTAAGCCCTTAAAAGTATAGGGCTTTCGATCTAGGCGTCCAGACGAGTCTGTAGACATGATCAATTTTAGTATTAATTATCGAATTGATAGGGTTCAATAAAACAGAATGTGTATGAACCCTAAGTTCTTGATTTCGAACGAATTGATATTTTAAGCCCTAGGTTTCATAGGGCTTTTCATCAGGAAGTGTAAACGAAGGTGAGGGTGTGTTGAATTACCAGAAACAGTTGCGAATCGACCGAGATCGACTAGGACGTCTCCGACTTCGCGCACGGTTGTTCTCTTGCGGCTCCGGCTTCGATTTCCGTGGAATTGATGTACGCGGAAGTTTTAGTTTGATGCGACTTGTGTGAGTGTATGCTCAATTTGTGAAAACAATATAAGCATTCGTCGATTTGTATCAAAGGGGCGACGATTTCGACTTGAACACCCATTATTGGGTTTAATTTGATATAATACGAGAATTAAAGGTTCCATGATGATCGTGAATGACATTTAAGTCTGTTTCAGTTACGAATTCTAATCGAATTCGGCTAATATTCACGGATTCAAGCTTCAAGAACAACGGTTTGACTTTGAAAGTCAAACGAAATTGGATTTAAATCAATTACAGAATTGGTCCCTCTGATTTCTCATATTGAGTTTAGAAATTTGGCGGAATAAGTCCCTGGAGTTTGGATTGGGTTATATCAGTTAAGGTTTAATCGGATTTAGTTAACGGGGTTAAGTTTTTCTATAGGGTTTTTAACGGAATTGTTAACGGAGTTAACCGGAAAAGTCGGGTTGTCACATTTTTACTTGCATAGTCTGATAATGCCTCATCGTTTACCCATCCCGTACTTGGCTTGTAATGCGTATCTTTAAAGCCTTCAATATGACGAGGATCCTCTCATTTTTTCATTCTGTGAACATAAAAAATAATATTATCGAGATTTCAATATGACAGTTAATACCTCTTTAGATAATAGTAACAATTTTTCTTACCTCCTTCCACCGCTTTTGTGTATAAGACTCACTCCCGTGATAACTTACATAATAGTGTTTTGATCGATTTGTTTTATTTTGTTCTGAGCGGTTCCTATATTCCTCAGTTAGAAACAATTCATCAATGGCCTGGTCCCAATGAAGGCCATCATATTCAGGTGGGGGACGATTCCTAGCCGCTTCAACATCGTCATAACCACCGGCTTTAATGAAATATTTTTTCAATTTTGCTTTCTGTCGCGCATATGCTGCTTGACACACGGCATTGATTGCGGCTTGAATTCTGCCCCAGTCGCTCATGCCTCTAAAGGAATCTAGATTGAAATATTGCTGTAAAAAGAAGTAATTAGAAACCATATATAAAAATAAAATACAAATTAAAAAGATATTAAACATGAAGATATATATATATATATATATATATATATTTAATTGTAACAAGTAACTTACAAGACTCGTAACTTGTAGGGATCGTAGATGGATGCCCATGGGGAGGTTGATCCCCCCCCCCCCCCTCGTGTATTTCAAATGGTAATAACTTTTATTTTATTTTACAGCATGTTCGAGCTTAGACAAACAGCCTGATGGCTTGGCGGTTAGATGAAATACGAAGAACGGAGGAGTTGCCGGGTTAGTATTAGAACGAGAACGAGTACGTTTTACGCGCCATAATATGTATACGATTCATCATTTTTTAAAATAATAAATAATATAAATAGAAGTGTAAAATACTTTTTTAAGTAATTATTTATAAAATAGTTTATTAAAAATATAAATATTTTTTTTAAAATAATTATTTTTAAAAATTAAATAAAACTATTCGAATTTTTGCAAAAAAAAAGAATTGTTAATACTAGAGGGTCGTAAATGCTTTCCGTATCAGAGGGGTCGTATCTAAGAGCATGTGGTATACCCAAGTGAGTGAGGGGAAAAGTGGTTGTCACGTCATTTTCTTCATTTCTCACACCACACTCACTTGGCAAGGGAAATACTCAAGTGAGTGAGTGTGGTGTGAGCATTAAATGCATTTTATAATTTATTAATAAAATTATATATTAATTTTATATAAATAAAATTACCTTAAATAAATTCTCCATAAATAAAATTACATAAATTATCGAACGAATAACTTGCGATGCCATACGCCATTTGACGAATCACGGCAATACACTTTTACGATACGACCCATATTAAACCTACCGGTATAACCCATGAGTGTGTAATCTTTTACTGATATGTTAATTATTTTATTTTTAAATTTTTTTTACTGATATGTTAAATATTGTTTGGGACAACTTTCGTACGGTTACTAATCCAAGATATTTTTCAGGATTACTTTATCAATCCCTATGCACCATAGTCCACCTGAACTCGCCTAGGTTAACGAGGCTGACGTCGATTTCCGGTAGATATGGAAGAATCAAGGGAGGCAAAATCTAGTATATTGATAGTAGGAGCAACCGGTAGATTGGGCTTTGAACTCGCCAAAGCTAGTCTCCAAGCATCTCATCCTACATTTTGCCTCCTCAGATCCTCCACCTTCTCCGACGCCGCCAAGTCCCGGAAGCTTCAAATTCTCTCCCATTCCGGCGCAATTGTCCTCCAGGTCCCAATTTCAATTGTTGTTTCATCTAATTAACCATCAGTTTAGAATCTATTTTGATTTTTGTAATAATTAGATGATAAAATTACGAAAATGATAAGAATTGTTCATTTCTAGGGTTCATTGCATGATGAAGGGAGTCTTGTTGAGGCGATCAAGCAAGTCAAAATTGTGATATGCGCTGTAAATTCAAAGCAAGTCCTTGATCAGAAACCTCTCATTTCCGCCATTAAGAAAGCTGGATGCATTGAGGTCAAATTGCATCTTAAAACCTCTCTTTTGTTATATGTATCAATATACTTTAACCATTTTTATCTGCTATAGTATCCTGTTTAAGCAATTATAACCATCTTTTACTGAAACACATGATTGTTGTAGAGATTTATTCCTTCAGAATTCGGATTGGATCCTGATAGAACTTGTATATCTGAAATGGATCAAGGCTTTTATTCAAGGAAATCTGAAATTAGACGACTTGTAGAAGCCGAGGGCGTTCCTTACACATATGTTTCCTGCAACTTTTTCATGAGTTATTTGATTCCTTCTCTGGTTCAGCCGGGCCTCAAGTCCCCTCCAAGGGATAAAGTCACCATATTTGGAGATGGAAATGTCAAAGGTATGTTTTTTTGGATATGCCATTTTTTCCCTTGAACATTTGATGTGGTGGTTCCAATACATTTACTTGTGAACGGGTTGATTTGGGTTGTCTATAACGGGTCAAACGAGTAAAAGAAAGTAGCTAAGAAGAAAACTCGTCAATTGAGTTGAGCGGGTTAAATCAATAGCAAGTCACTCAAAATGTTTATTTTTAACACACCCATCTTAAATTGCTTATAGTTTTTGTGATTGCATATAATGCATTAGTTATTAATATTAAACTTTAATAGTATTTGAACAAAAAAGTGTTTGCTGGACAACCCAACCCGCCCGCCTGCCCATTATGCCACCTCTAAAGACGGCTTATATTATCTTGTTTGTAATGTACTTTTATCTTGTGGCAATTCGCTACAATCTTCTCTCCGATACTTATGAAAGCATTCCATTCATTGGCAGAACTAGAGGGGGGTCCTAGAGTCTGTTGACCCTCCAACTAGCCAAATATCTAATAGTAGGAGTATCTTATATTGTTTTCTTGTAGTTTGACCACATACATTGTCGCAAGTAGAGTATTTTCAGTGAATGTAAAATAATTCTATTGACACACCCGGTTGAAAAGTTTTGGTTCTGCCACTGATTTCATTGTCTTTATTTCATGCATTAAACACATATAAAAAATGACAACAAAATTATGAAATTTGTAGGCATTTTTCTGAAGGAAAGAGACGTTGCTACATTCACCATTAGTACGGTGGATGACCCACGCACTCTGAATAAGGTATTATATCTTAGACCACCAGGAAACGTATACTCCATGAACGAATTAGTTGAGATATGGGAACACAAGATCGGGAAACAGCTTAAGAAGATTTATGTTTCTGAAGAAGATCTTCTCAAGAAGATCAAAGGTAATGCTGTGATCCAAAATAAGTTTATATATGTTTTCTGGGATTTTAAACATCATATCATGGCATTTGAATAAAATTTGTTGTGTTTTCAGAAACACCCTATCCGGACAACATGGAAATGGTTTTCATATACGCGGCATTTGTGAAAGGGTTTCAGACATGTTTTGAAGTGGAGGCTTCTGGTGGTGTTGAAGGGTCAGTGTTGTATCCACAGTTGAGGTACACCACCATAACTAGCTATTTAGACACCCTACTATGATTCTGTTAATTTTAAGTGTTGGTTAATAAGTAATGGTAGGTAAAAATAACAGGTCATGAGTTTGAATACCATAATTACAAAACTCACCTTTGTTTTTATTTATCATGAACAAAAGTGTGTTCGATTGTTAGTGTTAGCACATACATGGATCGTAATTACACATGCATATGTTTTGACGACGATAAGAACTAGTAGTATACCACTATACCCGTCCCAGTCCGGGTAACACAATACAAAAGCTGTTAAAATTGTATTTCTTTCTTTTTCTCTACTACCTTCATATTAACAAACGTAATAGAACATTTAATTCAAATTAATAAACTTAACCGTGATCTACGCCTTAAATCGTTTGGGCCTCAATAAACTTCTCCTCAGCCTCGATTACTGCCCAACTTCATGTTGTGGTCTTATGGACCTGATTCTTGGCATCTAGCTTTTTTTTTTTGAACGGCAACGCTAGATATTCTAGGATAATTGGGTTTCCCCGGGGCAACACCTAGAACATCTAGGGCAGCCCACCACAGGAGGAACCCCCCCAACTGGGTAAACCCCCTGACCTGGCCACAGACCCCTTTTTTGCTGTTGCCAGGATTCGAACCCAAGACCTCCATTATGGGAAGTCTTGGCATCTAGCTAATGGACTTTTGTGTGTAACTTATTAATTTTCAATTCCTATTATATAAATTTTAATTTATCGTATTATTGTTTTTTTTTTGTCTCGAGTGTGTATTTTGAACCTTGTGCCTAAGAAAAGGAGAGCCCTTTGTGTCGTGAGTTATTTTGTAGACATAAATGATTGAGTCCTCAAAACAATGAATCAAATCTTTATCCAAAACATACGAGCATAGTAACCAAGTTAAGCTATGTAACTCAACTAATGTTGATATTCATGCTGGAAAATTGCTTAAAAAAACTTACAAATACAATGAAATACCAATTGTACAAATAACCACCACAATTTGTTTAACTTGTAACAACAGATGAGTAATTGTTAAAAGTTTTAGGTAACTTTATTATGTTGGATTATGATGGATTTTTAACGTTGCTATCTACAAGTAATATTTTAATTCTTTTTCCATGTACAACATATAAGACAATGATTAATGAAACTTACGAAAACTGGTGCTTTCTTTTATTTACACACATCCACATGTGAAGACAATCGAAATAGTTGCAATGTACTGTTATAAAACCTATAAAAGATATATTTCATTATTTTTGTCTGTTACATTCGTATTCCAAAACAACAATTTTAAATATAAAATTACATACAATAGTCAAATTAATAATATATTACTAAATGACTGGGAATTAACAAACATAACAGAACAATTTACTTCAAGCAAGATTCAATCTTTTCTTCCTAAAAAAAATCAAAAATAAAAAAACTAAAAAAAAAGAAGAAAAACATACTTTCATTTGTGGCGTTTGAGTAGAACAACCAGCCCTGCATAATATATAATTAAATTACATAATGGTTTACAAAATCAAAAGTCGCAAAATACTAAAAACAATCAAAAATAAAAACCTGCATAAGCTAGACTGCATCCTTGTTTGCTTTGGCCATTGCCATTCTTAAACAGCAGTGTACCGGTACCCTGCAACAAAACATCCACGTCTGCATCAATTCAACATCTCCCTTAGAAACAGGAAACAGACATCAAAAATGCACACTAATGTCTCTTGAACTCACACGCAAATGTACAAATGTATATAAAAATATGACATTTTAATTATTAAATCTTATGTTAATTTCTCAATGAAGTTTAAAATTTTAGTAAATACCCAACCAAGTTAATTTATGACATAAAACACAAAAATATAAATGGGTTAGACGGGTCAACCTGCAAACCTGGCGGTTTAAAACGAACACAACCCGTTTAGGCAATTATAATAATTATCTAAAAAAAGAACGATAATGTAGATTTGATATGCATTTCATACTTGAGATATCCACAAAGCATGTGTTTTAGCCACAAATTAATCTATGGAGATCAAAGCATTAGGTGAGAGGTCCACAAATTCGTAAGTAGTTTAGAAATAAGCCTGCAAAAGATTTCAAGCATTTAGTGTATGCAAATTATTATGTCTAAAGGAACTGGTTTCTTACAAAAACAAATATAACATTTGCAACAACAATGTATAAATACCAAATACACTTAAAAAAAGATTGCAAATATAAAAGCATTGAAGCTATTAATTACACATTTTCTGAGCAGTTTCAACATTGAGAAATAGATTAACAAATGAGTATTTGGCCGATATTTACAAAAAGGTAAGGGTAATTTAGGAACATCAGTTCGTTCAATTTTAAATTCAATACAGAATTATTATGTCAATAGTAATAAAATTGACAGAATCAAATTGTGTTTTTTATTTCTGTGTACTGGGTGCCTATGTTATCAAGCTATCAATTTCAAAAACTCAAAATCAAAGTAAGACAGAGTAATAGAAAAAGATAAAGTACCTGTTACAATAATTTTGTATGCTGTGGGTGCCTATGTTATACCCAGTTATATGTAGACTTGTAGCCGTAGGAGATGTAGTTCGAGTTTCCCATCACGGATGTAAAACCATACGACTCAAGCCGCCACCTAGACCCAATATTAAGCAGACCTTCCAATTGAGAAATGGTCTGCAGAAGGTGACTTATGTTAGGTGTGGAGTCTCGTTTAGAGGCGGCCGGCCCTAATGGGCCTATCTCTACGGTTTGGGACTAACTTGGAGAACAAGTTAGGAACCCTAGTTTTAATCTATAAATACCCTATGTTGTAACTGTAATCCGTGTGCCTAGAGCTTAATGAAATAACCTAGTTGCAGCCCGTGGACGTAGGTCCCCCACTGGGCCGAACCACATAAAATTCTTGTGTCGTTTATTTTTCTGTACCGCGTGATTATCGCTTGTGCATGTGTGTGTGTGTTGATTCCGCTGCGCCACGTTGTTCCTAACAAGTGGTATCAGAGCTTTGGCTCGTTATTTACACACGGTCTGCACGGTTTTCGATCGAGAAAAAGGGTAGAGGCTGATCGAGGGTTGATTCAGATCTGCTGCTACAGTACCGCCGCCGCCGCTACAGTACAGCCGTCGCCGTGAACAGTGTTTTCCGGCGTGAACAGTGTTCCAGAAATTTTTTCATTTTTCTGCTGCTGTTCCAGGGCTGATTCGCAGCCTGGTTTCTTGTTTTTTGGGCCGCCGGAATTAGGGTTTTTTCAAACCCTAGGTTGCGCAGAAGGGGAAAGAAAACGGGGATGTTTTGGAGGAAAACAGGGCTGTTTCGAGAGAAAACAGGGCTGTTCGGGACTGATTTGGAGTGATTTTGCAATTAGAGTTTCTGTTGTGGATCTCTTGGAGTTGCTGGTTTCACTCGGGTTTGCAGGTGAAGCGTCGGGTCAGGTGTCTCGGGTTATGATATCGCAGGTATAAACGGTTTTGTTTATAGTACCGGGTTAATCACTTTGAAGTCGCGGATTAGGGTTTGGTTATAAAACTCTTGGATTCGTCGGGTAAAGGTTAGAGATTTGGTTAGTTTTTGTTGACTGTTTATTATCAACTGTTTGGGAACCGGGTTATGTGAAATTCAGTATTCGGGTTTAGATTTGTCTGCAAGGTTTATTGCAGGAGCAAATCGGTCATTTGACATGTTCGGTAGAACAACTGTCAAATTCAGGCCCGTGACATTACTGTGTTTATTTCACTGTTTCGATATGTTTTCTGTTTGCTATTGTTATGGCTGAAGACGGGATGGTTATTATCCAAAGGTTTGACGGTTTGGAGGTTGGTTGGTTTTGTCAAAAGAACTTGAGTGTGGTACTGTGGGATAAAACCGGTGAAAATGGAACCAGCAGGTTTGGAATGCTTTGGGTTTTAAGTATTCCGGTTCTGGGGTGCTAGTGACGACATAAGTGAAAATGAAAAGGAAGTCAGGTGATATTGCTCGGTTGAAAGATTTTTTGGTTAGGGTTAGCCGATCGGGTGTACGGTCGCGGAATCCTTGGTACCGTTTGCTTTCATCATGAAAGCTCTGCTGTTGTTATAACCGTTTGCCGGTTAGCTGGTCTAGAACTGTGAAGTTGTTTCTTGTTCGGTGGTGATCAGTGGTACGACATTTGGCATGGGTTGGGATAACAGGGACAGTGGGAGCTGAGCATAGTGCTGCATAGAGGTATGTGACATTCTTTAGAGTCGATGTCAAAGATAGTAAATTCTGCTTCTGAGAATGTGTCTGGGTTGATGCATTGGGACTCAGTGAAGGCAGTGGAGACTCTTGGGTTCAAGATTATGGTATGCTTCATTACTCACTTCTGTGAAGCATTGGTGAATCTATTGTTTGAAGACTTTGGGAAGATACAGGTTTATGTATCGCTGGAAGAAGGGAACCAACTTCCGAGTATTAAAGTCTTGGCTCGCTGCATCGGGTAGAGCTAAGTGGATTCATTTTGCAAGTGTGAATCCTAGAGCCACGGAGATGTTAGCTGAGTGCATTCGGAGGTTTAAACCAGGTCAGGGGTTTTGGGAATAGTGGGAGCATAGGACGTGTTCTGGGTACAGTTCAAAACACCGTTGGGTTTTGAAGACCGGAATTCCGAATGGGAAAATCTCTCCACGGTACTTGCATGTTTTGGAGAGTGGTGTTTCCTCTGGAAGTCTCTGGAGTCGGTAGTTCGAGTGAGTAGGTGCCGGTTAAGATTGAGGATGAGTCAATGACGGGTTTTGCCATGGCTGGGTCAGTGATGACTGCTGGGTTGGAGCTCGGGGGAGCTTCAACGGGCTCTTCTGGTAATTGAGGAGTTGGCTGCTACAACTAGGAGGATTGGAATGAAGTCTTAGCTTGTTTATGGGAACTGAAGGCTTGGAGAACTTTTGTTATTTGAAATCTTAGCTTGTTCTTGGGAGCTGGAGGCTTGAAAACTTCTAATAGTGAAGTGTTAGCTTGCTCTTAGAACTGGAGGCTTGGAGGATTTCTGTTATTGAAGATTACTGGAGTTAATGGTATAGGGTCTGCTTGGATGGTGGATTGAGGATTGCTCGAGCCTCCAAGTGGGAGATTGTTAGGTGTGGAGTCTCGTTTAGAGGCGGCCGACCCTAATTAGGGTTAGCCGGCCCTAATGGGCCTATCTCTACGGTTTGGGCCTAACTTGGAGAACAAGTTAGGAACCCTAGTTTTAATCTATAAATACCCTATGTTGTAACTATAATCCGTGTGCCTAGAGCTTAATAAAATAACCTAGTTGCAGCCCGTGGACGTAGGCCCCCCACTGGGACCGAACCACGTAAAATTCTTGTGTTGTTTATTTTTCTGTACCGCGTGATTATCGTTTGTACATCTGTGTGTGTTGATTCCGCTGCGTCACGTTGTTCCTAACAACTTATGCCTGTGCATTCTTTGTTTAACTCTTTTAGACATTTTAGACTTCCTATTTCCTCGCACAATAACTCCTACAATGCAAAATCCATTCTTTCCCCAAACATATGAGATCAAAAATAGCATTAGAACATACTCATCTATCAAGTCCGAGAAAAAACTCACCAAAAAGGACCTAAAACCATGCGTGCTACATCCCTCAAAACATAAAACATATCCTATTTATTTCTGAACATGATACTGAACCTGATACATTTGCAAATCTATACCAGAACAACCAATGAAACCTTATTAACACCAAGTTCATCAATAACAGATTCCAGAGCTGACACAAATTATGCATGTCAACAAATGCAACCTTCATTTCAATCTCTATCATAAAAATCAGATTATTCACTTACAGATGTATCTGCATCAAGTTGATCATCTTCACATGCGCTTATAGAAATGGCGTGTCTGCCAGTGTTACCTTTAAAAACACCAGATGGAGGGCGGTTATCTATCCAAGCATTCCTGCTAACGAACCAAAAATGCACAAACTAATTTAAATACTATGCCCAACTATCAAAACAATCTAAATTATATAAAATATGCTTAATGAGACACACTTCTTCGTGCTATAGACGTGTGGTAAATCAAGAATTATTCCACTGCGAAAAGCATCAATAGTGGCATGAAGTTTGACACCGCTCTTGAGAAATCTAACGATGGTGTCATTGATTTCATTATCAACAATCATTCCAGCAGTTATAAAATCTAGAGGTCATATTGTTTCATCAAACCCATCAATTTCATCATCAAAAAAATCAGGTTGCCTTAACCCGTGACATGAAAAATAGAACACCAGTGAGTCCCTGTTGGCTAACCTTCACAAGCCACCCAAAGCTTCTTGGATATTTCTTTTTGTTGGATGAGGATACGAGTTCATTTCTGCATTGCACATTTCCAACCAAAGGGTCAAATTACCAAAAAAATAAAATAAAAAAAATCTCCCTGTTGAAGCCTTAGACAACTCACCTCATTGACGCCATGAAAGAATACACCCGAATGAGTCTAAATCCTAAGTGGGCATTTTAACAAACACCTTATGTGCATCACATCTTTTACACACATAATTCAACTTTCAAACAGGTTGATAAGATGTTAGAACATAGAATAAAGATCAACAACAGAGTAAAAAAACATCAGTGTGATGTAGAAAAGATTAAAATTCAAGCAAGATGATGAGAACTTCATGGTTGATCATTTGAAACATAATAATTCAAAAAATGAGGACTTACCACACACGTAGAAGGCTTAGACAACTCACCTCATTGACGCCATGAAAGAATACACCCATATGAGTCTAAATCCTAAGTTGGCATTTCAACAAACACCTTATGTGGATCACATCTTCTACACACATAATTCAACTTTCAAACAGGTTGATACAGATGTTAGAACATAGATTAAAGATCAACAACAGAGTAAAAAAACATCAGTTGATCTCCAAACCCTAAATATTTCTACATACAAAATTAATGGCGAACGAAGATTATGATCCAAAGCACAAAAGCATATTCGGAACTACTAATTAACAAAATTCGTGAATCAATTTAATAAATAACACATATGATAACGAAAACCTAAGAACCTAGTTCGTTTAGAGTTAAAAAAATATCTAAAAACTCGAATGCCGGGAAAAAGGACTCACGGGATCTGAGAACGATTTGAGCTTACATGTCTGCCTCTGCCTTGTCGGAGTTGCTGCTGTGGTGGTCTCAACCATCATAATCGTCCTGGTTGGAGACGGATTTGCAGGACGAATGGACGATCCGTCTGATGGTTCAGTATCATGTTCAGAAATAAATGGAGATAACCGTGGGTATGGAAAAACCGTAGAAGGTAACTGCAAGAGGCGGAGGACGATCCGTGTGATGTAGGTTGATCCGCGTGAGATAGGTAACTGTCAAAATTTTGTATTTTAAACGGTCGGGATGTTCTAAAACGACAGTTATTGGTATTTTAAATGGCTGAGATTGAGTTTCAAGAAACACAAATGATGGTTGACGGTCTATATATTAATTAATAAGGTGTGATGTAAATGCTACTTACAAATGGTTGTATGTTCATAATCCATCCTTCTGATATCATAAATTTAAAGCAATATGAAAACGGTGAAAGTCAAAACTGTTGATAAATACATATGTGACATCGATCGTGGATCAACCACAAAGAAACTCAGAAGATTTGGTGAGACATTGGTAAAGGAAAATCCTCTAAAAAACATCAAAGTTTGAGAAGGTCATGGGTTTTTCACTCTTACAGGAATAAAGAAATTTGTCTTTAAAAAAAATGGTGAACAATAAAAAAACGGGATGGAGTGTAAAGAGAAGAACCAGGATCAATGTCACGTGTATCAACCGTCCAAGCAATAGACATTTCTCTCAACAATGGGTCAATCGTGGTATTCTCATTCAAGATTAATCGTTAAAGAACCTGGATCAATGTGATGGATCGACTATGTATCAACCGTTAAAGCAAGAGACATATTTCTCTCAACTATGGGTCAATCGTGGTATTCTCATTAAAGATTAATCGTTGAACTTCAAACTTTTAAGGGAAAATAAATCGACAAAACAAATTCAAGAGAAATGAAGTATCGAGCAAAAAATGCAAGATTGATAAATGTCACATTCAGATATGATAAAAAAATCACTTGATAAAGTCTTAAATTTTTTTTAAAAATGTTCTATAAAAAATAAAAGAGTAAATTACCGTTTGCGTCCATGTGGTTTACACGATTTAACATAATGCGTCCCTAATACGAATTTTTAACGCTTTTAGTACCTGTGGTATACCATCTGTAACACTCTGAGCCACAGGGCCTAACTCCGTTAAATTCTTCCCGTTAAGTTTTTCAACGAGGGGTAAGATGGTAATTTCTCTTTTATATAACCCTAAAAATCACATTGAACCCCCCACCCCCACCCCACCCCACTTCAACTCACGCAACCCTCTTGCTCTCGCCGTCCGACCTTTTCCTCGCAATGGCTCTTCGAGTGGATGCCCTCCTAGACAACCAGGCTGTCAGAGGTACAATTTTTGACCTTTTTCGTCATTTTTGTGTTTTTCTTTCCTATCGATCGGTCGGTCCTCCTAGACAACCAATTTTTGACCTTTTTCATCAAATTTGTATTTGATCGGACATTCTAATAATCCTCATTTTTTTATGTTTGAAGCCGGAGTGCGGGTGCATGCGACCCCTACTCACCTTCGGGTGCGGGTAAGAGTCGTGTTGAAGTTCCTTTTCAACTGGGAATTCAATTTTCAGGTGGAATATGGCGGGGACAGGTATTTTCGGGGACATAAGTTTTGTCAAATTAGTAGTTTCGGGTGTATTTTGGATTGGATTTTTTGGTGTTTTTGCGTATGTATATTGGATTGGATTTTTTTGGTGTTAATGATATGACAGGGGTTAATGATACGACTTATTCCTGTGTGTATTTTGGATTGGATTTTTTGGTCTTTTTGCGTGAAATTAGTAGTTTCGGGTGAATATCAGTCTTGCCAGCAGGGACTCAGACAGGGACGCAAGCGGATATTACATATTTCCAGGGACGCAGACTGTTATACAGTAAAAGGGTACAACGGACATTTCACCTAAATTTAAACTGAAAATTTGGCGAAGGTAAGTCCAGGGACTCAGAGTGTTACAGATTGTATACCACAGGTACTCAAAGCTTTAAAAATTCTTGTTATGGACGTATTGTGTTAAATCGTGTAAACTACAGGGACGCAAACGGTAATTTACTCGAAATAAAATGAAAAAAAGTCACTTGATAGTCTTAAAAAAAATTTAAAAATGTTCTATAAAAAATAAAATGTTTATAAAACAAAGTCTTATAAATTTAAGTGAAGCTTCGTAAAACAAATTGTTTATAAAATAATCAAAATGACTATAAAATAAATTTAAAACTTCAAGTATTTTTATAAAACAATCTACTTCGTATAAAAATTATTGAATCTTTTATGAAATAGCAAAAGTGTTTTAAGTTGTTGGAAGGATCTTTTACTAAAGTGAACATTGATTTTTCTCGTTGTTGGTAGAGATGTTTTTGACAATAAAGTTTGTAAAGTCATTTTTGCACAATCAAATTGATGATCACTTTTACGAGCTTGTGTAATTGTGTCCTAGAAGAATAGGACACCCGTAGGTAGAGAACATGATCATTTCCAAAGGATGAAAACACGTATAAGACAATTATAAGATGTAACTTGTCCTATATCATGTTTATTAAATCATACTTTACAAGTTATATTTAATCGTTTCATGATGTTTTATCATTATTTTATGTTTTCTTTATCCCGACCAATCTCCATTTTTGTCCCTCGAAGAAAAAATCGTGGATCCGCTACTGCTCCATATTAGACCTGATTTCGAATCCAAAGCCTATCCCCAATGATGTTACATACGCGGTAAGAGGCTCTCCTTGATATACAATGAGAATACCCTTGTAAAGTCCCTCAGTCAACTAGTCAAACAGACAAGGTCATCATTTCATTTAAGATGAACCATGGTTCCATCTCTTATGGTGCACCCAGACTCCTTCAAAGCCATGTCAAAGAAACTACCACCATCAATCCTAGAGTCCATACAAGGAGGAGCAAACTCCATAAGAATGTCCCTTAATGTAATCATTCCTTTTACCCTTCCACACGCATCTACAAGAAAACTAAAATTGCTCTTCTTTTCTGATAAATTCTTCATGACTTGCTTCAGGGTGTCGGTTTCTGTCGTGTTTGTGACAGGTGAGTCCATTCTGGGTTCAAACTTGTTGTTCAGTGCAAGGGTTCCTGCAGATATAAGAGCCCCGAGCTCGTGGTTCACGCCATGGTTGACTGGATCCCTATCTGTGTGAATGAATTGGTCAACACTTCTATTCCTGCAAATGAAAAAAGCATAATGTAATGGCTTAATAACTAAATCATGATATACTGATATAGATAAGAATTAATGCGTACTCTCTCTCGGTAAAGATGTGATCGTCGTCCAAAAGATGATGAATGTCACTGACTCGGATACATCCAATGAGCTTCTCCGTTTTTCGGTCCACTACTGCAATTGCACAAACTTTATTATTCCATAAGATATCAACCGCGTGTGCAATGCTTTGATCATTGTAGATTGAAACAATTTGGTCGCTGTGTTCGAACCTGACAATTTGACATATTTTTCTTTCAGAATTTAACTAAAAGAATCTCCATGTCTGATATATTATTTCCATAAGATATGAACGGCTTTTTGGAAATTTAAGGTAAGTGAAGAATTTGCAAGTTGGAACCTGAAATCTGACAATGGTTTATCTGCAATGCTGTCAAACCACTCTAGCCCGCTCGACTGAAGGAGTATATGGTTTACTGAATGCTACCGAAACAAATGTATCAAACTTAAG
The DNA here is from genome assembly GCA_023525975.1 of Smallanthus sonchifolius. NCBI lineage: Eukaryota > Viridiplantae > Streptophyta > Magnoliopsida > Asterales > Asteraceae > Smallanthus > Smallanthus sonchifolius. The sequence continues at coordinate 76,747,103 of CM042033.1, forward strand.
CATCTGTCCTTTGTGGTGAAAGAATTGTACAGGTGGACATATACCTGTTGTGAATATGTATAGAAGCGTGAAAATGATGAGGTACCTCGGTAACATAGCCCATAACCTTTGAGCTGAGATGCTCGGCCACAGGGACCACGCTCAGGCGGTGTTTAGACAGCAATAAGAGAACATGGAAGAGGCTCTGGTCCAGTTTTACAGGGAATACAGGATTCCATAAAAATGATGCAGCCAATTCTCCTATCTGGGTCACGTCAACAATGTCAAATGATGTAAAAATGGCTCATACAGCCTAGAGGTGGAAGTTCGACCCGTTGATTTAAAACTGGGCCAATTTAGATTATGTTTTTTACACCGAAGAGATGAATTGGGTAAAATTAATATATCTACCTAAAAAGATGTGTTAAATGGGCCCAATTGAGCGGAAATCGTTTAAAGTGTATTTTTAATGCATACAACCTTTTTTTCAGGCGTATCATCCTTACACACAACCTCTTAATCACTTTATTCAGAAAATTATATAATAATAATACGGTTTTCGAAATTAATCATATTTTACACTCTAGTTATTTATAGACAAATAAATAAGATCGGACAAGAAGTGTTTCAGGTCAACCAAGCTCGATACCAACCTGCCTTCACCTTTATGAAAAATCAATTTTGACCCATTACTCCAACCCCACCCATTTTGCCACCTCTAGTAGAAGCTTCTCTCAAGGAAAATAAACATTGAATTTGGAGTGTATGGGGTCATATTTGAGTTAGAAAACTAACACATTCAAGTTGAAAGCAAAAATGGATTATTTTTAGGCAAAGGTTAGCGACTAATGCCTAAGATACATATGCTAATGTAACTAAAGTTCAGAGAGAACACCTTAGCCTCGGAAACAACTGATATTTTATCAAGCAAAGAGAAGAATCCGCGCGGCTTAATCTTCTTCAAACCTTTATCATGATCAATCTTGGTTCCTCTTTGATGTTTATAAAATTCCTAAAATTGAATTGATTCATTGGTGAATATGTTCTAGATAAAAATCCATAACCATGAATCAGATCTAGCTCATGTGTTTTAACCATTTTAGTTTTTTTCCATGGTCTTTAGAACTTGGGTTCGTGTTTTAGGGGCCTAAAGCGAATTCTAAAATCAGGACCCATTTCGTAAAAAAAACATATTTTTTTGTTTAGGATCCTAACACGCGGGGATACATTGACACATCACACATGTTTTTTTAAAGTTTGAGTGAGTTTTAGTAAAAAGAAAACGTTTCCAAATATATTGATTATTTGATCTACTTGTCAAAACCTGAAAATTAAACAAAGTTTAATCCTAAAAATTTGAGCCCTTCCAATATCCAAGCTACAGCTATAGTGGGCCATATCTAGTCGAGTCACCCCTGTTAACAGTTTGAGCCCTTTGTTTATATAGTCGAGTCACCCATGTTAACAATTCAAAGTAATAACTAACAATGGGCCATATCTATATCTATACTATATAATAAATAAAGGTTTTTCATGCCACGTGTCGCCTTCATATTCATTCTCATCATTTTTTTCCCGCTTCTCTCTCTTATTAAATACACCTCTATCTAGGGGTGTTCATCAGGTTTTTTAATCGGGTTTCGGGTTATTCGGTTCGGCTTATTCGGGTTTTTTGTTATAAGAATCCTACCCGTTTACCGAACCAAATAAGATTCGGGTTAATCGGTTTCGGGTTATTCGGTTTCGGGTTATTCGGTTTCGGTTTTATTCGGGTCGGGTTAATCGGTATTCGGGTTTTTAAATACAAGTTGCAACGCATACTTTATTATTTAACTTAACATTATATTTATTAAGTAATAAGCATAAAATGTCAAATAAAAACCTTCTCAATATGATTTTTCATTCAAACCCATGCACTAAACCCATATTAACTAAAAAAACACCAAATAAAATAATCAAAAAACTAACCAATCCTATAAACTAAAAAAAATGACAAATCGCATCAACCAACAAACTCGTTAACAATGTTCACTCTTCAAATTCTCACATTCATGTCCGCTCGTACGTTTTCAATCATAAATTAAAAAAAAATGAAATAAAATAAGCATTAAAAATGGTTAGATGTATACTGAGCTAAGATTGCAAATAAATATTAATAATAAAATACCTTTTTATTATTATTCAGGTTAATCGGGTTAACCCGATTAACCTTTTTTTAACTCAATTACCAAACCGAATACTACCTTCGGGTTCCATCTTAAACGGGTTCGGGTTGTTCGGGTTCCATCTTAATCGGGTTCGGGTTAGTTTGGGTCGGGTTCGGTATTCGGGTTTCGGATAAAATGAACACCCCTACCTCTACTTTTAATAATAATATATTTTTTAAAGAAAATACTAATCTTTATATTAATAAATCTCCGGCATATTTTGACAAGTGTATGTGTTAACGAATTATATTGTATTCCACGGGTTTATTCTAACCCGTATAAAACACGAGTTTTAAAAAAATAAATTTTTTATTGCTCAATATATAATATTACAGTTATTCAACCGTGTAATACACGAGATTTTAACCTAATATATATATATAAATATTAACTTCAACAAAATTGATTAATGATCCAAAAAACAAATTGTTTTAAACAAATGAAGAGAGGAATTACCTGGAGAGACCAAAGAACCATATTTGAAAAACTTATGAATCCAATATATGGATGGGAGAATGATGTGTTGAAGGTGGTGGTTGGATCTGGTTCCGAGCTATCATCAATAAGAGCTCCACTCACATTCTTTTCATACAACATCTTAATCCCATCCTTCATACATGTATGTGTTTTCACTACCAAAACTGCCATTTGAGTAATTAATAAAACTGTGTGAATTGAAAACCCTAATTTGGTGAAATTGTACCTGTAGATGGGGAATTGTGGATTCCAGGGATGGAGGAGATCGGAATGTGATCAAGGAAGAGTTGGAGAGCAGTGGCGGGATCAACAGGTGGTGCTGTCGGATCGGCGTCGGAATCGGTCTCGGAGATGGTTGATATGATTGCATCTTTCTTCTCGATGATTCCACCTTTCGAATCATTCACTATTTCTTCAACCTTTCTTAGATCCATTTGCATTGCATTTCCGAATGCTTCTTCTGGTGTCTGTTATATGGAATGGTGTTCTCGAGGTTGAATATCCACGTGTATTTTTGTGTTGCCTCGTGGCTTTCCAGGGATCGGTTGTGTGTTGCTATCAAATCCCAATGCTTTAATTTAAGGATTTAAATATTTAAAATCAAATAATCTTACCGGTTAAAAGTTAAAACATGAACTAGGGCTAGGGCCTCGCCCAAATTATTGGACGCTCGAAGCTTAATCGAAAAATGTTTGAAAATACGCTCGTTTTATTTCGGCTATAAACGAATTGAACGGCTTGGTTCGGTTTGTAAACGAGCCAAACACAAGTATAGGTAATCTCGCTCGTTGCTCGTTCTATTAGGTTTGAACTATTTTTTATTTATTTATTTATATATATATATATATATATATAATTAAAGAATTAATCATTATACATTTATACATACCTCTTTTGGCCCAATCTAGGCCTAGCAAAATGGGCGGGTCGGGCGGATTCGGGTTACGGGTCATAACGGGTTCGGGTTAGAATGACTTCGGGTTAATACGGGTTAGGAGCAAAATGACTTCGGGTTAAAACGGGTTTAGAGAAAAATGAGCCCGGGTCAAACGGGTTCGGCCAATACAATGGGAGGTGGTGGGGGCGGCGCTGCAGGTGCCAGTGGCGGCGGGCGGGCGGGTGGGGGTGGTGGTGGTGGCGGCGGCGGCGTGTGGCGGCGGGCGGTGTTGAGGCGTGTGGCGGCGGAGACGTCAAGGGGGGTGGCGAGTGGTGGCGGCGGGCGGGTGGTGATGGCGGCAGGTGACGGTTGAGGGGCAGGGTGGCGGCGTGTGGCGGCGGCGGCGTCAGCGAGGCAGTGACGGTGGGTGGGGGGTGGCGGCGATGGTCGGTAGCCGTTGGTGTGAAGTGGCGGCAAGGCAGTGGCGTGTGGTGGTAGTGGGTGGGGGGTGGCGGCGGGTGATGGCGATAGCAGGTAGAGGTGCACAAAACGGATTTTTTAAAATGAACCGGTTTGGTCAACGTTTGGTCAAAACCGGTTTGGCCCTAAACCGGTTCAGGTTAACCCGGTTTACAAGAGAGGAAAACCTAAACCTATTAAACCGATTAGGGTCGGGTTATGACCGGTTTACCCTTTAAACCGGTTTTATATTTAAAAATCAAATAAATTCAATAAAATTCAATATATTTAATAAAAAATCAAAAAAATATATATAACAAATATAAAGTATAAAGTTCAACGTTTATTAATAGTTGAAAAGTTCGGGAAATTAAAAATATTACAAGATAAAATTATAAAATTGGAAAACATTACAAATGACAATATATATTTTTATTTTTTGAATTATTCTTGTACGTTATCTTCGGAACCGTAGCTTCGTAGCCTTGCATCTTCGGCTAGTTCTTCATCGGTGACTGGTTCGGATATTCCAAGAACAACCTCGTTGTTGTGTATGGTTTCTTCGGCTTTAATTTCGTCTTCGAGAGAAGTTTGGTCTTGTACCACTTGATGATGTACCCATTGTATCATGTGGAGTCGGAGTTGTACCATATTTGTGTAAATAAACATCAAATAAATCTTGTAAACATTTGTTAAAATATGTTTTTTGTGTTTTGTGCAAAATGGATGTCTTCAACATCCAAATCTAAAGCATAAGTAATTTTAACAATCAACGTTTCAACCTCGAAAACATTTATATTAGGGTTTAACGCGGTGGCACAAGTTATAACGGGAGACATTTCTTTAAAATATTTTACTAATTTTTCTTTCATAGGTTTTATCATTTTTGTAAAAATAGTGCTTTTATTTTCAAGATCCGACAACTTGTTAGCCATTAAAAATATTTGTTTAAGAGTTAATGGACTTGTGGGATAATAAACACCGTATAAAAAGTGGTGGTGGATTTGAAAACTTCAAGCAATTCGGTTACGTCTTTTAAAATGTCCCAACTCGTAGACGGAAACTTTAGAATTCTACGACGAGGTTTTGAGGAAAGCATTTCATGAAACATTTGTAAAGTTTATCTTTGTCGTAAAACGCTTTGAAACATATTATGAGTCGAGTTCCATCTTGTCTCGACGTCCCAATTCGGACCTAAGCAAAGATTATTCGTTTCACGACAAAATCTAATATAATCATGGTATCTTTTTTTGCTACTAAAAATATCTTTAAGCATTACTCTAAAAGCATTTGTTAAGTTTGAAACGTCTTCAATTGCAAGCCCGGCTTGCACCGCCAAGTTAATGATGTGTGCAACACATCGACTATGGAAAAAATCGCCGATGCAAATCGGTTTATATTTCATTTTTTTTAGAGTTTAGAGAGCGTTTAAATAGTGGTTTTAGATATTAGAGAGTGTAGAGAGAGGTGCGGTCAACCATAAACACCCCCACCTATTTATATTGATTTATGGGTGCAAATGGGGCCAAAAAGCCTCCCAACGGCTATATAGCCGTTATGTAACGGCCCTTTCATTTCAGCGACTAAACCGGTTTAAAAACCGGTTTGGATAAACCGGTCCTCAACCCGATGGAACCCTGGATGTTTTAAACCGGTTATAAATCGACGGTTTATCCTTAACCTGAACCGGTTTGCCTTGAACCGGTTAACGCTAAACCGGTTTTCCGGGTTGGACCGGTTTGAAAATTCAAACCGGTTTTTTTGTGCAAGTCTTATAGCAGGGGTGGGGACGCGGGTGGGGTGACAGTTTTTTTTGGTAACCCATATGCACTATTTTTAAGTTTATTTTTAAGTTAACAAGTTTTATAATATTTGATTATTTTGATCCGTTCACTAATTTAAGGTGACCAAAATTAACCCGTTGAATATTTAAGGTAACCCAAATTGAGCCGTTGATTAATTTAAGGTGGCCTAAATTAACCCATTGACTAATTTGCGGTCACCTAAATTGACTCATATTCAATTGATTTTTGCTCAAATAAACCTATTCTTTAAAGAATGGGTCAAGCTTGCCACCTATAGGGCCCCAATTCATTATGCAATTTCTTATACTAGAAAAATAGCCTAACGGCTAACTCAATAAAAATTAAACATGTAAAAGACTAAACCCTAAAGAAAAACCTCTTACAACTCACTGCCTCTCTTACGACCTCTAACTTCTTGCTCTCTTACGACTCTAACCTAAAATCATAAATCCTTGATCGAACACCAGTGACCGACGGCGCCCTCTTAAATCAGCCGCACCCACGACTCACGGCTCTGCGATTCAAAGATTCGAAGGTCACCAAAGATTCGAAGGTCAGTAGGTCACCCACTCCTCCAGGTTTATCCCATTGAACTTAGACCAGTTCTTGGATGATTATGTATTTTTTTAACTATGTTTTGGTAGGGCATGCCGAGTATTGATAAAATAAATAAATATATAAAAAGACCAAATACCATTCATTTAATGTTAAAATATGGATGAAGCTAACTGATTGGATGAAAATCGCAAGTTTTGTAAACCACGAGAATACACAAAAGAAAAATAAATTTTTTGGATGAAACTAACAAAAATGACTAAATCATAAAAACAAAAATAACAGTTTACTCTATAAATAATTAAACACACAAGGTCGTTTAATCATTCCTTCTACCAAGTTAGATAAATAATTGTCTATATTATAAAACCACAAGCACATTCAATCTAACATTATTTGTTAGAATTAGTATACAAAATACACCAATATAAGCATATAACCTTGTTGAATCGTTCCCTCTGTTATATTAGACATTTAGTTATCTATTCCTCATAGTGAGCATGTCTATTATTGTATTTACTAGCTAGAATTTGATGCTAATAATCAAATTGAGTACAATTGATATAAAACAAAAAGGCAATTATTTAAAATAATCTTTTTCACATAATCTAGGGATTTGGGCCATGGATATCGTTACGTTACAATTTAGTGTCTACTTAGACTGCACGCAACGCTAACAACCATTCATTCCATAAACAGTCGTAGTCAGCATGCCACATAAGCTTTTCTCTCATTCTTCCCACAAACTCATTTTACCCGCAACACTACCATACCCATCCATACCACAAACAAACTCATTATTTCCACATCATCTTTTTTTATTTTTATTTATCTATTTAAATTACTATTAAATAACTTAAATTAATTAATAAATAATTAAATAAGTAAATTATTAAACAAAAATTAAAATTACATTAAATTAAACAAAAACAACCTAAAAAAACAAATAAACTATACCTAAAAATTGAAACTACTAATTACGTCGAGCCATGTTATATTTCTCTCTGATCTCGTTACACAAAGTTTATTTTCTTCTACCATAATTTTCCTCTGTTCCAACTCGTAGAACTTATCAATTTTTTGATCGAACTGCTCGATCGTCTGCTTCTTCACACAGTTTGTCTCGGCTAGTTCTTCAACGAGGTTTAAATAAAGTTTTAATTAGTTTTTAAATCATAATTTAAATTAAACAATATAACCGTTTGGAAAAAGAGAAACAAAGAAAAAAAATAAATAATATAGTGGGGCCCACATATCTTCAAACACAAGCAGCCCATGGGGGCGGATGGCCGCTCACGGGCGATGAGCCCTCAATGGTTATCCATGGACGATGGATGCCACCTGGTTGGATGGGCGGCTCAAGAAGGCAGCGTTGGAGGCCGCCTTAGCATATGTACTCACCTTGGCGACTTAAGCTCTCTAATTGCTAATCCTCGCACAAAGAGGTTATAACAACCTAAACGTCAACGAAGAACCTGGCTAGCGTGTTTCTTTAAACACTATACGATTAAATCACCGACTGATTAATTTCATCACTCACATGGTCAACGTGAATCTATATGTTTTAAATCAGATATAAACATCTAATTAATTTTGTTCAAGTACCTAAGAACGGGTTTGAATCTTTATTATTCCTATTTCAAACCAATGGCATGTTTACTTCAAAACACGCCAAATTGATATTGACTGGTTCCCATATAAAGACTCAAAACAACTTATGAAATTAAGTATAATTGATCATTTGGAACCAACTTATCCAATTAGACTAACCAAAACCCATCAAGAACTCAAACTATCAACTTCTTGATTAGTTAAGATAATTGAAATCAAAGGTTTCTAACAAGTTTTAATTACCACATTAAACACAGTTTGACCGGAAACCTTGGTTAACGAGTCGAGAATGGGTTTCAAGGATGAGATGTGGGTTATTTTTATAGATTAAAGTTGGATGTGGGACAAGGAAAAATTAGACAAAAGAGTTATGGACAAAAAAAAGTAAAAAAATTTAAGACACCTAAGGAATTTGTGAAATACTCAAATATAAACTCCACTAGCAATTGATTGTCGTGTAAATCTATTGTGTTTTAAACTTCAACAAATTCTATGTTCTTGAAGAGGTATGGTACCAAAAAAAACATGAATCGAATACTTGATCCTAGTAAATTGGGTCCCACATGTTTATGTGACAGTATGTAACATGTATGATTGATGTCTGATTGGCAACCCACGTGGTCCGTATGGGGACGTATCTCGTCTATGATATTTGGTCCCATGGAAAGTGATAGCCAATGAGAATTGAGAGAGCCTTAAAAGAAAACGATTATGATCAAGAAAGTGGCATCGAATAAGGGGCGTATACGTAAGGTCATACATATAGCATGACATCATTCATTCTCACACACATTCTCTCCCTCTCTAACATGTACTCCAAGTTATACATTTTCGATAACGCCGACCGGACTTGTAAGGCCCCATTCCCGGGTAACCTCACTTGTTGGATTTACTCATAAACATAGTCATAAATACTGAGCTTAAATTTAAAACATTCGAATTCAATCATTACATAACGTAACATGACATGACATAACAGCGGAAGTCTTTGAAATTTAGTACATAACATTTGTCTTAACATATATAAAAGTGGGATGTCAGTCTTGTGCCGGGTAACCTTCACGCCTTCGCACGACCCTTCCTTTCTGTACCTGAAATGTATACTAAAAGTCAGCTAACGCTGGTGAGTTCTAGTTTAAAACTATTAAGTATGATCATTTTTTTTCTTTATAAGTATACATAATTATATGCATTCATAACTTTTACTATTCTTTCATCTTTCTTTTGTGATTACATATATATAAATGCATTCACCTTTTCTTTTCTTAACTTTCATGGGTCATACACTTAAGGGTGATCAACCCGTCATTTGTTTGCGAATGTCACAAAGACAAGCGCCACGGTCCATCGTCATGGCCCGCCATTCTTACAACCGTCCGGCAACTAGTGTCCGTCCGTAATTTTATTCTTACAACCGTCCGGCAACTTTTGTCCGTCCGTAATGACTTACAACCGTCCTACTGTCGTAGGCCGTAATTCGCCCGTCTACCCGAAGGTATCCGTTTCCCATACGACTATCATTTATACAACCGTTCTACTTATCATAATATGCCAATTGCTTCGACCGTCTGTTAATAGCTTTAGTACGTCCTAGCTGATGAAGGAACGCACTTGTGGCATTCGTACGTCCTAGCTGATGAAGGAACGCACTTGTCCCGGTTATAAAATAGTCACGTGGTCGTCCGTCTACCGAAGTAGCCGTTATCATTGAAGCGTCCATAACATTATTTCATTCTTTACAAGCAATATATACATGGATATAAAGCATGATTTCATTCTTACACATTGTGTTATACTTTCATTCATTCTCTATAATCATACGTTTCATTCTTTGTTGGTTACCCATACTGACATCCGTGCATTGGTCCCATAATCAGTTTGAGTCCAGACATTTAGAAATGTCTGAATCTCTCAAACTATTGCTCTGATACCAACTTGTAAGGCCCCATTCCCGGGTAACCTCACTTGTTGGATTTACTCATAAACATAGTCATAAATACTGAGCTTAAATTTAAAACATTCGAATTCAATCATTACATAACGTAACATGACATGATATAACAGCGGAAGTCTTTAAAATTTAGTACATAACATTTGTCTTAACATATATAAAAGTGGGATGTCAGTCTTGTGCCGGGTAACCTTCACGACTTCGCACGACCCTTCCTTTCTGTACTTGAAATGTATACTAAAAGTCAGCTAACTCTGGTAAGTTCCAGTTTAAAACTATTAAGTATGATCATTCTTTTCTTTATAACATAATTATATGCATTCATAACTTTTACTATTCTTTCATCTTTCTTTTGTGATTACATATATATAAATGCATTCACCTTTTCTTTTCTTAACTTTCATGGGTCATACACTTAAGGGTGATCAACCCGTCATTTGTTTGCGAATATCACAAAGACAAGCGCCACGGTCCATCGTCATGGCCCGCCATTCTTACAACCGTCCGGCAACTAGTGTCCGTCCGTAATTTTATTCTTACAACCGTCCGACAACTTTTGTCCGTCCGTAATGACTTACAACCGTCCTACCGTCGTAGGCCGTAATTTGCCCGTCTACCCGAAGGTATCCGTTTCCCATACGACTATTATTTATACAACCGTTCTACTTATCATAATATGCCAATTGCTTCGACCGTCTGTTAATAGCTTTAGTACGTCCTAGCTGATGAGGGAACGCACTTGTGGCATTCGTACGTCCTAGCTGATGAAGGAACGCACTTGTCCCGGTTATAAAATAGTCACGTGGTCGTCCGTCTACCGAAGTAGCCGTTATCATTGAAGCGTCCATAACATTATTTCATTCTTTACAAGCAATATATACATGGATATAAAGCAGGATTTCATTCTTACACATTGTGTTATACTTTCATTCATTCTCTATAATCATACGTTTCATTCTTTGTTCATAATTCCTTTTCGTGTATAGGTATATATATATTTTTTTGTATACCACGTATGATCACATTGACATTCATAACATTTATTCATTTAGTGTATACACTTCAGCCCAAAAACATTTGAAAACATTTGCACATAACATAGAAGGGGGCACATAGAACTCACCTGAAAAGCTAGTCTTGGTTGTCCTAAACAAAGGTCTAACAACGTCACGTACGATCTGAATTAGGTAGTTTAAATACACATCAGACCCAACCCCGACTCTAACGGTTTAATCATTCTAAACATACTGACTTTACTTACTGGTCTGCTGCCTGCGCACTTAGTAAGTGCGAAGGGCCTTGCTCCTGCGTACTTGATAAGTACGCATGATCTTTCTCCTGCGTACTTGGTAAGTACGCATGATCTTTCTCCTGCGTACTTGGTAAGTACGCATGATCTTTCTCATGCGTACTTGGTAAGTACGCAGGACGTCCCTACTGCGTACTTGATAAGTACGCAGCACCTGTTTCCTGGACAAGTTCGCAATTCTTGCATGTTAATCCGATCATGCTAATCTTACAATTTTCTTTGATCAAAAGGTGCGGTTTTCACTCTATATGCTAGTTCTAAGCTTATTTTCAAGTTTTATCCATAAAAACGTCTCCTTATTTAGCTAAAACCCGAGAAACCCCAAAACAAACAAAAACTCAGATTATGATCGAATCGTTACCTGGATTGGACTTCTGATTCGGAGGTTTTACTCACGAGCTCAGCGGTAACGTGCTCCTTCAATCTCGTGTCGATCCGTTGACTTTCTCTCTCTAGACCCAAGCTACCTTTCTCTCTCTAGAATGATGAAATGAAGATGAAATGGTGAAGTGGGCTGCCTTGCCCCTTATATACCTGGGCTTTCATCGGCCCGTTGGAGTCGAGCCCAAGCCCATCCGTTTTTCTTTTGTTTTATAACGATTAAGCCTCTATTGCGTTATTGTTTACTATATATTACTATTTTTGGGATGTTACAGGACTCTAATCGAATTTCCAGTCTTGCAGGTTGTTCTTCAGCACAGATTAGAGCTGAGTTATACTCAGATTTCTCAGAGAAACAAGGTATTGTCTCTAACCCATTAACGATACTTTGTTTCTCCAGTTCTCAAAAACTACTAGATGCATATATATAAACACGTACCAACAAATTAACAAGTGGTGTATAACTAAAAACTAAGTATAGACAATCACTTTTTTTTGAAATCATAACAACAAACAATCTCACAATAACAAAATTTAAAAATAGATCACCCGGGTTTCAAAACCGGTTGGACCACGAAACTTAAACTGTTAGAGCGATATGTTTGATAACCAGTGGCGAAGCTTGAAGAAAAACGCGGTGGGGGGGGGAACTATAAAATGTTCGGCCGAATACATATAAATTAACACTATTGAGCGAAAAATCAGCCGAATACGTATAAATTAACAATACTGAGCAAAAAATTGAGGGGGGGGGAGTCACTAAGCTTCCCCCATGTTGATAACCCGATCGGTTTTAAAACATTGTCCAATCGGTCAACTTTGTTCAAGCGTAAATTTGAAGCCCGGTATAAATTAATATGTCGCAAAATTTAATAAAATATTTATTAAAAATCTACTTTTTAGAATAGCTAACTCACATGTCCTCTAAAACCTACACCAATGTCTATCATGAAACTAGAACCCTCAACTATTTGAGAAGAAACGCATCTAGTGCACACCTTGATATCATTAGGTTATAATATCTTTGGTATTAATAATGAAATAAGTAAATCCTTTTTAACGACACATAAATAAGAAAATAAATTTTCCCCCAAAAACAGTACTCTCTCTCTCTCAATATTTAACGGGTGGTTTTCAAAAAATCCAGGGATTCTTTGTTGGCCGATGAAATTATGCAAGTTTAAAGCGCCTTCCCCTTCTCCTGTCCAAAAGGTCCTGCAATTTTTGTTGTCAATGGTAATTTCTTATTCCTCCATCATTTCTGCTTCATTTTGTTGATTTTACTTCACGTGTTCATGCCCTTTTTAAGGTATGCACGCCCTCTGTTTGTGTAAATGCCATTGCTAACTCTTGATGCTTGGATCATTGGTATGATCAATAAATCATTTGCTATGTATAAAGCGTGCTTTTCGCTGAATCATGAATTAATTGCTTGAAATGTATGCGTAATCATGATTTTGACTTCAAATTATGATGGTGATGGAAATCTTGATAGATTTTTTTTTTTTTTTTTTTTTGTGGATGGGTTTTGCAGCACGCCTATGTAAATTCTCAGGTATGAATTTCCAGGTTTTTTTAGGATTTGGTTCTTTTAATTTTTATAATCATTTTGTAAGCTTTTTTAACATATATTAGCCAAAAGGTGTAGGCATTTGACAATGGCCCTAAATTCGGCACCGGAATCAAAGTTACAAGCTGCAAACATGAGTGACCATACGCACGGACCTCTTGACCGCTCTATTCGATCAAGTATGTTTTTGCCCATTTTTTTAATTCCTTTTTGTTGCCTTTTAGGGGCTTTATGTTTGATTTTGGCATGAGAATTCAATGTGATTTCAAAATTTATTTATTTTTTGTTTTTAGCCATTGTCACATAAACAATGAACAACCATAGGAGTAAAGGATATAAAGTATTATGCAAATGCCATGTCATGTTGTTCTTTTTCTCGTATAACGCCTCATTATGTTTAATAATTTGCTATCAAATGATTAATAAAATGCAACTAAAAGTTTAGATCATGAAGTTATAGACTATGGGAAACAATTATAGGACAAGTTTTATAGAAACTAAAAGACAGTGAAAGACAATTTATCATCTTTTTTAGTTTTCTTTTCTACATAGAACAAGAAAACATCATTTTTGGGAAATATATCGAATCACAAGCTTCAACTAACGTAACTAACATTTCTTCTAATAAATAGGTATGGAAAAATTCGACCTAGAAAACCATGATGATGAAAAGAAGAGTAAACACAACTCTTTTAAAAAGAAAGCAATTAGTGCATCTAAAAGGTTCAAAACTTCATTCACTAAGAAGGGGAGGAACAGCAGAGTGATGTCTGTTGTGGTTGAAGATATCCATGACGCTGAGGAATTGAAGGCAGTCAATGCTTTACGTCAAACTTTGATCTTGGAAGAATTATTGCCAGCAAAGCATGATGATTACCATACCATGTTAAGGTTGCCAATTTTTCTATAAACCCTTTTTAATGTTTTGTTTCTTACCATTTTCTCTTCCTGGTAGAGGTGGCAACATAGGCGGGTTAGACGAGCTGGGTAACATGTCAAAACAGGCAGGTCCCCCCCATCCAAAAAGAAAAAAAAATTAAATTTGTTATAAATAGTGTTACAGTAATAATCTACATCTTTGAATTAAAACCATTTCGGGTTGTGTACTTAAGAACTGGACTTTGGGTGACTTTCAACCCATCTGACCCGTTCCCCTTTTAGCTAAGTTTTTATTTAACCCGTCAGAGATAAACTACAACCAAAATGGATTCATTTTTCAGCCAATGGGTCGAAATTGCCACGTCATACTTCCAGCATTGAAAAGTGACAAACCAATTTCCAAGTGGTATTTTAATTCACTATGGCTGACCTTGCAACATTAATCCTTCAAATTTCACATGACATTACAGATTTTTGAAGGCCAGAAAATTTGATATTGACAAGACCAAGCAAATGTGGGCTGATATGCTTCAGTGGAGGAAGGAGTTTGGTACAGATACCATCGTGGAGGTACTTTCAGGAAGACATGCAACCAAAATACATCAAAATAGCTAAATTCAAATTTTATGAACTTGCTTTAATTTCTATATAAATATCCTATTCACATTTTCTTATCTAGGATTTTGATTTCAAAGAAAAGGAAAGTGTGATTGAATATTATCCACAAGGACATCATGGGGTTGATAAGGATGGAAGACCTGTTTATATTGAGAGACTTGGTCAAGTTGATGCTACCAAACTCTTGCAAGCCACAACCCTTGATCGTTATGTAAAATACCATGTGATGGAATTTGAAAGAATTTTTAGTGATAAGTTTCCTGCATGCTCAATTGCTGCTGAAAAACATATTGATCAGAGTACCACAGTTCTTGATGTACAAGGAGTGGTAAGTTATTTGGGTCCTACAACGTACAACATCTAATTAAAGTTGAGGTGGCAGTTTCAACCATTTATTTATGAATGGATCAATCTGGGTTATGTTTTATCTTAAAGGGTAAAGTTAGTGTGTGGGTGGGGGGGGGGGGGGGATAGCATTCAAGAAAACAGGTCAAATGGTTTGATGGTCTTCCGAAGTGTATTTTTTAAAAGTCGTAAATTATTTTATTCAAAAATTAAATTTTTATTGGTACAATATGGTTTATGAAATCATAGTTGACACACTAATTATTTATAAAAAACTTTTTGATCGAAAACAGTTTTGTGTCAACCCAACCTACCATTAACTATCCAGGTTACCTCTTCAAAATGAATGCAGATATTATATATTTATGATGAAGTAATAATGACTCTTTGAAAACATACCCTGTTAAAAAAAGGCAATAACATAGTCTACTGTCAAAATTATGAAGTTGAATTCAGTTTTAATTCATTTATATAAAATAATTTAGTCAAATTAGTTGAATGGTACTGAATCAGGGACTGAAAAGCATGAACAAAGCTTCTAGGGAACTCATACAAAGTCTCCAGAGCATTGACGGTAACAACTATCCTGAGGTATAATCGTGAGTTAATGATCTAGAAGTTGCTTAATACACAAATTAAAATTTCGTTCTCCTATTTATTTATTTATTTTCTGTTTTCCTTATAGACTTTGTGTCGCATGTACATAATCAATGCTGGGTCTGGCTTTAGGATCTTGTGGAACACAGTGAAATCCTTCCTTGACCCAAGGACTACTGCTAAGATTCATGTAAGTTTGACAGTTTTTACTAGAGATGGGAATTTTTGACCCATTTAAAAAATAAAGGGTCAATGCTGGTCATGTTTTACCTGTAATGGGTCAAACATGTCAAATTTAAAAGGCTGCTTAAAAGGAAACAAGTCAAATGGGTTGAAAGTCGCCCAAAATGTATTTTTAAAGCATAAAACCTTCTAAGTTGTTTTATTAGAAAAGTTATATTATTATTAGAATAATATAACTTCTGTAATCGTATTGGACCATTATTTAAAAAAAAAGGTGAAAATTCTGGACAAGAAGTCTTGCGGGTCAATTAAACCTGACCTGTTTGGAAAAGTACCAAAAGTTGCCTTTTGACCCGTTAACCGACCGGCTTGACCCATCCATTTCACCACCTCTAGTTTGTACAAATCTTCGTCTTGAAGCTATGACAAATAAATGACATCGTTGACTAGGTTTTGGGCACCAAATACCAAAGCAAACTCCTGGAAGTCATCGATGCCAGGTACTTTTTCAAAATAATTACCAGGGACATGCAACTTAAATTAATATACATTTCCTTGTATATGATGGCAGTGAACTTCCAGAATTCTTGGGTGGTACCTGCACCTGTGCTGACAAAGGCGGTTGCATGCGATCTGATAAAGGTCCATGGCAAGATCCAGATATCATGAAGGTTAATTTTATATTAAAACATTACTTTTTCTTACTTTTGACTCATGTATTTATCTTTAAATATTCTTAACTTCAATATGTGTGGCAGATGGTACGTGACGGTGAACATAAATGTTCAGAGCATTCAATCCCAGAAGAGAAGATTATTTCTGAGGAACAGTCTTCTAACAAGGTATCCTCCTTGATCTAGAAAAAATTAATGCGTTAAATATGATTACAAAAATATATTACTACAATAATGATAATAATAATCTAAATTGCTGAATAAAATGATTTAGGAGGTTGTATGCATTGAAGAACACATCAAGGCTGCACATCTGCCTCCTGTTCATGAAGTAGTAAGCTACTTAGTATATTATTTTTTTCTATACTTCTCATAATGTTCATGAACAAATGTTTTCTAGAAGCATATATTTTGATTACAGAAACAAGGTATTAACATAAATAGCTTTAATCTTAACACAAAATGTGTGTTGGGTACTTGAATCCAACGGGAAATATGCATAAAATCTATTTCTTTAATGTGAAACAAATTCCAATTTTGCCTAATTGTTTTTTTTAGAAGTCTGATATTAAATGATTTGTAGGGTGCTGCAAACAAAAACATTCCAAATGCAAATGAGCCCATGGTTGACAAGGCTGTTGATGCAACTTCTTGTAAACAAGGGCAGATGCTTTCCCTTTCTAAAGGTACATAATTTAATGTCACTAAGGCCATCAAAAACATTTCAAAAACGCGACGTCATTATAAATAATGAATATTTTATTATGACTACAAAATAATATTATTACATAATCTAATTCTTTAAATACAACACTTTAGGAGGTTGTATTGACTACAAATAGATTTTGGGTGACTCTGAACACGCTCCCCTTTTAGCTAAGATTTTAAATTTGACCCGTTTGAGATAAAAACACTACCTAAATTGATCATTCATCAGTGTAACGTATCAAAATTGCCACCTTTATCTGAAGGGGATTAATTACTAAAAAAGAAAATTCAATTTGGTTAAAATGAATACCTACAGTTTGCTTTCTATAGATACAGATATGGATGCTTGCAAGCTTAGTTCTACTAGCAAGGTAGCCAACCAGCTGCTTGCATTTGTGATGGCATTGATGATGGGAGTTATGACACTAGTTCGTATGACACGTAACATGCCCAAAAAAATTACAAATGCAACTTTGTACTCTACTGGATTTATAGAGGATTATATGGTTAATAAAAAGAAGAAACAGTTGCAAGCATCCACCATTACAACTGCGGAGTACCTAACCCTGATGAACCGCTTAGCCGAATTGGAGGAAAAGGTCATTTTTTTGGATAATAAACCAGCCGAGCTGCCACCTGAGAAAGAAGAGCTCCTTAATAATGCTTTGAAACGTGTCGATGCATTGGAAACCGAACTTGCTGCTGTCAAGAAGGTACCTTTAACATTCTTGGTTTTGTCTGATTAGTATATAATGTAAACCAAAACAACAGATTAAAAACGGGTTAATATGCGTTCGGGTCAGAACGGGTTAGGGTCAGCTTGCCAACACTTTTCTTGTTTTTTGTAGATAAAATATATTAACTACGATTTAAGAAATTTTATCATTGAATTAATAAGATAATATTTTTAAATAATATGATTTAGGACATTCATAAACATTTATATCTTGCTTCACCAGTTTTAACCTATTTGTCATTTTAGATATTTTTTATAGTTTACTAGTTCGACCCATTTGACCCATTTCATTGTAGATATTTTCTATAGTTGCCCTCTTTGACCCGTTTCCAATAGAAACAACCTGAAGTGACCCCTGTCCATATAAACAGGTTGAAAGTACAGACTAATGGTAATGCTTTTATATTGGTTTGAATAATTTGTTCTTGAACAACTGCTAATTAAGGTGACACACCGACGCCTATCAAACTGTTGGGATTGCAAATCACGTGCATAGTAAATCCAACAATTTGTTTACATCTATTGTTATTGCTAGCTTTATTATTATTACACGGTCGGTTACATTCAGATCATAGTATATCTAACAAGAAAAAATATTTGGTTCTTTTATAATGGGAATTTTTACATGAAGGATGAACATTTGAACTTTAAGTTGACTTGCAATCTTAACCTACAAAGGGACTATTTCACTAAATTATTGATGTGATTATGCAGGCTCTGGATGAATCTCTTACTCAACAACAAGAGCTGGCGGCATACCTGGAGAAGCAAAAGAAACGGAGGAAGAAGAAGTTCTTCGTCTTTTAAACTACACACGCACACCAAATATCATAACATATGATACCAAGACGAAAAAAGGTTGTTTTGGGAATAAAAACTCGCGTTATATACGAGTTTATATAGTACTACTCACTCACCTGCTGTAGCAACTCCTTGTCATTTGTGCTTGTCCACTTAATAAAGTATGGTCTTAAATCTTCATCTTCACATGTTCTTTGTTCTTGAAAAAAATGCAAAGGTTTTCTTTTATCATTGCAATTTTCCATGTTAGTTTATAATTTGTGCAGTAGTAAGTAATAGCAATAACTAATAACTTATGATTTTGGTTTACAGATTTCCTTAGTTTATCTTTCTGTAGATAATTGATTTTGAATTCATATTTTTATTAAAGTGTATCTGAAGTTAAATGTTGTGTTTTTAAACCAAAGAATTATATTTATTTGCCTTGTAGATGTTGTGAAACTCGCAAGTATATTTAATGTCGTAGATTTTAGTGTCATGTGAAATTTTATTGTGTTGTAGATGTTGTGAAACTCGACCACTCATACCAACCATATTGTTTTGTTTGTCTATCGGGGGTTCACGGCTTTGCTTTCTATTACCTGAGTCGAGACTTAGTTTGAAATTTCTCTCATCCAAGCACGCTTAACTGTCTAAAGCGCTCTTTTGTGTCTTATGAACCCAATATTTTTCATGTCCACATTCGATGTTGGATTTGCTTAAAATGTTACAAACACCCTCCTAAGGTGTTTCAAACAACAAAGGGATTTGAGATTCTCCTAAGGTATCACAAATACACAAGAGAGTTGATCTTCCAAACTTACTTTGTTGGTCTGAAAATTGTATAGCTTTGTTAGATAAAAAAATATAATAGGATACTTGGAAATATTAATGTAATCAAGCATGAAGAACTAAGTTGTTGCCAAAAGAATAGAAATGTGTTGAAGAACTCAACAGTCACTTACTACTGTTGATACTGACTGAATTGAAACGTCCAAGATGAAGTAATTGTTGAAAGAAATCTGGCACTGGTGAGGGGAGCAGCAGAAGACTGATGATCATAAACATGATTGAAGACTTGGAGAAGAAGATTATTTAAAAAAAAAAGAAAGCCTGAAGAAAATAAGTATTCAAATTTGAATAATAAATTTAGAGATTTATGTTCTAATTATTAGTTTCCTAATAATAAGGATTAGGGTTTGGGAGTTTAAGTATTTTAAATAGTCTCCAACACTATCTAATATGATAGTGGTTGTAGAGCTAGAAAGCTGATGCTTTCTAAAAGAATCTCTTGAATGTAGTACGGTACTAACAAGTCTCGAAGTCACAGGGGAACCATTGAATCCTTCTTAGGAAGAGCTGATGCTTGCTGAGTCTTTTTGTCTAGCAGCTATGGAAATAGGACTAGAATCGCAAGAAAACCAAGTCTCCTACTGAAAATTCCCTCACTTCTATGTTGATCCTCATATTGCTTCATTCTAACTTGACTGTCCTTCGAAATCTATATGACAATTGACTGCTCCCTGAATGTGTCTCGTGAAACCCTAAAAGTCGTAACGAGTCTGTAAACATCACCCGGATTCTTCCAGGTTGATGATTGTAGTTTTAGGATCAATGTTCTATCATTTATAATTCATTATAATCTATGATGATGAATGATAAAAGAGAACTAAAAGTAAGCTTTTGCATTCTTATGAGCTTTACGTTTTTATTTGTTTATCAAAATCACAAACACCCGTCTTTACAATTTTAAGCATGGTTTATGATTCAAGCAGGAGGGATTCTGATCCAACATACTTTACCAAGACTGGCTACATACGTTAATGAAGTGATGGCTCGCCTTCTAGGTTGATCATACACACTAATGATTGATTTGTTATCATTTTAACGGTTTTCATGGTCGAATGTGGATGAACTGGTTTACATAACTTCTGAAAGATGCAACTAACGTTCCACTAAAAAAAAAAAGGAAAAATACCAAAATGGACATTTGTCCGACTAAATTAAAAAGGCGCCGGCTAAATTCAAAGGCTTAGCCGACTTAGTACCGGCTAAATGTCCATTTTAGTATTTTTTAGAGAACTATGTCCATTTTTTTATTTTTCCCTAAAAAAAAGTGCCGATTTCATTAAAGGGTATAACGTTAACTGTTATCCAAGTTTTTATGAAAATTCATAATGTTTTATGAAAGGTTAATCGGTTAGTATGTGTGTAATAAATGATTTTCTTGAATTATTGGAAAATTGATTTTTAACAAATACATTTATAGGGTCGAAATACCTCTAAAAAATGAATTAGCCACCATTCAAATTATTATTCAATATTCTTATTTAATCAACACCCTAATTAGATTATTTCTATCCCACAAATAAAAATATCAATTGCAAAAAACTTATGTTTTACCCCGTTTTAGTTTTTATCCATTTAAGTTAAAAAAAAAGGGTTAAAACTTTGGGTCAGTGGGGGTCTTTTGGTCCTCGAGTTCTGAGTTTAATGCTGCAAATTAATTTCAGTAATATTAAACTCAAAACAATAAAAATTAAGATGGCATTGTTGTCACGTAACAATGGTGTTATATTATGGTTAAATAAACATGGAATTGTCACTTTTAGAACGATATTTGTATACATTTGCAGCATAAACATCCTTACATTCAACTCTTCACCAGCATGATGATTTCTTCTTCTGCAAACACATGAAGCAATCAATTGTATTAATAAATAAAACCTTTTCATTTTTATTAAATTTAAAAAAAAATACATATTTTCAATTTACCCTGAATTTTTTCTCTTCTTGACTGTCGACGTAAGCTAGCAATTCCTCTTGCCTCATCAAAGCTTCATGCAGGGCCTGCACAAGGCGTATCATGGTTTTGTTCAAGTTATGGTTCATCTTTAACGAGACAGAATAAAAATAACTAGCTTAAAAGGAAGCATGTCAAATGGGTCAAACGTCACCTAAAGTAGATCTTAAAAGCCGATAGCAATAACATGGCTGTTATAGTGAAGAATTACCATGTGTTGTGTGTGAACATAAGAATGAGAAAAATAAAATTAATTTAATTAAAAGTTTACCTTTTTGGTAGCAATAAGTTCTGCTTCTAAAGCATCAACACGGCAAACAGCAGCATTTAGCAATTCCTCTTTCTCATAAGGCATCTCTGATGGTTTTGCTTTGAGTGTGTCAACTTTCTCTTCAAGGTCACCTAATCTTTTCAAAAGAGAATTGAAAATTTCTGACTCTTTAAACAAAGGAGTTGGCGATGGAGGCCGGAATTCCTCCTTATTTGATGCATCAAAACTGAATTCATCAGTGTTTTGGACAACCTCAGGTGCTGAGTCAGCAATCGCCTTTTTAGTTACACGATTCATGGCTGTATTAAGCATGGTGAAAATTGTCATGAAGAAAGCCACAAGCATCACCCATATCCGATAATGAAGTTTTTCTGGTCCCCTTTGAGCTTCAGGTTCAATAAGTGTCCCTGTACGTACGTTTGAAATCAGGTTAGCCTCTGATACAATGTAAGGTTCGACCAAGTATCACAGGAAACGGATCAAAAGTCACCCAAAATGTAGTTTTAGTGTATAAAAACTAGGGGAGCTCAAAAACCGTTGATACCGACCGAACCGCCCAAATCAAAGCAAGTCCGCCGCTTTGGCCAGTTTGAGACCAAACAGTTCGGTTCACATTCAGTTTTGGCTGTTTAACGGTTCGGTCAGATTTGGAACTGGGAACCGCCGTTTAACCTCTGCTATTTATATCTTTTTTCATTTTTACACATGTAGTTAAGTAAATGTATTATAAACATGAACCAACTTTATCATTTAAAAATTTTAATACAAACTAATAATTTTGGGGAAAAAGTTGAAAAAAGGTTCAAACCGCCGAAACCAAACCATTAAACCACCAAATCGGTAAAACTGGACGGTTTGGTTTGTTGTTTCCCAAAACTGTAGTTAGCGGATAAGCAGACCATGAACACCCCTAATGAAAACACCTAAAATCAAACTCAACAAGTCCGATTAATGATTTAGCTATCTTACATTTTGTTATCATATTAGAGACAAATTATTTCTAAATTTCCTTAAAAATCCAATGAAAGTGGGTCAGCCCAACCCGCACATTTTTCCACCTCTACTGACCTTTGGGATCATAAGGCTTTGGAGGTGAAGGTTGCTTCTTCCATCCGGAGTCAACAGCTTTGTCAACCATGGGAACATATTCATCATATCCAGAAAACTGACCAGCATAGCTTGTAGCTCCAACTATCTTGGTCTATATACAACACATAAATAACTTAAATACTTGCTATATACATTAAGCTTGAAATCATCTAAATGGATTTGAGTTGTATTATTGACAAGATAAAACGGTAATCACATAAAAACGCAATAGTTGAATACTCACTTCTTCACGGACAGGAGTCAACCTAAGATGTGAATAACTCCTCATTGCTTTGGGGGATACAATATCATCAGCTTCAGAACCTGACTCCGCTGATGTGTCACTGCTTCTTAGCTGCTCAATATAATTATAAAATAAAAATAGTAAATTTTCCAGCAGCTGATGTGGACAAGTGATGCAAAAAATAAATCAAATTACAAAGTTTTTCTTCCTACCACAGGAAGCTGAGGTTTAGCATATGCAACAATCTTTCCCTCACTATTTAAAACTTTAACCACCTGTCTCGCACGTCTTGCTTCACTATTGAGAGCCAACTGCAGTACATTATCCCACAATGTTGATTAAGTTAAATAAAGAAGACAAAACTAGTAATTAGAGAATATCATAAATGCTTTGAGGTCAATGATAACCTTCAAGATTTCAGGATTATTCCATGGTCCTTTATCAGATAGAAGACAGCCCCCTTTATCTGCACATGTACAGGTGCCACCTAAGAATTCTGGCAACTCACTGCACAAAATGCCATTTTTTAGTTTCAAGTAATTAGACAATATTTTTATTATGAATAAGAATTAAAACAAACATGCATATGTAAACGCCATAGAGAAGTGATTGTAATAGCATGAAGACAAATTACCTGGCATCAATTATCTCAAGCAGTTTACTCTTGTTACTCAGAACCTGAGAGATCCAAACAAAAGAAAATTGATCACATAACAAGTTGATACAGCGCATTTGTGATCCTTGTAAACACAACATGAAAAGAATACACCGTGCATACATGAATCTTTGCAACCGTTTTGGGATCTAGAAATGACTTCACAGTACTCCAGAGCAATCGAAAACCAGGACCGGCATTAATTATATACATTTGATGGAGTGTCTGAACAAACAAAGAGTTGGTTATAAATGGCACAGATAAACAAAATATGGCAAACTTCCAATTCCAAAACAATTAATCTTACTTCAGGATAATTGTCTCCATCAATTTTCTGTAGCCTCATAACGAGTTCACGAGCACTCTTACCGAAGTTCTTCAACCCCTGAAACATTCAGAATGAAAATAAGATATTGATAATACATATATTAGTATAACATATAGCACAAGGGGGAACATACCACGCCCTGAACATCCAAAATGGTAGTGCTCGAGTCTATGTGCCTTTTTGCAGCAATTGAACAGGCGGGAAACTTGAAAGCAAAGCTTTTTTCAAACTCCCGAACATGATATTTTACGTATCGATCCATGGTTGTGACCTGCATGAGTTTGTTAGGATCAACTTTTCCTAATCTCTCAATATAAACAGGTCTTCCCTCTTTATCCACTCCATGATTACCATGGGGATAATACTTCAAAACTTCATTCAACTCATGAAACTCGAAGTCCTGATAAGATCCAGCAAAAGAAATATTATATTTGATGCTAGATCGCAAAACACATTAGAACAATGCATACAAAGTCGTATATAATTTAATCACCTCAATAATTGTATCAGCACCAAATTCCTTTCTCCAGTGAATCATATCAGCCCACATTACCTTTGCTTTCTCAATATCAAATTTCCTCGCCTTCAGAAACCTAAAGTAAATTAACATCAATTAAACTTGTATAGGTGGCAAAACATGCTTTTAGGTCATATATCAATACAGCTTGCACTGAGGAATACTGATCCAAGATAATAAGAAATCGAAATATGATTCATCGCAGATGACTGCCCAAGAACATAGAACATCATATTATTTAAGGTACTAAACTAAAACTGCACAATTCATTTGCAATTAAAAAACAACAAAATTGTCTTTATACTCAAATGGAGTAACTGTCATTAGAAGTCTGGCATAGCCTATCGAAAGTGCTCTAAAAAAAAACTATACGGTAAGCTCGATATAAAAAAAAAGTATATTACTAGTCTAAAATGATGAGCCAGGCCGCCTCTGAACTCAAGGAAAGAAAAACTGGGATGGCAAGATATTTTCTTCTGTTTAGACTTTAGATGCCAGATATTTTTTACTGTGCTTAGATTACTTTATACACATTGCAAGTTTGTAGTCAAGAGAAAGGTTTAAATAAGAAAGGTATCTGGCTTCAGTCGCTAACTAGGACACAAAGAAACAGGTTGCCTAGATTCGGCATTTTCAGAGATATTAAAGTCATAGTGTGTACTCATATGTATATGCATGTGCATACCAATATAGCTGACCAGAGTATTTGCTGCTCAGACATTTTTTGTATTGGCAGATCCAAAAAAACGTATAAACAAGAAGTTTGAAATATAGAGCACAACAAAAGGAGAACAAAAAAACATTGAGGATAGGTGTTTAGCATAAAGCCATAAACAACAGGTTGTTTCCTGAAGCAAGCCATGTTCAATTAAGAAAAGATCAAAACAATAACAGAAACGCAGAAGCTAAAGTACCTCAACATCATATGATAATCATCAAGTTTTTCTGGTAGCAATTCATCCAAAATGAGTGCTTGTCTGAACGCATCAACAGCACGTAACTCCTCTGCATCTCTAATATCCTCAATTGAAACCGAGCTGACTCGCCCTTCGCCTTTTCTTCTGTTGCTCTTTTTCTTGAGAGAATGTTTGAATTTGGTAGATGCATTTAATGCTTTCTTTTTCAGTGTACCAATTCTCGTTCTCCTTTCATCTTCTGAGTTCTCAAAATCAGACTTTCTTTCTCTTCTCTCTGATCTTTCTCTTCTCCCTGGTCTATCATCATTGCCTGATGACCCCTCGAAGCCTATGAACAGCAAATATATGAGAACTTCTGTTTTTAACAACTCATTAACATATCCAGCAATGGTAGCTGTTACTACACATACACTCAAACGTAGACAATCGAAACAACAACTAACGGTATCAATTCTAAAAAGGGCCAGGATCTAATACGATGATCAAAAAACAGAAACCCTAGATAGAAACATTGAAGCACCACATCAAAATTCAAGAAGATAACACGGCATGGCCTAAACAATCAACGACTAGGTCACGCAGAACGTCCAAACACATAATTATACAGTAATTCAGGCTGTATCAACAAAATTTTAACCTAACTATGATGAAACCCTAACTCTGTGTCAACAAAATTAAATTTCATTTTAACAATAGATCAAATAAGATAAAACACTTACAAGGCCTTGCAAATCGATCGAGCGGTCCAGACATCGACTCGTAGTTATCAACAAAACCACTAAAATCTCAGAACGATCTCTCTTTTGAAATCAATCGCGATATCAAACCACAAAAACTGCATCACAATTGCAAATATAAGGTGAATTCATATACAAACAGTCGTAATCGATCAGTTTACCTTCAAGAAACAAACCTTTAATTTGGCGAAGAAGATCGAACGGTATGCACGATCGGCCGGCGATGATGAAGGGAAAATAAAATAAAATAAAAATAAATTAGGAGAGAAATATCGGGAAAAAGACGATGAGGGCGATGAGAGAGAGGAAAGGTGTAGTTTATGGAGGTGGGGCCAGGATTGGTGAGTGAGGTAGGATGTGCCACGTGGCAGTGGATAGATGGAGGAATTAATCTACTGTTTTGCTTCTGCATTATTGAGTAATATTATTTAGGTTAGAGCGCGGTGACGTGTGATGCAAATTGCAAAGTCAAAGGTTTGAATTTTGACTTTTGTGGTTATGGACTTTTTTTAAGACAAGGGTATTAAATACTTGAATTAATTTTGTAACGCATTTAATTTTATAAAACACGATATTTTCAACAATATTAAAAAAAACTCGTATATATAGGGATATACTAGAAATGAGTAAAAACTTAGACGCCTAATAAAACCGTGATAAAATTAAACGCCCTGTTGCAAACATAATTATAAAATAAACGTTATTTTGAAATTTGGTGTCAAAAGTGTAAAACACTATCACCAAATCTAAAACGTCATGTACAAAAAATGTAAAACGTCATGTACAAAATGTATGGTTCAAGGTTAAATTACGCGCTCCGGTTGTAAAATAAAATAACAAACTAAACGTCATGTTGAAATTTGACACCAAAAGTGTAAATGATCGTCACCAAATCGAAAACTCCATGTACAAAAAAAGTTAAAACGGCATGTACAAAACGCCCAGTTCAAGGTTTAAAAAAAAGACTTTTCTTACTTTTAAAATACAACAATGTCATACTCATATTAAAGATAAAAAAACACTTGATTTTGTGATTTAATTTAAAAAAAAAATTAATAACGTATAAAAAAGTTACATACGTTTTAAAAAATAAGAGAAATGACATTTGATTTGCATTTGCATGCTTATTTGGTTGGTCATTCCTATTCTAACATTCCTTCCTTTTAAATATCACATATGTGAAGTGGCGTGCTCCCATCCATCCTTTTTACAAATTAGTGACTCATATTTATTCCTAATCTTTTTAAGGGTCTGTTTGGTATGAGAAAATGGAATGAACAAAGTAATGAAATGGACCATTCCATTCCATTTTTTTTTTTGGTTACCACGAGGCAATGGAATAAATCATTAATTTATTTTGTTTGGTAGGCAAGAAAAGACAAAGGAATAAAATCGGTGGTGAGTGGCGGTGGTGGTGGTGGTGGTGGGTGGTTGTGGAGCGGGGGGTGGCGGTGGCGGTGGTAGGAAGTGGTGGTGGTGGGTGGTGGAGGAGGCGACAGTGGTGGTGGTGGTGGTGGGAGGTTGCGGTGGGTGGTGGTGAAGGTGGTGGGAGGTGGCGGTGGGTGGTGGTGACGGTGGAGGTGGTGGTGGTGGGAGGTGGCGGCGGTGGGAGGTCGCGGCGGTGGGAGGTGGGGGTGGGTGGTGGCGGTGGTGTGGTTGTGGGTGACGGTGATGGTGGCTATAATCCCCATAAATTCCGACCTTTATTTTAGCTACTCCGGCACTTGCAATTCATTATCTTATAATTTGCATCTATGAAATTGTCTTATTTATCCATTATATTTCATGAGTGTTTCTACATACATACATTGGGTGCATTTATTTCAAATTCAATAAATATTTACTTGAGATTATAAATGTTTTAATCCTATTAAACAAATACATGCTGAGTTATTTCCTAAACCTATATATATATATACAAATATGCAAATACAAATGTTATAAATCCTATAAATAAATTTAAGGATTTATAAAGAATAAATTATATAATTACAAAGTAAATAAGTTTTATATAAATAAAGCCATTTTGTTTTATAAAAATTATAGTTTTGTACTTATAACATTTAGTTATAATATAGAAGTTATTAAATTTATCAAAATTTATAAAACTTTAAATGATTTTATGTTTTATAAAGTCCAGGGTCTAAAATGGTAAATTCTGAAACCTAACTCCTAATTAAAAACAAGTTACATCCATAAAATAATAAAACCTTAAAAGCCCAGGGATCTGCTTTGCCAAACCCTGAAACCTTAAGGGTATGTTTGCAACAATCGGGTGAAACCCCCCTTCCCTCGATCGCGAGTTCGAACCCTATGGTGACCGGTTTTGAGACCTTTTCACACGAACTCGGCATCCACACATTTTCATGCAAAACCGCTCACGGCATCGCAACGAGGACAACTAATCGATTCATTCCCTACGCTTAATTGAGTTTTTATGAACTCATCATGGTGTAACTCGTAACCGATTGTGACCTTAAATGCCATTTAAACGATCGACTCAATTCCGTCCAAATTGAGTATAAATAGTCACCCCTGATCATCAACGAAACTCGTTGCGAGCTTCCTACACCTCTAATTGCATCAAATTTCTCCCCTGTATCACTCCAATTACCGAAGAACTCGAGCCTGCTTCATCGACTCGTCCTCATTCCCTACGTATTCATTTCAGGTAAATTTGGAATCATTATTCTCGTCCCACTCTCGCTAACAAAAGCCCCATGAATTCGGGCTTAAATCGATGGCCAATCGAGTGGATTAAAGGACTAGGTTACGGGTTCTTATTGGGGACGAAGGGCGTTTGGGTTTTCTGATTAAAACCACGCAAAACTAGTTTCTTGACAAGGCAGCATGCCCAGTCCAGCGGTTGTGCGCGTGTGTGTGTTTGGGGTCCGTGTTCGACGCAGGTTCGAATCCCAGGGGTCGAATTTTTTTGGTTTATTTTCTTTTAACCCCTTTTATACATTATTTAATATTTAAAAATTCTAAATTTATTTTTATATATGATATAAATACATCCTATAATAGTTATAAAAAACAGAAGATATAAAATAGTGTTCTAACTATTTTATTTTATTAAATATACAATTAAACCATTTATAAATTTCTAAATAAAAATGATTTGTTTAAACAAATTAATTATGTTATTTTTATACATTAATAATGTTATTACAATTAAATGTTTAGACATTTTAAAATTCTTTTGAGCTTATAAATAATTATTTTAGTGAGAATAATTATTTAAAAATACTTTCAAACTTATAAATACTTAAATAATTATTTTATACAAGGTTCAATAAATTCTATTTAAAACCTATCTAGTCTTTTATAATTCATTTAAAATGAATTAATTAATAGATTTATTAACCATTTTATTCACATTAACTAATAGTTTAATTAATTATTTTACTTAAATAAAATAAAATTAATTAAACATTTTCCCCATTTTATAATTTATTCATAAATTACATTTTTTTTGAATGATTATATAAATAAATCCAAATGCATTACTTTCCATTCCATTTATTATCTTTAAAGTAATTACATGAATTAATCACTTAATGATTTATTAAAGATCTTAATTAACTCTAATTAAATTTTACAAACTACTTTTATTACCATTATTTCAATGATAAGTCAAGAACTTATATTTTACTACAAAATAACCATGCAAGTCCATATCAAATCACAAATCCTACCAAACCCTAAGACATTAGAATTTCTTTATCTATTCATCATATTTTAAACTTAAGGTACCATTATCTATGTAGGTGTGTTGTGAGGAATCCTCACAAAACCTATTCATCTTACCAACACTTCTAGCTTCAATACAAGTGATTTACATAGCCCATTTTTCCTATTTTTACTTTTTGGGGTGAAACATGTCTACAAATACATTACTTACTTAATTCAATACCTATGTTCTTATGCTAAGGTCTCTATGGTTTATGTCTTAAACTACTTGACGACCATATGTATATTCATGTTTAGTACAATCATTAACTTGCGAGGCAGACCTAAGGTAGTCTCTTTTATGATCATTTATACGGGAATCCGATTCATTACTTAACACGAACCTTGGCGGGTTTTGTGTATACATCTTACTACTTTTCAAAAGACATTCAGTTTGATTGTACCTACAGTTTTCCATTTACACAGTTTGATTGTACGCTTGAAACCTTATGTGTTTTCACATTTATGCTTTAGACATGCTTTGAATACATTGAATTCTAAACTATACTTAACTATGTTTGGTGTCAAAACCTATGTTTTTCACCAACTACTTGTAGATGACATTTAATCACATGTTTCAGGTGCAACTGTTTGAGGACTGTGTTGGACACTTAGGGCTTTTGGACTTAGCAATAATGAAAATTAATTATGTTTATGTTTTGAGTATTTTGCCTTTTGTTTCTTGTAACGGATGCGTTTAATTTTGAATAATAAATATTATCATGCTTAATAGATGATCATGTGCTTATAAACAACCGCCGACCGGGGTGTGACAGATTGGTATCAGAGCCATGGTTTTAGGGAATTAGGTTATTAGACACACATGACCTAGACTATAACCTAGGAGTCCCAAACATGAGTTTAACTCGTGTCTTTTATTAAGAACTCCACTCTATACTTATTATACATACTTACCTACATCTATCTACTTCTGCTTACATAATACAAGTACATGAACTACAACATTCAAGGGACTACATGAAACTATTTGAAACTACATGTATTACATACTCTTAGACCTAAGGGTCTAATCCAAAATGAAACTCTCGTCAAGGGCATGTAAGTTCTAACTAATGAATGAGAACTTGTGCAATCCGGAAGGGTGGATGCCTGTATTCTGAGGAATTCTGTCTAGGAAAGCATTTCGTATAAATCCAAATCAACCGATGGACCAGTTATGCTTTCCTGAGAATTCTTGGGATGAGTGTCCACTTATAGGCTAAAGCATGACTTCTCAAACATTAGAGGGACTTAAAGTACCTTGATAAGTCAATGTGCCCGTTAGGGTACCATCAATATTTTATCTAATATCTCATGATTTATTTACAAACTCTCATACATGATTCATATCTTATGAACTTTCTATTCATCCCTTTTGTAGAATGCCTCCCCATCGTGAACGTAGGAACAACCTCACCAACAGGATCATTCCGCAAATGGCTACGATCCTACCAACTATGGTAATCAGTTGAACCAGAATGCAGCCCCAAGAAACCCAGTGTACACCTTCAAACACTTCAACTCCTGCAACCCCACCAAGTTCTATGAGAATGAGGGAGCCACTGGACTTCTCCAATGGTTCGAAAGCATTGAGGGAACCTTCATCAATGCCGACTGTCCCGAGAACCTGAAAGTTCGTTATGCTACTAGTGTCTTCCAGAAGAGGGCACTAACCTGGTGGAATGGGGAAAAACATAACCGTGGGATAGAAGTTTCTCTAGCTCTACCTTGGGCTGACGTCAAGACACTCATGACCGATGAGTTTTGCTCCTGTAATGAGGTCAAGAAACTGGAAACTGAGTTCTGGGATCTCAAACAAGACAGTGGTGAAAGCCTTGCCTACACCACCCGTTTTCATGAGATTATCCTCTTGGTGCCTCATATGGTCACTCCTCTCTCCCGATCCATTGAGAAGTACATCAATGGGCTGCCCATGCAAATTCAGGATACTGTTTTGGGTAGCAATCCCGCCACACTTGAAGAATCCATCCGTCTTGCTGCTACCCTGTCAGACAATCATGTTAAGGCAGAGACTCTATCTAAAAAGGGTGCCAATAAGACCCTTGAGAAAACCACTGTTGAACCCACCAAAGAGACCAAGACTGAGTCTTCCTTCAATGGGAAGAAAAGGAAAGGCAGGAACTTTGCCATTATCATACATGCTACCCCTTTAGCCCAAGTGGCCCCTACTGCCTTCAACCCTAACAAGAAGCCATATGTGGGGACTCTACCTTTGTGCAACACTTGCCAGCTCCATCATACTACCAACATGCCATGTCGTTTATGCACCAGTTGTGGACGTTATGGGCATATGGCTAACTTTTTCCCGTGGTGTTCCCCGAGTTAACCAAGCGTATCAACCTGCTGCTCCTGTTCCTGCTGCTACCACTCAGGGTCATGTTTGTTACGAGTGTGGTGACCCTAATCATTTCAGGAACCGTTATCCGAGGTTAGTCATTGTAAATCAAGCCAACCTAAACCAAGGCAACATGATTCAGGGAAACATGAACCAGGGGAACATGAACCGGGGAAATGTGAATCAGGGGAATGCAAACCCCGTAGCTCGAGGACGTGCCTTCAACATCAATTCCAATGAGGATCAAACCAACAATGATGTGGTGAACGGTACGTACCTAATTAATCAACAATATGCTTCTATCCTATCTGATACTGGTTCCGATAGGAGTTTCGTGTCCTTTGACTTTGAACTACAACTTGCTATGAGTCGAGCTAAGTTAGACAAACCCTTTGATATTCTAGTAGCGGATGGTTATTTTCTTTCATGTGACACCATTATTAGAGATTGTACCTTAAATTTGAACGACCATGACTTCTCGATCAATCTTATTCCTATGGCTCTCGGAGGTTTCGACATCATAGTAGGCATGGATTGGCTAACCAAGCACCATGCGGAAATCGTCTATTTTGACAAATATATTCGTATCCCTCTTGACTCAGGCGACATTTTGAACGTCTATGGTGAGAAGCCGTCTAAAGGGCTAAAGCTTATGTCTTGTACTACCGCGTAGAAGTACTTACGGAAGAAGTGTGTAGCTTTCTTAGCACACATTGTGGAGCAGAAAGACAAGGGCAAGAACATCCAAGACATTCATGTGATTAAATACTTTCCAGAAGTATTTCCCGAAGACTTACCCGATCTTCCTCCCACACTTCAAGTTGAATTCCGTATTAACCTAGTGCCAGGAGCAAATCCCGTGGCCAATTCACCTTATCGTCTTGCACCATCAAAGATGCAAGAGCTTTCAAGTCAGCTTCGAGAACTTTCTGACAAATCTCCTTGGGGAGCACCCGTCTTATTTGTCAAGAAGAAAGATGGTTCTTTCCGGATGTGCATCGACTACCGGGAACTCAACAAACTTACTGTGAAGAACCGTTATCCACTTCCGAGAATTGATGATTTATTTGATTAGCTTCAAGGCTCGACTTATTTTTCTAAGATTGATCTTCGTTCGGGTTATCACCAGTTGCGAGTCCTTGAATCCGATATCCCCAAGACAGCCTTTCGTACAAGATACAGTCATTACGAGTTCATGGTTATGCCATTCGGACTAACCAATGCACCCGCGGTATTCATGGATCTTATGAACCGCGTGTGTAAACCGTACTTGGACAAGTTCGTGATCGTCTTCATTGACGATATTCTTATCTATTCAAAATCAAAATCAGAGCACGAAAAACACTTGCGTTTGGTTTTGGACCTCTTGAAGAAGGAGCAATTATATGCTAAGTTCTCCAAATGTGAATTTTGGCTAAAGGAAGTCCAATTCTTGGGTCATATAGTCAACGAGAAGGGTATTCACGTGGATCCCGCTAAAATCGAAGAAGGACCATGACTTCTCGATCAATCTTATTCCTATGGCTCTCGGAGGTTTCGACATCATAGTAGGCATGGATTGGCTAACCAAGCACCATGCGGAAATCGTCTATTTTGACAAATATATTCGTATCCCTCTTGACTCAGGCGACATTTTGAACGTCTATGGTGAGAAGCCGTCTAAAGGGCTAAAGCTTATGTCTTGTACTACCGCGTAGAAGTACTTACAGAAGAAGTGTGTAGCTTTCTTAGCACACATTGTGGAGCAGAAAGACAAGGGCAAGAACATCCAAGACATTCATGTGATTAAATACTTTCCAGAAGTATTTCCCGAAGACTTACCCGATCTTCCTCCCACACTTCAAGTTGAATTCCGTATTAACCTAGTGCCAGGAGCAAATCCCGTGGCCAATTCACCTTATCGTCTTGCACCATCAGAGATGCAAGAGCTTTCATGCCAGCTTCGAGAACTTTCTGACAAATCTCCTTGGGGAGCACCCGTCTTATTTGTCAAGAAGAAAGATGGTTCTTTCCGGATGTGCATCGACTACCGGGAACTCAACAAACTTACTGTGAAGAACCGTTATCCACTTCCGAGAATTGATGATTTATTTGATTAGCTTCAAGGCTCGACTTATTTCTCTAAGATTGATCTTCGTTCGGGTTATCACCAGTTGCGAGTCCTTGAATCCGATATCCCCAAGACAGCCTTTCGTACAAGATACAGTCATTACGAGTTCATGGTTATGCCATTCGGACTAACCAATGCACCCGCGGTATTCATGGATCTTATGAACCGCGTGTGTAAACCGTACTTGGACAAGTTCGTGATCGTCTTCATTGACGATATTCTTATCTATTCAAAATCAAAATCAGAGCACGAAAAACACTTGCGTTTGGTTTTGGACCTCTTGAAGAAGGAGCAATTATATGCTAAGTTCTCCAAATGTGAATTTTGGCTAAAGGAAGTCCAATTCTTGGGTCATATAGTCAACGAGAAGGGTATTCACGTGGATCCCGCTAAAATCGAAGCTGTGAAGAACTGGCAAGCTCCAAATACCCCTATAGAATTCCGCTCGTTTCTTGGTTTAGCGGGCTATTATCGTCGTTTCATATCGAACTTTACAAAGATCGCGGTGCCACTCACAGCCTTAACACATAAAGCAAGCTCTACGAGTGGGGACCAAAACAAGAGGAAGCCTTTCAAACCCTGAAGCAAAAATTGTGTGAGGCTCCTATCTTGACTCTCCCCGATGGAACCGAAGACTTTGTCGTCTACTGTTGTCACACCCCCAAATTCCACTAACGGAGTTTTACCGTTAGGGATGTGACACACCAGGATCTCAGTCATTAGTTACATTAAACGACATTATATGGGACTTAGAATGTCATAACATTAAAGTTTAGAGTTATTGCGGAAGCGTTTAATCAAGAAAGTAAATATGCAAAACAACGCGCCAAAGTTTAGTTTAATAAAAGTAAGTGATCTGCTTTAACGGCTTATAAATGAGTGAAATGATAGTAGGACTCCATGCATGTCCTAGTTGTGCAACCTGTGCCTTAGCGACCTGAGAAAACATGTACTAAAAGTGTCAACACGAGGTTGGTGAGTTCACAAGTTTCAAGTTTGCAATAAGAGAGTGTTTGTCAGATTATGTACATTCAATATGCATATCTATTGGTAGCATGTATATGTTCATGTATACTAATGCGCTCGCAACCGTAAAATGACTGTTTATGTTTGGATGCCTCCTACCAGGCCTATCAACCATGGTGCATGTTTAGGTCAATATTACACCCGTTCGACCCTCAATCGAGTTAGCGCGACTAACGCGGGTGGGGTTTGTCAAACCCAGTAGTACTACTCAACATACCTCGCTATACTCATATTTAAACGGTTCAATGTGAGAACTTTCATGATAGAGTTTACGCATAGTCATAACAAGTTTGCGTCATGTTTTCTCCCCCAACGGGAAAAACATATTTGTTTGCGTACCTGTTTCTCCCCCGCGGGAAAACAAGTAAAAGTATGATTGCTTGTATGTATGCTTCTCCCCCAATGGGAAAACAAGTAAAAAATATTGATTTGTGTACGTGTTTCTCCCCCAACAGGAAAACGAGTAAAAAGGGCCCGTGAAACTCACATGCGTTGCGTAGTAGATAGTATCACACAAGTATGAGATTTAGAACCTCAAGTGTTAGCCTGCACGGCTTACGTATGCCTTAGAATTATAAACACATAAGTTAGAGACATATGGGATTTGTGACGACGACACGGAAGATTAGAATGTCTTAACACTTTCTAAGGATCAATGAGTAGACGAACGTGTCCACAGGAATATAGGTTTCTTAATATAATAATTAAGATAAATGTGTTACGTGTCGAACGTCTCTAATACGAATAATATTAAATAAATAAATAAATTCGTACGAATGTGTCATTTAATAATGATCTAAGAAAATAATATAACATATATATTATTTTTGAACTCGTAGGAAATATACGATAATCAAATTCGTGACAAAATAATAAATATATTATTTTTATTCGAGATTATAAACGTGAGTAAATAATATAAATAAATATATTATTAATTAGTTTGAAACGTTACACGAGATTAATAAACGAGGCGAAATAATATAAAAATATATATTATTTTATACTAGGAGTCACGGGTTGAAAATAATATAGACATATTATTTTATTCGAATTCGTGGTTTGAAAATAATATAAATATATTATTTTAAAAGTGGAAATAATATTAATTATGAGTTATAAAACCAAACCCGAGTCTACGGGTTGTTTCCGGAGCTAAAACATGTTAATATAATATTATAATGATAGTGGGATAGGTTTAATATTAAAATAATAACTTAAAACAATAAAAACCCAAAAACAGGGGTGGGAAGACTCGAACTTGGGTCTCCTCCCCACCAGCACACACACTTAACCATCACAGCCCGCTAGGGAATCGCAACATGTTCTAATCTTTTATAGTTTTAATCAATCAAGACCATGCGTCCTCCCCCCATTCGTGACCGATCCCAAACCAGTCCCAAAAACCGTCGAATCGATCGTGATTGAACAAGATAGCATAGGGGTTTTGTAATTCAAAGTATTATGAACATGTGGTAGGTTTTAATTGCAAAATCAATAAGTTAATGTTTGTTTAACTTATGATTCAAAAGCCGAACCCTAGAATAAGAACACGGATTCGAATCTGACCCAATTCGATATTAAAACTTGTTGGAATCATGGGGCTTTTACTCATATGAACATTACGAATCTGTCTATAGGTTTTAATTTGATTGTGGTTGTGTTTAAGATCAAAACCCCCAAAATGATTATGAACAAATCCTAGGTTTCGGATCTTGAAAAATTAGATAATGTTGGATTCAATTAATATGGGGCTTTCAAAGAGTAACATATTGCGAATCTAACCATATATGATAATTAGATTGAGACTGAGTCTGGGATCAAAAGCCCCAAAACGTTTTATGAATGAACCCTAGTTTATGGATTATGATCCAATCAATGATATGAGGTTAAATCCGCATAGGGCTTTCAACTGATGGGTTAAAACGAAGCTGAGGGTGCAAGAAATTACCAGATTAGTGCTCGAATTTGTGGTGTTCGACTAAATGGGATTCCGATTTCGACGAGCTTGGTCCTCGGCGACTACGACTACTTCTCCGGCCGAATTGAACTGAGCAAATGCTTTTGAGATATGCGATAGTGGTGCGCAGAGGTTTGATTTTAGGAATAATGATCGAAACGATACGAATTTGCGTGCAATAGGGATGAACTCGATGGTTACAACTTCAAATTTATTTTTATATATGATATAAATACATCATATAATAGTTATAAAAAAACAGAAAATATAAAATAGTATTCTAACTATTTTATTTTATTAAATATATAATTAAACCATTTATAAATTTCTAAATAAAAATGATTTGTTTAAACAAATTAATTATGTTATTTTTATACATTAATAATGTTATTACAATTAAATGTTTAGACATTTTAAAATTCTTTTGAGCTTATAAATAATTATTTTAGTGAGATAATTATTTAAAAATACTTTCAAACTTATAAATACTTAAATAATATTTTTATACAAGGTTTAATAAATTATATTTAAAACCTATCTAGTCTTTTATAATTCATTTAAAATGAATCAATTAATAGATTTATTAACCATTTTATTCACATTAACAAATAGTTTAATTAATTATTTTACTTACATAAAAAAAACTAATTAACCTTTTTTCCCATTTTATAATCTATTCATAAATTACATTTTTTTGAATAATTATATAAATAAATCTAAATGCATTATTTTCCATTCTATTTATTATCTTTAAGATAATTACATTAATTAATCACTTAATGATTTATTAAAGATCTTAATTAACTCTAATTAAATTTTACAAACTACTTTTATTACCATTATTTCAATGATAAGTCAAGAACTTATATTTTACTACAAAATAACCATGCAAGTCCATATCCAATCCCAAACCCTAAGACCTTAGAATTTCTTTATCTATTCATCATACTTTAAACTTAGGGTACCATTATCTATGTAGGTGTGTTGTGAGGAATCCTCACAAAACCTATTCATCTTACAATAACCAAAAGAGTTTGCGTCATATTTTCTCCCCCAACGGGAAAAACATATTTGTTTGCGTACCTGTTTCTCACCCACGGGAAAACAAGTAAAAGTATGATTGCTTGTATGTATGCTTCTCCCCCAACGAGAAAACAAGTAAAAGATATTGATTTGTATACATGTTTCTCCCCAACAGGAAAACGAGTAAAAAGGGGCCGTGAAACTCACCTGCGTTGCGTAGTAGATAGTATCACACAAGTATGAGATTTAGAACCTCAAGTGTTAGCCTGCACGGCTTACGTATGCCTTAGAATTATAAACACATAAGTTAGAGACATATGGGATTTGTGACGACGACACGGAAGATTAGAATGTCTTAACACTTTCTAAGGATCAATGAGTAGACGAACGTGTCCACAGGAATATAGGTTTCTTAATATGATAATTAAGATAAATGCGTTACGTGTCGAACGTCTCTAATACGAATAATATTAAATAAATAAATAAATTCGTACGAATGTGTCATTTAATAATGATCTTAGAAAATAATATAACATATATATTATTTTTGAACTCGTAGGAAAATATACGATAATCATATACGATAATCAAATTCGTGACAAAATAATAAATATATTATTTTTATTCGAGATTATAAACGTGAGTAAATAATATAAATAAATATATTATTAATTAGTTTGAAACGTTACACGAGATTAATAAACGAGGCGAAATAATATAAAAATATATATTATTTTATACTAGGAGTCACGGGTTGAAAATAATATAGACATATTATTTTATTCGAATTCGTGGTTTGAAAATAATATAAATATATTATTTTAAAAGTGGAAATAATATTAATTATGAGTTATAAAACCAAACCGAGTCTACGGGTTGTTTCCGGAGCTAAAACATGTTAATATAATATTATAATGATAGTGGGATAGGTTTAATATTAAAATAATAACTTAAAACAATAAAAACCCAAAAACAGGGGTGGGAAGACTCGAACCTGAGTCTCCTCCCCATCAGTACACACACTTAACCATCACAGCCCGCTAGGGAATCGCAACATGTTCTAATCTTTTATAGTTTTAATCAATCAAGACCATGCGTCCTCCCCCCATTCGTGACCGATCCCATACCAGTCCCAAAAACCGTCGAATCGATCGTGATTGAACAAGATAGCATAGGGGTTTTGTAATTCAAAGTATTGCGAACATGTGGTAGGTTTTAATTGTAAAATTAATAAGTTAATGTTTGTTTAACTTCTGATTCAAAAGCCGAACCCTAGAATAAGAACACGGATTCGAATCTGACCTAGTTCGATATTAAAACTTGTTGGAATCATGGGGCTTTTACTCATATGAACATTACGAATCTGTCTATAGGTTTTAATTTGATTGTGGTTGTGTTTAAGATCAAAACCCCCAAAATGATTATGAACAAACCCTAGGTTTCGGATCTTGAAAAATTAGATAATGTTGGATTCAATTAATATGGGGCTTTCAAAGAGTAACATATTGCGAATCTAACCATATATGATAATTAGATTGAGACTGAGTTTGGGATCAAAAGCCCCAAAACGTTTTATGAATGAACCCTAGTTTACGGATTATGATCTAATCAATGATATGAGGTTAAATCCGCATAGGGCTTTCAACTGATGGGTTAAAACGAAGCTGAGGGTGCAAGAAATTACTAGATTAGTGCTCGAATTTGTGGTGTTCGACTAAATGGGATTCCGATTTCGACGAGCTTGGTCGTCGGCGACTACGACTCCTTCTCCGGCCGAATTGAACTGAGCAAATGCTTCTGAGATATGCGATAAAGGTGCGCAGAGGTTTGATTTTTGGAATAATGATCGAAACGATACGCATTTGTGTGCAATAGGGATGAACTCGACGGTTACAACTTCAAATTTATTTTTATATATGATATAAATACATCCTATAATAGTTATAAAAAACAGAAAATATAAAATAGTATTCTAACTATTTTATTTTATTAAATATATAATTAAACCATTTATAAATTTTTAAATAAAAATGATTTGTTTAAACAAATTAATTATGTTATTTTTATACATTAATAATGTTATTACAATTAAATGTTTAGACATTTTAAAATTCTTTTGAGCTTATAAATAATTATTTTAATGAGAATAATTATTTAAAAATACTTTCAAACTTATAAATACTTAAATAATTATTTTATACAAGGTTTAATAAATTCTATTTAAAACCTATCTAGTCTTTTATAATTCATTTAAAATGAATCAATTAATAGATTTATTAACCATTTTATTCACATTAACTAATAGTTTAATTAATTATTTTACTTACATAAAAAAAACTAATTAACCCTTTTTCCCATTTTATAATTTATTCATAAATTATTTTTTTTGAATAATTATATAAATAAATGTAAATGCATTATTTTTCATTCTATTTATTATCTTTAAGATAATTACATTAATTAATCACTTAATGATTTATTAAAGATCTTAATTAACTCTAATTAAATTTTATAAACTACTTTTATTACCATTATTTCAATGATAAGTCAAGAACTTATATTTTACTACAAAATAACCATGCAAGTCCATATCCAATCCCAAACCCTACCAAACCCTAAGACCTTAGAATTTCTTTATCTATTCATCATACTTTAAACTTAGGGTACCATTATCTATGTAGGTGTGTTGTGAGGAATCCTCATAAAATCTATTCATCTTACCAACACTTCTAACTTCAATACAAGTGAGTTTACATAGCCATTTTTCCTCTTTTTAATTTTTGGGGTGAAACATGTCTACAAATACATTACTTCCTTAATTCAATGCCTATGTTCTTATGCTAAGGTCTCTATGATTTATGTTTTAAATTACTTGGCGACCATATGTATGTTCATGTAATCATTAAACTGCGAGGCAGGCCTAAGGTAGTAACTTTTATGATCATTTAAACGGGAATCCGATTCATTACTTAACACGAACCTTGGAGGGTTTTGTGTATACATCTTACTATTTTTTCAAAAGACAATCACTTGGATTGTACCAACAGTTTTTCATTTACACGGTTTGATTGTACGCTTGGAACCTTGTGTGTTTTCACATTTATGTTTTAGATATGCTTTGAACACATTGAATTCTAAACTATACTTAACTATGTTTGGTGTCAAAACCTATGTTTTTCACCAACTACTCGTAGTTAACATTTACTCACATGTTTCAGGTGCAACTGTTTGAGGACTTTGTTGGACACTTAGGGCTTTTGGACTTAGCAATAATGAAAACTAATTATGTTTATGTTTTGAGTACTTTGTCTTTTGTTTCTTGTAAAGGATGCGTTTAATTTTGAATAATAAATATTATCATGCTTAATAGATGACCATATGCTTATGAACAACCGCGTCAACCCCGGCGTATAATCCGTCGTTGCCCGGGGTGTGACAGTGGCGGCGAGAGATGGCGGTGGGTGGTGGAGGAGGCGGCGGCGGTGGAAGCGGTGGTGGAGGTGGTGGTGGTAGAAGGGTGTGGTGGTGATGAAGGGTGGAAGATGAGATGGAATAGAAAAAAAAGAGGGTGGATGAAATGAATTTGAGAGATTTAAAGGGAATGTCATTACTTGTGGAATGAGTTATTCCATTGCATCATCCAAACAAATACCATTTTTTTCATTCCCTCGTAATCTTCCATTCCTTTCCACCTTCCATTCCTACATACAAACGCTACCTAAGGTTTTCCCCATTTTTAGTTAAGAAAACACTTATTTCCTTTTCAATGCAATATCCTTCACAAACATCCTTCCATTTCTACATAATCACCACCTTTTACATTTATTTTCATAATCAAATTATTTGTCATAACAACTATTTATTTTTTAATATTGTAACATTAAATTAAATAATGTTTAAATATTACTTAACTAAAATAAAGTATATTTAAAAGTTTAATAAGTTGGTATATTTATATATGTGGCGGCGGCAGTGGTCGTGGTGGTGGTCGTCGTGGTGGTGGTGGTGGGGGTGGGGGTGGGGGTGGTGGTGGGGTGGTGGTGGTCGTGGTGGGGTCGTGGTGGTGGTGGTCGTGGTTGTGGTGGTGTTGTGGAATAGTTTTTTAACCATTTGAATCCCTGAGGGGTATTTTAGTTTTTAAAAAAAAAAATTAACAGAAAATCTAGCAAAGTTAGTCATTTGAACTCAAATGGTTATAAAAAATAAAAATCAGGCCATAAGACGATGAAAAAAGAGAATCAAATAATTAAAACTGACAAAAAATCAAGGACTCAAATACTAATTTACTCAAAATATTAAACATAAGCGACGATCAAAATACAAAATGAAAAACTTTGAATATACTAAGAGTTCTAAATTATCACTAAGACAAATTTTATAAAATCAATTGAGCTTTGTAAAAATTAACTTTTATAAAACATAAAAATCATCTAAGGGTTTCTATAAAATAACCAGAAGAAAAAAAATAGTATTTAGCATATTAAAATCATACATATAATAATTAAAATGTAAAATGTCTATTATACAATTATAAATCAGTGATAAGAAAAAGAGGGAAGAACTATGCATCGCAAAGAAGGCTACAATTAGTATTTTTTTCATTTGAAGTACTATTTAAAATTGAGGCTTTTTGTGATGGTTTCTAAATATAAAATTTCTAAAATGTAATTTTATGGTGAGTTAAAACGTATAATATTAACACAAAAGTTGATAGATTATCATTTGTCTCTAGAAACACAAAAATTGATAAATTATCACATTTACTTTCGTTAGAATATAGATTTAAATAGTTTTTTTAATTTTTTTGGGCCGTTGAAATTTGGGGGCATAAAGCGGTTGCTTTATTGCTTGTAGTGTAGAGCCACCCCTGGATGAGCATTATGTGCCGGGTACCGATACCGTACCGGTACTGAACTTGTACTGACCGATGATAACGGTACCGGAACTTGATTTTCAAGTTTTTCGGTATTGGTACCGGGCGTTATCGGTACCGGTATTTACCGACAATTCTTGTATTAATACCGACATGGGCGGCCCGGGGGGGCAGGGAGGGCGACCGTCCGAGGCCGGGGCTCGAAGTTTTAAATTTTTTTCTATATTATATATATATATATTTATTTTTATAAAAAAATTCTATATATTTAAAGTTTTAAACATAATCTCATTAACATTAGTCCATTACTTATAAAAGGCCCAACTTGTAATTTAACCATTATCCCATTAACCCACGTAGAAATTAAAAAGGCCTAATAGATTTTTAAACTTAATAAAAAATATCAAAATAATATATATGTTTGGGCCGGGGACTTTCACCTTTAGAGTGGGAATCAGAACTCAGAAGACGCAGACGGCAGAACTGCAAAAGACGCAAAGGCAAGGCCGCAACTCGCAAGACTGAGGCGGCGACTACCGAGCAAATCAGGGAGTCGCCAACAGGGACGATCGGGAAATTGGATTAGGTAATCGACTATTCGAGGTATGTATGATTGATTGATTGTATGATTCCTTTGTTTAAGTTTTTCATTTTAGAGTTTTTTCCTAAATCCTAAGGATTATGGTTAGTAATTATTGTTTTAACAGTTATTGTCGTATTAAAGTTTTTTTTATATGATTATTGAGTTTATATTATAGGGCCCGTTTTTTTTACATGTTCCGGGCCCAAAACGTTTTGAGAATTCTTGAACTGGCCCTGAGTATCGAGTACCGAGACTTGTGCACTACGACACACAACTCCATTTTGAATGAAATTTACACCGAAATATAGATAAAAATAAGCAAGTTGCAACGATATATTCAAAATTTTATAAACATCAAATTTTAAAAGCTATAAAAGAAAAAAAATGGTTAATGGCAAAAAAGAAATTTAATGAGTATAGGTTATAAAGGAT
The DNA here is from genome assembly GCA_023525975.1 of Smallanthus sonchifolius. Taxonomy (NCBI): domain Eukaryota; kingdom Viridiplantae; phylum Streptophyta; class Magnoliopsida; order Asterales; family Asteraceae; genus Smallanthus; species Smallanthus sonchifolius. The sequence goes on from CM042033.1 coordinate 76,791,460, forward strand.
AGATATAGCTAAACTTGAGGGGGCTAAGCTATAACTTTTAAAGGATCAACCTATAACTTTCAAAATGAAACGTTTTTTTTAAATCAAACATGTCTTGATTGCTTGTACTATGTGTTCATATATAACATCTCGAAAATCCATATGATACTGGTTCGGGGCTAGTGGACGACCCGAACCTATACTAACGACGATGAGAAACAAGGTTTGTCATTTTTAGTGCGTTTTAATGACAGAAAAGAGACGGTTGGTCATATGTTAAGGACTCGGGATCAAAACGTGCGAGGTGCAACTAGAGGGACCCAGATGAAAGATACTAAAGTTTAAATACTTTGCAAGGGGAAACCCTAGGCCACGTTTGGCCTAGGTTGCGTGAAGCGGCAGAAATGAGCAAGTCGAGAAGGAGGAGGGGGAAATCGACAAAGGGAAGGAGGAGACGTTGGCGGTGGAGCGGTCCGACTAGAGTGGTTTACAGTACACGTCAAGGTAAACCCGTTTACGTTTAAACTGTTCTTGTTTATATTTCTGTTTATTAGTTATCTGATGGAAAAGGATGGACTCCGTGGGGTTCTTTGCCGTGGACGACGGCGAGGGAGAGGAGATGGGGGGCACGACAGTGTCCAGACAGCCGCTGTGGAGGTGCCGACGACGGCTACAACTCCGATGAGACCCGACAGTGGTCACGCGGTGGTGATGATGGCAATGGCAGCCGCATAGACTGTCAACTCGACAGCGGGCACGACTCGGGGCAGTGGCGTGGCGTCGGTGATGCATGTCGACGAGGACATCAACGGGTCACGGCGGTGGCTGCGTGGGAGACGCACGATGGTGTACGGTGGATGAGCATGGAGCCGGTGAGGGGTGGCATTAGTCAAGGGGATAGCCGGCTAGGGTTGTTTTCGGTAAGACCGATGAAGACGACGATGGTACGCAGTGGTGCGTGGTGTGAGCGGTGAAGCAATGCACGATGATGAAGACGAGAGGTTGGGTAGAGCCATTCAAGTATAGGATTCCCTCGGCTAGTGTTGCATGGTAACATGCATGCGCGTGGGGAGACTGTTTGACTACGTGCGTGTTCGAGGAACTAGGGTTTGCATGGGGGTGCAATACGGATTAGGGTTTATCTATCAAAGTCGTGCATTACATCCTGAAGGATATGCATGGAAACCCCGTTGAGTTTATGTTTCTAAACAGGTCAAGGGCGATTCGGTATTTACTATGTTGTGAAGGCATTTACTGTGTTGTGTGAGGACGAAGTCGTGTCTACGACTATTGTGTGTAAGCCCTTTTTTTAATTTCATTATTTTGGCTAGTTAAGTGCATGATTAAGAGTTGGGTCGTGTTGACCGGACTTCGGGTTAATAAGTGTGGTAGGTTATGAGTCAGTAATGTAGTAAGCTCAAACCATGTTGGTAAGACTTACTGGCCTTTGGGAATGAATGAGTCTTGGGTAGTGGACCCTTATGGGAATGGGTCGGTAAGGTGGGTTACCTATGTGTTAATAAACGACAAACCGTTTTGTAAGGGACGGGGGTGTCCTGAGTTTATATAAATAATTTTGTGAGGTGATGATTTTTACTTAAACAAACTATTAGAACTCACTCAGCGTATCTGACTTTGTATGTACGTTAGATTGTTTTGCAGGTGAGTCTGCTTGACGAGGTATCTTGGCTTGGGAGCGGTGCTACTCGGATTAGTGTATATGCATTCGTAAGGTAAATTTAAGAACGTTAGTGAACTTAAAAGATAATAATTATTTTGATAAAGACTTCCGCTGCATGTTTTAAATGAAAGTTAAGTATTTTAAAGAGAATATCCAGTAATATAACCCAACTGTACGGTATCTGGTTTGGGCCTTACATCATATTCTTGTACTTTTTATCACCCGTGAATTTTATGAGATAAGTGCCTTCTACGAATGTTATTATATAAATTACCAAAAGAAAAAGTACACACAATGGTATTTTATTTGACACGATAAACCAAAAAAAATTACATATTTATTGTAGTCTATTGCATGAGATGAAATTCAGGTCAATAATGATTAGGGAGGTGGGAGTGGTATCCTCTCACTTTAAAGTACCTTTTCAAACACATCAATCATAAGATGCCACTTTATTTTGACAAACTGCCCTCCCAAACTACCCTCTTAGATGGGAGCGGTACCGTCCAAGTACCCTCAAACCCTCTTATTTAAAAAAAAAATTAAAACAAATCAAATTAATAAAATAAAACTTTAATTAATTAATTAAAAATACATAATAAATTAAAAGACAATAAACAAAAATACATAACAATAAATAAAAAGATAATACAAAAAAGTAATTATTAAATAAATATTCATCTAGTCTTCGTACTCGTCCAAATCCGAGGTGTTTCTCGCAATATGTTCCATGAGATCAAATCAAAGACTAATATGTGTAGCTATATCGTGCAACTCCGAAATGACGTTATCGTCAATAACTGGTTCGACTGAAGGATCCCGTATGTAGACAGGTGATATTGCGTTCCCGTCATCCTTTAAGATCATATTGTGTCTTCCTCTTCGGGTTGGGCGGCAATATCACATAGAAATTGCATACTATCGCCGCCGAACACGAAGTCGATCGATTCTTCCGATGATTCGGGTGGGAAGTATAACGTACGATTCATATTTTGGTTGAGTGGATACAAAAGAAATGGTTTATATTTAGAAAGATTGTATTTTTTTGTGTAATGAATAAAATGATTGAGTATGTATTTATCGGGATAAATTAAATAATTTTTTTAAACGGCTATATAGCCGTTCAACGGCTATATTTATCTTCATTTCACTGGCTTCAACCCACCAACTCAGCGGCTTCTTATACCCGCTAACCCAACCCGCCACCCACTACCCGCCGAACCCGCTATGGTTGCGGCGGTTTACCCGCGAACCCGCCACCAACCCGCCTTCGAACCTGCTACCACTCCAACCTCCCTTAGGGTTACAAGCAACAACAAAATTTCCTTTAAGTGGAGTCCAAGCTAATTCTAATTTCTTCACTCTAGTTTAATTTAAATTAAATTAAATTAATTATTTGAAATTCAGTTTTATTTTTCAAATATAATATATAGTTTGGTAGTATTTAAACATAATTTCTTGATAAAGATAATAGATTATTATCTTGTATAAACACAAACATTTGAGTAAATTATACTTTTTGTACTTAATTTTCATTAATTACACGAATCATCATTTATGTTTAATGTACACATTTCATTCTTTTGATTGGGTGGGTCGACCGAACCAACCATATTTAACCGTCCTGGCGGTTTGATAGTGTGAATTGATTTTTAATATTTTTTTTCCTTAAAATCGTTAACTTGTAATAAAATTTTAAAATAATAAAAATGGTTTTTGATTTTTTTTCTTTTATTTTTTGAAATCTGAAAATCATATATCATTTGTTTGTGACTAACAATGATTCATTAAAACTTGAAAAAACTTTTATATCGAAATAGAAGGCAAACGACCAACAAGTTGTGACCCTAGCAATTTTTAGATAGCAAAGTTTTTTAAAAACTACATTCATTGATCTTGGAGTCATAACATTATTATGCATGACCTGTTGGACTCGACTAAGTAGCTTGACAGCCTCAAGCGCAAACAATGGCGGATCCAGGATTTTTCGTTAGCGGTTGCAAAAATGAACGAGTCAAAATGAGTCAAACATTCCAAAAAATGACCGTTAGAACGGGTCAAATAATGATGATTTATTCGATTAAGCATGCTAAAATTAACAAATAATGCATCTAGAACATGTGCGCGAAGCAACTCGAGTAAAACAATGGACAACAAGAAAGAATTCAATTTGCTAACATCTTAAGCTCGCGTGACGATAATTGGCTTCAAGCTTTAATCCAATCTTTCACAATTTCACTCCAAAAACCCCGGGTCTTTCTCGATTTCATTCCAAAAACCCCCAAATTACCCTACTATTTATTTCCCATGGGGATGAATAGTAGGGTTTTTTTTTTTTTTTTTTTTGTCATAAAAGTTTTTTTTTATAAACCGGCCACTAAAGTTCAAAATAAGCTTTTATTTTTATTTTTTTTACTCAAAACTCTGTTTTTTATAGATTTGTCACATAAGTTCAATAAACTTTTGTTCGTTAACTTTTTTCAAAATACGGGTGCGTCGTATTTTTTTTGTAAACGTTCCGATATAAATTTGTTTTAAAACGGAGTTTTATTAAAAATCGACTTTTTTTATCATTGCCTGTATCGAGTGCCGTTACCGTCGTGGTACCATGACGAACCAAACCTATTATGGGCGAACAACATCATTGTCGATATTGGTATTATCGATTCGCCTTATGGTTTTCGACGAACCGAACCGGTAAATTTTTTAATTTGTTTTCCCCTTTTATATTATTTAGTTTTATGTTTCCTTATAAAAGTTTTTTTTTTATAAACCGGCCACTAAAGTTCAAAATAAGCTTTTATTTTTATTTTTTTTACTCAAAACTCTGTTTTTTTTATAGATTTGTCACATAAGTTCAATAAACTTTTACTCGTTAACTTTTTTCAAAATACGGGTGCGTCGTATTTTTTTTGTAAACGTTCCAATATAAATTTGTTTTAAAACGGAGTTTTATTAAAAATCGACCTTTTTTATCATTGCCTGTATCGAGTGCCGTTAACATCGTGGTACCATGACGAACCAAACCTATTATGGGCGAACAACATCATTGTCGATATTGGTATTATCGATTCGCCTTATGGTTTTCGACAAACCGAACCGGTAAATTTTTTAATTTGTTTTCCCCTTTTATATTATTTAGTTTTATGTTTCTTTTCTATTAACATTATTTTTACCGTTGCGCCTATGCTTTCGTTTAAATTTTATTAACGATGGGCCCGACAACGTTATCTATGATAACTTTCGTTCGTTAGGTTTTTTTAAATAACGGAATGCGTTGTTTTCTTAATAATTTCTTTTGTCAACGTTCTGGTTTAAATTTTATTGAAGACAAAGTTGTATTCAACTTTGAGTGTTTTTGGGTATCGTACGTTATAACGAGTCTACGATTCCACGCAAACAAGCCAAACCAATAACGACCAGACTCCCGTCGCGAAGCGCGGAGGGTAAAAACTAGTTGTATTTAATCCAATCTTTCATAAATTTTTAATTCCCTGCACGACCAACCCTATTTAGACACGATATATTCAATTGACCCAGAAGCATTTTTTTTTTCCAAAAATGGAACACTCGATCTATGGCTAGTAAACTTCACCACCAAATGGGTGTTTCCAAAGCTCTTAAAAGTACATAAACTTTTAGGCCTAAGCGTTTTGGAATGAATCGAACTATTTCAATTTTTTTTATTTTGACTTGGTTTGTAAGGCCTAAGGGTGTTGTTAGGAACAACGTGGCGCAGCGGAATCAACACACACACATGCACAAACGATAATCACGCGGTACCGAAAAATAAACGACACAAGAATTTTACGTGGTTCGGTCCCAGTGGGGGACCTACGTCCACGGGCTGCAACTAGGTTATTTCATTAAGCTCTAGGCACACAGATTACAATTACAACATAGGGTATTTATAGATTAAAACTAGGGTTCCTAACTTATTCTCTAAGTTAGGCCCAAACCGTAGAGATAGGCCCATTAGGGCCGGCTAACCCTAATTAGGGTCGGCCGTCTCTAAACGAGACTCCACACCTAACAATCTCCCACTTGGAGGCTCGAGCAATCCTCAATCCACCATCCAAGCAGACCCTATACCATTAACTCCAGTAATCTTCAATAACAGAAATCCTCCAAGCCTCCAGTTCTAAGAACAAGCTAACACTTCACTATTAGAAGTTTCCAAGCCTCCAGCTCCTAAGAACAAGCTAAGATTTCAAATAACAAAAGTCCTCCAAGCCTTCAATTCCCATAAACAAGCTAAGACTTCAATCCAATCCTCCTAGTTGCAGCAGTCAACTCCTCAATTACCAGAAGAGCCCGTTGAAGCTCCCCCGAGCTCCAACCCAGCAGTCATCACTGACCCAGCCATGGCAAAACCCGCCATTGACTCATCCTCAATCTCAACCGACACCTACTCATTCGAACTATCGACTCCAGAGACTTCCAGAGGAAACACCACTCTCCAAAACCTGCAAGTACCATGGAGAGATTTTCCCATTCGAAATTCCGGTCTTCAAAACCCAACGGTGTTTTGAACTGTACCCAGAACACGTCCCATGCTCCCACTATTCCCAAAACCCCTGACCTGGTTTAAACCTCCGAATGCACTCAGCTAACATCTCCGTGGCTCCAAGATTCACACTTGCAAAATGAATCCACTTAGCTCTACCCGATGCAGCGAGCCAAGACTTTAATACTCGGAAGTTGGTTCCCTTCTTCCAGCGATACATAAACCTGTATCTTTCCAAAGTCTTCAAACAATAGATTCACCAATGCTTCACAAAAGTGAGTAATGAAGCATACCAGAATCTTGAACCCAAGAGTCTCCACTGCCTTCACTGAGTCCCAATGCATCAACCCAGACACATTCTCAGAAGCAGAATTTACTATCTTTGACATCGACTCTAAAGAATATCCCACACCTCCATGCAGCTCCACCAAGTCAATTATGCTCAGCTCCCACTGTCCTTGTTATCCCAACCCATTACCAAAACCAACATTCCATGAGATTATCCCCGATCGTACTTTCCCGCCAGCACAAGATCCCGGATCCCCTCAAATGTCGAACCACTGATCACCACTAAACAAGAAATAGCTTCACTGTTCCAGACCAGCTAACCGAAAAATGGTTATAACAACAGTAGAGCTTTCATGAAAGCAAACGGTACCAAGGATTCCGCGACCGTACACCCGATCGGCTAACCCTAACCGAAAAATCTTTCAACAAAGCAATATCACCTGACTTCCTTTTTTTCCTCACTTATGTCGTCACCAGCACACCAGAACCGGAATACTTAAAACCCAAAGCATTCCAAACCTGCTGGTTTCATTTTCACCGGTTTTATCCCACAGTACCACACCCAAGTTCTTTTGACAAAACCATCAACCAAAATACATAACCGTCAAACCTTCGATTACACCCATCCCGTCTTCAGCTATAACAATAGCAAACAGGAAACAAATCGAAACAGTGAAACAAACACAACACTTGCACGGGCTTGAACTTGACAGATGTTCTACAGAACATGTCAAATGACCTATTTGCTCCTGCAATAAACCTCGCAGACAAATCTAAACCCGAATACTGAATTTCACATAACCCGGTTTCCAAATAGTTGATAATAAACAGTCAAACAGAACTAAACAAAACTCTAACCTTTACCCGACGAATCCAAGAGCTTTATAACCAAACCCTAATCGGCGGCTTCAAAGAGTTTAACCCGGTACCCAAAACAATCAAACCGTTAACCCGCAACACAAACCCGAAAAACCTGACCCGACGCTTCACCTGCAAACCCGAGTGAAACCAGCAACTCCAAGAGATCCACAACAGAAACTCTAATTGCAACATCACTCCAAATCAATCCCGAACAGCCCTGTTTTCTCCTGAAACAGCCCTGTTTTCCTCTAAAACAACCTTGTTTTCTTTCCCCTTTTGCACAACCTAGGGTTTGAAAAAACCCTAATTCCGGCGGCCCAAAAAACAAGAAACCAGGCTACGAATCAGCCTTGGAACACTAGCAGAAAAACGAAAAATTTCTGGAAACACTGTTCATGCCGGAAAACACTGTTCATGCCGGAAAACACTGTTCACGGCGGCGGCGGTATTATAGCGACGGCGGTACTGTAGCAGCAGATCTGAATCAACCCTCGATCAGCCTCTACCCTTTTTCTCGATCGAAAACCATGCAGACCGTGTGTAAATAACGAGCCAAAGCTCTGATACCACTTGTTAGGAACAAAGCGGCGCAACGGAACCAACACACAATGCATGCACAAACGATAATCACGCGGTATAGAAAAATAAACAACACAAAAATTTTACGTGGTTCGGTCCCAGTGGGGGACCTACGTCCACGGGCTGCAACTAGGTTATTTCATTAAGTTCTAGGCACACAGATTACAATTACAACATAGGGTATTTATAGATTAAAACTAGGGTTCGTAACTTATTCTCCAAGTTAGGCCCAAACCGTAGAGATAGACCCATTAGGGCCGGCTAACCCTAATTAGGGTCGGTCGCCTCTAAACGAGACTCCACACCTAACATGTGCCTCTCTGTCAGACAATTATGGAGGTGCCTAAAGTTTTTTCCAATAAAACTAATATTGCTGGGAGACTTTCAGGGGGTGCCTTTGCCCCCACTCAGGTAAATGTCCCTCCACCTCTGTGCGCAAAGAAACCAAAAGTATCAAATCCAAATGGAATAAACACGTGTTGGTTATCAAAGCACGTTTTCTCGTGTTTGGTCACTTGCATGAAGCAGCTTTTAAAGCAGCCTGACCCATCGTGAAAGCACTACTCCCTATGCCCACAAGAGGGGAAACCTATGTTAGATCCACACATGCGTGTTTCTCTCATATCCATCCAAAGACCAAAATGTGAGCACGTCTGAGTGTTGATCTTTCTTCTAACGGGTCTGTCAAGAAATTCACTGGTGCTTCTTTCTTAGCTGAAATCCCGGCACGCCTGAATATGTGAAAAAGAACGTTCTTAACCAAATTGTGTAGTACTTGAATCCAGGGAGCTCTCTATAATTTATTGCATGCTCCGCAAAGGAGTCCAATCATGCCTTGCGAAAAACATAGCATATCTCATCAACGGAAAACAAGGGAATCAAGAGACGATATTTAAGGATAGTACGATACTCCACCGGCCACATATGTTGGCCTAGCCCATCTATAGGGATAGAAAAAAGAAATCTTGAGCATGTGGTGTTTGTAGACACTCAAAAACGGCTTTTTGTCTAACGGTCATGTCAAAGTGTACTTCCAAGTCGTGAATAATTTTACTGAAAAAGGCACTCGTCAATGCATGTTGAGCTTTAGGGTTAGGGGGTATACTTGTTATAAGTTTGTGATTTTATATGAATGTGTGCTAACTGATAGATTATAGCTATTTGTTGTCACACACTAGGTTTGGTTTCAAGTTAAAGATTAGATTACATATTTAGTGTTAAATGTGTCATCATTATGTCCATATATTGTTCAAATATTACAAAGTGAATATAATCGCTTTAAACGATTCTAAAAGGTCGGGTTTGAAAAGGGCTAGCCGTGATATTTTTGACTCGGCCTGGCCTATGTGTTTAGTTGGATGTCACACATAGTTTTATATTTATGTTGTAAATTTGGAAAATTTAAAAACAATTTAGATTTGGGGATTAAGCTTTTAAAGCCTAAAAAGTATGATAACAAGACCGTGGGACCTACAGATTTGAAAACAGAAATCTAAAATATCAATTTAAAAAGTATAAAAGCTGACAAAGGATAGGTCGGCGCACGATTGGTGCACAACCGACTGTCAGTCGATTTATGATCTAAAAGTAATGCACTATCCTTCCATGTTAGGGGCTTTATTTCCAAACAATGAGGAAAATAAAGGTGAGAACGAAGGAAAGGCTAGAGCAATTTGGTAAGGATCATATGAAGTAGGGACGTTCATTGTCTAGTTTGACCGATTTTGACAAAAAAAAGTTTGGGTCGAACGTCTAACTAAGTTTCGTGAAACAACAAACCAAATTGATCGGATTGGGTGGGTCGACCGAACCAACCATATTTAACCGTCCTGGCGGTTTGATGGTGTGAATTGATTTTTTTAATATGTATATTTTTCTTAAAATCGTTAGCTTGTAATAAAATTTTGAAATAATAAAGATGGTTCATTATTTTTTTTCTTTTATTTTTGAAATCTGAAAATCATATATCATTTTTTGTGACTAACAATGATTCATTAAAACTTGAAGAACTTTTACATCAAATCGAAGGCGTTAGCCATTTTTAGATAGCAAAACTAAGTCTTTCAAAAAGTACATTCATAGATCTTAGGGTCATAACATTATTATGCATGACCTGTTGGACTCGAGTAAGTAGCTTGACAGCCTTAGACACAAAGAAACCAAAAGTATCAAATGCAAATGAAATAAACACGTGTTGGTTGTCAAGGCACACTTTCTCGTGTTTGGTCACTTGCATGAAGCAGATTTTAAAGCAGCATGACCCACCGTGAAAACACTACTCCCTAAGCCCACAAGAGGGGAAACCCTGTTAGATCCACACACACGTGTTTCTCTCATATCCATCCAAAGACCAAAGTGTCAGCTGGTCTGCGTGTTGATCTTTCTTCCAACGGGTCTGTCAAGAAATTCACCGGTGCTTCTTTCTTTGCTGAAATCCCGGCACGCCTGAATATGTGAAAAAGAACGTCCCTAACCAAATCGTGTCGGTACTTGAATCCGGGGAGCTCTCAACAATGTACTGCATGCTCCGCAAATGAGTCCAAACATGCCTTGCGACAAACATGGCATATCTCATCAACCGAAAACAAGGGAATCATGAGGCGATATTTAAGGATAGTACGATACTCCACCGGCCACATATATTGGCCTAGCCCATCTATAGAGATAGCAAGAAGAAATCTTGAGCATGTGGCGGTCGTAGACACTCAAAAACAGCTTTTTATCTAACGGTCTTGTCAAAGTGTACTTCCAAGTCCTAGACAAATTTACTGAAAAAGGCACTCGCCAATGCATGTTGGGCTCTAGGGTTAAGGGGGTATACTTGTTATAAGTTTGTGATTTTATATGAAGTGTCTGCTAACCGATATATTATAGCTATTTGTTGTCACACACCATGTTTGGTTTCAAGTTAAAGATTTGATTACAAATATAGTGTTAAATGTGTCATCATTATGTCCATATATTGTTGTTTAAATATTATAAAGTGAATAGAATCACTTTGAAACGATTCTAAAAGGTCGGGTTTTGAAAAGGGCTAGTCGTGACATTTTTGACTCGGCTTGGCCTATGTGTTTAGTTGGACATCACACTTAGTTTTATATCTATGCTGTAAATTTGGAAAATTTAAAGACAATTTAGATTTGGGGATTAAGCATTTAAAGCCGAAAAAGTATGATAAAAAGACCGTGGGACATACAGATTTGAAAATGCAAATCTAAAATATCATTTTAAAAAGTATAAAAGCTGACAAAGGGTAGGTCGGTGCACGATTGGTGCACAACCGACCGTCAATCGATTTATGATCTAAAAGTAATGTACTATCCTTCCACGTTAGGGGCTTTCTTTCCAAACAATGAGGCAAATAAAGGTGAGAACGAAGGAAGGCTAGAGAAATTTGGTGAGGATCATATGAAGTAGGGACGGTCATTGTCTGGTTTGATCGGTTTTGACAAAAAAGTTTGGGCCGGACGTCTAACTAAGGTTTCGTGAAACAACAAACCAAATTGATCGGATTGAGTGGGTCGACCGAACCAGCCATATTTAACCGTCCTGGCGGTTTGATGGTGTGAATTGATTTTTTAATATTTTTTTCTTAAAATCGTTAGCTTGTAATAAGATTTTAAAATAATAAAGATGGATTATGATTTTTTTTCTTTTACTTTTGAATTTTGAAAATCATATAACATTTTTTTGTGACTAACAATGATTCATTAAAACTTAAAGAACTTTTACATCGAAATAGAAGGCAAATGACCAACAAGTTGCGCCGCTAGCCCTTTTTAGATAGCAAAACATAGTTTTTTAAAACCTACATTTATAGATCTTGGGGCATAAGATTATTATACATGACCTGTTGGACTCGAATAAGTAGCTCGACAGCTTTAGGCGCAAGGAAACCAAAAGTATCAAATGCAAATGGAATAAACACGTGTTGGTTGTAAAGGCACGCTTTCTCGTGTTTAGTCACTTGTACAAAGCAACTTTTAAAGGAGACTGACCCACCGTGAAAGCACTACTCCCCAAGCCCACAAGAGGGAAACCCCTGTTAGATCCACGCACGCGTATTTAAGTCATATCCATCCAAAGACCAAAATGCTAGCCGGTCTGAGTGTTGATCTTTCTTTCAACGGGTCTGTCAAGAAATTCACCGGTGCTTCTTTCTTAGCTAAAATCCCGGCACGCTTGAATATGTCAAAAATAACGTCCCTGACCAAATCGTGTCAGTACTTGAACCCAGAGAGCTCTCTACAATGTACTATATGTTCTCCAAAGGAGTCCAAAAATGCCTTGCGACAAACATGGCATATCTCATCAACCTGAAATAGGGGAATAATGAGGCAATATTTAAGGATAGTACGATACTCAACCGGCGACATATCAACCTAGGCGACATATCAACCTAACCCATCTATAGGTATAGCAAGAAGAAAATCTAGAGCATGTGGTGCTCGTATACACTCAAAAACGGTTTTTTGTCTAACGGTCATGTCAAAGTATACTTTCACATTTTTACTGAAAAATACACTCGCCAATGCATGTCGGCCTTTAGGTGGGGTTGTTATGATTATAATACATATTAGTAATTATATAATTAAAAATTAAATAAATGTGTTTCCTGTCAATGATAATATAAATTTTATTACTTCTTAATTAGGTAATTTTTCTTTTGTGTATATACATTAACATATCTGTCAATATTGAGTTTTTAAGTATAAATTATAATAAAAAATCGGTGAGAAAAAAAAAATACTTCAAGACTAAGTTAAGTGACAAGGCGAACGTACATCACGTGTTCACTTGCACCAATTGCAGAGACAAATATATATTGAACATTTCATAAATTATTCATTTGTGATATATAACACACACATATATATATATATATGTATATGTATGTATAATTTTATAAATTATAAGAATATGATAATTTATTATGGTTTGTTAATAAAATAAAATATTGACGTTTATAAATAATTATATCATATTTTTATGATATTAAATGACAAAGTTGATACGATATGATGATGGAAAAAGTAATAGTTACAGACTTACAGACATATTGTTTGAAATATCGACGTGATGATCCAACAGATTGATTTAATAGTTTTATATGAGTATCTATATTTTCGTTCACTTGAAGTAATAATTCTAAACGCAAGTACAAAATATATTAAATTATACAAGCTAATATAGAAATGTGAATATTGATGGTTTTTTAAGTTAAAGAGCTACGGGTTGGTGGTCCAGTGGTAGACGAAAATCCTCTAGGAGCATCAAGATTTAAGGAGATCATGAGTTCAAATCCCACTCTCACTGTAATAAAGAAATTTGCCTTTAAAAAAAAAGAGCTATTAATATTTTTTTAAGCATTAAAGACAACACACCTTTAACACATTCATGTCCTAGACGACACATCAAATTCAAGAAAACATACGGAAACAATATGAGAAAATTACGTTAATTAGTGTAAGTTTCTCATGTACAAACTTCAACTCAAGATTAACTTTGGTCAAAACCTAGTAAGAACACATACAACCAAATTCTTGATTAAGCTATATAACCAAAATCAATGGATCTTGAAAATCCCACATACGACGAATACTTTTTATTGTCGTCGGAAAAGGAAGAAATCTTAACACTATTAACATAGTTACATAGGAGCTCTAAGTGAAAGAAAATGTATTATCCATGCATATTGATGTCTGTTCGATCAAAAAAATTTATTTTTAATTACTTGTTTACCGGATCTTACCTCTTTTAAAAAACAGTCAATAAAAAAATCAAGATAGGCTATTTAATAATTTATATTAATATTTATTTTGAGTTTTCAAAATCGTTCAAATATTCAAAGAAAGAAGTAACATTTGATCAAATGATATGACTAAGAGACGTATAGAAAAGAATACTTATAATAAGAAAAAGGAAAATATAACAAGGATAAAAATTTAGGCTAAAAATACTACTTTATCCCTATATGAATTATAAGATTAAGTAAGGGCATCATTCTGATGAAATAAAAACTCTTGATTTAGCTGGTTTATATCAATTCATAACTAATTCATCATGGGATTGATTGTTTTCTATTTCAATTCAATCAAAACACTTTATTAGTAAAGTTTAGAAGTTTGTAGATCTAAAATGAACTTTTTTTTATCGAGAAAGAATAAAAAGTTACTGAGATAATTTTTATCAAATCACGTATCTTTTAACATATTTATTACTAGTCTCATTCAAATTTTAGAATTAGAATCATGTGTCATTTTTCTTAAGTTTGACTAAAAAAGACTCAATTTATTAGGCAAAAGTTTACAATCTTTGAGGCATTAATGCATGTAAATAAACTATAAAGTGAAGAAACTCTAGCCGTAATATATACGTGATGATTCTAAACTAATAAGTTCAAATAAACCAACTAAATCAAGAGATTTTATGTTTCATTTTTAACTGCAAACGAGACTTTTCATTAAAAGAGCCAAAACTTAGCAAGAAGCTAAGAGGGCGAGGAACAACAAAAGAAGTACAAAGAACAGTAAGAGAATTACAAGAGGGCTAACATCTCTAGACTTGATTTAAACCAAAAACCCTACCCTTGGAATGACACCAATCTTCCCACAAAATACTTCTCAGATTAGCCCTGCTTTGGATTAGGGCCGGCCCGGAGGGAGGGCGAGGAGGGTGACGGTCTCGGGCCCGGTCTCCCCTAGGCCCCGAAGTTTTTAATTTTGTTTTTATATTATATATATGTGTGTGTTTAAAAAAAAAATCTATATATCTGTAAACCCAATTGTTTATAAATCTGAACCCAAAACCAATAAATAATAAAAAATCTATATATATAAGCCCAATTTAAAAAAAAAATCTATATATATAAGCCCGTATTACGTTTTTTTTATATATGATTATTGAGTTTATATTATATGGCTCGGTTTTTTTTACATGTCCCGGGCCCAAAATGTTTTGTGGATTCTCTGGACCAGCCCTGCTTTGGATCCACCAACAAGATGTTCTTTTATGTCATCCACCATCTTGAAACATGATGAAGAGACTCCATTAAACACCTTATCGTTACGGTTTAACCATAGCCTCCAGAATGTCATGACAAAGATAGCTTGAATCGCCTTTTTTCTCCCATTTGGAGCTACCAAATCCCGAACGTGCTCCAACATTCCCGTGACTGAAACAAATGCCGGAAGGATAGGCGTTTTTGACCATACACAATTGTCTGTAATAAGCTTCCAACCGGCAATCATGTTCATATTTATCTCCCACCATTTGCCTTAAGTATGAGAAAGGGAATCCACCCATTCGGCAGTGGAGGATTGAGGCAGCCGGTTAGAATGAAAAATTCTTGAAATTCCATACTTGGATATTGGAGTGATTTTTAGAATCATTATTCGTAACATCGATTATTTCTGGAAACCGTTTCTCCTTCCTGATTCGTTTGGATACACAAGACTTGAGGTTTCCATTTTTTTCCATGGATTTGGGTTTAATCAAATGGCCAAACAAGTCCTTCATGTCCATTACTTCAGAAACATGGATTGAATATTTACATTCTTGATCATATTTTAGACTATTTATGACATTCTGGTCAAAAATTTTAAAATGCTTAAATTGAACTTATAACAACACTTGGTATACAAAATTATCATTATTTTACAAAATAAGATATTTCCAAGATGATACACCAAAAATTTAAGATGTATCTAGTCAACTGACCCCAAAAATTTCAGACCCCATGAAAAAAGTTTCTGGGTCCGCCACTGATCGTAGCTCATGTCTTACGATAAATGGTTATGCATTATCATATTTACATAATAATTGATCTTGTAATTGATTTGGCTTATACCCAACAGATACCAAAGGTCCAGCATCTTGTACATAGGCAATCCCTTTGAAATTAGTTTCATGTGGTAGTTGGGTTCAAAGATCACAAGCCAATATGAAACTAACATTTTGTAATCATTAATTTGGCTTTAGACAGGTTTAAATGCACAATATGCAATCATTTTTTTATATAATCAGACATATTTTAACTACAAATTTATAAGATTTAGGTACAAGAAACTAAATTATCGAATACAATTAGTAATCAACATAGACACAAAAACATGTATTTCGTAATTACTAATTGTATTATATGCATTTCAATCTGAATTCATAACCAAGCCAAATTATCATCACCATTTAACTTAACTAGGATGAAAATATTAAGTCCTGAATTATTTTCTAAGGAATATTCGGTTTAAAATCCGAAAAAGATTGAGCCGTCCCTAGACATTTGTATTTAACTCGTACACCAATTATCATCATACCAAGTTTTAACAACTTGGAAATTTGAGGTTTTAACCATACTGAAATGTATCGAACTCGGGATTGTAAGTAATAAATATTATTTAAATTTTTTTTTAAAGTGTAATTTCAATAACTTCTCCTATTTATAGAACTAGATACATCTTTATCTTTATACTAATAAATAAAATTCCTTGGAAGACACGTGTTACTTTCTGGTTCATACTCAACATGTTTTTTCTCGTTTCTCTCTTATTAAATAATGATATTACATTTTTTTAAAGACTTATTTTCACGACTATATATGTTAACATATTACATTATATTTTATTCAACCCGTATAATACATGAGTTTTTAAAGACATAAATTTTATATTACTAAAATATATAACATTACATTTATTCAGCTCGTTTAATACATGAGATTCTAATATTCTAGTGTCGAATATATTTTTTAAACTTACCCTCAATTAAAGCCACGTGTTAATATGCACGTGCACAAAATAAATACCATTTTCTGAAATTTTTTTTTTTTAAAGGCGAACATTGAATGTTGTGACGTCGCACCCCCGTCACATGGGAGAGCCTCGTCCAACTCTGGCCAATATGTTGTCTTAACCGGGCCCACTTAGCGTCAAAGTTGGAGAGCTTTCAAGGAAAAACCTCACCCAATACGGCCTCTTCCGGGCTTGAGGGAGAGCCAAGGCTCGAACCCTGGATCGGCATGGCTAAAATCCTGGTGTATCAGCCTAAGAGCTAGGCCTCATTTGCGATGCCACGAAAATTAATGATGGTGGCAGTGATTAAACCCGGTTCCGTTGAGACTCCGAATCTTATCTCAACTACTACATCATAACCTTTTTGGCAAAAACCGTAAATATTTGGAAATTATATTTGTACAAAGCCAAAGGAAATATATTCAATATCTTAAGTCGATCTCAATTTCAGCTTTTTCTGTTGAACATGTATTTTTGTGAAGATTTCCTCCTTTTTTTACTTTATTCGTGGATTCTAGGGGTGGGGGCCGTCGAGGTAAGAAACAGGAAACCATCGTCACGCAAAATTTTTAATCAAGTAAAATATGTCATCTTAATATTGTGGACTAATGATATTGATGATCGTCCTCAGACTATTCGTAGTACTCGAGTGAGGGTGATGGATTTTATGTGTCACGTAAACGTCACGTTTGTATGAGTTTCTGAACAACGGATGGTAGGGTGAGGGTGACCAGTTTTGTAATAATTATATAATCATTATTTTTTTTATTTAATTAATTTGTATATATTAGTTATATTAAAAAATAATGCTATTTAAAACCACAAATAAATAAAAAACCTAATTTAGTTTAATAAATTACATTACAAATACATTGTAAAAACACAACAATTAAATCTAACGATGATTACGATTACTCCATAGATGCTCTATCAGATCAGTTCTAAGATTTGTATGAGTTTCTGAACAACGGATCATCCGACGGTTTGCTACTCTCTGTTCGTTGATTATTTCTATATTAGTCGGCCCGTCCTGTTCATAGTCGGTGCAGATCGCTTACCCTTTATCTTCTATAATAATGTTATGTAATATCAGACAAGCATACATTGCATTCCGAATTTTGTCTTTCGTCCACATACGTACGGGATTACTAATTATATGCCATTTCTTTTTTAAGATACCGAATGCTCGTTCGATATCTTTTCTCGCCGACTCTTGAGTTCTTTTAAAGTGTCATATTTTTTCATCCCTTTCTTGCGCACATGTAAATGCTTTGACAATAGTAGAATATTCAGGATAATTACTGTCGGCGAGATAATAACAAAATTTGTATTCATTGTCATTGGCAATAAAAGAAGACCCGGGTGCAACGCCGTTCTCGATGTCGTCAAAAACAGGTGAATGATCTAACACATTTATATCATTGTTTGATCTCGCAACACCAAAGAATGCATGTCAAATCCAAAGATCGTTCGATGCAACGACCTCGAGCATTAATGTGGCCCGAGGATGGTCTTCTCATTGGTGTTGACCTCGCCACGCAGTAGGACATTTTTCCCACTCCCAATGCATGTAGTCGATGCTACCAAGCATCCCTGGAAGGCCATGGACAGACTCATGTGCGTCGTATAATTTCTGTATGTCATGTTTCGTCGGTTTCCTTAAATATTTTTCCCGTACAAGCTAATTATACCTACACGTTACAAAAACTAGTTTATGTAGTATATATGTTACTATATATATATATATATATTAGTAAAAATATATAAGTTAAGAAATACATTCACAAAAATGGTAAAGACTATCACACAATGTTTTTTCCGCCATCTTCAAATAGTCTACATTGAGTTAGCTGCTTTCCCGTACACGAGTTGCTGAATCGCCGACGTACACTTTCGTAAAGCCGTGAACCCAAGCCTCATTCGTGCGTCGTATTTTTGTTGAAAATATTCGAACTCTCGTTTTAAATCCCCAACAATTTGAACGAATAACGGATGACTCATTCTAAAACGACGTTTGAAAGCCTTCTCGTTATAATTATGATTATCCGTAAAATAATCTCTTACTAGAAGATAATTTGCAGCTGCACGATCCCGGTTAACTTTGACTCGTCTTGTAACTCTAGAAGTTTCATCGACTAGATGAATTATAAACCTCACAGACGCTTGAACCGCACTCACGAAAAGCTCGTCACCATCCGATAAGTCGGAGGATGAATCCGATGATTAAGAAAAATCCATTGGTGTTTGATTTTTTGAGTAGGTTTAGAGAGTATATAGAAGAGTTTTAGTGAGAACTGGTATTTGGTATTTGATTTGGTTTAAGTATATATAGGTAATTTAAAAAATATAAAAAAACTTTTATTTTTTATTTTTTATTTTTTGTGCATTCCAACGGCTCTTCAACGAATCTTTTGACCATTTTCATCACCAACGCCCGTGAACACCACCGCCTTGCCCTCACCACGCCCACCCCCACCCGACGCGGTGTTCCACACCCGTGGTGGGTGAGGTGGCACCACACCCCACCACCACCCATGCATACGGATAGTCTCATAATATTTGTGTGAGTTGAAATCCTTAAAGTGTAGATTTTGATGGTATTTTATAAGTAAAAATTGTTGTTAAAAAGTAAAATATGTAATTATGTATATTTTAACACTTAAATATTAATTTAATCTTATAAAATTTGTGTAGCTATTTAAGAACTTTTAATCAATGTAATTTAGGGATAGATTATTTTATTGAATAGCAAACTCACATACACTAATTTACTCCTAAATTACATCACTTTGTCCAATGAGACTCGAACCATTACCACTTGAGAAGGAATTCCACAACACCTTAGATACCATTGGGCTAAAATCTCTTTAGTTAGGGATAGATTATAATCTATACTAATAAATAAAGCTTTTATGTGCCACGTGCTACTATTACAACCACCCTCATCTTATTTTTCGCGCTCAATACCCGTTAACCCGAATTAAAAAAAGCGCGGATCTTATGACCCGGTAACACCACCTCTTCCAAAACCCTAATCTGTTTCCCTTCCCACCACCGATTCTCCCTCTCCATCCTCTCCCCTTCCTTTCTTCCTTTCTGATGGTCGACGGCCTATAATCCCAACCCATGGACTAATTCAACATGATGGCCACTATAATCATCCCAACGATGAATGCTTTGTAGCAATCAGACCTTAAATCAGTTTCATCTATAAAAACCTATTCGATGATTTCACGTATTTACAGTTCTCTTTCTCATTCTTTCACAGTGGTAGTTCTGCGATTATCAAACTTCAAACCCTAATTCGAAGAAGGTCAATTCGATAAATCCAACTTCAAACCCTAAGTCGAAGCATCGGCCTAAATTCAAGAAATCCAAAGGTAAAGCAGCTATTCAGAACTCCAATTTTCTCCTTTTCGTTATTAATTTATGGTGATATTTGATTGAATGGAAGTTAAAATCGAAATATAACAACATTTTGGCGCCTGTTTGTTCTTTTGATATTTGTCAATGAAGATAGACTTAACTTGGTTGAGGCACCAAATCGATGAAACAACCATTAAGCCCATCTATGCAAGGTTACTGTTTAATAAGTGATTTAGTATTCATAAATTTACTCTCTTAATAAAGTACTGCAACTGAAAAGATTCAGCATAGCAGAACTTTAATATATTTTATGTGTTCTGATTAGCAATGCTTAAATGTGAATTCTGTTTAGCTAGATTAACGTGGTATGTGCACAAATGATGGCGATATAAGTAAACTTTAATGTCTAAAATTGAAATGATATTTTTATGCAGAATGAGGAACCTGTGGTTGAAGATGATGACGACGACAATGAAGAAGACGATGTTGAAGGTGAGACTGTATGCTTCAAACACATGCATAAAACTGTAGCCTTTTGCTATCTGATTCTTTGTGTTTCATCATCCACGATTAAAATATGTAAGCAAGAATTTGCCATAGATCAGTTACTTTGTTTCATTATTTGTTAAGTGATTGCAATTGCTAAATCATGTTTGCTACTCCTACCGAAATAGATGATGTTTAAAGATAAAGTTCTAGGCGTGTTGTCATGTAGAATCAGTTGTCGTACTATGATTCACATTTCTTCGTTGTGCTGAATTTAGCATTCTTTTCATTTTTTAATCAAGTTTTGTTCTCTTTAGCTAAATGTAATAATCTTTGTCAACGTTAGATTGTGAAAAAATCTGTGGGACTTGTAAATGAAATGATTAAAGATTGTTTAAGGAAGAATTTTTCATACAAAGTATTGAAATATTTGATGTATGTTGATAGTTGTTTCGTCACTCAGTTTTATTTGCGGCATTGATGGCTTAGAATTAATCTCTTTGAACTAATGATTGGACTTTATTCAAAATAATAGGCAATTCTTTTCATTAAGTAATCAAATTCTGATTTTTTTAGCTGAATGTAGTAATCTTTTCTTTTGCTAGTCTATAAAGTTTTGATATTGAATTTTGGTAAGTATTCTTTTATGCCTTTTGTTGTCATTATCATTTAGGGTAGAATTTGTAAATTTAAATACCAAAGCTTCATTTATTATAGCAAAGTTTCTCTGGCCCATTTGACAGGTTTTGACAAAATTATAGGCTTAACTGCTACATATGGTTTCGAAAAAAGCAAATCTAACCCTATGAGTGATCGGGCTGCCCGACCAGTTTTGTAATGACTTATGAACTATGTGGTTTTCTTTGACGTTATCAAATCAAATCTAGGCTATCTAGCTTCTTTTACTATCTTAGCAGTTTCTTATGCAAGAACTTTTCTTTAGTATTTTTTGTGTCCATTTTTTTGACTTTATTTTCCCTGTTTTTAACATTTTTATTTGACAAGTTATTTGAAATCTGTTGGTGTTTATAAATCGCCTTGCTGTATATTCTTTTTTATAGCATTCTCAATTTCTTTATTTCCATGTGCATTTAAGATTTTTCTTCCATTTTCTACTTTCCAAATGCCACTTTCATGGTGCATTTGTTCTTCATACAACTTCTTGCATCAACGCTCCCTAAAACGGTTTTGAAACTATTGGTTTTGTCCATTAGCCTTTGTTTATCGTTTCCAACATGTATGCTAATATGCTCACATGTATGTCATGCATTTTCTATTGTAAAGAAGTCTTGAAATGAAGTAATTTGTTGTTTAACAGGCAACTTTTGGCTGGCAAAAAAACACAACTGAGTTTTTGGTTGGTGGTGGTCTTGAATTAGGTTCTAAAGGGTTGTGTTCTTTCATATAGATATTTTATTTGGAATTGA
This sequence comes from Smallanthus sonchifolius, assembly GCA_023525975.1. Taxonomy (NCBI): domain Eukaryota; kingdom Viridiplantae; phylum Streptophyta; class Magnoliopsida; order Asterales; family Asteraceae; genus Smallanthus; species Smallanthus sonchifolius. Next base: position 76,813,423 of record CM042033.1, read on the forward strand.
TTTGTGCCTATTTGGGTTGTGTTTATTGAAAATGGGTCAAACAAAAAACATATAGCAATTGAACTTTTTATGGCAAAATTTGTGTATACATGACACATTTGATTATGCATTACCACTTTCCTTGATGAATTCGGATTAGAAGTCCTTCAATATTGTTCTATTCTGAACTCATTTAACTTTATTGGCAGGTAATTGAATCCATTCCACCTGAAGTAGGGCGTTTGAAGCAGCCATATCTCTTGATGCATAGGTGGTAACGGGTCAGGTTGTAGATCGTGAGGTGGCGATTGTATTTTGTACATGCGTGTGTATTTCACGTGGAAAGTGGAGAGTAATCTAATTTTAATAGTTGTTTTTGCATATTGTACTTTGTTGATAATTAGTCTGTTTATTTTTTAACGAATCTCGCATTTTTTGGTCGTTGTTGATAAGTTGTAACAGGTCAAGCTATAGATAGTCAGGTGGGGGGTCAATCTGCAACTTGGGTTTCATTGGTGACATGTGGTAACGGGTCAGATTGCGGGTGGTAGGATAACATGTTAGATTGCAAATGTTTCATTTTATTTATTAAGCTTACATTTCATAACGGGTCAAATTGCAAGTTATACAAAAAAAGTGTTTAGGGATTTGTAAACTGTAATTTTATTATATAATTATAGATTCGTAATGTAATGTAATTTTTATATTCAATTATAAAAATATATATACACATTTTATATTTATATTATTTTTTATTATTTTAACCCGTGTAGTACTCTAACCTACTTGTATATATTATATAAACAATTACAAACTTGTTCCTTTATCCCTTAGCGTGAGTGAGGCATTATTCATGAAATCGTATTCTTGAGCCATTGAGTATGCCCCACGTGGCACTTAAACGTACAAATGTTTGATGGCTGCGAATTTTTTGAGCCGCCCTACTTTTTTTTTATTTTTTTAAATATTTTAATAATATATTTATTTTTAAATAATTTTTTCTCTTATTAAATTAAAATTTCAATTGTACCGTTGCTACATGTCTATTTTTATTTACGTTTCAACATAAATTTCATTTAAAACCGAGCTTTCGTTATAATGTACAAGTAATGGAAGCATTCACATACAAGTCGTTGAATCTTAGGGATTTACCGTTTCCAAGTGTTTTTTTATCAGCATTTCGATGTTATTTTTTTGTGGGGTGAATACTATTGATCGAACAACGTCGATATTGGCGTCAATATTATCAAAACCGGAATCTGTATTCTTTTTTTTGTTATTCGATTGATGTTAAACACGTGTCGATATTCTTTTGGTATGTAATAAGTTTATCTTTTAGGATTTCTCTTTTGTTTGTTATAGCAGGTGCCAGTTCTGTATAGGTACCGTAACTAACTGAACTAATACCGACCGAATTTTCGTCGCGTAGTACGAGTATCCCAGTAGTTAAGTATACAATTTTAAACTTGATAAATGAATAGTTATTTTCTTTTTTAAAATAATATAAAAGGAAAAGGATAGAATGCATGGGTGGCTTTCTATTTTTTTATTGGGTTAAAGTTTTATTAAATTTTTAGTCGGTTAACAATAATTTAATTTTTAATTTATATCAAGTTTCTCACCACCACTCATACCCGCTTTTTAAATTTTGTATGCCATTGTAGATATAAACCCTTAGAGCATCATCAATATGAATGGTTTTTTGATGTTTTTAAGGTGAGAGTATGAGAAAATGTGATGTGAGGGAAATAGAGGCTGAAATGGAGATGAGAAGTGCTCTTATTCCGTCACGTTATTTATAGGAATTTTGAGGTATTGTTTACTTAAAATGGTAAACATTTTAAATATAATTGAAAAAAAGTTATAAAAGAAAAATACTATTATTATGAATCACATATATATACTCAAACCATTGTGAAGCATAGTAGGTTTTTAAGGGTGGAACCCCTTTAACCCTTAAGAACCCTAAGGATTAGCCAATAAAAACACGTCATGTCATGCAACGTCATTTTTACCCTATAGTACCCGAATGGATTGCGGCGGTGTTCCCGCGAACCCGAACCCAAATTTAAATCTCAAACATACCTTTTTATTGTAAACGTTCGGCTTCACCAACCCGTGGATTGAACCCTTTCCAACCCAAACCCCCAACCTTAGCCCTTTCTAATCTTCATATCAAATTACTAATTTCAATTCAAATATTTATTCTTTTATATTACAACTTATAAATACAGCTTTAAGAAGTATTTAGAAAAATCCCTCATTAAGCAAAAACAAATTTTGCTTTTGGCATATACATTGAAACAAAGGCAAAGTGTACAAGTGATCATGCACAAGGTACTACCAGTGGTTAATATATTTAACTATTTATTGGGCCGGTCTAGACTGTACTGAGTCTTTTGGGCCCCCACATGTCTCACCCATGCTCTCCTTTTCCATCCCCAGTCCCCCTTTTTTATAATTAAATATTCAACCTACATTTTAGCAAAAATAAAATAAATATTTACATGTTTATTAAAAAAGTTATGATTCCTGATACACAATTTTTAATTATTTTATTTAAAAAAAAAAAAAATTCCTCAGATACCTTTTTTTGCTTGTTGGTCTATGAATTTTCCCTATAAATCCACCCTAAATGCCTCCCAATTCTCTTCCCCCTCTCCTTCTTCTCTTTCTCAGATCTTTAAAGATCATCATCATTATCATCTCTCTTGATTCTCATCTGGGTTTTTGCTGTTCTTGAAACCGCAAGAATCCCTTGTTTGTTTCGGTTTTTCGGTCGCGATTGTTGTTATTAAAAATCAACATTAATGTGCAATCTATTGTTGTTAATGTTTGAAATACATGTCTCAGATTCTAAGTGAATTGTTTCTTTCAGGGTTTATGATCAATTCCACATATAGACGCAGGACACATTTAGTTCAATCATTTTCAGTTGTCTTCCTCTATTGGTTTTATTACATTTCATGATTTATGTTATGTTTATTTTTCACTAGATTACTATAATCCATAGTCATAATTCATAAATATAAATATAAATCTATATCTTTATATATAATAATCAATTTAAAGTTTTATTACAATATGGCTTCGCCTAGTGGTTCTGGTTGTTCGTACTTGATTCAGAGTTCGGGCTCTGAACAAGATCTCCAACATTTAATGGACCAGAGGAAGCGGAAAAGAATGATTTCGAATCGTGAATCGGCACGGAGATCGAGAATGAGGAAGCAAAAGCATCTGGATGAGCTCGCGACTCAACTGAGTCAACTCAGGAAAGAGAACAACGAGATGATGTCGAGTTTGAGCATCACCACGCAGCATTACATGGCCGTGGAGGCCGAGAACCATGTTATGAGAGTCCAGGTGGCGGAGCTCAGCCGCCATCTGGATTCTCTGAACAATATTATTGGTTTCATGTACCCACCAGTGGAGGAACAGCATGGCGGTTGCCCCGAGTTTGTTGACGAGTTCATGAATAACTCACTGAGTTATGTTTATGCTAACCAACCGATTCTGGCTTCTGCAGACACGTTCATGTACTAAATCAGATGTGAATCTCCTCGAAATCTTAAAAAGGAAAAAAACAAATTTGGTGGTAGGGACAATTAATGTTGTGACAAAGGAATAAAGATTTGTGTACAAATGAAGATGAATATGGAGATGATGGGTTGGTGTCTTGGGTACAAAGTGCTATGATTGTAATGGGGTAGTTCTTGTTGATGAAATTATTGTTACTAATAATATTATTAATATTATGGGTGTGATTATTGTGTTTATTTTAATTGGGTTTGATTAGTTTTATTAAAAGCAAGTCTAGGAATGATTGATGGATGTAATTAGTGTTTTTCATCTTTTTTGTGAGTATGTTATCATAAATTAAGAGTGAAGTGTTAGTGCAATATTGTGTAATACCTTAGAAAGTTGATATGCTTGTATAAAAAAAAATCTATTAATTTAATTACCAGGGTTGTATGTTTGTGTGCTAAAATCACTTATCTTGTTTAAAATACATGTACTTGTAATTTTTTTTCTGAAAAATTAACATTTTACCTCTTAAAAGGATCTAAATTTGATTAAATGATGTTTTTAAAAATGAATATTTTTTATTATATAAGATGATATGCATTTATATTTAAATTATTTTTAACTGAGTTAAAATTAATGAAGTGGTGTTTCGTATAATTAGAAGAATCTAAATGAGATCCGCATCAATAAAAATTTGTCTACATAGCTTCTATATAGATAATAATTGTGTTACTAATCAATGTCTTTAAAACTCTCGATCAAAATTCACACGTATATTTAATTTAAATAAGTTTAAGGATTTTAATAAACTGAAATTGGTTTGAAGTATCTTTTTTCATGCAAAATGAGTAATTGTATTAGTTTTTTTATGATATTAACCATGTAATTACTTATTTTAAAAGAAAAAAAATATGATATGTTTAAAAGCTAAACTTTTGTAATAATTTTATTTCAATAAGATAAAACCCAACTCACCGTGTTCTTTTATTTTGGCCAGTTATAATTTACACATAAGTATTATTATTTTGAACATTTTATGTTCTATGTTAGATAAGTTCTCAAACTCTTGTTTCATCTAAAAGCACTCAAAATATTTTTAGTGATTTTTTAGCTACAAATACATATTCTTTGTTATTGGTAAAACTTTTAAATATATTGATTTCAATTCATAAAATTATGAAGAATTTCACCACAATTAGACTACATTGAAACTTGAATGATATTTTGCATTAAAAATAGTAATTTGGGTGATTTAATACTTATCCAAGAAACTTAACTACTATTAAATGATATTTTTCCTTATTTCTTTGTTGTGAATTTTTTTTAATCGGTAAGGGTGGAAGGGGTGGGTTCGGCTTCACTTCACAGGTAGCAGTGGGTAACAGGGGAACACCACCGCAAGGGCGACAGGTTCGCGAAGCCGTGGGTTTAAGCCGTGGGTAGTTGTTTGAAAAGCCGGGTTCGCGAAGGCGGGTATAGGGGAACACCCGCAACCCATTCAGGTAGTTTAGGGTAAAAATGGCGTGGCATGACATGACGTGTTTTAATTGGCTAATCCTTAGGATACTTAGGGGTTGAAGGGGTTCCACACTTCCATCCCCTCCACCCTAACATAAATATAACAATATAAAACTTAATTATTATTTAATTACTTTTTAAAAGTTTCATGAAACATTGATAACTAATAATGTTGATTAGTCTACACTCCTCGCCCTAAGGTAGTATGTGAGATACAATTAGGGGTGTGTACGGGGCGGTTTGGTTCGGTTTTGAGCCCTCACCGAACCAAAACCGAAAATGTCGGTTAACAAACTTTGAAAACCGATCGGTTTCGGTTAATCGGTTAATGACAATGGTTCGGTTCGGTTATGGATCGGTTAACCAATCCAAAGCTTCAAAGTTAAAACTCAGCTACTCAATTGCTGAAAACTTAAAGTCCTAATCGGTATCGCTCACCTTGAACTATAAGGTTGAAATAAGCAATGTTAAGGAGTGTGTCACTAGTTTCTTTAAGCAACTAGCTAGCGATGTGGGATCATTTTAAAGAGAATTCTCATTAAAACTTTCTTGGAGCATGCCGATGTGGGATAGTGAAATAGTTGCATTAGTTACTTTTGCTAAATCAGTTTAATGGATTATGCTTTTCACATGAGTTCTTGTACGGTGCTGAAGTTTTAAGAATGTTTACAATAATATTGTGAAATTTCATTACATCAGATTGAACTAAGATGTAATCATACTAATCAGCACATATAGGAAGATTTAATGGTTAAACCTATATTTTATTTTTAATAGTTAATCACATTAATTTTGTTTCAATCTGCCTTCACAACGTCATTGTTTTGTTTGTTTAAGTTATGAAGAATATACATATTTTGAATGGCTATATACATAGTCAGTTTGGTTCGGTTAATTCGGTTATGACACAAATCAAAACCAAAACCGAACTATAAGTTTCGGTTAATTGGTTTTGGCTTAACCGAACCATCGGTTAATCGTTCGGTTCCGTTAATTCGGTTATGGTTTGGTTAATTCGGTTATTTATTCACCCTAGATACAATGTTGAATGTTGAGCTTACGTTTCAAATTTACTTAATGACCCCACTTACGAGAGTGTTCGCCATACTAAGATTCTTATTCTTAAAAGTTTAATTTAAAGAATTAACCAAGCTTGACTGTTTTATCATGTTATGCATTTCAAAAACATATATAATATTTTATGACTGCGAAATAATATGAAATTTAAGTGACCTAAATTGAATAATTATTAAAACTTATTATTATTTAATATTTTTAACCTTAAAAGTTGTGTTGCATTTTTGTTAGGGTGGAGGGGGTGGAACCCCCCTAAGTACCCTAAGAATTAGCCAATAAAAACACGTCATGTCATGCCACGTCATTTTATCCCTAAACTACCCTAAAGTACCCGAATGAGTTGCGGCGGTGTTCCCGCGAACCCAAATTTAAATCCCAAACATACTTTTTCATTGTAAACGTTCGGCTTCACCAACCCGTGGATTGAACCCCTTCCAACCCGAACCCCTAGCCCGAAACATTTGTGGTAGTGTAGCCGTGAACCCGACTCAACCCGAGCCCCCAACCCGAGTCGACCCCCTCCACCCTTACCTAAATAATAAAAAAAACTTTTGATGTATAACAAAAAAATCCGTGTAATTAACTCATTAATATACTTAGTTTTATTAATGACGTGTAAGACATAACTCAATTGTAGAAAATTAGAAGGGGTGAATAGGTTTCTTTTAAAAATTTCTTGTTTTAATTGATTAAATATGGAAGACCACTTGTTATATATAAGAAATAAACAATATAGAAAGACAACCTATTTATAGAGGTTCAAGTGGACGTTAACTAATCCATTCTCCGTCTTCTCCCTAATTCTTCAATTGAGAGTTGTTCCATTATAAACATCTCTCCAATGGAATAGAGATCACTGGTACATCAATCGTCACACTAATTCGAAGATAGCGATCACCTTGTACAAGCACGTCTCATTATTCCACGGTAGTGATCACCTTCTACGTCTCACTAAATAAGATAGTGATCACCTAACTCTTGTCTCATTAAGAATGGTAAAGATTACCACATATAACCGTCTCACTAGTTGGAAGCAGGATGCCTTTATAAAACGTTTCACTAAACTATGGTAGTGATCACCAAGAATATATGAAAGTCTGATATAGTAGTTGAAGCACAAACTTTTCTTTTTGCTCTTTGATTTTTTCTTGATCTTTAATCTTTAATCTTCTCAAATGATATGATAATATGAAAGTAACGAGAGAAAGATCTATTTGAACGAAAAAGGGATGAGTGTGAATGTTAGACAAGGGTTGTATTTATAGGCAAAGAGTTGGACGGAGAAAATAACATTATGCCATTTTGACGGATGATCCTGGGTTGACTGCCACATTTACCGCAGAACTGGCAACTTGATTTTATCAAGATTTTTAGTTCATTACAAGTCATCCAATTTCACACTATAACATCCACTTATAAAACATATGATTTGTCCTTTACCAAAAGTATGTTTTGACCTTATACTTCTTTGGTAAGATCTTACATCAAAATGATAAGTTTTACTTTTGTATTTGCAAAAGTTATAAGGATGTTTATTGAAATTGTTTTTAACTTTAATCCCTTTCAAGTGTGTTAGTGTTTTCAAGACGGATTGATGTTGGATTATTTCTCATATAGATGATTCCACAAACACATCTTTCAAATTTCAAATTCAAAATAGTACTTCGACAAAAGTTTATAAGATTCTTAAAAGTAAGGGATATGATTTCCAAATTTGTTTTGGCTTTAATCCATTTCAAGTAGGTTTGTGTATTTCACATGGATAGATGCTGATATTTTACCAGACATAGAAGATTCGCCTACTTAATTTCAAAATTCAAATTCAAACTTGAAATTAAAATTAATACTTGACATTTATTTATAAAGAAATCTAATTTGTAAATGCTTTGTCAAGTCTTATAAAAAATGTTTTGAGGAAATGACTTTTATCTTATAAAAAATTATATTATTTTTATAAATCTTATGATTAATTCAGTTAGGTCATTTTTGTCTTTCTTATTCCGTATCATATTTTCGTTGTTGGTTGCCATGTTTCTTTCCATGTATCTCCTTTCGGTTTTCTTCATTAAGCTTGATATCCATATACGTTGAATTAGTTAGTGTTTTGAAACTTGTATGAGTCATATGATCAATGCTTATCTATATCTATACTATATAATAAATAAAAGTTTTTCATGCCACGTGTCGTCTCCACATTCATTTTCATCATTTTTTTCCCGCCTCTCTCTTATTAAATACACCTCTATCTTTTAATAATAAAATATATTTGTAAAGAAAGTACTAATCTTTATATTATTAAATCTCCTGAGATATTTTAACTAGTGTATGTATTAACAGATTATATTGAATTCCACGGGTTTATTCAACATGTGTAAAACACGAGTTTTTAAAAAATAATTTTTTATTACTTAGTATATAATATTATATTTATTTAATCCGTGTAATACACGAGATTTTAACCTAGTTGACAAATAATAACGTATGTTAATTATTCTTATCATTATCAAAAGTAAGATTTATAATTTTCATTAAACCATTGTTTCCTAACAACATTCTTACATGTTATAGAATCATGTGGTTTCAAATTTCAAATTCGTTACTATAGAAAAAGTAAAATATATATTTCTACCCTTTTAAGTATTTAATGCGACGCCTTCAGGAGTTAAGGTCACATAATATCTTATAAAATCTTTGACTCTTGACTAGTCCGATGAAAATAAATTACAAATATACTAGAAAATGTAACATGTTGCTGGCAATTGACAAGAAATTGTTTTAAATTTTAATCCACTCCCAAAGGCCAAGGAGAAGTACTTGCCATGGAATTAATAAATGTTAAATGAATTTTATATTCAACAAATAATTTTATAATTACTTGTATGTGTATTTTCATTACTGCTGCAATTCTAAAAATCTAAAAAAATAAAAAGCTAATATGAACTATTTATAGAAAATTATGAAAATAATTATTGTTAGATATATTTATATGTTTAGTAAACATGTAAGATACGTTTATACTTCTATAGCCATGAAATACTTTAAATTATTTTATAAATCTTCATAAATGTATAAAAACATGCCAACTTTTTAAAAGATTAAAACATATACATGAAAATAAGGTGGATACATAAAAACCAGATACGTGAAATAAATAAATAAAAAGTAGAATAAAATATTATACTTTCAAGAGGAACCTATAACAATAGATGAAAAGAAAATAGATATGTGAAATTTGTTCAAGCATTTCAAGATTATATAGAAGTAAAACTTGTCTGGCATTCTCACTATTAGCATAAATATACGAATTTTCTACCGTTTTAACAATCTTGTTCATAATTTTTTTCACACTAACTATTAATCTAAAATAGATTATTTTATTTGATCTTATTATAGTTTTTTTTGTACGTTAGATTATCAGAACGATAAAGGTTATTTATTTAATTAATTACATAAAGAGCACCAAGACTAGGAGGAAGCAATAAAAAAACACAAGATTACTAGGAATTATAAAAGAATGATGCAAGGAGGGACCGAACAAAAACCGACATATGAAAGGAAAAAACATGTTCAAATACTTTAGTAAGTCAGTCTCTAAATCTCATGCTTGATTTCTGATATGTACTACTAGCCAAGATTTGTTTAATGAGTTTCTGGTAAAAAGTGAAAGATTAATACTTGAGGGTCTATAACTAGAAAATATGTTTTCATCATGCATGATTTCTCTTGCTACAAAATTTAACGGATAAAGTAGTTCTTTATATTATTATTCGAAACTTGCCCTTGGGAAGCGCAGGGTAAGGGAACAGAAAGGTTACAAGTAAAACTATTACAAGAGGAAGTAAGCAGGGAAAATATAAAGTAAAAGAGGGAGTCACATGAGAATCAAGGGCATTGGCTTGATCTGGGGTATCTTCCTTTGTCCCATGGAAGCTTTATTTATAGTGGTTTCTCTTCGTCCACCATCAAGGCTTGAAGACCCGCGCCCCTCCTAATGGGGTAAGTCTGCAACTGTGTTTTCCCTACCTTTTTCATTGGTATTCTTTTCATACTCTAAACAAGTAATTGTTTGACTTTGGTTTTCTAGGCAAAAAGCGACTGATCCTTCTATCCTTTCTGCCTGATTCGTTCCTTTTGTCCTTACCCTAGGGTTTGACCTAGTTTTTGTTATGTTTCCTTGGTTATTGTGCCTCGTTCCTTAATCCGAGTTGTGAAGAGGTAGCAAATCCTTTCCTTAGCATTTCATCATGTCTGATGTAGGATAAGGGAGGAAATGGGCTTGGCCTTACCTCCGTTATCAATTTCAATATGTAGTAATTATGAATTTAGTTAAACTTGCATGTGATGAAAAAACCCACATGATCCACATCCTAATATTTTTCTTTGCAGCACATCCATTCCTAATAAAAAGAGATGATTTGTAACGAATAAACTTTCAAGTTTATTTTATAATATGAAAATCATATTATAACAGTGTAAATAAATAAAAGTGAAAGTTGGAGGTTTGTTGCAAAAGTAGGTTTTTATCAAGTTTGAGAGCAAGGAGTCAACTTTGAAACTGCAGGGGCTGACTAGTAAATTTATCAAATTAGATTTTAGTGTGGAGGAGAGGGCTCACACACACAGATAGCAGTGTGTGTATGTGTTGTGTGTGTCGTGAGCCAGAGAAAAGAAGGAGAACAGTTGGTGATCAAATAGCTTGATTTCGTGGTTGCATGTTTGAAATTGAAGGTTTTGGTATGCACATCTCCTTCAAATCATCAAGTAAGTCTCTCTTCTTCTCTAGAATCCAATATTAATGGTTCTTGGTACTTTTGGAAAAAAAATCAAGCTATGGGTTGATTTAGGTGTCTTTGATGGTTAATAACTTGATAAACATTATAACCTAGCTTGATTAATGATAAAGGATGATAGATAACATCCTTTAATCACCTAATTTGGAATTATAATGGTTAGGTTTCTTGAGGGTGATTTGGATGGTTTTCAATTTGGTAATGTTTAAATGGTGAATTGGGGATTAATAAGTGTTTAGGGAGTTCATAAACACAAAACCTAATCAAAATCCCTAATCAATTTGGTGATCTAAGAATTTAGGGTTTTAGGTAAAAGGTGAATTTTACCCAAATTGGTCAAATGGCTTGATTTAATTAACCTTTGATATTTAATGATGATTTTGCAAGGTTGAGGTTTGGTTTAAGTTGAATAAACCATTTTGGTCATAGGTAATGAACTTTTATTCATAGTATGTGTGTTTGAGCCAACTGGTGTTTTTGAGATTTTAGATTACTAAACAATAGGTATAAATGTTTAGGTAATCGGAGTATTAAGGTTGAAGATCAACCGGGTTCGCATAGCATTAAAAGTAAGCTTTACACTTACTTAGTAATTGGTAATTAGGCTAGTTCATACGTGTTGTTGTATGACTTTATGCCTTGGTGAATTTGGGTTATTCCATACACATGGTTTGAGTGTTTAATTATGTGTTATTTGGTGTGCTTGATGAATTATGGTTTGGTGTGTGTTTGCAAACAAAGGAGAATGTGAAGTCATATTCCTCATAGGTGTTTTGAAGTTATGCTATTTATGGGTGTTATGTGGAGTCATGATCCTCATGTGTGTTTTAAGGATATAGACTCCGTGGGTGTTATGCGAAGACATGATCCTCATGGGCTGTTTGAGGACACGTTCTTCGTGGTTTCTATGTGAAATCATAATCCTCATAGGTGTTTGAGGACATGAGTTTCATGGGTGATTGTGAAATCATGAATCTGATCGGAGTTTTTAGAATATGATCTTCACAGGTGTCAAATGGAAGTCTTGTACTTCATAATTGGTGTGTAATCTTGTTAGAACTTGTGTGGATCTAGAAAAGCAAGTATGTGTGCATTGAATACTTGTTATATGCAAGAATTTGCACTTAAATCATAACTTCAAAACACATTTTGACGAGTGTATGTATTAACATATTACATTATATTTTATTCAACCCGTGTAATACATGGGTTTTTAAAGACATAATTTTTTTATTACTAGGTATATAACATTATATTTATTCAACTCGTGTAATATACGTGTTTTTAATGACATAATTTTTTTATTACTAGGTATATAACATTATATTTATTCAACTCGTGTAATATACGAGTTTTTAACCTAGTATACTAATTAATAAAAATCATAGGGGCCTCGTGTTACTTTCTGGTGCATCCTCAACATGTTTTTCACGTCTCTCTCTCCTATTAAATAATGATATTGAAAGAAATATATTTTTAATATTTAATATAAATTTAATTATGTATACTTATTATTTAAATATGGATATTTATTATATCATTAACCAAACTAGTTTAGAACCCTGTGTCTACACACGAGGTGAAAAATATTAATATATAAAATTCTTAAATCTTTATGTATATATTTACATGTGTAAAAATGTATTACATATATACTAAGGATAGAAAACAAAGTTTAAAATATGTAAAAATTAATATATAATTGGGTTTCGAAAAAACGTTAATTACTATTTAATGTAATTTGACTTTCATTTAAATAAAAGTTACATAATTAGATTTCAAAGTTTCTTATAATAAGGGATAATTTAAAATAAATATGTTATATTAGTATAATTAGTATTTTTTTTAAATATAATTATTATTAAAAAATAGAGGTGTATTTAATAAGAGAGAGAGAGACGGGAAAAAATGATGAAAATGAATATGAAGGCGACACGTGTCATGAAAAAACCTTTATTTATTATATAGTATAGATGAATTTAATGTGAATTAACATTTATTAATTAAATAAAAAAATTAATACACAGTTGAAAAAAATGTTTTAAAAATTTACTTAACATAATTTATAACTGTCAGGTCAAAGTATATTTTTTTAAAGAAATATTTTGATAAGTGTACGTATGTGTTAATAGATTAAATTACATTTTATTCAACTCGTATAATACACGAGTTTTTAAAGACACAAGTTTTTTAGTAGTAAACATATAACATTACATTTTTTTAACCCTAGTAATAAATATTATTCTAACCTGGTATATATATATATACACACACGTACTAATTTGGTGTATGTATGTACCTGGGTACCTATGTGTGATGCTTTGTGCATTAAACATTAACGAGTAAAAAAAATATACTAAAGGGTGTTTTTTTTAACATTGATACATCATGTCATTTATGATACATCATGTCAAACATGATTTTAATGGTTGTTTTTACATACATACAAAAGCTACCGACAATACCGAATTGGGTAACTAAATTCAATATGTAACAATTTCATAATTTGTTATATATGTTATTTGAATATTTTAATTTAAGTATTGGAAAGATGCCTAACATAAGACATCAATTTAAAGTTTTAAGAAGAGAATGGAATGACGACCAATATGATAGCTCGTTCATAAAAAGCCACTAAAAGGAATCAACATAATACGCTATAAAAGTGTCTACAATGAGTCTTTACATGTGGTATTGATATCTTTTTGTAGCGGTCACATGGTTAGAACAAAATATGACACATTTAGATTACGTAGGGGGTGTTTGGGATTCCATCTCCAAAACAACTTTTGACTTCTTTCAAAAGTTAAAAATACTTACTTCTCCAAAACAACTTCTCCATCCTTTTAAAACTAACTTTTTCATCAATTATCCAAACAAACTTTTAACTTATTACCTTTTTAAAAAAGGTAATAAGTTAATAAGTAGTTTGAAATGGAATCCCAAACACCCCCGTAATCTATTATTCGGTTTTAAGTTAGACTTCTAAATCATGTAGAATTTAGTTACTAGTATGTCTCAATTGGGATCCAATGACATGACTAACAATTGATTTTCATCATGATGCCAATTAATACATATAGGTGCATCAAGTTAACTTGATTTAAAAAAAAAATGGTTAAAAACATTCACACTAACATATTCATCTTTATCTCTATAATTTAATTAAATATCATTTTTTTCAAATTTATCTTGAAATTTGTTTTAACCTTCTATATCTCATTCTCTATCTCACTCACAAACACTTATTTTATTATTTTCTCTTTTTTAGACACTCATAAAAATATAGAGATATTAAACTATAAAATTTAAAGATGGAAAAGAAGATATAGATCCTGATATATGTGCAAAATAAAAAAGTCTCTAAATAATAAAGATGGAAATAAAAAAAGAGTCTTATAAGATTATTTATATACAATATTTGGTTTGTCTTGGTGAGTTTGATCGGGTGAAACTGAGTGACAAAAGAATTGATTGAACAAGGTACTAGAATGAGAATAGGGAAAACTTTATAAAATAGTAACCAAGTTTCCCAAGTGTGTTAAAGTTTTTTTTGTCTCTCTAAAGTTGCCGAACTTTCATTAAGTGTTCCAATCCTATGTAATATTTTTATAAATGTTTAAATTTTTTAAAATTTAATGAGGCAAATGAAATATATATGAATATTAGTTAATAGTAAGTGAAAATTTTATTCCAATTAGTTTAAAATAGGATCTAATAGTGAAGAAAAAAAATTCACCAAATAATAAACAAGTTTTAAATTGTTATATTTAAGTCGAATTGAAAAAAAAAATAATTGCTAAATAGTAAACAAGATTCATATATGTTTCATTTAGCTCATTCAATTTTAAAAAATTTAAACATTTATAAAAATATTACATAGGATTGGAACACCTACTGAAAGTTGAGTGAGTTGGAATTTTTTTTTTTAATAATTTATTGTATTTTATTATCAGCACCTTTAATGAGGGTGTACTCACCCATATATATATATATATATATATATATATATATATATATATATATATATATATGAAGGATCAAATAAAAAGTGGGTTTTGCTTAAGTAGCCTAAAAATGATTTTTAAAAACTCGATATCCGGCTCATACGAACTCCGATTGAACTCATTCCGGCGCCATTGAAACCAGCTCGTTGAGCTTTGCTTTCTTAGCTTTTAGGTTTTAGCATTTAGTGTTTAATTTTTTAGGTTTTAGTTTTAAGATTTAATTTTAGGTTTTAATTTTAAGGTTTAGGTTTGTGGGTTTAGCTTTTAGGATTTAGCTTTAGGGTTTAGCTTTATGTTTTATTGTTTTTAGCTTTTAGGTTTAACTTTTAGGGTTTAACTTTTAGGTTTTAGGCTTAGGGTTTAACTTTTTTTTTTGGAAAAAGGGCAATCTAGGTAAATATTTTATTAAAAAAGAATGGGAATTACAACCAAAGGCATTCCCTCTCCCGAACACATGATCCAAAGAGGGGAAACCCACACACAAAACAAACCAGAAAAACGAATCAAACCACTAAACAAGCAATAAACCACAATAATAAATAATACTAAGCTATCTATTATCTGTAGCCATAAGCCGACTCATGCCATCCGTTTCTGACTCCACTTCCTCAATGCCACCATCATGATCATCTTTTGCGACCATGTTATCCGAGTCGGATAACACACCAAAGCTATTTGAAACAAAAGTCGGTTTCAAGCCCGGTCCACCTCCTCTTGGCATAGATACTAAAGGAGGGAAATCCAAGTTTCGAAAGCTGGGCTGGGCTGGCACTGGTTTCGGCCGAGGGTTAACTTTAGTGTTAAGGTTTAGGGTTTATCCATATGGATTTGTGTTTAGGGTTCGACGAGCCGGTTCCAACACTGTTGGAATGAGTTCAATCGGAGTTCGTTAGAGCTAGATATTTAAAAATACTTTTTATGCTACTTAGGCAAAATCTCTTTTTTAAAAGATCCCCCCTCTCTCTTTATATATTGAGGAAATAGTATTATTAAAGAAAAATGAAAGTATGAAAACATAAAGAATCAGAAATTTTACGTGATTCTTTCAAACGATATAATCAAACTACTACAATGATCAAACAAAAAAGGTCTTCTATTGATTTTGATCTTGATATAAATTTACAATTACATAGTTATATATATACTAGCTTAGAAACCTGTGTTTTATGCAAGTCGAATAAAAGAAATATTAAATAGTTAATAATTAAGATTTATGAATTATAAAGAAAATATTAAATAGTAATGAAGATTTAGAAAATATTAAATAATTAGTAAGTAAATATTAAATAATCAGTAATGAAAAAAAATAAGCGAGAAAAAGAATTTTAAACTCATAGAATCCTAACACGTGACGCGACTAATTACTTAGTTATTAGGTATAGAGAGAGACACACATATTAGAAATATATAACTTTTAAGGCTTTCGGTCCAAAAAATTAGGGCTGAGCAAAGGCTAAGAACCTTGAGAACCGACCCTTACTTGACTCTTTTTTTCTAGCTTCTTAGGAACCATACCCGACCCTTGTGTAGCTTAAAGAGTTCAGGTCCTAGGAGGTTCTCACGGGCCCTAGACCCTTCGGTTCTAGTTAGAACCTTAAAAAAACAATTGTAAAAACCAAAATAGTATTTATTTTTCATTCAAGTAACCAAATTCAAAAATTCAACTAATACTAAATCACATAATTCATAAACACGACTCAAAACTCAAATATAAAACAAAATAGTATTATTATGCATTCAATCGCCATTGACCCGCATAAACATCTTTGAATCTTCATTCGACCTTCATCACTCGATCTTCTCAAAAACATTTAAATAAAACTAACGATTAGAAATAAAAAAACACTAGAATGTGATTACCAAAAAATAATAATACTTGCCTTTTTGAAAAACTCGTCGAACTTCTCATAATCCTCCTCTTCGTTTATTTCTTTCCTCCCCTTTTAATTCAGTCATGTGTGCAAATTAACGTCTCAACAATGGTGGAGGATAACGAACTCCTATAAGACTCTACTACCCGTCTGCCCGTACCAAAAGTCACAGATGAACATCAAAACACGCATAATTCAAAGATCATAAGCCAATTTAGCATATCATGAAGTAATCATTGATCTAATAGCTATCTCAGTTAACCATTATGTATGCACACATACGTCACAGATAAACATCAAAACACACATAATTCATATTTTGCAAAAGGAAATCGCATACATACATACCTGCAGATTGAAACCGATGAAATCTGTTGTAGAAAACGTGTTGGAGTTGCAAGATGAATATGAAAGTGATGGAGTTGTAGAAGCCATCGCCCTTCCGTCTCATCTCTATTTGATCGCTCACCCTAAATAAAGTAGGTTTTTAAAATTTAAGCCCATGTGGTTTCCGAGGTTCTTACAGGGTCACGGTGGGTACGACCCTTACCCGACCCGGAACCTTGAACTAGTGAATTTCAAGAACCACAGACCGACCCTTGTGACTATAATGGTTCTTATTTACGGTTCTAAAGGTTCGAGTTCGAGGTTCTGGAGGGTAGGAACCTTTAACCACTCACCCCTAAAAAAAATTGAAGTGCCTCAAAGTATAATTATTTTTTTTTTACCTTTTAAAGATATTATATATACTTAGATTTGATTATTTAAAACACGCGTGTAGTGTGAAGAGCTGAAAAATAACAATGTATTCTCTGGTAGTAATCAAATGTTTTTTTGTTGATATTTTTTTCTCTAAAGCCTTATTACTCTCTGCAAACATATATTAAAAATATATTTTTTTTCCACTTCGACGCATCAAGATTCTTCTGTTTGCAAGAAGTACTAGGGAAATCTTTGCATGTAATATTTTTCTACCGTTTTGTAAACTTGTATTTTTAGTGACACTTTTTCTTCGTCATAAAATAATAAGTGTCGGCAGTACCAATGCTTGACCCACCATCCATTTCTTGGGTGCCATACACATGCTTGCCATCTGGTGTACCAAGATTCTTTAGTTTTGCAAGAATCAACAAGAAAAGCTGTGAACACAATTTTCTCTTGCAACTTATATGACTCCTCGTGCATAAAAAAGTTTCCTATTTGCAATAATCATTATGAAAACTTTTAAACATATATTTTCTTGCAATTTTTGCAAATATATATGATTTTTATGACTTTTGGATCAATAAAAAATGAAAATTACTGCTTCTTTAAAGATTTGACCCACCACCTATCTATCTTGATGCCATCAACACATGTACAATCTATTACACATACGCGATAAATTGGTTATTTATTTTATCTGACGTCATCTCTTATCTTCTGTAAATAGGAGATTGTATTTGATTTTGTTTCCTTATAGCTAATATTAATTATATTATTATAAATATTGATCAATAAAACATATATCAAGATTTTTCAAGAATGAATATATATCATCTTGGAAATCTTTATACACTCTTTCTCTTATAGTTTGGACGCGTTTAACTTTACTACTTGTTTATACGTTTGTCCCACCATCGATACCTCTTGATGCCATTGCTATACCTCCATATTGCAAGAATCATCAAAAGAATCTTTATAAAGAGTCTTTTTTCTAATTATATCATCGGTTGTTAAAGGCTCTTCCCACCACCAATGTACATTAGAAGAAATTCCCAAACAGAAGAAAAGAAATTTGGTACACTTTCATGTGAAGAAAGTGATAAAGAACCTTAGCAAATGGGGCTGCAACTTGATTCCCATTCAAGAAATATAAGTGTTTGATTTCTATAGGTGTCATTCAACTTTTGTGCATCTATCTAAAGTCAAGAAACAAACAACACAAAATTATTAAAAAAGATTGATAGTTAAACTTTTGTAATCAAAACCTAATTATTTTTTTCTCTGTTGCATGTCTATGCATGCTTTTCTTTTTCTTGATATAGAACGCAAACATGACAAACAGACAAGATCTGTCACATTCGACTCGCAATCAAAGCAAAGAAAATAGGTTTAGTATGTGACCCAAGGCACTTACTTTCCAATATATAAAGATATTTAAGGATGATCTTGCTTACCTTAGTCAATGATCACATATCACAAGCAAATTTATAAGCAGCCACACTTGAAATTACACTAGTGTCCTCAAACAGGTATCTAGATCCGAACTACAACCAGATTCAAGAATCAAGGGGTGTACTAACACTACAACAAAAAAGGAGTATCACAAACACATGGTATCCGTCCGTAATTATTGACGGATCCAATAAAAACTCAAAAAATAAATAGAAAAAGGAAAGTTAAAAAATTCATCAATAATCGGTCACTGATTACCGACAGACACCAACCTAGGAAAAAAAGACTATTGTTGGACTAATGTTGTCAATAACATAAAGTTGGAGGGATTAATTCGTAATTCCATTATATTTAGAATGGGGTTTACAATTTTGTTAGAGCTAGTGTTTGAGTCTAATATTAATTGTAATGGGTCATATTTTGTTAGGGTTATCATTAGTTAATAATTGTTTTATAATTATCTTATGGGTTAAGATAACTATGAGATTAGTTTGGGTTATTTTTTATTAAGGATTTGAGTTAGTTTAGGTTTGATTTGTTAGGTTAGTTAAAGTGGTCGATCGTTTCTAATGTATCAGTCGCATATTCAGAATTTTATCAATAAAATTGGTCGATCAGTTGTAACACACCACTTTTAAAATACGAAAACGCGCGGAAGACTTTTATCCCAAGATTTTTTTTTTTTTTTTTTTTTTATATCCTCGCGTACCGCGAGGCGTTTTGGCCACCTCCTCGCGTACCGCGAGGGAGTCCCAAAATTCTTACCCGGAATTCAAACCTCTCGCGTACCGCGAGAGGATACCACTATGATCTTCGCGAACCGCGAGAGAGCCAAAGGAAGGCAATCCGGATAACTTGTCCCTCGCGTACCGCGAAAGAACCATACCAGGTTCTTCGCGTACCGCGAGGCACCAGATTTCCAGTGAGTTTCCCTTCAGCTGCAGATTTCAAACTTTGCCATTTTTCCAACTTTTTGCATCCAAAACACAAACTAAAAATTCCCGACACCTGGGTTTTGACCAAAAGTTTACCTACACCACAAAATCACCAAAACATAAATTCTTGACCCAAACGCACACCCCTTTCGAGGATTTCAATACATAGCCCAAAAACCAATCATTTGCACATACGAGAACCCGCCAGAGCCTTGGACTTGACTTGGACTACATCGGAGCTTTTCCTACATAACCACAAAACATAACACCATTAGTAATGAAGATAAAACATAACAAACAAGTAAATTCTACTTGTTTCCACCCATTCCCCCATTTGACCCGTTTCCACCAAATTTTAACATTTGGCTACATAACACTTGTATTTCACCTACAAGTTTCATTCTTTTCATTTATCATTCATATTAACACATTTCCTTTTCCATTATGGCACATTGGCCACAATCTCATTTCCATCATAACACTAGATCATAATTCACCCATTTGACCCATTTGACCCGTTTGCACCCATTTGGTCAATTAAGGTTTTCATACACATACTTTTCACATACAAGTTTCTTTCATCATTTCATTACCACATTTCCATTTCCATTATGGCACGTAGGCCATAACTTCATATCCATTTAGGATACGAGATTATACTCCATAACCATTCTATCCATTATGGTACTTGGACCATAACTCCATATTCATTCTATCCATTATGGTTCATAGACCATAACTCCGTATCCATTCTATCCATTATGGTTCATAGACCATAACTCCATATCCATTCTATCCATTATGGTTCATAGACCATAACTCCATATCCATTCTATCCATTATGGTTCATAGACCATAACTCCATATCGACATATCCATTATAGTATAAATACTATAACTACATTCCTTCAATTTTGCATACAATTTCATGCTCATTCATACCACATAACAAATTATGCAACTTTACACATTATGCATACAATCTTGCATAAAACTCATTTATCCCCGTTTCATTTATGATCAACACATGATCCATTTCCATTATAGCTTAACACTATAATTACATTCATTCATTGTACATACTAAATCATTCACAATTTATCATATCACAAGTATGTACACAATCACATAACACATAATTCACAAAATTCACCATTTATCATCAATACTAAGTAAGTGCATAGGCACTTACCTTTCGGGTTAGAAGATCCCGCACCGTTCTCAAGCTTGCAATTTGATTACCTAAACACATTCGCCTAGTTTAGTAATCTAACATATACCAACATTTCATTACAATTGAGTCCACAACTCAATTTCCCCATTTCCAACCCAAATTGACCCGTTTGGGTTATCCTCATAACCAAACACCCTCTTTCACCACAAACTCACCCACTTGAGTTTCATTATCTTAATCTTAACACTAATTTTTCTTTCAAAAATTATTATTAAGTTAATTTGGTGTTTGTTCAAGTGTCTAACATCTTAAAAACACTTAATCTTCATTAATTCATCATTTTAGCATCATGATCCAAACACCCCCAATTTCCACCATATGAACCCTAACTTCTCATAATCAAAATCAAAGGGTTCTAGGATGTTAATCATCATTCTTTAACTTTAGTTTAGCTAGATTATCAATAATCTAACACCATTTCATCACATGCATACATAATTTCGGATTTCACCCAAAACCCACCAAGAACACATTCATGGTGAAATCAAGAGGAAGAGAATCACTTACTTGATGTTATGAAGGTGTTGTGTGAGCCAAAACCTTCACAAAACAAGCCTCAATTCCGCGATTTAGCTCCAAAACCGAAATTCTCTTCTTCTCCTCTTCTCTTGAACGACTAACACCTCAAAAATGAGTTAATTTTGACTTTAACTAGTCAAATGGCAGATTTTGCCATATTACAACTTTAGTCCCTCAACTTTCCACTTCACCCATTTCATTCTAAAGTTAGTCAAAACTAACATAGCCCCATTACAAACTTGAAACCCACTTGTTTCAACTTATTTCTAAAATATTATTTTCACCATAATATTAATTAGAAATATTTATTTATTTATAACGAGACCCGGATTTTGGTTCGTTACAAATCTCCTCCCCTTATTTGGGTTTCGTCCCCGAAACCCGACTTCACATAAAAAGGTTCGGATAATATTTGAGCATTTCCTCCTCGGTTTCCCAAGTCATTTCCGCTCCCCTTCTATGTTTCCACCTCACCAAAATTTGGCTAATCTCTTTATTGCGTAAACGCTTCACTTTTCTATCCAAGATTGCCACCGGTTCTTCCACATAATTCAACTTTTCGTCCAACTCAATATCATCCAATGGAACAAAAGTAGATTCATCCGCCAAACACTTTCGCAAATGAGACACATGAAATGTGTTATGAAGTCTACTTAGTCCCTCCGGTAGTTCCAAACGATAAGCTACCGCACCCACTTTTGCTATCACTTTAAACGGTCCGATGAAACGTGGATTTAACTTCCCCCGTTTCCTAAACCGTATCACCCCTTTCCAAGGAGAGACTTTCAGAAGCACAAAGTCCCCCACTTGAAACTCAATCGCTCGCTTCCTATTATCCGCATAGGACTTTTGGCGATCTTGAGCCGCTTTCAAGCGTGCTCTAATTTGGTCAATACTATCATTAGTTTCCTTGACCGCCTCGACATTACCAAGTTCCCGTTGACCAATTTCACCCCAACACACGAGTGTTCGACACTTTCTCCCATACAACGCCTCGAAAGGCGGCATACCAAAACTAGAACGGTAGCTATTGTTATAAGAAAATTCCTGCCAACGGTAAATGATCGTCCCAACTTTCCCAAAGCTTGACAACATAAGAACCACCCGTTCCATCTTCAAATCCCCACCAAGTGTTAACTCCGTCTTTAATGGTTCCTTCGACGACGAAAACGCATTTTGTCTACTTTTTGCACCAATTAGATCGCCCACTATCTAAGATGGTCTCTGTTTCAATTAGGCGAAACGTTCATCATTTATCTTATCTTCACCATAATGAAATAACAACAGTTCCAACCTCCTAACGATTTCGTGTTTGGTCACGCATAATGTATTATGGAGCCCACTCGTTTCATCTGAGAAGTTCCCAAACATTAATCTATCCACCAATAAAGTCCCCATGTTGGACAACCCAACGATACGTGAACCTATCCTCCTATGATCTCAAACCCGAAACACCACATTTCAAAGGAAAACTTTTATGACGTCAAGTTTCCACTTGAATTTCAACACTCCTAACCATGGGATACTTGGATTTTTGAACCACCTTATACGAGTAGTCAACACGTTTGACAACTAAGGAAATCCAAGTTCTAATCCCACGTCATTCACCTCTTAAATGAAAATTTCAAAGCTATCTCACCAATCCACCCATTGAGACTCAAGGTCTCAAGTTCATACCTCTTGGGATTCGAGGATCCCAACACCCAAACATAATACCCCTTGAAGCTCGAGTCTTCAGCTCATCAATTCTTAATCGATAAAGCATGCAACCTCCTCAAGTAAGGATACGATAACTTCTTTACTTGAATCCTCTTTTACAACACTGGGAGGAAGATTCCTATCTGCGACCCAAACATCCTAAGAATTTCCATTGACTTAAACGTAAGTCATCCTTTGAGATTTAAGGATCTAAATCACCGAATCCACCTTTTGAAGTTCGAAGACTTCGCTTTCAAACACCGTTTGTGAAGTCCAAAAGACTTCCAACATCATTTATGAAGTTCTAAGACTTCATCCACCATTTATGTACACATTCCACCTATGTACATTTTATCATTTACCCCTTGACCATAAAGTCCACAAACCGTGAGACCTTTAGTCAGTTTTTATCCTATCACCGACTGTCAGTGCCAAAACGCACTCTTCCATTTTCCTTTTCCACCGAAAAGTTTATGTACTATAGAACAATCACATGGGTGCAATGACCCTTATCAAATCCCCTTTTCTCAACTGGAATACTAAGTATCCCTTTATATCCCCGG
The DNA here is from genome assembly GCA_023525975.1 of Smallanthus sonchifolius. Lineage (NCBI taxonomy): Eukaryota > Viridiplantae > Streptophyta > Magnoliopsida > Asterales > Asteraceae > Smallanthus > Smallanthus sonchifolius. Next base: position 76,837,296 of record CM042033.1, read on the forward strand.
TTGATGTCAATGGCACAAGCCATGTATACACACCAATTCGTATGCCTCGTGTTTCACTGTCTCTAATGAGAACAGATTAACACGTCACCCCTTTATCATACTTGACTATGATATGGTTACTAAGTAACCCATCACCTCTTCTACAATCATCGGATCAAAATCTACCAAATTTCCGCCACGACCTGAAGTCAACTCATCGCGAGTGATGCACCTTCTTTCAATCACCATGGATTGCTTCAAAGCCAATACCATTATAGTGATCAACTGCTAATTAATCAAAGATTAATTCTCTCACCTTTCAACTCTTTTGGTTTGCACACCACGAATCCCCTTGTGAAAACAAGGTTTTCCTTCCACTTCGGTTCGCCAAACGATATACTTTCCGCTCTCAAGGCTTCATTCTGTTCCTCTCAAGGATCACCTCAAAGAGCCCTATCTTCCTTGAAGGAAGATGGATACAACATGATAGAAAGCTCTAGCCATTCTCCGCTAGATTGATGCATTCTTTTTCTCCCAACCTATTCCATGTTCCTCACCACCCACGAGGTGATACACTACTAGGCTTTAACATACTTGAGTCCTTAAGATGACTTTCATCCACCATTTCTTTTACTTACACAAGTGCCCCTTAGTCTCCCCGACAAATTTTTAACTAAGTTGTAGATGTTCTACCTACTTATAGGTCTTTAATCTACCCACTCGTTAAGGCACTATATCTTATCTATGTGTATATGTATTACCCCCATCTAATCATCCATATACATACATACATACATACACACACATATAACCACCTTCACCTAATCCTTGCAAATGTTCATTGTTATATGGTTATCATAAAGTCTCTTGCACATTTCGTCTTATTAAACATATTGGCCAGACATGTTTAATAGTACGCCATGCCCAATTGTAATTACCATCTCCATATAACAAGTCACAAAACAAGTTTCGGCACACATAACACCTTAACAACATTCATCATACATATATACACACACCATATATATATATTATCATTTTATCAAATCATTACTAACCTTTCATTTCCGCAAGCTCCGAGTCTTAGTCAAGTCCTTCATGGATTCTCGTATCATTTTCCCCCATATCAAGAGCATCCGGTTTGAGTTTGGTGCCACCACACCAAATCCCTCAAACCATTGCTCTGATACCAAGTTGTAACACACCACTTTTAAAATACGAAAACGCGCGGAAGACTTTTATCCCAAGATTTTTTTTTTTTTTTTTTTTATATCCTCGCGTACCGCGAGGCGTTTTGGCCACCTCCTCGCGTACCGCGAGGGAGTCCCAAAATTCTTACCCGGAATTCAAACCTCTCGCGTACCGCGAGAGGATACCACTATGATCTTCGCGAACCGCGAGAGAGCCAAAGGAAGGCAATCCGGATAACTTGTCCCTCGCGTACCGCGAAAGAACCATACCAGGTTCTTCGCGTACCGCGAGGCACCAGATTTCCAGTGAGTTTCCCTTCAGCTGCAGATTTCAAACTTTGCCATTTTTCCAACTTTTTGCATCCAAAACACAAACTAAAAATTCCCGACACCTGGGTTTTGACCAAAAGTTTACCTACACCACAAAATCACCAAAACATAAATTCTTGACCCAAACGCACACCCCTTTCGAGGATTTCAATACATAGCCCAAAAACCAATCATTTGCACATACGAGAACCCGCCAGAGCCTTGGACTTGACTTGGACTACATCGGAGCTTTTCCTACATAACCACAAAACATAACACCATTAGTAATGAAGATAAAACATAACAAACAAGTAAATTCTACTTGTTTCCACCCATTCCCCCATTTGACCCGTTTCCACCAAATTTTAACATTTGGCTACATAACACTTGTATTTCACCTACAAGTTTCATTCTTTTCATTTATCATTCATATTAACACATTTCCTTTTCCATTATGGCACATTGGCCACAATCTCATTTCCATCATAACACTAGATCATAATTCACCCATTTGACCCATTTGACCCGTTTGCACCCATTTGGTCAATTAAGGTTTTCATACACATACTTTTCACATACAAGTTTCTTTCATCATTTCATTACCACATTTCCATTTCCATTATGGCACGTAGGCCATAACTTCATATCCATTTAGGATACGAGATTATACTCCATAACCATTCTATCCATTATGGTACTTGGACCATAACTCCATATTCATTCTATCCATTATGGTTCATAGACCATAACTCCGTATCCATTCTATCCATTATGGTTCATAGACCATAACTCCATATCCATTCTATCCATTATGGTTCATAGACCATAACTCCATATCCATTCTATCCATTATGGTTCATAGACCATAACTCCATATCGACATATCCATTATAGTATAAATACTATAACTACATTCCTTCAATTTTGCATACAATTTCATGCTCATTCATACCACATAACAAATTATGCAACTTTACACATTATGCATACAATCTTGCATAAAACTCATTTATCCCCGTTTCATTTATGATCAACACATGATCCATTTCCATTATAGCTTAACACTATAATTACATTCATTCATTGTACATACTAAATCATTCACAATTTATCATATCACAAGTATGTACACAATCACATAACACATAATTCACAAAATTCACCATTTATCATCAATACTAAGTAAGTGCATAGGCACTTACCTTTCGGGTTAGAAGATCCCGCACCGTTCTCAAGCTTGCAATTTGATTACCTAAACACATTCGCCTAGTTTAGTAATCTAACATATACCAACATTTCATTACAATTGAGTCCACAACTCAATTTCCCCATTTCCAACCCAAATTGACCCGTTTGGGTTATCCTCATAACCAAACACCCTCTTTCACCACAAACTCACCCACTTGAGTTTCATTATCTTAATCTTAACACTAATTTTTCTTTCAAAAATTATTATTAAGTTAATTTGGTGTTTGTTCAAGTGTCTAACATCTTAAAAACACTTAATCTTCATTAATTCATCATTTTAGCATCATGATCCAAACACCCCCAATTTCCACCATATGAACCCTAACTTCTCATAATCAAAATCAAAGGGTTCTAGGATGTTAATCATCATTCTTTAACTTTAGTTTAGCTAGATTATCAATAATCTAACACCATTTCATCACATGCATACATAATTTCGGATTTCACCCAAAACCCACCAAGAACACATTCATGGTGAAATCAAGAGGAAGAGAATCACTTACTTGATGTTATGAAGGTGTTGTGTGAGCCAAAACCTTCACAAAACAAGCCTCAATTCCGCGATTTAGCTCCAAAACCGAAATTCTCTTCTTCTCCTCTTCTCTTGAACGACTAACACCTCAAAAATGAGTTAATTTTGACTTTAACTAGTCAAATGGCAGATTTTGCCATATTACAACTTTAGTCCCTCAACTTTCCACTTCACCCATTTCATTCTAAAGTTAGTCAAAACTAACATAGCCCCATTACAAACTTGAAACCCACTTGTTTCAACTTATTTCTAAAATATTATTTTCACCATAATATTAATTAGAAATATTTATTTATTTATAACGAGACCCGGATTTTGGTTCGTTACATCAATATGGGTCAAAGAATATCGTAAGTTCGGGTGTGTTTTTTTTCTAGTCGCAACTTCCTGTTTAGTGTTCCTCGGCAGTCGCGATCTCTCTTGGTGAGCATCAATTGGTATAAAGCAAGGAAGACGTTTTTAGAGTTGATTTTCGAGCAAGAGGAGCAGCCCCTGTAGCTGCGGGGTTGGGGAGATAAAGTCGATCAGGCTGTGATTAAGAATCGTGTTCTGGTTTTTGTGCTCTTCTGAGTTCTGTGCGATCCAGGTAGCCAACAACCGGTTGCAATTATTGGTGTATCTGGGCAATAATCTTTGTTTCTGAGTTCAGTGATATTTTCTTGTATGATTCTAGTGGCCTCAAATTAGTGTGATTTTGAGATTGTGTTTGCAATCGTGAGTATGTGGCTGTCATCGGAGACAACGAGTTGATCATTATTCTGCTCGGTTGTTTAGCAGGAAGTGTTGGTGATCGAGTAACAACAGTAGAAAGTTTTTTAGTCGAGATCGGATTTTGATTGCTTCTTAACCGAGAAGGAAAAACAATAGGTGGCGGGTTTTCTTTCTTGGCTTGTAACAAACCAAAGGAATTGGGTGCAATAGAAACGATATCAGTAGGGACTGAAGAAGATCGTTTAGCAACCAAAGAAGACTTAATTGCAAGCAGCTCATCATGTTGGCGGTCGATAGCAAGTTGCAGACCGATGGGGGAAGTTTTTGTGTGTAGTCTGATCAAGGTTAGATGCTTCTTATGTTGTTTACAAGCGGGAAAAATGGAAGTTCAAACCGCGAGACTATGGACAGAGACCGTGGTAGAGGTCGTGGGTCCGGGTGTAACATTTCTGCTTTTCGCGTACTTGTAACGCTTACCGTATTCGTGAATCAATGAAGCTTGAAACCCTCATCATAGCTCGTGTTCACATCATACTTGAAACATACCTATTTCATGCACATTATACTTATTATATGGTCACATGTTGACTGTAACGCTTGGAATTGCCTTAAATTGCAACTTGAACCGTTAAACCGTTTAAAAACTCGTTTACCGACATGAAAACTCACCCACTACTAATTCAAAGGCAATGTATCAACCATATATGCCTAACATAGTTATTTAACTCATTCAAGTTGTCACATAATTCAAATTGATGCCCTAGTACGTTAGTTATTGCCTATACGTATCCGTTCGCCTTCTAAACCGCAGTTTGACTCCTTACCGTCCACAACCACCAAATACATCCTTTATGACACTAAATTATGTTTTAAAATGACTAACACATCCATTTCATTAAATAAAACAACTTTCATTTACAAAACTTTCCATAATTAAACTCTGAATTGCGAAAACCGAACGTTTTGTGCACCGATGCACCACTTGTATACTTGAGGGACCTAGTTGTCCATTCCTAAACAATAATTTCGAAATTTTGGCTGGTAAGGGGTGGTTGGAGGCTGCATTAGGGTTAGAAACCCTTGGCTTCTACTCCAAGTTCTTTCCTAATATACAATCCTTCAATCTCTAGTATAAATAGGAGGTCTAGGGTGCCTTATTCTTTGCTATTTACCCTCAAACCACCTCCAATACACTCATTCCCTCCTTAGTTTCGAAATCCCTACCCTAATCCTTGAAGAATTCATGAATCACAAGAGCAAGAAGAGCATACAAGGTTTTAAGACCATTCCAAGTAAGTAACATCATCCTTTTCGATTCGGTTTCTTTCATTCTTTGATTTTATCTTCTCTACACCTCCAATCATTTTTCTTTCTTTCATGATCTTATGATCATTAAACTCCAGCCTCTCAAAACCTAAACTTTCTTGATCTAACTTCGTTTTAATCAAAAGTCTCTTAAAAACCCTAAAAAGTTGCACAAGTGCAAGTCTGGATTCTGGACAGAATACTTGTGTCAACTTTTGGCAGCCATATCTTGGTCATCCTTAATCCAAAAAAGACTTCTTTTAAACCCAAATCTAAGTTCAAATAGTCTTCTTTCCATAAAATCCAACCTCGTAATTTTTTTGACAAGTTTAAGGCTTTAAAACGTATTTTTTTAGAGGTAAAGGTCAATTTTGACTTTTTGACAAAATATTTGTTATTACTTTCCGAGACGATATCTCTCAATCTACAAATCCAATCGTGTTTCATCTTTTTGCAAATCAAATTTTATTGAATATTATTTAAAACCATGTATAATTGACATTCTAACTCTTTGTAATACTCCCTAAATTGACAAATCAAGACAGAAAGGTCTATTCTAGACCTCTGATCTTGTATCACGATTTTGAGATATTTAAGTTGCCCAAATTAAAAAGATTTATTAACAAACGTTGTTTATTGTAACCTAAATTAAAGACCTGGAGAATCTTAAAATTTTTGGAAATTGTTTAATATTTTTAAAACATGCCTAAAGTTCAGCAACACAATCTGACTAAATCTGAATTTTACAAAACTAACCCTAATCTTCTAACATTTGATCATCCTTAAATCTTTGACTTTCTTTTCTTAAAAACATTTTATTCATAATCTTAGGTGTTGCATGCATTAAAACTCTATCAAAACCTACGATGTACGTATATGACAAATGAACGGTTCTGGCTAGGAAAGACGCGGTAATCTAAATGAGTCCTTTGCGATCGACCCCTCTTTCCTGGGAATCTTTTCATTGGATGTACTACTCTAGGTGAATTATCATGTTCTATTATGCAAACACCTATCCTCCTTCGTCGTTCCCATTCAAACTTTCTCTTCGCATAACGATAATTCCTTAAACTTATTCAATTCTTAAATTCTATAGGTTCACGAAGGTTGATACACCCGCCTCCTCTCTAATCATCAAGGTGAGATCATAGTCCCCTTTTTTCTTTATTCTTTGGGGTGGAACATGTAACAAGCAATAACAAAAAGACATTTTTAGTACAATTCAAACAATTGGCAAAGGTTTTCATACTCGACTTTAAAACATTATTTAACTATGGACAACATGACTGCATAAACAAGTTAAGGCCCTCCTTTTCAAACACATACACAATCATTAACTTGTTACAAGCCGACAGCATAAACACGTTAAGGCCCGCGGGTTGTGACTGTCAAGGATCATCAGTCCCGGTCATTTCGAACGACCTCTAAATGGTTTTCGAAAAGACTTTCCGTTTGAACATCATACAAAGATAAATAAGTAATACAAAGTTTGAAAATGTGGAAAGTAAAGTGCGGAAGCAAAAGTAAAGTAACAAAATACACAAGCATAACAAATTAGGTTCCCATAAACCTAGCTTCTAAATGAAAACATGAATTGTGACTCCAAATATGCAACCCTAGTCCATGTGTGAATGCTTAGCGACCTGAGATAAACATGCTTAAAAGTGTCAACACAGCGTTGGTGAGTTCACAAGTTTAAGTAACAAAAACAGTAAAGAAAATAGTGTAAAAGTACGTATTTTTATTCATGATTCGATTGTTGATCAGACAATATGTGGTAATAATATAAGCAATTCACCGAAACCGAAGCTAACGAAAAGGATGCTGAAACTTGCATTTTGCCTCTTACGTGCCCAGCACGCATTGGATTAGGTTAATGATGCACCTGTTAGACCTCCGGTCTAAGTTAGCGTGACTAACCCGGGTGGGGGTTGTTAAACCCAATAGTACTATTCATGATTACCTCGCTTGGGAAATAAATAACGGTTCGATTATGAGAGGACTTTACGTGCGGGAAATGCACCCACTTATATATATTAACGTGAAATCAAAGTAACGTCATAAGACTATGAAAGTAAGTTTGAGCATGTATCTCCTCCAATGGAAAATAAGTAAAAATGGGACCGTGAAAACTCACCTGGTAATGCGGTGAATAAAGAATGAAAGCAACAAAAGGAATCTAGCAAATCTGGATGACCGACCTAACCGAGCCCTAGGAATAGTAAGGCTATAAGTTCTATGAAAGTAAACATGGTTTATGTAACCACATTCATCCGAACGACTCAACGTTGAAAGGTTACATTGACGTTTTGAAAAGGTTTGACCAAAGTTGACCGAGGTTTGACCAAGGTTTGACCAAAGTTGACTGAGGTTTGACCAAGGTTTGACCAAGTTTGACCAAGTTTGACTAATGTTGACCAATGTTGACTAATGTTGACCAATGTTGACTAATGTTGACCAATGTTGACTAATGTTGTCTAATGTTGACTAATGTCGACCAATGTTGACTAATGTTGACCAATGTTGACTAATGTGACATGACGACCCGTTGGTGACATATGGTGAAAACGTGTACAAGTAGCACATAAGTGACATATGAGTAACACATAAGTACATATAAGTACTACCTAAGCACATGAGTAACATACAAGTAATACTTAAGTAACACATGAGTTATACTTTGTGACATAACATTCATGCTTCAAGTAGTTGCATAAGTAATTAACATGTAACAAGTAACATGGCATTTGTACTTTTTCATGGTATATTTCATACATGTTAACCATTTATATACATAATTCATGTCATTATATTAATAACCTATTTACATTATTTCAATCCATTTGCAACAAGTAGCATAACATGTTATTTCTACACCATAGTTCTTAACATAGCAAAGTTTCCCTTTTTAGGCAATTAGGGTTTTAATGCACCTTAGGTGTCATGGCTCAACTAAACAAGTTATACATGTTATCATACTAGTAACAAATCATAAACATGATTCTACACATACATTTTCTATTTTAAGCAAAAGTGAAGTTCACAAACTAACAACGTTTCCTTATTTAACAATTTCCTCCAAAACATGTCATAATACTATTCCAAATTACATATTCTTGCACAAGTCTTCTATTCATATAGTAGAAAAGCCATTTGACTCATTTTAAACATTTATAACCTACACATACAAAATATGAACAATTAAAGTTTCCTTTTTAGGAAAGTGTTCCAAACGACCTTCTACACATGTGCAACTTCCAACAACTCTTTCTAATCCTTTAATATATGTTATAGAACCATATTAGCATGCTTTCATCCATTAAAACCTCATAACACAACATATGACAAAATAAAGTTTCCTTATATAGTAAGTCGACCATAACATAGAGTAAAACAACATTTCAACCAAAAAAATTACATTTCCTACTTATTATACTATTATGAGCATCATTTAAACTATCAAACATATCATACACTCATTTATGCAAAATCTCATCCAACAAATTTTCAATAAATAGAAACGAGCAAATAACAACCTAAATGAGCATTTCAAACAATAAAAAGTGCAAATATGTGTCAACAACTTTATTTTATGAAAACTCTTTGATAAAACATAGATTTAAAGACCTTGTAACAACAAAAATCATTTGGATGGGTATGGTACCTCATTTGGCCGAAAATGATGAAAAAGAATGGATAGATTCTTACAAAAAGCAAGTATGATGAAGAAATGGTTGTGAAATTAGCTCCTAGCACCTTGAATCACCTTGGAATGGACCTAGAATGCATGAAATGGATGTTAGAATTTGAGAGAGGTGGAGGCTAGGTGATGGTGGTTGCGGCCGTGAGAAAGTGAGAGGAGAGGGGAGAGTGGCTTTAGGGTTAGGGTAAACAAATGGGGGATAAGTGGGTTTACGGGATATTTAGTGTAATGGTATTGTGCTTTTCCATATTTTAAGGCTTTTAATAAAAGTATTGGCTCATATTGGACTAAAACTAATTAAAAAATCTGAATTCATTAAGCCCAAGTAATAAAATCATTATTTTTATAGAAACTAATTTAATGTTGTTGGCACATATCGCGTATCCGCTTAAAAAACGTTAATTTAAAAGTTGCTCTAAAAATTCCGGAAAAATTCACATAAGCATGAAATATTAAATCACAGTATTGCATATAATATTTGCACATAAATTATATGTCTAAATGTTATTTCTAAAATTCACCAACGCTCATGTGACTGGACGCATGTGTGACCCGGTAATCCGCTCGATTTCCGATACATGTAATGAAATGAAACGAATGGACTTGCTATACGAAATATGTACTTAATTACTCTATAATTAAGTATGATGCAAGTGTAATCAGGTGAATTCAAGTAATAGTCGGGTATGGATATTAACCTGAATTTGCCGGGTATCACATACTCCCCCTGTTAAAAGGAATTTCGTTCCGAAATTCAGTTCGCGTCACTGGTAGACGGTGTAGTTTTGAACAAGTGAGGGTATTTACGTTTGAATTGATCCTCGCGTTCCCAGGTGAACTCGGGTCCGCGTCTAGAATTCCAACGAACCTTAACTATAGGGATGCGACTTTGTTTCAACTGTTTGACCTCACGGTCCATGATCTCGACTGGTTTCTCGACGAAGTGAAGCTGGTCGTCTATCTGAATCTCCTCCAATGCTTTGACCAGTGTCTCATCTGATAAGCACTTCTTCAGATTCGACATGTGAAACACGTCATGAACGCCACTAAGGGTTTCTGGTAGGTTGAGTTTGTAATCAACAGGACCAATCCTTTTCAGGAACTCAAAAGGTACAATGTAACGAGGGTTCAGTTTTCCACGCTTGCCAAAACGTATCACTTCTTTCCATGGCGAGACTTTCAGTATCACTTTGTCTCCCACTTGAAATTCTAATGGTTTGCATCTCACGTCAGCGTAACTCTTCTGACGATCACGAGCGGCTTTGATACGTTCGCGTATCTGTACTATCTTTTCTGTAGTCTCATGAATTATTTCTGGACCTGTGAGTTGGCTATCTAGCACTTCTGTCCAGCAAATTGGCGACCTACACTTTCGTCCATAAAGTGCTTCGAATGGTGCGACTTTGATGATAGTTTGGTAGCTGTTGTTGTATGAAAATTCGACCAACGGTAGGTGGGCATCCCAACCGTTTCCAAAGTCAACCACACAAGCTCTAAGCATGTCCTCCAGGGTTTGGATGGTCCTCTCGCTCTGACCGTCTGTCTGAGGATGGTATGCAGTACTCATATCTAACCGAGTACCCAAGGCTTTCTTTAAGGATTGCCAGAATCGGGATGTAAATCGACTATCCCTATCTGAAATGATGGAGATTGGCACTCCATGTCTCGCGACTACTTCCTTTAAGTAAATTTTGGTTAGTTTCTCCATCTTGTCTGTCTCTTTAATGGGAAGGAAGTGTGCAGATTTTGTTAGCCTGTCGACAATTACCCAGATTGTGTCATAACCGTTAGAGGCCCTAGGAAACTTCGTGATGAAGTCCATTGAAATTTGTTCCCACTTCCACTGTGGGATCTCTGGTTGTTGGAGTAACCATGATGGTTTCTGATACTCCACTTTGACTTTAGCACATGTCAAGCATTTACTGACATAGGTAGCAATTTCGGCTTTCATGTTAGGCCACCAATAGTGTTCCTTGAGGTCATGGTACATTTTGTCAGCATCGGGGTGAATCGAGTACCTGGACTTGTGTGCCTCGTCCATCACTAGATCCCTTAGATTCCCAAAGATCGGTACACAAATCCGATCCATGAAGTAACGAATGTCATCGGTTTTGATCTCAAATTGCTTGTCCATACCACGTAAGGACTCATGGCATAGGTTAACCTCCTTGATTGCTTCGAGTTGGGCGTCACAGATTTGTATGGGTAAATTCGTGTTGATGTTCAACTGTAACGCCCGTACTCGTCGCGGTGTGGGTTGATCTTTCCTGCTCAAGGCATCAGCAACGACGTTTGCCTTTCAAGGATGGTAACGGATGGCACAGTCGTAGTCGTTTAGCAATTCGACCCATCGACGCTGCCTCATGTTAAGCTCCTTCTGGTCGAATATTTGTTGAAGGCTTTTGTGATCGGTGAAAATTGTACATTTTGTGCCATATAGGTAGTGTCTCCAGATCTTGAGTGCGAATACTACCGCTCCCGATTCCAAGTCGTGGGTAGTATAGTTTTTCACGTGCACTTTCAGTTGCCGAGAAGCATAAGCAATGACCTTCTCCCTTTGCATTAACACGCACCCGAGTCCTTGGTGTGATGCATCGTAATACACCACGAAATCGTCTGTTTCTTCTGGTAACGATAGGATCGGCGCGCTGCAAAGTTTCTGTTTGAGTAATTGAAAAGCGGTTTCTGCCTTTTCGTTCCATTCGTATTTCTTATCCTTGTGCGTGGGAGTGGTGAGAGGTTGGGCTATCTTAGAGAAATTTTCGATGAAACGTCGATAATAGCCCGCAAGACCTAAGAATTGTCGCACCTCAGTCAGAGTCTTAGCTGCCTCCCAATTCTTAATCGCCTCGATTTTGGATGGGTCTACATGTATGCCCTTCTTGTTGACCACGTGTCCAAGAAATTGTACTTCTCGAATCCAAAAATCGCATTTCGAGAACTTGACGTACAATTTCTCCTCATTTAGTAATTCCATGATTAACTTCAGATGCTCGGCATGCTCCTCCTTACTCCGTGAGTATATCAGAATATCGTTTATGAACACAGTCACAAACTTGTCCAAGTAGGGTTTGCACACTCGGTTCATGAGGTCCATGAATACCGCTGGTGCATTGGTTAACCCAAATGGTATGACCATGAACTCGTAGTGACGTAACGAGTTTGAAAAGCGGTCTTTGGAATGTCCTCCTCCTGAATCCTTAGCTGATGGTATCCCGACCGCAGATCAATCTTCGAGTAATAGCTCGACCCTTGTAATTGGTCAAACATGTCATCGATCCTTGGTAGTGGATATCGGTTCTTGATCGTCACTTTGTTCAGTTCTCGGTAGTCGATGCACATACGGAACGATCCGTCTTTCTTCTTAACAAACAATATCAGTGCTCCCCAAGGTGAGAAGCTTGGTCTGATGAAACCTTTGTCTAACAGTTCTTGTAATTGATTAGACAATTCCTGCATTTCCGATGGCGCTAGTCGGTAAGGTGACCTTGCTATCGGAGCAGCTCCTGGTGTAAGATCAATCCGGAACTCGACTCGCCGTTGCGGTGGAAGTCCGGGAAAATCATCAGGAAATACTTCCGGGTAGTCTCGGACGATCGGTATGTCTTCAATCCTCTTTTCTTCTGCTTTTTTTCCTGTCACATGTGCTAGGATCGCATGGTAACCCTTTCGCAAGTACTTCCGGGCCTTCATGCAGGTAATGATCCTTAGTGTGGTACCACTTCGTTCTCCTTGAATGGTCAGTGGTTCCCAGTCCGGCAGTGGAATGCGGACTATATTCTCGAGACAAACAATTTCGGCTCGGTTCTTGGACAACTAGTCCCTGCCGACAACTATGCCGAAGCTTCCCAATGTTACCGGAAATAAGTCTATAATGAAAGGGAGATCGGCTAACATTAAGACACAACTGGGAATCACTTGTTCCGGCTCTATTAGTTTACCATCTGCTAATTCTACCGTATATAGGTAATCTAATTCAGCCGATATAATACCAAGTAGTGAGCTAAACTCCTTAAACACAAAGCTTTTATCGGAACTTATGTCAAACAGAATGGAAACTTAACGGTTGTTTACAAGAACATGCGGGTGACAAATCTTGGATTCTATCGAGCTCCTCCAGCTCCTACAATGGACGCTATGTTACGCGCATTGTTATCACCATATCTTCTAGACTTTGGCCAATCCTTTTGGATATGTCCGAGTTTACGATACTCGAGGCATCCATGGTTTTCTCTTGTGTTCGTGGTTTGATTAACAGTCCTGCAATTGTGGGTGGTATGGCTGAAACACTTGTATTTCTGGCACTTGGAGTCTTCATATGAACTTGTGTGGCGAAAACCTCACTTGTTACATGTCGGCTGTTCGCAGTGTATCCACCTTTGGTTTCTTATCTGATTGGCGTGCGACAAAGGCCTTAACTGTTTTCTGTCTTCTCGGGGCTGGTGGTATAAGGGTTTTATAGGGAGCATCGTCTCATCTCCTTTTGTGTTTAAATGACTTCACAATAGTCCCATCTCTGAATAGTACCCGTTGACGAACTGCTTGGCTTATCAGATTGAGCGCAAGTCTCGCTGCGTTTTGGATGGTGATAGATTCAACAGATGTCACCATGCTTTGGATCTGAGGCGTTAAGCCCCAAATGTACCTTTCGATTCTCTTGGATTCTGGTGTGACCATATGTGAGCAAAATCGGGCCAAGTCGTGGGATTTCGTGGTGTATCCTTCCATATTCACACCTTTACTAACGAGTTTCAGATTCCTTGTTCTAACTTCTGCTGTTCATTTCAGGGAATATCCCTATTTCATAATTTCCTTAATTTCTTCTCATAGGATCGCGTTAGCAGCTCCTAGAACTAGAGTGTCATCATGTGAATTTCAACAGGTGAGGACCTACCTTTCGAATGTGCCGGTGGCGAATGTGACTTTTTAAATCCATAGTACAATTGTTCATGCTGAGAACATATTATATCTTATCAATCCATTTGGTAATACCCCCGACTCCTCCATCACCGTGGAAGTTTCAGAGTCTATATGCAAGGAGGGCCTTGTATGAACCGCCCTTCTGGAGGTTCTTCGCTTCAGGCTAAGTTGATTCAAATTCGTAGACGGGAAAATATGTTGGATAATCCTATGCCATCAAAGGTGGCGTGTTGAGTCATTTGATATCCTTTGACTCGATCCATTCACAGTATTCTACGCGATCAAACATTGGGCAACTAAGAATTTGAAATAGGAGTACAGTTCGCACAGGAAAGTCAACTCAGATTGTAGGATTCACCAGAGTTTTCATGCACTACAATTTATAATTACGCGTGCACCCATAATTATACTTTGCATTGCATGGTCTCATTGATGTTTCCCTTATCCCAAGTTTCCAGAAAAGAGTTGTGAGGTTCATTAGATTGTACCATCGGGTACGGAATGTTAACCGTGTCTAAGGACATAGTAGAATTTAGCCACTATACTAAGGTTGACGAGTTTTAGAGTCATACCGAATAAATTCGAAAGTAGGAATTTTAGTTACGAACTTCCATGAGTTGGGACATATGAGTAGGGTTCGGTTCGCAACTTGAAGTAACAGTCCTTGATTTCTCTGAGTCTTTCCAGTACTCCTCGGACGAACCCTGTTTCTCTGCGTGAATCTCCACCTCGAACTCCTTGTGATCCGGGTGATGTGACAATGCAGATGGTGTTGAAACATGATGGGGCAGTGTGACCCTCTTCCTCGGGGTTTGACAAAGTAATGCTTCACCTTAGCGCGGAAGGTACAGGGATGGGATGGGGTGAGGTACCACCTCGGGGTCTCCTCCCCAGTACTTGTGTCTACGAGAGCCTTAAGCTCCCTGTAGAATATAGTCTTAGGAACCTCTTCGGCTCCTCCTCATTATCCTTGTGGTTGTCGGGTTACCCGCGGGTTGTGACTGTCAAGGATCATCAGTCCCGGTCATTTCGAACGACCTCTAAATGGTTTTCGAAAAGACTTTTCGTTTTAACATCATACAAAGATAAATAAGTAATACATAGTTTGAAAATGCGGAAAGTAAAGTGCGGAAGCAAAAGTAAAGTAACAAAATACATAAGCATAACAAATTAGGTTCCCATAAACCTAGCTTCTAAATGAAAACATGAATTGTGACTCAAGATATGCAACCCTAGTCCATGTGTGAATGCTTAGCGACCTGAGATAAACATGCTTAAAAGTGTCAACACAGGGTTGGTGAGTTCACAGGTTTAAGTAACAGAAACAGTAAAGAAAACAGTGTAACAGTACGTATTTCTACTCATGTTTAGATTGTTGATCAGACAATATGCGGTAATAATATAAGCAATTCACCGAAACCGAAGCTAACGAAAAGGATGTTGAAACTTGCATTTTGCCTCTTACGTGCCCAGCACGCATTGGATTAGGTTAATGATGCACCCGTTAGACCTCCACTCTAAGTTAGCGCGACTAACCCGGGTGAGGGTTGTTAAACCTAATAGTACTATTCATGATTACCTCGCTTGGGAAATAATTAACGGTTCGATTATGAGAGGACTTTACGTGCGGGAAATGCACCCACTTATATATATTAACGTGAAATCAAAGTAACGTCATAAGACTATGAAAGTAAGTTTGAGCATGTATCTCCTCCAATGGAAAATAAGTAAAAATAAGGTCGTGAAAACTCACCTGGTAATGCGGTGAATAAAGAATGAAAGCAACAAAAGGAATCTAGCAAATCTGGATGACCGACCTAACCGAGCCCTAGGAATAGTAAGGCTATAAGTTCTATGAAAGTAAACATGGTTTATGTAACCACATTCATCCAAAAGACTCAACGTTGAAAGGTTACATTGACGTTTTGAAAAGGTTTGACCAAAGTTGACCAAGGTTTGACCAAAGTTGACCGAGGTTTGACCAACTTTGACTAACGTTGACCAATGTTGACTAATGTTGATCAATGTTGACTAATGTTGACCAATGTTGACTAATGTCGACCAATGTTGACTAATGTTGACCAATGTTGACTAATGTGACATGACGACCCGTTGGTGACACATGGTGGAAACGTGTACAAGTAGCACATAAGTGACATATGAGTAACACATAAGTACATCTAAGTAATACCTAAGCACACATGAGTAACATACAAGTAATACTTAAGTAACACATGAGTTATACTTTGTGACATAACATTCCTGCTTCAAGTTGTTGCATAAGTAATTAACATGTGACAAGTAACATGGCATTTGTACTTCTTCATTGTATATTTCATACATGTTAACCATTTATATACATAAGTAATGTCATTATATTAATAACCTATTTACGTTATTTCAATCCATTTGCAACAAGTAGCATAACATGTTATTTCTACACCATAGTTCTTAACATAGCAAAGTTTCCCTTTTTAGGCAATTAGGGTTTTAATGCACCTTAGGTGTCATGGCTCAACTAAACAAGTTATACATGTTATCATACTAGTAACAAATCATAAACATGATTCTACACATACATTTTCTATTTTAAGCAAAAGTGAAGTTCACAAACTAACAACGTTTCCTTATTTAACAATTTCCTCAAAAACATGTCATAATACCATTCCAAATTACATATTCTTGCATAAGTCATCTATTCATATAGTAATAAAGCCATTTAACTCATTTTAAACATTTATAACCTACACATACAAAATATGAACAATTAAAGTTTCCTTTTTAGGAAAGTGGTCCAAACGACCTTCTACACATGTGCAACTTTCAACAACTCTTTCTAATCCTTTAATATATGTTATAGAACCATATTAGCATGCTTTCATCCATTAAAACCTCATCTATACTATATAATAAATAAAGGTTTTTTCATGCCACGTGTCGCCTTCACATTCATTCTCATCATTTTTTCCTGCCTCTCTCTCTTTTATTAAATGCATCCCATCTTTTAACAATAATATATATTTAATTAAAATATTAATTATACTAATAAAACACATTTATTTTAAATTATCCAAAACTTTGAATTTTAATTATATAACTTTTACTTTCAATCAAATATTAAATGAAAATCAAATTATATTAAATAGTACTTAATGTATTTTCGAAACTCAAATATATATTAGTTTTTACATATTTTGAGTTTTGTTTCTATCCTTAGTATATAATACAATTTTTACACCTGTAAAATATACACATAAAAATTTAAAAAAATTATTTATTGATATTTTTCAGCCGTGTGTATACACGGGATCTAAACTAGTAACACAATATATGACAAAATAAAGTTTCCTTATATAGTAAGTCGACCATAACATAGAGTAAAACAACATTTCAACCAAAAAATTTACATTTCCTACTTATTCTACTATTATGAGCATCATTTAAACTATAAAACATATCATACACTCATTTATGCAAAATCTCATCCAACAAAGTTTCTATAAATAGAAACGAGCAAATAACAACCTAAATGAGCATTTCAAACAATAAAAAGTGCAAATATGTGTCAACAGCTTCATTTTATGAAAACTCTTTGATAAAACATAGATTTAAAGACCTTGTAACAACAAAAATCATTCGTATGGGTATGGTACCTCATTTGGCAGAAAATGATGAAAAAGAATGGATAGATTCTTAAAAGCAAGTTTGATGAAGAAATGGTTGTGAAATTAGCTCCTAGCACCTTGAATCACTTTGGAATGGACCTAGAATGCTTGAAATGGATGATAGAATTTGAAAGAGGTGGAGGCTAGGTGATGGTGGTTACGGCCGTGAGAAAGATGGAGGAGAGGGGAGATTGGCTTTAAGGTTAGGGTAAACAAATGGGGGATAAGTGGGTTTAAGGGAGTTTTAGTGTAAATGGTATTGGGCTTTTCCATATTTTAAGGCTTTTAATAAAAGTATGGGCTCATATTGGACTAAAACTAATTAAAAAAGTTGAATTCATTAAGTCCAAGTAAAAAAATTATTATTTTTATAAAAACTAATTTAATGTTGTTGGCACATATCGCGTATCCGCTTAAAAAGCGTTAATTTAAAAGTTGCTCTAAAAATTCTGAAAAAATTCACATAAGCATGAAATATTAAATCACAGTATTACATATAATTTTTGCATACAAATTATATGTCTAAATATTATTTCTAAAATTCACTAACGTTCGTGTGACTGGACGCGTGTGTGACCCGGTAATCCGCCCGATTACCGTGTAATGAAATGAAACGAATGGACTTGCTATACGAAATATGTACTTAATTACTCTATAATTAAGTATGATGCAAGTGTAATCATGTGAATTCAAGTAATAGTCGGGTATGGATATTAACCTGAATTTGCCGGGTATCACAGACACATATGCTTAGGTTAACCCGTGGGGGGTTGAACCGGAGAGGGCATGTCGTTAGGTTTGGTTGTGGCTTCATGTTGTGATGTTTTACTAATGTGAGTATATGAAGTATTGTCATGAATTATATACATCTTTCTATGTTTATTTTATAAAAACTTATGCATCTCACCAACTTTGTTAGTTGACTCGTTTTATTACATGTTTCAAGAAATACAGCGTAAGGTTAGACTTTGGATTTGCTCACATAAGATGGCCTAGTTATCAATTCAAGACTTATGATTTATTTTAAAGTTGTTTTGTTTGATCAAGATTGTTATCAATGGTTATTTTGAGACACATGTAATCAATTTAATGTTTATGAAATCTTAATAATAATTTTCTTTTTTGCCTTGTGTTTTCTTATTCAATTTCGCCGCACTCCCGTGTTTCAGCCACTGGCGGGGGTGTGACACCGGGGAAGGCCGAGACGGTACAGGAAGATTGTTGACAAGATTAGGGGGTGATTGTTTGGACTAATCTTGCCTAAGAGGGATTACTTCATAATTATGTTCTATTTAGAATGGGGTTGGCGATTTTATTTTAGTGTTTAAGTCTAATATTGATTGTAATGGGTTATACTTCGTTAAAGTTATATTTAGGTAATACTTGATTAAAACTTATCTTATGGGTTAAGATAAATATGATATTAGTTTTGATTATCTTTTGTTAATGATTTGAGTTAGTTTAGGTTTGGTTTGTTAGGTTATTTAAAGTGGGTCGATGGATTCTAATGTATCAGTCGCATATTCAGAATTTTATTCATAAAATTGGTCGATCATTGTGGGTCAAAGAATATCGCAAGTTTTGGTGTTTTTTCTTTTGGTCGCAAATTTCTGTTTAGTGTTCGTGGGTAGTTGTGATTCTCTTCCGGTGACGAGCACCCGACACGGGCGTGTCCAACTTTGGTCGTTGTTTTGTGGGAACTCTTATCCATCAGTGATTTGTTTTTAGTTAAGGAAAAGATTCCCGACATACTTTTAGTCGTTCCAATTTCAAAGAACATTTGTGACAGCCTATTCGTCGGTAATTCATTGCTGACTTAAAGATAATATTGTCACACCCCCAAAATCCACTAACGGAGTTTTACCGCGAGGCGTGTGACAAACCAGGATCTTAGTCATTAGTCATATTAGACGACACTATATGAGTTTAATAAAAACCATTAATTATTTAGAGTAAATGCGGAAGCAAAAGATTAAGTATTTAATGCGTAAAACAAACGCGCCCAAAAGTCAAGTTTAATAAAAGCAGATAAGTAGTTTAATATTTGCAATAACTAAAAGGACTCTAATGCATGTCCTAATTGTGCACATGTGCCTTAGTGACTTGAGAAAACATGTAAGAAAATGTGTCAACACTAGGTTGGTGAGTTCACAGGTTTCATTTCGTAATAATGTTTGCTAGATTATGTACATTCAATATATATCAATAGGTAGCTAAACTATGTTCATGTTACTAAAGCGCTCGCAACCGAAGCTGACTGTTTGTGTTTGAATGCCTTCCACCATGTCTATCAACAATGGTGATGTGTTAGGTCAATATTACACCCGTTCGACCTCCAATCGAGTTAGCGCGACTAATGCGGGTGGGGTTTGTCAAACCCAGTAGTACTACTCAAGATTACCTCGCTAAGTTCATATTAAACGGTTCGATGTGTAAAGAATTTCATGATAGAGTGTTACGCTTAGTTTAACAAGTGATAATATAAGAATTACGGTAATCATATGTTTGCGTTATGTTTTCTCCCCCTAATTTAAAAACAGGAAAGGGGTCGTGAAACTCACCTGAGTGTGTAGAGTGTAGTAATTAGCACCACACAAGGATGCAACAAAACCACAAATAGTTTTCACGTGGACAGTCTACGAATGCCCTAGAATATGTTTACGATTGTTAGGAACACGTAGGATTTTGAAACGGCGATACAGAAAGGTCGGATGTCCTAAATATGCTTATGAATAACGAATAGACATTTTGTCACCGGGATTAGAGAATCCCCAGTTTAATACTTAGTATGGATGTGCTACGTACGAAACGTCACTAAACATGAGATAATAATATTAAATAAATGTTCATGTGTTTTTATGAATGAAATAATAGTTTAGTTGATAATATAAATAATTATATTATTTTTAATATGGAAATAATACTTAAAATGAATTATAAATTTAATCCTGAGCACACGGGTGTTTTCTGGTAATAATTCGCGTCAGTATAGTATTATAATAATATGGGAAAGTTTTTTGTATTAATTATTTGCTTAAAAAGTTGCTAAAAACATTAAAACAACTGTTCGAACCCGGGTCTCACCCACACCAACACAAAGCCTTAACCAGTCCCGCCCTGTAGGGTATCGCAACAGAACCCGGATTCGATTTGTTTTAACACACAACTCCCTTATGTTCTTCCCCCTTGCGAACTCGAATCCAAAACCAATCCCAAACTCAACAAATTCGATCGCGATTGCTTTTAAAAACATGGGGGTGCATCTAATTGTAAAAATCATCGAGTTTAGGGTTGTTAATTTCTGTTTTAAAAAGCCGAAAACCCTAGGTTTGAACATGAAATCAAATTGCTTAAATCCGATAAGACTAACAGTTGGGATCATAGGGCTTTCAAAGAGTGATGGATTGCGAACCTGTTCATGTAAGTTAATTGAATTGAGATCGAGTCTAGGTTGGTGTTCGAATAAACCCGAAATGATAAGAACCCTAGAATTGGTTCATGATCAATTCTATGTTATAAGCCTCAATTAGGTTAGGGCTTTCAATCTACAGATTAAGACGAACGTGAGGGAGGTTTCAATTACCTGCTTGGAGTTCGAATTGACGGTGCTCGACTAAATGGGGTTCCGACTTCGAGTGGCTTGGTCTCTGGCGACTCCGGCTTCGTCTCCGGTCATATTAGGATGTGCAAAAGTTTCAGAGGGGTTCGTTTATCGTGTGCAGAGTGTTTGATTGTAAAAATGATACACTAATTGGTCGAATTTGATAGTAAACGATGAGGGTTAGACGGTTACGGGTTTGTGATGATTAATAGGATTAATTCGTACTCATTAACGATCAGAAACATATGGGAATGATTAAGGTGAGGTCGAGATCATCAATGCTTTGTATAACTGTCGTGAATTCGAACAGATTTGAGGGTTTGGAGTTGAATTTGGATCAAAGCATCACGGGTATGACTTACAAAAGGCAACCCAATCGAGTTTGAGTTAAATGCAACAATAGTCCTTGTAATTTCATGTGTGTAACCGAGTTAATGGGGTTAACCCGAAATGGTCGGGTGTCACAAATATTCCCACAATAAGGTTTTTTAGAATAGATTTCCACCCAGCTTTTAGGGATTGTAGGTGCGATTATATTTCCGAGAACCATCCACTCGTAACTTGTCACAAAATGTCATTGTAAATAGTGTTCAACCCTTTTTGTTTTCAAACGCATCCTACCATTTTTAAATGTTTAAGTCTCGTGATATGTATTCTTCATTAAATACCAACACATCCTTCGCATGCCATATTTTTTGTTGGAGTCTTGGTTTCGGAAGTTAAATATTGCAAATGTGACGTTGAATTTGTCATATGAGCTAATACGATGCCAGTGGGTTTATTGGAATCAGGAGTCTCAAATCTAAATAACGTCCACTGGCATATGCGTCAATCTAGCTTTCACGAAGTCCTTTGTTCACGATTTTGTAGATGAAAACAAAACTAGGAATCGACGTAATAAGTAGTAGGATTCCCTAACTCTTAAGATGAGAGGTGATCCATACAAAGATATGGTTTCCCATGTGCACATATTTCTCCATTTTGGTTAAGTAATTCTTTTCAACTTAATTTGCAAGATTGGTAAATATAATATAATTTATCATAACGATTTGAAAATGTAATATAGTTTATCTATAAGATGGAAATGTATCTATGTGTAACATCTTGAAATGTAATGTAATTTATCTATACATTTGTCAATTGGTGTGTTAGCTTGTCATATAGCATATCACTACAAAAAAATGAGTATCACTGATGGCTAACTGATGAAATTCTGACAAATTAGGTATGTGCAATTAATTTAGGGACATGGATTTGTGACCTGTGACTTGGACTTGGACGTGGCTTGAAAGTTATGTAGTTAACTTATAACGTAACTTGGTTTTGTACAATGGTTGGTGAATATTATATGGTTAACTTAGAATGTAACATGGGCTTACAAACGATGGTACACACTAGGTGTAGGAGTAACATGGGTAGCACCGGCGAGCTGACTGCCCCTCTACTGCGCTCGAGGGACAACAACGACGAGAGGACTCCCCCTTCAATGCACGTATAGAGGGAAGCACGAGTGAGAGGACCCCTTTTAATGCATATGTCTCACACAACACCGGTCACATGCATCGTGATCGATTTGCCAATGCACCTTGAGGAGGCAGGAGCAGCCCTGTCGGGATGTGGTGGCTAATTGGCTAATTGATCTTAACAACATTGATATTAATATCAAATTTGACATTGACTCATCGCACAACCCTTAAGGTCGGGGCGTTGCTCTAATGTTTAAATGGAGCTTCCTAAGCATCCTGATCACTGGGAATAGATCGGGATAGGTGCAGATAGCGGGTACGGTATTGTATTAATTATTAATTATGTTACTTTATATTGTGTTAGTTATTAAACTAATTTTATGACCCATTTTTCCTACTATCAGATTTGATAACATTCGTGATGTTTGCATGACAATAACCATATGGAAGAGTTGATTCGCCGGTACTTGGTGCTATTAGTACATCCTGGCGGTAAACCGCCAAATCATGTCCGCCCGCTTTCATGTAAGTACTTTTTAAATGTTTATTAGTGTATGCACATATTTTAATTTATATTATTAACATCGACTAAGTGTATATTTGTGTAGGGACATTATCAGTGGCATCCTAACATAGATTATACGATCTACAAAAGATAGATCGAAATCATTGTTAGTCAGTACAATGACGCTAAGAGGGATGCACGACATGAAACAAGCACGTGAGATAGATGGACTAGATTTTGCCCGCACTCTTGACCTCAACATCATCATGACACGGAGGATATCACCAGTTGATTGGCTAGAGATGATTGACACGATATGTATTACTTTATTTTTAATTTAATGCAAATATCTTTTATACTAATTGTTAGTACTTTTTGTTAGAGGTGTGGGACACCAAGAAGTGAAAGGCGAAGTAGATGTCCGACAAGAGAAATCGTAACACCAAGTATGGGGGAAGTCATCCTTGCATATCGTGGGTTGATACTTATGTTACAACATCGGAGGAACTGTGTAAGTTCTTATTATTATTATTTTTTAATATCAATTTATCACCTAAACTTCTAACCTTGCACTCGTAAGAATTTGAACTCATACTACTTTTATGAGAGGCAAACACCATAACATTATCACTCTGTAAGTCCATATTTAAAACACCTTTTTTCCAACACTTGAGTTTTTTTTAATAACTAACAACTTCACATATCATTATAGGTCGCACAAATGGTGAGGAACCCTCTTGGGCCAACTTTAAACCAACACGTACACAAAGAAGAGCGTGTCAACTGGTTTTCCCTTATTCAAATGTGTGTGAAATGTTGGTATGATTTTTTAATCAAATACAACTTTTTTATATCATTACGAATTATTTTTTCATAAACTAATATGTTCATTTTGTATCATAAAACTGTAGAAAATGTATAATCAACGACTTGCTTAAAAATATGCATCTTCGGATTCTGGCACGCCAATTGTTGAACAACCGTGAGAGGAGAGTGTCGGAGACTAGAAGATGGGGCTCATCTTTGAGGTAGGGACCACTACCAATCCCTATTATGCCAATACCTGTGAGATCGAAACTTCGAGCACCGGGAGATCGTACACTCGTTACGATCTAGAGATAGGCAATATTTTTTTTATATAGTGTATTTATTATAATGTCAACAATAAACTAATAATTTATTTAGTTTTTATAGATTGCGAACTTAAAAGCAGAGGTGGAGTCGCTACGGAGGTAGTAAAACACTAATCGGCACATGATGCAGCTGCTTTAATCGGCCATGGACTCCACACGACAATCAGGATAGACATACCTCAACACTCGAGATCACCTCGAGACCCTCACCCTACTTAGTTTTTTTTTATATAAATATTTTGTATAAACATAAACTATAATTAGATTCTTTTTGGTTTACGGTTTAATTTTTATTATTTTTACGTTTATTTAAATTTGTAAAAAATAAAAAAATATATTAAATTAAAATAATCTTCTAATTGATAAAATACTTTTTTAATTTTTATTATTAAAATAAACACTATTATCCATTAGAAATTGCGTCTATTAAAATTAAATATTAATATTCGTTGATAATTCTGTTACTAAATTGTTTGTTAGTAATCCGTCAGAAATCAGATTACCCACTACCATATTTTCGTGGGGTATCACCATGGATTCTCGTACATAAAACCTTCACCAATGGATTGTTGGTGATACTCATTTCTTTTGTAGTGTATCTCATTAACACCTAAATGACTTTAACACATGGCAGGACTATGAATGGTAAACGAATCCGAACTCGAGGGGCAAACCCGAAAACCGAAACATCCAAGACAAGTCTGGGACCTGGTATGGTATTAGTTTTAAAACTTTCTGTGGGTATGGGAGGCTATGGTATAAGGTGATACCCGACCCAATTACACGAAACATACATACCATTTCACCATAATCATACCCGTAAAAAATTTCTTTATATTTTTATTTATCCTTGGATAATAGAGTAATCTACCAATCTACTCATTATTAGTTTTTATATATTATTGTTTTTTTGGGTAATAAAATTATATAAAAATTAAAATAGTAAGAAACGTATTTGAAATTAAGATTACTACTAACTATTTCAAACCCATCTTATGGTCATCCCTAGAGAGTACTAGTAAGACCCATAAGTGTACAACTATTCTAGAGAAGGGTTAATGTGGGAAACGTGTGAAAAGGTTATCGGAGACTTAATCATAGAAAGATCATGAATTCAAAAAAGGATAGTAGTAGATTCAATGCATGGTTTGCATTTGACTAGTATAAACGGACTTCTATTACCGGGTTAGATTCAAATAAAAAAAGAGTTTTAAAATAAAAAGGTTGAGAAGGATTTAAAGCCATTAAATTAAATTGTAAATCAAATTGACAATGATTAAATGGTTGTGAACTAATTATAGAAGAAAAAAATTGTTGTAAGGTTATTTTAGTAATGATCATTTTTATTAACTTTTTATCAAGTTCTCCCTTTTTTTAAACGTTAATAACTTTTACATACGACATTATTTTTAAAAAAATTACACCATAAAAACGAGCGTTTTTTATCTTTAAAATGAGTATAATGTCGTTATATACAAAAACGAAAAAAAAATTACGTTTTCCAACTCATTGTGTAATTTACTCGTCACTGTGTCTAATGTTAGGTCATTGTGTCTAATGTCAAGTCATTGTGTCAAATATTTTTCATTATTGTGTTTAATGTCAAATATTTTTCTAATGTCAGGTCATTGTGTCTAATGTTAGGTTATTGTGTCAAATATTTTCCATCACTTTGTTATATATAATACATAAAAAAGCAGAAACAAAAATAACACGAAGTTATCTAAAATGTAAAACACAATGATGAATACATATAACACAATGATGAAAAATATTTGACATAATGACCAGACCTGATATTAGACACCATAAAAACGAGCGTTTTTTTATTTTTAAAACGAGTAAAGTGTCGTTATATACAAAAACGAAAAAAAAATGTTTTCCAGCTCATTGTGTAATTTGCTCGTCATTGTGTCTAATGTCAGGTCATTGTGTCAAATATTTTTCATAATTATGTCTAATGTCAAATAGTTTTCTAATGTCAGGTTATTGTGTCTAATGTCAATTTATTGTGTCAAATATTTTTCATCACTGTGTTATATATAATACATAAAAAACAATGACAAAAATAACACGAAATTATTTAAAACGTAAAACACAATGGCGAAAACGAGCGTTTTTAATCTTTAAAACGAGTGTAGTGTCGTTATATACAAAAAACAAAAAAAAATTACGTTTTCGAGCTCATTGTGTAATTTGCTCGTCATTGTGTCTAATGTCAGGTCATTGTGTCTAATGTCAAGTAATTGTGTCAAATATTTTTTATCATTATGTCTAATGTCAAATATTTTTCTAATGTCAGGTCACTGTGTCTAATGTCAGTTTATTGTGTCAAATATTTTTTGATCACTGTGTTATATATAATACATAAAAAACAGTGACAAAATTAATCTAACATAACACGAAATTAGTCTAAAACGTAAAACACAATGATGAATTCATATAACACAATGATAAAAAATATTTGACACAATGACCAGACCTGATATTACACAATGACTTGACATATTTTACACAATGACCAAAATGCCCCCCATTCAAAAACAATAAAAGGACGCATGTCGAGCCCAGAATCCTTCTTACCCTTTTTATTTTTAAAACCTTTTTTAGCGTATCCTAACCCTCCATTACTTAAGCATATATGCTGATCAGTAGTGTTTTACAATCTTTTTTGTACAATACTTATGACATTAAATCAAAAAAGATTATAACAAAGCTCATACTTTTGGCCAAATAGGCTAGACTGAGTTCAAATCTTACATTTGTCTATTATATACGCGTTATACATCGTTAGTCAACCGACTCGAAAAATTTCCGATACTCATGAAAAAATTTTCTGGATCCGCCACTGATTACCAATATGCATAATTAAAACATGAAATTAAGAAAAGTCCACCATGAGCCTCCTGGTCAACCATCACCATGACGATAATGCCAAATAAGCTTTACGACATATCGTTGCAGCTTCCCTAAAATCACTTTCTTTAATCTGCAAAATATCCAAACTGTAAAACTCTTGGCTTATTCAAATCAACAAGGAACCCTACAAAGTATTGAAGAATATCATGGTTCTTTGAATATATTCTTATTGAATGGAAGACAATCAATTGTTCTTGACCAACAAGACACAACTCTTTTCCCTTTCAATCAACCCATAAATAGATACTTTTTTTCTTATCAAACACACAAAATATATGAATTTAATGATCTAATCAATGAAGGATTGAACTAAAAATAGGGGCTTTAATGTCAATATTGTAAACTAGGTTTATGGGTCATAGTGTCTTTGTTTATTGTAAAGGGTCAAGTATGTAAAGTTGAAAAATTAGAAACCATCATATTAGGGTTGAAAATTAGAAACCATCATATTAGGGTCGTTCAATGTAAACGACGCGTCGATTAGAATATGTCTGTATATATACGTTGTCAAACAAATCGATACAGCAATCACTAATAAAAAAATTCTTCAAGTTTATTATCAGTGTTCTTCAGTTTTACATCTGACTTTACCAACGATCTATGTTTGACGTATGTATATCTCGACGAATTAACCCTAACGAACCACATTAACAGGGGGCCTTAATATATATAATAATCACTAGTCTTAATATATATAATAATCACTACCAACTGTCTTATTTAATATTCACTAGATGCATGGAATGAAATGCATAAAACAAACATAAAGGGGTGTGAATTCATTAAAGAAAAGAAAAAAAAAAGTAGGTGAAGTTATGTACATGTGAATTCTTGAATACAAAAGCCTATTTTATAAAACCATAACTTGATTAATTTCCTGTAGACAACTACATAAAAGATTAGTTTTCAAGTTAAGAATCTATCTCTATTCTAGAACTACATTAGACTAATGTCAAGATGCTTACCACACATACAAGAAACTAGAGATGTGTCAATTTTGTCATATTTGTTTATGAAGTGATTGACTCGGGTTATGTTTTATTTTAAACACATCAAATTAAAAAAAAATAGCTAAAAAGTGAACGTGTGAGTGGGTTAACATTGCCTGCAATTAGTTTTTAATACATACGACTTTTTTAATATCCTTTATAGTCACACGTAAACTGTTATTATTTACAAAAAATATGAAAATTGACAAAATTGGTTGAAGGTCGACCCGATCCACTTGGCCGGTACTAAAATAATTTGTTTTGACTCGTTAACCAACTCAGTTAACACAAACCAATGTTGCATCTGAAAAGTACAAGGATACAAGGTTTTAATATAAAATTATTGGAGTATAATATATAAGAGAAGACAAAGATGATGAAATCTCATGTCTTGGTTTGCTTTTTTAACTTCAGAGATCTTTGATTTAATAAAAGAAGGGGAACTGCAATTAAGGGGTATACTTTATGTGGTTGTGGAGCATGTGGCCAGACATGATAATTTGAATGGCTCACATGTGTTCTTTTCTTGATTTTGGTTTAGTGGGTAGTTATTTCTTTAAGTAATCCCGAACTAATTAAATTTATCTTGATATGTTACGCACGAACTCAAGAACTTTCGTTAGTGAGATTGATCTCTACCAACTTGATCAAAAAGGCTAATCTTGATGCAATTAGTCTTCTTGCTGTTTATCAAAGGATTCAAAATCGTAATTACCTTACGGGTTTGGGTTAAAATGTTAATTTTTTGTACGTGTTGGGTCACATTTGAAACATTTTTTTTTAAATTTAGGGCGTCTTAAATGTTTTATAAAAAGTCTCTCATTTTAGTCCCTCAAAATTTAAGGGCCCTCAAAAAATTTAGGGAGTAGGGATCTTGACGTGAATGACAATGATATTTGGCTTTATTTCTTCAGTATGTGCATTTGGATTGTTATAGGTACAGGTGCACAAAAAAACCGGTTCGGAACCGGTTTTGAACCTGAAGTGGAACCGATTTTCAAACCGGTTTGTCAAGAAATGGATAGGAACTAAGCCAAACCGTAGGTTGAAATTGGTTTGTAATCCTATAGGTTGAAACCGGTTTAAACCCTGTAAAATCCGAACCGAGCCGGTTTCCTACCTGGTTTTCAAACCAGTCAAACCTCGTCAAGAACCGGTTTCGAAAGCGCACCAATTTGACCAAAAACCTATTTTGACTTTTATTGACTAGAACCGAACCAGTTTAGCCTAAACAGGTTTGGGCAAAAAAACCTGATGTGTACACCTCTAGTTATAGGGCCGGTGGATGTTTAACTGGATTCATTGAATTTGATAAACATCAGACATAATTCTTTAGTAAAATTAGAGTTTATAAAGACATATATATATAAACTTCAACATGGGGTATTGCATGTTTAGTCAATAACCCAATATTTTTTAATATTAAGTTGATTTATAACATTTTTTTTATTTTTTTTCTTATTTCACTTGTGTTAATTGTTCTTAATAATTTGTCAATATAAACATTGACATGTTTCTAGTGCGACAAGCTTCTTTGTTGTTTATGCTCTATGTTAAACTAATAATGTTGATAAGTTATTATTAGGATTGTAAGGGTGAAGGGGGCACATGCGGGTAAGGGGTTCGGGTTCACGGGTACATGTGGGCACACCGCCGCCGTTAATGCGGTAGCCTTGCGGTTGCATTTCACGGGTACATATACCCGAGTGTGGTTTGTGTTTGTGTAATTTTTTTTATTTTATTGAATTGTTTTAATCTCCCAAATTCTCTTCTAAGACTCTGTATTTACAATGTGTGTTGTGAGTTTGGTTTTAATGGCAAAAACCTGCACCTAATTGGGAGTCAAGAAGATGAGTGGAGATGATGTATGAAATTAGTTTTATATATTAGTTTTACTAGTTTAGATCATACTAGTTTAGATCATGTGTATACACATGGGTGAAAAATATCAATAAATAAAAATTTTAAATCATGTGTATATTTCGCACGTGTAAAAATGTATCATATAGTAAGGACAGAAAATAAAACTCAAAATATGCAAAAACTAATATATAATTCAGTTTTGAAAATAAATTAAATACTAGTTAATGTAATTTGTTTTTTATTTATTATTTGATTGAAAATAAAATATAAATAAATAGATTTTCAAAGTTTCATAAGAGATAATTTAAAATAAATGTGTTTTATTAGTATAATTGATATTTTCTTTAAATATATATTGTTGTTAAGAATATGAGGTGCATTTAATAAGAGAGAGAAGCGGGAAAAAATGATGAGAATGAATGTGAAGGCGACACGTGTCATGGAGAAACCTTTTATTTATTATATAGTATAGATTTTTATTTTATGTAATTTTTTTTTATTTTATAACTGCTTTGAGAGGCAAAAAAAACAAAATAAGGAGAAGGCTTGAATGTGTATAATTTTATTTTTATTTTATGTAATTTTTTTTATTTCTTGTTATTTTTATTTTATTGAATAAATGAAATTAGTTTTATATATTAGTTTTAATTTAAAAAATAAAAAAATAAGGGTATTAGGGTTGTGTCCCAATCATTTTATGGTATTAGGTTATCATTTGGGTAAAAGTAAGGTGACACACACTCATTGGTTGGTTTTGTTAGGGTAGTTTTTGGATGAGGGTTGTGCCCCCTTCACCCTAAGTAAATAATTAGGTAATGTTGGTCATTTGGTGCAATGGTAGCCCCAAGACTTCCCATAGTGGAGGTCTTGGGTTCGAATCCTGGCAACAACAAAAAAGGAGTCTGTGGCCAGGTCAGGGGGTTTACCCAGTTGGGGGGTTCCTCCTGTGGTGCGCTGCCCTGGATGTTCTAGGTGTTGTCCCGGGGAAACCCAATTATCTTAGAATATCTAGGTGTTGCCGTTAAAAAAAAAAGAGTAAATAATTAGGTTGATTAAGATTCGCTTTAAACAACAGAAAATATTTAGTTGGCCATGTAGTAATCATATAACAGTGACTTTGTACCATGATTTAATTGAATTAAATATTACTAGATTTGCATGCGCACTCAATTAATTAATTAACATTATGAACAAGAAAGTAAACAAAAGAATTAATCATGGACCAAGAGAATTGTCTTATTAGTTGAAAATTAAAAGATGGTGGATTATGACATCTCTAATTAAAAACATCAACTTAATCAATCATTTCTTAAGGACTTCTCTTTTTCTATTTCATTGGAACAGGAGGTCCTTTTAAGTTTAGTAAATGGCAATAACAACCCCTAATTCCTATTCAAAGTTCAATTACTACCCCATATTCTATTTCATTGCAATTAGGTCCTCATCTCCTCAAGCACAGCCAGAGGTGTTCAAAAAAATCCTAATCGAACCCGAATTATCCGAGATTACGAATCCGAATTTCCGGATTCGGATTCAGATTGTGATTTTAAAAAAATCGGATATTTCGAATATCCGAATATCTGAAATATTATATTTATATATATATTTTAACTGTTTTTATAATATAAAAATAAGAAAATTTGAATCCAAACCCGAAATATTATATTTATATAAGTATATTTTTAATTGTTTTTACTATTTAAAATATTATATTTATATATTCTTTTTTATTTTTTATTGTTTCGGATATCCGTTTCACTATCCGAATCCGTATCCGGAATTTCGGATATCCGAAATTTCGGATACGGATAAGGATTCGGGTAGTGAAATCAACTATCCAAAAGTTTTAGATATCCCAAATTCGGATATCCGAATTTGAACATCCCTAAGCCTAGGTACCACTACTACTAATCCATCAATTCTTTATAATAATTTTATTTGTGTTAATTAATGAAACAAGGTTAGCCAATCCTTTTGTTTTCTAAATGAATTTATTTAAAAAACTTTATAACTTTTACATATTTATGGTAATTAATATAACAATAACTAGAAGAGAAAAGAAAGATAACGTATAGTCATATCGGAGAGCCGTATTTATCACACTTTTGTAAGTGGAACACTTTTTATCTTGACGTACATGTCAAAGTTACTGGTTCCAGAAATACTGGATTGAACTTTGAAAGACCTACTTTATAACATTTGTTTTTTTTTAATGTCAAGTTATTGTCAATAACACTAGTTTGAGATGTTAGCATCGAGTAAAGTTTCAATAAGCCTTTATATAATAACGATTTGGTTTAATCCTAGAAACATTCGGGCTTACTCGAAAGTGTGCTTTAACGTGCGGGTTCATATATGGTTTTATTTTCTAAGACACACTAATGATTAAGGAAATGTGTGTATCAGAAGTATTTACAATTCTCAGCACCATACTGGTCGGGAGTTTGGATAACCCCTATGATTTTAACTCAGTGAATACTTTTGAAAATTATGACCAAGAACACAAACACGGAATTTGATCTCAAAAGATCGACTCTTTCTTGTTATTAATTCTTGACTTACTCACTGCAGTTACAAGACACCATATATATAATCAACTAATCCTATTCTAAACCTACTAGAATGCTATAAAAATAATCCAAACAAATAATAAAACCAAACTTCCTTATTACATACTAATTCTAATCCTAACAAACTTGCAAAATAACCATTCTTATCCCTTCAAAACTCACGGCTCTCATGCTTATCCTCCAAGTTTTCAGCCCAAGCTTCCTCCTCCAACTCTAATCCTTCCTTTCACATGTGAACTCAAAGAATTAAACCAACAATCACCCCATTAATTCTTGAGTTCACAATCTTCACCCCTACAACCCTCTTAATTCTTGAGTTCACAGTCTTCACGCCTGCAACTTGCAAACTTCTTCCTTTGATTCATTCAGGAACTCTTAGTTACAATTTCGATTTTGAACTCTCCGGATACTATTTGATCAAGATTGAAGCGGGGTTAGCGCCGTCATCATCGAAATTGAAACTCTTCCTTCATTCCTACTTTCATTCTTCCTTCTTTGCCTTCTTTCTTCAAGATCTGGCTCTTGACTACCTTCTTTTTTCAAGATCTGGCTCTTGACTACCTTCTTTTTTCAAGATCTGGCTCTTGACTACCTTTCAAGATCTGGCTCTTGGCTGCCTTTGACCTACTTTAAAAAACCTTCTTCCTTTTATTCCTTCGAAACATCAAGAAACGAGGCCTTGATAGCCTTCTTAGCAAGAATTTTTTTTTCTTGCTTCTTCCTTCAACTTCTCGGCTAGATCCACCTACTTGACCAAGCCTGAGGGCCGAGACCATCTTGCTGCTGCTTCCTTCTTACTATGACACAACATATTCAAAAGAGAACCAGTTGTTTCCTTCTACTCACGACCCACTTACAAATAGCTTCCATCGACTTTGAATTAATTCCCATTGTTTGATTTCTTACTTCTCGAATTAATTCCAAAGTCTTTATATGGATGCCTACATGCTTTCTTGAGGTGCTTCAATAAATGACCTACTAGCGTGCTTCAATTCTTTTAAATTCTCTTTCAATCCCAGCCACAAGTTTCTTTCACCTGCTTGTGTGCCCAATCCCTTCGTTTCTTTCTTCTTGATTTGTTTGACAATGGCTGCCTTCTTTTAATTCTTTCTTTCGATTACACAACTTTCTTCCTGCCAATTTTACGTACTCAGCCCTGCAGCCAAAAGGCTGCAACTCCTTTCAGAAAACGACTCTCAAAACCACAAACACCAAGCTCTGATACCAATTGTGGGAAATCAGGACCAATAACACGAACACGGAATTTGATCTCAAAAGATCGACTATTTCTTTTTATTAATTCTTGACTTACTTACTGCAATTACAAGACACCATATATATGATCAACTAATCCTATTCTAAACCTACTAGAATGCTTTAAAAATAATCCAAACAAATAATTAAACCAAACTTCCTAATTCCATACTAATTCTAATCCTAACAAACTTGCAAAATAACCTTTCTTATCCCTTCAAAACTCACGACTCTCATGCTTATCCTCTAAGTTTTCAGCCCAAGCTTCCTCCTCCAACTCTAATCCTTCCTTTCACATGTGAACTCAAAGAATTTAACCAACACCTACTGGTCGGGAGTTTGGATAACCCCTATGATTTTAACTTAGTGAATACAAGTGAGGAAAGAGATGTCATGTGGAAAAATCAAAATATAATAATCTAGAATGTGCTAGGTCATTTTTATAAAATCTTTTAAAAAACCACTAGACTTTGCAACGCTATATGTCGTTTCTAACCCTACTGGAAAACTGAGTATTTATGACTGATTTACGAGGACCTCGTGACTGGCTTTATTTTATTTTATTTTATTGGTTGCGACTGAAACTAGCTCCCTACTAGAAAACTGGGCATTTACGACTGATTTGCGACTGGCTTTTTTTGTGTCTGAAACTAGCTATCGCTTTTCATCACAAATACTGCTACCGGTTTGCGACTAGTTTTTTTTTCTTTGTGACTGAAACTAGCTACCGCTTATGTCATCACAAATATTGCTACCGGGTCCTTTGTGACTGGATTGATTTCGGTCGCTAGTTTTACGACTAGTATGATTTCAGTCGTAAATTTATGACTTTTTTTTTTGTCAAAAATTTTACAACTCTTTTTTAGTCGCAAATGGCCTGTTTTCTAATATTGTAATACCTGACCCCCAAATCACTATGGTCTTTTGTGACGAACAAGGAGTATAAATTTCATTGAAACTGTCTACTATGAATATAGACATTGTCACTAGTTTTCCTTCTAATGTTACTAGTGGTGACTGGTGGGAGTGTCGCAAAAGCCATATTTTTTTTCTGGTAGTGGACTTTAATAACCATGAAGAATGAATAAATCAAATAATAGGAAATTGTTTGATTAGAAAATTCATAAAGTAGTTTCTTTTGATTGCATACAAAAGTAAACATTGATACAATGAAAGTTCTCTTTCTTTCATTAAATCCAAGTAATTTTTTTACCGAGAAACTTATACACTCTCTACTTTACACTTAAAATTATCAGATTTGAACTCACAATCATTTGGTTGGGTAGTACACCACTTTACACCATGATTTAAACCCACAACCATTTTGCTAGACCCGAAAAAACTGAAATTCAAACCGCATTTGAAGCGAATTTCGAATTCAGTTTCTGAATCGACCTGAATATTCAAAATTGAATTATATAAATATAAATTTTACTTTTATTATAAAAAAACATATATTAGTAATTTATTAAATCGAATTCGAATCGGTTTTTTAAATTAAAAAATTCCAACCTCGAATAACCTGAAAACCTATAAATAAGATGAAGGGATGGGGTCCTGAGATCTGACATATTTCCAGCAAAACATAAGTCCCAAATGACACGATTGTGGCCGATAACAATGACGTACTTGGCACTGATTTGGGGCAAGGGTTTAGGGTATGTAACATGTCATTTTCAAAGCAAATGAAATGAAAATGAGCCACCATGAAAGTGAATAGAAGGATCTGTAACAAGTAAAGTAAAAGTAAAAGAAAGAAAGATGATGAAAAGGAGGAAGTTGTCAGCAACTTTTGGGCTATATATGTGAATGTGATCTTCGACTGACCCGATAAACTTTTCGAATGGGCTACGGTGACTGTTGTAAGCACTCAACAACTAATTTACCAGACCATTCGAAGCGTCACTATCCACTCACGAAAAGGAAACCAATAAAGCAAGTAATCACATGTTATGTTTACAAAATGTGTGATATATCTAAGCATGTAAGACCATACTAACACTCTCTTAACTCATAATTCAGTTCCATTATGATATACTCTTATGGATAATAATTTGGTTACTTTTGAGCCGCTACTCGTTCAGAACGGTCATAAACTGGTTTTTAAAGGCAATTGGCGCTTGATTAGCGACCAATTTTGATGGGCTGCAACCTAATGTGTTACCGATAAAATTAGCGACAAAACATCATCCTCAACATTTCATCACTACTACTAGAAAATTGACTTTCGGCGATTAAAAATCGGCAGTAGATCTGTCAATGCCTAAAAATATATTAATTTTTTTTAAATCTTGGTCGATAATTCGTCGGAAATCATCGACAGAAGAAAAAAAAATGGTAAGTTTTTTAAAGGCGGTCGATGTTCCGTCAGTGATTACCGATGGATCACTGACAGGTAAAAGAAAATCCGAAAAAGAAGATAAAAATAATTTTATATGAGTTGTTGGTAATCCGTAGGTAATCACCGTAGATTTTAAGGATAAATAAGATTTTGTCCCAGACTTTTCAGCAGTTGTCCATGACATCAAATTTGCCTCGTCATTGATCCGTCGATCAAATTTCCGACCTTAAAGTTGGTGTCGGTGATCCGTCAGTGATAGTTAAGTTAGTGATTGGTCCTTTTATCTAACAGTTGGAACCAAGCTGATCACAACCGCATATGATGGGTGTAGGCATTTGGAGTATATCAACTGATGCGATGATCAGAATCTTCGCTCTCACAGTTTTAACCTATCGGGACAAGAAACGATCAAACAGTGTTTGGTTACTGTTTAAATTTAAAATGTTTCGAAGCTAAACCATTTGAACTTGATTATTCAAATAATTAGTTTAGAGGATTTAGATACTTTATTTATTTAGAATCAAATAATGGAGGTTACGTAGATGTTAATGATTTAGAGAAATCAAGGATAAAAGTCAAGTAGAAAAAATATTTTTGAAGACAATCATAATTAATTTGCAATTAACGTTTAAGAAGAGTAACCTCTAGAAATCGAAGTTAATATAAATAGACGCAACGCAAGGAAGAATACCGAACCTGGAAATCATTTTGGGCCCACTGTTGGGCCTAACTGACGAACTAGTTCCTGCAGGCCTGCCATGTTGTTCAAATTTTGACTTTTTTTTAGGTTTTTTTATATATTTCCTCACGTTAAACTTCTAAATTACATATATTTCCAACCCCTAACTTTAATTACATATTTCTCCAATTAACTTAAAATTACTGAATTGCCCCTCACAAATAATAGTACTTTAATTGGTTTATTAAGGGTAAAATGGTAATAAAATAAGTTATTTTAAATGAATTGGATAAATATTAATATATATGTTTTAGGAATGAAAAATATGTAATTAAATTTTAGGGTTGGGTAAATATGTAATAAGGAAAACCTAGGAATGGGATATATGTAAATGCCCACTTTTTTTTTAACAACACGTTATCTAAGATATAGGCAACGCCTAGATAACCCAGGATCTACTACCCCCAAGACTCGAGCCCACAGCCTTTGGTTGAGGTGAGATCACCGCTCTAACACCTACCTATTTACCACTACACCCAATCCCCCACCCTCTCAGTTCAATCCCTCAGTTCAATAGTTTACCGTATCAAGTTGATCATTTTTACCGTTCCCAACATAACTTTATTAAATATTTAATAACTATTATATTCATTGATAAATACAACTATGTCAATAAATGATTTGTAAAATCATTTGAAACTATAGTGTATTTATTAACAATAAAAAATATAATATTAGTGAAACTATTAGAAACTAGAATATCCATTGGTGAATAAAATTCTTTTTAAATATTCAATGGGTCTTTAGGGCCCAAACAGTGACGGTTAGTAACTTAATACAGCCCAAAATAACAGGCCAGCGGCCTAACAATAACCTAGCCATCTTAACCATATCCACGTGGCCAATGATGATTGGTAATTGACTAATACTTACCTCACACAGTCATGTAACCCTAGAGCTTCAGCTTCATAATCCGTCAAGTTACAATTATACCCACAACACACACAGTTCACATCAAATATCTCAAAGGGCATTTTCGGTACACACTAAAAACCCAGACCTAACCCTCTCCGCCCAATACCATCCCCCCATGTCTCCACCGCCTCCGGATCAAACAATCCGCTTTAACCCCTCTCTTCAAAAACCTATAAATCCTCATCTCTTCATATAAAAAGATCTTACTTTTCAAAATTTCACCTCTAATTCTCCAACCCCTTTGCTCAAAACTCACCAATTTCCCTCCAATTTTCGTATCGATTTCACCTATCCGTTGAGAATTCAAGAAAACCTAAGGGATGGCAGATCAAGCATTGGAGGGTAGCCAGCCAGTTGATCTTTCCAAGCACCCTTCTGGAATTGTCCCAACTCTTCAGTAAGTCTAATTATGATTCATGATTTATTGTTTATTACTTTCTTTTCCTTAATATAGGGTTCCACTTATAAGATTAGATGACAATTAGGTTTTTAGATTTTGAATCTTTAGACTAAAAGTTGCAGACTTTGTAATTATTTTACATTTAGGAACATTGTTTCTACTGTCAATCTGGATTGCAAGCTAGACCTTAAGGCTATCGCGTTGCAAGCGCGAAATGCAGAATATAATCCAAAGGTAATCTGTTTCGTACAAAAGCGTTAAACTTTGTACGCGTTTTGTTATAGTTATATGTTGATGATATGTTATGTTTTTTAGCGTTTTGCGGCTGTTATCATGAGAATAAGAGAACCAAAAACAACCGCTTTAATCTTTGCTTCTGGGAAGATGGTAAGTTTTGTTTTTACTATAATGTGAATGTTTTAACTTTGCTTCGAGTCATAGTCGAGAAGCGATAGAGTTTAAACTAAATAAGACGATTGTTTAACAACTTGATGTTTTAGGTTTGTACGGGAGCCAAGAGTGAGCAACAGTCAAAACTGGCTGCACGGAAGGTAATTGAAGAGTGTAACAGCTATTTCATGGACATTATATGATCTTTTATGACATAGTTATATTTCTTTTTTCTTAACTTTGCTGAATGTTGGCTATTTAGTATGCTCGGATCATTCAGAAACTTGGGTTTCCAGCCAAATTTAAGGTTTTGATCTTTCTATTACAAGCATGTTTTATAAGTGTTTATGTCCATTTTAATACAATAAAGTACATACTTTTTTTGTTCGTGTTGGCTTGTAGGATTTCAAGATTCAAAATATTGTTGCCTCGTGTGATGTTAAATTTCCCATTAGACTTGAAGGCCTCGCATACTCTCATGGTGCCTTTTCAAGTGTGAGTTGATAAATTGTTTTCTTTATATATGTGTATATATAGTTGTCTGTTCCTTGGTTTAAAAAAGCGTTAGGCGCACGTATCATGTACGCGAGATGTTGCTCAATGTACAACGAAATACGCTTTATTTATAGCCAGAAGTTGCGTCTCTCTCATTTGTTTTACATGTCAACCTTTTTATCACGTTAACTTTTCATAATATCTTCCTCTTTTTGATTGTGTTTACATATAAGCCTCCTACAGACCCTAATGTGTTTTCCTAAGGAGTGCCTCTTAAAACCAAGGTCTGTTCAAATGAGAACTATTAAATATTTGAGACATGTTAAGAACCATTTTGTTCACTAGTGAATACATGTAATGATCAATGAAGGTCATCCACTCCTCTCTCTATACACACACGCGCGCGTGCACCATGCATTCTCTTATAATCTTTAGTAATGATTGTTCATACAGTACGAACCAGAACTGTTCCCAGGATTGATTTATCGAATGAAACAACCAAAAATTGTTTTGCTCATCTTTGTTTCTGGGAAAATTGTTCTTACCGGAGCTAAGGTGCGATTACCAAACCCGATTTCTTGATTTTCATATTCAATTTTATTATCCCCTATTTTTACCTTATCATTTTCAAAATCTCAGGTTAGGGATGAGACTTACACTGCATTCGAGAATATATATCCAGTTTTGACTGAATTCAGGAAGAACCAACAATGGTAAAGAACTCTACTATACTGATTTTCTTTTTAAAAGTAATTATGTTACACACGATTTCATGTCGTGTCGTTTTGCTGCAGATCTATGGATACATTTGATTCATCAAACAGCTTATGGATGATAAGGGGCTCTAGTTGACTTATGATTTTTAAAACAAGTGTAAATACATGGTGAAAATCAATAACTGCAAGCAAGTTAAACTCTCTGTTGAGTGACATCATGAGTCCATTTTCTCTGGTCTATGCTTATCTGTTTAAGACACGACTCGTATTATGGCGATTAGCGTAGCTTGTGGCAGGTCGATATGATTTAAAACAAGCTCTTTTTTGGTAGTGTTTTTGTAATTCATGACTTGTTTGTGTGAACTTGGGATGGACAATGTTGGTGATTGATGTTGTGGCACAAACTAAAGTTGCAGGAACATTCAGAAGATTCAGAAGATTTCTATTATGAGGATAATCAAATACAATTACAAGCTCTCCTTGACTCAAGCTTACTAATCTTACAAGAACAATTCACACATTTAATCGATTACAGAATTGTTACATCATAATTGCAAATTTAGAATTTAACAAACTTGGAACGGTTAGATTCTCTAACGTCACTGGAATGACGACTCACACTAATATTGATCAGTGGAAGTTGTAGATTCTACCGCCCTTCATTGGAATCATGTTTGTCGAGCGCCAGAGGAAACATCTGCTGATATTGATCAGTGGAAGTTGTAGATTCCACTTATCAAAGAATCCACTTATCAGAGGATCTGATTAGTTGATCTTCGGCAGTAAAAGTCAACTTCAGAGGATTTCCATCAAAGAAACTTTAACTTCAGTATGCATCAGAGGATTGCACAAAAGGATTTCCATCAAGCAATCATATCAACTGATCGGAGGAAAGAGATCAGTTGATATTACCAAAGAAATCTAAAACCAGTGGATCTTTCACTTGTCTTTGATTTCATCAATTAGAGCTGCCCTATCCACTAATGATCAGTCGATAGTCTTGACCGGTTGATGTGTTTAATAAACATACCTACATAGTGACAAAAATTTAATCTAGATGTGAAAGGTTGGATTATTACATATTTGGGTTTAATGATCATGAATCTCGGATTTAATGCCATTGTTGCATATTTTGGTTTAATGATTATTGTTAGGTGGTTAAGATGTATTCATTTCTCTTAGTACATTCATTTCTACTCAAATTTTATATAAACCCTTAGTACAGAGGGGTATAAATAAGATGGTCTCTTTTAGAGTTTTAAACTTTTAATCAAGGAATTTGCATGTTACTTTATATTTATCTTCATACATTCATTTCTACCCAAATTTTATATAAACATAACCCAAATCAACTGATATGTTTAAAAAATTGTCACTTTTAAGTATTTATTGTAAGATCATACACGTTAGACACAGATTCTTCTACCTATTTATTCTGAAAACCAACTTTAGTGACAGTTGAAGAACTTAGTTTTTTTATAAACTCAAAACACATGAAAAAAAAAACAAGAGAACAATAGACTTGTTGTTAGTATGAAGTGTACGAGTTGGTCAGTTGGAGTTAGTCACTGAAACATTTCAACAAACAGTTGGCGTGCATTATAGTATAAAAAAAGCAATAAAGAGTGCAGGGAAACCTAACGGACTCAGATGAGGTATTTATAGGGAATTTTTTGTTGATTAATTTTAATAGATTATCTTTTTTTTTAAAGTAAGTGGAACTATATTCATAAAACTAAACGATACTCCTCGAAGCCAGTAACTAAGGGAAGCCGCAAAATTACACCGTGACCGTATTCACGGCCAAACCACCAAAAATCAAAACCGTCTAAACATAAAAAAAACATTAAACTGAAAAGCATTCTAATCCTCCCAAGATACATTTTTTATTTTAGATTTGTTTGTTATGCAAAGAAATGTTGACTCCTTAATTTGCATCAAGCAGTTGTAGTCATTCGTTGCTTTGTCTTCAAATATTCTTTTATTCCTGGATAACCACAAATGCCAAATTGTTGTAAGCGCAATTGCATGAAGTAGTTTCCTTCGGTCTTTTGAAGCTTGTAGGCTTTCTGTGAAGCTTAA
Source organism: Smallanthus sonchifolius (assembly GCA_023525975.1). Lineage (NCBI taxonomy): Eukaryota > Viridiplantae > Streptophyta > Magnoliopsida > Asterales > Asteraceae > Smallanthus > Smallanthus sonchifolius. The sequence goes on from CM042033.1 coordinate 76,879,236, forward strand.
CACTTCCTTTACCGAATTGAGTGTAGGATGATTGGGAATTTTGCACCAAACCCATATTTGCCACAAAATCGATCTTGCAAAAATGCAAGACACTAATAAGTGATCTGCTTCTTCTTGATGAATTCCATAGTTGGGACAGTTTGAATTGATTAGCGCTGCCCCCCGAGCTTTCAATGTATCCATTGTGGCTATTTTTCCTTCCAATGCCCTCCACACGAATAGTCTTATTTTAGGCGGTGACCAAGTGTTCCATTTGAAGCCTGCAGCTACATTATTCATATATCTTGATTTTTCCAAATCCTTCCAAACTAGGCTGAGAGAGGAAACCTCCTTAATATTGTTGCTCCACCTCCATTCATCCTTGTTTTGAGAGAGTTCCATCTGCATTAACAAATCAAGTAGAATATTAAGTTGTGTAGAAGTTGTTCCGAGAGAAGGATTGGATTTCCATTCCCAACTCCATGACTTTGATTCGGCCCTGAAACAATCTGCAATGGAAACAAATTTGTTAGTTGTTAAGGAAAATAATTCAGGAAAAGCATCTTTCAAACAACCGATCTCGAGCCAGTTGTCAATCCAAAAGCCGGTATTCAATCCATCGCCAACTTTGTTTCTTATTTTTTGATGAATATCAATATTTGCTTTCCAAAACTCTTTCTCGATTGCCATGATGTTCCAAACCCCCGATATACTTTTCTTCCATGGAAATGATTTCGTGGATCTTGGTCCCCCATGTATCGATACATTGGTTCTTGTCCACATCTGTGTGTTGTCGTTTTTTAGTCTCCACCACCATTTAGCTAATAGCGCCAAGTTTAATTCTTTGATACTTCTCACTCCAAGTCCCCCTTTTACTTTTGAAGCCATAACTCTATCCCAAGCTACTCATCTAATTTTCTTGTTTGAGCCTCCACCTCCCCAAATGAATTTCCTCCTAATTCCTTTTAAAGTGTTCATCACACCTAACAGTGTGTTGAACAATTATAGGTAGTAATTTGGTAAGCTGTTAAGGATCGCTTTTACCTGTGTGATTCTTCCTGGTTTTAGCTTTCTAGTTGGAGAGTTTTTTTTATTGAATTTCTCTATCACCGGATTCCATGCTTTAATCCTGTTCATATTGTCTCGATAGCCCTAAATACATGAATGGTAATTTCTCACCAATACATGATATAATTGAGGCCATTTGGTTGATGACATTTTAGAAAAAGAGAGTAAAACCGTTTAAAAAATGTAAAGACTTAAAAAAAATTCATAACGACGTTGTACGCAAGTGCTTAGATAACTTGTACAATATCACAATTCACACGCAACTCCGTTACAATTGTGCGTATGCCACGTCTCGTAACTCGGTTAGTAAAAAAAATACCCAATGTGTAAATGATAAAATTAAAGTGTAGAGGTTGTAGTATAAATTTGTTAAAAAAAACTTTTTTAAAGTTCACGGCCTTAAAAGTAAACCTGTCATAATTCAGAGGCTCAAGTGTAAAACTACATAAAAGACAAAATAAATTATGTAGGCGTCATGCATATAGTACTTGTACTCAATGCATAAGCCGTTTCCACTTTGATAATTGAAATTGAAAAAAAAAATCATTTATAATTGAGTAAATTACAAGATTCGTCCTTTATGTTATATGGTACTTTCATATTGAGTTCTTTAGCAAACTTATCTACATGATGCGTCCTTAATACCAGGTTTTTATACCAATCTCGTCCTTTGGAGTAACACCAGTTAATATCTCCGTTAAAACACATCATGTGCCTCTCACATGTGAGGGCAATCTCGGTATTTTACACCCTAGAACCATTTTTTCTACGTTCGTCGTTCCATCGTTCAAGAAGAGGTTGGTGTCTGGAAATTCAAAAAAACCCTAGCAGACAGAAAATGGTGTCTGGAAAATTCTACGTTCGTCGTTCCATCGATCAAGAAGAAGTTGATAAACTATACGGTATGCTTGTGGGTTTAATGTTTTTCTTTTGGTGGTACTTGTCAGAAATGCAAAAACAGGGGCCATAACAGTAGGACTTGTAAGGGGCAGTAGCAGGGATAGTGATTTTGGTTAAGTGCTTGTCCTTTGGTGGTATTTGACTTTTGGAACAATGATTTGCTAAGTTTATTGTTGTCTTTTGGTGGTACTTGTCTGTTGGTTTGTTTAGTTATGTTTAGACAAGTGTTTTGAACAATGGTATGTTTGGTATTTTAACAGTGGTATGTATGTTTGGTATGTTATGAATGTAGTTGCAATTTTAACAGTGGTATGTATGTTTGATATGTTTGGTATTTTCTTCTATTGCATTAACTTGATCAGTGCCAGCATCTAATACAATATTTTCTTATGATGCTGGTCCATAACCATCTTCCACATGTTTATTAACTTGACTGTAACTTTACATGTTGGTCCTAAATCAAGCTAGTTAGTGCTGCAGTTTTAAGAAATTCAATTTCAATTTAGTTAGTGCTGCAATTTTATGATTTCAATTTAATATCCTAAAATTAGTACTGCAATTATGATTCCAATTTCTTACCAAATTAAACAAAACAAGAAATTTCATTACATGGTAAACAACATACAACATCAGTACATTCTACCAAACTAGTAACCAAAACATTAAATTTCAGTACAATAATCAAAACATCACCCATGAAGCTTAGAAATTACAAACACCACAAATCCTACCACACTAATAATCAAAAGCTTCTTCAATCTTCTTGCTTCACCTCTACTCACTTTAAGTTGTTCTTCAACTTCATTTTTGGCATTAATCAAACTAGGTATGATTCGTGCACATCTTTGGCACATTTCGGTGTCAACCCATCCAATGAATCCACATTTTGAACCCTTGATTGAAAATTAAGAACTTTAGGGCAAAAAAACTGGATATCATGATGAAATTTTGGTCGACATACCGGTTGTGGACAAGCATAAAACCTCCTTCCTGGGTTTCTTGATGTCCATGAGGTTCGAACGATTGCATGATTTCCACACCAACAATAAACCATTTGTGGCTCGGTTTGAAATTTTTTTGCAGACAAGATGTATGTGTGTGAGTGAAGAAGATGTTAGGGTAATTAAAGGCACAAGAGGGTGTAAAATACCGAGATTGCCCTCACATGTGAGAGGCACATGATGTGTTTTAACGGAGATATTAACTGGTGTTACTCCAAAGGACGAGATTGGTATAAAAACCTGGTATTAAGGACGCATCATGTAGATAAGTTTGCTAAAGGACTCAATATGAAAGTACCATATAACATAAAGGACGAATCTTGTAATTTACTCTTTATAATTAGCTCTAAATGTTTTGGGTGTTCCAAGATTTTGTGTTGGATTTCGTTATTCAGATTACAAAAGTGAATCACAACCGCTAGCTTAGCCTAGTAGCAAAGGTGTATATCCAAGACTTCACTAAAATGATAAGGTCTTGGGTTCAAGTATCAGTTGTGACAAAAAAAAGGGGTCCAGGTTGGGCCAGGAAGTTTTCTCACCTATGATGGGTTTTCTCCTGAGAGAGGTGAAGATGATCGGTAGGGTCAGTGGTCTGTCAGTGATCCAAATTGCCATTAAAAAAAAGATTACAAAAGGGAACAGTTATTCGGTTGTGACTTGTGTTCATTCACTTGGTAACCGACCTAATTGAATATGTCCCAACTCCCAACCCTCTGATCATAGGTAGTAGTACCATGAGCATGTGCAGATTTAAAATTGTTATTGTCTACTCTTTATTTGGGTCCAGGCTAACATGTGTTTGATTATTGACTGAAATGGTACCACGACTTAAATATTTGAACAGAATATGCATATTAATGTTTCAATTAGTTCTTTATATTTCACATAAAAGTAAGTCTCCTGAACATTTTTAGATATTTAAAAGCATTAGATACTTTTTTGGTGACTAGGCTTTTGGCTCAATGACATTGATAATACAAAACCATAATTTATATTGCATCACTCTATAGAGTCCTAATCGTTCTCCTATTTTCTTGTACTCGATATATTTATAAATCTGTATTTATACTCACCTTACGTATCAATAGAATTTAATTTAGTTTTCACCATCTCTTTGAACATTCATATGGTATTAGAGCTAGCTTCAAACCCTAGCTCTCCAAACACCTCTCCGCCTCCATCTCCAAACATCTCTCGGCCTTTATCTCCATCGACCACCATGAGCACAAATGACTCCCTCTTGGTCAACACCGTAAACAACCTCATGATGGTTAGTTTCCCAACAACCCTAAAACTGACTTCTACAGACTATTTGGGTTGGAAAACCCAAATCGAAGCATTGTTGCATGGTTTGGACCTCTATAGATTCATCGATGGTACATGTCCAGCCCCTGCTCCCACAGTAGTTGCCGACGGGTCCAAGACGCCTCACAAAGACTACGACCAGTGATTTCAGCAGGATCGACTGCTCTTTGGAGCCCTGGTTGGAAGCCTCTCGCCTGCTTTTGTCCCACTTGTCACAAATGCAGGTTCTTCTCACGAAGTCTGGAAAATCCTCACTGGTACTTATGCGTCTCCCTCTAGAGGCCATATTAAACAACTCCAACATAGGCTCAAACAATCCACTAAAACACCAAATCAAACAATCACATATTACATGCAAGGAACTAAAACTGTTGTAAGATCCCTAAATAAGTGAACACAAATGAACGTAATGAGGGTCGGGAATTATGACATAAGTTGGATAGAAGGTTAAGGGCTTGGCCATGGCCAGCCCATGGGCCGATTACAAAGAGGGGACTCCACATTATCCCAACAGCCCCACAACCCCCCATCCTCATTCCCACTCATTTCACAAGTTTAGAAAGAGAAAGCAAGGAAACAACCTCAAAAGCTCGGGAATCATCACTCGATAGCACAACAACGTGTAGTAACAGAAATCGGAGCCCAAGAGGTAAGTTATCACCTCTAAATATGAGTTTTTGTACATTTATGGGTTTCGGGTTAAAAACATATAAAGGATAAATTTTTACGTATGGAATTTAAAAACAAATCACAGATTTAGACTCAGGAATGAAAATGAAACGTTTTGAACGTAAAAAGTTAGAAGCTTGAGCGTGTTGAATCGACTGGCCAGATCTAGGGATTTTGGTTGGGGAAGAAGGTCGCGCAAACAAGTTCGCCTAGAAACGTTTTTAAGCAAACTTAACACCTTCGCTTAAGTATGTTCGCTAAGGCCAAGGTAGCGAACCTAACATGTTCACTTAGTACAAAGGTGGCGAACTTATCATGTTCGCCAAACCCTAAATATAGAAAACGTCTAGTGTCGTTTAGGTTCGTTATCTTATCTTGTATGACTTGATTATACAAATTGTGTGTGATCTTAGTGACGCTCACTGACTAGCAATTATACTTCATGAACCTGCTTATCAAGTGAGTTCTATGTGCCCCTATGTGTTATGTGCAAACGTTTTCAAATGTTTTGGGGGTGAAGTGTATACATGTATATGAACGAATAGTATGAATGCCATATATGACCTTATGTGTTATATGACAATACATGATGAACAAAGAATGAAAAGTATGTTTATGAATAATGATATGAAAGTATGACATAACGTATATGAATGAAATCTGCTTTATATTTAAATATATTGCATGCTATGTATGAACAAAACGTTATGGACGGTACGATAATAACGACTACTTCGGTAGACGGATGACCATACGACTATTATGCAGGCAGAATGAAAAGTCTAGAAAGGTAGACTAAATACGGACTACTACGGTAGACGGAGGCCCTTAATCGATGTACGGTTGCATACTTGCATATATAGTTCGTATGGGAAATGGATGCCTTAGGGCAGACGACCAAATATGACGGACTGCGACGGTAGGACGATTGTAAGATAATGACGGACGGTCAAATGTGTGCCGGACGGTTGTAAGATAATGACTGACGGACAAAGGTTGCCAGACGGTTGTAAGAATGGCGGACTATGACAGTAGGACGAAACGTATGTCTTTATGACTTACGTAATCTATGATGGGCTGATCACCCTTATGTGTAAGACCAATGAATGTTCAAATGAATGCAAGGATGTATGTGTTATATACGTACTCACATATGAATAATATATGAAAGCAAGAAATGTAAATGTATACATATATACATACATATTTATACTCACGAGAATATGATAAGAAACAATGTTTATGTTTACTTGCTTTAAACTAGAACTAACCAGCGTTAGGTGACTTTTCGTATGCACTTCAGGTAGCAAAAGGAAAGAGCGCGTAAAGGCGTGAAGGCTACATAGCACGAGACTGACATCCTGTTTAATTAATTATGTGTTAAGACAATGTTTTTTGTAATGTTAAGACTTTCGCTGTTTATGTAACTGAATGATGAATGCTTACGCTACGATTGCATGTTTTAATTTAAGTTCAGCATTTTGATTACTATGTTTATGAGTAAATCCAACAAGTAAGGTCTCCCGGGTTTGAGGCCTTACAACTATAGTTGATGAACTTGCAATACTGGGAAATAAAATGGATGAGGAAGACGCTGTTGACGTCATCCTCAATGGACTGGATCAAGCTGCATAAATCATGTCGAGAACTATAGCCTTATAACATGATATTCGAAAATCCATATCTTACCAATTTGGGTTTACTCAGCGATTCATTTTATTCAGATCCTATAATCGGAGCATGATCCTTTAAAGCTTTAATTCGAGTAGCTTTATTCGAAAATCCATATCTTACCAATTTGGGTTTACTCAGCGATTCATTTTATTCAGATCCTATAATCGGAGCATGATCCTTTAAAGCTTTAATTCGAGTAGCTTTAAACGTATTATACAGTTTGGACGACATTGTTATCTTTACCGATTTTACCATGAATAGGTTAATGCCTTGAGTTTCATCTGCGTGCTACAACCACACTAGTCACTGTTATGTCCGGTTACCAATTCTATCCTCCAACGTTCACTATGACATAACATTGGATCATGAATCAATCTAATACCATGTTCAATTCATTAAAAAAAACAAATTATTTTGATTAACAAAACATCTTAAATTAATTAATCTTGAACACTGTTTACCAAAATCAAAAACTGAAGAACATAACGAACACTCGCTCAATAACTTGCAAAAACAACCACATGTAAGGTTTTCTGTTGTTACATTGAATTTATATACAATTATTCTAGCTATGAAATCTAAATAATATCTCGATATGATTACAAAATAGTAAATAAAGATTATATTGACATATATTCAAAATAAATATAATATTTTCCGAATCTTTATCTTGATCGGTATCAAATTACCATTAGCAGTAACTTTGTCATCATCTGCATGAATTGTTCTTCATTGATAGGAACTTCATCAACAATAAGTTGCTCTTCTTAAACATTTATTCTATCGATAGGAACTCTTCAGCGGTATTAAGTTTCTATAAGTAGAAACTTTACTTTAACTCTTCATTAGGTACTAAGTGCTTCTATTAGAAACACTCATAAGCATGAAGTTCATTCTTAAAAACCCACTAACATGAAGTACTTTATAACAACATCAAGTATTACATAAGTAATAACCATATTTCATATCAAAATACTTGATATCAACCAACCAATCTCATCGGTATCAGCACCAATTCTTATATCAGTAATACCAACCCATTAGTAGTAATAACTTAGTTTACGCTTAGTTTTATAACATTGGTTCTAAGTATCATAGACTCAACATATGTCTTTAAATGTCCTTCCACTCTATTCCTTTTAGATTTTTTAGTTGGATTCTCCATTGTTAGTTGAGCAAGTTCTTTGACATCTTCTTTTTGTAGATTCTTAAAGTATCCAACATCTATAAAATTACTTTTCCAACCATTAGCCCTTTTGATATTAAATGCATCACAATCTTCATGATAAGTCCACACAGTAATGAGATATCTCCTAAGTCTTCGAAATAGGTGAATTATGGATATTCATCCCAATAATGCTCTTTGAATCTAAAGTTGCCTTAATCAATCCATTTGGGGTTGTTCTAGATTTCTTAGAGAAGGATTTTACAATTTGCTTTTTTCAAATAACTTATCATCAAACTTGGCAACTATTCTTGTGTGTTCTTTTGACTTTGGTTCTTCTTGATCCCTGATTGCATCAGTATTAACTCAAGTAGTTTTTGTTGATTGGCCACTTGGTACTAATGAGCTTTGTTGTGATCCTTGACTTTGAGTTGAGGCAACTTGGGTAGTTGTAGTTACTATGACTACGATTGAGTAGTTGGTGCTGATGAACTTTGAGTTGCACTTGCACATACTTTTACTTTAGCTTGCATAAATTAGCAGTTTTCTTCTTTTGTTCTTGTTTTTTCTATCTCTTGAGCTCAACAAGCTTTCTTTTCTCAAGCTACATCTTCTCTTCTCTTAACCTCTTTTCACTCATTTTAGACACATATTGCCTAGCAAGCCCTCCTTCAAGTACCAATTAATCTGTCGTGTATTTAAGTACACCTTTCTTTGTTTTAGGATCAATAGGTGCTTCTTTCATATGCTTTTCTTATAGGTTCGGCATCTCTAAGCTCTTGCTCTTTTTCTTCTTATAATTTTTAGCTAGTTTTTGAACTCCGCCTCGCAATGTGAAGGATGCTTCTAATACAAGAACGATGGTGACAAAGAACCCCAAGCATATCCTTAAAGGGTTCATCCATGTCTTGGTGGTTGCTATTCGTTTCATTTCTTTATGTATGATAAGTGGTTTAAAATGCATTGTTTGACTTCTTGTTAATGTGTATTTCTCATAGAGGTGGATACTTGAGGTCTTACCCATTATGGACCAATATGCTATATGCACTCGGTGGCGGAGCTACCCTTGTGGTACCTAGGTCAACCGGTCCTAGTAATTTTAAATTTTTATTTGAGGGTATGTTACATAAATGTCGATCAACCCTAGTCTTTTTTCGAGGTTGACTCCATTGATTTAAATAAAAAACTTTTTTGACCCCAAACCTTGAAAAAATGTATAAAATTTGAACTCAATAAAAAAATTGTTTAATAATTAGTAGTTTATTTTGTTTAAAAATAAAAAATTTGAGTAGACCTGATCCTAAAGTTTAATCGACTCTATATTGTTAATCCATGACTCCATGAGTTCATAAACATTAACCCAAAACATTTAGTTTATATTAAATCTAATTCTAGAAAAACAAGAAAACTAAAGGACGATTCATGTTCTATCGATGTTCATAATTCTTGGCATTTGACAATCGACAGAGCCTAGACTCTAGAGGATGACTTGCGACTTTTTTCTTTCAATCAGAATCTCTTTGGTGAGTTTCTATTGGCGGTTCAATCGCAACCAAAGAGCGAAATTAAACACTCCAACAACGACTATGCATCAACAACAATGTTAGTTTTCATTTTTTTTTTATTTCAAACTTGAAATTTTAGGTATTATTTATTAGTGATTCTTGTTTAATCGATTAATATTGATTCTTAATGTTTAATCTTGATTCTTGAATGTTAAGTACTTTTAAGGAATATTGAATGTGTATGTGATACTTGAATACTTGAATTTTAGGTGTTTTGAAATGATTTCTTAAAAGAAAGTCATCAAATTTTGATTCCTCATCTTCAAATAGTAATCCCGTGAAAATATATTTGAATGACCTTCCATGGGATCCTTCAGAGCGAAAACCAATTTCATCTTATCAACTTAATAAAAAAGATGAAATTAGACGAGTTTATTTGGTTAGAGGTCCTTGTCAACCAACAGAGCATGATTTTCCACAATGAGATTTTAGTGGTAACTCAAGGCGTTTTCGTACCGGGTGGTTTGTTGAATATGAAAATTGGTTAGAGTATAGTGTAAATGCAGATAAAGCATATTGTTTATATCATCTCGAGTACTTCAGTATCCTTTCTAAAGCATTTTTGAATGGTGCGTTACCTTTTCGTGGTCATGATGAGTCCGAATGTTCCCTTTAAAGACGACATTTCGTAGAGTTTTTAAAATTTTTGGGGAAAATAAATGAATCAATTGGTAATGTTATATTAGGAAATGCTACGTGGAATAACCAAAAGACGTCTCCACCAATCCAAAAAGACATTTGTCATTGTTTTGCACAAGAAGTATTTAAGCATATTTTTTAATATGAAAACTCGTAAAAAACAACTATAGAATCTAATTTTTTATTTTATTTCTAATGACGTATTTTTACTAGTGGTTTTCTAATGATGTATTTTCATTATCGTATCGTTATTATGTGACCGACTCGACCTAATCACCCGAACCAAACGGACCCAAAGATATTTTATGTTGGTACTTAGAAATTCGAGCATTGAAAAAAGCAACCCCATAGGAAAATATTTCTGGCTACGCCACTGTATGCACTAAGGGGTGTAAACGAGGTGAGTCTCTCGTGAGCTACTCATGAGCGGCTCGCTAAAAACTCGAATCGAGTTGAGCTTAAATGAGTTTGAGCCCGAGCTTGAGCTTATATTGTGACTCATTTATTAAACGAGTCTGGGCTTGGCTATATTACCATTATAAAACGGTCAAAAAAGTTCCCATCACGTATTTCGGGAAGAACCGGTTTTAGAACCGGTTTTGTAAAGGATCGGTTTTGTAGAGAACCGTTTTGTAAAGGATCGGTTTTGTAGAGAACCGGTTTCGGGAAGAACCGATTTTGGGTATTTTTAGAAACGGTTTTGACTAGAAATATTGGAAGCTATCCAGAACCTACGGGTAGGGTCGGTTCCAGTTCGGGTCCGAAAGAACCGGTTTTCGGGAAGAACCAGTTCCGGTTCCGGTTCCTTGGGTGGTTCCAGTTCCGGTTCCAATTTTTTTGGTCACCTCTACTTGTTAGTTGTTAATACTCCAGGCGGACCAGGCCCTCAACAATAAAAAATTAAAAAAAAGCCCAAACGTATAATTTTTTTTAAAATTGGAGGCCCTATACAAAAAGAGGCCCCATGCCCTAGCATGGGCCACATTGCTTAATGGGACGGTCTGCACTCGTACGACAAATGCAAGACTAGATTAATAAAATTAGAGATGATTAATTTTTCATTAGTTTTAGAAATATATATCATATCAAAGTTTGATTGCATGAAATTGTATGTCCAAGATTCTAGAAGAACACGTTAGTTAATAATTTGAATGAGTTTATAACTTTGATAAGCAGATGAAATTGGTTTAAAGTTAATGATTTGAATGAAAATGAGTTATCCTTTTATAAATGAGTTTACAAGGTTTTTAATATCATCTAAAACTTTATGAATTCACCTAAAGTGAAATTAGAAAACTTCATTATTGTTATTTCGATTTGATGACATATTATATATTTCGATTTAAAGTTATAAAAATAATATATATTACACACAATAAAATTAAATTCATACGTAACAGATAAAAGCAATAAATAATATATGATAGAAATTTATCAAACTTAAATTCTCTACCTATGTTGTAACGAAAATGCTATAAATAAATAAAAATGATAAACAAGTGGTTAGCACATGGTGCAAAACCCTACCCATCTTCGTTTTCTCAGTTAGAGACATCTTGGAGCTTACTAAAGTTAGTTTAGCGGATTCAAATAGGCATTAAGCACTCCAAATGGTTATACTATCTGCAGTTTGAAGTATATGAAAGTTAAGGAATAAAGTAGTATTTGAGGGTAAAATAACATCTCTTAGATGGCTTTGTGAGGATCTCAAATTATAGAATATCATTTTATTTTATCATTATCTTTTCTATATTTATAACTTTTTTCTTCTTTAGCAAGTTAGGGTTTTCCTATATATTGTAACCAATTCCTTTGATCTAGCAATTCAATCAATATAGATAATTCTCTGATTACCAAATTTTACATGGTATCAGAGAGGTTCAAGCTCAAACCCTAAAATCACCTACTGCCGTCGGCCTCCTCCAAACCATGGTGTAGATGCATAATATGTCCCTAATCCCTTGTAATATGTATTTCATCTATGTTTAATGTAATTATTTGATGTATTAATGAAATTACATGTTTTTCCTTAATGTTTACTCATATATATAACGACTGTGTATTAAACGATCTGATAAATAGCGATAACGTTGATCAATCGTGCTAATGAAAGGCCCATTCGCACGAATGGATCATGAGAATGATCCATTCGCGCGAATAGCTCATGAGAATGATTCATTCGCTAGAATAAGTCATGAGAATGATTCATTCGTACGAATGAACCATTCTGATGATTCATTCGTACGAATGAACCATTCTGATGATTCATTCTTAAGAATGAACCATTCTGCTGATTCATTCGCACGAATGAGTCCATTCACATGGATCATTCGTACGAATGGCCTCAGCACTATATATAGAACTTTCACTTCATGAGCACATATACAACAGAAATACAACACATATACACACAGAACCAGACTAAGCAACAGAACACACAAACTCTTTGCACCTGTATTGTCGAATCTCTGTCCGTTGAGAGTTTCCAGGTCTTGTATCCAACTTCTCTACACCAAAGGGTCGATAGAAACCTTCGTTTCGACATCTAATCCGCTCGTTTCTTACGCCCCGATCCGTGTCATAGATTGGATTGCCAATCAAATCGGATTCCGCACGATTTGGTTCGGTTAATGTGTTGAATCATTGGATCAAGGTAGATCTCGATCCAACAAAGTGGTATCAGAGCCATTGTGCTCTAGATTCAACATAGAAAATCTAATCTTGCTTTTTCTAGCTACTTGAATGTTATAAAGATCACTTGATCGTTGTTTACCCACGTTCAAAACTTGTGATTATTGCTTCTGAGTGATCTGATCGTCTCAGTTTCCAGATCTGATAATAGGCTCAATCATTGGTGCTTTTTGGTGCAAAAAAGTCAAACAGCCCTCTGTCGTACGAATGGCTACCATGATGAACTTCATTCGCACGAATGGCTCCTACCATTCGCACGAATAGATCCAGTCTCCCGCTCATTTGTTCAAACTTTCAATCGCACGAATAGAAAATTCCATTCGCACGAATAGAAAATTCCATTCGCACGAATAGACCCATTCGCATAAATCTCTTCTGAATTTTTTTTTGTGTCGAAAAACTTCGTTTTTTTTACCATGTCGGACTTAGCTTTTGTTGCCAGTCAGAACAGTAAAATCCAAAACTTGTTATTAATCGATAATGAAGCTGGAAATGCTAACAAAGCTCCAAAACTCATGACAATGGACGAATATCATCACTGGAAAAACAGGTTTGAGATACACATTAATGGAGTTGATACAAACTTATGGATGATGATAGAGAATGGATATCAAAAAGTGTTGAGTGAGGATGGAACTCCTGTTTTGGCTTCCCTTTTAAGCGAACAACAAAGAAAAGATTATGACTTAGAAAAGAAGGCATATGCTATCTTATCTCAGGCCATATCAAGAGAAATATTTCATCAATTCAGGCAGTTTACATCTTCAAAATCTCTGTGGGTTGCCTTAGAACAACGTCACGAAGGAAATGCTTCGTTGAAAGCTATCAATGCTAAGGCCATTAAGAAGGAATTTGATAATTTCATGTATATTGGAAATGAGTCCTTAGATGATCTATTTGAAAGATTCTATCACTTGATGAGTGAATTGCATGCCCATGAGATCAAAACAACGAAAGAAGAAAAGGTTCAATGCTTGGCAGATGCGCTACCACCAAAATGGGATTCATTCTTGATGGTTCTCAAACAGAACAAGACTCTTGAAACCATTGATATCAATGAATTTCTTCAGAAATTGAGAGAACAAGAGGTGATGAATAAGTGGAAGTTAAAGAGAGGTGTACAAGCTCAGGATCCTTCATTGTACTATTCCACATCAACTCAACAAAATGCTCCTTTGCAGACTGCGTTTGTATCAAACATGTCAAATGTTTCAGCCAGCCAGTCTTCAACAGCTCATGCTTCAGTTTCATCAAGCTCGGTTCCACAGCAGGGAAATACTACTAGTACTCCTCCACCAAGCCCCATTAAATTGCAAACAGACAACTTCGACAAGGTTACTATCGAAGTGGCCAAGGAACACATGGCACTGTTGTCTACCGTTATCAATTCATATGACAGTCTTGTTGCTGGACAGGTTGGAAACAGTCATCTGACAGTAGAAGACTATGCTCAGATTGATAAGGATGAAATGGATCGAATTGATATAATGTGGGCTCTTGCAAGTGCAGTCAGAAGAGCGAGAGATTATGTAAAAAGGACAGGAAAAACTCTCGAAGGGAACAAAGACACTACTTATGGTTTTGATCTGTATGCTGTTGTTTGTTTTAACTGTGGTGAGAAAGGGCATTTTGCTAGGCAATGTGAAAAGCCTAAACAGACTGGAAACCGCAACCCTTTCAACAACCGTCAAAGCCAACCGAAGCCACAAAATCAAAATACAGAAACAAACCTTGTTCCAGTTACTCTTGCACAAGATAAGGACACTTCAAGTGGAACAAAAGCTATGGTTGTTCAAACAAATGAGACTGTTGATTGGTCTTTTAAATTTGGAGCTGATGGTAGTTCAGGGGATAGAGCTTACATGGCAAAGGCTGTAGAAGTCAATGAAGAATCAGATTCTGATGCTGAGAGAGAGATTGCTTCAGAAAGTTCATCAGCTGCAGACGACACATCTTCAAACAGTTCTGGCTTCACAACTGAGAATGAAGATAAATCATCTGTTGTCTCTTCAAGTCAATCGACAGCTGATGTGGATGATAACAATTCCTCTTCTGAATCTACCTGTAGCTGTGCTTTTATGGTAAAAACATCCACAGGCATTCAGGTAAATTCTGACAGTTTTGAAAGTGAGTCTGAATCTCAACCGTGTTTAATTTGTGATGAACTTGAGAAGAAAGTTGAGACACTTAAAAGTCACAACACAGACTTAATTGCTGATTTAACTAATTGTCTTGAAGCAAACCGTGTTTTAAAGGGAAACGAACTTGCTTTCAAAAAAAAAATTGATCTTTTAAACAGGCAAGTTCATGAATTAGAAATCTGTGTTATCAACAAACAAAATGCCATCACTTTTTATTTAAACACGATTGATGAAACAAAGAAAAAGCTGGCGCTTGTCGAGTGTGATTATGAAACTTTAAATCAAAAGCTGAAAAGTTATTCAAATTCTGCTTACATTCTTGATTACATGATTTCACGGCGTCCAGGAAAGAAAAATGCTGGGTTTGGGTATAAAAATTATCCTCCACCGGTGTTGAATACTATGGTAAACACACCGGATGATAACCCAATCATTGACTTTAAGGTCAAAACGCCACTTGTCGTTGATCCAACCGAAAACAAAATTTCTCAACCAAAGGTTAACGATAATGGTGCTTCAACCTCGAAGTCCCAGTGTGTTGATGGAATGGTAGAAGAGTGGGATGAAGACGACGATGAGTGTCCTACTCGTGGTTTGGGACACAAAAACTCGTCTGCTCCACAGAATGACAGCATTGGTATTTCAAAATCTGCTTCTAAAAATGTTTTTAAAATTAAACCAACCAATTGCAGTCCATCTTATCCCACTACTTCTGATCAGAAGAGTCAAGTAACCAAAGCCTCAATCAAAAAGGTTAATTTTGTTAAAGCTGGAGAGTCTGTTCAATCAAACAAGTCACTCTCTTCAGTTGAACAAAAAGAAGCTAAGGCTGGTGGTTCAAAAACTCACTAAAGTGAAAATCAATACAGATCTCCAAGGTTGGTTGAGCGGAGATACTGTTTTGAGTGCGGTAAAAAGGGACACGTTGTTGTCAACTGTCCTTATCTTCAGAAGCCAAGTAAAAGAGTTAACCATTTTCCAGAAAATAAACAAAAGTTTTTAAAGTCAAAATCTAACTCTTTTACCCAACAACAAGTGCATCAAAAGAAAGCTAAACAAAAGATGCATGACTTGTTGGTCTCTGATTCGAGTTTCACACCTGTACAAATCGTTAAGCAATCCACTGTTTACCACAAACAGTCGTTGCACAAACAACATGTGTGGAAAGCAAAATCAGATGATGCTTCTGACGACTGTACTTCAAAGTCAAATGGTTGTTCCAAAAATCCACAAGGACAGTGGATGGATTGTACTGTTGTAGATGAGACTGGGAAACCCAAGACCGTAAAGGCTTGGGTTCCTAACCTAAACTAATTACTTTCCTTCTTGTGCAGGTTGTCCTTTATAATCCTATTAGCAATAATTGGATTATTGATAGTGGGGCATCCAGACACATGACTGGGAACTTAGCTCTCCTTTTCGACGTCAGAAATATCAAAGGAGGCTATGTTTCATTTGCAGGCGATAAAGGTGGTTTTATCTCATCTCAGGGAACACTGTCTAATGGAGTTGTCAGTTTTGAGAAGGTCAACTTTGTCAAACAGTTGGATAACAACTTACTTTCTGTTTCTCAAATCTGTGATAAGGAGTTCAAGGTTCTTTTTGATGATAAGCATTGTTATATCTTGAAAAAGGAGTTTATGATTCCAGAAGACATGGTGGTTATGTCTGCTCCAAGAGTAAATGATCTTTATATTCTTGACATGTCACAAGCATCATCCTCAGTGTCCACAGCATCATGTTTTGTTTCAAAAGCCACTGAGAAGGATTCTATTTTATGGCACAAAAGAATGGGACATCTCAGTCTCAGAAAAATGAATCATTTGGTGCACAAAAATCTTGTTGAAGGAGTCACTGTGAAAAGTTTTTATCTTCCTGACGTGTGTGTTTCTTGCAAGAAAGGCAAACAAACCAAGAAATCTCATAAACTCAAATCTCAACATTCCATCACTATACCACTAGAGCGCTTACACATGGACTTGTTTGGTCCTATCAACCGGAAGAGTATTGCTGGAGACTTATATTGTTTGGTTGTGACGGATGAGTATTCAAGATATTCTTGGGTGATGTTCTTAAAAGAAAAATCTGAAACTTTTGAATATGTGGAGATTCTGATTACCAAATTGGAGTCTCTGTATAAGTTAAAGGTTAGGAGGATCCGTTCGGACAATGGTACTGAATTTAAAAATCACCTTATGGAAACTTTCTGTCAAAAACTTGGTATTCACCATGAATTCAGTGCGTCATATGTTCCACAAATGAACGGTGTTGCTGAGAGGAAGAATCGGACCTTGATAGAAGCTGCAAGGACTATGCTCGCTGACTCAAACTTACCCGTGCAGTTCTGGAATGAAGCTATTGCTAATGCGTGTTACACGCTCAACCGGGTTCTAGTTGTCAAGCGTCACGATAAAACTTGCTTTGAATTGTTGCATCATAGGAAACCGAACTTACAGTATCTTGAACCGTTCGGCGCTCCATGTACCATGTTGAAAAAGGATGCTCATGGCAAGTTTAACGAGAAAGTAGAGGAAGGTTACTTCTTAGGGTACAACACTCCCAATAAAAGAGTTTACAACAAAGCTTCTGGGTATGTAGAAGAATGGTACCATGTTGATGTTTAAAAGTATACCTCTCCTGCTGCTGGAAAAGGTCTTCCTTGGATGTTTGATTATGAAGAACTTTTTGCCTCGTTTAATCTTCCTCCAGAATGTTCAGATGAGGAGGTTGCTGTTCAAATGATGTATGATGCTCAAAACGCACCTGATGAACATGTGCAACCTACTCCCTCATCATCTGACATTCCTGAGTCCTCCAATAACACACAAGTCACACAGGATGATGACTCTTCTTCTTCTTCAGAGTATGAGGGTTCTCGACAAGAAATAGACCAGTTGATTGAAGATCCTTCCCATGATGTTGTACAATTGAGTGATGATGTTTCACATTCTGTGGCAATTGAACAGAGTATCACAAACCTTGATCAAACTGTTGAGGTTCCTGCTCATCCTGTGGGTAGGATTGATAGAATTCATCCTCAACAGAACATTATTGGTGATCCCACATCTGGTGTTAAAACTAGGGGTCAGATCAACTCTGGAGTCTACTCAGAAATCATGGAATCTGGTGTGGTCAACGATTGTGCGCATTCATGTTTCGTCTCGCAAATCGAACCACGGTCTATAACAGATGCTTTAAAAGAAGAATCTTGGGTAAATGCAATGCAGGAAGAACTACTCCAATTTCAGAAGCTCGGAGTTTGGAAGTTAGTTGATTTACCAAAAGGAGCTAAGAAGATTGGTACTCGATGGGTTCTTCGTTGCAAAAGGGATGATCAAGGAATAGTCATAAGAAATAAGGCTCGTTTGGTCGTTCAGGGATTTAGGCAAATTGAAGGTATAGATTACAATGAAGTGTTTGCACCGGTTGCTCGTCTGGAAGCAATTCGAATTTTTCTTGCTTATGCATCCTATAAAAGGTTCAAAGTCTATCAAATGGATGTAAAGAGTGCATTCCTTCATGGAGAAATCAGTGAAGTCGTATACGTCAGTCAACCTCCCGGGTTTGAAGATCCTATGCATCGTGACCGTGTCTACAAATTGGACAAGGCACTGTACGGATTGCACCAAGCTCCGCGAGCGTGGTACGAGACACTTTCCACTCATCTTCTGAACAATGGATTTAGAAGAGGTGTCATCGACTGCACGTTGTTTATTCGAGAAAAGGGTGGAGAACTTTTAATGGTACAGGTATACGTGGATGACATTATTTTCGGATCAACGAATGATGTTCTGTGCAAAGAATTTGAAAGAGTTATGCAGGACAAGTTCGAGATGAGTTCCATGGGAGAGATGAAGTTCTTTCTAGGGCTACAAGTAGATCAATCCGAGACAGGGATTTTCCTTCATCAAACAAATTATGTTGGAGACATACTGAGCCGATTCAGTATGACTGATGCCAAACCTGCTGGTACTCCATTGGCGATCAATCACGGGATTTCGCCTGATGACAAGGGGGAGTATATTGATGCTACTCTCTATCGAGCCATGATCGGATCTCTCATGTATCTCACGGCATCTCGACCAGACATCATGTTCGCCACGTGTCTCTGTGCCCGATATCAGTCAAAACCAAAAGTCTCCCACTTAATTACTGTCAAAAGGATTTTTCGTTATCTGAAGGGTACTCCTGATCTTGGATTATGGTACTCTAATGATGATAACTTTGAGCTTACTGCATATAGTGATTCTGATTATGGTGGTTGCAAAACAGACTTCAAGTCTACATCTGCAGGGTGTCAGTTCTTTGGAAACAGTCTTGTGACATGGCAATGCAAAAAGCAGACTTCAGTGGCTACATCTACATGTGAAGCTGAATACATCGCTGCTGCCAGTTGCTGTTCTCAGATTATCTGGATTCAACAGCAACTTCGGGACTACGGTTTGCAATTCTCTAACACTCTTATTTATGTAGATAATTCTGCTGCCATAGCTATCACTAAGAATCCGGTTCAGCATTCAAAAACCAAACACATCGGCATAAAATATCACTTCATTCGTGATTGTTTTGAAAAGAAACTGATTGATGTGGTTCAAATTAACACTGATTTCCAAAAGGCCGACCTCTATACAAAAGCCTTTGACAAACCAAGATTTTTATTCTTGTTAGAGGTAAACGACATGAAAAAGAAGGATGACGTTGTTCCGGACCAAGAGTCGAGTCAATAATCATTTTTATCAATTACGTTCCTGTATATATTTTCTTTCTTGCGTTTATTAAAAATCTCAAAAACTCAAAAAGATTTTTCATTTTGAAATTTTAGGGGGAGATAATGTCAGTAAGAAAATGATCTCTCGCTGAGAAAAATGATAGTACACAGACGCTAGTTATCTGAGACTCCAAAAAGATTTTCTATATTGTGTACAGTTATTTGTATACAGTTTGTTTAAAAAAAAAAGGTTTTCCATTTTTGTACAGTCTAAAACCCAAAAACATCTGAAAAACTCAAAAATGAGAAATCGTATCCAACCTTTGGGAAGTGATGGCACACTAACCATATGTATGAAGCACATTGCATTTAATGTCATAGTGAATAGTCACACTAAGTCGACATGTGATGCATTGATAGGCTTATCTTACTGAATCTCGACCATTGATGATCAATCTATACCATATTAGATATTGTCTTGTGAGTCACATAATGGTGAAAGGATTGACGAAAATCAACAATAGAAACTGAAGGTGTTTCTCATTCTGTGCACACCAGTTATCATCGGTTTAATGAGATATCAGAAAGTAGTTATAAAATTAAAAATTAGATTCCGAAGTCGTATACGTGCCATATTGCCTTGTAAATACCTGGCTGAAGCCGTCCATGCGATTAAGAATAAAATAAAAAGTATGAATCCGAATCCGTATATGTGCCATATTACCGGGTTGCAGCCTGGTTGAAGCCATCCATGGGATAGGATGAACACAAACACCGTTAGCTGCATACGTGCCATATTGCCTTGTAAATACCTGGCTGAAGCCGTCCATGAGCTGATGGCTGTCATTGTGACTACTAAAAAAAAAAAAAAATTTGGTGTAGTAAAGAAGTAACAGGGAATAACTGAGATCTCATGAACTTATGATGACTGGTTAAGTAAGTTGTGCTGATTTGAAACATTAACATGTTTTGAAAAGTAATTCAAGTCAATTATTAACCAGTGTGGGACACACAGACAATGGACTCAATCCTTCAAAATCATCTTGTAAGTGTTGAGAAGAGGTCTGCATAAGTTTAAGATGGACAAACATATCAATGATCGCATTTTGACTAAGTGTACTTAAAGCTCAGATAATTTGCAATGTTGCTGATTGCTATGAGTTTAGTACTGATCCTATGTTCGGATCTTTCTCACAAAAAGATGTGTAAATACCATTGTATAGTTGTATCTACAAAATTCAAAATGTCTCAGATCATTAGTCACTAAGTCTGTATGATTTCTCATAAGGATCATTCTTACTAAGACATGCGTGTATATATCTTGTTGATATTATTTTCAGCATTACATATTCAAAAATCCAAAAAGATTTTACTTTTCCTAAATTTTAGATTATCTGATAAGACTCGAACGACTGTCTGAAAATCAAAATTTGAAAACCGCTTGACTTCCTGATTGATCAAATCGTTCCTTTACTTCATAAACTATTCCAAAACTTCATAATTGATCCCTCACTTCATAATTAAATGTAAATTACTTCATAATTAAATTTTTGTTAAAACTAATGTGGTTGGATACCCCATTTAACTTGAAAAGTTTAATTTGCATAAGGGGATTGTCCCATTCGTACGAATGGATGAGCAAAATGGCTCACTCGTACGAATGGATGAGGAGAATAGCTCATTCATACGAATGGACTGACCAGAATGGTCCACTCGTACGAATGAGTGGCAGAATGAATCAAGTCTGGGTCACTCGCACGATTGGACTGACCAGAATGATCCATTCGTACGAATGAACCAGGCCATCCTATAAAAAGGCCATTCATTCGCATTCTCAGCATCATTCGCACAAATCAGAAATCCTTATTCGCACGTCTGTTTGATTAAAATCTGCATTTGAACAAATCTCCGTCCAATCACCGATCTAACGCTTGATTTCTGTTTACAGGTATACCCTCAAGAGATTAATCGTCTGTATACTCGATTCTTGGATGACTCGACTAGATTTAGGGTTCAAAACCGAAAACCAAACCTAAAAACGTAAAAAGTGACTTAATAAACCAATTAAAATGCTAAATATTGGTTGAAAATCATAGTCGAGTGTGTTGGTGTCTTTTTCGGCAAATCTTTTCAAGTCTTGATCGAATTTTTGGACAAATTGGATCGCGACCCGTCTGTCATACGAATGGACACACTCTTCATGTTCATTCGTACGAATGAACGCTCATTCACACGAATGAGAACTCATTCACACGAATGAGAACTCATTCACACGAATGAAAACTCATTCACACGAATGAATACTCATTCATATGAATGAAACTCATTCGCACGAATGAATAGGCAGAATGATCCATTCGCACGAATGAACCAACTCTTAGGGTTCATTCGTACAAAGGGAAAATGGTCCAAAAGTTCATATTTCCAAAATCTTGCATGTACTGATCTGATGTGCTTCATGTTTTTGTGTTTACAGACTGATCGTTATGGCGCACAGAGCTCCAGTTGTTCTTAAGGCTTCAATAAAAAGCAACATATGTGCGTACATGATTCCTACATCAAAGAATGCACGTCCGTTTGTCGGAATGATCGAGTTTTTATCAAGATCAAGGATTGCTCATGCTATATCCCATCACCGGACTCCATATACGTCGCATCAAAGGGAGTTCTGGGCCTCTGCCGAGATTGACTGCGAGGTATCTCCACCGGTCATACGAGGGAAGATCGCAGGTCAAGATGTGGTTGTATCGGCAGCTCACATTCGCCGATTGTGTCAATTCGGTGATCATCCTGAAGATCCAGTGACACTGGATAAATATCTGGTTCGCGGATGCTTCATGAGGATAAAGTACGACGGGAATGTCGCTGAGGGAGTTTTAAACAAAGCGAACCTCTGTCCGCAGTACAAGTATCTTGGAAATGTTCTTCTGCATTGCCTCGGTTCCCGTCGTGGCGGTTTTGACGACATGTGCGAAACAATTCAGAGCGCATTCGTTGCTCTGGTGTTGAACATTCCGTTCAACTTTTCCGAGATGGTGTTCACGCATCTTAAGGAAAACATCTATCTTAAGGGGGACAATGCGTATCTTATGTACCCCAGATTCTTACAAATGATAATAGATGACCAGCTTCCTCTTCTGCCAAGGTCAGACATCGACATGATCAAGCTAGAACACATGACGGATGTCACTCTAAACAGGGTACAGACCTACAGGGGCAGACCAACAAAGCCACCTCACAAACGACTTATTGGACATCTGGCAAATCCAGATTATGTGGCACCAACAAACAGAAAATGGCGTCACGATAACAGTGATTCTGACAGGGAGGATATTGTTGTACCTCCAGCTGACGACCAAGATGATGACGACCAAGATGGTCAGAGAGATGGTGGCAATGCTCCTAATGTTCCATCTACCGCTGCCACCACCCCCACTGTTGCTGCTATCGATTCTTCCCTTCCAACTCACCCAGAAGACGTTAACCTGGACACCGTCCTGTTTACTGATTCTGAGGACACTGAAGACGAATTTGTAATCAGTCAACAAGGGGCAAGATTGGTCGCAACAAAACGAAAAAGGGGAGCAGATCAAGGAAGCTCAAGGGTTGATGATGACGTCAGGGATGCTGACTTTGTCCCTGACTGTCCACAAGTGTCTGCTGCTCCTTCTTCCTAATCTACCCCAGTCAAGAGCGGAAGAAAAAAGAGAATGGCCAAACGCCAAAAGTTTAAACTTGTTAGAAGGACGGAGAGCACCTCTGCTACTACAGCAACTGCCACCAGGTCTGAGGCTCCAATGTCAACATCTATGCCTCAGACACAAACTGTGCCTCCTCCTATCTACACGACTGCTCCTACATCACAGCCATCAACTATTCGAGCTGAATCTTCAATGTCACTGCCGACTGTCTCTCTACACGACCAGATCAGTACTTTAAACAGTTTGGTACTTCGTTTACTGGCTCAGAATGAAGAGCAATCAAAGCGTATTGACCAACAGGGCTCGCAGATCAGTCAGTTGACTCTGCAAAATACTGAACAAGCCCAAGCCATCACAAGTCTTTCCACTAGGTGTAATGATCAACAAGCCCTCCTTCTCACTGCTACAAACCAGAATCAACAGTTGTCTAAAACTGTTGATGCACATGCTCAGAGGATACAAAGGCTTGAGGAGGATAATAAGAGACTGTTGGAAGACTTAGAAAGCAGAAGAGACCCGACACCCAGAATTGAGGGTGCTCGCAATGATGGTGATGATGGTGATGATGGTGATGATGATGATGATGACGATGATGATGATGATGATGACGATGATGATGATGATAGTGATGATGATGATAATAATGACAAAGATAAGGATGATGGTGCCAATGCTAGTGCTGCATCAAGTGCTTCAAAGACAGCAGAAGCAGAGGCACGCACAAAGCAAAAATCAGACAAATCAGAAGGCCCATCATCAGATACACAAAAGGGCACTGAAGGTTGATAGTTTTTGTTTTAAGTGTTTTAAGTTGTCTTATTGTAAATATTAGATTATTATGTAAATAATTTCAGTTTTATTTTGATTAAATCAATGAAATTTAAAATTCTCACATGTTTATTCTTTGTTTGTTTATGAAAATAGTTTTGGATGTGATGCCTCTCAAGCAACAACCTTCAAAGTTAACTTATGTGCTTGACATGCAAGGGATTATCCAACATTCAGTTATTTATGACAAAGAGGAAGGGGAAATCGTACACTGCTTGTCAAAAGAACAGATTGCCGAGCTATTTCAAATGAATCCCGACGAAGTCATCACTGAAGAGGTATTTGTTCCTACAACTGATTATCCCTCCTCTGACGAACTAGAAGATGTTGATGAGGTTGAAGTCGAAGACATCACTGATCAAGAATATCCAAAGTACACATCAGTAGATGGTGATGATCTTCCCTCCTTCGCAGACTTATTCACTCAGCAGTCTGACGAGGAGGTCAACCGCATTATCGACAACAAAGGAGATGAAGCCGGTCCCTCCACTATTGACATTGACGAGCTGAATGAACGTAAAAGTCAGTGGATGGAATACATGGCCGAATTAAAGAAGAACTCAAAGCCCTCTCCTCAAACCAAGTACACTAAAGTTTATCGACTCAAAGGACACAAGTCTGATGGTCGTATAATCAGTTGGGCATACTTCAACGACTTAAGCTGCTATGCTATAAAAAGAGAGAAGTGCATACAATATTTCAGGTACCCTCATGATTTCAAGACGCTGCCCGCATTTGAAGTAAATCAATTGGCGCGTCTAAAGCTTCTATACAGCGAATCTTCCGGTCTATCCGAATGGTTTGAACGTCAATTACAATACGAATACCGGAAGAAGTGGGTGAACTTCAAGCCACAAATGCCTACACGTTACATTCATAAGGAAAAGGTTCATCCAATCACCAAGAAGCCCCTAATTGTCTTAAAGTGGAAACCTCCAACGATCATGAAGAAGATTCCTTTAAGGAAAATGATCCAGGACTTCTCAGATCAGTTCAAATGGTGGTACTATGATGGGCGTACTTGTGAAGCTGTTATAGTGCTTTGTAAAGAAGGGTCATGGGAGACCATCAGGGTCTTTGATCCCTTGTGGCTGACCAACTTGTCTGAACAAGATGTTACAACTTTATACAAGTGTCAACCGTTTTTTGAAGTTGCAGATATAGACCAGGCGTTGCAGTATGTGAAAGTGATACGTATATGCTTTGCTTTTGACATACACGCCGGAGTTAACTGGAAAACTCATACAAAAGAGATGTTGAAGACCAACTAATGTTAGTTAGATCATTTTGAAGGGATCTAGGTCCAAGGGGGAGTATGTAGATGCATAATATGTCCCTAATCCCTTGTAATATGTATTTCATCTATGTTTAATGTAATTATTTGATGTATTAATGAAATTACATGTTTATCCTTAATGTTTACTCATATATATAACGACTGTGTATTAAACGATCTGATAAATAGCGATAACGTTGATCAATCGTGCTAATGAAAGGCCCATTCGCACGAATGGATCATGAGAATGATCTATTCGCGCGAATAGCTCATGAGAATGATTCATTCGCTAGAATAAGTCATGAGAATGATTCATTCGTACGAATGAACCATTCTGATGATTCATTCTTAAGAATGAACCATTTTGCTGATTCATTCGCACGAATGAGTCCATTCACATGGATCATTCGTACGAATGGCCTCAGCACTATATATAGAACTTTCACTTCATGAGCACATATACAATAGAAATACAACACATATACACACAGAACCAGACTAAGCAACAGAACACACAAACTCTTTGCACCTGTATTGTCGAATCTCTGTCCGTTGAGAGTTTCCAGGTCTTGTATCCAACTTCTCTACACCAAAGGGTCGATAGAAACCTTCGTTTCGACATCTAATCCGCTCGTTTCTTACGACCCGATCCGTGTCATAGATTGGATTGCCAATCAAATCGGATTCCGCACGATTTGGTTCGGTTAATGTGTTGAATCATTGGATCAAGGTAGATCCCGATCCAACACATGGCCGACGAAAGGGCTAACTAAAATACATCGAGAGAATTCCCGATCACAACTACGCTTCCAATCATATCCACCTCTCCGACAGAACTATACCAGGAATAACTGGTAAGCAATATCAACAGTTCCTGAACGTGTTTGGTAGCGGATCCAAAATTGATGTTGTATCGATTGCTAATATGGCGCATACCCAACCAACAGCTAACACCACGGGTAACTTCACCTTGACGGGTAGTTGGGTAGTCGACTCCGGTGCCACGGAACGCGTAACCCATAAAGCTTCTATCCTTGAAGACAAAATAAGAACTGCTAAGGAGTTCCCACCAAATGGGGAAAGAATAGCAGTTGAAGGGAGAGGATACCACACACTTCCAAATGGAACGAGGATCAAGAGCGTTCTTCACGTTCCATAATTTAATTGCAATCTATTGTCCGTCAGTAAGTTATCCAAAGATCTCTAATGTGCAGTGACGTTTTTTCCCGATTTCTTTGTTATGCAAGATTTACGTTCGAGGGCTTTGGTTGGATCTGGTAAATGCAAGGATGGTCTTTACCGTATGGGGATGGTAGAGGAGAAAAGACAAGCTATGATGACAACCATGGATACTTGGCATAAACGTCTAGGTAATGCCTCAGACTCTAAACTCTGTCAGGTTAATTTCCTCAAAGACGTTACTATAACATATAAAAATATTTTTGTGATTCTTGTATTAAAGCAAAACATAAAAGACTTCCTTTTCCCATCAGTTCAACAAAAACTCGTGATTGTTTTGAATTATTACACTTTGATATTTGGGGTAAATATAGCACGTTATCTCTTTCACGTGCAAGTTATTTTCTAACTATAGTGGATGATTATAGTAGAGCCGTTTGGGTATTTCTACTAAAACACAAAGATCAAGCAAGTTCTTGCTTAATGGAATTTCATAAAATGGTGAAGACACAATTTGACAAGAATGTTAAAAGGATTAGGTGTGATAATGGAGTGGAATTCACTTCAAACCAAATGCTTAATTTTTATGCTAATGAAGGAATTGTCCTAGAAGCAAGTTGTCCACATACCCCACAACAAAATGGGATAGTGGAACGTAAACATAGGCATCTCCTTGTGATGTCGTCCAGACGGTCTATAAAAACTAACACATAAACCTAACCTAGACTCATAAGTAATAAATAGAGTACATATGAACTAAACCGCACTGACAGTCAAGTGTACCTATCGAGTGTAGCACATCTTAATGGTAAACCGGAATATCGAACCCTAGAGACACTACTATAGCTAACTAGACTCTGACTTGGACTAAAGATGATTGATTGGGGGGTTTACTAAACTACTGATTATACTAAGGAATGCAGAAAACTAACGATCAACTCTAACTATCCAGACACAGAACTAAGGAAAATATCAGAGATGGAAGAATACCACCTAGGTCGGAATCCTACTTGTAAAGCACAACTTCTACCGGTTCTAGAAACTTTGATGGATCTGGGTTTCTAAGGATAACAACTCTAGACTACCTAGTGGATCCCTAATCACTCTCAGGGTGCCACCAACTAAGGAACCTAAAGATGTACTAAACTCACTAGATGGCCGGATTACCTTTCAGTCTCTCCAACAATGATAAAGTACCCAAAAGACAGATCACCTTTCAGTCTCACTGTCCATAATACATCGAAGATGCACGGGGTAATCTCATATCAACAACTATGACACGGAATAGCAACAAATACTAAGACAAACTAAAGGAAACTTCCTTTCAGACATTATTCACTCAGGATCCTAATACCGAAGACTAACTGATTACCTCTCACTTTTCGGGTATTGAGATAAGACACACACTCAGATCTAATGAACATTCAATCACAAATCCTATGGTTACTATGTCTAGCAAACCATACAAACAACCATAAACCTAAGTCTATGATCAAGATATGCTAATCACACTGGAAGACATCCACAATTAACATACGGAATTGAAATCAAACACACATCAGATTAAAGCATGTAGAAACATCATATTCATTAACATAAGATTGGTTACAAAATCATTCATCCATTCAAACGAATCCAAAACCAATAAAAATCTCTACTTTAGCAAAGTAATCATCATAAACCTAGGCAGTATTATAGTTTTAGCCTAGGATTATGTTCAAAACACCAAAACAGAAGTAATAAACATAGAAGATGGTATCAAACACAGAATTCAAACACAAAGTTTCAAACTTTAGAACCGAATAAGCTAAACTACACAAACCCGGAATCCAAAGCTTCGATCTTGCAATCCAATACCCTTAAAATCGCCCAAACTCTCTCTACAGACGGATGGAAATCGATTATTAAACCCTAGAATGGGTCCTAATCTTTTAAACTATGAAAATAGGCCAAAAAGCCCGTATCTGGGGTCTCTCGCGTACCGCAGGGGGTTCTGGCTGGTCTCTCGCGTACCGCGGGAGAAAAAATAGTCGCGCAGATTTAGAAGTCCTCGCGTATCGCGAGACATTCTCTATCCTCCCTCGCGTACAGTAAGGGACTGATTTCCAACTTTTTGACTTTTGATCCCCGGGTTTCTTCTCTTGCTCGTTTTCTTCGTGTATTCAACTTGTACTCCACACGAGCACCTAAAAATACAACAAAGATTCAATACGAAACTAAAATTACTCAAAACGAATACAAAACTATCTAAAAACGCATGAATACAAAGGAATAAAGATGTATGCATTGCGCTACATCAAACATACTCACGTGTTAAAAAAGCAATAATCAGTATTTCTGTCCGATTAAACCCAACCACCAACTTTCAAGCCCCCGTTTAGTGTTCTAACTCATATTACCAAGCATATCAATCAATCTATTTGATTCACACTCAAAAGTTACAGCTCTACTTAATCCCGTCTCACAGTCACGTCTAGGCACGGATTTAACCACATAGATTTCACCCACCATGTTAAACTAAAATTTACACGTTTTTAGAAATCAAGATGATCAATGAATGAATGAATATGAGCATTAACAAATGAACTTTCATCTAGAGGCGTTTCAACCAAGTCACTATCCGGAAAGGTAACACATACAATTCTAATCAGTGAAGCATATAAGAATCTAACCAAGTGGTGTTTCAATCAGGCTAGAACCCGACGTGTGACACGTAGGCGAAACTTAGATTTCTAATCAAATAATCTCGAGTATATGAAATATGGTTGCGGGCGCCACCGAAACTCGGATTTATTATCATAAAAAGAGAGTGGTGTGACATGAAATTTCAAAAACCTCTAAATTTTAACTTAATGTGGTACCTATCACCCTATGTTGACAGTTTCAGAATTATTGATTACCCTAAGATGAATACCCACAGGATATCATGATTTTAATTCAGTTAATTCCTAAACAACATAAACAGGATATTTAAGCTCTACTAGTTGGCTGGATCTACCAAAACATCACTAATTCAACGCGTTTTCAATTATTTATTCATTTAAAACCAATACACAGATCTAGTTGTACTATAATTTTCCATGTATTATGCAAAAACTTTTGATTTCAAAGGTCATTTTTCAATTTTTTTTTGTTTTTTTTTTTGGGTTTTTATAAAATAAAAAAACCTAGACAAACTAGACTCACTAGACGCAGTCCCATCCCCACACTTGAAACAGACATTGTCCCCAATGTGAACTGAGATACAACTAAAAATAAAAATGCAAAAATAAACAGGAAGCGACTTAGCTGGTAATGTAGCATGAATGGTCCAGCATTACTCTTCCTCTTGTGCACCGAATAGCATTTCGGTTGTGGTTGTGCAATCGACTGCCGGGCTGCCTTTACAAGATAGATAAGATCAGATCGACCCCGCCCGAATGGAGATTGAGTACGGACGGAGCGATCAATACCTGCACAATAAAACTCAAACAAACCCACAGCATTAAACTGACACAAGTTACATACTCAAAAATAAAATAAAAGACTGGACTGACTCACTAAGACATAAGATAGATAGCAGAGAAACGTACCCGGTGAGTGGCAAACACATAGACATGAATGCCACAAGCAAGGTGAATCACTTGAACGAATGGTCCTTAAATTTCCCATGGTGGTGGTAGTGATCAAACATACTCACTACATCAAACATACTCACGCGTTAAAAAAACAATAATCGGTATTTCTGTCCGATTAAACCCAACCACCAACTTTCAAGCCCCCGTTTAGTGTTCTAACTCATATTACCAAGCATATCAATCAATCTATGTGATTCACACTCAAAAGTTACAGCTCTACTTAATCCCATCTCACAGTCACGTCTAGGCACGGATTTAACCACATAGATTTCACCCACCATGTTAAACTAAAATTTACACTTTTTTAGAAATCAAGATGATCAATGAATGAATGAATATGAGCATTAACAAATGAACTTTCATCTAGAGGCGTTTCAACCAAGTCACTATCCGGAAAGGTAACACATACAATTCTAATCAGTGAAGCATATAAGAATATAACCAAGTGGTGTTTCAATCAGGCTAGAACCCGACGTGTGACACGTAGGCGAAACTTAGATTTCTAATCAAATAAGCTCGAGTATATGAAATATGGTTACGGGCGCCACCGAAACTCGGATTTATTCTCATAAAAAGAGAGTGGTGTGACATGAAATTTCAAAAACCTCTAAATTTTAACTTAATGTGGTACCTATCACCCTATGTTGACAGTTTCAGAATTATTGATTACCCTAAGATGAATACCCACAGGATATCATGATTTTAATTTAGTTAATTCCTAAACAACATAAACAGGATATTTAAGCTCTACTAGTTGGCTGGATCTACCAAAACATCACTAATTCAACGCGTTTTCAATTATTTATTCATTTAAAACCAATAAGCAGATCCAGTTGTGCTATAATTTTCCATGTATTATGCAAAAACTTTTGATTTCAAAGGACATTTTTCAATTTTTTTTGTTTTTTTTTGGGTTTTTATAAAATAAATAAACCTAGACAAACTAGACTCACTAGACGCAGTCCCATCCCCACACTTGAAACAGACATTGTCCCCAATGTGAACTGAGATACAACTAAAAATAAAAATGCAAAAATAAACAGGAAGCGACTTAGCTGGTAATGTAGCATGAATGGTCCAGCATTACTCTTCCTATTGTGCACCGAATAGCATTTCGTTCGCGGTTGTGCAATCGACTGTCGAGCTGCCTTTACAAGATAGATAAGATCAGATCGACCCCGCCCGAATGGAGATTGAGTACGGACGGAGCGATCAATACCTGCACAATAAAACTTAAACAAACCCACAGCATTAAACTGACACAAGTTACATACTCAAAAATAAAATAAAAGACTGGACTGACTCACTAAGACATAAGATAGATAGCAGAGAAACGTACCCGGTGAGTGGCAAACACATAGACATGAATGCCACAAGCAAGGTGAATCACTTGAACGAATGGTCCTTAAATTTCCCATGGTGGTGGTAGTGATCGGTGAATTATATGATACATTAGTGAGATGATGGATGATATGATGATGATATGGTAGATGGACGGTAGATGATAGTAGTGAGATGATGGTGATGGACGGTGAATGGTAATCGGTAGGGGAAACCATGGGAAATAAAGGAAAAAGGCATAAACTAGGAGTCCCTTGTGTACCGCGAAAGGCTGGGCGCCACTTCTCACATATCGCGGGGAGTGGAATTCATGTCGGCCTTAACTCTTGTCCTTCGCGTACCGTGAGGGATTTGAGTCTGGATCTCGCGTACCGCGAGGGAGTGCTGGTGACAAAAATTTTTGAGGGTTTTTCATACTTAGCCAAATTTTCACCCCTCAAAATTTTTGTAAGGTCCGGAGTCTTGAGGATCTTCAATCAATGGATTCAACGACGTGTTGAACCTGGCGAAAACAGACTCGACACGTGACTTGTAGGTACAAACAGAGAGGACGAGACACAATTGATTGTCAAACGTTTCGTATATTGATAAACCACTGAAAAACAATACAAATATCGCTCAACAACTCGTCTACTCGTCTAACTCGTCCCACTCTATGACTGTCTCAGTAGTCCAACCTGAATACTGTTACAAGATAAGCTATTTATAACCAAGACAAAAGTATTCGGTGGGCCTGGGCCTGGCCGCATACATCAAGTATGCTGTCGGGACCGCATACTTCATCTATGCGGCCGCATACTTCAAGTATGCTGCCGGATGAAGTATGTTGTTGCATACTTTCTTGCTTCTTCCAATATTCATCATCCGAACTTCTGAACAACTCGGTGATTCTTTGATGCGTCAGCCTATTATTTTTTTTGTCCTTACAATCTCCCCCTAGGATGATGTATTCAAAGCAGATTTTAAATTTCAAAATCGACTGAATGATCACCACCTCTTGCAATAACTTCTTTGCCAGAACTATTCCTAAAACCTTCACGAACGACTTTGCAATTGTTGAAGTTGTTGTTTTGTTCACTTGCTTTCGTTCTTTTCTTCGAAGTTTGATCCGCAAAAAAGATCATAATTAGCATCATTAAAATCCTCAACATGTTAAGAATAGTTGTTAGGAGGAGGATTCCCAATAGCCTTTCTCTTTTGCAATATCACTTTATGATGTTTGTTGATCGGTACTTTCTCTCTGTCACTTTCGGTTTCAGAAGAGTCAACATCTTCTTCTTCTTCATTTAAGACATTTTCTTAAAACACATGTACATTGTGTTTTTCGGCAGTGATGGCACTTGGTGCAACAATGTTGATATGTTCTTAATCAACCTTTGATGTTGGAATTTAGCATGTTGATTCTGAAAGTTCACTCGAATACAAGTATGCACAAAATGCAAGTATGCTCAAACTCATAAAAACTTGAAACTTTCCAAAAAAATTTTTAATAAAAACCCCCCTTTCATGATTATTGAATCAAACAAGAACGGTCATTTTAAAAAACAAAAGACAACGATAAAAATAAAATAACTTAAAGTAAGCTAAAAACACAAAATCTTTTTGTTCTTTGGACAACATACGACACTTACTGAAACACATTATTTTTTAGAGAAACTCTATTATGGGATCATATCATTCTAGTACAGACCAACGCATACTTATTAGCCGTTCATTTTCTTAGATAGGTCTTGGTGATTGCCAATATACAGTATCATTTTAAACTCAAACCTTTATACCTTAATTGACAAGCAAGCAGTGAATGAATTTATCATGTTTTCTGGGTAATAATTATTCATGGCTTAGTGGGTCCCAAACTCACATCTCAGAAACCAACATTTATTTTAATTTGAATTAAGTGAGTTTTTGATGAACTGAATGGACCCCACAACTTATCGGATAAACCTTCCCTTCCTCATGATCTTTTGAGCGCTTAAATAATAACTAAAAGAGCATAACTAGCACGAGTCTGTGAATTGGTCGGGAAATCTCTGACAAATTTGATCAAAAACATAGCACGACGGACTTACATGCATTGATAAGAGATTCCTTCCCAGTCACACATAGAGATTCCTTCCCAGTCACACATTCCCAAAGAGAAAAAATATTTACAAGTATACTTATATGTACATCTTTAGACATATCTTTTTGAAATTTTCCTATATCACGACATTAACATTGCGTGTCTTTTTGCTCAAAATTTTGTTTGCAGAGTAGCTAATTTGCACTATCATTAAGTGTCTTTTCACCTATCGCATGTCAATGCATATCTTTTATATATATATATATATATATATGTACAGACTTGTATCAAGTCAACTCGCAACCCCTTTGTGAAGGGTCTCGGTTTGTGCAATCCAAATATATTATGTTCATCCACAGTTCACAAATCTTTATGTTTAAGTGCTCGATTATTAACAGGAAATAATTATTCTACCAATCTATGAGATGTTCCCCACTATGACAATGACCTTTATATTCAAGTAAAACACTATCATGCTATCTTTCTAGTTTTAACAGAGCCTATTAACATATCACCCTAAGATCCTAATCTTTTCAACTACATGTCTTACATATAATGATCCAACCTCTAGAATGATGTACTATCATTTCCATTAGTCAGAGTTCTCAGATTTTCTCAATAATATCTTTTTCAAAGAAGTAACTAAAAACTTAAACCTAAAATTTTTTTGGTGTTATTAGGAAATTTCTCCCCATAAACTTTTGAATTTATGAAAAAATCAAAATTTAGACAAACAAAAAAAAAAACAAAAAAATATTTTTGGTGACCAAACCCACGACCTTCTAATCAAAGGAGATCATTTTCAAACACTGAACCAGAAAAATGAATCTTGTCAGATCAAAGGATTTTATAAAAATATCTTAAACATATATGTCATCCTCAAAGCAAATAGTACCATTAGTGACCATACCTTTCATGCTGATCTTACCTCATTTTTCACATGCAAAGGAAACATACCCTCCATCAAAGTGTTTGATATCAAGTAGTAGAGAGATGTCCCGCATTATGTGTCTTGAACAACCACTATCAACGTACCATAGGTTGTTGACAGTCCTCCTTGGCTGTTCCTACATGATTCAAGCAAGTTAGTTAGACAGATGTACCCAAGCCACAGTGGTCCTAGGTATGCCCAAAGCATCAATGTAAGATACTTCCTGAAAGCACATATCCTTATCGTTCTCTAACACTGGTGATTCAACTGCTTTTGATTTAGTTTTCTAAATTGGTGTAGGTTTAACAAACTTTTTAGTTACTTGAGGAGAAATAACTTTAGGTTTCTCTTCCTGTTTAGGTTTTTTACATTGCTTGTTTTCACGAAAAACCTTTTGTTTGTTCTTAGTAGCATTCCAATCATCATCAGGAGGCTTAACTTTGGGATGCTTATTCTTCATTGCCTTAGGATTTTCAACCTTCATTGGCTTAGAATAATACTTTTCCCTTTGTGTAGCCCTCTGACTTTGTAAAAAATCGGACTCATAAGGACGATGTTGATAAGCGACCAAAGTTTTATGCATTAAAGGGTGTAACATGTTATATTTATGTAAATTAACATGTGGAATACAAAAGTTTTGTGTAGCTATGCATGTGCAGGTGTTGAAAGCTTAAAGTATGATTTTGGAAGATATTATGTGAGAAATGCAAGAGTCGGAAGAGACACGGAGAAAACGGGGCAGAAACTCAAGACCTGGCGTAAGCCTACGCCACCCAGCGTAAACTTACGCCGCCCAGCGTAGGCCTACGCCTGAACATTTCTTTCACAGCAGCTTCTAGTGTGGCGGCGTAAGCTTACGCCAACCCAGCGTAGGCTTACGCTGGTTACGTTTTCTGGACGCGAATTTTCGGGAAACAGCCGATTTTGGTGTTTAATTGGGGGTTTCTTCCCCAAATTCGAAATCACCACTTTTATAACAGTTCTTGGGCGATTTTGGGGGCGATTGGAGGCTAGAAAACACCATTCCAAGATCGATTTGGAAGATTGATACCGAATTATTGAAGAATCGAAGATGAATTCCACAACCATGAGCGGCTAATCCACCGGTAATCATTCCCGGGTGGATTGTTTGTAAGTTTTTAGGGTTTTATCATGTGCTAGCTTTGAGAAACAATTCTTGTAATCGTTTGGTTTGAAACACTTGAATCTTTGTGTTTAGTATGGTTATGAACTCACGGGAGTCAATAAATTCTTGCACCATTGACCCCGTTAGATGATAATTGCTATGAACTTTGATTTGTGTTGAATCTATTGATTAATCTAATTCTATATTGCATACATTTGTCTCGATTTCATTCGTGAATATTGTTTTACACTATTTGCCGATGATGTATGAATGTTGATGTTCTTGGTTAGATTTGGTTAATTTGATTTGGATAACCATTCGATTGTTTGAACTCATATGTTGGTGTGATAATCCCTAATTACTTGTGAACTTGAAACCCGGGTGTGATTCCTTTTTAATTATTGTTTACAACTTAAACCGTTTATTTTCTACTTGATTACTCGTGATCATAATTGTTACTTGATAATCCTTGTTTGTTGAGTTTGATAAGTTTCACCTAAACCATTGCTTGTGTTTGGTCAGAAAGACCCATTGCAACTTCATAAATCACTTTGTCAATTGAAGTTAAGCACCGACCACAAACTCTTCGTGGTTCGACACCCTTCTTACCCTAACTAGTTTAAGGTGATTAGGACACTCTAATTCTTTATCTTTGACCGGTACCTTCGACACCGATCAAATTTTGGCGCCGCTGCCGGGGAGTGTGTGCGCTTGGTGTTTTATTTTAGTTGACTTTTGTGACTAATTGTTACTTGTTTTTGTTACTTGTTTTGTTTGGTTAATCTTCTTCTATTTTTGTGTTACGCGTGGTGTTTGTTTGTGTGTGCAGGTGACAGATTAGTGTATGCGTACTCGTTCATCCGGGAGGACTTCACCGCTTGTTTTTGAACCAGAAATTGAGAGGATAGCAAGGCAAAACCGAACCCAACAACAAAATTTACAACCCATTTCATCGGAACCATCATCTATGGATAATCGAAGCAGTCATTCTGGAACTAGCATAAGAAATCGTGGCCCAACTCCAAACAGAGGCCCTATCCCTAACCGCCCACCAACTCTACCTCACCGAACCCAAACCCCATCTATACCTATCAATAACAACCTACCCCGTGGGTCGGGTCCAGTTCAACACAACCGACCCGTTAACATCCGTACCAATCCCACGTACCAAGGAAGAAGGGGATCACAACAAAATCAAACCCCTCCGGGAAATGTCTTTGGAGCTCAACCAAGAAACGACAATGAGGACGATGGTTGGGGAGATCACGATGGTGAAGACTTTGGGTATGATGATAATGAAGAGGTTGGGAATGGTAATGGGTTTGGAGATTACGAGTACGAAGATGGTGAGCGGAGCCAATATGGAGAATACAATGAGGGGCAAGGTTTTGAAGAGGAAGAAGAGGTGAATTATGTTCACCAAAGACCGAGACAACCAATGGGTCGAACGGGTAGACCCGATAGACCTGTTTATCCTCCTAGACAAGAAGGGAGGAGATTTAATGGGGGCTACAATAATGAAAACCGAAGACAACCGGTAGCCCCTATGGGTGGAGTTAATGGTCGCTTTCGACCGGCTATTTCGGAGAATGCTTCTCCAATTGTTCCACCAATTCCGGGAATGAGGAGGTTCAAGTCAAGACCGAATTACATCAACGTCCTTCCCCATTTTCATGGCATGGTAACCGAAGAGCCATACACTCATCTAGCCGAGTTTGCCGCCATTTGTAGCACTATTGGGGATGAAAACTTTGACCAAAATGAGGTCAAACTCCAACTTTTTCAGTTTTCCCTCAAAGATAGAGCAAAGCAATGGTTCATCACATTGCCGGCTAATAGCATCCACACATGGGATGAAATGCAACAAGTTTTCTTGGATGAATATTACTCGGTTGTAAAGACGAATGACTCCCGAATTGAGATTCGGACTTTTCAACAACAAACATGTGAACCTTTACATGAAGCATTTACCCGTTTCAAAGAGTTGTTGAGGAAATGTCTCCATCATCAAATCGAGTTGTGGGAACTAGTGAAGTGCTTTGTGGATGGTTTGACTCAAGAGGAGAGGAAGTACTTGAAGTCCACAAGTAATGGCACATTGTTGTCTAATCCCGAAGAAGATGATTGGGATTTCTAAGAAAGAATGAGCCAAAGTTCAAAAGTCGAGGCATCGGCTAGCCGAAGAGCCAAACACCCAATTTCAAAATCTGCCCCGGACTATGAGACGAAAGAGAGGTTAGCTTCTATGGAGAAAGAGTTGGCCTTGTTGAAAAAAGGAGAGAAAAAGGAAGTAGCGGGAATGAAAACTCGTTTTGATGTTTGTGAGAGTTGTGGAGATTTGGGGCACAAAACCATGAGTTGCCCATTCCAAGAAGGTGGACAAGAAGACGTGAACCAAGTTTATGGTGATAGGAAACCATATGATACAAACTCAAACTCCTATCACCCGAGCTCGAGGAATCATCCCAATTTCAAATATGGGGATGCGTCAAACCAATTGAACCCAAATTTCCAAGGTTCAAATCAAGGTACTTCGTCATACCAACCTCGTCAACAAAGCAATTATAATTCGGGTGGTTACCAAAGGAGCTCTTATAACAATAACCGGAACACAAATTACCCCCCAAGGAATTACAATCAAGACCATCAACAACAAGATGAGTCATCAGGGGGTGATAATGCGGTTAATTCAAAGTTGGATGCACTATTGGAGATGATGAAAGAATCAAAGAAGGAGAATGAAGTGAGAGACAAGTCTTTTGTGGCATTGGAGAGACAAGTTGGGCAATTGGCACAAGAAATAGCTCAACTCAAACAAAATGAAGGTAAATTGCCAAGTGACACCACTTTGAACCCAAAACATCATGTTAGTGCAATTGATGTAGCCCATGGTAATGAAGAGTGTGAAGAAAGAAAAGAGGAATAAATTGAGTTTGAAGAACCCTTAGTTCCTATTCAAATTGGGGAATTTAAAACCAAATTGGCATTATTAGATTATGGAGCGGGGGTGAGCATTTTACCGGGGAGCGTATATGACCAATACAATTTTGGTCCATTAGAAGAATACACCACCACCTTGGTGTTAGCGAATGCTACACGCACGCAGCCTCGGGGGAAACTAGTGGGAGTGGCTGTGAAGATTGAAGAATTTTACTATCCGGGAGATTTCTTGGTGCTCGATTATGCACCACTTGCTAAGGAGGAGGAGCCACGAGTGATTTTGGGAAGACCGTTTTTGGCAACCGCAAATGCGCAAATCAATTGCCGAAACGGAACTGTTGACATGACCTTTGGGAATCGTAAGTTGAACATAAATGTTTTTTCAAATTTATTTACATATTCGGTTGAAAAGAAATGTTCAAAATCGGTTACTACTAACATGTGTCATCCTCGTGCCAAGGCAAATGAGGGTGACACCAAAAAGAAAGGTATTATGTTTGACAGGTTTAATGTGAAAGACGAGCCAAAGGCAATCGAGAAGGAAACTAAGAGGTTGAAGGATGAAAAGAAGCCACCCGACCATGTCCAACATCCAAACGAGAAAGGAGATTTGTTTGATATGGAATTTACAAGAGAGAAGACTTGGAGTTGGAGTGATAACAACCAAGGCGGTGGGGGAACTAGTGGAAGCAAGTTTATGTTCCAACCTCCATAAGGAGGTAATGTCGGGCTGAGGACATTAAACTTAGCGCTAACCGGGAGGCAACCCGGCTTTTTGCAACTTTGTTTTGTTTTGTGTGTTTTAGTTTTTGTCACCATAGCAACACTCAAGTGTGGGGAAGACTCATGGAAGACTTACGAGTCCATTTTTGGTGATGGTCCAGCCACTCTATGATCGCCTCTAATCAGTCCATGTACTCTTTCTCATATTTATGTTGTTTTGATTGAACTATTTTGTTTTTGTTTATTTTTGTGTGTTTTTTGTTCGAAACTTGGGTTGGTGTTTATGGTTTGGGAATCTACTTCTTGAATTTTGGAGGTTTGGGTGTTAGATTTGTTTTGGCACCCACTAACCGCACTTTTATATTTCATAACTATTTACATTGGGACAATGTAAGGTTCAAGTGTGGGGATGTGGGATATCTTGGAAACCATACAAATTTTTTTGATAATTGTTTTGCAAAATGTTTGGTAGAGGGCTTTGGTCATGGTTAATTCACTAAGTACTTGATTAAGTCTTTCCAACAAATGAAAAAAAACAAATTGGAAATGTTAAATTCGAGAGTAACAAAGTTGAAGGTGATGGTTCGCATGCACATATCGGTAACCTATTCCCACCGTTTTTGTGAGATTTTGAGCCAAATTGATATATATATATATATATATATATATTCTCTTATTTGAGTGGTTGGCCACTTTGTTTCATATTTTAGAACTTGCATAGTGTTGATACATGTTGAGACCTTAAACCAATTGATTGCACAAAAATGATAAAGGCATTAGGAAAAACCGTTTTTAGTTTTAGCCATTTTTATACCCTTACCTGTTAATATCCACTAGATGCCCACTCTGAGCCTATACCTTTTCTTTTGACAAAACCCATGACATTAGCCCATTCACCTTTTTAGCCTTTTCTTTTTAAACCCGTGAGTTGGAATTCAATTAACTTAGATTATTGAAGTTGCGGTTGCAATTGCATAAAAAAAATGAATGAAAAAGAAATACAAAAATAGTATTGGGTCAACATGTGCCCAAAGGTTTTGAGTATTAGTTTGAATTATAATAAAAGATGTTATTGGGTCAATTTAACCCAAGTTTCATTTGATAGTTTGAAGAAATAAGAATTTTAGTGTTGATGGGTCATTTATACCCATAGTAGAGATTTGAAAGTTTTAGGATTGATTTGTAGTTTCATTAGTTGAATTCCACTCACCTTTAGCCACTTTAAAAATCCTTATCCATACCCGTAACCCTAGCCTACATTACAACCCTTAAAAGACCTTTTGATTTGTGCGTTTTAGTTGTGTTAGTAGGTGGAGATGTGATCAATATTCAAGCCTATGATAATGTATTTCATTGTTTGGTTTCGAGTGAAAAATACTAGCACATCATCGCTAGCCCATATATGAAACCGAGTGGAGTGATTGATTGTGAGGGGCGTGTGCATTCAAAGCCATAACTGGATATGAGTTAATCTCGTTCAAGTGTTTCCTTTTGTTTAAAAAGTCATAAATTGTTTGTTGGATTGTAAATCTATTGAGAGTATAATTCTTATGAATCTGGCATGACCTTGGACCTTAACTTATGTTGAGTTAAAACAATTGTTTGAGAATTTGTAATGTGGATTTGAAGCAAAAGACTTTGCTTGAGGGCAAGCAAAACTCAAGTGTGGGGATGTGATAAGCGACCAAAGTTTTATGCATTAAAGGGTGTAACATGTTATATTTATGTAAATTAACATGTGTAATACAAAAGTTTTGTGTAGCTATGCATATGCAGGTGTTGAAAGCTTAAAGTATGATTTTGGAAGATATTAGGTGAGAAATGCAAGAGTCGGAAGAGACACGGAGAAAACAGGGCAGAAACTCAGGAGCTTAAACATTTCTTTCACAGCAGCTTCTAGTGTGGCGGAGTAAGCTTATGCCAACCCAGCGTAGGCTTACGCTGGTTACGTTTTCTGGACGCGAATTTTCGGGAAACAGCCGATTTTGGTGTTTAATTGGGGGTTTCTTCCCCAAATTCGAAATCACCATTTTACAACAGTTCTTGGGCGATTTTGGGGGCGATTGGAGGCTAGAAAACACCATTCCAAGATTGATACCGAATTATTGAAGAATCGAAGATGAATTCCACAACCATGAGCGGCTAATCCACCGGTAATCATTCCCGGGTGGATTGTTTGTAAGTTTTTAGGGTTTTATCATGTGCTAGCTTTGAGAAACAATTCTTGTAATCGTTTGGTTTGAAACACTTGAATCTTTGTGTTTAGTATGGTTATGAACTCACGGGAGTCAATAAATTCTTGCACCATTGACCCCGTTAGATGATAATTGCTATGAACTTTGATTTGTGTTGAATCTATTGATTAATCTAATTCTATATTGCATACATTTGTCTCAATTTCATTCGTGAATATTGTTTTACACTATTTGCCGATGATGTATGAATGTTGATGTTCTTGGTTAGATTTGGTTAATTTGATTTGGATAACCATTCGATTGTTTGAACTCATATGTTGGTGTGATAATCCCTAATTACTTGTGAACTTGAAACCCGGGTGTGATTCCTTTTTAATTATTTTTTACAACTTAAACCGTTTATTTTCTACTTGATTACTCGTGATCATAATTGTTACTTGATAATCCTTGTTTGTTGAGTTTGATAAGTTTCACCTAAACCATTGCTTGTGTTTGGTCAGAAAGACCCATTGCAACTTCATAAATCACTTTGTCAATTGAAGTTAAGCACCGACCACAAACTCTTCGTGGTTCGACACCCTTCTTACCCTAACTAGTTTAAGGTGAGTAGGACACTCTAATTCTTTATCTTTGACCGGTACCTTCGACACCGATCAGATGTATGCAGTTTCTTGCAATGTGACCAGCTTTGCCACACGTGTAGCATGTCCGTTTCCTAGCATAAGGAGCATATCCCGATCGGTCGAACCATGATGATGGCTGAGGAGGTGACCTTTTCAAGTAACCTGTATTCTCAGTGTGCCTGTGATCTTTTCTATCATCTCTCTTAACACACTCTCTATCATAATCTCTATGATTTCTCCTGATACAATCTCTCTCTTCTCTTCTAAAGTTTTGTTCAAAAACTCTATGATGATTATCAAATTTTGAATAAAACTCATTCTTTGTAAACTTTTAAGGAGATTGTTTATGGTTTAATTGACTGACAGATGGTTTTGAGTTTCTTTGATTAACCTTTCTAGAATTTATAACCTTGTTTTTGACAAAATCATGATTACTTTCTTTAAAGATATTTTCTTCTTTTTTCAAACTCACCACCTTTCACAAACTTAATTTGATTCCCTTTTCCAAAAGTATCATGTAAGGCCCCAAACCGGGCATCCTACAGTTGGTTCTCATAACTGGTTAATCTCCTTAAAATACTTGTGTTATTAATCAATATACAGCGGAACTCTTTCTAAAAGAATAGTTACTATTTAAAAAACGTTATCGTCATTACGTTTACCTCACGAATGCCTGCTCACCAATCCGAGTAGCACCGCTCCCAAGCCAAGATGCGCCGACCCCAAAGCTCACCTGCAACACAATGTAACGTACACACAAAGTCAGCTACGCTGAGTGAGTTCTAGTGGTTTAATTTAAACAAAAGCCAACTCGTCTCATTTGATATTTATTTCCACTCAAGACCCTCTGGTCTTTATAAAATAATTTTATAAATTGCCCTCATATAGATAACCTTGTTATCTTACAATATACCGGAGGATTCACCACCCCAGACTCAACCCACCATTTTAATCCAGTAATTCTCTCCGACGTGGATCGAACTTACCACTCTAACAACTCAAAGTCTACCACACATATCAACCACACCCTGGTTAACTCAACCACCCTCTAGACACCGGCTTAGCTAGCTCTGACTAAGACTCTTATAAACCAACTGACACAACAGTTATACACAACGTACTCATCCCGACACAATGGTCAATATAACTCTACACATCACATTGATAGCATCTATTCACCACGTCAATATCATCTCATACGCAGTATATATATAACTCAACACTTGTATGAAATTTAACACATACCTCATCGCTGCACCCTCGTCAGGGCGTTCGACACACCCCGAGCTTATCGTTAACCTGCTCAGAATTTGCCACCTTTGGTGACCTCCCGAAGGACTTAGTCCT
This sequence comes from Smallanthus sonchifolius, assembly GCA_023525975.1. NCBI lineage: Eukaryota > Viridiplantae > Streptophyta > Magnoliopsida > Asterales > Asteraceae > Smallanthus > Smallanthus sonchifolius. The sequence goes on from CM042033.1 coordinate 76,922,630, forward strand.
CCACAATCCCGTTTGCCATGTCATAACGACAACAATGCAAACACAATACACGTCGTGTCACAAGGACAACGACACAATAATAATTCCCCGTGTCACAAGGACAATGACACAATACACACAACACATGTATAAACACATAACATTATACTCTATGTACATGACTCATTAACTGCACCTACACTTCACACATAGCACTAGGATAAGATATACCATACATATACATTTGATTACATTAAATAAACCCTCATTACAATTTGTAATTTAAAAAAAAAAGAAAGAAAATTGTCTTTTATAAAACAGTTATAATTAAACGAGTAATAATTTTATTTTATAAAATTTATGAAGACAATCCATTTAAGCTAAGATAATGATTTTAACTAGATTAAATTGGACTTGGAACCCTTGCATAAACAAAGAACCCTCTTAATTATCCTTGAACCTTTTTTTTTGGTCACTTTGGACCCTTCCATTTGAACCCTCTTGGTGTTGAACCCTCTCCCCATCAGATTTGACTCAGAAAAGTCAAACCAAGATGAAACCCTTCGCAAATCCGATCCAATCGACCGAATTCGAAGCTATTAATGTCTAAGAATCACGAGTAGATGTCATCCAACCACAACATACAATTACTGCAATTCAATTCGATCATAAACAAGGGTTTAAACCCATTTAAAGTTTCTATTTCGGTTTTAACAAAAAAAACCACGAATTCAAACTTAAATTCCATAAATTCGGTCGATTGAGATCTGTAACGTGTGTAGCTTTCATGCCTTAAGGTTCCTAAACCATTTGAAAATCAATCCTACTTGAAAGAAACGCGTTTTCTCCCTTTTTCCCCTCACCCGATCACGACAACCACAGGAACAAGAACACCCCTATTTTTCACGAATTGGAAGTCGAATACAGGTAATATTCTCACCCTATTGTCCGATTTAACACCCCGTTGCAAAACCCCTTTGAATCGGGATCGAATTGACATAGAATTGGGATCTAGGGTTTCGTTTTAAGGATTTTGGGGAAGAAGGAGCGTTGGGGCTTTCTGCTTATATGTAGAACATATCTAAACCTTATCAAGGTATTGCCCTAGATCAAGCGGTTAAGAGCTTCTCCCCCTAACTCAGGTCGCGAGTTCGAGTCTTGGGGCTGCGTTTTTTTTGTTTATTCCATTTTTTTTGTGTTTGTTTGCCCCTCTTTCCTATACAAATACATGGGTCGTTTTAATTATTAAGTATAACAGAATTCTTCCGAGTAGATAAATTATTTGTAACGCATTTAATAGTTAATCATGTGCTTATGAACAACCGCGTCAGCACCGGCGTATAATCCGCCGCCGGCCGGGGTGTGACAAACATCCTATGGACAACACACAGTCCTTTAGCCCCATATTTGAATACTTAAACTCACAAACTCATCGGGTTAAACCCCAAAACACGTCTTGAAACTATGTACGATAGCCCCAAAACATTAAAACATTTAAAGAGAGGATTAAAAACTCACATGTTAAGCTGAGTTCCAGTCTCTGCTCTGCAACTCGTTCTACCTCGCTCGAACCCGAACCTTTCAATACATGATCATATGATCAGAGACGTTCTATACATGATCATATTTATAACATTTTTCTTGTTTAGCAAGTTAGGGTTTTCATATATATTGTAACAAATTCTTTTGATAGCAATTCAATCAATATAGAGAATTCTCTGATTACAATATTTTACACAAATATACAAGCTACTTGTGGGTGAAAATAGAGAGATGATTAGGGTCTTAGATCGAAAGAAATGGTGCTCTTTTCAGTTTTAAGGGGTTCGTTGGTCTGTTTCTCTTTGTTTGGTTTTTGTTTGTTTTGTTCCTTTTTTTCTGTGTGTTTTTTTGTGCTAGTTCCTCCTAGCCTTGTTTTAATATAAAAAAATGTGGTTACGTGAAAATGTGGTTACGTGGTAGCGTTTGACAACTGCGCCATACACGTGTTTCTGGCTCTAGTTTATGACACTTACTTTCTTTTTAAATGTAAAATTATTTTTCCATTTCTTTGTCCCTATTAATATATAAAAATACGTTTATTAATCAATATATAACTAATAATAAATACAACCAATAAACCGTGCGTTACGTACGGCGAGAGTTTCGTATCGACGGTTTAGAAACTCGTGATTTATACGGGTTGAATAAAAAAAATTAAATAGTTATTAATGAAGATTTAAGAATTATAAAAGAAATATTAAATAGTAATAAAGATTTAAGAATTCTAAAAGAAATATTAAATAGTAATGAAGATTTAAAAAATTAAATATTAAATAGTTAGTAATGTAAAAAAATAAGCGGGAAAAAAAATCTTAAGAATTATAACACATTTATTAATCAATATATAATTAATAATAAATACAACTAGTGGAAATAAGTCATGCGTTCCGGTGGGAATTTCGTATCAACGGTGAAATTGACATAGTTAAGAGGACTAGGAGTGGTTTCCTCATTATTATAATTAAACCATTTAGTTAATTACATAAATAATAAAAGAAATATAAAAAATATAAAAAAAGAAAGCTAAAATAAAAATATAAAATTTAACATTTTAAGAATATTAAAAATTACTCAAATAATAAATGAAATTAAAAAAGAAAAAAAAACCTAAATTAAAAACATTAATTTTAACATTTTAATTAAATCATTTAGCTAAAATATAAGGACGTAAAATAAAAATATAATTTTTGGCATTTTAAAATACAGAAGGAACCGGCCCAGATGGGTTGGGGGAGGAGGGAGGCTCGAATCGCGCCAACGAGGTGAAGGTGTATGGGGGCAAACCACCGGAGCAGGACCCATTTGTGTCAATAAGTTGTTTCCATACACATACATCACTAAAGTTTGTAAAAGAAAATTTAAAAAACAGAAGGAACCGATGCTGGGGGGAGGCTAAGTCTCGAACCCTCGCTAGGCGGGTACGGGAGTGTGATGCAAACCACTAGGGCAGGCAACGGGGCACCAAACGGGAGTGTGGTGCAAACCACTAGGGCAGGCAGCCGAGCATCAAGCTTTTATAGCTGGTTGTTTCTCAACTTATTTAACAAAAAAAATGTTATTGCTTATACCGACCACGGGTTTTAATATATATAATATAATGTTAAAAAAAATAGTATGTTACAATGTTCTTGACTAATTTAAGTTTTTTTTTTAACAGCAGAAGAAACTTTATTAAAAATAACCAGACCCAACTTAGCAAGAAGCTAAGAAGGGCTGCAGCAAATCAGAAAATCATACCAATTACATCCGAAAACAACTCCCGAAAACCTCAACTAGTTTTCCCAAGACATATAACCTATTTTAGCCCTATTTTGAATCCACCAAAAAGATGTTTTTTAATGTTATCAACCAACTTAAAACGTGATGAGAGAACACCTTTAAACACTTTATTGTTTCGGTTAAGCCACAACAGGTAAGAAGGAAAATAACTTGGACTAATTTAAGTGAAATTAAAACTGTGAAAAGGAAATTGAAGAAAAGTAGGGGTATTGAAGGTATTTCAAATAATGGACACATTGACTAATTTAGGAAAAAGTAAAATGCTTTGACGTGCCGAATTGAACAAACCCACTATCGTCAACCCCAGCTTTCATCACCAACAACTCTTTGATATACACGTAGAATTCTATAAAACTAAATGTTGTGTGAACACGTAGAATAAAATAAATATTTTATTTTTTTAATTTTAAATTTTTTTAAATATAAGAAAATTATAAAAAATATAATTTTTATTTCTCTCATGAGATTAAAAAAATATAAAAAAAATATTTTTATATAGGATTATTTGATTTTAATAATCTCATCTTTTACCAATTGGCCAATAATAATCCCAACTAAAAATATTCTTACTATCGGTCCCTACTTTCAAACTATTTTCTTACATTGGTCCCCCCGTTAAAAAAACTTAACGCCGTTAGATTTTATATGACGTGGACATTTGCAAACCGTCGGAAAGTCGAGCCAAGCTAGCAGTGGTCTCGTGGTGGGTTTTGAAATTGGCTCTAGTGGTGTTTAACCGGTCTCGTTTCCCTGGCAATTCCAAACAGAGACAACGGTGGTGTTAACGAGACCCGTTAAACACCACCAGAGCCAATTTCAAAACCCACCACGAGACCACTGCTAGCTTGGCTCGACTTTCCGGCGGTTTGCAAATGTCCACGTCGTATAAAATCTAACGGCGTTAAGTTTTTTAATTGGGGGTCCAATGTAAAAAAATAGTTTGAAAGTAGGGACTGGTGGTAAAAATATTATCAGTTAGGATTATTATTGGTCAATTGGTAAAAGGTGTGATTATTAAAATCTAATAATCCTTTTATATATAACTTATACATGTGTATTTCATGTGTAGGTTGTTTTACCCACGCATAACCTATATATGTGCAGATAAAATTTTAAATATATTAAAACATAAAAAAATAGTTTAATGGTTTTCTATGCACATAAACATATATATTTGTATGTAAGAAAACAAAATTTTAAAAATATAAATTAAAGATAAAAAAAACGATTTAGGTTTGTTCTCGCAATAATATAGTGTTCTGTAATGAGACTCTCACATGTAATATATATATACATACATATATATAAATATATATATATATATATATATATATATATATTTACATATATATATATTCATTCACGTTAAATACATAAGTTTTAATCCCGACACAATTAAAAAGGTGTAACTCGACGGCTAATGTGTTTGATTTATTTTAAAGAGTTAAATGGGTTAACGGATTGTAAATGGGTTCCCGGTTGACAAGTTTTAACTTTTAATAAAAAAAAGAATTACAGTAGTTGTAAACAGATTGCAATAAAAGAGTTAAATTGGTCATTGGATATAAAATAAATTCAGGTATAAAAACTAAAAAAACTACATATACTCATAATATTTAACCTAAAATTTATAAAAATTAGTAATAGAACATACTTAAAAACAATATTTACGGAAGATGTAATAAACAAAAAGTGAATAAAAAATATTAAGTAAAGAAATTGATTTGATGATAGAATAATTTTTTTTTTAACATTTAGTTACTTGTCATTGTTAACCCTAGCCATATATTTCGGCCATTTGCTCCATAATAGTCCAAAACCCCTTTTCAAATTTCAATAGGCATGCATGGTTATTATATATTTTTTTAACGGTAATTTGGATCACTGACTCACCCGATCATATTCATCTCCTTTAGAAGGAAACCCATCATAGGTGAGAAAACCATTTGTCCAACTTGGACTCCTTTTTTTGTCACAAGTGAGGCTTGAACCCAAGATCTTCTCATTTTAATGAAGTCTTGAATATACACCTTTGACACTAACCTAAGCTAGTTGTTGTACTTGTGGTTATAACTTATAAGACCCATTTTCTTGTATCGGTCCTTATACCCGATATTTAGGTTTAAAACGTCTCGCCTCTCCTTTTTATGGATGTTCCTCTTACCTAACTTTCTTATCACATATATGCACCCGACCTTTTTCTAGCTTAATCATATTTACAAACTTCCATTTATGGTACAAGGTTTAAAAATTATAAAATATAATCTTACAAACCTAATAGAATGATTAAGAAAGTAAAAACCATAGAAGTATGATTCTTTTATAAAGCTCGTTAACACCGACAAAGACAAAGTAAAAAAACCATACAATGTTTTTAATAATTTTTTTTATAATTATCAATAAAAATTAACATGATTGTCATATTGTTAATATTTACACATCACTTGTTTGTTATGCTTCGTTGAAAAAAATATCATGAATTGCTGTATCATTTATGATTAATTTCTTTTTTTAGAAATGTACTATGTAGTCCTTGTTATTTTATTGTTTTTGAGTGCTGACTAAAGTGGAATCAACATGATGTATCTATACTATATAATAAATAAAAGTTTTTTCATATCATATGTCGCCTTCATATTTATTTTCATTGTTTTTTTTTCGTCTCTCTCTTATTAAATGCACTTCCATCTTTATACAAAAATATATATTTTAAGAAATTACTAATTATACTAATAAAACATATTTTTTTAAATTATCCTTTATGAAACTTTCAAATCTAATTATGTAACTTTTATTTTTAATTAAATAATAAATAAAAATCAAATTACATTAAATAGTACTTAATGTATTTTCGAAATCCAATTATATATTACTTTTTACATATTTTGAGTTTTATTTTCTATCCTTATAATATGATACATTTTTACACCTGTATAGATTTAAAAATCTTATTTATTGATATTTTTCACCCCGTATGTATACACGGGATCTAACCTAGTGGATTGATAAAAAGAGGTTTGAAAATGTGGAATAAACTTGCAAAGTTTTACGTACCATTGTGATGCTATGATGTACACTTTAAAAACACGAGGATCAAAACCTATTACAATAGCGAATTAAACTCACAACATTGGACACACCATTTTAATGAGTTTGACACACCATTGTAAACTTGTTTTTCAAAACGTAGTAGTAATCAAACATGCAATATTGGACATATTGTTGTAATACATGCGATGAATTGTTGTATATATGTGCATCAATACTCGTTATAACAGTAGTCAACATATGTAAGGTAGACTCACCGTTGTATACTTGTACATTAAATCTCAGTACAAGTATGAATCAAACTTGGGGCACAATATAATGGGTTTGACGCGTAGTTGTATACATATGCACCAAAACTTATTAAAATTGTAAATCAAACCTATAAATTTTGATGTGCCGTTGTAACGTGGTTAACACACCATTGTATACATGTAGTCAAAAATCGTTACAATAGTGAACCAAACATTGCAAAGTTTGACAAACTGTTTTAAGTGTTACTCACTATTATAAAACTAATTACATTGGAGACCCAAGACCTTAGAAACTATTTATAATAAACACTAAGAGCATCCACATCAGGATTGTTATACATGCTATATCATTAAATTATAAGGGAAAAAAATAAGATCTAAGTTAAAAAGATCTGACATCAAAAACCTTATCTTTATCCTTAAAATTATAAGAAATTAAACACTAAAATCCTAAATATACCAATTCCTTAACCATTTCTTTACAATTACAAAGAATGATCATTTTTTTAAAAAATGATCATTTTTTTATGTAATGATGGTTTTTAGTTAAATTATAAAGATAAAGATAAAGAACTTGATACAAATGCTCTAAATAGTCAAACCAGATAACTTACAACTTCTGCAGATTCATTTGGTATGATAAATAGTTGTTTAATCCCTTCAAACGTGCATCTCAATTCTTTTGTTTTTAGATAAAAAAGAATTACAAGACACGTAAGAAAAAAAATACATGTAAGCAAAACAAACCGGATCTACCGGTTCCAAGTTGTTTTAATTTTTTTTTTCATAATTTTGTTCAAAAATAAAATATGAAGAGACTTTAACGTTTAAAAAATTGTTAAAGGACTTTTGTGAGAAAAATAAAAAGTATGTTATTTTTTTATATGTAAAAAAATCATTGAATGACTTTTATGAGAAAAAATAAAAAAGTAAATTGATTTTTTTATAGAATCTTCTTTTTTGAACGACGACCTTCTTTTTTGCTCTGAAAAAAGTTAAGAATCCACGACCTCTTGTTTGTAGGACTCTCTCTTATCAGTATGCTCCTACCCTCAACTTTTTTTTTTTTATAGTATCTACACTTAAAAAGAAACATACCATAATATAATCTTTTTATGTTTAAATGTGTGAGCGAGGACACTCATTTACTTGTGAGTGGGACATAGACTAGCTTATTGTCACAACTCACAAGTATACCCAAAAGTAGTTGAGGGGCTATTTTGTAATTCTCCTGGTTTGAGTCTCCTAGTCGGCCTACTTATGTGTGTGATTGGAGTTAGTAAACCCAGCCAAGCAGAATGTGTACTACGCACTCCGCGTATGTTAGAAGTCTTCACTGTCTTTTAACCTCACATTTTCCTCTGTTAGACTTTGGCAACTCAAAAGCACAACCCACTTCGGTTTCCAAAACCAATGGCATGTACACATTTGCCCTTTTGTCAACGTACAACCTTTTATGCACTGCGTACAACACCTATATGCGTGGCACAAAGACCGCAACTTTTTAAGTTTTAACCTATAGTTATGATGACACTTGAAATATGGTGGAATTACAAAATTGACCTAGTGTCTTTCTATTTTCCATACTTTTGACATTGGTATAAATAGTCCTATTCCTCCCAAGAAGAAGAATCAGATTCTCTCTCTCTCTCTCTCACACACACACACACACACATCACCTTTTCTCACCTAGAACACGCACTTTCTTCCTCTCTGGTGTCTCCGGCGACCGGTGAAGCAGGTATGTGTTTTGACGTCAGTTCTTCTGGTTTAAATGGTGATATGGTTATGGATTATGTGGATGATACATAGGAATTTCGAAGTGTTTTGGTTAATTAAATGCTATATATGTGGAAATAGTTAGGTTTTTTATGTCAATTTTTGTTAATTTGACGGATTGACTGTACTAATTAGGTTTGTAGTGTTTGAATCGGCACCTATTTCGGATCTCTAATTGCAATTAAGTGTTTGAATCAGCTATTTCTAGGGTTACTGTGATTGATAGACCACTTTAAGCTCCTTCATCCTGCAAATTAGCAGATGCTATCTACTCGAGGTATTTTTTGGGGATTTTTTTTGTCTGGTTTTGTTGATTGATTTTAATAGATTATCTGCCGTTTAATGATTGTAGATATGATACGAAGAACGTTAGATTAAATGGAATTTTGTAGGTGACGGAAACTGGTGATTTAGTCGGAGTCATTATTGTTATTGAATTGGAAAATTGTTATCGTTTATAATTAGCTCTGATTGAATCAGAATCATGATCGGTTTAATTACAAAAGGAAACAGTTATTCGGTTGTATTCATTCATTTGATATCTGACCTAGTTGGATGTGTCCCCAAAGGGACAATTCTCTGATTATAGGTAGTAGTACCCTGAGCATATGCAGATTTAAAATTGGTATTGTCTGCCACTCGTCTTTATTTTGGGTCCAGGCTGACATGTGTTTGATTGAGCTCATTATTGACTGAAATGGTACCAGGACTTAAATATGCATACGGCTTTCATATTTTTTTTGAATGTTTTCTTTGTCTAAGCAAAGAGCTTTTAATGTTAGAATTAATGTTTCAATTAGTCCCTTTATATTTCGCATAAAGTAAGTCTCCTGAACATATTAGATATTTAAAAGCATCTGTTCACTTTTAGATCTTTGGTTATTCTTTTAACATGTGTCGGTCCGTTGATGCTTATGTTTGTTTGGTTTCTTCTTTATACCTAAATTTTCATCATTTGTAGCTTTTTAGTTACGGGTACATACCATTGTTTGGATTTATGTGTTGTCGGATATATTATGGTTATCTATTACAAGCTTTAAATCTTCCATCATTTCAGTAATTTTTTTTTGACAATCGCCGTTTTACATGAATATTCAGATTACAGACTCCATAGTGGCTTGGAGCAAAAACAGTTGGTATCTTATAGTGGAAGCACAAAGTAGTTCTTACACATTTTGCATGTGAGCGAAGATGGGGTCTGCTTGCTGTGTTGCTGCTAGAGATAGAACTATAACAAATGGACCTAATAGTGATGTTATACCAAGAAACATCAGATATTCTCCATCATGGAGTGTTAGGTGGGAAAATAGGCGACGTGTAGCAGGGGAAGAGGCCTCTATGAATTGGTTTTCTGATGGTGTTGGAACAAATGACAGGCTTGACAATAAATCTCAGACAACTGTTGGAACTGCTTATGCATCCGAAGAGGGTAGTCCATTGGAGAGTTTCCGAAATCTGACTTGGCAAAAGTCCTCTCCTTCTGAAGGATTTACAGTTCCTCAGTCAGGTAAAGTTATCCTAGAAAATAAAATAATATGTAACGTTTTCAAACTTTTCACTACTGTTCAAGTGATACCGGGAACCTTATTCTTGTTACCGTTATTATGACGGTTAGTTCTTGTAAATTCCATAATTGTTCATCATGAGATTTTGGATCATCTGTAGGGTGCTTATTTGGTTAGATTCCCTTTTTATTATTTGTAGGCGACATGGTTGTTCATTATAGCTTTAAGACTGCTTTTATTTCTTATTCAAGAAGGCCATCTAGCCTAGCCTGTTAAAGTTAAGGCCTAATAGACTAATAGAGCTATATTGCAATCTAAGGTGACCCTGTTTCACTTTCTTTTGTGGGCCAGAGAATCCTGGATTAATAGATTATTAGTTACCATAATGCAGTTGCGCCACATGAAGTGAAAGATTAAGAACTTCCCTTCTTTCTTGTTGGTTATGTGGATGGGGTTTGGTGGGTTATAAGCCGTGTAATATTTTTAGTTACGGTGGGTAGAAACGTGGAATGCTTTTCTTACCATGTGATGTCTGTGCATGTACTGAATCTGGTTGTTAGTTGAGAAGTAAATGCTCGACCCAATAAGTCAAAAGTAGCAAAAAGGGTTTTAAGAAAACAATTTTTTTTGGTTTACCACACTTGTACTATCTATGGTACACCAATCAATACATTTCTTGAAATGAGATATCACTCCTTTCACTTTTACCATGAATGAGATGGGCTACTCAGGATCAGCAGAGCTCTAGAACCATGTAACTAACTGCTCTCTTAGTGTTTGTGTGTGTGAGAGAGAGAGCAGCTTTACACTTGACAAATTGGCTTGTTTGTTAGTATCAGGTTAGTTGCATGACACGGTTAACTCATTATGACCAATGTTACCTTGTTGAGTAGTACTGCTTTAATGTTTATAACTTTCAAGCGTGTTACTGACATAGTTGTCAATAGCGCTTGTAGCGCGCGCTATAGCGCGCTACATAGCGAATCGACAGACTTCCGCTATTTCCAAATAGCGACGACATAGCGACCAAATAGCGAATATTCCCTTTTTTTAATTTTTTTTATGTTTTTAACCAGTTTTTTACTTGATTAATATAAATAGGGTTGCTAATAACCCTAATATATGAAGATTTAGATGGTTATTGATTATAATTGCTACAAATCCTACAATATTTGAATATAAAATATTTCTAAAAATTTCTAGCAGTGTATCGCTAAACGTGAAATAGCACCCGCTATTTACCGCTATTCGCTACGTAGCGTATAGGTTGCTTGTCGCTATTTACCGCTATTCGCTATTGACAACTATGGTTACTGAATAGTTGATGCTGTTCTCCTATTCATTGACTAACGATCCATGCTAAATTCTTGGAATTCTTTTACAAGAAAACTGTATGTAAGTCAAAATGAAACAATTGCACATCAAGCACATGAAAAGCACTTATCAATACATTGCAGAAAAGGTTTACGCCATTCCAACTTCCAAGTTAATATCTACTTGCAACATCATCAAACCTAAATATAAACAAATTACAAACCATGGAGATACATATCATAAATGTTATTTATAGATGATCGGTCCAATGGTATACATTCAATATCATGAACTATTACGTTTTTCTTTACCAATTGATATTTCCATCATGTCTTGTCATTATGTGCAATATCTCATGTTCTTATACTTGTCCTTGCAGACCCATCCGTCTCTCAAATTACTTCAGAGGTATGTAAAATTGATTGACCATATGTTATAAGAAAGTCATAAAATTATTAGCTCCAATTTTGTTTATATCTTCCCTTCTCTTTATGCATCATGTAGGTGAAGGGGCCAAATGAACCTCAACTTGCTTCCGCTCAATCTCCAACAATGATGTCATCATCCACACACTCGGTTTCTTCCTTTTCACCATCCCCTTTGTCTTCTTCTCAACCTCATTTCCTACCCCCATCAAGATGGCATGGCCGGTCCCCAGGGCACCGTTTATTGCGCCAGGTGTCAGATAGCAGAATTCCATCAATGAAGTCACCAAACTTGTCAATTTCTGAAGAGGGTGGTTCTCCTTTTATGCTCCCTGGGTGGAGCAATGACTCAAACCATGGGTCCCATGGTGGATCTTCAGATAGTTGGTCCGTTCCTGCCTTTAATGAACTCATGGCAACCTCTCACAGTCACAGAGAACGATGGTCTTTTGATAGCAGCAGAACTAGTGGCAGGGTTTCTTCTTCACCTTCCATTGATATGCAGACATGTGGCGTTTGCTCAAAACTTTTAACCGAAAAATCATCTTGGGGAGGCCAGAAGATTATAGCAAGTAATGAGCTTGCTGTTGTTGCCATTTTGATATGTGGGCATGCTTATCATGCAGAGTGTTTAGAAAACATGACATCTGAAATTAACAAGTATGATCCAGCATGTCCTGTTTGTACTTTCGGGGAGAAAAAGGTTATTAAGTTGTCTGAAAAAGCTCTGAAAGCTGATATGGAGTTGAAGGCTAGGCTCAACAAGAAATCAAGAAGTCGGGTGGTGGATGGTGACATGAATGGTGATGATATTATGTTTGATCATCATCATCATCATCGTCATCATAAGAATAGCCCTAAGATAAGCACAAGTTCCAGCATGAAGTCTTCTGTTGGAAAGCCTTTCTTAAAGAGACACTTCTCTTTTGGTTCCAAGGGCAGTCGCTCCTTCTCAGACAACAATTTCCCCTGCAAAAAAGGGTTTTTCTGGGCAAGATCGAGCAAGGAGTGACCTTATTTGCTCTAAAAGGTACCCTACTCTCATGATATTAAAAAGTTCACCTTTTCTCTATCTACAGTAAGATTATTATTGAAAATAATATAATTTATCTAATCATATTCGACACACTGATTATCTATCAAAAAACTTAGCCAAAAAGTGTTTCGGGTCTACCCGACCGCACAATGATTACCTGTTTGGACCTAGAGCCCATTTTGACTAGTTATCCAGACTGCGTGACCACATCCATTTTGCAACTTGTTCTTGCAGCCAACTATGTTCACATATGAAACTTTTGGCTTTGCATGTTTTTGCAACCAGTATCTTCTAAACCCACATGAAAGTAGCGATTGTTATTTTGCGGTTATTTTTCCCTAAATTTAACGCGCCCAACAGCATCCACATGCTGATGCAACCATTTAGGATCTACATTTGTATGTTAATCTTGTTTTCCATTCTTTAACAATGGTTTTTTGGTAAATAATGACAGTTTCTTCCTGTATGCGGATTGGACGATTGGTATCTCTGGAAATCTTGATTTACAGCGATACCATTTAGGGGGCGATTTCACCTTCAAAATCTTAGGTGCGACTAGGATTAGCTCCTCAAGATACTGTAAAGCAGGTTTTGAATAACTTCATAATCAATGATAACCTTGATGAATATGGCATAATATATAATTGGGAAGAAAATCAAAGGAATTGAATGGATTAGTTTTAAGTTTGTGTTCTGTAAATCTAAAATTTGTTTTTCTTCATCTTTTTCCCCTTTTGATTTGGCTGGCATTTACATTTGCTGTTGACAATAATATCAGTAGTTACAAGATATGTTTCATGATTTTTCCATTTGCATGCATTTATGTCTTCATAGAATACTTGAGCAATTATATGAAAGATTCAGTAATCTTAACCGATGTTGTAACAGTAGATTTAACAAACACCCATGTTTAGTAAGATATGGTAAAATTTTGGCATGTTTGTAATACAATGTTTGCCATAAGCATAACCCCTCCTTTTGACCAATATCTTACAGAAGCAAAATTCTCTAAAACAATTTGATACAAGATTTGTTGTTGCCAGGTATTACAAAACTAATACAATGACGTCATAGATAACTACCAACACACAAACCGAGGAGATGTAATATGCATGTTGTTTGTATCATTTTACTTCTTATACCAACTAATATTATCCGCATTGCACGCGAGGAGCTCAGTAATTTATTTGACTATTAAATTCTCCTCCTATATGCACCCGATGCATCAAAAACGTTGATGGTATTTAAGGTTGGACATTCTTTACAAGTTCAATATCTCTGCTGTCAATAGTTGATATAAGATTTGTATAGTGTCTTATAAACACCCTCTTATGGACTCATCATCCTTGCCCCACCAACTCGAATGACTCGGAGATGTGGAATTCACCTAATTAAGATATAACAAACACCCCTGAGATTCATCTTCCTCTATGAGATGTGTCTCCCCGTATTTGTAACATTCGATCCGTCATACCAGCCAATATTTTTCATTTTTTTATAGTTGCTCAAGGATTTGTTTGTGGTTGGCCGAGCTCCGCTCACAGAATTGACTCTGATACAATTTGTAACATTCGACCTCTCAAACCAACCAATATTGTTGAGTGGAGCCTTCCTAGGATGTCATCCATCCTAAAATTAGTCACACGTAGTTCTCTACTCATCCACAGAGAACACTCTGGTTGTATTTGAGGTCGGACATTGCTTATGAACTTAGGGAGCACTTTGATTCGCGGAATTGGATATCGAATTCCGTTTCTTAATGTGTTTGTTTTGCAAAATTTGTTAGAATTGGAATCTAAATTTATTTATTTAAAACAAACTTTTATACCAAATTTAGAAATTAAAATTACATACAAGTTTATTACCTTTTCAAACAAGTCAAGTTTTTTTTAGAGCGAGTAATACGTTACTCATACGAATGAATAATCATATATTAAATATAATCATTTCTAACTTATAGTTGATGCAACAATCACAACATTTCGGGATGACTCATGGCAATGGCTTCCATACGTGGCACAAAACTCCATTTACTCGACAAATCCAATGACACGTGTAACCTCACAAAACGCATGCAAGAACCGCCATCTTTTTTGTCTATTTAGAATAACACGACAAACACCGCCCTCATAAAACCAACTATTCAATCCAATTCTCCTCCGTTAATTTTATCCAATAACCTCGATCTTTAATTCAACATACAAGATTTCAATTCTTCAATCCAAAATGGCAGACATACGTGACGAGCACGGCCGTCCCATTCAGCTCACCGACGAGCTTGGCCGCCCGGTTCAGCTCACCGACGAGCATGGTGTTCCCATCCACCTCACCGGCGTCGCCACCACCACCCCTCACGGTCAAACCACCATCGGGTCAGAGCTTCATCATAAGATGACGCATGACCAGGCAACCCAATCCACCATGGGTTCGGAAACGCACGGAGGAACACATTTTGCCCCGATGCCTGTCAACTACGCAAAACGTGGTGCCGGTGCAGCAACTTTGGGTGCGGTAGCCGGCGTTGGAAAAGCGGCTACCGGTGCCGTCACCGACAGTGGAGTACATGAGAGCCATCCCCATGTTGCTGGGGATGACAAGAAAGAGCTAGAACGATCCACAAGTTCTAGCTCCGGTTCGGTAAGAAACAGTGGGATTTTCGATTACATTTTTTTGGGTCAAAAAGTCGTCGGAAACGGTCCTACAGAAAAATTGTTTGTTTTAATAGCTAACACCTATATTTTCTAGCATGTTGCTTTCGGAATTTAAACCTTCAATCTTCGGCGCTTAACCATCATGATGTCTGGAAAAATAGTTATGGAGCTTTTTAAAAAATATATATTTTGTCGGGAAAATGCTTGTTAGGAATCTTTTTTCGAAAAATAAATATCGTCGGAAAAATGTTTTGTCTTCCGACGGAAATTAGGGTTATTTATTTTTAAAAATTTGTGTCCCTTTATGTTAACGAGAATGTGTGTATTATAACCTGGTGGCAGTCGGAAGACGACGGACAAGGAGGGAGGAGGAAGAAGAAAGGTTTGATGCAGAAAATAAAAGAGAAGCTTCCGGGACACGGCGAGAAAGATAAGGCAGCCGCACACAGCAGCGACACCAAAGTAAGTAGCGCTGGTGCAACGGTGGAGCATCATGACGAAAAGAAAGGTTTCATGGACAAGATTAAAGACAAGCTTCCCGGTCATCACTGATTTTAATATATTCTCTATACTGTTTCTATTTCTGTGTTTTTTTATAAGTTTTAATTACTAAATAAATAATAAAGCTAATAATAAAAAGAAAATTGAGAGAGATGAAGAGATTTCAAGTGTGTGAGAGTATAAAAGATAAAATTAGAAATGGTTTTTGATGGTTGTACATTAATCATAAGTGATTGCTAATATGATTGTAACGTATGTAATGGTTTGAGTTGTGTTTGTAATTTTGTATCTGTTCTTGTTTTTTCTCTTTTCATGAGACATATGAAACCCAATCAAATTTTCATTAATTCTTTAAAAACACTCATTTTTACTCTAATATTTTTTTAAACACCTCTATATTTTAATATCATCTACTTTTATATTTTTTTCTATATATAAAAAATATTTATGTTTTTATATTCATATTCATATTATTTAAAATACCAAAACATTATCTAAAAAGTAACAATTACATAACCTAAAAATTAAAAATCACAACATAAAACTAAAACACATAATATTAAACATAATTAAAGATGTTCGATTGAATCAAACGAGCAATCCGAATACGTTGAACGTTCGCTTTTTCATGGGTCATAGTTTCTTAAACGCTATTCATATTTAACAATTATGATATAAAATCTCTTTCCTATTGATAATCTCTTGTTTGATTGGGTCAAGTGGATCCCTAAAAAGGTGAATTTTTTTTTGGAGAGCAGGGTTAGACAAAATCCTGACCAAAGTAGGGTTGGCAACACAATTTGCGTCGCTTGTGGGGTTGCGCTTGAAACAATGGATTATCTTCTTGTTCAATGTCATTTTGCTGATTTGGTTTGGTAGAAGATTAAAGAGCGGTGTAACAAGGATGTAATATGGGGGGATTCGGTGGAGGAAAAACTCAAGTTTAAAGAAAGATCTTTTGGTACCAAGGTGTTCAAAAAAATGGATCTAAGCATTTCATTAGTTACTCTATGGTTCATACGGAGGGCAAGAAACGATAGAATATTCAATAATGTCAGAAGGGGCCGGAGAAAATCGTTGAGGAGATTAAGACACACACGTTCAATTGGATCAAGAATAAGGCAAAATTCAACTCCTTATCATGGAATAATTGATTTAATTTTACTTTAAACTTGTAATTCGGGTGTTTTCATCTTAGCTTCTTGCTAGGTTGGGTCTATTTTTAATTTAATAATATCTCTGTTTTGCTGTTAAAAAAAATGTGGGTGACAATAAAAGTTGAACATCTTCGTTTTATTCATCCGTGGCCTATTGGGGTTACACAAGGGCTTTCGCCAGGTTCAATAGAAAGAGATGCGGTTCATGTAGTGATAACCATTTCGCCAATTCTAAGCCCGCCATCTTATTTAAAGTTGGTGACTAAGTGGTGAGGAAATTGAATTTAGGATGTGTGTTTTTGTGGTGGATGATAGAGACGCAACAAGTGGTGAGGAAATTGAATTTAGGCTTTTAAGTATCAATTAGCTTTAAGGATTAAGGATTTTAAGTTGCTTAGTACCAACCCTCGACCCTCAATGGTGTACAACTAATCCGAACAAATGCATTTCACTGAACCCAAAAAAAAACTCTAGCCAACGAATTTGTGTTCATGATTCTCTTTTTTATTTTGCACTCAACTCAAAACACACACAATTGTTTGCCATTTTTAAAAACGTTCCCAACAGGCTTCTAAAGACTTCTGTGGTATTCACGAGTGGCTTCCAACACTTGTCGTCACTCACAAACTAGTTTCAGTTCCGACCATCCACACAATTATGTATTCAACCAGTTGGTTGTATCTAACAATAAGCAGGTTTAACCATTTTGAGAACCAAGGCGACGTAAAACCTATGGCCCTTTTCCAAATGTCATCGTTATAAATAGTGATGGGTGTAAGATTTTTTATAAGGGGAGGTAAAAAAGGGATTGACTACGTATTAAAAAAAAGTAAATTGCAGAAATCGTCCTTTATTTTTATACCTTTTTTTCATATATTGTCATTTAGCCCAAAAATTGTCAGAGATCATCCTTTATGTTTACAAATCTTGCACGTTACATCCTTTGGCCCTAACGCAGTTAAATTTCTCAGTTAAGTCTGGTCATGTGCAATGCACATGATGTTACTTTTGTAATTTTACCCATTTAATTAAAAAATATGTTAATTAAAATATCTATAAACCCACACACTCTCTTCTCTCTCTCTAATTGGGTTAGGGTCAAAGGACGTAACGAGAGAGAGAGAGAAGAGAGTGTGTGTGTGTTGAGAGAGAGAGAGAGTGGGTTTATAAATATTTTAATTAACATATTTTTTAATTAAATGGGTAAAATTATAAAAGTACCCTCATGTGCATTGCACATGACCATACTTAACTGAGAAATTTAACTAAGTTAGGGCCAAAGGATGTAACGTGCAAGATTTGTAAACATAAATGACGATCTCTGACAATTTTTAAGCTAAAGGACAATATATGAAAAAGGGTATAAACATAAAGAACAATTTCTGTAATTTACTCTAAAAAAAATTAGGCTTAAAATATTTTTGTTAAGTAGCCAAATAGGATTAGACATTTTTAAGTGTAAAACAAAAACTTGAATTGGACTATGGGCCTCAATAATTTTGTTGAAAAGTGTACATACATTTATCTTCTTCAATTTAATATCAACCTCATTTTATATCAAACTATATAATCTTGTTAATTCATTTTTTCTTATGCTTTGTTTTATTTCTTAAATGAGTTTGAGAGTTGATGCGCTGAGAGCTAGAGGCCTAGTAGCGGAATAGGCTTGGAGCTGAGTCGACTTGATGCGGGTTGTTGGTCTACCCGTTTTGTCTCTAACGGATATGCGGGTCGTGGAGATCTGTGGGTTAGTCCATTTTCAAGATGGAGCCTATTTAAGGGTCAGATAGTACAAATGAGATCATTCTCATTTTTCTCTCGTCGATGTTTATTCTCTCCCAACAGGCGCTCTCTAGGGTTTCATCGAGTTGATGATTTTCTCAGGTTCTTTGTATGTGTATCAGATTATCGTATTGATAATATGAGTTCTTGTTATTAGTGATGTATTGTATTTTGTTTGTTCTTTGAGTCTGTATTCTAGATTCAAGCATAAAATTTCTATGTATAGAGGCCCATCAAAAAGAGAGGTAGAGTAAGAATACATTAAATCTTTTTTCAATTTGGTTTCTAGTTTTTTCTCTTTCTCCACTTAATGATGTTTGGTGAAATGATTATGATTATGGTTGTAACTTTTATACGATTGGATTAGTGGTTTATTGTTGATAATTTTTAGTTCATTGAATACAAATGTATTATAATTTAATATATTATTTTTGTAAATATGCACGTGTAATCAAAATGTCCGATATATGTATGGAGTTAAAAATATCATGTTCATAGTTATGTACAAACACAGGCCAAGGATTTTGGATGCACATATACACACTTAGGTTATAGTGAGGAATGCATAGTGCGAGAAACATTGAAGAATACTCGATTGAGCAGAGAGACTGAGACATATATATATATATATATAATTAATGAATTAATATTTTATACATTTATAAATAACTCTTTTGGCCCAATCCATTATAGAACTTCTTATAGTGAGTCAAGAGTACTAGACTAGCCCAACTTAAAATCTAAAAAAAAACCACTTTAGTAATTACGTTACTTCACTAGTTCACCCTCAGAGACTCAAAGTTCTCTCCTCAATTCAAGTTTCAAATCGTCTTTGCCTAAAATTCCTAACCCTGATCGGACGCCGCCCTCACGAGCAGCCTTTTCGGCTCTGCGATCTAACACTAATCGGACGCCGACACCGATTCCGATATCACCAATACAGGCAATAATGTTCGCTAATAATAGGTTCGGGTCGTAACGGTAATATAACAACAACGACACTCACAATGGGCTATGATAAAAAAACACTCGATTTTGAATACAACTTCGTTTTAAAAAAATTATATCGAAACGTTGAAAAAAATATATAAAAACAACGGCGCATTCTATTTTTTTTTTAAAGTTAACAAACGAAAGTTATTATAGAAAAATTAAATTATTAAATAATTAAACGGGTTAAAAGCGTAAATTATAAATAAAGTAGGAGTTAAAATACAGTTAACAAATATTGAAGTTCGATAGAGGAAAAATATTTACGACAAGAGTGTACTATAAAAGTCTGTATTCATGTCGATGGAAGATCTAGAAGGCAGAAATATTGGATGACTGATTCAATCTATGTTATTATGTGATGAATTAAATAAAAGCAAACCAGTAGCCCTTCTATTATGGTGCAAATCTATACTATATAATAAACTAGCTTAGACCCCGTATATTATACACGGGGTGAAAAATATCATATATAAAATTCTAAAATCTTTATATATTTTTTTTACAGGTGTAAAAATGTATTACATATACTAAGGATAAAAAATAAAATTTAAAATATATAAAAACTAATATATAATTGAGTTTTGAAAATACGTTAATTACTATTTAATATAATTTGACTTTCATTACTACTTGATTGAAAATAAAAGTTAAATAATTAGATTTTAAAGTTTTTATGATAAAAGATAATTTAAATAAATGTATTTTATTAGTATAATTAATATTTTTTTAAATATATTATTATTATTAAAAGATGGAAATGTATTTAATAGGAGAGAGAGGCGAGAAAAAAATGATGAGGGTGAATATGGAGGCGACATGTGGCAAGAAAAACCTTTATTTATTAGATAGTATAGATAAAGGTTTTTGTATGCCACGTGTCGCGCCACCATATTCAATTTCATCATTTTTTTCTAGCCTCTCACTCTTATTAAATGCACTCATATCTTTTAATAAATTATTAATTTTACTAATAAAACACATTTATTTTAAATTATCCTTTATTATAAAAAAACTTTGAAATCTAATTATGTAATTTTTATTTTCAATCAAATAGTAAATGAAAGTCAAATTAAATTAAATAGTAATTCACGTATTTTCGAAACTCAATTATATATTATTTTTTATATATTTTGAATTTTGTTTTATATCTTTAGTATATGTATAATAATACATTTTTACACCTGTGTATTGATATTTTTGAGAAATTTATCAATATATAACTCATACGTGTGTATTACCTAATTAAAATTTGACTTACACGGGTGTATTACACAGGTCTAAGCTAGTATACTATATATAACTCATACGTGTAGGTTAAGGGAAAAAAAATAAAAAGGGATGAACTTTTTAACTTCAGCAAATGGATGAACTTTTTAACTTTAAAAGTATTCATCTAGACAAGTCAATGTTAGTGGACTTCACCAAATATAAAATGGGAAAATTACCAAAATGTCATTTGACTGGTCAAACTTATTAAAATGATCAGACTTTTTTAGACTACTAATTCATTGTCATTTATGCCAATAGACGGCTAAAGACGGCTAGTTTAGCCGGCTTCTAATTCCGTGTCAAGTACCGTTTTGTTAGAGTTTTAACCAACCAGATCTCGACACGTGGCGGCACTGACTTTTTAGCAGGCTAAAGCCGTCTATTTAGACGGCTTAGACGGGGTCGATTTTAGCTGGCTATTTGACTTTCCTTAGCCGGTTATTTGAATGTTCATAGCCGGCTATTTTTCTTAAAATAAACACAACAATCATATAATCTAAGTTTAATGTCTTAAAATAAACACAACAATCATATAAAAAGTAGTGCTTACTAAAATTTAACTGAATTGTAGTTCTAGTCTAATGGTTTAAACATTTTAGCAACAAAGCTTGGGTCTCGGGTTCCAACCCGGCAGCCCTCATTTTTTGCTTCTCTTTTTTTGTTTTGTTTTGCTTCATTCACACACACAAATATTTTCATGGTTATGCCAACATCAAATTCAAATGTGAATTTTTAAACATATGGATCGAACTTTGTTTTTATTTATTTATTTATTTTTCTCTTTGGGGCAATTATTCTTTAATCGAAAGAACACTAGATTACTAAACTGTTTTGTTTCTTTGTAATACATAAATGAATGCGCTGTTTATATACACGTATTATAATTTTCAATATACATATAAATTCTTTAACTTGTAGAAAGAAAAATATATAATAATAATAAATTCATAAATATTTTATTTGGCATACGTTCTAAAGTTTTGTCCACGAACAACCGGTGGGATTTTAAAAGATAAGTTACGATAATAATAATTGTAGGTTTTCACGACGTCTAATTCCACACAAGAATTTTAAACCGGGTTTTGACGTTTTTTTACAATTCTAAGTCTTTTACTTCATCTCAAACACTTTGAATCATCCAACTAAATAGAAGTCACGTTCACTGTCGAACACTAAGAGTAGTAATTTATTAGAATGATATATGTTTTTTTTGGATTAAAAACTATAAAAAAACATTAAAACACGTATTCAAGTTACTGAGTTGAACGATCTTGGCCTATTAGGTCATCTTTAGATATTATTGAGTAAAACAACGTTTTAAAAATCCTAACTTGTAAAACATAAGAAGTTTTGAAAAATAAAATTTTCATTTATAAATAATCTGATTTATAACTTTATTGAACTTAGTATCAATAAAGTTCGTATCCCTAAACATTCTCGTCCGTTCGTTTCCAAAATCTAAGATTCTCAATCGTTCCGTTCTTGTTATCTCTTAATCGTCCCTGCATTATAATAATTGTATAATTATTATTTCGGGCATTCTTAAACCGAGTTACTACAAGTCGCAAGATCAACTCATCTTCTTTGCAAGAATCAATGTGAGTATATCATTACCCCTTTTCTACTTTTATCGTTTTGGGGTGAAAAATGTCAGCCTTTACTTTATCAAAATCTTGTGAAACAAACCATACATGATAACATTTTCATAACTTGAATGGGTTAAACAGTAATTACACGTTCATACATCGCTAAGTCCCTCTCGCTACATCATACATGACCATTAACTTGTTATAAGCCAACGGTACTACAATTGTGGATCCACATGTGTGACATACTGTTCATTACCTCGGATAGGATGTTGAATGATCGAAACCTGACATACATCACGATTTGGTGGATTCCAAGTCTCTTAGAGGACATTCTCGTCATTAGGTTTGGTCATGGACTCGTGTACTTATGTTTAAAATTCATGTTTGATTATATTATTATGTTTCGTATCTTATCTTTATATGTTATAAAAACTGTGATTGCTCACCAACTTTTTAGTTACCCATTTTCTACATGTGTTTCAGATGAAATATCTAAATAGTGGATGTTTGCTCACGTAGGACACTTTGGACCTAGCTTAAATAAAATTTGGCAAACTCTATGTTTATCTTGGACTTTTATTTATGTCTTTGTGTTGAATTGGATTATTAAATATTTCAACATTAATAGAATTTCTTTATCACTTGTGTTGTGATTTTAATTCGTTACGCCCTCGTGATTCCGCCTTGACGGGGGGGGGGGGGGGGGTTGACACCTAACCTTAACGTTAGGGACGCCCCTTTGTCCATGATCGCGCTTGTGACAATGTCAATGCCATCAAGAACGGGACCCGCCATTTTTGTGTGAAGCACTTGATAGGATGATTGTGCACTCTTGTTTCTTTAACGGTAACCAAGTTTCTTTACTCTTCCACTTAAGTCACTTTAACATTTTTCAACTACAAAATAATATTGTTCCATTGCTATCAATTTTTTTAAATGTGAAGATTAAGTGGTAAATGGAACAACTATGAAACTTGGTTGCTATTTAATGATTACTAGCTTAAAACCGTGTACTACACACGGGGTGAAAATATCAATACATAAAATTTGTAAATCTTTATGTATATATTTTACATGTGTAAAAATGTATTACATATACTAAGGATAGAAAACAAAATCCAAAATATGTAAAAATTAATATAAAATAAGGTTTCAAAAATACGTAAATTTTCATTTACCATTTGATTGAAAATAAAAATTACATAATTTGATTTCAAAGTTTCTTATAATGAGGGATAATTTAAAATAAATGTGTTTTATTAATATAATTACTATTTTCTTTAAAAATACATTATTATTAAAAAATAGAGGTGTATTTAATAAGAGAGGAAGGCGACACGTGACATTAAAAACCTTTATTTATTAGATAGTATAGAGTATAGATTTTCCTGAGTTTAATCTATGAGATAACACTAAATAACTAGTTTTATACCCGTCGGGTGGCCAGATACTTAAATATCATAATACCATCTGTAATTATAAACAATGTAATAACATGAAAAATTGTATTTTCAATCTATTTCTCTATTACCTTACTACCACAAAACAACCTTTTCACAAGAATTTGTAACAGTTCAGAATATTCAATTAACATTACTATTCACACCTATTTCAACTAAATCCTACAGGTCCGATTGTCTTCAGATTGAAGTAACTCCCTAAAGTAATAAATCCTTAAATAGTATATTTACATTCGAACCAAGTGCATCTGCAAGATCTCCCAACACTGTTAAAACAAATTATCAGAAATATAACCCGAGTAAGAATGCTAGACACGTTCGTTTTCTGATCACCTTCAAGCTGAATGACCATTAAGACAACTTTAAAAACCATATGAATAACAAATTTAAGAGTACTAACCATGCAAATTCTGAAAGATTCACAAAAAAACCTGGCCTGGTTCAGAGTCTTGAACAACATGGATTACAGCATAATTTCTTCTTGAAGTCCTTCAAAACTGTATTGTAACTAAAATCTTTTTTGATCCCTGCACAGTTGTCAAGCCTTTCCTACTACGTTGCTGAATGCGAATTAGATATCACACATCAACCAAAAAAAATATGAAAAATAAAAACAATTCGTATTCGGGCACAGTTGTCATCATCCAAGTGATCCGAACCGTGTAAATATGAAATTAAGTTGCACATCTATATAAAATATATATATATAAAAGAAGAAAAAAGAATGGAATATGAAGATCAACCTTGTGCAAGAAATTAACATCACCAACATAATTTTTGCATGCCCATACATAATCACCATCACTCTTGAGAGCATAAGTAACCATATCATCAATTAGACGGTGTTCATACCTAGAAATCATTACAAAAAGGCAATGACAAAATGAGAATTCATAATTCTTGGAATACAAAAATGAATGCTTTAGCTACTCACCATATTCCAGCAGACTCAAACTTTGACTTCCGGTTGGTTTCATAGACTTCTTGAAATATGTCCTTTAACTTGAGGCACAAATGCTCCTTGATTTCAATAATAAAAAAAAAACTTCAGCTGCAATGATAAGGAACAACAGCATCAATTTCTTTGTGATGTCCAACCTTTATAATTATACATCATGTGCATCATTTTCTTTTATACAACATCAGCTCTCATTTGATGAAACAGAAACAATAAAAATGGTGATGAAACAAAGATCACTCAGTTTGAAGAAGCTCCTGATCTAAACAAAATAGTTGCATGTTTTTTAAAATAATTTCAGCATCAATGCAAACTTGAACTTCCAGGAGGTTCTAAAGTCTGCATATGGTTTATAGCTTATGACAAAAACTTGTTTATGGGGATCAAATTAAAATGGCATCACAAGCAAATTGAAGAAATCCATGATAAAACTAACCGAAAATAATTTAAACTAAACACAAATAGGTACATAGTAAATCTGTTTTAATCCAAATAATGACCGGTGTCTCATGTCTGTGAAATGCCTGTCACAAGATACCATAACAATCCATGAGATACAAAAAGATAAAAACAAAGAAAAGATGTCACTTACAGATACTTCAGAACCGTATCCATCCATAGCCTTTAGAACAGTGGGACCAACACCTTTCCAACACTCCTTAATCTGCAGTTATCCTATAGAAAGCATTCCTGTAATTACGCCTCTAGAGTGGCATCAGCCTGCATACTACTGACTTGACAAAAAAGTATATTTAGAGAATTAATTCATCTGGTCCGAATCCAAAGGAAATCAACATTACTACTGACTTGAATTCTAAATTTAATTCACAACTTACAATTTACCTAAGTTGACGATGGAATTTGTATGCAATTTGAGAGATACCTGCAACCTTGATTCAAAACAGTTCATATTTGAGTAAACAACTTGATACCTTCTCAATCTTGAAGGAACAGAAGAGACGTGGGTCGGTTATTAAAGCGTTGTGTGTGGGGGGTAAAGGGGTGATGTGGGGAGGGGAAAAAGGAGGCAAAACCGTCCTGTAACCGCTGGCAACTGTCGCTTCTAGAAGGAATTTATACGGTCCAGATTTAGTTTTAGATTGATCTAACGGTTCATATTCAACTTGCTAGCGGTTACACTATCTGCTGGCGATATATAATAACCATGCTTTATAATTGTTCTATTTTGGTTCTTTAATTTAAACAAGTTTGAAAAATATAACAATGAAACAGTATTAAAACTCTAGTGGTTTTTATAGTTAAAAAAACAGTTGAAGAGTTGAGTGACTTTAGTAAAATGGTATTCAAACTTGGTTACTATTTCATGACTGAACATTGAGGGCCTAAACAATATTACCAAGAGAAATCAAAACAAACATTATGACATAAACCAAGAAGTTGAAGAGCAACTACGGGTGTAGAAAATACTCAAACTGCCATGCACGTAGAATCGACACACAGCTATCAGGAAGCCCTCTTTGTGGCCTCCAAATATGTTGATCCATCGTAATGAATTTCTGATCATGTTTCTGCTGTCTAAGCTCCTGATCCACAAATCTCAGCATGGAAATCGCGATTCCATTCTCATTTGAATCCGTCTCACCAAGGCTTCTTGAGACAACTTTTATCTGTCTGTTAATTGCATCTTTCAAGCACCGAAAATGGCTTGAAATCGTCTGGAGCGAGTGTTGTGTAGGCTTTGCAGCCCCACACCCAGCAATTACTTCAAATGA
This sequence comes from Smallanthus sonchifolius, assembly GCA_023525975.1. Lineage (NCBI taxonomy): Eukaryota > Viridiplantae > Streptophyta > Magnoliopsida > Asterales > Asteraceae > Smallanthus > Smallanthus sonchifolius. The sequence continues at coordinate 76,949,381 of CM042033.1, forward strand.
TGATATAATAATCTGCATTTCGTGGTAATATTGTTTGTATCTTCTGTCAACCTATGCACAGAGAATATGTTTGTTCTTGAGTTCTTGGTTTTGCTTTCTTCAAAACTCCATTGGTTTTAATGAAAAGATAAAGATTGAATCTTGAAAAGATATGATGAATTTTTTTTTTGCTCTTTTGTTTTTACAAATTTCAAAAGATAATAAACATAAGTTTGAGAATATTTTTAGATTTATAATGGACTTAACATATTTCATATTGGTTTCTAGGAGAAATTTGAAAAAAAAAATTGGTTTCAAGGTAATTCGCTACCTCAGGTGGCGACTCTAGCAAAGGTGGCAGGACTCCGCTCACGTGGCAAGCTTACTCACCGCTGAGGTGGCAAGCAGACTCTTTAAATCTGCTTGTTGAGGTAGCAGACTCTACTTGTCCTTGTTCTTGACGAGAAAGTTTTGGGTTTTCTTTTCATAGATTCCATGCAAAGTCCGCTTACCACCTCAACGGAGTCACCAGTCTTGCCAACTTAGCTAGAGTCTCGCCAACTTAGCTAGAGTCCGCTACTAAAGGTAGCAAACCGCCTAGAAACCTGCTTTCAAATTTCACCTCCTGTAAGTCCCTCATAAATCCGAAAAGTTCTAAAATTTGATTATCTTGTTCATATAAAAATAGGAAACTCAACATAAATGATAGCTTGCTCATCTTGTTCTATAAATCTTGTTTCTCAGAAGCTGAGAGTAGACTGGAATCTTGTTGGTTTTTTTGTTCCCCTATGGAAATCATTCATGGATTCCAGTTTAGAATGTCGATCTTTCTTGATATGAACAGTTAGGAGTTGAAGTTAGTTAAATGTCCAACCTAATGGTTAGTTAATAACACCTTTTTATCTTCATCAAGACATTACATGCTTAGAATTTAGAAATATTCTTTTGTAGCAACTTGATTCCTAAGACATTTTAAGTCGTAAAATAATAAAAGCGTCCACACAGTTTGACGGTAATTCACTTGTTTATAATTTATATTACCGAAAAAGAAAAAGACATTGATTTTGTCTCCCGATTTCCCCTTCGTATTTCCATGGCAAAAACCCGCACCACCAGAAAAACCCTAGATTCTTACACCATCAAAGGAACCAATAAATCCATCAGACGTACCTTCAATCTCACTTTTTCTCCTTCAATCATCTTCAATTTCATCGTGATTTGGTTTCTAATGATTAGGTTTTTTGTTTTCTTTTTCATAAATCAATCGGCGATTGCGTGTTGATGCGACCTTCTCATCCGTCGAAGCCGTCGTATGTAGCCAAAGTTGAAAATATTGAGGCCGACGTCAGAGGAAGTAACGTTAAAGTTCACGTGCAGTGGTACTACCGGCCGGAGGAATCGATCGGTGGCCGGAGGCAATTTCACGGCAGCAAAGAGGTTTTCCTCTCCGATCACCGTGATGTGCAGAGCGCCGATACAATCGAAGGCAAGTGCACGGTTCATAGTTTCAAGAGCTATACGAAGCTTGACGCCGTTGGAAACGATGATTTTTTCTGTCGTTTTGAGTATAATTCTGCCACCGGAGCCTTCAATCCTGATAGAGTGGCCGTGTATGTGTAACCTTTCATCATTGTTGATTGATTGATTCAGTTCATTAATTTGAGTGTTTGTTGAATTGTAAATTGGGAATCAAGTGTTTGCCCTAATTTAAATTGGGGATTAAGAATCAAATTACCAATTTATTTCAAATTGCAGGTACTGTAAGTGTGAGATGCCTTACAATCCTGATGATTTAATGGTTCAATGTGATGCCTGCACAGATTGGTAGGTAGTGTTTTATAGAATATTAAATAATATTGCTAGCATTTGAATGCTTGAATGATCTCTATGGTTGAATATTTTTTCACTGTTTATGGTTTAGGTTTCATCCTGCTTGTATAGAGATGATACCAGAGGAGGCTAAACAGATAGAGCATTTCTTCTGTGCAAACTGTTCAACTGAAGAACAAAAGCTGCTCCAAAATTCTCATGCTACTTCCAGACATACAGATATGAAGGTAATTTTGTGTCTTCTCAATACTAAATTAATGATCATGCTCCAGTTTGCATCACTGGTTCACGGGTTTACATTTTCTGGGTTTCTTGAAAATATTCAATCTTTGAAAACTTTTTTCTTATTAGAAGTTCCAATGGGGCGTATTTATTTATTGTTTGAGTTGTTTTGTATGGTTTCTTTTTTGATCTTTCTTTATTGGTGTATGGTAATTATAAGAATATTAGCTTGGTCTTGTGATTTTGATATTGGAGAGCGCCCCATATGAGGTTAAACACTTAAACGTTTCAGTTTTGTGATAAGTTTCTTAAAACTAAAGGGCATGTAAACCGTTAATAGGAACCTATTTTCACCAACATTGTCAATTATGAGAACATGTTGAATTCTACAAAAATTAGCCACCAACTTCATAAGAAAACTCACATTTTGTAGTTTTATGCTAATGTGTGACCCTAGTTACCTGTCGCTAGTAAATCTTGGCTGATTAATCATCTTTTTTATGTGGATGCCAATGAAGATTGACATGTCATCGAATGATCCACGTTGGCAATTATTATCTGCATTTTCATTTATTTTATTTTATTTGATCTAGCTTTTGGTGACTACTCTGGCAGCCACCTCCGCTCCACCACTCTGGCTGGCAGCCACCGCTCATCCCCCTCCCTTTTCTCCATTCTTTTTGACCGGCGAACACACACACTGCACACTTTCTGCTCTATACCTACTCTACTCCTAAAATCACCACCTGCACTCCCCAAGATTTGAACCCACAATCATTTGGTTGGGGAGTACACCACTTTACCACCAGGATGTCTCCTTGAGGACCTTTCCTCCATTTACAAACCAGATTTTGTTGTTTCTGCAGCAGATGAACATGAAGTGGCCGAGTTTGCAACTTCATTATTGTAATTTGAATGAAAATATCTTCTCCTACTCCATCGTTAAACCACAACAACCACCATCATTTTGATGATAGTTACAAGATTGTTGACTGCTTATTAAACAACAAGCAGTTTTTGTTATTCTTGTTGTCATGCATATGTATGTTTACGCGTGTATATATAAATTCACACCCTGATTAATATAAATGCATATTGCAAAATTAATTTAAAAAATACACGTCAACGTTTTGTACACGTGAAAGCTGACATGCGCATCAGCCATCATCGTTTTACAGATTTCAGGTAACTGATTGAAATAAATGTGTGTTAGGGTGTAAATGAGCTGAGTCGCTCGTCAACTACTCGGCCCAGCTCGTTTATATCCGTCTGGAGTTGAGTGAAAGTATGTTCCTATTTCATGCATCAAACCCTAACTATTACATTTTTGTATCAACGTCTATGTAATCTCCCATATACTTTTCTGGGCTACTGAACGATCTGAATCTTATATAGTTAAATATCAAAATTTCTTTACAAGTTCGTTGCATCGCATCGCATATGTGCATATTTCTTTACATTTTGTTGATCTTTACCTCCTGGACAAAACCACGCACTAGCAGTTGCATGTGAATCTTGATGGAAGATTTGCGGTCTAATTACCATCTGAATCCGAATTTAACCTGGTGAATGTTTATGATATTTCAGGTGGGGATAAAGCGCCTTCGGAGGAATCAAACCTAAACCTGCTCTTCGAATATATAAATCTATGAAATGACAACAACAGTGACGCCACAAATCAACACCATGAGAAAGCAAATGTGTTGTGATACAGTCAGTAAATCTTAATGTATATATGTTTCTGAAAAAGGATATGTTTTCTGAGTTATGTAATCTAGGTTCTCCTACTTAGTTCTTGTGGTTTCCAGTGTATGTGTGTATCAATAGTTGTGTTTCTGATGTATACCTCATATATATATATGTAAAATCTGTACCTTTCTTAGGTTTTGTTTGCATGTTTTTGAATAACTTAAAATGTGTCTGTAGGGCTTTTCATGAATCCTTCTTGTTTTGGTGGTTGTTTCATTGGACCTTTGTGGTATAACAATCAAACCTGAAGTATAAATCTGTAAAACATTAGGCTTTTCCAACATAACCTTTTTATACCTTCTATAATGGGATTGTTGTTGTCTGAGTGGTGCTCACCAGAATTCAATCAAAATGGAATCTTAATTTTAAGTTTTTACCCCTTTGGATTGTAGAATTGTTGGAATTGAAATTTGAGTTTGAATTGATAATATGTTTGATTTGAGAATAAAGTGAAATGGAAATGGAACTAGTCTGATATTTATTCAAATAAGACAAATTGGATTTTGATAATCCAAAATATAACTGATTGGTTGATAATAATCTATATTTATAATTTGGCCAGTGATTGTTGTTAAGGGCGATCCCAATTGCATAATCATCATATATTTACATTCACTCGATTTTGCTTATATGTTTCTTTCATTTCGTTCAAAGTCATCAAAACAAGTGTAAATCGAGTATAAATCTATGATAATTATGCTACTGGGACTATCCTTGGCAACAAAATTGAAAATCATCAAATCAACCATTTGACCAATGAGTATTACCAAAATAGCCATTCTTTTTTAACTTTACCAAAATATCTAACCAATTAGGTGATGCCATGTGTTAAAAAAACGAAATAATATGCCAAAATTTCGCTACCAGCGAAATATTATGTAATAATTTCGCCACCAAATTTTCAAAATTTCGCTCCAAAAAAAACAAAATTTTGCCATGGAGATAGGTTATGGCAAAATTTCGCCATTTTTTTCTAAATTGTAGTTTATGTATTTTTTTTTAAACCTTAATTAATTTAAAATTCTTGAATATAATAAATAATTTTTTTACCAACCGATAATTCATTATTTTAATTTATATTTAATTAAATAAAATATTATTTTCAAACAAATATTTATACCACTCTCTACCTTTCATTTTTCTCAACCAATCCTCACCCATAAAGTTACCATTAAACTTAATCCAATTTATTATCAAACTTCTCTCACTTTCATAAACTTATCCCAATTATCAAGTTATCATCCGATTATCATTTTATCATCAAACTTCTCTTGTAAAACTCATCCAATCACAACTAATTTTTTAGTAATGTCTTGTAATATTATATTATGTACCGGTGGAAAATGAGAGTTTGTTAACGGTGTTGAGGAGTATGTTCCTCTACAAAATAAATGTTGCGTGTTTTCTGTCTACCTACGAATATTAATTACGTTGCATTGAAAAATCTTGTTTATGAAAGATGTGGGTTTAAGATTATCACACGCTTTTCTTATAAAATGTCTACTTACATGTAACACCAAAAAATTTAACCCAATTTAAACATTTTAAAACACGCGGAAGTTAGGTTCCAAAACGACATTTAACGTATCCACACGTTAAGTTTTACAAACACGAATTAAACTAACATAATTTTCACAAATTAGTTTAACATGCCCCAAAATTGATTTTCAACCATACCCCAAAATTGATTTTCAACCTATGCAACCCCCTCGTCGACTGACCCGTTTGCATATTTAGGCTATTAACAATCATAAACTCGTGTTTAAACTACATTTATGATCACCTACATGTTCTAACATATATTTGTTAGTTATCAACCCCCAAACCCAGTACCACTACTCGTATTTTACTCTTGAAGTGTTTGATTTCAAGTTCAATCATTTAATTGTTTAGGCATACAAAGACCTATAACTTACACATGTATTGACCCATACAAGTCCTAACGTTTCACCATTCATCAAATTGACATATCCACATGTCTATTGCGAGAACCACTGCTCGCTTTCTCGCATGGAGTATTTGACTCCATGCCGACCCATGAAGTATCCACACTTCATGTAACCCGTGAAGTACTTTACCTTTCTACCACTCGTGAAGTATTTGGCTTCACGTAAACACCCCCATGAAGTATCCACACTTCATGTAATCAACCAGTTTACCGTTTTAGCACCAACGGTTGACTTTTACCACATTAAGTCAATTCTAGTCTAATGTTACTACATTCTACATTTTAGTTGACTCTTGACCACATTGAGTCATTTACACCATTTAACCACATTTGCACATTCATGTTTGACTATTAACCACAAAATCTAAATACATCTATTTACCTCATTTGCACATTCAAGTTTGACTATTAACCACATCGTCTAATTACACCATTTTATCACATTTGCACATTTAAGTTTGACTATTACCCACATAGTCTAATTACACCTATTTACCACGTTTGCACATTCAAGTTTGACAATTAACCACATAGTCTAAATACATCTATTTACCACATGTGCACATTCAAGTTTGACTATTAACCACATAGTCTAATTATACCAAATCAACATATTTGTTTGACCCTATACCAACTAAAATCAAATTACACCAATTCCACCATTATCCACAATGGATTGACTTATTCATAATTCCTCCATGAAGTATCCACACTTCATGTATTCAATCAAAATTACCAGTTACACTAACGGGTCGACTCAACAACATATTAAGTCAATTTAAAACCGCATTCCACGTTTCCCCAATTAGATGACTCTAACTACCTCGAGTCTTTTATTCCATTTAACTACATTAGTTAATATAGTTTGGCTAGTTACCACCTAAACCAATTTACACACATTCTTACACCTCAATGGTTTAGCTTGACTAAATTTTCACATTGAGTCAAACATACAAGTTCTACCATAACAATTAAGCATTGACTTTATACCACACAAGTCAAACACATTAATAACATGTAAATAGCATACCACATAAACTACTTACACATAGACTACATATCTAATACTAAGTAAGTGCAAAGCACTTACCTTTGTCAATGAAGATTCCAATTCTTCTTCCAAGCTAGCCACTCCATTGATCACCTAAACAATCCATTTGTTTAGTAATCTAGTAAACTCCTATAAAATCACCAATTTGAGGTTTGACACCCACCCAAGATCTTATGATCATTACTATCATCTAACCTTGGTTTATTAAGCTCCATACAAGCTTTTAACCATTACTAAACCAATTCTATCCATTTTGACCCGTTAAGGATTTCACCCAATTTCCACAATTCTATCAATTCATGATTCACCAATTCAATTGTGTTTTATGCTTGAAAGTGTGTGTATATTATACCATAAACACTTATACATACTCAATTCACCATTTGAACACTTCCAATTATAAAACCCCTAAATTGGGTTCTCAAGAACCCTAATTTCCAAATTAGCAAATTGATTGAGGTTTCTTATCAATTAAAGTGTCTATTACCACCATAAACACTTACCAACCCTTAATCCATCAATTAAACATCTCCAATTTCAAAACCCCCAATTCACCCTCAAGAACCCTAACTTTATGATTCTTAGATTAGGTGTTAAAAGGGTGTTATTAACCACTCTTTAACACTAATAAAGCTAGGTTTTAACTTTAAACAAGTTATTAACCATAATCAACCACCAATTCAGCCCTTAACTTGATTTTTACAAAAACCCACCAAGAACATGAATCAATGGAGGTTTTGGAGGAGAAATGATACTTACATGAAGTCTAGATGAAGATTAACACCTCAAATCCCACTGATTTCACATGCAAATCTTCAATTTCAGGCTTAGCTCCTTCTCCCCCCTTTTCTGTGTCACCACTTTCACCACCATATAAATCAGCTTTGGCTGATTTACACAAATGGTCCCTCAACTTCGGTTTTGACCCGCTTTTTACCATAAGTTACTCAAAACCCTTAACTTGCAACATAATACCCTCCAAACTTTTATTTTATTTATTTACACCCTCTTACAATATAATAAGTATATTATAGGATGAAACCCGGAAGTTGGTTCGTTACATTACACACATTCAATTGATATATTGGATGATAGTGATATTTTATATTTTGTAAATGTTGTTTTGAATGACCCAAATCAAGTGTTGTTTCTCTGTATAAAATAAACAAAAATATATAATCAGTTTTAAATAGTTTAATGAGATTAATGAAATAAAAATAAATAATAAACTTACATTAAGATACATTAAACCTTAGAGACTTCCTCCTCGTTGAAAGTTGGATATAATGAAAGAAATTATGATGTATGGCGTTAGGATCAAGAGAAAGTCGATAAAATGCAATTGAAAGTCGATAAAATAGAGTGGGGTTCGATATATATAGAAGAAATTCAAAATTTTCAAAACTGGTTAAACACGTATACCCATGTAGCGAAGTAAATGTCACATCATAACGCTAGATTCTCTGAAATTTCGCTAGATTCTCTAATATTTCGCCCATAGGTTTCGCTAGATTCTCTGAAATTTCGCTGTCACCTTTATGTCAAATCAAGTCTACTTTTTTGCTAGATTCTATGATATTTCGCTCTGAAATTTCGTTGTACCCTATATTTCGGTCTGAAATTTCACCTTAAATCTGACAACATTAAAGAATATTTCACCGCTTTGTTTCGCCAATCAAAATTTCGCCCCTTCGTTTCGCCAATTCAATTTATCGCTGGTATTTTTCACCAATTTTAGATTTCATACTTAAAATACTTTAAACAAAAAATTATTTTTGACATGAACTGATAGCGAAAAAATGGGACGAAATATTATGTGAATATTTCGCCAATTTTAGAAGTCAAAGGCTATTTTGATAAAGTATAGAGTCAACGGCTATTTTGGTAATTACATTAAGTCAAATGATTGTTTTGGTGATTAACCCACCAAATTATTATATGGAGTATTATCGGTCAATGGGTCATAATTTAGATTATTAAAATCCAATTTGCCTTCAAACAAAGGATTTAACAACGATTCTAAATAGTAAAGAAGTTCAGCAAAAGAAATAAGAATCTTTTCTTTCTAACCATCATCGTCCCCACCACCACCACCGCAACCCCACTCACATCACTAGTTATATTTCTACCTTGCCACCACCAAGCCGGTCACCCTTGTTCTAATTTTTTTAACAAATTTATGAATAAAAAATGATTATTTTGTCATAGGTATTACAAGTTTTAATACCTTTAACAGATTTCAGTTTCATTAAAAATCATTTTCTATAATAAACTAGGTTAGAAACCCCATATATTACACGGGTTGAATAAATGCAATGTTATATACTTAGTAATAAAAATTTACATATTAAATATTCATGACATATTATAAAGTTTTTTAATACAAATTTTAGAAACGTTATATAGTTATTTTTTAAAAATATTTTATAAAAAGAATGAAAGAAATATTCAATTTCTAAAAATGTTTTATGAACAAACCTATTTTTTTTAAATAAAAATGTTTTATAAAAAGAATTATAGAAATCATTATTATTTAATAGGTGAGAGAAGCGGTAAACAAAAAATTATAAAAAAACAATTAAAGAAAAATGTGTATAATTAATAGAAGAAAAATGCGGGAAAAAAAGGATAAGGATGCATAGGAGAGTGACAAGTGTTCTCCCAAAATCTTTATTTATTATATAACTAGGTTAGAAACCCCGTGTATTACACGGGTTGAATAAATGCAATTTTATATACTTAGTAATAAAAATTTACATATTACATATTTATGACATATTACAAAGTTTCTTTAATACAAATTTTAGAAACGTTATATAGTTATTTTTTAAAAATGTTTTATAAAAAGAATGAACGAAATATTCAATTTATAAAAATGTTTTATGAACAAACCTATTTTTTTAAATAAAAAAGGTTTTATAAAAACAATTATAGAAATCATTATTATTTAATAGAAGAGAGAAGCGGGAAACAAAATGTTATAAAAATACAATTAAAGAAAAATGTGTATAATTAATAGGAGAGAGATGCGGGAAAAAATGATGAGAATGCATAGAAAAGTGACAAGTGTCCTACCAAAACCTTTATTTATTATATAGTATAGATATAGATTTAAATTTCAAATTCAATTCATTCGAATTTCAATTTCTTTTTAACGTCTTGCTCTTTCAAAAAATATCTTGAGTAAATTACATAGATTATCCTTTATTTATACTATAAATTACACTCTGTGTCCTTTGATTTCAATAAGTACATCACATGTCATTTTCTTACATACTTTTATACACCCTATGTTATTTACACTAACTGGTGTTAAGTTTTTCAGTTAAGTTTTGACATGTGCTTAGGGTATAATGGTCTTTTTACCCATTAAAGGACAATTTATGTAATTTATAAAACATTACCCCATCCCCTTCTTCTTCCCTAAACCTTCCCCTCTTTGGTTTCTTTTGCCGGAAGAACGGGTTCTCGAACCACTGTCTTCATCCTCTCCCTTGGCATCGTATCACCATTAACATGTGGCAAAATCTAAATGGCCAAGTAAACAAACTACTTAAATGGCCAAGTAAACCACCACCTGTTCTATCTACTATCTCTTTATATGCCTGCACCAAGAACATACAACCTCTGTTCTAGTTTTCCGGCAGGTGTGGCCGCCGGTGGGAGGACCACCACCAACGAGATTAACGCCCATCTCCATCAGATTAACGCTGTCAACAAGCATCGTCGCACCTGGTAAATGTAGACCATCTCCACCATCGCCCACCCTCCCCCTCCCCCGTACAACCACCACCAAATCGGACTTAATCAGGGGTCGATTTGGGCCATTTTCAGGTCGAATCTTGTAGTTAAATTGCTCCCCGACACTCCGATTGCCACTCGTTTGGAGTCTCATAGAACTTTTGTCGTTCAATTGCTCTTTACCCTCTCGATTTTGATGCATCGATGGATCCATAACCGAGATAAATTCACAAAGAAATCGGAAAAAGGAAGAAGTGGGTGGTATTAATTTGAAGTTTCAAAAGTGGGTTTTGTGTTTAGGCTAGAAACCATCGGCGACCAGATATTGATTTTAGATTTTTAGATCTAGTTTGATGATGTATTTGTGTGTGTATGTTTGAGGTTGAACCCATAAGTGATGTCTAGGAGAGAGGATGAAGACAATGGCGGCGACATTAGGGTCCCGACACTTCTCCGGGAACCCTTTCTTCCGACAAAAGAAACCAAAGGGGGAAGGTTTGGGGAAGAAGGGGATGGTTTGGGGAAGAAGGAGAAGGGAATGTTTTATAAATTACATAAATTGTCCTTTAATGGATAAAAAGATCATTATACCCTCATATGCAAAACACATGTCAAAACTTAACTGAAAAACTTAACACCAGTTATTGTAAAGGACATATGATATATAAAAATATGTAAGAAAAAAAACTGTGATGTAGTTATTAAAGTTAAAGAAGATAGAGTCTAATTTATACTATAAATAAAAGAGAATACGTGTAATTTACTCAAATATCTTTGTAGCAATATTTAGTTATTATATTTGAAAAGGACGAAACGCAATTGTGAGGCTAAAAAGAGAAACTTTAAAGTCAAGTTCAGGTCATGGCTTCTCATCAAGAGATAGGGACAATGTTGAATTGGAGAATTACATTTTTGACCCTACATTAAGCCATGCACTTAAAAGAGATTTTGTTTCTAATAAATGTTACTTTTTTTCAATAAAAGTGATCCAATAATTATCAATAATTCAAAAGTCAGGCATCATGAAGAATAAAGGAACATCCATTGTCACCAAGTCAACGAAGGACGCCACCATTCAAATCATGTTATAAGTTTCAATAAACATTTATTAAATTGGTTACAATGATATTTATTGAATTTTAGTGGTCAGGCTGTGGGGTATGGGTCTTTGATTTGGAGATGTAACTGTCACGTCAAAAATGAAAGTTACCTATCAAAAAAAAAAAAACATATATATTTTTATTATTTTTTTTTATAAAAGGTAAATTTCTTAATTTTTGTTAAAAGTAAGACTTAAACCCATGAACTACTTAAAACTTGGTGTTCCTAAATAATTTTCCTCTATAATTAGGCCACCAACCCCGATATGAATTTTCAACATGTAACATTGACAAATCCAATAAGCATTTTATTATTACTTTTTTTAACGGCAAACTCACACACACTCTAAATCTACTCCTAAATTTACATCATTTGTCCACGACAATACTAGAACCCACAACCTAGAAGATATTCATAATTGAGTATTGAGAGTGACAAGAGAGAACGACATATAACAAAAATTTTTTTTGCTTAACCTATGAGATACTTGACACAACCACTGTAGCATAGTAGCAGACAACTTAGAGCACGTTTGGTTCACAGAGTTCAATGGAATTGAAATATGAATTTCATTTCTCAATATGTTCGGTTCACAAAATTTACTGGAATTAGAATTTGAATTCCATCCTTAATGTATTTGGTTGAGAAATGTATTAGATTTTGAATTAATTACTTTTGTTAAATTCCTTCACAATTTGGAAAAAATGACGTACCCAGTGCTTGACTTAGCTCCCGCATTTGTGCAGGCCTGGGGAGGGGCGGCCCCATTCCGTTGAATTATGCGAACCAAACTCATTGACAAATGGAACTCAGAGTCCAATTCCATTGAATTATGCGAACCAAACCCACCCTTAGAAAAATCGATTTACCTCTCATGTGATTGACTTAAGCAGGGGCGGCCCAATAGCTTCTAAGGCCCATGCTAGGGCATGGAGCCTAGAGGTGCACAAATCGGATTTTTTTCGGATCCGGACCGGATCCGTCAACGTTGGTCAACGACCGGACACGAGGGAACTGGTTCCGGATCGGATCCGGTTTTGGGAGTGGAGAGGTGGAACCTATTTGGAACCGGATCTGAATAAATATCCGATTTTATCCGATTGGATCCCGATTTTTTGTGTTCGATTTTGTCCGATTTTTGTCCGATTTATATCCAGTCCGCATAAATCCTTAGAAATGTGGATCCGGCGGATCCTAAAAAATCCGGTCCGGTTCTTTTTTATCCGGTTAGGGTCGGATCCGGTTTCGGATTATCTTTCGGATCGGATCCGGATCCGTTTTTTTATACACCTCTAATGGGGCCTCCGAAATTACAGGAACTCCAATGTTTGGGCCTCAATCACAAATTAACATACGGTGGAAATTGGAAAATGGGAATACCCTAATCGTAAATGCTGCCTGGAGTAGGACTGCTAGAGTTAGGGGGTTAAGTGGCTATTTTGGCAACATTGTTGGGAGATCAATCGACGGATCACTTTTTGGAATTTGGGCAAGCGAGAATGGGAGATAAATCAACAGGGAGAGCCGTTAGCGTTAACAAAGGCGTTTACATTCTGCAAATTTGCAATCGACATGAGTCGCGACAAGAAAAATCTCAAATCTGCAATCGACGGTAGTAAATTCAGGCACCGGAATGGGCTGGTGTAACATCCCAAAAAAATAAAACGACAGTTATGATAACGGAATAAATGAACGAGGTATGTCGGGTCGGGTCGGATGGGCCGGCGGGCTGGAAGGGGAGCCTCCCCTATAAATAGCCAAGGTCACCACCCATTTCTCTCATTTGCAACTTCTAGAGAGAGAAACCGTAGAGAGAGAAAGTTGTCGGATCGACCCGAGATTTGAGAAGTGTGTTGCTCCAGAGCTCGTGAGAAGAACCTCCGGATCAGAAACTCGATTCAGGTAACGATAGGGCTAAATCTGAGTTTTTGTTCGTTTTTGGGTTTTTCAGGTTTTGGGTGAAAAAGTAACGTTTTCACGGATAAAACTTAAAGATAAACATAGATTTGAGTTCCTTAATGGAAAGCAAACTTTTTGAAGTAAACAAGTTCGGGATCTTGACGTGATCAGACCCGAAGGCAAAAGTTAGGGTTTTTGCGTAGAAGCAGTTCATGCGTACTTATCAAGTACGCATGAAGATGATCCTGCGTACTTACCAAGTACGTAAGAAGAGGATCCTGCGTACTTATCAAGTACGCATGAAGAGGGTCATGCGTACTTATCAAGTACGCATGAAGAAGGTACTGCGTATTTAGCAAGTACGCATGAAGCAAAGTCTGCGCACTTATTAAGTACGCAAGAACAAGTCCCTGCGCACTTGCTAAGTGCGCAGGCATTAGGCTGGTTAAGTAAAGTTAGTATGTTTAGAATGGTTAAAACGTTAGAGTCGGTATTGGTCTGATGTGTATTTAACTAATCAATTCAGATCGGAAGTGACGTTGTTGGACCTTGTTTAGGACAACCCAAAGTAGCTTATCAGGTGAGTTCTAGAAGCCCTCTTTTAAATGTTTTAATAATGTTTTTGGGCTGGTGTGCATACGTAACGATGTGACTATTTTATAAAACGATGTTTATGAATGTTGTATGTGACGTTTTATAAAATGATGTTTATGAACGATGTTTTGGAAGGAAAGGTTATGAAGGAAAGGTTTATGAAATATTTTGCCAAAAGAAGTTTATGAATGAAGGAATGATTTTTAATAAAACGTACGAATGCTTTAACTGAAGTTTTGAAGTAAAAGAAGTGAATGTTTACGAAAGTCACAAACGAACGAATCTGCCAATATTCCTTAGGGAATGAAGGTTATGGGTATGGGAAGTATGTTATGGGCCTTTACCTTTTAGGGGCCTTTGTGGCTGGCCAACTGTTGTACGACTGGGTGATGACGGTCACCAAGGGGATTATCGTGATCCTTGAAGTTTGGTACGATTTACCTTACGGGGTAGTCGTGCTTGAAGTTTGGTACTTGTGCCCTACGGGGCGCAGTGCTTGAAGTTTGGTACGTGTCATCCTTGTGATGCCGTGCTTGAAGTAGTGTTGAATAACCTAAGTATCGGGCCCTAGGAGTTCTTCACCCGAAGGACAGTACGGTGATTGATGGGCCTAGTGGTGGTGATCTTTAGGTTATTCAGCCAGTATGTGACGTTTGTATTTGACGGTTACGAGAAGGCGCAGATTCGATATGTTCGTTGACTTATGTTTATGAAGTGTTATGTTTTGTTATTGCATTATTTTACGTACGCTTTTTATTAAATGAAGTGTGAAGTTATGTTTTTGGAAAATTATTTGAAGTTAAAGTTTTATGTTAAAACTAGAACTCACCAGCGTAGCTGACTTTTTAGTATGCACATTCAGGTTAAGGCAGGTATGAATGATGGACGGTGATGCTTGGCAAGCGTGAAGAGTTACCCGGTTGATCATGAAGACTGACATCCCGTTAAGATTAGATTATGTTTTGTTTATGTAATAGACTATGTTACGCTTCCGTTTGTTAAACAATGTAATGGTTATGTCTTATTGAAGTATTTTCCGCTGCGTTATTTGATATTCAAGTTTAAGAACTGTTTGTGAATGAGTAAATCCAACAAGTGAGACCTCTCGGGTTTGGGGCCTTACAAGTTGGTATTAGAGCAATAGTTTGAGAGATTCGGACACTCCCAGAGTCTGAACTTAAACTGTGAATGGGACCGAAAGCGGATGCCAGTACGGGTAACTCGAGCCACAGCATCAGGTATGAAGGTAGTATATATTTACATATATAGTATGCCTTAGAAAGGGTTAGGTAAGGACTTGTGTTCTGATGGAATAACAAAGGTGGTCAAATAGAAATCGAAAGGTAGTGTAATGGTTAATTGCAGATGGCCAGTGTATATTAACATCTTACAGTGCTTAATGAATTTTATTTGTTAACTAGCGTGATGACATTGGATTCCTTGTCTTATAGAACAAAATGGCAAGGAGAGGAAACGGAAGACGTGGT
This sequence comes from Smallanthus sonchifolius, assembly GCA_023525975.1. Taxonomy (NCBI): domain Eukaryota; kingdom Viridiplantae; phylum Streptophyta; class Magnoliopsida; order Asterales; family Asteraceae; genus Smallanthus; species Smallanthus sonchifolius. Next base: position 76,964,982 of record CM042033.1, read on the forward strand.
GGGGGCCGTACCTGTGACAACCCGACTTTTCGGGTTAACTCAGTTAGTAAATTCCGTTAACTTGCTGTTAAAAACCTAACCCCGTTAACTATTCCGTTAAGTTTCTTATTAAAAACTTAACCCCGTTAATCAAATCTAACCCCAAGGATTAATTCGGTCATAATATCAACTCAAAACTACAAAGATAATTACCCTAAATCTATTTGATTAATTTTCTAAGTCAAAATTAAGAGTTTTGGGTTCAGTTGACTTTTAAAAGTCAAACCCGAAATCAAATCAACTCAAATCCGCATAATCTCGATCATACCTGTTGAAATTCATAACCGAAATCGAATTCAATACTAATCACGAACATCATGACACTTTTAATTCGAGTATTGAATCGAATTAACGCTAATAATGCGAATGCATCTCGTAACCGTCGACTTCATATCAAATTCAATCAAATCCACCATTTTCCGTATACCAATTCACGAATTGTTACGCTGCACACACTCAGTAATCCTCTCTGAAGCATTAGCATAATCCAAATTGGTCGGAGAAGCAGAAGACGCCGCCGGAAACCAAACAAGCCGAAGACGGAACCCGTTTTAGTCGATCTCATTCGATTCACACTTTTTTCCGGTAATTTAATACACCTTCACTTTCGTTTTTACTCTCTAATGGAAAGCTCTATATCAATTAGGGCTTAAAACATCAAGATTAGCAAGAACCCGATTCTAGGGTTCGTGATAAAAACGTTTTGGGGCTTTTGATCCGAAACTCAACCTCCATCAAATTAAACCACTCAGTCATGTTCGAAATCCCTTGTTTATTAAAACCCCTATGCTAATTTAAAATTTTAACATCGAATTTGTAAAAATCCAGAACCTAGGGTTCTTCGTAAAACGATTTAGGGGTTTCGACCCTAAACCCAATCTCAACCAAATTAACTTACATCAACAGTTTCGCAATCTCGAATACATTAAAACCCCCCTATCAATTTCACCTAACAATATCGAATTGAACTCGATCCAGTAATCTAGGGTTCGTTCTTATTCGATTTGGGGCTTTTGACCCTAGACCCATTTTTAATCAAATTAAACCATAGGGTTCGATTCGGAATTAACTTTTTAGTAATAGCCCCATGATTCCATCGAGTTCTAATATCGAATTTAGTTGATTTGATTCCTAGTTTAAACTAGGGTTGTCGGTTCTTAATCGAGTAATTAAACCATCCCAAACGCGAAGATTTTTCAATTAAACTTAACCACAGAATCGTTCTTACTCGATTATCAAAACCCTTTAGCCATTGTAGCAAATCGCGACCGGATTCAAGGGTTTTGGGGCTGGGGATCGATCGGTTGCATGTATGGGAAGGGGGTGCACCGGAAGCCTTTGATTAAAACCATTCCGATCCGAGATCTGTTGCGATAGCCTAGCTGCCGGGACTGGTTAAGGCAGTGTGCGTGTGTGGGAGAGACCCGGGTTCGAGACCGGGCTCCCACAATTATTTTTAAAACATTTTTCTGGATTATTAAATTAATAAAAATCAAACCTTTTAATATTGTACTATTATATAAATGGGTTTTAACCCGCAAAACAACCCGTAGGCTCGGGTTTGAATTATTAGCTTATTTTTATAAATTATACCCGCTTTTATAATTTATACATTATTATTATTATTATCAAGTAAAAATGATATGTTTATATTATTTTTAAACCGTAAATTCGTATAAAATAATATGTTTATATTATTCTCAAATTGTGACCTGTATTATTAAATAATATATATTTATATTATTTCAAATCATTTTACAACGCCGTAAATCAATCAAGACTAAATAATAATATAACTAATCATGTTATCCACTCGTATATATATATATTATTATTTATGTCGTTCGTCGCGTAAAGTAATTCCTAAACCCGTGGACACGTTCGTCCACTCTCGTTTATTGGAGCGGTTCTTTAAGACGTTCCTTCCGTGTCACAGTCACAATTCCCATTATCATTCCTAATTTATATGTTTATAATTCTAGGACATCCGTAGGTCTTTTGAGACTTACACTCGTGGTTCCAACTTACTTCTAGTGTGAAACTACCTTCAACGCTAAGCAAGTGAGTTTCACGGCCCCTTTTTACTGCTTTTAACTTGGGGGAGAAAACATGCTTAAACTGATTTTTAGATTTTGTATTTCATATGCTATCAATGTTAAAGTTAAGTGTAACATGCTATCACAGAAAGTCCTCATCTTATTTCGAACCGTTAATATGGATCTTAGCGAGGTAATGTTTAGTAGTACTACTGGGTTTGACAAATCCCACCCGCGTTAGTCGCGCTAACTCGATCGGATATCGAACGGGTGAAATGTTAGCCTATTCACATGGCCAGTATTGATAGAACCTGGCAGGAGGCAATAAACAAACAGTCAGTTTCGGTTGCGAGCACTTGAGCTAAAACATGAACATAGGTTAGCTACCTATAGATACATATTGAATGATCATAAATCTGGTAACGCTTACTTATTTATTTGAAACCTGTGAACTCACCAACCTTGTGTTGACACTTTTTCTTACATGTTTTCTCAGGACGCTAAGCTAAGACACAGGTGCACGTTAGGGCATGCATGGGATTCAACTGCTTTGCTTTGTGTCTATTTATGTTGATTGAATTACTTTAATGTACTTTGTTTGGTTGGACGTTTGGACTTTTGGACTTTGGTTTTGGGCGCGTGTATTTTGCGCATTTACTTTCTTTACGCTTCCGCATTGATACTCTGATTTAAAAGATATTTTCATTTTGAGTCCCATGTAGAGTCGTTCAATTTAACTAGTGTCTGAGATCCTGGTTTGTCACTTCCCAAAACGGTAATACTCCGTTAGTTGAAATTTGGGGGTGTGACAGTACCGGTGGTCATACCGGCGGTCGAAATGGTGGGCGTGGCAGGACCCCTGCGCGCCAAGAATATAGTGAAGAAGGAAGTGTTCACACTGAACCGGCGGTTAGTGTGCATGGAACTGAGCAGACACTGGTTGAAGAACAACCTTTCACTTTTGGTACCCAGAACAACGAGACTGACAACGCGCCGCCTGTACGCGGATGCGACTACAAGTCGTTTAAAGCATGTGACCCACCGGTCCTCACTGGAAAGAAAGACGCGGTAGCTACGTTTGATTGGGTGATCCGTATGGAAGCTGCCATTCGTCTGAGCGAATGTCGAACAGATCAAGTTGTAAAATTTGCTGCTAACTCCTTGAGAGAGGAAGCATCCCATTGGTGGGAAGGTGTACGTCAAGCAAAAGGGAGCGAGGTTGTGGATGCGATGATGTGGGCTGACTTGAAAACTCTGGTGATCAAGAATTTCTGCCCAAGGAACGAGATTGAGAAGGTAGAGAGGGAATTTATGGGTTTGAAGGCCGGGAGCATAACGCACCGGCAATACACAACCCGATTTAATGAACTGGCACGTCTAGTGCCACATCTTGTCACGACCGAGGAAAGAAAGATTGTATGCTACATACAAGGACTTCCGGACTAGGTCCGCACCTATGTTAAGGCAAACGCCCCTACTACCTATGATTCGGTAGTAGAACTGAGCGGCGTGGTATTTGATGATCTGGCGCTGAATGTCGTTGCCATTGAAGAGCCTAAGAAGAAGCTGAGTTTTCCCGCTAAGCGATCGGGTGGAAAGTTGTTTGGGGCTCGGGACAAACAGGCCAGGGTAGGCGAGACGGCAGTCTATGGGAGATGTGGGGTAAGGCATGCGGGTGAATGTCGGTTAGGATCAAATCTGTGCGTTAAATGCGGCAAGACCGGACACTACTCCCGTGAATGCCCGCACGGCTTCAAATGCTACAACTGTGGAGAGAGTGGTCATATGAGTCGGGAGTGCACCAAGCCCAGAATGGTTCAAGCCGGGAAAGGGAAAGGCCCGGAGAAGACAGAAGAGAGACCCCGAGCAAAGACTCGAGCCTATGCGCTGACACAGGAACATGCCAGAGTGGACCCCGACGTGGCGTCAGGTACGTTTATCCTTGACAACAATATTGTATCTGTGTTATTCGATTCGGGTGCCAGTAAGAGTTTTATATCTACGACTTTTTGTAAAAGGGTAAAGTACACTGTAAGTAAACTAGAAAGGGCCTTTAGCGTAGAAACCGCTGAGGGTAGAACTGCTAGGGTGACTGATGTAGTTGAAAATTCCACGATAAAAATAGAAGGGCATAGATTTCCCGTCAGGTTGTTTGTCATGGTTTTGGGTGGGTTCGATGTCTTGTTAGGAATGGATTGGCTAACTGCCAATGAAGCACAAATTATATGTAAACGATAGATAATCCGACTCAAGGCTCCGGACGGTAGCAAAGTCGAGGTTCTTGGAGATCGTGACGCCCCGATGCCAAATGTTATCTCGATGATTAAGGCAGCAGATTACTTGAGGCGCGGATGCGAGGCTTATCTCGTGTACGTAATTGACGAGTGTATGGAAGTGAACTAACTAGACGATGTACCTGTGGTACGCGAGTACCCAGAGGTGTTTCCAGAGAATTTGCCTGAGTTACCACCCGACAGAGAGATCGAATTTCAAATCGACTTAGTACCAGATGCCCAGCCCGTGGCTAAGGCTCCATATCGACTAGCACCAGTGGAGATGAAAGAGTTAATGGCACAACTAGACGAGTTACTTGAAAAGGGATTTATCCAACCGAGCATCTCGCCGTGGGGTGCTCCGGTGTTGTTTGTGAAGAAGAAAGACGGTTCGATGAGAATGTGTATTGATTATCGCGAGTTGAATAAACGTACGGTGAAGAACAAGTATCCTTTACCAAGGATCGACGACTGTTCGATCAATTGCAAGGTGCAAGTTGGTTCTCAAAAATCGACCTTCGGTCCGGGTACCATCAGTTGAAGGTGAGGGAAGAAGACATACCGAAAACTGCATTTCGCACGCGTTATGGACATTTCGATTTCCGCGTAATGTCTTTCGGATTGACGAACGCCCCCGCAGCGTTCATGGATTTGATGAATAGGGTTTGTCGACCAATGCTGGATCGATCGGTTTTCATGTTCATCGATGATATCCTCATCTACTCCAAGAATGAGAGTGTTCACGCGTGTCACTTGAAGGAAGTATTGGAAGCTCTGAAGAAGGAAAAGTTGTATGCTAAGTTCTCCAAATGCGCGTTCTGGCTTAGGGAAGTCCAATTCCTAGGTCACGTAATTAACCCGAACGGCATTATGGTTGACCAGCAAAGATAGTGACGGTAAGGGAATGAAATATTCCTAAGACGCCAACAAAAATCCATAGTTTCTTGGGATTGACAGGCTACTATCAGAGATTCATCCAGGATTTCTCGACAATAGCTTCACCGTTGACAAAGTTGACTCGGAAAGAGGTAAAGTACGAATGGGGTTCGACCCAGGATGAGGCGTTTAAGAAATTGAAGGAGAAGCTAACCCAAGCTCCAGTCTTGGCCCTTCCCGAGGGTAATGAAGACTTGGTGGTATACTCTGACGCTTCGGGTTAGGGATTGGGGTGCGTGCTGATGCAACGCGGGAAAGTGATCGTGTATGCATCACGACAGTTGAAGGTTCACGAAGTCAATTACCCAACTCACGATTTGGAACTTGCTGCTGTCGTATTCGCATTAAAAATCTGGAGGCACTACCTTTACGGGGTGAAGTTTACTATTTACTCCGACCACAAAAGTTTGAAGTACTTCTTCGAACAAAAGGAACTTAATATGAGGCAGAGGCGATGGTTGGAACTGTTGAAAGACTATGACTGTTAAATAATGTACCATCCTGGAAAGGCAAACGTGGTGGCTGACGCTCTAAGCCGAAAGGATGTGCCTACTCCTATTAGAGTGAAAACTTGCCAGTTGGTGGTAACATCGGATGTGATGAGAGAAATTGAAAAGGCTCAAGATGAGGCACTTAAAGAAGAAAACATAAAGAAGGAAAGGATGGTTGGCCAACAGGACAAGTTGGAATATAACACCCTTGGTGTTAGGACACGTTTTGGACAAGTATGGATACCTATGGGTGGCGAGCTTAGAACGAAAATCTTGGATGAGGCTCATAAGTCTCGGTACTCTATCCATCCTGGTACCAATAAAATGTACCAAGATCTAAGGAAGGAATACTGGTGGCCTGGAATGAAGCATGAAGTGACAAAGTATGTAAGCAAGTGCTTGACTTGCTCGCAAGTAAAGGCCGAACAATAGAAACCGTATGGAAAGATTCAACCACTTGATATACCGGAATGGAAGTGGGAACACATTACTATGGACTTCATAACCAAGCTACCTCGCACAGCTAAAGGTCATGACACCATTTGGGTAATTGTGGACCGTTTAACAAAGAGTGCTCATTTCCTACCTATTCGCGAGACGTTATCGTCAGAAAGGTTAGCGGAAGTATTTATTAAAGAAGTTGTAGCACGGCATGGGATGCCTTTGACGATCGTGTCTGACCGGGACACACGATTCACATCAAGGTTCTGGAAAAGATTTCACGAAGCGATGGGCACGAGACTTAATGTTAGCACGGCATACCACCCACAAACAGATGGTCAGTCCGAAAGGACCATTCAGACATTGGACGATATGCTTCATGCTTGTATTATCGATTTCGGCGGCAGTTGGGACAGTCATCTGCCATTAGCCGAATTCTCCTACAACAATAGTCATCACACGACGATAGGCATGCCGCCTTACGAAATGTTGTATGGGAGAAGATGTAGGACCCCGGTTTGTTGGGGGTGAGATTGGACAGAAGGAATTAGGAAGTCTTGAAGCCGTAAGAGAAACATCGGAAAGGTTTGATCAAATCAAAGCACGAATGAAGGCCGCACAAGATCGTCAGAAGTCCTATGCAGATAAACGACGAAGGCCTATTAAGTTTGATGTTGGGGACAGAGTAATGTTGAAAGTGTCACCCTGGAAGGGAATCATACGATTCAGGAAGAGAGGAAAGTTAAGTCCGAGGTTTGTCGGACCATTCAGGATAATGGCACGGGTTGGTGAAGTCGCTTATCGGTTAGAGTTGCCTGATGAGTTAAGTGGGATTCATCTTACCTTCCATGTATCACACTTGCGAAAGTGTTTAGCGGATGAATCAGCTCACGTACCACTTACTGACATCGAGGTCGACAACAGCCTTATTACATCGAAGAACCCGTGGCCATCTTAGACAAGAAGGAGAAGCGTTTGCGTAATAAGATTATCCAATTGGTTAAAGTCCAATGGAAACATCGAAAGGGATCGGAAGCCACTTGGTAAACGGAGAAGGAAATGAGGGAGTCGTACCCTCATCTATTTGACGTATGATAGGTTTCGGGGACGAAACCTATTGTAAGGAGGGTAGACTTGTAACATCCCAAAAAAATAAAACGACAGTTATAATAACGGAATAAATAAACGAGGCATGTCGGGTCGGGTCGGATGGGCCGGCGGGCTGGAAGGGGAGCCTCCCCTATAAATAGCCAAGGTCACCACCCATTTCTCTCATTTGCAACTTCTAGAGAGAGAAACTGTAGAGAGAGAAAGTTGTTGGATTGACCCGAGATTTGAGAAGTGTGTTGCTCCAGAGCTCGTGAGAAGAACCTCTGGATCAGAAACTCGATTCAGGTAACGATCGGGCCTAAATCTGAGTTTTTGTTCGTTTTTGGGTTTTTCGGGTTTTGGGTGAAAAAGTAACGTTTTCACGGATAAAACTGAAAGATAAACATAGATTTGAGTTCCTTAATGGAAAGAAAACGTTTTGAAGTAAACAAGTTCGGGATCTTGACGTGATCAGACCCAAAGGCGAAAGTTAGGGTTTTTGCGTAGAAGCAGTTCGTGCGTACTTATCAAGTACGCATGAAGATGATCCTGCGTACTTACCAAGTACGTAAGAAGAGGATCCTGCGTACTTATTAAGTACGTATGAAGAGGGTCATGCGTACTTATCAAGTACGCATGAAGAAGGTACTGCGTATTTAGCAAGTACGCATGAAGCAAAGTCTGCGCACTTATTAAGTATGCAAGAACAAGTCCCTGCGCACTTGCTAAGTGCGCATGCATCAGGCTGGTTAAGTAAAGTTAGTATGTTTAGAATGGTTAAACCGTTAGAGTCGGTATTGGTCTGATGTGTATTTAACTAATCAATTCAGATCGGAAGTGACGTTGTTGGACCTTGTTTAGGACAACCCAAATTAGCTTATCAGGTGAGTTCTAGAAGCCCTCTTTTAAATGTTTTAATAATGTTTTTGGGCTGGTGTGCATACGTAACGATGTGACTATTTTATAAAACGATGTTTATGAATGTTGTATGTGACGTTTTATAAAATGATGTTTATGAACGATGTTTTGGAAGGAAAGGTTATGAAGGAAAGGTTATGAAGGAAAGGTTTATGAAATATTTTGCCAAAAGAAGTTTATGAATGAAGGAATGATTTTTAATAAAATGTACGAATGCTTTAACTGAAGTTTTGAAGTAAAAGAAGTGAATGTTTACGAAAGTCACAAACGAACGAATCTGCCAATATTCCTTAGGGAATGAAGGTTATGGGCCTTTACCTTTTAGGGGCCTTTGTGGCTGGCCAACTGTTGTACGACTGGGGTGATGACGGTCACCAAAGGGATTATCGTGATCCTTGAAGTTTGGTACGATTTACCTTACGGGGTAGTCGTGCTTGAAGTTTGGTACTTGTGCCCTACGGGGCGCAGTGCTTGAATTTTGGTACGTGTCATCCTTGTGATGCCGTGCTTGAAGTAGTGTTGAATAACCTAAGTATCGGGCCCTAGGAGTTCTTCACCCGAAGGACAGTACGGTGATTGATGGGCCTAGTGGTGGTGATCTTTAGGTTATTCAGCCAGTATGTGACGTTTGTATTTGACGGTTACGAGAAGGCGCAGATTCGATATGTTCGTTGACTTATGTTTATGAAGTGTTATGTTTTGTTATTGCATTATTTTACGTACGCTTTTTATTAAATGAAGTGTGAAGTTATGTTTTTGGAAAATTATTTGAAGTTAAAGTTTTATGTTAAAACTAGAACTCACCAGCGTAGCTGACTTTTTAGTATGCACATTCAGGTTAAGGCAGGTATGGATGATGGACGGTGATGCTTGGCAAGCGAGAAGAGTTACCCGGTTGATCATGAAGACTGACATCCCGTTAAGATTAGATTATGGTTTGTTTATGTAATAGACTATGTTACGCTTCCGTTTGTTAAACAATGTAATGGTTATGTCTTATTGAAGTATTTTCCGCTGCGTTATTTGATATTCAAGTTTAAGAACTGTTTGTGAATGAGTAAATCCAACAAGTGAGACCTCTTGGGTTTGGGGCCTTACAGCTGGAAAGAGATTTGACCAAGTGGTTTGATAGTTTCTCCCGAGAAACCCATAATTGGCGCGTGGACTTCTTCTAGGCGTGCTTAGTCTTCAAGGTCCATCTGTTGGAAACACTGTTCGTATAGAATATCCGAAGAACTCCCCGTATCTATGAAAATACGGTGTATTCGGTACGGTCCCACCAAGGCTGTAATAGTGAGAGGTCCTATATGATAGTCCCCAATTTGAGGCGGGAACGCCAAGGGGACCTCCATCCAAGCATCCGAGACCTCTGCTAGCCTCTTCTTTCTTCCCCGCGGGGTGGCTAATCCGCCCCTGACCATGTAAAGATCGCGGACGTGGGTAGGCGGGCCAGCCAGTGCATCTTTCCCCTTCACACTGGACGGTTATGCCTTTTTACCATATTTCAACAAATGCACCAATTTCCCTACCTTAACCTGTAAATCAATTTTCCGTTTGAGTTGATAACAAGAGTCCTTATCATGCCCGGCGGCCTTATGGTAGGCACAATAACTCTTGGAGTCTCGCATTCGGGGTTATTACGCATGGGGCGTGGTTCCTCCAATTTCAGGTTTTCGGATGCGAGGATGGCACTTGGGGTTTTACTTAAAGCAGGGTATGATGGTGCGGAATATGAGGACCAATGAGAGATGCTTGAGGTTTCACGCCGCGACAAATATGAGGGACGTGAGGGATACAACTCACGTATTCTGTCTGGCCTAGGGTAAGGATTGGATGACTAAAATCTCTAATTACTGCCTGGGCGTTGATTGAAATGGTGAGGCCGTTCAGTGTCTCTTCTACCATATGGTTCTAGTGCTCGGCGTGTATCTCTAGGCTTCTCCTGCGCCCTGTTTTGAGCCACTGATTTCTCTGCCTTGACATGAATTTTTGACACGGCCATGAGGGCCTCCATGGTTTGAGGCAACCCCTCCGTGCCATGTAAGTGTCGGATTATATGATCATCCCAAACTCCGTTTGCAAACCCTGCCACCATGAGGACTTCGGTAGCGCCACCGATCTACAGGCTCTCCAAATTATACCTGACCAAAAACTGTTACACTGTTTCATCATCTCAGCGCCGGATGTGAAGGATTTCCATCTTATCCTTAGTGTGGCGTTTCTGTTGACTAAACTGTTGCATAAAACGCTTAACCAACTCTTCGAAGCTATCAATCTCGTCGGTGGGTAAACTGTCATACCATAGCCGTGTCGCGCCTACCAGAGTCTGTACAAACATGTGACACCAGAAAGGAACTCACCACTGTTCCACCTCGCCTACACTTATGAAAACATTTATGATCATCCGGGTCCCCCAAGCTATCATACTTACCCACAACTGATGGCATACGTAGTTTAGAGGGGAACTAGTTATGGCGATATTGCCAGCGGATACATCGGATGAGAGAGGAACAAGTGGCATGAACGTCATGAAGGGTGAAAATCCCATTGGTGCTGAGGGATTGATGGAATGTGACTGTGCCGACATAAATCCGGTTACTTGCGAAACCGTGGGTTGGACAGGAATAAGGTTCTGTGGCCATAAAAACGGGTGGAAGATTAATTTGTCCTACCAAGGAGGATGGTAAGTGATACTGGACCGGCCTAGAGCCTGATGGTGTCACCGTGAGGACGGGCAAATGAATGGCTGAAGTAGTAGGAGTAGAGAAAGTCATCGGCAAATCGAAGGGAACTGTTTTGGAAAGAAGGAATTGAAATCGGTCACGAAACGAATGGCGCCCATGTAAATTCAGGCACCGGAATGGGCTGGTAAACCGGCAACTGGATTACAGGAGGCCCAACGAGTAGCCTTTGGCTATAACTTCTTCTTTTCTGGTGAATAACTGCACACTAAACAAAACGTGTTAGGGCGTCACAGGGAGAGGTTTCCCCTGTGTCGGCCCTCCGACGTGAGAGTAAGTTCTTTATGTAAGGTAAGAATGGTGAAGGGGAGAGTAGAGATGATGGTGATTAGGTCATACTTGTTAATGGTAGTTTTTGGCCTCTATTTATACCCGATGAGGTCAGGTGGTGTTTGTTTCAGTCATGTGGGGACCAGTGGGTCCCAAAGTAAGGTCACGCAAAAGCATTATTTGCTTCTATTGGTTGGAGTGCATCTGGCCACTATCAAGCTGCCATGTGACGTAACCGTTTTGATCATGGGTTGTGGGCCTGCTTTGCTGGTCTTGGGATTTAAAGGGATATTCCCTCCTCAACGGTCGTTCATAGTTCTTGTTCTTCAGTCAAATCTGCAATTGGCGGTACGAGGAGAGCCGTTTGCCGGTCGTTTGAAGCCTACAATCTGTCGGTTTTGCTACTTTGCTGTTGGTACTTTGATTTTACAATCTGCAAACAAGGTAATAAAGTTTACAATCTACAATCTGATTTACTTTGATTTTGCTAGTTGCTACAATTTGCCGATTTGAACTTTGAACCTAAGGTCCTAAGCTTTTAATTTGATTTTGCATTCTACAGCTTATTGATTTTTCAATATACAATTATAGAATTTTATTTTGAAATTACTACAATCTGCTGGTTTGATTTTTGAAACTAAGGTCCTAAACTTTTAATTTGATTTGATTTAAAGTTTGCTTATAGCTTATTGTAGATCCTAGATTAAGTTAGTAAATTGTGTTTTAATTTGATTTGCTCACTGTGATTTAAACGTGATTTGCTCATTTAGATCTAAGTTTATTGTGTTAAACAATCCTAAATGTCAAACCGAAACCATAAGTTCGAATCCATTGCATCAAAAAAGGCAAAAAAAAAAGGCTAAACGAGATGCTTGGAAAAGGGCCCCAAATTTTCAGTTTACTTGGGGTCACTAAATACGTTGAGCCGCCCCTGAACTTAAGTGATTGACTTAAGGATATCTGGTACGAGTCGGTTAAGGATTTCTCGTACTAAACCTTTTAGATAATAATCGCACTTATCATCATTTTGACGAAGAACTTAGTTACATTATAATCACTCTTTTCAAATAAACATTCAACCAAGTTGACCCGTGAATAAAAAAAATGGAAAAAGCAATTCAAATTAAAGAATCGGATGATAATAAGTAGAATAGAATAAAAAGTTTTAGATGCTTTTAAGATATATAGTGTAGTGGACAAAAGGTGTTGGTTCCTATCTTGGCCGCTTGTAGTGTGCCTTTAAGCACCATCATCAATCATCATATCGAATTATCAATTGTTCACATCATTTTCAAGTTATACTTTTTCTTTTTAAATCATTTATATATAGTCAAACTTATTTAAACAATTAAAATCTTTTCATTTTAATTGAAGATACAACGACACAAACAGGCAATTTATATAAAAAAATAACTCATAATCTATGTTTCTGTTGATCCCGTTTGGCCTATCTTTCTTGATCACGGTTTTGGTGGTTACTTCGGTTAGTTTTCGGTTGTAGAATCGTCTTTAGGATGCCAATATCGGTTGAAGAACATCACAGAGTCGGCTCTAACCGCGTATCCATCTGAATTGCGGTGCCAACTATAGTAAGCATGGGTCCGGTTCTTGATCTCCAATGTTGCGTGCCCGAAGCTTGCTTCTCTATAAGCGGAATACTTCGGTTGTGGCTCGGTCATGCTACATATAGTTAAATAAACGATTATGTAACGTTTTAAACAATGTTTTTAAACTTTTAAGTGTTCAAATTCATCCTCACTTGTTTGCTAAGCCTTCAATGTTACCACCATCGCCGATGGTGATATATACAGGGGCAGATTGGTCATTTACCGGCGTGCATTCCCCGTTCACGATGTTGTAAGCAATATTCGATATGCGTTCCTGTGTAACAAGTTACAAAAACTTAACACTAGGGGCGTAAAGGAGTCGAACCACTTGTGAGCTAGTCAATATTGACTTGTTAAAAGCTCGAATCGAGCCGAGCTTAAACGAGCTCGAGTTTATATTGGGGCTTATTTAATAAACGAGCTAAAGCCCGGGCTTCAAATCGAGCTCAAGCAGGCTCGCGAGCTTAAACGAGTTTTTTATTTATATACTTTTTATTTAATTATATTAAATATCTATTTATATAATAACTATTATTATATATAAAATTATGATAAAAATAATTAAATAATATATAAAAATTATGATTATAAATATATATAAAAATAAAATAAACAAATAGTTAATGAATAATAAACGAGCCGAGAATGAGCTAGAGCTTTAGAAATAAAGCACTAAACGAGCCAAGCTCGAGCTCGAACTCTCTTAAGTTAAACGAGCTAAACTCGAGCTTAGGCGAGCTCGGGCTGAGCTCGTTTACACCCCTCTTTAACACCACTATACTTGTATCCACATACTATATTTTTGAACGGCTTACCGAGCGTTCATAAGCATGAACATGACCAGCAAACACAAGATCGACTTTATACTGCACGAACCATGGCTCGAACATGACTCGCATGGTCTCACCCTCCATGAAATGGTAACTGTTACTATTGTACCATGGTGAATGCATGAGAACAATCAACCATGGTGTTTCACTTCTGTTCACCTTTGGGAACTCCTCAAGTAACCATTGGTATTGTGGTGTGTACATACCTACACAACAAGCCATGTTATATCTTTCTCATAAAGTTGTCTATCAATGGCAATGGCAAATCTAATGTTATGAAAACATAATTTAGAGACAAGAGAACCGAGTCTTTACCGTAAGCCGAGTAGGAAGACAATACAATAACATACGCCGAAGCTCGCTTGATTGAATACCAAAGTGGTTCGGTGCTTCCCGACGCCCGAAAGGGGACTCGGTATCGATGAAGAAACGGCTTAAACGGCTTGGTTTCACCCTAAAAATTACAAAGTTACTAGTCATAGATAATAAAATATCTTATCGTCAAATTTACTAACGTGTGTGACATGTGACGGTTTTTCCAAATTTGTTTATTACATTTTAATACTATATTTGGGTATGGTTAAGGTTATGTTTAAGGTAATCATGTTAGTCATCGCCTAATACTATATTTGTATCCATACCGGACCCGTGATTTTTTCTTTGTTAATCACATACCCAAATATATATCCTAAATGTAACGTATTATGGATTTTCCAATTGGGTTCGGGTTTTCAGGCTTCCCTAAATAGTATGTTGTTTATTTTGAAAAGCAACACCACCCACCCCTAAATATCTATGTATATTATTTAAACCTTAAAGTTTCCGACAAAATTTTTCATTGGAATCATTATTTATTTTCAATAATTGATCGAACTTTTTAGCCATTGGGGTAGTGGTCCAGTGGTAGAGACAAAACCTCTTAAACATCTAAAGACTTAAAGGTCATAGGTTCAAATCACACTAAACAAAGAAATTTGCCGTTCAAAAAAAAAAATTGATCGAACTTTTTAGTTTTTACTATACCTTTTCTCACTCAAGTGAAGCGCCGATTTAAATCCCATAAAATAGGTGAATTTTAGAAGTAAAATTTAGAAGAGCGTGTGTCTGTCGTTAAAAAAAAGCTACTTACAATACTCGGCTCATAATCGAGCTCGTGATTTCCGGCGGTCCAAATCCACGGCTGATAAGCCGTACTACGTTCGGCAAACCTCCCCCAACTATCCCATCTGTAATTATCATGGAACATATAGTGATCGGCATACGACAAATCGCCCACGAACAACACCGCTTGCCCTTTCACCGGGTTCATTTCATAATGCGTAAGCGTAAGATTGGAATCATAAGTTTGACCAAGATCCCCTGCACAAAGTCCAGTCAATCCAACTGAACGCTATTGAGAATTCAAATCAAAAGCTTACCCATGACCCCGAAAGTGTAGGGAACGTCAGGTCCCACCGCCGGTGGAGTCATGAACCAGAACCGCCTTGTGGTGTGACCGGTTCCGAGCTCGTAATAGTACTTGGTGTCAAACTGCATCATTCTATATCAAATTAAACCATTGGGTTTGAAATTCAAACGATTGAATATGAAATCGTTTTACTTGTTACACCAATATAATTTTATTTTTCTTTTATAACTTTGACGTATAATGTTTTATGAAAAAATGAAATATGATGTTGTGATTTGTTTATTTCTTCTATCCACATTTTCATATAAATTTTATAAAAACTAAACCACATCAAATACACCGATTGACAAAAATTTATATTTGATACGGCTTTGGTTTTTATAAAATTTATATCGAAATGCAAATAAAAATAAACACATCGCAACACTATATTTACTTTTTTAATTAAAAATTATATATTAAAAGTTATAAAAGAAAAATGAAAATATACATAAATTTATATCAAAATATAGATAAATATAATCATATCGTAACGCTTCTGTAAATTCAATTCATATACATACAAAAGATGAATTGAATTAAACTCTGACTTTCAACAAAAAAAAAACCCAAACGCCTATATTCATTTTAAAAAAAATTATATATTAAAATTTACAAAAGAAAAACAAAAATATATATAAAATTTATATCGAAATATAGATAAAAACAAACACATCGTGATATTCATTTTTTTTAACAAAATTATATACTATAATTAAAAAAAAACAAAAATATATATTAATGGTGTAAATAAAATTACCCTATGAAATCATACCTCTAAATTCTTGATTTTGCAATGATGAATGAACCCAGAAGTGTAATTATAGTATTTGTAAGTCGTGATTCTGCCGGTGGCATTATGTTTGTTGTTAGTCTTATCGGCCCAATAAACGACCATGGACGAACCCGGTTCATCTTGAGTCACCCATGACACGATCACCGCTCTGCCCACATGGTCTCCCTGCGTTATATGCACCTACCACAAACCAAACCAAACCAAACCAACAAAGGTACAACCATCAATGCACAACGTACAACTCACTCTTTTCACAATTCGTAAGTGGGTTTTGCTGTACCTGTTGAGGGGCATTGTAACCCGGAGGATGAGAAAAGACATCGCTGTTGAAAGGCATATCGATGGATTTAGCTTCTTTTCTAACGAAAGAGCTTGTGATTCCGCCATTGATGAGTGCTCCATGGTATAGTGTTAACAGAGCGATGGAGAAACAAAGCTGTAACCCCATTAGGTTTGGTTTTGGGACGAAGGTTAGATGCAAGAAGAAGGGGTTTTATAGTGGAGATGGGAATTTGAGTCCACACTTTAGGTATTTTATTCAAGAGGTTGATATTTAATCTAATAAATAAATGTAGGATATATGTTTGGTTTGATTGGCACAAATGAGTATTTGTCTTTACATGTGATCCATTGATTTGATGAGAATAGATTATTTTAATTTTGTGTTAAATCATACACATAAATTTTTTAGGTTTAATGATATGATCCGACATTCAATCTTTTTCTAAAATAATTGTTTGTCATATTGATAAAAAGAATGATGGTCCTTTTACCATGTTTTAAAATTAACCCCGCTTAAACCGTGAAAAAACAGATCGTTCAGTAAAGGAAGAAGGTACATCGATTGATGTTTTCTGTCGAGTTTGTTCAAGAGTAATTAGTTCAGTTTTCAATCGATTAGTACGTAATCAAACTAGCGGTTTCTAGATTAGTGGGTCGGGCCAATCATCTGTGTGGTTCTCAAAATGTGTTTGGAAAACATTCCATTCAAAATTATGTTTGGTTGATCAAATAAGGATTTGAAATTAGAAAACATTCACCCTCTCGTTAGAATTTAACTTTCCTTCATATAACCTATGAAATTCAAAACATTACCAAAAAGCCCTTATCTTCTAAACATAATTGTATACCAAAATTGGTGTAACGAGAATCCAAATTCAAACATAAATAGAAGAAACCAAAATTATAACCCAAAATTCTTTTTTTAATCAAAAAACCATTTCTAGGAGTCTTTTATTCACGTGAGATATTTTTTCAACTTTTTAGTATTCAACTTTTTTTTAATTTCTATCATTGATTACTTTGTAATCGTAAACAAAAATGATTACCAATCTGCAATTTTTTCCTTCTTTCGCAAACTAAATTCCATGGAATCTCCATATCAATGTTCCATTATCATTGTAGTCTTGTAGACGCATGAATTATCTAAGGACATGTGAAGAAATCTAAAATCGATTGTTCGTTGTGGTTCGTTCTAGTTCGTTTGAAATCTAAAATCGATTGTTTGTTCCATATCAAATCGATGAAGATGCAAACATAAATCATCAAAAAAGATGCAGTTCTTATATAAGTGATCGGTTCATTTTAGGTTACTTTTGTTTGCATTTTATTTATATACTAGGTTAGAATCCCGTGTATTACACAGGTTGAATAAATGTAAATGTAAATGTAATGTTATATACTTAATAATAAAAAAAATTATTTTTTTTTAAAAACTCGTGTATTACACGAGTTGAATAACATATTACGTGAAAGTTATAAATTCTGTTAAGTTAATTTTTAAAATTTTTTAGCTGAATATTAATTTTTTTTTCATGTAACTGATAAATGTTAATTCATATTAAACTTTAGAAACCCGACGTATTATATGGGTTGAATAAATACAATGTTATATATACTTAGTAATAAAGGTTTACATATTATATATTTATGAAAAACGTTTTATACAAAGAATTATATAAATCATTATTATTTAATAGGAGAGAGAGGCGGGAAACAAAAAATTATAAAAAAAATTAAATAAATTTGTATAATTAATAGGAGAGAGAGGCGATAAAAAAAATTGAGGATGTATGAGATAGTGACAAGTGTCCAGTGAAAATCTTTATTTATTATATATTATAGATTAATTGTGAATATTATGATAAAATATATTATTTTCTAGCATTTTTATATTTTATAGATTTAAAATAAAATAAAATAAAGAACTAATGACCTAAACATTTCTAAATGAACTAATGACCTAAACATTTTTATATTTTCTAGCATTTCTAAATGGACTAAAAAATATTAATGTGCAGGTCTATATTTAATTAACTTTCCAGCCCACTAAGGAAATCAAAGGGGCCAGACCTGAATAAGAGATGGCAGTAGCAAAGGGGGGTTCCACATACGGCAGTTTTGGGGGGGGAGTTCGACAGTTCCCTTCTGGGGACTGCAGACACTAACAGCAAAAGACGAGAGATGGTTCAAGAGAGCAATGATCGACTGGTGGATGCAACTAAACAGAAGGATTCAATTAATTGGTCAAATGAAGAATTATTTGGTGACGATATTTAGTTCTTCCATTTTTATGATTGGTTAATTCTCTCTGCGATCACAACTGGGTGTAAAGTTTGTGAGTCATTTAGTTTAATTTGAGTTCCGACCAGTAATTGACATGAATTTCATTGTGTTTGTTGAATGCATTTGATGAATTTGGTGTTTATGTGTTTGTTTCAAGTATTCGTGTTTCTAAAAGTACGATGACTAGTATCACATCATGTATCCTTATCCATCGGTGTGTAATCGTTGCATGTTGAGATTTATGACTGAAGGTTTTGTTATTGTATTGGTAATTGCTAGAGATCACTTCGTATAACTTTATCGGTGTTTATTCGTTACAAGTTTAGACGTACACTTGCAGGTCCTCCAATTATCCATCACTTGTTTCATTGAGATTATGTCTATGTAATTTTCTAAATCAAAAAAGAACTCGAATTACTAATTGTGTGATCAAACTTAAGCTTGGTTGTGTTCATCTTTGTGTTTCAGTTATCTAAATCGTAGTTTAATTGTAACTCTCTACAATCAATTGAAATTAAAAATCAATTTAATTTTCACAATTAAATGAAACGTGTAAATACTAACCATATGCTCCTCGTGGATATGATACCCTACTATCTAGGTTAATCGGGTTTTTGAATGGCTTGACGACGGTCATCAATAAGTACCAAACGAAGAACTCTGTTTGAACAAGAAATTGACGACGAAGAAGAAGAAAATCGAGCTAGAAATAAGTTCGGTGGGTTTTTGGAACCCATTTGCTTAAAATTGAAATCTCGACGTTCATTTTCAATGGCGCATGTTTCATCTTAGACGGTGCAGCGACGGTGTGATATGAAAAATTAGGAAGCGAGCACAGGATTGGTATGTGAAGTGTCGATGGGAAACGGGGGAGAGAAAGGTTAATTTTGTCATTTCATATTTTTAACATTTCAATTCCATCTATACTTTTACAAACTAAACACACTAGAAAGTTTCATTGGAATTAATTCCAATTTCTTTAAACATTCTAAATCTTTCGAAAAATATTCCACGAACCAAACGACCCCTTAGTATAAGACAATAATTTAAGTAAAACTCATAGAGAAAATATAAGATAAATTGTATACTTTACTTGATTTCTTAGAATTTTTTTTTATAGTTTCAAAACCAAAAAGAAGTATTATATGTTAAATATAAAGTCAATTCAAGCAAATCAAGTTTAAATCAGGCTAGACAAGTTAATCATAGTTGGAGGGCTATACTTGTAATTTTTCATAATTGTTTGCTAATAGTTGTTAATAGTGTTGCTAACCTGGTTCAATAGTTGTCTTAGCATATATAAAAAGGGATGCAGTGAGGGTTTATTCGTTGTTTTTCTTTTGTAATCATCAGAGTATTGATAATAAAGATTGAATCGTTGATGAGTGATTCTTGTTCTACATGTATCTGGTGTTGATTTCTTATAACAATTGGTATTAAAGCCACGTGACGTTAGAGCTTGATTCAGAGAAAGGCGTCGATTAGGGCTTTAATCGATTTGAAGAATGGTGTCAACGAAATTCGAATTGGAGAAATTCAATGGAAAGAATGATTTCAGTTTATAGAGAGTAAAGATGCAAGCTCTTCTCATGCATGAGGGAATCAATGATGCATTGTTGGGAGAAGCTATTTTAACCGCGGCGTTAACTGACAAAGAGAAGAAATATATCTTGGAGAAGGCACATAGTGCAATCATTATAAGTCTTGGAGATTGGGTTCTAAGGGAAGCATCGAAGGAGACATCAGATGTCGGAGTTTGATCAAAATTAAAACTTTGTGTATGACAGTTAGACCACAAATATTGTATTGTATTGAGATTGTTGTAATTATGGTTACAATAGTAGCCTTTACCTTTAACGTCGGACAACTCCCCACCGTTTTCAATTTCTCTCGTCTTCAATCTGTTCGCCGGCGCCGCCACTGTTGAAGAAAGAGTGCAAGTTGTATCTGCAGATGGAGGCTGTCTTTCTCCGGCCTTGTGGTGGCGGCATACCTGCAAACGGTCGCTGGAAACACAGTACAAATCAATAGCAACTTCTTGATCTCATTTAACCCAATCAATTTCTCAAATGTTAAATTCAAAAAATCTGAATGCCTATTCAAACAGTCATCCTTAATTTTAATTCAAAGAATTTTAATGCCCATTCAAACATAATCCCAAATCTCAATTCAAAGAATTTGAATGCCATTCAAACAGTAATTCCCAATGTCAATTCAAAGAATTTGAGTTTTCCGAGTTGCTTCCACATTCCTAACAATTAAATACAAAAAAAAAACATATTTAGGGTTCTAACAAGTAAAGGCAAAAGAAATTATTTAGCGGCTTTGGAAAAAAAAAACTAACATGGTAATCAACTTGCTGCTTTGAGAAAGAGAAGCGTTGACAGAAGACGTTATATACACTCATATACTTTTTTAACGGCAAACTCACACACAATTTAAATCTACATGACTTGTCTATGACGGGACGAGAACCCACAACTTTTTGGGAATGTACACCCGCGATACACGTGGGTACCATTAGGCCAAATGCTCTTTGGTTATATACACCCATATTAACCAAAAATTAGACAAATGGACTTATTTTGCGAGGCCTACAAACAGTTAAAATGGGGATAATGGGGTGAGTGAGGAATTTAAACGGCCTAGGTTCCTTCCTGGCTTGATCTGACGGTCATGGGCGGTAGAAGAAGCGGTCACACTCCCCGCTATCATTATAATATATAATCTATATATGTGCTATAGAATTCTTATATTTTTTACGATTATGCATATGAATTTGATAAATATCACCATGAAGTATTTAAGCGCACAAATAACGCCGACGACTGCGAACACTCAATATCACCACATACTTTCACCAACAATGGAACAAAACAATTGACAATTTGAGTATTTATAGAATTAAAATAATTTATATTTTAAATGAAACGATTTTTCAAAATACATCTTTGATTAGAATTTCTTTTCTAATACATAACAATTATTTTTTATTAACAAAAACAATGTAAATTTGAATAATTTTAATACGTAATTCGTAACTTAATTTTTAATTAATGACACACTTAAATATCATAAAATATCCCATATTTATCAACTAAATAAAAGGGAAATATGTATGTATGCAGGCCCGGCCCAAAGGGAGGGGCAAGGTGGGAGACGGCTCCAGGCCCGGTCTTTCGAGAGGCCCGAAGTTTTTGAAAATTTTGTATATGTTTTAAAATAGTATATTTAGTTTATAAATCCATTTTATATACACCAAAGTTTCCAACCATTATATGAAAATGTAAAGGTCATAGGCAATGTTTTGAAACCCGGACCGGACCGGCCGGTCGGACCGGGAACCGGTGGTCTGACCGGTCCGGTTACATGTGTTGAACCGTTTCTGCAGCGAACCGGTGGTCGGACCGGTTGAACCGGCGGTCGGACCGGAAACCGGGTGGTCGGACCGGTTGAACCGCTTGACTATTTTTTTTTTTTTAATCTTTTTTAAGTCTCTTGGCTTCTTATTTCGTAGGTAATTGTTAGTTTAAAATTATTGGAATTGACTTGTTGGTGGTTTTTGAAAGGATTAAAAGCTATTTAGACTGATATATTTTTATAATATTTATGACGTCGTCCGGTTCTTAAATCCGGTCCGACCGGTCGGACCGGTCCGACAAGTGGACCGGTAAGGAGACCGGTTCGATGTCCGGTCCGGTTCTGAAAACATTGGTCATAGGTTCAAGTTTTGACAACAACATTATTTATTTTTTATGTGTCATATTTCTTATTTTCTTTTCTTTTCTCTTCTCTCTCTTTAAAAGGTGTTGTTTAAACTATTAAATCAAAACAAAAAAAAGACACAAAAATGTATATATTTAAACCCATTACATATAAAAAAAATTATTGAGGCCCGTTTTTTTATTACTTGTTCTGGGCCCAAAACGTTTCGAGGATTCTCAGAGCCGACCCTGTATGTATGCATGTATATACGTGTATATATATACCCCCAAACTTTCTCTACTTCTATCTTTCTACGTTAATTCGGGTGTTGAATGATGGCCATTGTGCTAAATGTGTGTCGGATGCCATAGAGTGAGATGCAAATAGTACTAGGTCATTCTTTATTTCTAGCTAGCTAAAATAATTAGTGGTCATTTTATCGAATCTTTAAGAAAGACGTTTAAAATATAAAGCTTCCGACGATCGAGCTTCTTTTCTCATGATAGAAATATATCATGCATGATTTACCTAATTATTGAAAAAAGTTCTTGTTTTGGTGCTAGAGAACTTTTGCCAAGTGTTAGTGCTTTAAGAAATATTCGACAATGTGAATGGAAAATGACAATTTTATACGAGTCATAGTTGGATAACACGTTAACAAACGTACACTACTACAAAACGGGCAAAACGGCGGTCAAAACCGTCGTAAAAAGGAAGTTTGCAACGGTTTCTGATCGAGATAAATACCCTCATCACTAACACATTTTTTCCCATTTTTCCATTGTCACCTTGAATCTTGAATTCAAAACTTTACCTTAGCCGTAAACACGTTTTAATCAATTAAACAAGTTTGATGGAAGTGTTTACTTAAAAGCAACCCATAAAACTTCTAAGCCTCAACATGCATTAAATTACATATAATAAAATTTTAATATAAACTATTGGTTATGTTCTTCTTCGTCTAACCTCAATTAAATTATTATTATAAATCTCAATTACAATTATGACGTTAATTTTTTCCATATTAATTTATTTTTTGTCGCATTTATTAATTATTATTTTCTTTCTTTGTCATCTTAATCCCAAGCAAACTCGCTTATAATCTTAGGGTAAGGGGTATACCCATATGATTATGGTGTGATGTGATAATAAAGTGCACGCCACGTGGCGCCATGTCAGATTCTGGAAAAATCACACCATAATCACATCGCAAGGGGTATACCCATGTGATTGTGGTGGTGTGATAATTTAATGTTTATTTTTGAATTTTTATTTAAATAAAATAAAACATAATATTTAAATAAAATAAAACATAATATTCATTAATAATAAAAAAAATTACATTAATAATAAAAAAATTACATTAATAATAAAATAAAATTACATTAATAATAAAATAAATTACATTACTAATGATTTGATTTTTCATAAATATACTCAATCAAGTCCGCCTTTAGTGCGTTATGAATTTCTCGATTGCGTATTTCTTGACGGTTTACTCGCTTTTGATCTTCATCAATTTCTTCGTGCGTAACCTCCTCCTCATTTGGGTTGTATTGACAAATTGTCGCTCCTTGATCCTCTAAAATCATATTATGCAAAATCACACAAGCATACATAATGTTCCGGATTTTGATTTGAGACCAAGATCGAGCCGGCCTTTCTATTATATACCACTTATTCTTTAATAGACAGAACGCTCGTTCAATATCTTTTCTTGCCGCCCCATGAGCCTTTTTATAATTATTACGTTTAATACCTTCCGGACACGTAAGAGACTTGACAATTGTTGCATATTCCGGATATATTCCATCGGCTAGATAATACCCTCGCTTGTAATGCGATCCTCTAAGTTCAAACGATGAGAAATCTCACGGATATATTCCATCGGCCTTTCTATATTCCGGACGATTCCGCCTCTTCCCACCACCTAACAGCCGCCGATGCCATAGCTCCGAACGCCATTACCCGGTCTTCCTCGCTTGATGATGAAGACATTTTATAAGTTTTTTTGTAGTATAGAGAAGTTGAGATAAATTGTTTATGATTTTTGTGAAGTGTAGGATGTGTTTATATAGATGGAAAGAATTAAATTTAATAATTTTTTTTATTTAATACAAATATATCCATTGAACGGATATATTTAGTTTGAAATTGAAACATTTTGGCGTGAGAAATCTCACGGGGTGAAACCACGGCGTGGTTTTTGTATCGAGGGGGCGGTGTTCCACCAAGATCACGGCGTGATCTTGGTGGCCACCTAGGATCACGCCAACATCACACCGAGCATACCGGATGCTCTTATATCATCAACCCTATTAACAAAACTTCATACATAAGTATGTATGTATGGTAGAACAAATAAGAACTCTTAAATATTATAAGAACTAGCTTAGGACTCGTGTTTACACAGGGGTGAAAAATATCAATAAATAAAATTCTTAAATCTTTATTTGTATATTTTGTAGGTGTAAAAATGTATTACATATACTAAGGATAGAAAACAAAATTCAAAATATGTATCACATATACTAAGGATAGAAAACAAAATTCAAAATATATAATTGGATTTCGAAAATACGTTAATTATTATTTAATGTAATTTGACTTTAATTTACTATTTAATTGAAAATAAAAGTTACATAATTATATTTCAAAGTTTTCATATAATAAAGGATAATTTAAAATAAATGTTTTTTATTAATATAATTAGTATTTTATTTAAAAATATATTATTATTAAAATATTAAGGTGCATTTAATAAGAGAGAGAGACGGAAAAAAATGATGAGAATGAATATAGAGGCGACACGTGGCATGAAAAAACCTTTATTTATTATATAGTATAGATTCATAAAAAACAATCAAAATTATTCATACACACACTCACAAAAAGCTAGTTCAGATACAAAGGGGAAAAATCAAACAAATGATAGGAAAGATTTTGAATCATTGATCACATTAATTCAATGGTTAACATAAACTGGTCCCAAGATCTCAAATAAACATTATATAAAAAAAGGGTTTGAAAGGGCTCTCCTTTATCACTTCATCATCAGCTCATTGGCTATTGATTATCATCTAAATCATATAAAACTATTTCTTGAACTCACCAATCATCTGGAGTATGGGACCCTTTCTCCGTTCCCTTCCAAGCAACCGTCATTCTCGTCACGTCGACACCGACGGCCACCTACATCCCATCTATATATACACATACATACCACATTGTACTCCGACATCGTATCTTCATTTATTACTCTTCTCATGGATAGTAGATTCTCTCTCTTCGCTTTCTCTCTCTTCATTGTTGCCACCTCTTTCGTCTCCGCTGAATCCGAAGATAATATGTTCATCCGTCAAGTGGTCGGTGATGAAAACCACCAGTTCAATGTCGAGGAGGACCACTTCGGTGCCTTCAAACGCAAGTTTGGGAAGTCTTATGCTTCCCAGGAGGAGCATGATTACAAGTTATCAGTTTTTAAGGCTAATTTGCGCCGAGCTAAGCGTTACCAGAAGCTTGATCCATCGGCTATCCATGGAGTTACTCAATTCTCCGACATGACCCTGGAGGAGTTTGGTAAACACCTCGGATTGAGGTTCGGTGTCAAGTTCCCCTCCGATGCCAGTATGGCTCCCATCCTTCCGACTGATAATCTTCCAGAAGATTTCGATTGGCGAGATCATGTTGCCGTCACCGGTGTGAAGAATCAGGTACTTTTTTCCCCGTATCTCAATTAAACCACGAAAGGGATAGGCTAAATGTACCCCTGCTTGCTAAATGTAGACACCGAGTGACAGATGATTTGACTGATTTAGCATAACCCGTCACGGAAATATTAGCACCAATCATGGATGTTCAATAATCAAGGAAAGTGCACATAATTTGGAAACCTATTCAAATGGCTAACTATATGCAATGGTCAATATTTTGTAATTATTTCCTTTATGATTCTCTTTGTATTATGCTCGTGAATATCTTCTTACTTTTGTAATACTTGGCTTATAAAAGCCAATCACTATTGTCAAGAATAATCAAGTCTTTTTATCAAAGTATTTCTATATCTCAATATGGTATCACATAGCCAAACTTTGCTCCTTTGAGTCTCGATCCTATCATCCTCATCACAAAACAAACCATAAACCTGCTGCCTCCTTAACATGGCTTCTTCTCAAGTAATTCACCTAACTGCTAGCACCCATTTCCCGATCAAACTTACCACCTACAACTTTCCGGTTTGGCGAAAACAAGTGTTGTATACCCTAATAGGGTTAGACCTCGGTTCCTTTATTATCGGAACAACAAAATCGCCATCCATGTTTCTCGCTGATAACAAACCAAATCCCGCATACACACTTTGGTACCGTCATGACCAGATTATCATAAGCGCGATCCTCGGCAGTTGCTCCGAAGCAATCCAACCACTACCTTCCTCCGCCAACACTGCTCGAGAGGCTTGGAGTCGGCTCACAGTAAGTTATGCTAATTCTTCTCGATCCCGCATAATTTCTCTAAAATCAAAGCTCACCAAAAATCCCAAAGGGACCCGATCAGTTGCGGATTTTTTAGAGGAAATGAGAGCAATAGCCGACGAGCTAGCACTTGTTCAAAGTCCGGTTGTTGATGACGAGGACCTTATGGCCCATGTCCTTGCCCAAATCGGTGAGGAATACACCCCAATTGCCGCATCCATTAAGGTACGTGAGCAACCTCTATCATACCCGAAACTATTCGACAAACTAGTCGATTTTGAAAGATCCTTGAAAGCGATGAAGCCACCCGTATCCGCAATTATGACAGCCAACAACACCCAACGTTATAATTCTCGGTCATCCACTCGCTTCTCTGGAGAGAATTACACTCCAAATCGAAACAACAGGTTCAATCAAAGAAAAAATGCATCGAGTTCGCAACCTTCAAACACTACAAATCGACCACATCGCAATAATGCTCACTGCCACTATTGCAATATTCCCCGTCACGAAACGAAGGAGTGCCGAAAGCTTTCCCGTTTTCTCAAAGAAAACCACGTTACAATCAACCCGGTTGCAAATGTCACAACCCCTAGGACAAACCCGTCCTCACCCACATGGATGTTCGACATCGGTGCCTCGCATCACATGACAAGCGACACCGACGGCCACCTACATCCCATCTATATATACACATACATACCACATTGTACTCCGACATCGTATCTTCATTTATTACTCTTCTCATGGATAGTAGATTCTCTCTCTTCGCTTTCTCTCTCTTCATTGTTGCCACCTCTTTCGTCTCCGCTGAATCCGAAGATAATATGTTCATCCGTCAAGTGGTCGGTGATGAAAACCACCAGTTCAATGTCGAGGAGGACCACTTCGGTGCCTTCAAACGCAAGTTTGGGAAGTCTTATGCTTCCCAGGAGGAGCATGATTACAAGTTATCAGTTTTTAAGGCTAATTTGCGCCGAGCTAAGCGTTACCAGAAGCTTGATCCATCGGCTATCCATGGAGTTACTCAATTCTCCGACATGACCCTGGAGGAGTTTGGTAAACACCTCGGATTGAGGTTCGGTGTCAAGTTCCCCTCCGATGCCAGTATGGCTCCCATCCTTCCGACTGATAATCTTCCAGAAGATTTCGATTGGCGAGATCATGTTGCCGTCACCGGTGTGAAGAATCAGGTACTTTTTTCCCCGTATCTCAATTAAACCACGAAAGGGATAGGCTAAATGTACCCCTGCTTGCTAAATGTAGACACCGAGTGACAGATGATTTGACTGATTTAGCATAACCCGTCACGGAAATATTAGCACCAATCATGGATGTTCAATAATCAAGGAAAGTGCACATAATTTGGAAACCTATTCAAATGGCTAACTATATGCAATGGTCAATATTTTGTAATTATTTCCTTTATGATTCTCTTTGTATTATGCTCGTGAATATCTTCTTACTTTTGTAATACTTGGCTTATAAAAGCCAATCACTATTGTCAAGAATAATCAAGTCTTTTTATCAAAGTATTTCTATATCTCAATATGGTATCACATAGCCAAACTTTGCTCCTTTGAGTCTCGATCCTATCATCCTCATCACAAAACAAACCATAAACCTGCTGCCTCCTTAACATGGCTTCTTCTCAAGTAATTCACCTAACTGCTAGCACCCATTTCCCGATCAAACTTACCACCTACAACTTTCCGGTTTGGCGAAAACAAGTGTTGTCTACCCTAATAGGGTTAGACCTCGGTTCCTTTATTATCGGAACAACAAAATCGCCATCCATGTTTCTCGCTGATAACAAACCAAATCCCGCATACACACTTTGGTACCGTCAAGACCAGATTATCATAAGCGCGATCCTCGGCAGTTGCTCCGAAGCAATCCAACCACTACCTTCCTCCGCCAACACTGCTCGAGAGGCTTGGAGTCGGCTCACAGTAAGTTATGCTAATTCTTCTCGATCCCGCATAATTTCTCTAAAATCAAAGCTCACCAAAAATCCCAAAGGGACCCGATCAGTTGCGGATTTTTTAGAGGAAATGAGAGCAATAGCCGACGAGCTAGCACTTGTTCAAAGTCCGGTTGTTGATGACGAGGACCTTATGGCCCATGTCCTTGCCCAAATCGGTGAGGAATACACCCCAATTGCCGCATCCATTAAGGTACGTGAGCAACCTCTATCATACCCGAAACTATTCGACAAACTAGTCGATTTTGAAAGATCCTTGAAAGCGATGAAGCCACCCGTATCCGCAATTATGACAGCCAACAACACCCAACGTTATAATTCTCGGTCATCCACTCGCTTCTCTGGAGAGAATTACACTCCAAATCGAAACAACAGGTTCAATCAAAGAAAAAATGCATCGAGTTCGCAACCTTCAAACACTACAAATCGACCACATCGCAATAATGCTCACTGCCACTATTGCAATATTCCCCGTCACGAAACGAAGGAGTGCCGAAAGCTTTCCCGTTTTCTCAAAGAAAACCACGTTACAATCAACCCGGTTGCAAATGTCACAACCCCTAGGACAAACCCGTCCTCACCCACATGGATGTTCGACATCGGTGCCTCGCATCACATGACAAGCGACCGTAACAGCTTACACTCACTTTCCGAGTATGGAGGCCCGGATGAGATTGTACTTGGTGATGGTAATAGTCTCAAAATCTCTCACACGAGACACACTAAACTTTACACCACCTCAAAATCCTTAATTCTTTCTAATGTTTTGTGTGTTCCCAAACTTAAAAAAAATCTTATTTCCGTTGCTAAATTATGTCGAACTAACCGAGTTTCCGTTGAATTTTTTCCTTCCTATTTTCTTGTTAAGGATCTTCGCACGGGGGGCCCCTCTACTCCGGGGGGAGAACATCCATGATGTCTACTATACCATGTTCGGATCAATTCCACAGCTCAATTTCACAAGAAAAGCTTCATTTCATAATTTGCACCACAAGCTTGTACATCCATCAATTCGTATTTTTCGTTCTTTAATTAAGCACCTAGGCATCAAAAACATGAATGTTAATCATGACCATTGTGATTCTTGCCTAGTGAATAAAAGTCACAAATTGCCTTTTGGCCAAAATTCTTTCGTTGCAACTAAACCATTACAATTGCTATATTCCAATGTTTGGGGTCCAATTAAAAAATCAATCGATGGTTTTCTTTATTATGTGATTTTTGTTGACTTTTATTCAAAATACGTTTGGTTATACCCCATCAAACGCAAATCTGACGTATCCTCATTGTTCCCCCATTTTAAAAAGCTAGTGGAAAAATACTTTCAAACATCCATAATTTCATTATTTACACCAAGGCCTTGATCCTTACCTTAAATCCAAAGGAATCTCACATTTTACCACTCCCCCCCCACACACCAGAGCAAAATGGTATCGCCGAAAGACGTCACCGTCATATCGTTGAAACCGGCCTTGCTCTTCTCCACTTTTCCGGTATTCCTCTACATTTTTGGTCTCATGCTTTTCAAACGACCGTTTATCTTATAAACCGATTGCCAACAAAAATTCTTGATTCCAAATCTCCTTTCGAGGTTATCCAAGGAAAACCACCAAATTATGACACCCTACAACCCTTTGGATGTCTTTGTTACCCTTGGCTACTACCATACTCTACCTCAAAACTACACCCGCGTTCTACACAATGCATTTTTCTTGGCTACTCCTCGTCCAAAGCTGCATAAAAATGCTATGATCCTAAAACTCGTCGGTTATTCCACTCACTACACGTCCAATTTATTGAACATATCTTCCCTCACAAAACCACAACCATACATATTCCTAAACTACCTACACCCAATAACCTTCTGTCAAATTTATACAACCCCCCAATCTACAAACCTTCCCCATCGGCCACTCAAAATCACCTTCCCAATGATTCCCAACAAAACCCAATTCACACAGCTCCTTCCGTGGACACACCACCAGCCCAAAATCCGGCCCAATCCACTACCCAAACCACTACTTCTCCAATCCCCTCAAGTCCAAACGATAGCTCACCTCCAGCTAGAGGTGCACAAAAGAACCGGAACCGGAACCGATCCGATGGATTATCCGAAACCGGATCCGGCTAGAACTGGTTTTTTTAGAACCGGTTCGGATATTTTGAGAACCGCCGGTTCCGGGACCGGTTCTGGGTTTTTTGACGGACCGGATAAAAATCGGATATTTTGGAACCGGTTTTTTTCGGACATTTTGGAACCGGTTCCGAACCGGTTCTAGCCGTTTTATGCCCGTTTTTTTGTTTTTTAAGGATTGAAATTTAGTATAAATAGGTATTGGGTGTATGGGTTAGTTCACAACAACATTCTAGCTCTCAAAACTAAAAAACGCTCTCAAAACGCAAAAAAACGCTCACTTTAAGCAAAAAAAAAAAACGCTCTCATGGCTTCCGTTTCCGCAAGCACTCAAAATTCGGTTGGTGGTTCTACTAGCGATGTTACGGTTATGTCAATACTTGTTTCCGCAAGCACTCAAAATTTGGTTGGTGGTTCTACTAGCGATGTTACGGTTATGTCAATACTTCCTTGCTCCCGAAACCAAGAAATATGGGCTTATTTCGATTTATGCGAAATGTCGAACGGTTCGCAAAAGGCTCGTTGCAAACGTTGTGGTAGACTTTTGGGTGCGGCGGGAAATAGCAGTTTGAGGAAACATATTGCTAGTCACGCAAGACACACTCAAGAAGGTGAAGATCAAACTCAAATTGGTAGGGATGGAGGAGTTTGGCAATACAATGTCGAGAGGGTTCGTGAGAGAATGGCACATTTCGTCATTCAAGAAGGCTTGCCTTTTGATCATTTTGATAATCCGCGCTTGACGAGGATGATACAAGAGACACTTCAACCGAGTTACACAAATGTAAGTCGTTCTACTTTGAGAAGAGATTGTTTAAAAATGTGGAAAAGAGCTAAAAAAGAATTAATTTTAGGTTTTGAAAATTTAAATACCGGCATTAACTTAACAACGGACGTTTGGTCCGCTCCACATGGTTTACCCGAATCGTACCTTTGCGTTACCGCACATTGGGTTCAACCGGAGTCGTGGCAAATGATGAAGCGTACGATTGCGTTTGATTATTTTGGATATCCACATACCGGTGAAAATTTATTTTATATTTTAGACTCGGTAATTCAAACTTATAAAATTCAACCAAAAATATTTTCAATATCTTTTGATAACGCTTCAAATAACACAAACGCGGTCGAAAAATTAAAAATAAAATATGAACCGCCTTGTAACGGTGTTTTTTTTCATAGTCGATGTGTTGCACACATCATTAACTTGGTTGTGCAAGACGGTCTAAACGTCCAAGAAATAAGAGACGTAAAAGAAAATTTTAAAGTGATGTTACGTGAAGTTTTTAGCATAAGCGAAAAAATATATATAAACTATAGAAACTTGTGCCAACAAACGGATTCCATCTTTTTAGGTCCGAATTGGGACGTACCTACTAGATGGAACTCGACTTGGAAAATGTTTGAATCGGCCTTAAGGCAAAGAATTACTTTAAAACATTTCCATGATGAACTTGTACAAAAGAAACGTTGTTTACAAAAATTTGATAATATAAGTTGGGATATGACCGAGAAACTAACTAATTTGCTTGAGGTTTTTAAAAATGCAACTACATGTTTATCGGGAGTTTATTATCCTACGTCTTCGCTAATACTTCAACAATTATACTTAATATGTAATAAATTAAAAGAGTTTGAATATCACGGCCCTATTTTTGAAAAAATGGTAAAACCTATGAAAGCTAAATTTAAAAAATATTTTTCAGAAATGCCGGCCGTTGTTACATGTTCGGCCGCCTTAAACCCAACGATTAATGTAACCGGTGTTGAAACATTAATTGGATCAATATCGGATGATTTAAATATGTTCGAGGAAGACCAAAATTTTTAATCAAATGCAATAAGGGATTTCAATTCGGCTTTTAATAATATGTTTGATTATTATTTACGCAAATATGGTGGAAGTGGTGATCCATCAAACATACGTGAATCAATGGGTTCGGGTTCAACTTCTAGTAGTTCAAGGAACCCGATGCTAAATTTATTTAACACTTTAAGAAACGAAAATACTAAACGAGCTCGTGGAACCACACCAAGTAGCGAGCTTGAGAGATATCAAGCAACCGACTTTATTTCTACTCTAAGATCCGAAGAGTTTGAAAACTTTGATATCTTGAGTTGGTGGCAAGGAAGGGAATCCCAATATCCCGTTCTAGCCGCAATGGCCCGTGACCTACTAACTGTCCAAGCTTCCACGGTAGCTTCGGAATCCGCTTTTTCTCTTAGTGGCAGGGTTTTATCTATTCGAAGAACGAGGCTTACACCGGAATCTATGGAGATGTGTATTTGCTTGAAGGACCATTTGGATGCCGCCGAACGTGTACAACATGTTGCAAAACTAGAAGGCGAGCTTGACGTTGAACAAGAAATACATGAATTCGAAGTAGAACATGGGGCGGCGACTCCACTTTCAGACGAAGAACAAGCTTACGATGAAGCCCAACGTATCTCAAGCGAAGAAGAATGAAAACCGATGTTACAAAGACTACGACGAAGAATATTGAAAACATAATAAATAATTAATGCTTTGTGATTCAATTATGTTTTTTGTATTTTTTTTTGTACGAACTATTGTTAAATAACTTAAAAAAATCTACAAAATAAATAAAACATGTATTTTATAGTGTATCTTTGTTAATTTTTTTTTATCCGGTCCGGTTCTAAATATCCGATCCGGTCCCAATAGGTTCCAAGTCTCCACACCCGGAACCGGATCCGATCCGGAACCGGTTCTAATGGATCCGGTTCTTGACCAACGTTGACGGAACCGGTCCGGATCTGAACCGGATCCGGTTCCGAAAAAAAACCGGTTTGTGCACCTTTACCTCCAGCCCACCTACCTACGGCCTCCTCTTTAGACCACATTCTGTCACCCACACCTTCCTCCCCAAATACAGATTCCTCAACTACACCCCATCTCTCACACCCTCACGTACATCCCCACTCACCATACACATCACCGGCCACCCCTTCCATGCAAAACCCCACCACAACCATGGCTTTTTCTGAACCGAACCAACCAACTCCACCACGTATCCGCAAACCCAACTCAAAGTATTTTAATCCCGCTTTCGTCAACTCATCCACTCTTCACCCCATCCATTCTACCTTTGAACCTACCACTTTCAAAGACCAGAAATGGCGCCAAGCCATGGACTCCGAATTCAATGCTTTGCTTTAAAACGGTACTTGGGAACTTGTCCCAAAATCATCTCAAAATATCATTGGTTGTAAGTGGGTGTATCGGGTAAAACGAAACCCTGACGGGTCTATTGCAAAATACAAGGCACGACTTGTCGCCAAAGGCTTTCTACAACAATATGGTCGGGACTATTTTGACACCTTTAGCCCGGTCACAAAACCGGTCACCATCCTATCCATTGCCTTAGCCAAAAAATGGCCATTGCGCCAAATAGATGTCAACAATGCTTTCCTACATGGCACCTTATATGAGGAAGTTTACATGGTACAACCACCGTGTTACACCCATCCTCAATACCCTAACCACATTTGCAAATTAAGAAAATCTCTCTATGGGCTCAAACAAGCACCGCGTGCTTGGTACATGGAACTTACCAACTTCCTATTGCAATTTGGTTTCAAAAAGTCACTTGCCGATGCTTCTTTATTCATATATTCTACTAACACCATCACATGCTATTTTATGGTTTATGTGGATGACATTGTTATTACCGGGAACACCAACGACTTCTTGAAACACTTCATTGATACAATCGCACAACGATTCTCAGTTAAAGACCTTGGGCCTCCACACCACTTCCTTGGTATTGAAGTGATTTCCACCACATTCGGGTTATTCCTTTCACAACATCGGCATATACACGACACCCTTGAACAATTTAATATGGCCGGCGCAAAAGATGTAGTAACACCCCTAAGCTCCTCCGACATCCTACATCCAAATGATGGCACTCCCTCGGTTGACCCCACGCCATACAGGAAAATTGTTGGCTCCTTGTATATCCTATGCCGTCAACAAATTATCCCAATTTATGCACGCTCCATCTGAAAAGCATTGGCAATCTCTTAAACGGGTGCTTCGTTACCTCAAAGGTACAATTCATTTTGGTTTATTCCTCAAAAGAGGATCACCCTTGCAAGTCACGACATTCTCAGATTCTGATTTGGGGGGGGGGGGGGGTACCTTGGATGGGGGTCGTTCCACAACTGCCTATATGCTATATCTCGGATCTAATATCATTTCGTGGAGGTTCTCTCGGCAAAAATCGGTCTCTAGATCATCAACCGAAGCGGAATACAAAGCTTTAGCCAACGCGGCGGCAGAAATACTTTGGGTCAACAATCTCCTATGGGAACTCGGGATGAACCCGCCTACAACCCCAACCATTTATTGTGATAACACTAGAGCAACATACTTATGTGCTAATCCCGTCTATCATTCGCGCATGAAACATGTAGCCTTAGACTATCATTTCGTTCGTGAACAAGTAACAAATGGATCCTTAAAAGTGCTTCACATCAACACAAAAGATCAATTGGCCCATGTCCTCACGAAGCCCTTGTCTCGGCGGCCCTTTTTACGTTTTCGCTCCAAGATTGGAGTCTCCAACGGAGCCTCCATATTGCGGGGGCGTATTAGCACCAATCATGGATGTTCATCAATAAGGAAAGTGCACAAAATTTGGAAACCTATTCAAATGGCTAACTATATGCAATGGTCAATATTTTGTAATTATTTACTTTATGATTCTCCTTGTATTATGCTCGTGAATATCTTCTTCCTTTTGTAATACTTGGCTTATAAAAGCCAATCACTATTGTCAAGAATAATCAAGTCTTTTTATCAAAGTATTTCTATATCTCAATAGGAAAAACATTATCATAGTTTGTTACTTGAAAACTTAACTGAAAAGGTTTAAAAGATCATTTTAATCTAGCAAGATTCGGAAGTGTTTTTAAAGTGTGTTTTGTATGATGATGGAAATTAGGGTTCATGTGCGTCATGATGGTCATTTAGTACAACCGGAGCATTGGAAGGGGCAAATTTCCTTGCGACAGGGAAGCTCGAGAGCCTTAGCGAACAACAACTTGTCTATTGCGATCATGAGGTTAAAATCGTTTGATCAATATTATTTCTCCATTTCTTGATCGAATTTTCTTTATAAATGTGTATTCACCTAATACATGCATTACAAGAAGGTATTTTCTGCGATTGTTTCACAAAGGGGTTGTCGCCCCTTCCAAGGGCGACTTCTTAGTCTTAAAACGCACACACTGGCTAAGTCAAATGAAAAGTACGAGGGAGCACATAGATGGAGAAATCGCCCCTACCACGGGCGATCTCTTGTTCATGTAGTCAAATCAAGAAAGGGAAAAAGCCCCTGACTGCCAGGGACTACCACTCAGTGCTTTTCAAATCAAGAATGGAAAAATCACTCCTATCACAGGTGACCTCTCGTTGTAGTCAAATCAAGAAACGGAGAAATCGCCCCCGCCACCTCTTAGGGTTGCCTAATCATCTATCTAGTTAATTCACAGAGCACGCACTTTAAGACCAAGAAGTCATCTTTGGCAGGGGCGACAACCCTTGTGAAACAATTGCAAGAAAATACCGATGCATGTATTTGGTGGATACCCACTTATAAAAAAGTTCCCATTTCGATCTTGTATAATCTTTGGATATTAGATAAACCCTAATCTCGTTATCTGCAGTGGGATCCAGAAGAACAAGGATCTTGTGACGCAGGGTGCAATGGAGGTCTCATGAACAGCGCATTCGAGTACACTCTAAAATCCGGTGGACTCATGAGGGAAAAAGACTACCCTTACACCGCCACTGACCATGGAACCTGCAAGTTCGACAAAAGCAAGGTAGTAGCATCCGTCGCTAACTTCAGTGCGGTGTCACTAGATGAAGTCCAAATTGCTGCTAATCTGGTGAAACATGGTCCGCTTGCGGTGGCTATCAATGCGGCTTACATGCAAACTTATATCGGTGGAGTCTCCTGCCGGCTTTTGTGCTCAAAGAGGTTAGACCATGGCGTGTTGTTGGTTGGATATGGTGCAGCCGGCTATGCACATATAAGGATGAAGGAAAAGCCATACTGGATTATCAAGAACTCATGGGGGGAGAACTGGGGAGAAAAAGGATATTATAAAATCTGCAAGGGGCACAATGTTTGTGGTGTCGATTCCATGGTCTCCACAGTCGCTGCAGTCCACTGTCACTAATTTGTTGATATTATTGTCATGATTTTACATGTATATAAGAATTGTACCATTGTTGAAGAAACATATTATTATTATTATATTGATTCATCTCTATGGATCTTTCTTTGTCTTCATAACTAGACATAATGCGGATGATTGATTTAAGTAATTCTTTTCAAAACACTTATAAAGCATGTTAGATCAAATAACTTGAAATTAATGTACTATAAAGAGTGGTGTTTTTCGATTATAGAAAATTACTACTAGGAACATGAAATAAAATGAACATGATGTAAATTCAAATAATAAAAAAGCATTCCAACATAAGAGTAACATTTTGTTTTAATTCAACTTATGATCATCAATAATTATGATACAATGCTCATTTGATTACAAAATTGTATTGACACTAGAAGTTTAGCCTTTTAACATTCCCTCCATTTATGTGTTTAACTAAATGTAGTTCATTATTAAAGCGAACATGCTATTCTAAGTTCTAGCCATACTGATCTCTGTGTAAATGTTGCAATAATGGAAATGTCAACTATAATAAACATTCATGTCGTTCGGAATGCCTAATTATATTGTATGTGTCTATAATGACACTACAAGAATACTCTGCTGCTACGACGAGGCATTCCCGACGACATTTTGTCGTCGGCATAGTTACCTTTTTACGACGACGTGTCGTCGCTGCATGTAGCGATTGACTTTTTGACCTAAACACTCTTTTTTACGACGACATGTCGTCGGTAATGTTCGAGCGGGAAACTTTGGCGCTCGACGAAAACTTTGGCGTTGTGTGAAAACCTTGTTACGATGACTAGTCGTCGGGATAGGGGTGTTTTATTTTTTTATTTTTTTTGGTCGATAATTTAAGTTAATTAAAAAAATGAGAAAAAGAAAAGTCAATTACCTTGTTACGACGACATGTCGTCGCAAATGGTGTATTATTTTTTTAATTTTGACTTTTTATTTAATTCCGGCCTAATTATTTTGTTAGGCTAACCCTAAAACGACGACGTGTCGTCGCTGAAAACCTTTCCAGATCTTAAAATACATTTCCTGCTTCATTCTTCCCCAATTCCCTTTTCCACACTCTCTCTCACGCTACTAACCCTAATCGATCACTCTTTCTCACGATGCTAACGCTAAAGCCGTCGTCCCCCCTGTGAGCCACCCCCGTAAGAGGCTCACCACCGTTGTCCCTGCTGTGAGCCACCCCGTCGTCCCTGCTGTGAGCCACCCCCGTCGTTCCTGCTGAGCCACCCCCGTCAGAGGCCACCCCCGTCACAGCCGTCCGTTCCGGTGAGCCGTCCGTTCTTCGTATTGTAAGATATGCTCTTTTTTTGGCTATTTTTTGGACCTTTAAATGTTTCCCGACGACATGTCGTCATGTTAGTTAATTTTCGTTTTTTCCTTTGTTGTATGTATGTGTATAAGTTATATATGTGTATGTATAGGTGTTTTAGGTTTTTGTTAATTTTATTTTAGTTTAAAGAAATTTTGTTTAAATTAATTATCATCAGTTTAAAAAGAATTTTTTTTAGGTTTTTGTTAATTATTGTTTTCAAGAATGTGATAGTTAGGTTTTTGTTAATTTTATTTTAGTTTAAAGAACTTTTGTTTTATATATAGAATGTGATAATTAGGTTTTTGTCAAAAATGTGATAATTAGATTTTGTTTTGTTGATTATTGTTTTCAAGAATGTATAATTAGGTTAATTTTTTTTAGGTTTAAGTTAATCTAATATATTATATACTGATCAGGTGACAACCATTTGGGTTTTTCATCATTAAATAGTAGAAACTAATTAAATAGATAAGTAAGAAAGCCATGGTTTTGTTGCAAGACATTTTGGAAGTAATAATATGATACGTGCACCATGTAAATCGGTGGTAGTGACTGAACGGGGCAGCTTTCATTTGGTAATTTATTTAGGTTATAGGTACTGGGTATTAAGTGATGTTAGTGGTAGTTACAAGCATGCTATTGCTAGCCATATTTAAAAATAAATATATACATTTTTTTTAAAAAGCGGTCACCTTTTTTATTTGTCTAGTAATTTTATATTAGAAAAATAAATAAATATCGTAAAGTAAATACTCACACATGTTTATTCATGCCACGTGAGCTGCATACACATACATGAATATATGTATGTACATGTGTATGTGTGATATATAAATATATTATAATTTATACACATACATGTGTGTATGTGTATATATAGGTTGGAATTGCCATAGAGAACCGTGTAACCTACGTATGGATAATATGAGGTAGTAACACCTAATTTTGAAAGTGATATTAGGGAACATCCGGATGGTGTCTTTTTTATTTTATATTTTGAAAGAAATAAATAGGGAGACCAAAGAAATATATATACTTAATGGAATAATGGATTAGATTTAGAGGTATTAGTGACCCAAATTTTATATTATGTTCACTGTAACACCTCTATACTTTATATATTTGTATATGTGTATGTATATATGTACTTATTTATTTATTCACATTTATTTATTTTGCTTTTTAACTTGTGTTATTTGATTATTTAACTTGTAGGTTTTCAAGATTATCTCAATTAAGGTAACACTTAACTATTACACCAAAAATTGTTTGTACTAGATAACACTTTTCTACTACACCGAACCCGAACATGACAACTCGTTCGCGTGTTGAGCCGAACACGACACACATTTGCGTGTTGAGCCGAACACGACCCGTTTTGCCCGACAAAATTTTGAAAATATTAATACATAATATACCTAACCAATTTAATTTATTATATAAAATATATATTTTTTTTAAAATAAAAAAATAAACATGTTAAATGGGTTAAAACGTGACTGCATTATAATACCCATTAGAACATACACATCCGAAATTTATCTAATAGAGATAAATTTTGGATTGTCCCCGTTTGGGACTGCTTTTTGAATATTCTATCTCATTTAGGATATGTATACATTTTAACGGATTGACTATTTAAGAATAAATTGGTAGTTATTTCTCCTACTCTTCAAGTTTGCGTTTTAGACGCATATTTGGGGAGTTAAGGGGAAATGATGCCGATTTATTCTTAAATAGTCAACCCGTTAAAATGTATATATTTGAGATAAAATATTCAAAAAGTGAGTTAGGATCCACCACCTTTGGAT
Source organism: Smallanthus sonchifolius (assembly GCA_023525975.1). NCBI lineage: Eukaryota > Viridiplantae > Streptophyta > Magnoliopsida > Asterales > Asteraceae > Smallanthus > Smallanthus sonchifolius. The sequence goes on from CM042033.1 coordinate 77,005,113, forward strand.
ATTATATCTGATTATTATGATTGACTTTTAATGTACATTAGTGATGATTATGATCTACTTTAATGTTTGTTGAAGGTATGGCGACCTACGCTGCATCACATGGTGGCGACGGTGGGGGTCAAGATCCCCACCGACATTCACATAGCATCCCCGTCGATTGCGAGTCTTGTAAGTTACTTGTTCTAGGTAAATACTTGTCTTTATATTCAATACTTGTCTTTAAATATGTTGTTGTATTATGCATGTATGTATTTGTATGTATGTATGTTAGTAATATCATCACGAATCGCTTGACCTGTTTTGTATGTATGTATGAATATATAGGTTTGTGTAAATATATATGAATATATAGATTTGTAATTATTTTTATTTTTATTTATTATATATATATATTTGTATATGTGTAATGTGTATGTATTTATCTATGTAGCGCAACCATCAAAGAGAGTGCACGGGCGTAGTAGAAATTTAAACTTATTAGAGAAATTTACTAGGAATGGGGGCAAGCCACTAACCCTTGAGCTTGATTCCTCGGGGGAAATATACAATTTTTTTTAGAAAATGGAGGTTTATCTGTAAGACAAATCACCACCGCTATTGAGAGGGTTCCATCACATTATCCAAGTTAGGATGATGTTCCCGAGAGCGATAAACTTGTTGCATATCGCACACTTCATGTAAGTATAAAATGTAATGTTTTATTTGTGTGACATCCGACATTTTCAGGTTAACTTCGTTAACACAAACATCATTATCTCAAACATTTATTTATTCAAACTCAGTTATCGCGAACATTCACACATGCATTACATTTAATTAGGATTAGTTAGATGTGTCAGTTCGCACAAACACGTAGAATTACCGGATCGCACACGAGTCTAACCCGGAACGTTGGTGAACTAACAAAAATAATTGCGAACAATTATTTTAATATAAATTATGTGAATTTATGTGTTTAGTGATTTTTTTGTGAATTATGTGAACTTTCATGAAATCGCGTACGTTTACGCGGAACAAGATGACTTTTACTGTTTTAGTGATTTATTATAAATAAAATCTTATAAAAATAATTATTAAAAACACTAGTGGATTATTTAAATGAAATAAAAACCCATTTAAATTAGCCCATGGATTATCTAAACTTAATTTAAAACCCATGCAAATTAGGATATAAAGAATTTTATAAAAATTAAAAACCCTAATTTCTTTTTTTTCTCTCTAATCGTCGCCCCCAACCCTCTCTCCCTCCCTCTTTGCACCGAGACCAAGATAGCACCCAAACATCCCCTCTCCAAGCTTCAATCTTGCAATTGAACACGTATTCGGACTCCCTTACGCATTCCTAACACTACTACGTAAGTCGTTTCATCCGATTTCGTTACTTTTTTATTCAAAGATTTTAGATTGAAACCCTAGTTCATCCAAACATGAATTTTTACAATAAAGATGGTGACTTTATTATTGTTTTGCATTTATTTGATGTTTATATGGTTATTTGGAAAACCCTAGCTTCATATGATTCATAACTTGTTAAAAGATGAAACTTTTTGATTATGTGATGTTTGTAGAATTGCATGTTAGAGATGTTTGATGCTTGTTATGGTTATAATCATATTAGATAGGTTGTATGCAATTGGTTTGGTACTTTGAATCTCATTAAACAAGCTATTACTTATAATGAAAACTTTTTAAGAATTCTATCTTGCATACTAGACATGATTTGGATGATATGATGATGTTTATATGCTACTTGATTCATGTATAAATGATTTGTGAAATTATATTTCTAATACCTAGCTCGGTTTTGCAAATTTTCTAAAAGAGGAAACTTTAATTGTCTAAAGTGTTCATAGCTTGCTAATTAGACATGTATGATATGGTTTAATGATAGCTACATGTTATTTAGGATATAACAACATGTTGTAACGTGTTAGATAGTTCAAAACACGCATGATATTCATAACTTACTATACTTGGAAACTTTAATTGAAGTATGATTTGCATGTTAAGTTCAAGACTTTTGTTATGTGCTATGACTACCTAGGGCAAGTAAGAATTATGTTATGAACATACTGATCATGCAAACGTGTAATAAATGAGTATCATATGGAAACCAAACTTTGTGTTCATACATTATATAAAAGTAGAAACTTGTTGATCGTGCACTGTGTAGACATAACTTGCTATGTTAAGATAGTTTTGAGTTGTGTAAGCATGAAACTTGAATTACTTGTGTACTATGTTTTAGTATTCAAATCAAACATTAAATCACTAACGGGTCACCAACGGGTCGTCGGGTCAAACTTGTAAATCTTTTCTAAACATTTAAACAATGATATTGTTTGGATACTAAGGGTTCATGTCAACCTGCGCGAACACACACTTATAGACCTATGGTTTTAGGTGGAAGTTAGAGGTCCAACTCTTTTTACTTAGCTTTCATCTGCACGCATACTAAGGTGAGTTTCACCACCCCTCTTTTACTTACTTTCCTTTTTGGGGAGAAAACATGCTCGCAAACATTTTGGATCTTGTATTATTGTATTATCGCTTGTTTACTAAAATGCAAACATACCACATAAGTCCTTGCATTCTCGAACCGTTAGTATTGGAACATAGCGAGGTAATATTGAGTAGTACTACTGGGTTTTGACAAGCCCCACATGCGTTAGTCGCGCTAACTTGACTGTAGGTCGAACGGGTGTAATATTGACCTAAACATTTGCCATTGTTCGGTAGACATGGTGGAAGGCAAATAAACACAAACTGTAAACTTCGGTTTCGAAACACTTGTAGTAGCATGACATAGACTAGCTATCTATCGGTATACATTATTTACACTATCTGGCAAACATCAAACTGTTATTTACTTACAACTTAGTGAACTCACTAACCATTGTGTTGACATTTTTAACATGTTTTTCTCAGGTCGCTTAGGTATTGAGCACGAGCATAGGACATGCATGGAGTCCCATCATTTTTAAGCATTGAATTTATCTTTAATTATTTAAACTACATGGTTTGGGTGCCTTGTTTTGCGCATTGGATTTTTACTTGCACTGGATTTTATTTACGCTTCCGCAACATTTTCAAACTTAAAGATTGTTGTCTCGTGACTATGAGCAGCAATGGTATTTTATTCAAATTCATATAGAGTCATTCCGTGTAACTAATGACTGAGATCCTGGTGTGTCACGCGCCTCGCGGTAAACCCCGCAGGTGGATTTTGAGGGTGTGACAATTTGTATTTTAATTTCATAACTATTAGATATTTTCTAATTACTTGTTTTTTACAGCATTTCTTTGATCTTGATAGTTGGAAAGCAAGACACCAATGGAATGGGATAAGAATGGGCATTAACGAGGATTGTGTCCGACGATACCGTGACAGGAAAAACACTTTGAACATGCATTTTAAAAAAAATGGTGGTTATGATAATGTTGAAGAAGCGAAAAAACACACCCATTCATCAGTCGCTCCAAATGATTGGGTTACGCTAATTGATCAGTTGTTCCAAGATCCCCAATATAAAGCCCGCTCCCTCCAAAATTCCAAAAATAGAGCACAAATGCCTTATTCAAATGTTAGTGAGAACAAATCATATGCTCAAAGGCGCTATGAGGAGGTAATAAAAAGTATTACTATTGTCCAAATTTGTATTCACAATTCATTCAAATATTAATAATTGTATTTATGTTGTTTATAGGTGCAAGAAAAAGGAAGCATGAATCTTCTTATGTGTTGGAGACAAATGCATACTTGTAGGGGAACTTGGGTCAACGACAGGACGCAACAAGATTGGGTAAGTATTACTATTATCCGTTTTGACCCGTTTGCATATGTTAGTAATTTGAACATGAACAATTTTGACCCGTTTGCATATGTTAGCCTCTTATTGGACACGAACCGTTTTGACCCGTTTGCATATGTTAGTAATTTGAACACGAAAAATTTGACCCGTTTGACTCAAATCCGCTAAAAGATGGATATTATTTATAGGTTTGCAAAAATATATATGTATATGTATGTATAGGTTTGCATATGTTAGCCTTACTATGATCCGTTTGTTTATTATTTATATGTTTAAAAAAATATATATGCATTTGTATATGTGTATGTATGTATATATGTTAGCAATACGAACCCGTCGCTTTTGACCCGTTTGCATATGTTAGTAATTTGAACACGAACAATTTTGACCCATTTGCATATGTTAGTCTTATTGGAACACGGACCGTTTTGACCCGTTTGCATATATTAGTAATTTGAACACGAATAATTTGACCCGTTTGCGTATGTTAGTAATTCGAACTTGCACATTATATGTTTTTTGTTGATATTATTGTTGGTTTGTTGTAATTTGGGAAATTATTTTGTTTATCGCACATTATTGAAAATGTGGTTTATCCATTTTATAGCGGTTATGCTGGCATATTTTTAAAAACAATTAACATATGTTTATTGTATTATTTATTACAGATTAAGATTCAAGATGAGTTGACCCAGATGCAAGAGGAAGCGGGTGAGGGACAAGAGGTGATGAAGCCGAGGTTCTACGACGTGCTCTTGGCAAGAGGCGTGGTTGGAGCCGGGGGGGGGGGGGGGTAGAAAGAAAAGTAAGAAATTTACCTACCGATGTCTCGCACGTGTCCAACACTCAATACGACGACATGCAAGATCAAATCAACAAATTGAATGAAACGGTGATACAAATGCAACATGAGATGGGTTCGAGCAAATCCAACCAAGTCGGCTTGTCGGGTGAAGAAGAGAATGAAGATGAAGATGATTGAACGGTTTTTTTATGACAATTATCGTTTGTAAAATTATAACGGCTTGTAACTTTTGCATTTGTGACAATATTTTGCAGTTTTATCCAGTTTTAATTTCTGGATAAATGTATATATTATTAAAAAAAATTAGTACTCAGGTTTTTTTGCGACGACATGTCGTCGCTATTGAATAAAAAAGATTTTATATTTTTTAAATTTTTTTAAAAATAAACACCTTTTTGCGACCGCATGTCGTCGCAAAAAGTTTTTTATAATTTTAATTTATCATTAATTCTAAAAAAAAATAGACCCTTTTACGACGACATTTCGTCGCAAAAAGTTCAAATTTTATTTAGTTTACATTTATTTTTAATAAGAAAAAAGATTTTGGAAAAACCCTATTGCGACGACATGTCGTCGCAAAAAGGTGATCTATTGCGACGACACTTTTATGACGACATTATGGGCTTTCGCCGACGAAACTTATAGCGACGACATGTCGTTGAAAAGACCCTTTTGCGACGACATGTCGTCGCAAAAAGGCGTCGGGATAGGTCAACATTCTTGTAGTTTGAATTCATAGACAAACAAAACATTTTTTGTTCATATTATCAATAATTAAAATTGTATTTGGGTTTTAAATCTTTAAGAACGTTGTTAGAAAAATTAACAAAGTGATCAGTATGCGAAACTGAAACAAAAAACCATACAAACAAAACGTTCAAAACATCTAACATAATCACTTTAAATAAGTACTTGAATCAAAGTTCAAAAGATAAACCTTAATGTCGGAGTTGATCGGATTTAGCCACACACAATGATTGAACCAATAAGATATCTAGCATTAAGATGTAAAATTGTGCTTACATTCGAAAAATAATAATGTTCTTCAATCCAAATATATAGAACCAATTCTTTGTCCTAATTTAATGTAACACCATCTCCAATACATGGACGTTTTTCCTCTCAAAACGTGTCTAATCATCGACAACACCGATAAACTTTTTCCAAGTAATACGTGTCTAATCATCGGCAACACCGACAAACTTTTTCCAAGCAATACAACAAGCCTTCACTCATCCTTACCTCTTCCATATCATCAACCCTTTTACATTTATGTTTTATAATCAAATTATTGTTATCATTTTTAATATCATATAAATAATTATAGTAAGTTACGTTTAAATATACATAATTACAAATAGAAAATATAAAAAAATACATTTAAAGAATCTATTATTAGGGAAGATTTAAAATTTTGAAATGCAAAATTTTAAAATAGTACATAAATTAAACTATTACAAAATCAACCAAGGGAAAATTTAAAATTTTGAAATAATGGTACGGAATTTGATGGTTTGAAGTTTATATTTTTTTTAAACGGCAACACCTAGATATTCTAGGATAATTGGGTTTCTCCGGGGCAACACCTAGAACATCTAGGGCAGCCCACCACAGGAGGAACCCCTCTAACTGGGTAAACCCCCTGACCTGGCCACAGACATTTTTTTTTGCTGTTGTCAGGATTCAAACCCAAGACCTTCACTATGGGAAGTCTTGGGGCTACCATTACACCAAATGGCCAATGGTGTTTGAAGTTTATATAGTCCTCTAAATATTCTTAAATTTATAAATTTTGATGGTTAGAAATTTATAAAATTCTTATATTGTATACTTAAATTTTAAAAATAATCTTCAGTTTACAAAGTCTACAAATTTTAAAAGTTCATCAAACCATGTTGGAGTCCTAAAGGCATTGGATAGATATATGAAGGAAATAATTTCTAACTAGTCACATAAAAAACACGACATTCATATAAAACAAATTAAAATTACTACTAATCTTAAAAACTAAGGTCGATGACAATTTACCCTCACAACTTTCTGAAATAGCAATTCAACCCCCAACTTTGCAACTTTATGTTACTGCAAAACTGACCTCTCAACTTTGTAAAATGTCACTTTGACTTCTCAAGTTTTTAAAGTTTTAAGTTTACCCCATGTAAAATATCAACTTGAGGGTTATATAAAATTTATAACTGTCTTTTATCTATGTTTCGATCTCCACATCCGAGTCATCGTAACTTCATATGTTTCTTTTATATACTTAGCGACGTTTCTATTGGTGCTTAGTCACGTTAATGTTACCGCCTCAACCGTTTAAGTTCTGTTTCCCGCCGCGGAGCGCGGGCATAATTTTCTCGTTGATCTTAAAAAGTACAATTCATTTAAAAACAAATAAATATTTTGTTCTTATCCTTTGCTAGAGTATAAATATTAGTGGAAGGTAATATAGTTATTTTGTTATTAGGGTTTGTTAGATTTCTAGCCTATATACGCGCTTGTTTTGTTTTCTATTAAGTTAATAGGAATACAATTACATTTACCTTTGAACTTCTTTATGGTATAAGAGCTGTCAAGTGGCTTGATTCTTCTCCGGCAATTAATTTTCCGGTTACCTCATCTGCTCTCATCTTCTCGTTATGCTTCTTAATTTCTAATCTCTCTCACTCTATTTTCTGCTTCTTCTTCTCTGATCTTTGTCTTTACCAATCATGTCTTCTTCATCATTAGTTTCAGCTGATTCAACATCATCAAATCAAGCTTCTTAAATTCCTAATCTAGCAAATCTCACAAATCTAATATCCATTAAACTAATTGGGAGGGTTCAATTCAAAACACTAAATATTGCGATAACACGCTAAACAAAACGAATCACTTTTTCAATATTAAAAAGTTTTAAAATATAAGAAAATGATATAAATGTAATATTTATTCGTTTTTAATGAAATTCAAACAAAAAAATAAGAACAAATTTCGTTTATATACATATTTACACATGTGTAATTCATTTGTACGTTTTTTATCTACATATAACCTATACATGTGTTGGAAACTTTTAAATATATAAAAAAATATGAAAAAACTAGTTTAATAGTTTTTTATGTACATAAACATACATATTTGTATGTAAAAAGTGTAAAATTTTTAAGATTTTATCATAAATAAAAAAATTAAATGATTTAGGTTTATTCCTTCTGTTCTCGTAAAATTTCCTTGTTCTGAAATAAAATTCACTCTTAAACTAATTGCCAAATATCTAAATTGGAAACCTCAAACTCTCAAAATTCTCAAAACAAAGGGCCTATTATCATTTGCGAACAAAAATGTATCTCTTCCAGCAGAAAAATTGCCTTATTTTGGCGTCGTGATAGTGGTGGTCGTAATCTCTCCGATGGTGCATATGATTAGAATCGATTTCATGGTTATTAGAAACCCTTATTTGGGTCAGTGGCTTTGAAAATGGGCAAATGGATCCAGGCAATCAACCACAACTTTTTTTTTGACCCGTGTTCCACTAACCCATCAGCCTTTGGGCCAACTAATTCACTTGTGCCACATGGATCTACTCCTCTTTTTGGGCAAACTCATGGATCAGATCATCACTTGGGCTTCTCTACTAAATCAGGACACTACTGGATCAGGCTTGGGTATTGGGTCCACTAGTGGGCCTAAGTTTTTGTTGGACCATCCTGGTTTCATTAGATTAAAATGGAAGCCCGGATGGAGGTTAAAAGATCATGTTTGTTGCAAGCTAAATGTTGATACCCAGGTTTGGGGTGAATGTTAGAACATAATATTAGTTGATGGTAGTATAGTAATTTTGTCATTAAGGTTTGTTAGATTTCTAGCCCATATGCCATATATATATGAGGCTTGTATCGAATTCTATTAAGCTAATATGTTCCTTTATGATAAAAATGAATCTAAAGCTCGTGTTGATCTTACAAACTACAAAAATAATCCCACTGAAAAATTGATATTTGATTTTTATCGTTTATGAAAAAAAAAAAAAAAATAGAATGCATCTTTTTCAAAAGATTGTATGGGTTTTCCACGTGAATGTTTGATTCTATTTTCAAAGGTTTTGTTGTTTCTTTTTTTACCTAAACGCCATTAGGCCAAAGACATGTTGGTGATATTGTTTTATAAGTTATTTTTAGAACTCTCAAGAACATATCAAGAACATATATATTCTCTATTTATCTTCTAATGTCTAATATCTTCTCTCATTCACCATCTTTTCAAGAACGATATATGTTTTCATCTTCAGTCTTAAACCTAGTTCATGCCGGAGCTTTCTTTGAATTATATATGAAGACATGCTTCTATCCTCATCAACAATGAGATGTGTTGCCTTAACCCTAACCAGCCTCCCATTCAGCCTCCATTCCACATTTCAAGCCAAAAACGTTTAGAGAGAGAGAGGTGTTTCTAGAGAGAGAAAGCTCAAAGAATCAAGTGTTTGGTCTCAAGATTGTTCCCAATCTGATCTTCCTACATCCAAGAAGAAGAATCCATGAAGAAACGTTGCATTTAAGGTAAAAATCCAACCTAAAACCTATGTTTTCAGTTTAAATGGGTTTTAGGGTGGCAAAACTAGGGTTTTAAACTCAAAGCATGGATTTTTACGTGTTAATGGCCAAACAAAGCCTAGATCTGGCTTCATGGAAGTTAAACAAATGTTTTAGATGTAAAAAGTTGCAAACTTGGGTTGAAAACGGGTCCGTTTGAAGTTGATGTTCATCAGTGTCGCCACCTTCATGTGACGACACTAATCGGGGAAGACGACGGGGAAGTGGCGTAGTGCCTAAGGTTTTTAATGATTGGGACACGTGTCATTCCCTTGCGACACTAAGAGCGTCGCCAAAGCCAAATGGCGACACTAATGTTGGCGACACTAATATGGGCGACACTAAAGGGACGATACTAAGTTTCACGACACTAAGTTCAAAACGCAAGTTCTAGCGACATTGAAAGTGTGCCTAGCGACACTGACCAAGTGCTGGCGACATTGTTTAGGCGACACTAGTGTAAATGAAAGAATTCGCATGTTGCCTTATATGCAGACCGGTTAGCACGTTAGCGTTAACTAGACGTCCAACTCAAGTTTACGTAAAGACAACCAGGTGAGTCAAGAATTGTTTTTTACTTGTTTTAGGGTGATATGCATACTCACATGAAATGTTTATGAAATGATGAATTGTGAAAAGTAATGATTATGAAAGATGACGTATTTGAACTGGAATGTTTACGAAATGGAAAGAGTTATGAAACGAATGGTTTACGAAAGGAATGATTTATAAACAAGTATGTTTACGAAATGAAATGTTTACAAAGGAACGATTTGCAAATGAATGAATCGGTTTATAAATAAACAAAAGAATTTATAAATAAAGAAAGGGTTTACGAATGAAGGAAATGTTTTATGAAAAGAAAAGGGCAAATATTTTAAATAAGTCAATACATGTCTAATCTGATGAATGAACGAATTGACGAATGAAGTCTAGGAATGTACTTCCCCAACCTTATGGTAGGTTATGGACGTAAGAGCCACAGTGCCATAAGAATAAAAGGGGCAATGCCTTAGTGGTATGTCAATGGTTTTGATGTTGTACAATTGGCGACTGGAGTGACGACGGTCACTCAGGATTAACGTGACCCATACAGGTTTGGGGCCTTACAAATAATCCCATAAAACAAACATGCCAAATATTAGCCTCATACCATTGCTTTTGTTGTATGAACCTTCTTCTTATCTACTACTTCTGCTGAAATAACCGCCTCCCAAAGACCATAAGCTTTTAAGATCATTTCCATCAGAATTACCCACATGGTGTAGTTTGATTCAGTCGACTTCGGATACTGAAGTGACACGCTCCCTTGCTCACGAATGGGTACCACTGCTCTATTTGCTGCATCTGCCATGCTTTCTTTCTTACTTTGTTTCTAAACTTGCTCTTGCTAGACTTTCTTACATATCTTGCTTCTGATCTTGCGAAAAACTTACCGGTGATCTTGCTTTGTTCTTGTTGTCTTTTCTTGCTTGCTTGACTTGCTTTTTTTCTTGCTTGACTTGTTGATTAAACTTACTAAAATTATTGTGTTCTTGCTAAAAGCTTACTGATTTTTGCTATTATTCTTGCTTCCTAAACTTGCTACTTACTTTAACTTGCAACATACTTGCTGATCTTGCTTTATCCTTGCTAAACTTGCTTCATTCAACTGAATCAAAAGATGAACCCGTTTTTGTTGCTTCTTACTTGTGCTCGGCCTCACTTGTTGCTGCTTTTGGCCGATACAGGTTGCTTACCTAGAAAAAAACAAACTTGCTCGATCTTGCTTACCCAGAAAAAAACGAGAACTATTGTTTGATCACATGTTTCCTCATGTTGCTTGCTTTTTTCGAATCCAAATCAAGAGAGTTTAGCCGGATCTGATACCAATTGCAGCCTAGGAGAAAGAAAAGGTTGAAAACGAAACCGATATTTGATCAGAACCATTAATCAACCTTTTTTGATTAATTAAACTCCATACATTCGACCCAATTAAATAGACTCAAGGTCCAACCTCAACATAACCTCCGAGCTAAATAATACCCAAAAATAAACATGCCAAATATTAGACCAATACCATTAACTAGTAGAACTTGCTAGTGCGTTATGGCGGGAAATGAATGCTAAGAAACACCAAATTAAATCTAAAAGTAAAACAAAAAATAAATATATATTATAGTTGGCACACCTCTTAAAAAAGAGAAAGTAAAAATATATTACATTAATTGTCTCAACTTGGTTTTAAATAAAATTTACATCGAAACGTAGATAAAATCATAAAAATAAACACGTCATAACGGTGTATTTGGAACTTTGTGAAACATTATATTTAAAGTTATAAGAGAAAAATGAACTCCCTCGTCGCAACTCCCTAGAGCTCTGCTAGAGCCGGAACTCCCTCAGTTTTGGTCCATTTAGCTTTTCTTTGTTTATTTTCTTTTAAAGTCTTGTAATATGAACTTATTCTTCTCGTTTGAGTGAAAGAAGAGGCAACCTATACCCACACTCCCTTGGTGTTGGAACACTTCCACACATTATCTAAGGGTTAGTAGAGTCACTTGTATGGTCATTCATGGCTAGTCCTCTTGTGTTGCACGAGTTGGTTGAACTTTAATTAATTAATGAAGTGTTTTTTGTATGTTATGTTTTTAAAGTCTTTACTATATGTTATTTTAAAAAGACAAGAATAAGTGATTTTTAAACCAATCTAATAATCTTAAATCTTGAGAGTTACTTAAGCAAGACTTTTTGTTTGAGAAGCTTATTTGAGTTTGTACGGTCTATATACAAATCTTGGTGCTAGCTACGGCCGGGTAGTATAGATTTAATATTATGGGTTGATTGGAGGTTTAGGTATTCAGCAAGTCATTTGAGCCCTAACCAGACCGGGCGGTTTGTGTCGGTATTTCTGTACTTCTCTCGTGTCGGCTTGCAGAGGAATTCTAGCGGGAGCCATGAGGTTTGATCTTGAGAAGGAAAGTCTTATTTATTTAAAATAATATTATAAGTAAAGACATGCTATTCCAAATCAATAAAACATTGTTTGAAATATAAACTATGAGGAACAGGAAATGTCAGTCTTCAGCGCAACATCCCGATGTCCATGCTATCCGGCCCTCACGGCTCCTCTACTTTACTTTTACTTTACCTTTACTACCTGTGATGCATACTAAAAGTCAGCCAACGCTGGTGAGTTCTATCTTTATTTTAAACTGTAAACTTTCTTTAAATAGCTAGTTTTATAAAAATAAAATAAGCTTTTTTTCTTTACTTTAAGAACATCTTTGCCTTTACCTTTACTTTTAAACTTTACAACGTTCTAATTTATAAAATTGTTCCGTTATATCTTTCATTTAAAACTTTACTTTTGAGGTAACTGGTTAAGGTGTCCTCTTTTACTCTTTGCAACTTTACGTTTCACTCGTACCAGACAAGTGACTATAACATACTTTAACTATCACATACAGATCATTTCCCGAGGGCAAGATCTCTTTGCTCGCTTACACCTCAGGGTAAGACTTTTACTTTGCTGTACCCACATCTTAGGGTGGGACTTTCTTGCTTACACCGAAGTGAAGACTCCTTTGCCAACTCACACCTCAGGGTGAGACTTTCTACTTTGCTTGCTCACACCTCGGCGTGAGATTTCTACTTTGCTTGCCTGCAAGGCTTTTTACTTTGCAACTATAATGCAACTACTATGCAATTATACTATGTCACATAATATAATGCCATTGTAACACATAGCACATAGACAAATAACACATAATAACACATAAGCATATAATATGGCATCTGTCACTGTCAAGCTGCATCGAGATGCAGCTTCTTTACCATTCTTTACTTTGCTTTACTTTCTTAAAATTACATTTCAAAGATAGTAATACTCTCTTCTATACTTTACCTTTCTTTTTATAAAAATAACTTTTTATAAAAAGCTATGCCTTTCTCTTTCATTTTTTAAAAATAATATTTTTATAAAATACTATACTTTGTCTTTCATTTTATAAAAATATACAATTCTTATAAAATATTCTTTAACCTTGAAAACTATCTCTTTAACAGTATGCATGCCAGCCTAAATCCGTTTAGGAAAAAGGGCAATAAGAACTCACCAGACTTCTATGGAAACTTATCTCACTTAGCTATGAAACTTCGAGCTAGGTGGGATGCTATTATATCTGTTTCATGAGTCACGAATGAAACAAGGTTATAACCTTCATATTTCATCCGAAAACTCCTATGTCCGAATTCTTTTTCGATCGAAATCTATTTCGGCCGAAAACTCTGATGTTAGACTATTTTCTGTTAATAGCTTTTTCGTTCGAAAACTTTTTTCCAAGAACTGTTTCGTTCGAAAACATCTGTCCGAAATTCTTTTCTGTCCAAAAATACTTTTCGACCGAAATGTTCCGTCCGAGTTACTTTTCGATCGAAAAGTTCTGTCCGAAATCAATGATGTTTCGAAATATTTTTCGGACGTATCCGAGTTTTCGGACCATTCATAGAGATTTCGGAAGATTCATCTGTTCTTGATCAAATCCGTCGTTTTTTATCTAAGTTCCAAACTTTTTACGTCCAAAACTTATATCTAGCTTCCATGAAGCTAGATACATACTTTTTAATCAAATCTACACGTAAAAATCCCATCTTTTATGAAAACCCACTTTGAAACCCTAAAACCCACTTTCAAATCTAAACTCGAATCTGAGAGTGTTTTGTTACCTGTTTCTTTTTTATTTCTCCTTCTTCGATCCTCAGTAAGGCGTAGCAACTATCTCGGGCTCAAACGAGAAGGTATTGGGGTGAGCTATGAAGCTTTCTCTCTCTACTCTCTCTCTCTCTCTCTAGTATTTGAATAATGAAGGTGAAGTGGGGAAGGTGGAGAAGGTTTAACCCTTCCCCTTGCGCCTTCCTTCGGCTCGACCCAAGGCCCGCTCACATTAGCTTGTTACGTGTTCGTTATTCCCCGAATATCGTTCGCATATTCATTTCTGTTATTTTTATTATTATTATTATTATTATTTTCGGGATGTTACAAGTCTACCCCATTTACGAAAGTGTCACACCCCAACCGACGGCGGAAACATCGGGGCGGGACATGTAGACTGTTCATGAGCACAAGGTTCGCTAGATTTCAATATTAAATCATCCATTTCATTTCAAACAATTCAACCACAAATAGCAAAATTCAACAAGTACATAAATGAAAATACAAATTGTTCTTTGAATTTAAATTAACGAAGTCCAAACTTAAGTGTAGCATGTCTTGATCAAATTCACACATTAGCACCTGAAACATGAATAAAATAAGGTCAACTAAAAAGTTGGTGAGCATACATATGTTTGTATATAGATAGTGTATAAATATGAATAAGCAAATCCTTACATGTCATGATAAATATGGCATTTATGGGGAGCAGCTATTGTGTAACTAAAGTACAATCAAACCTTTGTAACTAGCATGCAAATTGTGTTGTCGGTAACAATCACCCCAATCTAGGTGGGTTTGTCAGACTCAATAGATCTATCATTGTTAACTGTCGGCTTAAATAGTTAATGATTGCACATAATTTGCACACAAAGTTAACACACCTATCACTCAAACATAAAACTCAAATTTGCACACATGAATGTAAATAGGATTTGTGTTTGTGAAGTTTGTGTAAATGTAAGCTATTGTTTGTATAAGATTCATGATTCACCCCAAAAAGTGTAAAAGGGGGCTATTTATGTATAGAATATATTATTTTATTTATTTATTTGTGAAAAATATGTTAAAATATATAGAATATATATTTATGTTTAGAGAAGAAATTTGTATTTGTGTATTATGATAAATAAATTTTTCTTATTTATTTATCATCTTTAAAATAAATACTAGTTTGCTTAAAAGCTTTTATAAAATTTATTGCTTTTATTTAGAAATTAATTTCAAATATTTAAATTTTTTTTTGTTTTAAAAGTTTAATATACTATTTTATATTAGAAATCTGTAGATATGTTTTTATTTTGTCATCAATATTGTGAGGTTTTATAAAATAATTTTTATAAAATTTTTCAAAGCTTTAAAAACGGTTTTTAAATTTAAACAGGCCACCCGGCTCGAACCCGGGTGGCGCCTCCGTGTCATTCATTTTACCACTAGACCAGTGTACAACTTCCGATAGAGTACCGTTTGAAAAATCATTTATCATTCTGTTGAAGGGGAACCGGGTTTGGAGTAAAACAGACGCGCAAAAGAGCCGAAGGTGGGTTTCGAACCCACGCCACCTGATTCGGCGGAGCAGTGACTTACCTGCCGGACGAGGTGGTTTCGCTGAAATATTACGGATTCTAATTTATTAAAACATGCTATTAACACAAGCAGATATCAAATACAACCCAACCCGCCATGAACCCTAGCCCTAATCGATCTCGATACGTTCTGTGGACATGAATTGATAAGGGGCTTTTGACAAGGATTCAAAAACGAATCGAATGAGAGTAATCTTACTTGTTTTGGTTTGGGCACGAATGCAGACGGCTACGAGTTTGATCCGATTGTTCTTCGTGTTTGATTGACGAGCAGAGGTGGTATGCAGATGGATAGAAAGTCCAGAGAGTTTGTAATGAGTTATGCGAAGATGAATGAGTGGTTTAATTCTATTAATTTCACCCAACCCATACGATTTGATTGTGATTTGGTGGTAACGGCTGTCGAGTAGAATTACGCGTCAATTTGGTCGATTAGGATTGAATTTAGTCATATTCAGGTCTGAATACATTTGAGGGACGATCGAGGGTGATTTGCGGGACTGCTTACTCATCGATTTGCATGGATTGAGGGTGAGTTACTACGGGTTTGACTAATCGAGTCAAACTCGTTTGAATTTCAATTGTACCGCGCATGTGAATGAATTTGGCTGGTAATTTGGTCGATTTATGTTTGTGAATCCATGAGGAGTCCAACTCGACAAGGATCCATCGCCGGCAGTCTCGGATTATCACGGTTTTGGCCCCTTTGACTTTTGAAAGTCAAACAGATTAAGGAAAGTCAAAATTGGTGTTTTTAGAAGTCAAAATTGAGTGTAGGGTTCCAATTTAGGGTTCAAATGGTTTGGGTTCAAACTAGTGTGCATATATATGTGTATGTACTTGTATAATGCTTGAGTATATATATATATGTATATATATATATATATATGTACTTGTATGATGTATAAATGTATATATATATACATATGTGTTCAAATATTTATATGTATATATGGATTCTAGAATAAATGCGGGGTGGAATTTGTGAACTTGTATTGATAATTAGGGTTTAATATTGTCCTTTGTTAAGATTGGAATTCAAACATGATTTTATTGTACTAAAATGACGACATGAAAATCAGAAATGTTACAGTATCCCCATGTTGAGGGAATTCGTCCCGAAATTTAGCTAGTTGCGGCGACTGTATCAGCAAAGAGGTGAGGGTACTTGAGCTTCATTTGGTCCTCACGTTCCTAAGTAAATTCAGGTCCACGCTTAGATTCCTATCGTACTTCGACAATAGGGATACGGGTTCGCTTGAGTTGCTTGATCTCGCGACCCATGATCTCCACTGGTCTCTCCACGAAGTACATCGTTTCGTCAATGCGCACATCGTCAAGAGGTATATGGAGATTCTCATCGGCAAGGCATTTCTTTAGGTTGGACACATGAAATGTAGGATGCACATTGCCGAGTGATGGAGGTAACTCGAGTTTGTAAGCCACTTTCCCAATCCTCTCAATGATCTTGAATGGACCCACATAGCGAGGTGCTAATTTGCCTTTCTTTCCAAAACGGATCACACCCTTCCATGGAAACACCTTTAGAAGAACAAGGTCACCGATTTGGAATTCCAAAGGTTTCCGTTCGTTTATCGGCATAACTCTTTTGCCGACTCCTCGCTACTCGAATGTTGTCACGGATTTGAATAATCTTATCGGATGTTTCTTGGATTAGCTCGGGACCGGTGATTTGTGCTTCACAAATCTCGTTCCAACAGATAGGTGAACAGCACTTACGGCCATAGAGAGCTTCAAATGGGGCCATATTGATGCTTGTGTGGTAGCTATTGTTGTAAGAGAATTCAATTAGGGGTAGATGTGAATCCCAATTGCCACCAAAATCAATTACACAAGCTCTAAGCATGTCCTCAAGAGTTTGGATTGTACGCTCGGTCTGACCATCAGTTTGGGGGTGGTAAGCCATGCTTAAATCCAATTGTGTACCAAGAGCAGTTTGGAGAGATTGCCAGAACCGGGAGGTGAATCGAGCATCTCTATCGGAGATTATGTTTAATGAAACATCGTGACGGCTCATGATTTCGTCAATTTAAATTTGGGCCAATTTCCTAACCCGATAGTCTTCACGGATGGGTTAGAAATGAGCAAATTTGGTGAGGCGGTCAATGATCACCCAAATGCTATCATAACCACTTGAGGTGCGAGGGAGTTTGGTAATAAAATCCATAGCTAAGTTCTCCCATTTCCACACGGGAATTTCCGGTTGTTCAAGTAATCCGGAAGGACGTTGATGTTCGGCTTTGACTTTGGAGCAAGTTAGACATTTGGCAACATAGAGGGCAATATCTTTCTTCATACCGGGCCACCAATATTGTTGACGAAGATCTTGGTACATTTTATCCGCACCAGGATGAGTAGAATAACGAGTTTTGTGAGCCTCGTTCATGAGAAATGTAAGGAGATCATCGCGATCGGGAATCCAAATGCGGTAAAAGTAATACAGTAAGCCATTGGGTTTTGATTCAAGGTGAAGTTCAACACCACACGACATTTCCTCGTACATGTTACCCTCGGTGACCGAGACGTGTTGAGATTCTAAGATGCGATTTTGAATGTCGGTTTGAATTTGGATACAATGAAGCCTGACATGGTCCTTTCGACTCAAAGCGTCAGCTACAACATTCGCCTTGCCAGGATGGTAACGAATCTCGCAGTCATAGTCGTTAAGGAGTTCAACCCAACGTCGTTGCCTTATATTGAGTTCTTTTTGGTTGAAGATGTGTTGGAGACTTTTGTGGTCGGTGAACACCACACATTTTGTGCCATAGAGGTAATGTCTCCAAATCTTCAATGCGAATAAAACCGCACCCAATTCGAGGTTGTGCGTTGTATAATTCTTCTCGTGAATCTTAAGTTTCCTTGATGCATAAGCGATTACTTTACCTCGTTGCATGAGGACACAACCGAGACCTTGGTTGGAAGCATCACAGTAGACAACTAGATCATCATTCCCGTCGGGGAGAGTCAAAATAGGAGCATCGCACACCTTTTGCTTAAGAGTTTTGAAGGATTCTTCTTGCTTTGGTCCCCATTCATAAGGTTTACCCTTGTGGGTCAAAGCGGTGAGTGGAACGACAATCTTAGAGAAATTTGAAATGAAATGACGATAATATCCCGCAAGACCCAGAAATGAACGAACTTCGGTTGGGGTCTTAGGGGCATTCCAATTCTTAACAGCTTCGATCTTAGCAGGGTCAACATGAATTCCTTTTTCGTTGACGATATGACCCAGGAATTGAACCTCCTTTAGCCAAAATTCACATTTGGAGAACTTAGCATATAGTTGCTCTTTTCTCAAGAGGTCCAAAACCAATCTAAGGTGTTGTTCATGATCGGATTTAGTCTTGGAGTAGATTAAGATATCATCAATGAAGACGATCACGAATTTGTCGAGGTATGGTTTGCACACACGATTCATGAGGTCCATGAAAATCGCGGGTGCATTGGTTAGCCCAAAAGGCATGACCATGAACTCGTAGTGACCATACCTTGTTCGGAAGGCAGTTTTTGGAATATCTTCCTCTTGTACACGGAGTTGGTGATAACCAGATCGAAGATCAATCTTCGAGAAGCAAGTTAAACCTTGAAGTTGATCGAAGAGGTCATCAATTCTAGGTAAGGGATAACGGCTTTTGATGGTAAGCTTGTTGAGTTCGCGGTAGTCAATACACATGCGGAATGATCCATCCTTCTTCTTGACGAATAAGACGGGTGCACCCCACGGTGAATGACTTGGACGGATGAAGCCCTTGTCGGAGAGATCTTGTAGTTGGCTTGCAAGTTCTTGCATTTCAGAAGGTGCAAGACGGTATGGAGCTCTAGCCACTGGGTTAGCTCCGGGTACAAGGTCAATGCGAAATTCTACTTGTCGAACGGGTGGAAGACCATATAGATCTTCGGGGAATACTTCGGGAAAGTCCTGGATGATGGGGATGTCTTGAATATTCTTCTCTTTGACACCCTTTTGAACAATATGAGCTAAGAAGGCCACGTACTTCTTTCGTAAGTACTTTTGAGCAGTAGTGCATGACATTAATTTGAGCCCTTTGCAAGGCTTTTCTCCAAAGACTCTCAACGTTTCCCCCAACGGAAGGGGTATTCGGATGCACTTCTCAAAACAGACGACTTCGGCATGGTGATTTGACAGCCAATCCATGCCTATGATGATATCAAAACTTCCTAGCGGCATTGGCACAAGGTTGATTGGAAATGTATGATCTTTAAGTTCTAGAGAATAGTCGTGGATAATGGAGTCTATTGTAAGGGAGTCACCATTTTCTATTTCGACAGTGAAGGTTTTCTCCAATTTAGATCGTGTTTTTGCAAGTAAGGGTTCAAAGTTAAGTGACACAAAACTTTTATCTGCACCGGTATCAAATAAAATGGAGGCATATTGACTATTAACAAGGAACGTACCCTTGACCACATCATTGTTGGCTTGAGATTCATTGGCGTTGATGTTGAAAGCACGCCCACGAGCTCTGCCTTGTCTAGCATTGATAAACTTTGGGCACTGGTCACGGAAGTGGTTTAGGTTGCCACATTCATAACAAGCACGCCCATTTGCTATGGCGGGAACACCTTGATTAGTCACTTGTTGATTGGTTCGGGTTGGTGGGTTGACTTGGCCCGCAAGTGCTTTGCCTCTACAAACATTGATCGTATGACCATATTTCCCACAGTGAGTGCAAAGGCGACAGGGAATGGTTTACGGATGGTGATAATTGCATGTGGCACAGAGTGGGTAGGTCCCCACATATGGCTTTTTGACTGGTACTTGAGCCATGGGAGCAACTTGGTTAACAGGCATAGCAGGAGTGACCACAGCAAAATTTCTAGCCTTTCGTTTTCTATTATTGTGGTAGGGTTCAGTTTTGGCTTCTTTGATGTGTACGAGAGGGGTTGTGGTGTCGGGAGCTTTCTTAGTGCCTTTCCTAATCAGAGTACCTGCTTTCACGTTGTTGCCGGTTAATGTAGCAGATAAACGGATAACATCTTCGAGTGTTGCGGGATTTCTCCTTAAGACAGTATCCTGAATCTGCCTAGGTAATCCACCGATGTACTTTTCAATGCAGCGGGATAAGGGTGTGACCATGTGGGGCACAAGGAGACTCAGTTCATGAAATCGGGTTGTATAAGCCAAACTTTCACCACTTTCTTGGGTAAGATCCCAAAACTCAGCTTCCAGCTTCCTCACTTCATTCCGAGGACAGAACTCTTCGGTCATTAGCCTCTCAACCTCATCCCATGGTAAGGCCATGGTTGCCTCTACACCTCTGGTTCTCTTTTCCCCATTCCACCACGTGAGTGCCCGTTTTTGGAAGACACTTTTGGCATGACGGACACGAAGGTCATCGGGGCAGTCACTATTGAGGAAGGTGCCCTCAATACTTTCAAACCATTGAAGGAGTCCCGTAGCTCCTTCGGTACCATAGAACTTGAGAGGATTACATGAATTGAAGTGCTTGAAGGTACATTGCGATGGGTTGGCACCACCACCACCATTAGTTCCATGGTTACCGTTTGTGGCACCATTGACTTGAGTGAGTTGAGTTACAAGTTGTGCAAGGATAGCAGCAATATCAGTGTTGTTGTTGGCCACGGTAGCACGACGGGGAGGCATTCTATAGATTTGCACAACACAAGAAGAGATGTAAGAACTTATGAAGGTTGATTGAATTTTAAAAGATAAGATAACAAATAAAATAGTAATTCATAGTTTGGATTGTACTCAAATAGTGATATAATCACTTGAATACTGTGACACATTAAGGTTAATTAAACTCATATAATTTTTCAAGGAGACATGCTTTAGCCTATAAGTAAACACTCATCCCGGGAATTCCCAGGAAAGCATACGGGTCCCTCAGTTGATTGGGATTTATACGAAATGCTTTCCTAGACAGAAAACCCAGAATACAAGTGTCACCCTTCCAGATTGCACGTGTCCTCAAATAATTAACAAAGTTTAAAAGCCTTAACGAGAAAATAAAGAAATTTTTTATAGATTTAACTCCATGAAGTTTCCACATGCTATGACGATAATGATAAAGAAGTAGGCAAGAAGGTTATGAGGCTTAGGGTAAGGGTAGGGATATTGTTTTATTTAATTTATTATTTAGGTATAGTCTAATAAGTCATGAGTTTTAACAATTAAGGTATCAAATACGAAATAAAAACTAATAATAATAAGCAGCATGTAGCACATATCACATAATCATGAAGCATGACATAAGTGGGTATCCTAAAGTTATAGTCTAGGTCAAGGGTGTCTAATAACCTAGTTCCCTTTAACCAAGGCTCTGATACCAATCTGTCACACCCCAACCGACGGCGGAAACGTCGGGGCGGGACATGTAGACTGTTCATGAGCACAAGGTTCACTAGATTTCAATATTAAATCATCCATTTCATTTCAAACAATTCAACCACAAATAGAAAAATTCAACAAGTACATAAATAAAAATACAAATTGTTCTTTGAATTTTAATTAACTAAGTCCAAACTTAAGTGTAGCATGTCTTGATCAAATTCACACATTAGCACCTGAAACATGAATAAAATAAGGTCAACTAAAAAGTTGGTGAGCATACATAGGTTTGTACATAGATAGTGTATAAATATGAATAAGCAAATCCTTACATGTCATGATAAATATGGCATTTATGGGGAGCAGCTATTGTGTAACTAAAGTACAATCAAACCTTTGTAACTAGCATGCAAATTGTGTTGTCGGTTACAATCACCCCAATCTGGGTGGGTTTGTCAGACTCAATAGATCTATCATTGTTAACCGTCGACTTAAATAGTTAATGATTGCACATAATTTGCACACAAAGTTAACACACCTAGCACTCAAACATAAAGCTCAAATTTGCACACATGAATGTAAATAGGATTTGTGTTTGTGTAGTTTGTGTAAATGTAAGCTATTGTTTGTATAAGATTCATGATTCACCCCAAAAAGTGTAAAAGAGTAAAATGGGGCTATGTAATACTCACTTGATTCAAGGGTGTAGCTAGCACGCAAGACTAGGTAGCAAAACGATCCTTGTAACGCACCATGTTAACCTAGTGTGTAATGTATATTTGAGTTAATAGCGTGTACAAAAGTCTATGTCTAAGTCTAGGGTTCAACGGGTTTGATGTATGTGGATTTGTACAAAAAAAAAGTTTGTGTTATTCCATGTAAAGGCAGGCTATGCTTTAATGTATATTATGAGTTCAAGGTATATATGTATGAACTTAATAGTCATTGACGTAGGGTTGGATTTAAATAAATAAAATAAATAATTTTTTTTATTTAATTGTGAAAAAATATGTTAAAATTTATAGAACGTAAATATATATTTATGTTTAGAAAAAGAAATTCTATTTATGTGGATAGGGTTAATTTAAATAAATAAAATAAACAAATAATTTTATTTATTTATTTGTGAAAAATATGTTAAAATATATAGAATATTTATGTTTAGAAAAAGAATTTGATTTATGTAGATAGTGTTTAGTTTAAATAAATAAAATAAACAAATAATTTTATTTATTTATTTATGAAAAATATATTAAAATATATAGAATATATATTTATGTTTAGAGAAGAAATTTGTATTTGTGTATTATGATAAATAATTTTTTTTTATTTATTTATCATCTTTAAAATAAATACTAGTTTGCTTAAAATGAGTTAATATTTTATAAGCTTTTATAAAATTTATTGCTTTTATTTAGAAATTAATTTCAAATATTTAAAGTTTTTTTTGTTTTAAAAGTTTAATATACTATTTTGTAGTCATAAATTCATAATAAAATGTATTTATATTAGAAATCTGTAGATCTGCTTTTATTTTGTCATCAATATTGTGAGGTTTTATAAAATTTTTCGAAGCTTTAAAAACGGTTTTTAAATTTAAACAGGCCTCCCGGCTCGAACCCGGGTGGCGCCCCTGTGTGTCATCCGTTTTACCACTAAACCAGTGTACAACTTCCGATAGAGTACCGTTTGAAAAATCATTTATCATTCTGTTGAAGGGGAACCGGGTTTGGAGTAAAACAGACGCGTAAAAGAGCCGGAGGTGGGTTTCGAACCCACGCCACCTGGTTCGGCGGCGCAGTGACTTACCGGGCGGACCAGGTGGTTTCGCTGAAATATTACGGATTCTAATTGATTAAAACATGCTATTAACACAATCAGACTTCAAATACAACCCAACCTACCATGAACCCTAGCCCTAATCGATCTCGATACGTTCTGTGGACACAAATTGATAAGGGGCTTTTGACAAGGATTCAAAAACGAATCGAATGAGAGTAATCTTACTTGTTTTGGTTTGAGCACGAATGTAGACGGCTACGAGTTTGATCCGATTGTTCTTCGTGTTCGATTGACGACCAGAGGTGGTATGCAGATGGATAGAAAGTCCAGAGAGTTTGTAATGAGTTATGCGAAGATGAATGAGTGGTTTAATTCGATTAATTTCACCCAACCCATACGATTTGATTGTGATTTGGTGGTAACGACTGTCGAGTAGAATTACGCGTCAATTAGGTCGATTAGGATTGAATTTAGTAGTATTCAGGTCTGAATACATTCGAGGGACGATCGAGCGTGATTTGCGGGACTGATTACTCATCGATTTGCATGGATTGAGGGTGAGTTACTACGGGTTTGACTAATCGAGTCAAACTCGTTTGAATTTCAATTGTACCGCGCATGTGAATGAATTGGGCTGGTAATTGGGTCGATTTCTGTTTGTGAATCCACGAGGAGTCCAACTCGACAAGGATCCATCGCCGGCAGTCTCAGATTATCACGGTTTTGGCCCCTTTGACTTTTGAAAGTCAAACAGATTAAGGAAAGTCAAAATTGGTGTTTTTAGAAGTCAAAATTGGTGTTTTTAGAAGTCAAAATTGAGTGTAGGGTTCCAATTTAGGCTTCAAATGGTTTGGGTTCAAACTAGTGTGCTTATATATGTGTATGTACTTGTATAATGCTTGAGTATATATATATATATATGTATATATATATATATGTACTTGTATGATGTATAAATGTATATATATATATATATACATATGTGTTCAAATATTTATATGTATATAGGGATTCTAGAATAAATGCGGGGTGGAATTTGTGAACTTGTATTGATAATTATGGTTTAATATAGTCCTTTGTTAAGATTGTAATTCAAACATGATTTTATTGTACTAAAATGACGACATGAAAATCAGAAATGTTACAGAAAGGTTTCGTCCTCGAAACCTGTCATAAGTCGAACAGATGGGGATACGACTCCTTCATTTCTGTCTCGGTTTCCCAAGTAGCTTCCGACCCTTTACGATTCTTCCATTGTACCTTGACTAACTGAATCACTTTGTTTCGTAACCGCTTCTCTTTCTTGTCTAGTGTGGAGACTGGTTCCTCGATGTAATTGAGGCTATTATCTACCTCGATGTCGTCAAGTGGAACGT
Organism: Smallanthus sonchifolius; assembly: GCA_023525975.1. Taxonomy (NCBI): domain Eukaryota; kingdom Viridiplantae; phylum Streptophyta; class Magnoliopsida; order Asterales; family Asteraceae; genus Smallanthus; species Smallanthus sonchifolius. Next base: position 77,030,069 of record CM042033.1, read on the forward strand.
GCGCTGATTCGCTAGCTAGACTCTTACGCAAGTGTGACATGTGGAAGGTTGGGTGGATTCCACTCAACTCATTAGGCAATTTTAACCGATAAGCGACTTCACCAACCCGCGCCACTATCATGAAAGGTCCGACGAATTTGGGACTTAACTTCCCTCTCTTTCTGAATCGAATAATCCCTTTCCAGGGAGAAACCTTCAATAGTACTTGATCCCCGATATTGAATTCGGTCGTTCTCCGCCTCTTATCCGCGTAGGACTTTTGGCGGTCAAATGCTGCTTTCATTCTGGTCAAACTTTTCAGAGGTTGCTGTGACTACCTCCAAACTTCCCAACTCTTTCTGCCCTATCTCGCCCCAACAGACCGGGGTTTGGCATTTTCTACCGTACAACATTTTGTAAGGCGGCATACCAATAGTGGTGTGGTAGCTGTTGTTATAGGAGAATTCTGCCAACGGTAGGTGGCTATCCCAACTACCACCGAAGTCTATAATGCATGCGCGGAGCATATCCTCCAACATTTGGATGGTCTTTTCCGACTGACCATCCGTCTATGGGCGATAAGCCATGTTGATGTTCAATCTCGTACCCATTGACTCATGAAATCTTTTCTAGAACCTCGATGTAAATCGTGTGTCCCGGTCAGATACAATTGACAACGGCACATCATGTTGGGAGACAATTTCATTGATAAATACTTCTGCCAACTTCTCAGATGAATACGTTTCATGAATCGGCAAGAAATGTGCACTCTTTGTCAGGCGATCCACTATAACCCAAATTGTGTCATGGCCTTTAGCTGTGCGGGGCAGCTTTGTAATGAAGTCCATGGTGATACGCTCCCACTTCCATTTGGGTATTTCCAGAGGCTGGATCTTCCCGTATGGTTTTTGATGCTCTGCTTTAACTTGTGAGCAAGTCAGACACTTGCTTACGTATCAGGTCACATCATTCTTCATGTTAGGCCACCAATACTCTTTCTTCAAATCCTGGTACATTTTCGTGGTTTCGGGATGGATGGAATATCGAGACTTATGGGCCTCGTCGAGTACCTTGGTCCTAAGCTCTTTGCCCTTCGGTACCCACATGCGACCACATCTGGTCCTCACTCCATGAGTGTTTAGTTCTAACTTTATCTGTTGACCGACTATTCTTTCTTTATATTCTCTTCCTTTAGTGCTTCTGTCTGTGCTTTTTCTAGCTCTGTCATAAAATCTGGGTTTATCACCAACCGGTACGCTTTCACCCTAATAGGAGAATGAGTCTCCTTACGACTTAGGGCATCAGCGACCATATTCGCCTTTCCCGGGTGGTATAGGATCTCACAGTCATAGTCTTTCAGCAATTCTAACCACCGCCTTTGTCGCATATTCAGGTCTTCTCCTCAAATAAATACTTCAAGCTCTTGTGATCCGAATAAATTATGCATTTTACCCCGTAAAGGTAATGTCTCCAAATCTTTAGCGCGAAAACGACTGCCGCGAGCTCCAAATAGTGAGTCGGGTAGTTAACTTCGTGAATCTTTAGCTGTCGTGACGCATACGCGATCACCTTTCCCCTCTGCATCAAAACACACCCTAACCTCTGTCCCGAAGCATCAGAATATACCACAAGGTCCTCGTTACCGTCGGGTAGTGCTAACACTAGGCCTTGGGTCAACTTCTTCTTTAACTCTTCAAATGCTTTAGACTGGGCCTGACCCCATTCGTACTTTACTTCTTTGAGTGTCAACTTTGTCAGTGGCGAAGCTATTCTCGAGAAGTACTGAATGAACCTTCGATAGTAACCTGCGAATCCCAGAAAACTCTGAATCTTGGTTAGTATCTTCGGGATTTCCCATTCTTGTACCGCCTCTATCTTAGCCTGGTCAACCATAATGCCGTCTGCGTTAATAATGTGACCTAAGAATTGGACTTCCTTAAGCCAGAACGCGCATTTGGAGAACTTGGCATACATTTTTTTTGTAGCGTCTCTAGTACTTCTCGAAGATGACAAGCATGGTCACCTTCACTCTTCGAATAAACAAGTATGTCGTCTATGAATACTATTACTGACATGTCCAGCATCAGTCTACACACTTGGTTCATCATACTCATGAATGTTGCTAGAGCATTAGTCAAACCGAAAGACATCACACAAAATTTGTAATGCCCATACCGCGTACGAAACGTTGTCTTAGGTATGTCCTCTTCCCTTACCTTTAACTGATGATATCCCGACCGAAGATCGTTTTTGGAGAACCATCTGGCGCCTTGTAGTTGGTCGAACAGATCATCGATCCTTGGTAGCAGATATTTGTTCTTTACTGTACGTTTGTTCAACTCTCTGTAGTCGATGCACATTCTCATGGCACCATCTTTCTTCTTTACAAATAGAACCGGAGCACCCCATGGAGAAATGCTGTGCCTGATAAAACCTCTATCCAAAATTTCTTCCAACTGTATCATTAGCTCTTTCATCTCCAGAGGAGCAAGTCGGTACGGTGCTTTAGCCACGAGCTAGGCACCTAGCACTAAGTCTATCTGAAACTCTGTCTCCCGGTCAGGTGGTAACCCAGGCAACTCCTAGAAAACACCTCCGGAAAGTTACATACCACTGGTACATCTTTCAACTCTTTCACTTTTAAATCATTGTCTATCACATAGGCCAGGTAGGCCTCGCATCCGCGCCCTATATACTTCTTTGCCTTTATCATCGATATGACGTTCGTTAACGAACCGTCATGATCCCCGTAAACCAAAACTTCGTTAACGAACTATATTTCGTCTACATACAATCCGGGCTTCGTTGGCAGCCAACCAATCCATACCCAAAACTATATCAAACCCTCCCAAGGTCATAACATATAACCTAACTGGGAATCTATGGCCATGTATCTTTATCGTGCAATTATCTACCAATTAATTTACTAGCCCGGTCTTGCCCGCTGCAGTTTCCACATTAAAGGCATGTTCTACTTTTGTGACTTTACATTTCATTCTTTTACGCTTTAATGATGATATGAAACTCCTACTGGCACCAGAATCAAACAATACTAAAACGTAAGTGTTGTCAAGGATGAACGTTCCTGACACAACATCTTGGTTTTCCCTAGCTTCCTCTTGAGTCAGTGCATACGCTCGGGTCCTTGCCTTAAGCTTTTCGGCCTCCTTACCCTTCTCGGTGCCAGTAGCCTTGGGTTTCCGGCAGTCCTTAGCCATGTGTCCAGGTATCCCACAGTTATAGCATGACGGTGCACCCGAACATTCTCGAGAGTAATGCCCCATCTTCCCGCATCGATAGCAAATGTTCAAACCCACACGGTACTCCCAGAGTGCTTTCGTCCACACTTTACACAATAATTCCCATCCTCTATCCTCAGCTTCTTCGCCTCCGGGCCCGCCCACTCTTTTGCTGGCCGTTTAACGACATTTGTTACTTTCCTTTCATTAGGAACAGGGTCCGCTGATTTAAAGTCATCATAAACTATTCCAGCAAGTGATACCACAGATTCAAAGCTCGTGGGAGTATTAGCTTTCACGTACACATGGACTTTCTGTTGTAGGCCCTTGATGTAGTACTTTATCCTCTTTTCCTCAGTGTCCACCAGATGTGGGACCAACTGAGCCGACTCTTGGTACTTGGAGGTGTACTGGTGATGAGTCATACTGCCAGCACAGAGCCCTAGAAATTCTCTTTCAAACCTGTCAATCTCGTTCTGCAGGTAGAACTTAGTGATTAATAGCTTTTTCATGTCATCCCATATCATCTTTTTTCATCTCAGCAGAAGACTTGATTCTTTTAATCGATCTCCACCAACTTAACGCCTCATTAGTGAATGAGTGAGCGACAAACTTGACCGCTTGGTCATCACGGTACTCGCTAATGTTGATCACCCCATTCATCCTCTCTATCCACTCGAAAGTGGCGACACCATCTTTTCGTCCATCATACTTCGGCGGGTCACACCCCCGGAAGGACTTATAGTTGCAACCCCAAGTTGCCATTTCATAATCAGAATCGTCACCATCAGTGACTTCAGTTCTCTTATTGCTTTCTTCTTTCTTCTCTTTCTTCCCTATATAAAACTCTTTAAGGGCTTCGCCCAGTGCTTTCGGTAAAACTTTCTTCAAGATTGAAGTAACCTCTGTCGCGATAGCTTCCTTCACGATCGGTTCCAACTCAAGCGCCTCGTTATGGGCATCGTCATGAACCGACTCATGGTTCCCACTGTCATTATGCTCCACGTGCACCGATTCAGTCTCGTTGCGGGAGTGTTCACTTTCATCATGACGGTTTTGGTTACCTGGCGGTCGGCCCACCGACCAGTACGACCCCCCGTGCGACCACCTCTCTTTGATCTAGCCATTAGTGTCTACTGCGAACAAAGATAGCTCGTGTTATCATGATAGGTAATAATTTAGAACACCTCGAGTAATGTAAATTACTAATTACAGAGACCGGTATGAAATTACTAATTTACTTTACTACTCGGGTTCTAAACATTTCCTTTCAGAGTAACATTTACATTCAAGTTCAGAGTTTCCACTATAAGGCACGTACTATCTACTGTCTACAGTCTGTGCTAAGGCATGTCCTATGTACTCTTTATGCTAAAGCATTTACTTTCTACTATCTGTGCCAAAGCATTATTGTTTATGTTCTATGTAAGGACATTGACTACCTTCTGTCTACTATCGTTCCATGGACGGGCTGCTCTGACTGACATTCCTTTCCTTTCTTTTCTTTGTCTCGTTCTCAGTTTAAGTTCAGACATTATCGCAAATGTCTGAATCTCTCAAACTATGGCTCTGATACCAACTTGAAACGCCCAAAAACCGGGTACATCTCATAGTTGGCACAAAACATAACAAACATAGTTTTTAAACTGAAAATCAGAATCTGTTACAACGAAAGTCTTTAATTCATAACATTCATAAATCCATGTCAATAAAACATTGTTTGAAACATAAACTATCAGGAACAAGAAATGTCAGTCTTCAGCGCAACATCCCTATCCCTTTGCTCGCTTACACCTCAGGGTAAGACTTTTACTTTGTTGTACCCATATCTCAGGGTGGGATTTCTTGCTTACACCGAAGTGAAGACTCCTTTGTCTGCTCACACCTCATGGTGAGACTTTCTACTTTGCTTGCTCCCACCTCGGCGTGAGACTTCTACTTTGCTTGCCTGCAAGGCTTTTTACTTTGCAACTACAATGAAACTACTATGCAATTATACTATGTCACATAATATAATGCCATTGTAACACATATCACATAGATAAATAACACATATTAACACATAAGCATATAATATGGCATCTGTCACTGTCATTGTCGATGCAGCTTCTTTACCATTCTTTACTTTGCTTTACTTTCTTGAAATTACATTTCAAAGATAGTATTATTCTCTTCTATACTTTACCTTTCTTTTTATAAAAATAACTTTTTATAAAAAGTTATGCCTTTCTCTTTCATTTTATAAAAATAAAATTTTTATAAAATACTATACTTTGTCTTTCATTTTATAAAAATATACAATTCTTATAAAATATTATTTAACCTTGCAATAAGAACTCACCAGACTTCTATGGAAACTTATCTCTCTTAGCTAGGAAACTTCGATCTAGGTGGGATGCTATTATATCTGTTTCATGAGTCACGAATGGAACAAGGTTATAAACTTCATATTTCATCCGAAAACTCCTATGTCCGAATTCTTTTTCGGTCGAAATCTATTTTGACTGAAAACTCTGATGATAGACTATTTTCTGTTAATGGCTTTTTCGTTCGAAAACTTTTGTCCGAGAACTGTTTCGTTCGAAAACATCTGTCCAAAATTCTTTTCTGTACAAAAATACTTTTCGACCGAAATGTTCCGTTCGAGTTACTTTTTGATCGAAAAGCTCTATCCGAAATCTATGCTGTTTCGAAATACTTTTCGGACGTATCCGAGTTTTCGGATCATTCATAGAGATTTCAGACGATTCATCTGTTCTTGATCAAATTCGTCGTTTTTGATCCAAGTTCCATTCTTTTTACGTCCAAAACTTATATCTAGCTTCCATGAAGCTAGATACATACTTTTTAATCAAATCTACACGTAAAAATCCCATCTTTTATGAAAACCCACTTTGAAACCCTAAAACCCACTTTCAAATCTAAACTCGAATCTGAGAGTGTTTTGTTACCTGTTTCTTTTTTATTTCTCCTTCTTCGATCCCCAGTAAGGCGTAGCAACTATCTCGGGCTCAAACAAGAAGGTCTCGGGTGAGCTATGAAGCTTTCTCTCTACTCTCTCTCTAGCAGTTGAATAATGAAGGTGAAGTGGGGAAGGTGTAGAAGGTGGCTGAGGTTTAACCCTTCCCCTTCCCCTTGCGCCTCCCTTCGGCCCGGCCCAAGGCCCGCTCCCGTTAGTTTGTTACATGTTCGTTATTCCCCGAATATCCTTCGCATATTCATTTCTAGTATTATTATTATTATTATTATTATTATTATTATTATTTTCGGGATGTTACATGTATTCATTAAGTAACAGTTAGCCGACCGTATCCAATGTTTCGTTACGAAATACTAACTCCCCTATCGAAAGGGTTAGTACTAGTAACTATGACCAACCTTACTTTAAATATAGCATTAATTAACAAGGGATAACAACTAGAGTAACACCTTAAACGTGATAACACTTCTAATTACATTTCTTAACCTTTTATTTTCCTTTCTAAAACGAAACCCATTTTCCAACTTATTATCCTAGTCAGACAATAGCGAGGGTTGTGTACAGGATCCATGTCCATGGTTCGATACTTGGTTCTTACCCATACTATACTACGTTGCGATATGTACACTTGTCTATTGTGTGTGTATTTAGTTGAAGTAATTATCATTTTAATTTATAAATTTAAAACCTGATTTTGTGTAGCTCAAAATAGAATATATTTATTACTACTGAAAACACGTCATCATGTTTTTGGCGTTGTTGCCAGGGTTATATATATATTTACATTTTTATCTACATATAAAACACACATCAAGTTTTTGGCGCCGTTGCCGGGTACACGATAATTCTGCGAAAGATCTAAGCCGCTGGACTGACTATTTCTATTTTCTCTTTGCTTTCTTTCTACTTTATTTTTCCTTTTAATTTTTATTTTCATCTTTATTTTCTTTTTTGTTTTATTTCAACTTTATTTTCCCTTTTATATTTCTTTTTATCCTTCTCACTTTTATTTTTATTTTTACTTTGGTACTTGTATTAGTTGATCTATCTTTGCAGGAACTTTCAAAGATCGCGACCACGGAATTATTGTTGAGAGAAAAGAAATATATACAAGTGTCGGAGTTGTTTGTTTGGTTGTTTGACTGGATACACAATGGTTTTTTACCGGTTATATGGTGGCACCACCACCACCCTCCTTTCGGCCACTTTATTAAGCGAATTTTAGCGTAGTTATTTTTATTTCAGTACTTAGTTTATGTTTTGAGCATTGCATAGCGTTACAGATTTTGGTACGTTCCCGGAAATACAATCTTGGCAATGATGAGAATCAACTACACGCATGGAAATTACGTCTCATCAGGGGAGTATTAGTTTCACCACACCCTTATTATTCATGACACATATCATATTGCATACATACATACTGTCAGAAACTAAGTGTGGAGTAGTACTCGTTGATAATTTGGCTGTCTAATCTTGTTCTGAGTATTACAATTGCATGATTAACAACTACCCAATTCATGAAATCAAAATTTATGTAGAAGTAATAAAAATATTTTTCTTTAATACTCTAAAAGCAAGCGTCTTAAAAAATCATTTGGGATAATCGTACTTATAAAAACAGCAATTTTGGAATACCGTTGAAGTGAATCAAGGAAACAAATAGGGAAGATTAGGAAGCACAACAGAAAGAAAGAAATAATTTTATGCATATTTTTACTATATTACCCTTTATCTTCCGTTTTCATGTGAGAAATTTGAACCTATCCGAGCATTATCGCGAATACATCAAGTTTTTGACGCCATTTCACATGATCATTTCGTTTGATAGAGTGAATGCTAATTATTTCTTTGCATGTTAGAACTTGTGTAAAATATACATTTCAAGATCGTGGACTAAAAGAATGCATAAAAATGATTGAGGCATTAGGATTAACCCATTTTCTTTAGCCTTTTCTTCTCTTTTACCTACCCTAAACATTATCCCCTAGTTAGCCCCTTTGAGCCTAAACCTTTTCGTTTCTAAACCCACATCTCAAAACCAAACCCGAAAAATTAGCCTTTTATCTTTTAGCCCTTTTTAGTTAAAAATTGACTTGGCTATGAATGAAGAAATGATTATCCACCGAAAATTTATAGATCCATCTTATGTTCGAAGAAAGAAACTCACAAAAAGAAGAATTATTGTGAAAAGAAAAAGGGGCAACCAAAAAGAAATTAATAAATCTCCCAAGCTAGTGAAGAAATCTCATCAAAAGAGAATCAAACTTACTCGAAAAATTGGAGTATGCGAAGCTGATCAAAATGAATGTATTAGGAAGAAATAGCCGAACAATTCATGGGAACTGATAGCAATGAATATTTCAAAGATAAGAAGAAGTTGACATTCTTAAAGGAAGGGATTTGGTCTTGACGATCTGACCTTAAAAGAGTCCTTAGATTAGTCACAATGTCTAATCTAAGTTGAATAAATGAATCAATTACCTTTTTATCATTAAGCCAAGCCTGATTTTCAACATTTAGCCACTTTTCTCAAATACTTTCTACCCTAACCCTAAGCCAATCATTACAACCCTTTATAAAGCCCTCTTGATTTATGCACATATTTTATGTCAATTGGTGAAGATTTGATTTATATACAAGCCTATGATTATGCAAGCATTAATTGTAGCACTGAGTGTTCTTCTTAACATACATTAGCCATATATTTAACCCGAGTGTTGAGTGAACATTTGTGAGACTGTAATTTTGTGCATAATCATAGTTCTATCAAGTATGTTGGACTTGCTACCCTCTTGTGGAGAAACACTCGAAAGGTATATCCACCAAATCATTATTTTTAATAAGGCCATTCAGCCATTTGGGACAACAACTTTGGATTAACATTTTATCAATACTTTACTTCTATGGGTATAATCATGCATGAGTTTTCTTGAGGACAAGCAAAGTTTAAGTGTGGGGTATTATGATATTACCTAAATTATACATATTTTACATGCATAATTATCCCCGAAATCATCACAATTAGAGATAATATGATAATAATTGATGCATAATCCACTCATTTGTGTTTTGAGAGGATAATTGACCCGGATATGCAAAAACATGAAGAAAACACTCAAAATCAAGGTGAAATCAGCATTTAGGGGCCAATTGAATGAAACCGGACGTAGAAAGTCAAAGCTAGAAGTCAAAAAGTCAACAGGAAGCCATGCACGGCCATGCAAATGCCATATTTGCTAGGATAATTGACCTGGAAGCCATGCCAACAGGATAATTGACCTGAAGCCATGCCAACAGAAAGATATGGTCAATGCACGGTCATGCAAAGCCATGCATGTCCGTGCAAATGCCATTTTTGCTCCCTGTACTTTCCTGTACTGCCAGATTCCGCACGTGAAAGAAAAGAGTACTTTGCACGCCCGTGCAATCCAATGCACGACCGTGCGTTGCTAAAATCTTTGCTTATAAATAGCAAGCTCATTCCAAGCATTTAGGTGTCCATTACCAAGGGTTGAGAAGGCCCTAGAGCTCTGCTAGAGCCGGAACTCCCTCGGGTTTGGTCCATTTAGCTTTTCTTTGTTTATTTTCTTTTAAAGTCTTGTAATATGAACTTATTCTTCTCGTTCGAGTGAAAGAAGAGGCAACCTATACCCACACTCCCTTGGTGTTGGAACACTTCCACACATTATCTAAGGGTTAGTGGAGTCACTTGTATGGTCATTCATGGCTAGTCCTCTTGTGTTGCTCGAGTTGGTTGAACTTTAATTAATTAATGAAATGCTTTTAGTATGTTATGTTTTTAAAGTCTTTACTATAAGTTATTTTAAAAAGACAAGAATAAGTGATCTTTAAACCAATCTAATAATCTTAAATCTTAAGAGTTACTTAAACAAGACTTCTTATTTGGGAAGCTTATTCGAGTTTGTACGGTCTATATACAAATCTTGGTGCTAGCTACGGCCAGGTAGTATAGATTTAATATGATGGGTTGATTGGAGGTTTGGGTATTCAGAAAGTTGTTTGAGCCCTAACCAGACCGGGCGGTTTGTGTCGGTATTTCTTTACTTCTCTCGTGTCGGCTTGCAGAGGACTTCTAGCGGTAGCCATGGGGTTTGATCTTGAGAAGGAAAGTCTTATTTATTTAAAATAATATTATAAGTAAAGACAACTATTTAAGAACATAATTTGTTAGGTCCGAGCATTCATGAAGTACCTTTGGAGGAAGTCGTGCATTCTGACTTACCTAAAGAAGTTACAAGACCAGACGTACGTCAGTCACAGGGATAATATTAGTCCGAATAATGAATTGTGAGATACCGACAGACTTGAGACCCCGTTTAGGGTCCGTTATATTCATTAAGGAACAGTTGGCCGACCGTATCCACTGTTCCGTTACGAAATACTAACTCCCCTATCGAAAGGGTTAGTACTAGTAACTATAACCAACCTTACTTTAAATATAGCATTAATTAACAAGGGATAACAACTAGAGTAACACCTTAAACGTGATAATACTTATAATTACATTTCTTAACCTTTTATTTTCCTTCTAAAACAAAACCCATTTTCCAATTTATTATCTTAGTCAGACAATAGTGAGGGTTGAGTACGGGATCCGTGTCCATGGTTCAATACTTGGTTCATACCCATACTATACTACGCTGCGATAGGTACACTTGCCTATTGTGTGTGTATTTAGTTGAAGTAATTGTCATTTTAATTTATAAATTTAAAACCTGATTTTGTGTAGCTCTAAATAGAATATATATTTATTACTACTGAAAACACGCCATCATGTTTTTAGCGTTGTTGCCAGAGTTATATATATATTTACATTTTTATCTACATATAAAACACACATCAATCATAACAATTTATTTTGGTGTTAAAGACATGTAACGGTCCTTCTCATGTGTTAGTGAGTGGTTTTAGATTATATAAAGTCACGTTACTTTATAACAAGTAATTTTGGTGTCAAAGCATGCTGTGATGATTAGTACACTAGTTGGACTTAATAGGTCTTGCCATGTGTTAGCGAATGGTTGTAGTTGCATATTGTCATATTAGCTAACAAGTTATTTTGGTTTAAAGACATGTGTATGATGAATAGTATGCTAATGGGCTTTGATAGGTCTTGTCATATGTTAGCGAGTGATTTTAGTTTACATAAAGTCACACTAGGTCATAAAAAGTCATGTTAGTGTTAAAAAACATGTATGATGATTAGTACACCAGTGGGCCCGAGTGAGAAGGTTTAGGTTATATAAAGTCACATTAAGTAATAACAAGCCATTTTAGTGTTAAAGATGTGTGTAAGACAATTAGTACACTAATGGGCTTTGTCTTATGTTAGTTATTGGTTTTAGGTTACATAAAGCCGCACTAGGTCATGACAAGTCATTTTGATGTTAAAGACATATGTATGATGTAGTAATTGTCATGTGTTAGTGAATGGTTTTAGATTAAGTAAAGTCACATTATGTCATAACAATTCATTTTGTGTTAAAGACAAGTATATGATGATTAGTACACTAATAGGCCTTAATGTGCCTTGTCATGATTAGTGTTAATGATATGTAATACATTACATTTCTAGATCTTGTAGTAAATATAAATATTTTTTTTGTAGTAAATTACATTTTCTGATCTTATAAACGTGCCTTATCATGTGCATTGTTGGCTTCCATATCCTCACGTTGTGTGTACTGTGCACCGTTGGTTCGTATATCTACCATAATGTAATCTTGATGACATGGAAACGTGTGACACATGAGGTATTTCCTAGCTCTGTTTCACATGAGAAACTTGTTAACAAAGGACCGTTTTCCGAGCTAAGAAAACCATTTTGGGGCACTCACCGACCACTAGTTACAAATGATGTGAAAACATTACATCGGAGGCTTCAAAATATGCTCATCTTTTAAACACATGGTAAACCAGGCAAGCCATTTTACATAGTGTGGGGTTACATGTAGAAGTTTGAACCACAGTGTAAGGTTGCCGCTAACATATATGAATGATCCATGACCACATGTGTGAAAGTAACCTACGTTCCCGACCTTCATTGCAATATATATGGTCGATTTTAATTCCTAGGTCATGTAAGCCCATTTCACTTAGTGTAACGTTGCCACTAACACATATGAATGATCCATGACCACATGTGGGAAAGTAACCTACGTTCGCGGCCTCCATTTGGATCTTTATGGTTGATTTTAATTCCTAGACCATCATTCCAACAAACTAGTAACCAAACAAAAATGTTTGTATAATACATGTAAAAAATCAAGAAGGTTTGGGGAGACAAATAATACAACTAAAACCAAGAGTATTTATAGGCATTGAACAAGGAATTCATTTCGAAACAACTGAGGTTTGTGTAGTATCAATAGTAAATTCTTCCAACGGATTACCAACGAAATATCCATTGCAAAATATTTCTCATCATCAAGCACCTAAAAAGTATGGCTGAAAATCTTATCTAAAATCTTATGTTTTGATTTAATGATGGAGTACTGAGAGACATTCTATTAAAATTTGTATGTAACACCCATATTTTTATAAAAATAAATTCATATTATTTTCATGTTATAATAATAGATTCAGAAAAATGGTCCCAACTATTTTCATTCCAAACCAAGTATTTGTGACTTCATATTTTTATTCCAAAAGTGGTCCCAAAAATTATATTTTCATGTGACTTAATTTATTTCTCAAATGAACTCTCTTCGTCTTTGAAACACCCTACTTTCTTTTTCTTTTAAAATATCAGAGTTCGGCGGAATTTCGGTACCAGATGTCAAAAACCTTGCCACCGTGGTGACAAAGACACTTTTATTATTTAAATATTGTTTTACAACCATTGATTTGAAATACATATTTCAAAGGATCTAGGGATTCTTCTCTTCGAGTGACCTTGTCCTTGGAAGCTTCATTCATTCATTTCGAGTGCTTTTCCCTAAAATAGTTCTTAGTATTCTTGTATCCGGTTCACTGATTATTTTTTGTTTGCTGTGGTTCGCCGGTTCTTACTAAACCGCCTGATATTTTAGCTCATTTTTACCAAAAAGATAAACGGTTCGCGGCTGAACCTTGTTGAACTGGATGGTCAACCGGTTGGTACGGGCTGGGATCAAAGACACTGCTTTTGGCACAACCCTATTTAAAATTTATTCAAATGATTATAACTATCATGTAATTTTATGATTCTCAAATAATCTAACACCTCTACACACCTACATATAAATATATATAATAATAATGGTGAATCTAATTCTACTTAATGCACCAAATGACATGACATTAGTTAATACATATTTTGTTTTGTAGCTTTTAATATATAATGTTTGATGCGCCTTTATTTCTTATAAAAATTATATTAGAATGCAGATAAAAATAAAAACATCGTAATACCATATTCATTTGTTTGAGCTTATTTCTTGCTACTTTAACCATAAATATGTAAAATTTAATACTGACTTTTAATATATCGTTTTTCTATTATATGTTACATTTATTTCAACATTAAATCCAGTTTTAATTAAAGGTTCATGAACTTTGATCTCGTCTCCTATATAAGTATGCTCATTGATCATGGTCCTTCAATCACAAACATCAACATGACAAGGTCTCTGATTTTCATCATATCTCTTTTGTCTCTTATGACCACAGGTAAATTTTTATAAAGCATTGTGAAATTAATGGATTTGGTGGAGACTAATTACCTCTAACCAATTAAAAATGAGAAATTGTACATGTATTCTTCTACATTTGCAGGTATGGAGTTGTCCATGGCTCGAAGAGTTTGTACAGACACTCAATTTCTACCCGTATGTGAAAAATATGCATGCATTCATGTATGCGAAAAGGTACATGGACAATTTTCCATGGGACTATGCAAGAATTCATTTGTTTGTCGTTGTTATTATGATTGCGCGGCAAAAGGATGGAAACACTACGATTCGAGTCCCTCTCCTCCTTTCGCTTCTTAATTCCTCATACCGCTCTCTCACCATTAAGAACCACAAACTATAAGGTTTAATATATCTATGTGATACTAAGATTTCTTGCAAAAGTTTAGTTATAATTATCAATATTATAGAATGTTATGAGTTATGACTCATTTGATTGGATTATCTCGTTATGTAAATATGAAATAAACAGTGTATAAAAACATTAATCACATAACTTACAGCACAGGTGATGATATAAGCTTTAAGTGTCTGATTTAAGTTCTTATAATAAAAATATAAAAAATATTCGAAGTTGTGAAGTACATAATGTTTTATAAGCCAATAATGTCTTAAATGTTTGAGAGAAATAATATTTTATTAATTAGATATTGTATTATTACGGATATCTTATAATGTTTTTTTACTTATGGATAATAGTTTAACCAACTTTATACTTTCACATTGCAAAATTCAGTGACGGAACAATACCATTTTTTAGTGGTGTAACCAGACTATTTTAAGTGAAGAGTTACAGATTAAATTTTACTTCTAGCGTAACGCTAATTATTTTTTTTTTAATAATCAATGTATTTACAATACAAACTAAAGAATGATTGTGAACTTCATTTAATATTACTTTAAATGGTATTTAAAGGTTGTGGTAAATATTTTTTCAGTTTTTTATTGTAAGGCCCAAACCCATTAGACCTCACTTATTAGATTTACTAATCAATACATAGCTCATAAACACAAGACATTCAACACTTTGCATCGGAAACAATTTAAACTTTAACATACGCAGCAGAATACAAAACGTGTCTTAAACATACTTGTCAGTTACAAACTAAAACTTGTCTTTAAACAACATAATCAAGAAGAAACATAAACGGGATGCCAGACACTGATCTTCGGGTAACTCTCTTCACCAAGCCAAGCATCCTCATCCATCTACAGCCATCTACACTTAACTGATGTGCATACTAAAATCAGCAACGCTGAGTGAGTTCCAACGTTTACTTTAAATCAATCATTCAAAAGATTTACGAATACATACGTACAGCCCTTAAGGCAAAACTTTATATACTTTACTTTTCAAAAACAGTTTAAAAACATGCGATAACCGTCAATTCCTTTACACTGTACTGCCCTCATGGCTCACGTCCATGAACTGACGAGTACCTAGTCAATGCCCCCATGGCCAACGACCATGGACCAACAATACCGCTTAACCGTCAATTCCCTTGTCACTACTGTACCACCCCCATGGTCAACGACTATGAACCGACAAATACCTGGTCAATGCCCCATGGCTCACGTCCATGAACCGACAATACCGCTTAACGCTAAGGGGAGGTTGCGTGGACCTCCCGAGAAACCGTTATCACCCATCCCAGCTGTACAACCGTTAACGACCGCAAATGTTCTTACTAATGGGCATAACCCATAACTGACATCTTATACAAGTAACATATGTCCCCAAAGGACCTTAACAAGCTGGTACACATTCCCGTAGGAAAGCTGTTCACTTTCTTTTCATAAAACTTTCTTTAAATCTTGTTCAAAACTTAACATACAATATGCTTTTGTTTATGTATATAAAATATAGTAAACGCTTGCCATAAAATATCTTTGCTTTATTGGAAACATACTTTGCACATGTATTATGCCTTTTTATATGTATATGAAAATGTAGCAAATGCTTGCCAATAATACAGTTATACTTTACATAAATCGTACGTTTGCCTCTTTTAAACATTTCTTTAAAACATACCATTCATCTATGTCTATTAATATAAAAATGTAATAAACATTTTACACTAAGAAGGCAAAAATGGGGATTAGAACTCACCTGGTATCTTAGCCGGAACGTCTACTCAAATCTCATTCAATCTGACTAATCATAACAATTCAACGCTTATCATACTTAACCCGACACTGAAACGGTTTCACTATTTCTGCCTAGGCGAACATAGGATAATTTCGCCTCCCACGGGCCCAACGAACTTAGCAGTTTCGCTAGATAGCACCTAGCAAACTTATCAAGCGAACCTGATAACTTCGCTAGACAACCCTAGCGAACTTACTAAGCGAACATAACAAGTTTGCAACTACATGGCCTAGCGAACATAACAAGTTTGCAACTACATGGCCTAGCGAACATAACAACTTCGCTAGAACTGGATCCAGCAAACTTATAAAGTTCGCCCTACACTGGCCTTAGCAACTTTGCCTGCAGGCTTCATCTTCCGCATCCAAACCCTAATATGCGTGCAATGGCGGCTAAGGCTCAAACCCATCAAGACTCGAACTTTTTACATCCAAAACTTGTGGTTAATACTCGTGATGCTAGATCTAAGGTTTATTTCGTGTTTCAAACATAAAAATCTAACCTTTTGATTCGAAAACCATAAAACCCATAAATTCCTAAAAACTTAGATCTAGGGTGGATGATTACCTGAAATCGCTTCCCGTTCATTGCTAAACACTCCAGAGTCTCGCACCAACGATCTTTGAGGCTCGGAAATGTAAACCGAGACTTTCTCTCTCTAGGCACTATCTCTCCTTCTTTCTCTCTCTAGATTTGCGAAAATGGCATAATGGTGTGGAGAAGGATTGGTCTTGAGGGCTTTTAAGGGCCCAAACACTTCCTCCAGGGGCCCATGCGTTCAAGCCCATGACCCATCTCATTCCCCTTCCTTGATTTAATGTAATTCCCGTGTCCGATCTAACGCTTTCGAAATACGAGATGTTACATTTACTAAAAAGAATTAGAAAAAATCTGTAAAAACTTGTTATTAAAAATCCAAAAGTCTTTAAAAATTTAATAAACAATAAACTAAATAAAAGGATAAACAAATAAACTAAAATAATCAAGTAAAAAAAAATTTTAAAAAGTTCTATACTAAATTACATAAATTAATATATAAATAAATAAATGGTTAAAATTACTTTCTTGAAGTTTCAATATTAGACCATATGTAATGGTCCATGAGCGTGAGAGTGTCGGGTGTCACATCAGACTCACATTCATGGAACACCGTTTCACGGTGTCGTTAGCGAGCTGTGGGGGTGCTATCCATGGGCTGGGTCACGAGCATAGGAGGAGGAAAAAAATGATTGTTGGCCTAATATGACCGTTTTCAATTGGAAATATTTTAAAATTTTATTTTTTAGCATAAGTAGTAGTGAAATCATTATTTTTTAACCAAAACTCTCCTACTCCTATCCTATTATTTTTAGAAGTTCAAATCTCCATCCACCACCATTAATCCAAACCACCCGTTCAATGCAAACAATCCGTTTAATCGAAACAACCCAAATCCCCAACTTATCCCAAACGATCCCAATGCCAACCCAAGAACCTTTTCCGCTACGATTCTGGTAAAGTTTACCACCCTTAATTGGATTTTTCAAGTTTCACATTCTCCGGTTGGTACCGACAAATTCACAACGGCCAACAACCTCCTCCCGAACTAGATTTTGTTCCCGAAACACAACCCGAACCTGAATTTGTGTAACATCTCAAATAAATAAAGTCGAATAAACGAAAAAAGATCGAGAAAGCAAAAGAATAAACGAGGAACGGGGAGGGGCTAAACACATCAATTAGCAAAGACGAAAGGAAGGGGAGGGGCCTTAACCTAGCCGCCACCTCCATCCTTCCCCTTCATATATTCCATAAGATTTCCACCTAAACCTAGAGAGAGAAAGAGAGAGAAGGCTAGAGAGAGAAAGTCGGTTTTGGATTAACCAGGTTCAAAGGATCATCGGCCCTCACTTCACGATCGTGTAGCAGGAAAAACGAGCAAGAACAGGTAACACTTTCTACCCAGATCTGAGTTTTAAGTTTTATGGTTTTTGGTTAAAAACGATTAAAGGACAGATTTTTAAGTATGAAACTTAAAACAAATTATAGATATAGGCTCATGGAATGAAAAGGAACGTTTTGAATGTAAAAAGTTCGAAGCTTGAACGATTAGAATCTTAGTCGTGAGTTCTAGGTTTGTTGGGGAAGAAGACAGTCACGCATGCAAACTTGTCAAGTTCGACTGGAACCATTTGGGCGAACTTAACATCTTCGCTTATGCATGTTCGCCTAACTTAAGGGGCAAACTTACCATATGTTCGCCTAAAGCCAATGAGGCGAATCTACTATGTTCGCCTAACTCAATGAGCGAACTTAACAACTTCAGCAAGCATATTCACCTAAACCATTGCAGCGAACCTATCATGTTCGCTTTGCACTGTTATAGCGAACTTACCATGTTCGCCTAAGCCACGAATGACGAACTTATCTAAGTTCGCTAAACCCTAAAAGATAGGAATGTCTAGTGTCGGTTAGGTCGGTTATCTTATCTTGTATGACTTGATTATACATATTGTGTGTGACCCCTAGTGACGCTCACTGACCAGCTATTGTACTTCAAGAACCCGCTTATAAGGTGAGTTCTATGAGCCCTATATGTTTTATGTGCAAATGATTTTAAATGTTTTAGGGCTGAAGTGTGTAAATGCTAATTCAATGAATGTGATAAATGATAATATGAATATATGTGTTATATGAATGAGAACGAAGAACTATGAAATGACGAAATGAATGAATAACTTAACGTAAATGAATGAAAGCTTGCTTTATATATATATATATATATATATATATATATATATATATATATATATATATTGCATGTTACAAATGTACTAACGTTAAGGAAGGATTTACGGACTACCTCGGTAGGACGGTATGATGATAACGGCTACTACGGTAGACGGACGACCATACGACTATTTATGCAGACGGAATGATAAAGTCTAGAAAGGTAGACTAAATACGGCTACTACAGTAGACGGAGGCCCTTATGAAGCACGACTGCATATATATTTTGAATGGGAAACGGATGCCTTAGGGCAAACGGGCGAAAGGAAGGACTACGACGGTAGGACGGTACGAAGGACGGACGGCGAGAAAGGTAGTCGGACGGTATGAACCAAGGACTACTTCGGTAGGACGGTATGAATGACGGAACATTTATCTTTGTGATATACGTAATGACGGGCTGATCACCCATGTGTGAATGACCAATGAATGTTAAATGAAGGCAAATGAAATGTTAATATATATGTATATATATACGTATAGTTACATACTTATAAATAAATGATGGTTGTTCCTAATTGCTTTAAACTAGAACTCACCAGTGTTAGCTGACTTTTAGTATGCACTTGAGGTAGCAAAAGGAAGGAACGGGCAAAGGCATGAAGGCTACCTGACACAAGACTGACATCCTACCTACTTGTTTAATGTTGAGATAATGTCTTAAATGTTTAAGACTTCCGCTATTTATGTAATTGAATGATTGTATGCTTCTGCTATGTTTGAATACTTTATTTAAATTCATTAATTGATGACTATGTTTATGAGTAAATCAAACAGGTGGGGTCACCCGGGTTTAGGGCCTTACCCGTAAGCACGAGCGTGCTTGAGATCAAGCACGGTCATGCTAATCAGCTAATTGGACGGCTGTCACGTGTCAATCACTCAAGCATGGGCGTGCTTATGAAGACGCATTGCCGTACATGTGGTCCAACGCACATCAGAACATTTTTCATGTGTTCTGACGCATTTAGACACCCTTTTCCCAACTCTGGGATGAGTGGATTAGGCGAAGCCAAATTGACTTGGGATGAGCGAATTTGGTAGGATTTATTAGACTTGCACCTCTCTGAGGACATGATTGAGGATAGGACTTCGTGAAGGCGTAGGATTAAGGTTAAGGACTTTTTTGGAGGGGGGGGGGGGTTGGGACAGATTCTTTCTTGTCTAGTTCTATCTCCCTGTCTTAGAGACTTAGTTCTATCTACACTTGTGGTGGCCTATGCATGTTACGTTCTTGACTAAGTTTACCCATGATGTTACCCGTACCATTTTCACTTTGCACTACTTACACCCTTTCACCCTTTTTCCGTTATTAATAGTTGACTACTACTTTATTATTAGATCTTTTTGTTGTTTGTTGTTTCGATAATATGTTAAGAACTCTATGGTTCTAGTATACTTCTCATGTCCATTTAAGGTTTTTGGAGCTGGGGTCCTTTCTCGAAGCAACCTCTCTATCCTCCGGGATAGAGGTATGGTTTGCCTCCATTGCACCTCCCATACCCTACCAATCTCTCTGCTAATGGCGTGATTTTTACTAGGTGTGGTTATTAGTTGTTGTTGTTTCCCGACTCTCGACACCTACCCTCGAGTTTTTACATGCACTTTTTCGACCACCTAAAACCTCTGTAACTCAATTCTAACCAAGATTATATAGAAATACCAAATTTTTTTTATGAGAGAATCATTAATCTTGGAGGTGTTATTGAGGCTTGAAGACACTCATCATAATAAAGAGATCAACCATTCAAAAGTCTTTTAATCAGAAGGCGTTGCATCTCTAGAACTTCTAATCATCTTCTAGTAAGTATACCTAAACCTAAAACTCATTAAGACATGGTTTTAAGGATGTTGAGTGTAAGGCATCTTTTCCGGGACACCTAACTTGTTGGATTTACTCATAAACATAGTCATTAGAATACTGAACTTAAATTAAAACACGCAATTGTAGCAGAAGCATACATCATTCGGTTACATAAACAGCGGAAGTCTTAACATTAAAAGAAATATTGTCTTAACACATAAGCAAATAAACAGGATGTCAGTCTTGAGTCAGGTAGCCTTCACGCCTTTGCCCGTCCTTTCCTCTTGTTACCTGAAGTGCATACTAAAATTCAGCTAACGTTTGTGAGTTCTAGTTTAAAGCAATTAGGTATAACATCAGTCATTCGTTTGTACTATTTGTGTATATATATATATCATTGTTTTCATTGAACATACATTGACTATACACATTAGTATGTGTATATGCATATATCATTACTTTCACTAAACATTCATTAATCATACACATAAGGGTGATCAGCCCACCATTGACTGTGTAAGTCACAAAGACAGACGCTCCGTCCTACCGTCGTAGGCCGTAATTCATACCGTGTCTACCGAAGTAGTCCGTCCTTCATTAGCATCCGGCAAACATTTGGCCGTCCGCCATACCGTGTCTACCATCGTAGTCCGTCATTTCTCCCGTCTGCCCTAAGGTATCCGTTTCCCATTCGAACTATTTATGCAGCCCTGCTTCAAATAAGGGCATCCGTCCTAACGTAGTAGTCCGTATTTAATCTACCTTTCTAGACTTTAACATACCGTCTGCATAATAGTCGCATGGTCGTCCGTCTACCGTAGTAGCCGTCATCATCGTACCGTCCTACCGAAGTAGTCCATATTTCCGTCCATAACGTATACATACATTCATAACATGCAATATATATAAATATAAAGCAAGATTTCATTCAGTTACATTATGTCATTCATTTCATTCTTTGTAAACATCCGTTCATTCTTTGTTCATCATTTACTTTCATATCACACGTATGGTCATATTAGCATTCATTCATTTGCATGTATACACTTTAGCCCCAAAACATTGGAAAACATTTTCACATAACACATAAGGAGCACATAGAACTCACCTGATGAGCGGGTTCCTGGAGTATACTAGCTGGTCAGTGAGCGTCACTAGGGTCACACACAATATGTATAATCAAGTCATACAAGATAAGATAATGAACCTAAATGACACTAGACGTTTCTACACTTAGAAGTTCGCACTTTTGGCTTAAGCAAACTTGATAAGTTCGCTTCATTAGACTCTGCGAAAATGTGATAAGTTCACCATCCTAGAGCTTAAGCGATCATGATAATTTAGCTACTTGGACATTAGGCGAATGTATGGTAAGTTCGCTAACTTTGGCTTAGGCGAACATGTAGTAAGTTCGCTAACTTTGGCTTAGGAGAACATGCAGTAAGTTTGCTAACTTTGGCTCAGGCGAACATACAGTAAGTTTGCTAACTTTGGCTTAGGCGAACATACAGTAAGTTCGCTATCTTAGTCTGGTCGAATATGCTATAGCGAACTTGTTAAGTTCGCAGGAATTGTGTCAGGTGCGCGATCATCTTCCCCAACCAGAAACCCTAGATCTGGTCTTCGATTTCAAGTTGTTCAAGCTTCGGACTTTTTACGTTCAAAACGTTCTATTTTCATCCATGAGCCTAAATCTATGATTTTTTTTAAGTTTTATACGTAAAAACTTAATCTTTTCCTGTTTTTAACACGAAACCCAAAATGCACAAAAACTCATATCTGAGCTAGATGATTACCTCTTGGCGTCCGGTTTCTGTTGCTAAGATGAAAAGTGTCAATTCCCGAGCCTTTGAGCCTCCACCTTTCGGTTTCTCTCTCTAACCCGATCTCTCTTTCTCTCTCTAGGTTTTACGAAAATGGGGGTGAATGGGTGAGATGGAGCTGTTGTGTTTCTTATATACACGGGCTTCCAGTGGCCCATGAAGGTTAAGCCCAAGCCTGTTACCTTTCATTTTACTTTTCATTCGAACCTTCAAGTTAATCCCGACCACGTTTATATTTATTTATTTTATAAATTTGGATGTTACATTGAGATGTAAATAAGGAAGTTTCGTGGATTAAAGGTGGTGTTAACAAGGAGGTTGAGGCTTGGACGATTGTTGGTGAAGCACTCCAATTGACATTGGTTTCATCATCAGTTGTGGGTAAGAATTTCTAATCCAAAATCTCAGAGAAATATAAGGTTCTAAACCTAAATTTGGGGAGTTATGGGTGTAACATCCAGGATTTTCTTGTTTTATTTTATTATATTTTATACAATAATAACACTTCATTTCAACCCCGTACTTACCACATCACATGTTTTGTGAAACCCGATAAATTCAAGTTAACTTAGTTAACTCAGTTAGAAACCTTAGGGACTAAGTATGTCACTTTTCAAACTCTAATACACCTAAAACTGCAGGGACTAAAGTTGTAATTACCCTAAACCCAATTCGGTTGACTTTGAAATTCAAAATTGAGTGATTTTGGTTCCTGTTGACTTTTGAAAGTCAAACCATAGCCCCTGAATCCGAATTCGCAACAACAAACCCAAATCCGTTCAAATTGAATGATTTAACGCATGGTGATGATTATGGCGATCATCATTGAATAATTTACGTCCATTAGTAACCCATAATGATCACGAATTAATCCCATTATGAACACCAAACCCGTAACCATCGAACTCGTCCCTATTCATCACCAATTCGCATCAATTCGATCATTCCCACTGAAATTGATCACCTGCGCACCTAAATCCATTCCCACAGAACCTGTTACATCATCCAATTCGATCGAAAGCACAACCTGTACCATCGGAGATCGAGTCACACAAGTCGAAGTCTATTCTAGTCGAGCCCCATCAATTCCATTCTCATTATGGTAACTAAACACATCCCTAGCTTCGTTTCTATGTTTAGATCAAAAGCCCTATGCTAATTGGGGCTTACATTATCGAATTTAACACGATTAGATTCTAGGGTTCATACCTATTCGGGTTTAATCGAACCCTAACCTAAACACGATCTAAATCCAATTAATTGGTATGGGTAGTTTCGCAATCTTTTGCTCTGTAAAATCCCCATGTTAATTCTATCATATAACATCGAATTGATGTTGATCTAAAACCTAGGGTTTGTTAATAAAACGATTTGGGGGTTTTGCTCTTAGACTCAACCTCAATCTAATTAAACCTTATGGACAGATTCGCCATCATCAACTTGTTAAAATCCCCATGATTTTAACCATTAATCTTATCAAAATCGATCAATTGATTCATGATTCAAACCTAGGGTTTTCGGCCTTTTTAAACAAAAATTAACGACCCTAAAACCGATGATTTCTATAATTAAATACATCCTCAGATTCGCCATTCACTTATGAACAAAACCCCTTTGATATTATGACTAATCACGATCGTTTTGGTTAGATTTGGGGCTGGGATCGGGTTCGGCTCGCATGAGGGATGAACACAGAAGTGTTCATGATTAAAAACATTTCAGAACCAACTTTGAATGCGAAACCCTAGCGGGCTGGAGTGGTTAGTATGTTGTGCTGATGGGGAGGAGACCCAGGTTCGAGTCTCTATACCCCCATCTTTTCATTTGGCTACTTTTTACATTATATTTTTATATAAAAACTAACCCATTATTAATATAATAATATATTAATATGTTTTGAAACCGGGAAACACCCGTAGGCTCGGGTTTGTATTTATATCTAATTTTTAATTATTATTCTCACATTTAAAAATAATATAATTATTTATATTATCACCCAAGCTCACGTTTCCGAATAAAAATAATATATTTATTATTTTTGTCACGAATATAATTATCGTGTTATTTCTCTAACTTAAAAATAATATATTAAATTATATTATTTTCCTAAACCATTATTTAATGGTACAAACACACGAATATTTATTAACTAATATTATTCGTAATTAGAAACTCTCGATTCGAAACGCGACTATATTAATTATTATATTAAGGTAAACCCTTTTCCCGTGGACAAGTTCGTCTACTCGTTAATCATTAGTGCGTCATAGGACGTTCAACCTTCCGTGTCATCATCACAAAATCTCGTGTGTCCCTAATTATTATGCTTATAATTTTAGGGCATACGTAAGCAGTTCATAGGAAAACTCTTGTGTTTTCTACTTGCATCCTTGTGTGGTTCGATCCACTACTCATACATAACTCAGGTGAGTTTACATAGCCCCTTTTTCATATTTACATCTTTGGGGTGAGACATGATTTTCATTTGAAACTATTTGCAACTTATACAATTCAAACATTATGATCATGTGTGCAATTTGTGCCTTATGCTTGAACACTATTTGTGCAAACAACATTTACATACTTTTGTGCATAGTGCAAGTGCAATCATTAACTTAGTACAAGCCAATGGTATACAATGATAGATCTATTGAGTCTGACCAACCCACCCGGTTAGGGTGATTGTTGCCGAAAACACTTAAGGATAACTGTTGTGTTATGCCTAACATTTAAGGATAACTGTTGTGTTATGCCTAACACTTAAGGATAACTGTTGTGTTATGCCTAACATTTAAGGATAACTGTTGTGTTATGCCTATCAGTCACAAGGTTTTATTGTACGCCCCCGTTTAAACTATAGTGATTCTCCATAACTGCCTTATTAAACCATGCATCATATGAATTATACACAAACTCTTGATATTACTTGTGGTGTCATAACCTATGTATGCTTACCAACTATTTTTAGTTGACCCTGTTTTTATCATGTTTCAGGTACTAGTGTTTGAGATCATATGCAAGATACTACATATAGGGTTTGGACTTAGTGAACAAAGAATTTGAACATGTTGATGTATTGGATTTTTGGTTGTTGATTAAACTTATGTAATAAAATCATGATTTAATGAACATATGAAATTATAGTTTATCGTGTGCTTTGAACAACCGCGTCAGCCCCGGCGTATAATCCGCCGCCGGCCGGTATACTATGCTGAGACAGAGTCTGAACAGGACTCCTACTCTCCTCCCTCCCCGGTATACTATGCTGAGACAGAGTCTGAACAGGAAGAAGACATCGGGTCACCATCACCAGACCATCAGACACCGACACCCCCAGCTGCTAGATCCATGTTTGACATGAGAGCAGATTGGTTTAGGAGCAACGGCCTGAGACTCCGAGCACCTCACCGACACAATCAGCTGCCATCCCCTCTGAGATACCCCTACTTAGCACCTGACCCATACCACCCGAACCCAAGAGCAAGACAAACTATGGCACCCACCAGTGCTATAGGACTCCCAGTTGATGCCACCCACCGGTATGTGAGGACTGCAGAATTCATGAGACAAGGGATGGAGCACGGGATAAGGCACGACCTGCTAGGGCAGCGAATAAACAGCCTTTTAGGTCAAGTACGTTACCAGGAAGACCTGATTTCAAATCTAGGTACCCACATTGACATAATGAAAGGAGACCGGGAGATATTTTACGCACACACAGAAGCAGCTAGAGCTAAGGCCCAGTTTGCTATCCGAGTAACCATAGCGATGTTCGTCTTGGTGCTCATCTGCTTCCTAGTGGAAAGCTACCTGAGGCGTTAGGTAGATTTTTCTACTTCTTGTCTTTAAAATTTCAGTTTGAGAACCACTACTTTATGTTTGGAATAAGTATTCAACATTTCATCATACAATGATAAGTTTTATCTTACAACTTAAATGTCATTATTCGTTGATTTAAAATTACGAGTATAAAATACATCTGTCATATTTTCATCAAAGATTACCCAAACATCATCTTTTCATTCATTGCAATTTAGTACACGTACCTAAGCCTTCTTTGTAGATAAATCATTTTATTATCTAATTTAAACAACAACGTTATTTTGTTCAAACAAAGCAAAACCTTTATCAAACCCTTAGTTTATAAATATTATCTCGAATATAAATTTTCTATAAACCCTTTCACCTTGTAAGGAGACTTGACACAACTTGATTTATAAAAACATTATCTTAATTAATAATTAATTATGATTTTTGCTTCGCTGAATTAATTATTATAAATCTTGGCTCAATTATTAAATGATTTAGCCATTATTTTCCTTTGAAACATTCTCCTTATGATAATTAAAAATTGAAAGGTTTTATTTATTCATCTGTTTATTTAGTTATTCAGCTTATTATTTTCACTATTTTATTAAATTACAAACAATAATAAGTCACAATTACTCGTCTATTTACAAACAAAAAACACAAATCAATTATTCGTAATCACATCACTCTAAACACCTACAAAACATTCTCATTATCTTGCACCTTTAGAAATATACGAACATACTAGGCACTTCTAGGAGATGAATCCATTCGCATAGGCGTTAACCATCCTTATAAACCTCAAGAAGATTGAGAATTTAAAACCCAACTACCAACATTATACATGAACGTCAAGCAACACGCTTGTCCACAACACTCGACCACCCACAAAATTCGATAGTTTACGTTACTCATGAGATTCAGTAACTAACATATGAGAATTCATATGATACATAACACTGGATTTATCACATGATACATGAAACCTGTTTGTTTGCAATATACATAATACTAGATTTAGCACACGATACACAATACTAGATTGTTCACATGATACATGATACTTGGTTGAATACAATATACATAATACTAGATTGATCACGTGATACATGATACATGCTTAAATGCAATATACATAATACTAGATTGATCACATGATACATGATACATGGTTGAATGCAATATACATAATACTAGATTGATCACATGATACATGATACGTGGTTGGATGCAATATACATGATACTAGATTGATCACATTATACATGAGACTTGGTTGTTTACAATATACATAATACTAGATTGATCACATTATACATGAGACTTGGTTGTTTACAATATACATGATACTAAATTGATCACATTATACATGAAACTTATTTGTTTACAATATACATGATACTAAGTTGTTCACATTATACGTGAAACTTATTTGTTTACAATGTACATGATACTAGATTAAACATGAAACTTGGATGTTTACATTATACACGGAACTAGATTGGGTACAATTGTTGCAATTGTTGGATCACAAGGCATGATAATTCACTTTATCCATAAAGGTTGAAAACTAAAAACTTTTAAGCTACTCGGGGTTTGACGTATTCTTGTTCAAACACGAGGAAGCTATGGAACTCTAAGTTATGCCACATTATTACTCTTTAGCTTTCTGATTGACCTTACTATCTAGGGGCACAATTATTTATTAGCAACTCATACGT
Organism: Smallanthus sonchifolius; assembly: GCA_023525975.1. Classification (NCBI taxonomy): domain Eukaryota; kingdom Viridiplantae; phylum Streptophyta; class Magnoliopsida; order Asterales; family Asteraceae; genus Smallanthus; species Smallanthus sonchifolius. Next base: position 77,058,037 of record CM042033.1, read on the forward strand.
GAACACAATTCATGTGAACTAAGTAATTTTGTGTCCTCTCTTGACCCACACACAATGGGATGATGTATACGGACCATGCGATGAATTGAGTAATTACGGGTGCACACGTGATTATAAAAGTCAGCGCATGGAAAACATAGTGAATTTTGTCGTGCGTTATGACATAAAACCTATCGTGATATATAATAACGAAACTGATGCGATATGATAAGGGCAAGGTGGATACGCCGCTGGTACTTCCAATATATAAGTGTTCCTGTCATATCGTCAGAAGTAGCATTGTTCGTGTCACGTGACGTTTTATGTTATTTTGACCTTGACCAATCTTTGTGAAACCTCTTATCTAGTGACATTTCTTGAGCATATTAGACTACATCCTAAACAAGTTTTGGTCATCAAATTCTCACCATTCTCATTTCAAGTGATGCATTCCATCTTTGAAGTCCAAAATGTTCTTCGACGGTTTTCTCCTAAGTTCTCTTCAAACTAAATCCACTACCATCATTCATGCCTGACTTTGTGTATCAGACCTAAATCTTGTTATCAATTATACTCCCCAAACCAACATTCAAAACTCATTGTGAATCCAAAACCCTCGTTTTCTTCCTGATTCAGTAGTCTCCATCAGTTAAATTTCGGGACGAAATTCCCTCAACTAGGGGATACTGTAACATCCAGGATTTTTTGGTTTTATTTTATTATATTTTATACAATAATAACACTTCATTTCAACCCCGTACTTACCACATTAATTATTATTTTGACATGTATTGTGACACCCGGTAAATTCCAGTTAACTTAGTTAACTCAGTTAGAAACCTCAGGGACTAAGTCTGTAACTTTTCAAACTCTAATACACCTAAAACTGCAGGGACTAAAGTTGTAATTACCCTAAACCCAATTCTGTTGACTTTAAAAGTCAAAACTAAGTGATTTTGGTTCCTATTGACTTTTGAAAGTCAAACCATAGCCCAGAATCTGAATTTGCAACAACAAACTCAAATCCGTTCAAATTGAAGGATGTAAGGCATGGTGATGATTATGGCGATCATAAATGAATCATTTACGTCCATTAGTAACCCATAATGATCACGACTTAATCCCATTATGAACACCAAACCCGTAACCGTCGAACTCATCCCTAATCCTCACCAATTCGCATCAATTCGATTTTAGCACTGAAATTGATCACCTGCGCACCTAAATCGAGTCCCACAGAACCTGTTACATCATCCAATTCGATTGAAAGCACAGCCTGTACCACCGGAGATCGAGTCACGCAAGTCAAAGTTCATTATAGTCGAGCACCGTCAATTCCATTCTCATTCTGGTAACTAAACACATCCCTAGCTTCGTTTCTATGTCTAGATCAAAAGCCCTATGCTAATTGGGTCTTACATTATCGAATTTAACACGATTGGATTCTAGGGTTCATACCCATTCGGGTTTAATCGAACCCTAACCTAAACACGATCTAAATCCAATTAATTGGTATGGGTAATTTCGCAATATTTTGCTCTGTAAAATCCCCATGTTAATTCTATCATATAACATCGAATTGATCGTGATCTAAAACCTAGGGTTTGTTCATAAAACGATTTGGGGGTTTTGCTCTTAGACTCAACCTCAATCCAATTAAACCTTATAGACAGATTCGCCATCATCAACTTGTTAAAAGGCCCATGATTTTAACCATTAATCTTATCAAAATCGATCAATTGATTCATGATTCAAACCTAGGGTTTTTGGCCCTTTTAAACAAAAATTAAAGACCCTAAAATCGATGATTTCTATAAATAAATACATCCTCAGATTCGCCATTCACTTATGAACAAAACCCCTTTGATATTTTGGCTTATCACGATCGTTTTGGTTAGATTTGGGGCTGGGATCGGGTTCGGCTCGCATGAGGGATGAACACAGAAGTGTTCATGATTAAAAACATTTCAGAGCCAACTTTGAATGCGAAACCCTAACGGGCTGGAGTGGTTAGTATGTTGTGCTGATGGGGAGGAGACCCGGTTTCGAGTCTCTATACCCCCATCTTTTCATTTGGCCACTTTTTACATTATATTTTTATATAAAAACTAACCTGTTATTATTATAATAATATATTAATATGTTTTGAAACTGGGAAACACCCGTAGGCTCGGGTTTGGATTTATATCTAGTTTTTAATTATTATTCCCACATTTAAAAATAATATAATTATTTATATTATCACCCAAGCTCACGTTTCCGAATAAAAATAATATATTTATTATTTTTGTCACGAATATAATTATCGTGTTATATCTCTAACTTAAAAATAATATAATAAATTATATTATTTTCCTAAACCATTATTTAATGGTACAAACACACGAATATTTATTAAATAATATTATTCGTAATTAGAAACTCTCGATTCGAAACGCGCCTATCTTAATTATTATATTAAGGAAAACCCTTTCCTCGTGGACAAGTTCGTCTACTCGTTAATCATTAGTGCGTCATAGGACGTTCAACCTTCCGTGTCGTCGTCACAAAATCCCATGTGTCCCTAATTATTATGCTTATAATTCTAGGGCATATGTAAGAAGTTCATAGGCAAACTCTCGTGTTTTCTACTTGCATTCTTGTGTGGTGCTATCCATTACTCATACACAACTCAGGTGAGTTTACTTAGCCCTTTTTCATATTTACATCTTTGGGGTGAAACATGATTTTCATTTGAAACTATTTGTAACTTATACAATTCAAACATTATGATCATGTGTGCAATTTGTGCCTTATGCTTGAACACTATTTGTGCAAACAACATTTACATACTTTTGTGCATAGTGCAAGTGCAATCATTAATTCAGTACAAGCCGACGGTATACAATGAACGATCTATTGAATCTGACCAACCCACTCGGTTAGGGTGATTGTTGCCGAAAACACTTAAGGATAACTGTTGTGTTATGCCTAACATTTAAGGATAATTGTTGTGTTATGCCTATCAGTCACAAGGTTTGATTGTACGCACCCGTTTAAACTATAGTGATTCTCCATAATTGTCTTATTAAACCATGCATCATATGAATTGTACACAAACTATTGATATTAGTTGTGGTGTCAAAACCTATGTATGCTCACCAACTATTTTTAGTTGACCATGTTTTAATCATATTTCAGGTACTAGTGTTTGAGATCATATGCAAGATACTCTATATAGGGTTTGGACTTAGTGAATAAAGAATTTGAACATGTTGATGTATTGGATTTTTGGTTGTTGATTAAACTTATGTAATGAAATCATGATTTAATGAACATATAAAATTATAGTTGATCATGTGCTTTGAACAACCGCGTCTGCCCCGTCGTATAATCCGTCGCCGGCTGGGGTGTGACAATGGGTTTAACAAAGCCAGTGAAGAGAATTGTGATATAAAAGAGGAATATAAACATGGTAATGATTTGGTAATAAAGGAAATCGCATTTGTTTTGAAAAAAACAATAATTTTTGTTCAAAAATAAACTGAAACAGTAAGTTTCTGGGTTGAATGTTCATGAAGCATGGGTGTGGTTCATGAGGCACGGGCGTGCCTGATGATCAGTGGGTGTACTAAGCCAAGCACAGTCATGCTCTTGAGATTCAGGTGCACACAAGCGTGCCCCAAATGGGCACATTCGTGCCTTAGCCCTGGACAGGGTTGTTAACTTGGTTAAGTTAACATATAGCCATGAGAACTTAATTGATTAGGGAATGCAATGGTATGGGTAATTAACTGATATTAGGATGCCTTGGTTGATAGGGCGTCAAAAGAACAAATATTTGTGTCAACTTAACGAGTGTTGGTAACAAGAAAAGCGTTTAAGGTGAGTTTCTAAGACTTTTGTCCTATGTTTTATATTTTAGGCTAAAATGATTGTTTAAGTTTGTTAATGCAAAATGTTTATTTATTTAATGCTTATTACTTTATTTATATAAGTAGTTACTAATCGGTCTTTACGGTAGTGCCTAGGTAATATTATGCATATCTAGAGATCCGCGTTTATTATGGATCATATGTTTTTGGCCATGCAATGTAATGTTTCAGTCTGTATGGTAGTTCCTAGAGTAATGATTTGTTCACTACAAGATATAGCGTGTACAGGTATCTCGGTAATGTAGTAGTACTTAGGGTAATTGTAATGGCATTAGGAAGGAATAACTAAGATTACTCTTGGACAACGACAGTTGATCTGAAAGGAAATCTTAGGAAATGGTTTTTTATGCATTAACATTTTAATTCAATGTTTTATACTTGATGTATTTGTAATATAAAACTTAGAAGTCACCGGTATAAACCGACTCATTTTAACAATGTATTCCATAAAAGTTAGCGGCTTCAAGTGGCCAAGGGAAGGAGAAGTCGTGAACGGCATTGGCAGGGCTTTTAACAAGCTTACCTTTTGGCATTAGTTAACTATGATGTAACGAGTTGTACAAGAATAGATCTAATAGTTTAACGTTTATGTATGTAAACTTCCTCCTTAGGTACCTAAAACTCGGGGTGTGAGACTTTGACCCTTCACATGAAAAACTAGTAGAACGTTATGGTTAAACACTGGGCCATGGCTTAAAAAGGCCCATTACATCTTGTATTGATATTAGGTCATCTTCATTTTTTCTTTACTTATTACTAACTAAACAATCAGTAACTTCAGACGACGAGAAAAAATTTCTGGTTATCTTAGTTACATTCTTTTCTTTTCTTCTCAACTACTTTCTTTCTTTACCATAATAATTTGAGAGGGTCAAAGAAAAAAAAAATAAAATAAAAATGAAGTTATATATCCATATTAGAAGAAATCTGTTTTGTTGGAGGGCCAAAGGATCCATCGGGCCCCTCTCTGCTTCTGTCGATAGCAAATTGTATGCAACAAAATAAGTATAATTGAAAAAAAAAATGAAACCTATAAATCTATAATATTTTTTCGTATAAGAAAAATATAAAAATATGAGAAAGTTTAATCGTATGCAAAACACACCCATTTAAACCTATTATTATTTTTCTAAAAAAAGATGCATTATTATTCAATTTCAGTCCTTAAGTTGACCCAGATTCTTATCAAATTATGTGTCAAATTATTTTTAAGACAAATATTTATTAGTCATTAATTTAAATAAAAAAAGTTAACAAAAGTTTACTAAAAAAAACCCATTGAACATTTGTTACAATTTTATAAAAAATCAAACTTAAGGAAAAAAAACTAAAGTTTACTCGATTAAAGTTTTGTTTCAAATCTAAAAAAAAACTTTAGTAAAAATAAAATAAAATAAGAGATAAAAACTTTTGTGCCATATCTATAAAAAAAAATTTGGGAAAAAAATAAAAAAAACTTTAAAACATACTATTCAACCTCACGGTGGATAATATGTTAATAATATGTACATTTCATGATATTCTCATTATAAACGTGAAGAGTTAATCAATAATAATAAACCAATGAAACTCCACTTTTACGAAGAGACTGTCACTAAATGTTCATAATTAAAGCTACGTATAGTGTAATCACTAAAAAGTAATCATTCACGTCCTATCACGTTAGTGTCATGTCAAGAGCGAGCAATCACTAAACAAAATTATTAAGGTATGTAATGATCCACCGTCAGCATTAAATTTATAATCATTAACTAATCATTGTTATTAATTATTTACTATTTATTTAAAATAAAGACGATAAAATATAAATTTATTTAAATATAGAGTAAAATGCGGTTTTAGTTTATGTGGTTTGACACAAATAACCATTTTAGTACAAAAGTTTAAATTTTACCTTTTAGTCCAATAGTTTCGATTTTGTAACAATTAAAGTCCAGTCCACTAACTCCGTTAGAATTTTTTTGTTAAGTATATATAAAAAGACTATAATACCCATGTTAATAAAAAAAGAAAAAATAAATAAATATCTCTCCCTACTCTACAAACCCTAAGTCCTCTTGCTCTTTCCCCCGATTCAAGAAAACCATAGCTGTCATCATCTATCTCCACCACCTGCACCGCCCCCTTCACCTCCGACCGCCACCTCCACCGCCCCCTTCACCTCCGGCCACCATCTCCACCTTCCTTCCTTGACCACCGACTACAACCCCCACCTATTTCGCGCCCATAAACCCACCCCGTTGGCGACCACTTCATCATCTGGGGAACCTCTAAATACTTCATTCTGATAATACGTTACTTGGATGCTTCCTCCAAATATGATCTACCAAAGCTCCGTGAAGGTTGAGACGTGTTTCCCTATTGTGTATTGCGTCACGAATTGTTTGTCTCTCTTCGTAGCTTATAAGTTGTGTAGATGATGGTTGAGGGTTATCATCATAGTTTTGGCAAATCTCTCTGCCATTGTCCTCCAATATCATATTATGTAATATCAAGCATGTGTACGTAACATTCATTGTTTTTTCTTTGGACCAAATTCGTGTCAGATTGCTAACCATTGCTCATTTTTTTAGAACTTCAAATGTCCGCTCAATATCTTTTCGTATCGATTCTTGTGCTTTTTTTTAAATGTATCATATTCTCCCCTAGTGGGTTTGTAAATGCTTTGACCTACATGATCACATACTTTGGATACATACCATCAGCAAGATAATACCCGTACTCGTACTCTACGTCATTAACATAAAATTAAGACCCTGGTGCAACAACGTCTATGATGTCGACAAAGATATGCGATTAATCCAAAACATTAATATCATTGTTTGATCCAGCAATACAAAAGAATGCATGTCAAATCTAAAGATCATATGATGTCGCGGCTTCAAGCATTAAGTTTGGGTGTGGATGGTCTCCTCGTTGGTGTTGGCCTTGCCAAATAGTGGGACAATTTACTCACTCCCAATGTGTGCAAATGATGTTATCAAGCATCCCGAGAAAGCCGTGTACGGCTTCATGCACATCGTATATTTGTTGAATGTCACTCCACGTCGGTCTTCTTAAATACCTCTTGCTGTAGAGATCAATCACACCTTAAATAATAATTGTTACAAAAAAAATAATAATAATACCTTCACAAAAATTATGAAGAGTATCTCGCACGGATTTTTTCGACATCTCCAAATATTCATCCCATGAAACGTGTGAAATGTCGTACGCTAGTTGACGAATTGCGCATGTACATTTTTGTAAAGTAGTAAATCCTAATTTACGTCTAGCGTCTTCCCTTGTAGCACCCCGAAAATAAAGACGGATAAATGAACGAGCATTAGGTGGAAATAAAGAAAAGAATAAAAGAAATCAAGATCGTGGGCTCGTGGGCTCAAGTGTTGGGTCGTGAAAAGAGAGGAAGGGAGGGCTTAAACCCTAGCCCTCACTCTTTCCAGCCTCATTTGCACCCAAGCTCCTCCCCCATATTCTAGTGAGAAAAACCGTAGAGAGAGAAAGTGTTTGATTGGACTCGAGATCGCTCATTCACCCTTCTCCACTGTCTGTGTGAAGTTCCATTGAAGAAACAAAGCGTTTTCAGGTAACGATTCGTTCTAAATCTGAGTTTTAGTTCGTTTTGGGTAAAAACACGACATTTTTACATATGAAACTTCAAAATAATCATAGATCTAGCTTCTAGGATGTGAAGCAAACGTTTTGAACGTGTAAAGTTCGGATCTTGACGAGTTTTGATTCACATGCAAGAACTTCGGGTTCTTGGGGAAGAAGACAGCCTCGCAGGCGAACTTGTCAAGTTCGCCTTTTGCAGGTGTGTCGAACTTGCTAAGTTCGTCGGGCGTAGAAGCAGCGAACATGTTAAGTTTGCTGAGGGATGATGTAGTTAAGTTCGCTGAGGGCTGATGTAGCGAACATGTTAAGTTAGCTGGACATGTTCGCTAGGCCAGGGTAAGGTGAACTTAGCCTTATGTTCGCCTAGCCAGAAGTTGTGAATCGTTAGTGTCGGGTTAGGTCTGATTTTGATTGATTTATCGATTGAAATCGTGTGTGACGCCGGTTGGACCTTTGTTAGGAAAATCTGAGGCTATCTTATCAGATGAGTTCTAGAGCCCCCCTTTGAATGTTTTAAATGATGTTTTTGGCTGATGTGCATACATATGAAATGATGTTATTATGAATGAATGTTTATAAAAGATGTTTTGAAAGTGAAATTTTGAAAAGGGTTTACGATACGAAGTGTTTACGAATGACGTGTTATTTAATAAACGTACGAATGTTTTAACTAAAGTTTGAGAAGTAAATGTTGTATGAAATTCACAAAATGAATGAATTTGCCATGATTCATTCGGGAATCGAATTTATGTATGTTATGTATGGGCAATACCTTTATAGGGGCCTTTATGGCTGGCCACTGTTGTACAACTGGGTGTTGACGGTCACCATAAGGGTTAACGTGATCCTTGAAGTTTGGTACGTGCTATCCTTTGGGACGTCGTGCTTGAAGTTTTTGGTACGTGTACTCTACAAAGTAAAACACTTGAAGTTTTTGGTACGGGTGCTTTACGAAGCACCGTGCTTGAAGTATAGAATTGACGGTTACGAGAAGGCGCAAATTCGATATATTTGTTGACTTATGTTTTCCTATAATGTTATTGCATGTTTACGTACGCTTTTATTAATGAAGTTGAATGCTATGTTTTTGGCAAATATTTGAATTTAATGTTTTATGTAAAGCTAGAACTCAGCAGCGTAGCTGACTTTTAGTATGCACATTCAGGTTAAGTACAGGTGTGGATGTTGGACGTGGATGTTTGACAAGCGAGAAGAGTTACCCGACTGCTCATGAGAACTGGCATCCTGTTATGTTTTGTTTATGTTTACGGTTATGTTAAGACAATGTTTACGTCTTTTGGAATGTTCAACAAAGTTTAAGTTATGTTTGAATGAAAGTTCCGCTACGTTATTATTATTATTTTTTTTTTTTTTACAGGATGTCAGTCCTCATGAGCAGTCCAGGTGAGGAGGATCCACAGGCATGGAGTGGTGACCATGGTTGCTTAAACACTGTAGAAAGATGCTTTGAAATTGTGGGCTACCCTCAAGGTAACAAATCCAAAGGTAAAAATGACGTTTTTTATTTAAAGAAACGACTCATCTAAGTTATCCGACCACAATTAAAATTTAATTTTTCTTTTTTCGTTTTGAGATTTTATGGGATTCGTCGTTAGGAAATAGTAAAATTAAATAATAAAATCTAAAGGTAAAAATGACGTTGATAAGCAACTTGATGGATTAATTTCTCTGTCGAAGTTAGAAAAGCAATTTGTTCATAAATAGTTCGCGAGTGTTCGGTTAGGAAATAATAAAATTAAATATAGTTATTAAATTATCATATATAAAAGCGGGTATTGAACAAGGACTATATAATGGTACTCTTCTGTCAACCAGAAACTAAAACACAAGTGGGGAGATAAGTAGGTCACAGACTGCCATTGAAAGTGTTCGATCAGTTCGTATATGTTCCATATTAATTTGACATAAATTTACATGTATATAACGATTTATTTATTATAAATGTAATTTTTTTTAAGAAAAATGATAGAGTTAGCATGAATTATTTGATTTGTGTATGATTTTTAAAACTATTTTGATTTATGCACAATCCGCACCTCCAACAAGCAAACTCTAACTCCCTTTGTGGGTGAAGCGGACTCCATATAAACCAAAATAGTTAAAAATAAAAAACCAGAAACTAAATGGGTTTGCATATCTGCTAGAAAAAAATCTTTATAATTTATTACAAGTGTTTTTTTAGTTAATCCGTAATACGAACTTTAACAAACGTGTGGAGATTAATAATTTAAAACATGATACTTTTCATTAAATATTGTATATAGTATAGGGTTTGGCTACAAAGTCAAAAAACTGTACAAAGTCTAGGAAGGGATTTGAGTCATTGATCTTGGAGATAGAGGGTTATAGGTGTGACACGTCAAATGGGGGAAATAAAAGTGACTGGAGGGGTATAGTAGTAATTTCATCCAAAAAAGTAAGAAACATGCACATGCAAGTCACATGCACATTCACTACTAGAAAACATATATATTTTCTACAAAATTTTCCGACAAGTTATCAACAAAAGAAATTTCTCACAAGTTAGCGACAACTTTTCGACAAAACAAAAACAAAAAAGTAACCATAAGATTTCCTACAATTTTCCGACAAATTTATTAAATAAGTTAACTTATTTATTTAATATAATCGTCGGAATATTGCCGGAAACTACCGACGGAAGGCTTTAGTCGCTAATTCGTCGGAAAAATAGTCGGGACTTTGTTGGAAAAAACATTTTCAACGGTGTTTTTTCCAACAATCACTTTTTGTCGAAAACTTGTCGCTAATGGTCAAATCCCATAAATTTTCCCACAAATCAGTTGTAGCAATTTTTTTAGTTTTTTGGTAGTGATTCCCCCCATCTTTTTTAAACTTTAATAACTTTTTCATTCGTTATTATTTAAAAAAAGTACACAATAATAACGAGCGTTTTTTATCTTTCCAACGAGTATGATATTGATATATAAAAATAAAAAAAATCGTCGTTTTATGACGTTTTTTTATCTTTCCCAATCACCGTCTTCCTTCAACCTCCCTCTCAAATTGTCCGACCTCAATTCCTACTTCACAACCCTCCACTCTTCCCTCCCCTCCACATTCAAACTCCTCCAAACCCTTCGCCCACCATCTGACCCCCTTAACAGTATTGCCCGACCCGAATTGAAATCCTTCTGCCAGCATTCATATGACTTAGGGCTAAATCGGTTCATCACTCTCGCCCCCGACCCACTATCGATTATGTGCACAAAATGCAAAGGGGGGGGAGAGTGAGATTTGGGGGAATTTTGGATTTGGGCGGATAATTGAAAATTGGATGCGAGGGTAGCGGTGACAGAACTCTGTCTCATAGATGGCCGGAAGTGAGTTTTACGGCGGCCGGAGAACCAACCGATGTGGTGATCATCGGAGGATGACCTGGAGAATAGTGACGGTGCGTGGAGGAGGCCGGAGGGGGGAGTAGAATGTGGACATGGAGGTGGAGGCGGAGATGGAGGTGACGGTGGCCAAGTGGAGGTGAAGATGGATTATTGAGGAACTTATTCTTTCATGGATTCATTTTTTAGTCTTGAGGGGTATATTATTAATTTCACACAAAAACTAACATAAAAGTTAATGGATTAAGGATTAGAGACACAAAGTGTTAAAAAAAATTAAACATCGGGGATCAAATGTGTTACAGGTGGATGAGCCTGATGTTTTGTTCAAACCGTAGGGACGAAAAATGCAGTTTACTCTTTAAAAAATTATCTTTTTTTTATTCATTAATTTTTTTTTCTTAAGATGATCGGCGCGAACCAATTAATGGGTTTTGCTACAAACACGAAGTGTATCATAAATTCAAGAACATATCCTTAATTATAAGAGTTTTTTTTACGCATAAATGATAATACTCATTTTCATAATTTTTCCTAAAATACAACATATTAATAAAGATTTAGACAAAAGAATTTATTTAAAATATACCTAACATTACTTGGGGCTAATTAAAGTGATAACCCCATATTACACACAACAACCACAGCTCAAACTCGTACTTATTTTAGATCCAAGACATGCATGATCACACAACCTCGGACTTCAACCCAAACTTTCCGGAGACAAACACAAACCCTGATCACTAATCAAGGGTCAAATAACTAGCTTATAATAATACTAATTATAGTTGACTGAAACTAGCAAGATCATCAATCAACTTAATTATTGAACCCAATGGGATGTCGTCAAACTTGAAACTAAGCATAGATGATCTTGATCGCGTCAATGGTGATGTCTTCAGACCCCGATCTCGGAACCACCGTCACCAAAACATTGTCATCATCGTCGGCCTCCAGCTCCTCCAGGAGCTCCGTAAGTCCGGCCCGGAAGTTGGTCTTGCTCGAAGTCTTGCCCTTATGTTTGTGTGGCAACTGTGCAAAACTTCCCGCGAACTCAGTCTGATCCTGTGCACTGGCATCATCGTCCTCGTCGTTCACATACACATCGAACTTCACGTATTTCTCACTGTCGTAAGTGATGCCCTGGATGATCAACAACTCCTCTTTCTCCTCCTTTTCCTTCTTGCTTCTCGATTTCTTCGGTCTTGGTACCAAAACCTTAACGGTCTTGTCGAGTTTGACCGGGAAGGTGACATCCTCGGTCTTTTTCACTTTTCCAACGAGTTTCTTCGTGATTCCGGATCTCGGGGCACGTGGGACCGGCTTGCTATTAAGCCATGGTACGTCCACTCTCTGGTAATCGTACCTGTAAAAGAGACTGGAATTAATATCTAACGTACAACCCGGTATGCCAAGTAAAACTAAACCCTAATAATATACTATTAATTATAATTTATAAATAACATTATTACCCGAGCTGGTTTGTGAGCAAACAATCTTTAACATACACTCGAACAAGATTCTTATTTTCATCATAGAACACAAAAGATGTGTTGAGCCAATCAGGATCGGTTATATCTTTATGTTTGCCTCCCAACATTTTCCACAACGACCACATGCGGTCAACGTTAGAATGGTGACAATAAAAAAGCGTGTCACGCCCCGCGGAGTAGAAATTTCCAAGGTTCTCACCATTTGTTTCTCTAGGGTCACCAACCCACCTATGAACCGGTGTATGAGGGCTTTGTTCCATCGACCCACCACCGGAAATAGGTTCCTTTCCCGCACGATACTCACCGCCAAAGAAAGCTGTCGGGTCCGTCACGTTTGTCACCATTTGACGGTACATTATCGCGAGATTGTTCTTCACCTTTTCGATATCAGTGGCGTCGGTATCTTTCCCGTTGTAGCCCAGATCCACGACTCCCTTTAAGTGAGCTTGGTTTCTTTTGGTGTCAAAGAGTGCGGATTTGGGATCGTTGAAGAATTTTGTTCCGGCAGGGGTGTCCCAGTTCCAGAACGGCAAAGCGAAGGTGGGATCATCAATCAAACTCCCTAAAATTCTCTCGTAGAAATAAAGATACCATCTGTGGAACGGGAAGAACAGCCATGAGTTATGAATCTGGATTTCGATATCCGGAAACCCGCTCGAAGACTGAGTGTAGGCGCCGTTGCAGTACGCGCAATGAATATGAGCTTGTTGCAAAAAGTTACGAGGATCAGATTCAGGTAGTTCTTTCATACGTTTGATTGCTTCGTTAAATTTAGAAATGTACTTCGGGCTGAGCAAATGGGCGGCTGGTCGGACCTTAAACGCCTGGTTGGTGGGGAACTTGAAGTCCATGATCTGACTGGAGTCCGGCGGACAACAGTCGCCGACGGTGGGAGTGCTCTCCCCTGGCTTAAACCCGGAAAGCGTGTTAGTCCCACATTTCGAGATATCCGGGGCGGCTAGTGGCGCGGCCACGACGGAGGGGACCGAAGTAAGATTCACAGCTCCGGCTAGACCGCCAAGACCGAGAAGAACGTTCCGGCGGTCAAGGTTGTGAAGGATGTTTTCGGAAGAACCGGCGTTGCAAGTGACTTTGTGTTTTAGTGACTTCAGGACGCACGTCTTGGACGTTTTTGAGAACAGTGGCCAGCTAGAGACGGATGAGGAGGTGGTGGTGAAGGAAGAAGAGTAGGTTTTAGGGGTGGTTCCGGCAGCTGTGGGTGGTGGTGTTGAGAGAGAAGCCATGGTGTTGTGCATGAGAATAGGGTTCCTAGTAGGGTTTATATAGAGTAATTTTTGTACCAGTGGGTTTTGGCTAGTTATTACGTCCCATACTGGTTACAAACTTTTTATTTTAATGGGTAAAAATCCAACTGTACTATCTATGTTTTAACCTTTATTTTCTTTGTACGGGTATGCCACATGCAACTACTTGATTACTTATAAATTATTATATATTCATATATATATAATACATATACTGATATACTTTTTCAAATGTATTTTGTATTAAATCAAAATAATATAAGTATATACATATATAATGAAATAAAAATAAAGTAAATGATGATGAAAGAGATTTATATTGTGAAGTGTGACAAAATTAAATTATCTTATAAAGATGATGTTTTTAGAAGAAAGACCAGAACACTCTAGTTGCCTCCCAAAACGTTTGATTTATTACCGAGTCATCAGCCTAACTCGTCCTATTTCAGATTATTGTGGTGTAACTGTTGGCCCCGATCCGCAATCGGGTGGCTTCTCCTTTATCTTCTTCTCGCTGGACCCTCTCCTCCTGAAGCACACATCAGAGTGACTATCATGACAATATTCATTCTATCAATGCTGATAGCCGTGGATGGGTCGATCAAGTGTACTTTGAGTCTGAATGGCTTAATTTTAACAAGCTTGGAACTTTTTGGATTCTAGGGTGGCTTGTTCTTTCCCTTGAGTTTGGTTGCTCCTAAGTCCCACGTAAGTTTTGAGATTGCTAATTTGTAGCAAGATTCCCATCCCCACACTTAGTCTTGTGGACGGGTTTGATCTGAGCGAGCTCTTTGAGCTTTTGATCACGATACCCATCCACACACTTATTTTCTTGGACGGGTATTGTCATATTGTTATTATCAACTTCTCGCTCTTGCTTCCCTCCCTTCTCGTCAAAGGTTTCCTCATTACCCTTCTCATCTCCGGGCACCTATTGCTTGTCGTAAAGCAGTGTTGTGACATGCTCACAATGAGTTTCTTCTTTTGCCTTTCCTTATGATTGTTTCAATGAGGTATGCCGTATTTTCCTTTAATTGTTCATCACATGTTGTACGTACGGTCTGGAAGGGTGAACTCCATTTTATCGTCATCAACTCGAAGGGTTAGTTTCCCCTCGAACACATCAATTGTCGCTCTTGCCATTACTAGGAATGGACGACCTAGAATGATAGGTATTTTCATCTTCCTCCATGTCTAGTATGACAAAAATCTGTGGGAAACACAAACTTGTCAACCTTAACCAACACGTTCTACATGATACCTCGCGGGTATGTGACTGATAAGTCCGCAAGCTGGATGCTTATATGCGTTGGTGCAGGTTCTCCTAAATTGAGCTTGGCGAATACGGAGTATGGCATTAAGTTAATGCTAGAACCAAGGTCTGCTAACGAATTGTTGATTGTTAAGCTACCGATGGATCATGGAATAATGAAACTTCCTGGATCAGCCAACTTCTTATGTAGCTTCTATTACAGAACGGTTGAACATTCCTCGTTACTTTAGAAAGATCTCTAATCTTCTTTTTGTTGGCTAGGAGGTACTTCAGAAACTTGGCATAGTTGGGCATTTGGGATAATGCTTCAATAAATGGCAAGTTGATATGCAACTTCTTGAGCGATTCCAAGAATCTCTGGTATTGTTCTTCCGATTGATATTTCTTAAGCCTAGTTGGGTATGGAATGCGAGGCTTATACTTCCTATTGGGGTATTATTTTCTTTCATAGCAACCTCCATGTTGTTGTCTTCACCCTTCTTCTTGGGCTTCTTAGATTGGTCTCCTTCATGGCTCTTGCTGCTTTCTTGGTGGGCTACAGGCTTCATAATTGGATCTTGAGTGGTTATGTCACTCTTGGTTGTTATAGCCTTCACTAGTGCTTTTGGGTTCGTCTCCGTGTTATTTGGCAAACCTCCCATTTGTCTTTCTTGGATTTGTTAGGCTAGTTGCCTCACCTGCTTCTCTATGTTCAGGAGAATATTCCCTTGCAGATTCATCATGTCATCAGTGTCATTGAGATTAACTTGGGAACATATATCCGAGGCAGATTGAGATGAAGTATAATCGATGGAAGATGACGTTTTTGACTGTTTAGACGATTGCCTAATCAACTGGACTTGTATCCACTTTTAACGTATTTTCAAAATCTCACACGATCTCTCGGAAATAAACGACGCACCCGTATCACTTTTATACTCTTTACATGCTTCTAGAAAAACATCGTGGTCACTTGAACCACTGCAACGGTTGTTTGCGTGTTTGTTGTAAAAAGCGTTAAATTTAGAAACCTTAAAACGAAAGTCCTTCCATTTGGATGATACCTTGTCGGGGTTACGGTATTCGCCCGACCCATTAAAATGTGAAATTTCTCACAAATGTGTTTCCAAAAATCTTTTGATGTTTAATTATTCCCTATAACAAATAAATAATAAATATTATTAAAAGTGATAAAAAAAATTAGACAAAAAAGTAAATAAATTTGATAAAACGTGCCAATTTTAGGGCCCTCGGACTCAAGGATGTACCAAAGCAACTTCCTCGTTTACGGTCCACGTTTCATGCAAACGTGTGGTTGAATCGGGACTTGATGTTGTTGGTTGTTCTTTTTTTTATGTGACCGTTTCGTTTTTATCGGTTGTGTTCCGGGTACGGGTGCTTGAGATACATAAACGCTGCTATAAAAATTGGAATTGAAGAGGTTGCTTGGGTCGTTATCTTGGTTGTCGTTAAATGGTCGTTGTCTAATGAAAACCCGGTTGTTTGGGTTCCAAAGTCCAAAGATCCATAGTTTGAGAGAAAAAAATGTTATAGGTTGAGAGAGATGTGTATGTAATTTTATAAAAAATGGTTATGGTTTTAAGTTTTAAAGGTAAGGTATTTATAGGAAAAAAATTATTTTAAAATAGCCAACGGCTATCTTTTTTAGGGTTGGAGCCACGCCCCGTAACTTTGCTCAAGCCCCCGCCTTACGCCTTCATTCACGCCCCAAGGGTGATGTTTCCCGTCCCTTTACGGACCCACGTGTCCACGCCCCAAATAATGGTGTCATTACATATGGTCTATGGTCTAGATATTGAGACCCAAGAAAGAAAAAACAGAAAAAAGAGCGAAAAATTACCGCCCAAAATAACCTAATGATTAAAAAAAGATATTGTTAGTCTCTGACTAGCTTGTTCTATGAGATTTTCGTCTTTCAAAAAAAAATTGAGACCCAAACTTAAGCTTATATTCCGTAGCCTACTTATCTTCCTGGAAATTATATGGCTAAGTACTTAAAGAATTGGCTCTGAAGATAAAAACGTAGATAAAAAAAGAGTATTATATATGCCTCGCACGTTGCTGCGAAAACATGAGTTAACATTGAAATAACAGATTCATTAAAAAAGTTAGTAACAATGAAAGAAAAAATTTTAAAAACAAAAAAAGTAATTTTTAAAAACAAATATAAAAAAAGAAAAAGGAGAAAAAAGGAAAAACCACATTTTCCTTGTTCTCGAACCCACGCCTGCAAGTTTAGGTGATGTCTATCTTACCATGTGAGCCGGAGGCCAACTTGTTAATTTATTTGCAAAATATTATATTTGACCACACTTTAGAAAGAATAAAAAATGGAAAAAAATCCACTTGTGAACCTCGTTACGCAAGTTGCGGCGGTCACAATACCGTGATTAAGTACGTCAAATAAACCTATGAAGTTGACACGACTCGGTTCTAGATATCGAAAAAAAGATAAATTGCGTCACGAATAGCAGTTAATATTGAAACGACAAATTCGTTAAAGACAAAGAAAAAACATAATAAAAATAGGAAAAAGTAATTTTTTTTAAAACGAATAAAAAAAAGGTAAAAAAGAAATGAAATTTGAGGGGTAAATTGAGAGTTTAGAAATTTGATGGTAGAGTTGAGAATTTTGTCATCGAGTAAACTTGAAACTTTGCAAACCTGAGGGGTATATTTAAAAATTTAGAAAGTTGAGAGTTATTATTTGAAAATGGTGAAAGTTGAGGGGTGATTAGGTAACAATGGTCGGTGGTTTAGGATTGTCCACCGAGCTTGAAAATTGGGTTAGAGTAAATGCATATAATGAAAACCTAGAATTTTGGGCAGCGAGGACATACAAGCCCGACACACCATTGCAGATTTATATGCTCCGTGTAAATCAATCCCAACGCATCGTTGTTCACTCCCTGTTAAAACACTTACAAAAAGAGGTTTAAAAAAATAGTATAACAATAAGAGTAAATTATAGAAATCATCCTTTATATTTATACACATTTCAGATATTGTGCTTTAGCCCAAAAATTGTCAGAAATCGTGTTTTATGTTTACAAATCTTACACGTTACGTTATTTGGTACTAACCTAGTCAAATTTCTCAGTTAAGTTTAGTCATGT
Source organism: Smallanthus sonchifolius (assembly GCA_023525975.1). Lineage (NCBI taxonomy): Eukaryota > Viridiplantae > Streptophyta > Magnoliopsida > Asterales > Asteraceae > Smallanthus > Smallanthus sonchifolius. The sequence goes on from CM042033.1 coordinate 77,076,069, forward strand.
GCAAGGCATATGGGGATGCTTTTATAATTTTACCAATTTAATTAAAAAATATGTTAATTAAAATATCTATAAACCTATTCTTTCTCTCTCTCTCTATCCCTCTCTCTCCCTGTCCCTCTCTCTCCTCTCTCCTCTCTCTTCTCTCTCTCTTTCCTCTCTCTCTATTTCTCTCTCTCATCTCTCTTTAGAGAGAGAGAGGAGAGAGAGAGAGTGTGTGTGGGTTTATAGATATTTTAGGTAACATATTTTTTAATTAAATGGGTAAAATTACAAAAGTATCCTCATGTGGCTTGCACATGACCAGACTTAAACGAGAAATTTAACTGGGTTAGTGTCAAAGGACGTAACGTGCAAGATTTGTAAACATAAAGGACGATCTCTGATAAATTTTGAGCTAAAGTATAATATCTAAAAAATTGTATAAATATAAAGGACGATTTCTGTAATTTACTCTAACAATAATATACTCGAATTAAAAAAAAGGTTCTCATTTTATGTTATAATTTCGTTAAAAAAATTAATTTAAGTATATAAAACTTATTTACTTTTAAAAAATTACATAAATAGATAAAAATCAACAATTATGTTTTTTTCTCTTTCCCCCATCTTGGCCCTAAAATTCGTTGATTTGAGTGCATGTCCACACTAGGGGTCAATTACCCGAATACGACACGAAAATAAGCAGGTTTTGGGTTAATCATTTTAACCAGTTTTAAAAAACGGGTTATGTTCGGGTTGACCCGTTTAATAAACGCGTCATTTTAGGTTACAAATTATTATTTTTTAATATTCTAAAAATGATTGTTCAATTATTTTTATATTTAGTGTTTACCATAAAAGAACTGAATTATACCAAAAACTTTTTTTTCTTTTTGAGAGATAACAATTCAATTAATTTTCGATTTACCTTTAATGAATTAGCTTTTGGATTTAGTAGTTTATGACTTCGATTTACATAAATGGCTTAAATGGGTCAGGTTCGGGTTGACCCGAATTTATGTGTATCGAGGTTAGGGTAGAAATTTTTTACACGAATAAAAATATGAGTTGCGTTCGGGTTGCATAATTTAACCCGTCAACCCGTTAACCCGACACGATTGACAACCCTAGTCCACACCCCTTTTGTCTTATCCATTGAGTTGCCTATATAAAAGTTTTATATTCGTTGTCACGCTTTTTTAGTTTTTTCACCATTTTTACTTGATTTATATAAAGTGTAGGAAGGATTCTAGACCATTAATCTATAAATTCAATGATTAATATGAAAGGTGTGTCTAGTCAGCTTGTTTTTAAGCATGAAAAGAGTCTAGATGGATAAAGTTGGAATAACATACATTTGTTGACTTTTTTCAAGTTTCTCCATTTTTTTTAAAACACTATAACTTTTTTATACGACATTATTTTTTTTTTTTAAATTACACCATAAAATTATTCATTTTATTCTCTTTAATTTAAGTTTAGTCTTGCTATACTTTTATTTTTAAAAATCAACATTTTTTTAAATATCGATGTGATTTGCGTATAACATGCGTGATGATCATCATGCGTTATTATAAAAATGTGTAATTATCATCATGTGTTATTATAAATATGCGTAATTATCATTTTAAACATGTGTCATTTGAGACATGCGTTATTATAAAACTTACGTAATTATTTATAACTTTTTTTGTTATTATTATTACGCAGACGAATTTACCCCTCGTCCAATGAACACATGTCGCATCCTGGAGCTTTCGTACGCTTTTGAGCCTTTGTACAATAACCGACCCATGTGTGTGTGTGTGTGTGTATATATATATATATATATATATATATATATATATATATATGGTCCAGTTATTGTACAAAGGGCTTTTAGCGTACGAAGGCAACAACATGCGACACGTGTTCAGCGGGCGAGGGGTAAATGCGTCTGCGTCATAATAATAACGCATGTTTAAAATGATAATAACGCATGTTTAAAATGATAATTACGCATGTTTTATAATAATGCATGACCATAATCACGTATGTTTTATAGTAACAAATGACCATAATCACGCATGTTATACAAGCTGATTAGGCACACCATTCATTTTAACCCTTGAATTCTTAGATCAATGGTCCATAATCATTCGTACCTTCGCACCATAACTATCATTTGTATTTAAAACTCTCTCTCTCTCTCTCTCTCTCTCTCTCTCTATATATATATATATATATATATATATATATATAGGGAAGGATTCAAATGAAAACCAGTTTTTTATGTGATAACCATTCGCAAACAATCACATAATTTATAAATAGTTTTTTTCTTTAAATTGTTAAATACTCTTTGAACATATATCTTGAACATAAATACGGAAATGAGTAGTCTTACATATACGTATCACATAATGTTACATATATGTGACACATATGTAAGGCCCCAAACCAGGCACCATACAGTTGGGTCATATCACTGTGTATTCTTTTAAAAACACTTAACTCTTTATAAAAATATACAGCGGAAGTCTTAACTCAAAATAGTATTCATATTTTAAAATTATTATTTTTCTTTACCTTACCGTACGAATGCATACACACCGACCCGAGTAGCCCCGCTCCCAAGCCAAGATACGTCATCACATGAACTCACCTGCAAAACATTCTAACGTACATACAAAGTCAGCTACGTTGAGTGAGTTCTAACAGTTTATCTTAACAAGAAAGCTTCTCGTTACAAACGTCATTTACTAAAACTCAGACCTTCATGTCAATTATAAAATAATCGTCCCTTCACATTGGTAACTCATATTACCAAAAACCTTACAACTTTCCTAAGGGTCCAAGCAACCCCCTACTAATCTGCAATCATAACCCGTAAGTCTCTTCGATTTGGATCGAACTTACCAAACCACAAACCTGTGACCCACCACCCATACAAACCTGAAGACCGGTTAACACAACCGACTCCTAGACATAGACCTGACAAGCCCTAGACAAGACTCTCACAAGGCCTATTAACATCCCCGTCATAAACACGACATCCCAACCATCAATATTAAGCACACAAGCTAATATTATTATCACATCATTGCCTTATCACTAAGACCAAGCAAGATTTAACATACAATAAATCACACACATGAGATATACCTTCGAAGGGTTTCACCTGTTTCATCATCATCCCCCTCGTCAGGGTTATCCCCGTCGGGATATTTATCCTCTCAGAGCACCCCCGTCTGGGTCTCAATTTTGCCGCCACAGGGCCCATCACATCACACAGTGACCATCCTGGAATCCACACGGTGATTGACACGTCACCCACACGATGACTGCCAGATCACCCGCATGGTGACAACCTCATCATCCACACGGTGACTGACACGTCACCCACATGATGGCTGCTAGATCACCTGTATGGTGACAACCTCGTCATCCACACAGTGACTGACACGTCACCCACATGATGACTGCCAGATCACCCGTATGGTGACAACCTCGAAGGACCGACTCCTTCACATCATTGTTGGTCGTAGGACAACAATGCTAGCACACAAAACAAACAAGTTATACACACATGACATCACATAAACATGTACCATGACTCACCGTCCCTTACACAGACTACTTACGTGTATAACCAAACATATACCTTAGGCCTCATAACGTCTAGACACTATATCTGACTTACCCCAAAAGTCATCATACGACATATTGGTCTCATACCGACATCCAAACTACACAACCTAGGGATACCACAATGACCCTTAGATTTATTTTAAAAAGGATATAGTTAACTCGTAAAACTCAACGGTTTAACCCATTTCTCGTAACAAATTTATATATGCAATAAAACGTGTAAGTATGTACGATAGCCCAAAAAATAATTAAAAAGGGGATTAGAAACTCACTGGTTACGAAGATCCAAGTCCTATTCTGCAACCGTCCACTCGCTCGAAACCCGAACCTGTCAAACGTTCGATCACGTGATTAGACACGTTCTAAGCATACGTCGAATAACGCATAAAATATAAATAAACTCTGACACTTGGTCTCATCTACTCGTCATTCCTTCCCCACGAAACCCTAGTTTCACGTGTTCATAAGAATCAGATCGTTCTTGACCCGTTTAGAACCCGTGTACCCGAACCGGGTCCCCCATGCATGAACATAAAACCCGCCATGCAACCCTAGCCGGCCACCAATGTCATCGTTCGAGTCAACCACCGTGAACCACAATGTAATACCATCACAGCCACCATCACTGATGTCGTGTTCTTGGTCTCCGCCGAGCAAATACCACCCGGAACCACCGTGGTCGTACACCACCGAGAGTCACAGTCGGAAGCCATACAACACCGCTGAATTCGTCCACCGTCGCAGCCGATCACCAAGACCAACCGAGTCACCCCGTTTCCCTTTCCTGTCGGCTGTCACCGTCACACACCACCACCTAGTCGTCGCCACCACCTGCTACAGCCAGTAGTCCATCACCCTCTCTCTCTCTTTCAGCGGTCTATTACCAACCTTAATGGGTCACCAAAGCCCCGTCACACCATCACCTCCGATCACTGCCATGGTGGTGCCGTCGCATGTCACCGAGAACAACCGTGGCAGTGGTTGCTTACCGCCACCGTCGACATCGAACTAGAATCAACCCTAACCTCTACTACTCATGCAAACCGAACACGTAAATGGAAAAGGATGAGAACGGGGGTTACATGTTCGCGTTCCAGGGATCACACGATCGAGTTATCATCGTCGCACCGCCCCGCCGTTGACCTCTTTTCTTCTCCGGTTGGTTCTCTCTCTCTCGTCGCCTTCTCAGCTGTCGCACGCCTAGGGTCAATAATGGCCCTAGGGTTTGCGCTGATTTGGTTTTTATACCACTAGATGATACGCTCGGGTCCCTGTGTTTCCTCTATCATGAGTTTCCATCTCAGACTATACGTTAAATGGCTAACCAGTTATTTTAATATCTTTCAACCATGCTTTATGTGAAAATCTTACTAACCACCTCGTTTACTAGGGATTCGGGTTATCCATGAGTCCGAACCGTTAACTTAGGGGTTTTCAGGATGTTACAACATAGTGTTACGCATATGTTATACTAACAGAATGATAACTGTTACATATACGTAACACTATGTTTGAGGGTGATTATCATGGTTATCACATAAATATTGGTTATCATTTGAACCGCACCCTATATATATACACACACTAGGTTAGAAACACGTGTATTACACTGGATGAATCATTAAAAGAATACAATTGATAATACACTTATATACTTCTCATTACAGGTACATTAAGGTTTCACGTTTCAAGACTGGTTTAAGAAATATGTCACATTTTGTAGCTAAAATTAGTTATTTATAAGTGTTTGGATTCGTGTTTTCAAAGTGATTATTGTGAGTTTAGAAACATACTTTAGAATCAAACTAAGTTTTTAACTAATGGATATGGACAATAATTGATTTCTTACAAAACTATAAAGTTCTTATACTCTTTTTAAATTCACTTAGGTTCATAGAAAAATAAGGAAACAAAGATCGTATGAAAATTAATTAATAAAATTAGGGGAATAATTTTAGGAATCAAAGATTAAAGGGATTGATTGTAAGGATGAGACCGAGGCGGGAAAACCCAAAATTGGGTGTACAAAAAAATAACACGTGACATAATAGTTAGTGATTTGTTAGAATAATTATATATATATATATATATATATATAGTGTGAGGTTTGGCTACAAAGTCAAAAAAGTGTAAAAAGCCTAAAAAGTCGTTTAAAACGTTAATAACCGGCTCATACAAACTCTAATTTTACTCATTTCGGCGGCGTTGAAACCTTCTCGTCGAACTCTACAATCTTAGCTTGTAGGGTTTAGCTTTTAGGGTTTAGTTTTTTGACTTACGGTTTAGCCTTAGAGTTTAAGCTTTTGGGGGTGGGGGTTTTAGATTTTTAGAGGTGGGGTAGGGGTTAGGTTTTTTGGAGGGTAGGTTGGGGGAACAGGCTTTTGGGGGGGTGTTTTTAGACGACTTTTTTGGCTTTTTAGGGTTTTTTGTTAGGATTTAAGTTTTTGGGGGTGGGGTGGTGGTGTTAGGCTTTTGGGGTTGGTGGTGGGGTTTTTAAATGACTTTTTAGGTTTTTTACACTTTTTTGACTTTGTAGAATAACACTTCCCTATATATATATATATATATATATATATTTTGTAAACCCTGAGTTGTTGTGAAAACCCTTAAACCCATTCTAGACCACACATTCATTTCTTAGTATTTTAATATGTGGCTACAATTAATTGTTTGTTTTTAATATATTTAATATTGAAAGGACCCAAATCGGGTACCTCTCATAGTTAGGGAAACATTGCATAAATATAACTCTTAAACTTTGAATTAAACATTAAACATTAACAGCGAAAGTCTTTACTAAATTCAGAAACAATTAAAACTTTTAAACTCTCCTTGCCTTTAACATAAACTACTCATAAGGATGTCAGTCTTGCCAGCAGCAGCCGTCCAGCCATCCACTTCTAAGCCCTCGCGGCGTCATATCTTTTTCTTTCCTTTGCTACATGATGTTCATACTAAAATAGTCAGCTAACGCTGGTGAGTTCAAGTATTTCTTTTTCTTTAACTTTATATCATAGGTTTTCTTTAAAAGCGTTCTTTAAACATACATATCATAATATAATAAAATATTTCTTTCTTCTTTAAATATATTCATACTTACTTTGTGCTCTTTTCTTTAAGTCATACATTACCGTCCACAATCTGTATCTTCCTTTAAGCGTCTCTGTGTCCCCGAAGAAACCTTGGATGTCATGGGCAACCGTTACGTATCGCAGTCATTGCCACAACCTTTCATTACACGGGGCCAACCGTTACGTATCGCCCTCATTGCCCAACACGCATCTTTCTTTTGGGAATCAACCATTACGTATCGCAGTCATTGAATTCCCCTTACTTCTTTCTCTTAGGATGATCGTCATCACCCGAGTAACCGTCGTTACTCCTCTTGACCAGTTGTACAACATCCTCGTTAAAGTGTCCTGCCGAGCACTGTCCCGATTTTTCATATGGTAACGTCATGGTCTCAGCCTATGACGTAACCATAGGCTTCGGGTAGCACTATCCATCAAGACTATACTACCACCTCAAGACTTTCTTCGAATAAGCATACTCTTACAGATTAGACAATGTATTTGACTTTCTTTTCTTTCTTTCTCTTTGTTTATAAAACATATAGTTGAATAAACCATTTTTCTTTCTTTCTTTCCTTCTTACAAGCCCTTCGGTTAAACAACCGTTATCTTTCTTTCTTACAAAACATTCGGTTTAACAGCCGTTATCTTTCTTTCTTACAAAACATTCGGTTTAACAACTGTTATTTTTCTTTCTTACAAAACATTCGGTTTAACAACCGTTATCTTTCTTTCTTATAAAATGTTTGGTTAAACAACCGTTATATTTCTTATCTTTCTTTCTTATAAAACATTAATCTTTCCTATCTTTCTTTCTTGTAAAACATTAGGTTTAACAACTGTTATCTGTCTTATCTTTCTTTCTTACAAAACATTCGGTTTAACAGCCGTTATCTTTCTTTCTTACAAAACATTCGGTTAAGTAAACTGTTATCTTTCTTACCTTTCTTTGCAACGTTTAGGTAATAAAATACATTTATTATAAACGTCTAATTCTTGAGTATGCACACCACCCTAAAACAGTAAAATAGGGATCTTGAACTCACCTGACTCTCTTAAGGATTAACTCACTCAGCAAGGACTTTCAAGCTAGGAGGTAGACAAATTAACACTAAGTCTTTTCGTCCGGAAATTCTATGTCCGAAATCTATTTCGATCGAAATCTTTTCCGACCGAAAACTAGTCTTATTTCCCATAATAATTTCGTTCGAAAACATCTTGTCCAAAAACTATTTCGGTCGAAATCTTTTTCGACCGAAAACTATTTCATTGAAAACGTTTACTTCTGAAAGTCATTTCGGTCGAAATCTCTTTCGACCGAAATCCATTTCGACCGGACGTATTCTGTCCGAAAACTATCTATGTTCGAAATATATTTCGGACAGACCAAGGATTTTGGCGTTGTTAAAGCGTGACCGATTTCTATCAATACTTTATTACTTATAATCCTGTCTATAGAATTTATATACAAACCGTGGTGAGGACGTTTAAGTAAAATGCACTTCTTTAATTCGAAACTCGGGTAGAGTCCCGTTTGTTTTTGGCTAAACCTGACAATATCCAATTGTCCATTTTTATTACCAAATCATAACCAATAATTTGCAATAATCGAGTTTTAACTTCTAGCTTCAAGATCCATCTTCCTATACTTGTATCAATTAATCTTTATAACTTACTAAATCTTTGTCGTTACCATTTATCAAATGAAATCGTTGATATTCGTCCTTTATACGATATTTGTAACTCGACTCAATAATCTAATTTACATTCTACGGGTTTAGGAGTTATACCTTCTCGAGCACGAACCCGCAAAATAACCGAGACTCGACCCGAACCGTTCTTTTCAACCACACCCGTAGCTCGTCTCGGTTCGCCGGTTACTCTTTCAAGCAATAACCATGAACCACCATCATCATCTAATCATTTTTATCATAAATCATCATCATCTAATCATTATCATCATGAATCATCATCGTCATCATCTAATCATTATCATGTAACCATCATCTTCACCATCCTAGGATTATCATCATCTTACCATTTAAAAATCATTGACAACCATTACCACCCCAAAATATCAACAACCTGTTTAAATTGTTGCCACAAGGGTTCACCGGAAATTTAGGGAGCTCCGATCAAGAAGTGGCAGTAAGCACCATAGTAGCCTGCCACCATACGACACTCCCATACGAGCCACCACCACATCCAACATGGTGCTCCTACACCCACCACGAGACTGCCATAATCATCACCACCGTTTGCCGCTGGACACCGTCGGGTCCGTACCACCCCACCACCACCGTTAACAGCCCCCATCATCATCGTTCTCTTCATGAATTCCACCATTTTCCACCTCTAGCCACTATACCTCCATCGTTATCCGTCATACGTACCACCACCACCGTGTAGCTCATACCGCCACCTTGTCACCACCGTCCACCTCCCACCATGAAACCTGCACAGTCACTGCCATTTGGCTGCCACCACTGAGCATCACCATCACCTTTAACCACCGTAATATCGTCACCATCACTATCGTTACCATCTTTTACGTCGCTTCCGAACCCGCATCGCCCTCACACTCTCTCTCTTTCTTGGTTCGACGCACCTGCGACCACCGGAACACACAGCCGTCAGCCGTGAGCTGCTATACGTTGTAGTCTCCTTGTGCTTTCTTGACAGGGATGAACTCTTTCACACACAGTGCAAGATATAGAGGTTATTGTTCGGATTAGGGCTTCAATGGACACAGGGTCTCATGGGACAGCAGGTCGACGAAGGGGAAGGTGGAAAAGGGGAGTGGCGGCTGGAGTTATAAAATGGAAGATTAGGTTTTTAATATTTTTCTCTTGGGCCCCCTCCTCTTTGCATGAAATACATTATTAGCTATAACCTAAGATCTAAATGAAATCTCGTATTTAAATAGTAGAGAATTTGGGATGTTACAAATATAAAACTTATGGTCTAGATTAAATAAGGGGATAAAAAGGTAATTTTACTTTATTTTCTTCTTTACTGTTTAAATCTAGTAGTAAAAAATCCTATATCCCTCTCTCTCCATCTCCCTCTCTCTCTCTCTCTCTCAATAATTTAAGAACACATATATACAAATCAGAAAAAAAAAAAAAAAAAAAAAAAAGTATACATCCAAAATACACAAATATCTTTATAAATTAGAAACGAGATCTGAAATCAAAGAGAGTTGAACATCACTGGCCTAAGAAACAAGATCTAAAATCAAAAGGAAGTTGAACATCGCGTGTTCAACGATCGTCGTCTCCTCATTATCTGTTTGGATTAACGACTGCAATGTGTAGATTTAACTGTGAATTAGCAATATGAAGAAGAAGAAGAAGTGAATATTTAAACTGGTTTACACATGTGAAAATTGAATTTACATGTGCAAAACTCAGATCTGGGCTATTATTTTTTACAAAACTGATATGGTTTTTACATGTATGAACTTGTAAATTTAAATGGATTACAGATCATGAAAAAAAATCCAAATTAGGGCTTTCTAAAGTTTCAGCAAATTGATGCTCAAAACAAAACCCTAAATCATAAATTTTCGAAATCAAGGGGATTATTACGAATACACAATCAATTGAAAAAATTAACCCAAAAAGAAACATGGTTTAAACATGTGTATACTGAATTTACACATGTGTAAATTCAATTTACACATTTGCAAAAAACAGATCTGAGTTATTATTTGAGCCAAATAGTTGAATCAAGGAGCAGTAGAAAGAAAGGGATTTCAAAATGAAATTAAAACGAAAAAAATGGATTTCAAAAATGAAATTAAAACTAGAAGTTCAAAGAGGCTTTCAGTTATAAGATAACTATCTAAATGCCTTCTAATTCCATAGAAATTCGGTTAATACTTGAGCAAATGACAAATGCCAAAAGAAAAAGACAACTTGAATTCCAAATTAGGGCTTTCTAAAGTTTCAACAAGTTAATGCCCAAAACAAAACCATAAACTGTAGATTTTCGAAATCAAGGGGATTATTACGAATACACAATCAATTGAAAAAAATAATCCAAAAAGAATCCTGGTTTACACATGTGTATACTGAATTTACACATGTGTAAACTAAAATTACACATGTGTAAATTCAGTTTACACGTGTGCAAAACTCAGACATGGGCTATTATTTTTTACAAAACTGATATGGTTTTTATAGATCTGAACATGCCAGTATAAAATATAAACTCAGATATCTAAGAACATAAAAACACTATGTTCAGATCCATATCAGTTTTTACAGATATGAATAACACACATAAATACCAAAATTATTCCCAGATCCTATAAGATTGCACATAGAAAGCACAAAAATTTCACACCAGATTTAAATAGACAAGAGGATCTTACATATAACACACATTAAATACCAAAATTAACAAACCCAGATTCTATCTTTAAACCAGATAGAAGAAAACCTAGAAAGAAAACGCTAAAATTAGCATAAAAAACTTACCTTTTGCTGCTTTCACCTTTGTGTGATTATGATAAAGCAAAACCCTCTACGCACCTTTGAAGGCATCGAACTTGACGACAAAGAATTAGGGTTTTCTTCAATATCGAGCGCTAGTTTTTCCATAACTTCACCCGGTGATGAATCGAACGTTAGTTTTTCCATAACTTTTATAAGTCGCCGGAACCTCCAACACCACTCGTCACCGTCATTGATATGTTAGCCAAAAACCTTGTCTTTCGATTTTGACTTTTCTCATGCTTCACATAAATTTCCAGATCTGAGTTTCTTCGATCAGAAAATTGCAACTTTAAGATCTAGGGTTTCTTTGATCAGAAACATGCAAATTCGATGAATAACTTACAATCAGAAACCTACGATGATGTTTTTGTAAGTAAAATAGAGCAATCACCGAAGAAGAGATAGAATTTGAAACAAAAATTGTTATCGATCTGGGTGTTTAGAGAGATAGAGAAGCTTGTGTGTTTAGAGAGAGAAAGCTACGATATGTTGTGTTTAGAAATAGAAGGATTGATTTTAAGAGAGAGAATATAGGGTAGGTTTAAAGAAAAATAGAGGAAATTACATAAATACCCTTCCATACTTAAAATAAATAAGTAAACCAAAACTGAAATGTGTGGTCTAGAATGGGTTTAAGGGTTTTCACAACAACTCAGAGTTTTCATTTGATACGTCCCATATATATATACATATATATATATATAATGACTTTTTAGGTTTTTTACACTTTTTTGAATTTGTAGAATAACACTTCCCTATATATATATATATTGTGAACCCTGAGTTGTTGTAAAAACCCTTAAACCCATTCTAGACCACACATTCATTTCTTAGTATTTTAATATGTGGCTACAACTAATTGTTTGTTTTTAATATATTTAATATTGAAAGGACCCAAATCGGGTACCTCTCATAGTTGGGGAAACATTGCATAAATATAACTCTTAAATTTTGAATTAAACATTAAACATTAACAGCGGAAGTTTTTACTAGATTCAGAAACAATTAAAACTTTTAAACTCTCGTTGCCTTTAACATAAACTACTCATAGGGATGTCAGTCTTGCCAGCAGCAGCCGTCCAGCCATCCACTTCTAAGCCCTCGCGGCGTCATATCTTTTTCTTTCCTTTGCTACCTGATGTTCTTACTAAAATAGTCATACTAAAATATCATAGGTTTTCTTTAAAAGCGTTATTTAAACATACATATCATAATATAATAAAATATTTCTTTCTTCTTTAAATATATGCGTATTTACTTTGTGCTCTTTTCTTTAAGTCATACATTACTATCTACAATCTGTATCTTCCTTTAAGCGTCTCTGTGTCCCCGAAGAAACCTTGGATGTCGTGGGCAACCGTTACGTATCGCAGTCATTGCCACAACCTTTCATTACGCGGGGCCAACCGTTACGTATCGCCATCATTACCCAACACGCATCTTTCTTTTGGGAATCAACCGTTACGTATCGCAGTCATTGAATTCCCCTTACTTCTTTCTCTTAGGATGATCGACATCACCCGAGTAACCGTCGTTACTCCTCTTAACCAGTTGTACAACATCCTCGTTAAAGTGTCCTGCCAAGCACTGTCATTTGATACGTCCCATATATATATATATATAGGGGAATGATCATAAAAAAACTCATTGTTCATGAGAAAACCAAAAAACTATTTATTAAAGTTAAAAAAAAATAATAAAAAAATCATAACTCAAAATATAAATGAAAAACTAAAAAACCGCTTTGGAGACCTTGTTCCCCACGTCGTACTTGTTCCAAAAAAAATTCAACGCAATACTATATATGTGTAGTAGGGTTAGCTTTTGGGTTTAGTTTAACTTTTAGGTTAGGTTTTTGGAGGGGGATGGGGGGTTTAGTTTTTGAGGGGTGGGTTTAGGTTTTTGGGTGGGGTGGGGTGGGGGGTTTAGGTTTTTGGGTGGGGGTTAGGTTTTTGGGTGTATTACACATATGCAGTACCTTTAATAAGAAGTTTTTTGGTTTTTTCATGAAAATGAGTTTTCTAGTGAACTCATCCCATATATATATATATATATATACAAATATATATATATATATATATATATATATATATATATATATATTTGTATATATATATATATATATATATATTTGTATATATATATATATATACACATATATAGGGTTAGTTTCAAATGAGAACTCATAAATACTTGAGAACTCGTCAAAAAACCAATTAAAACCATTTTTTTTGTTTTCACTATCCTTATTATTAAAATATAACATAAAAAATTATTTATCTCTTCAATTAATATGCTATCTCAGACTAAAAACTAGTTAAAATAATAGGTGAAAAGTAACGAAATTATTGATATAGTAAGCGGAACGAATCATCCCAAAATACCTTTTGAACTGTTTATTTTTATCCGGAAAATCAAAAATGTGTCCAGGTACAGCTAATATCCATCGTTTTTCAAAACGTAAAATAAATAAAAACACACAAGTACCAAAATCCCATCCAAAACACGTTTCCTTCTTTATTTATTTAAAATAATAAAAAATTATTTTCATAAATATTTTTAAAATTGCTGATTTCATTCTCTCATTTAGTCTTCACTTAAAATCATATCAATAATTTATACTATGATTAACACAAACAGATATTTATCTTATCTATATTTCATTCAAATTTTGTCATAAATATTAATTATTTTTCTCTTCTATCTAAGATATCAAAGTGTTTGGTAACAAGCATGGTATTGAAACATCTCAAACCAGATATATCTCATAGTTGGAACAAAAAATGTATTCATAGTTCTTAAACTGAAAATCAGAAATCTATTTTAGTGAAAATCTTTGATAAACCATGCAAATTCACAAAGAATTAAAAACTTTAACATCATTGTTCATAAAATATCATAACAAGGGAATGTCAGTCTTCATGGCAGAGAAGCCCATCAGTCCATGCTATCCAAGCCCTCGTAACCTCTCTGGTCTTTGCTTCTCTAACCTGATCTGCATACTAAAAGTCAGATATACTGAGTAAGTCATATCTTTACTTTCATAATCATAAACTTTACTTTACATTAGTTTTCTTTTAAAATACATATTATGTATTCGTTAAAAAAACTCTTTCAATCCCTTTCAAAACTATCATTTTACTTTTCTGTCAAAATTTTCGCTTTACTTTCTATATTAATTGAAATTTATAAAATATAAGGTTCATGCATTAATACTGTCATAACATGTCTGGGCTTTTATATGTATGACAAGGCCCCATTGTGCTTGCATGAAGCAAGACTCCTTTCTACTAAAGACTTCTATCGCTGCTTGGAACGAATCCAAGACTCATGTCAATGCTTGGATGAGCGAAGATGTAACACCCCGAAAATTTCCTAGAAAATAGAAGGATTAAACTTGCCAATTTTCATAGTTGAGGGGTGGATATGTAAATAAATAAAGTTCAAGGACTTAAAGTGAATATTCTGAAAATCAAAGGGGTAGCGGACCGCTACCCAGGACCTTAGCGGTCCGCTACGTGTTAAGTAAGGAAACAATTAGGAGCCAACACGTGTCCTGTGACTCACCAAAAGAAATCTGACACGTGTAAGGGTGGTAGACCGCTAGCCGGAGCCTTAACGGTCCGCTACGTAGCTGCCAAGAGAATTTAGCCGCCTCAATGGGTGGCGGACCGCCACAGCCTTGTGTAGGGTCCATTACGGGCCCAAGGTTTGCACTATAAATAGTTGAACGATTTCAACTCTTTTTACACACTCAAATACACACACATTCTCTGATATCCCAATCCCAAGCCCCGGTTCGCGTACGAGAGTCCGGTTTCTGGCCATTCGAATTCAATTTGTCGTAGATAGTGTTGAGGTAAAGTTCCGACCTCCCATTAAGCTTCGGTTATATACCATTAAGCTAGGCTTGTGTAATTAAGTAATGCCATATGATATCTAGGAGCTTTGTCCAAAGTGTTGATCATATTACTGAATTGATAAGCCGAGATACTGCCAAGGTGAGTTCTTAAACTAGGATGTATGAACCCAGTCATGACCTTGTCTGGCATGATTGATTTATGAAAACATTTTGAGTATCTTGAAACGATTGTACCGATTGTTTATATATAACTTATTCTAAGCGCTTATTGTATTTCACTTGCCCGTGGAACGACATGTTAGACAGGACCCGTGGAACGGTGGTCTTTGGTTATATATATATACTGAATGATTGTTCATAGTTATCTATGAATTTGGGTGATGAAGCCCATTGGGTGTGGAAGCCCATGAATGTGTTCAAGATACTTTGATGGGTCATTTTAATAAACTATTTTAGTTTATGAATTCACCAGCTTTGTGCTGACCCATATTTTATCAAATGTTTTTGAACGCATCACACGTAGTCATTAGACAGGGCATTCCATGACTAGAACGAAATGATAAATGATCCAGATGATGGGCATGCCAGGAACTATAAGTCCCGAATGATATGTTCCTTGTTAGGAACGAATGATGTAACTTTTATTAAACTTGATGTAAACAAAGTTTTGATGTTAATAGAAGTTATGATTTAGTCTTCCGCTGTGTATTTTGATATCAACGTCACAGTAACTAGAAGGCGACCTTCTAACCAATATGTAGTTATCTGACAAACGGAATGTTATGTCTAGGAAAGGACGATGTATAAATATCTCCTAGACCCTTCGTTCTTTCCTGGGAACATATTTGATGGAGGTACTACTCTGGTAAGATAACTGTCTTGTGTTACGGGCGTGACAGAAGACTCATGTCAATGCTTGGGCGAAGCCAAGACTCATGTCAATGCTTGGATGAATCCAAGACTCCTGTCAATGCTTGGACGAATCCAAGACTCCTGTCAATGCTTGGACATAATCCAAAACTCCTGTCAATGCTTGGACAAAATCCAAGGCTCCTGTCAATGCTTGGGTGCAAACCAAGGCTCCTGTCAATGCTTGGGTGCAAACCAAGACTCCTGTCATTGCTTGCAAGGCTCATATCAGTGTTTGTACAAAACAAGACTCTTATCCACATTCTATCACTATCACTATCACTATCACTATCACTATCACCATCACTATCACTATCAGTAACTGTACCGTTACACTATCATTCATACGTAACATTCAAACTTTACACATAATTCGACATCGGTCACTATTATTCAATATAGTTATACTGCTTTCAGTATAAGTTTATTCTTTACCTTTCTATCATTACTGTCATAGAACATTTGTTATTAAGTAGTGTCACTGTCTTTTCTTTATCTTTCGTTTAACAAATGTTTTCTATCTAAGTACACACATCAGCTCAAAAACTTATATAAATGGAAATAGAGACTCACATGTGGGATCTTGACTATCAAGGTTGTGTTCTGGTTTGGCTGCGAGCTCTACCGACTATGTCAAATTTGTAAGTACAATTTAAGTGAACTAAGGCTCAAGGCAAGTTCACACATTAAGTACTCGTTCCTTATTCCTCCTGCGAGAACTTGAGTTCATGCATCCTGGTATTTGCGTGAACCCTAGGTACTCACATAGGGTATGTTTGCGTATACTCTAAGTATGCGTTAATCTCATATATACGTGTACTAGAAGTATGCGCACGGGTTCTTTGTGCGTGTACTCCTAGTATCAATAAAAACCTTATTCAAGCATGAACTCTAAGGATCACACACGAATACTCCTTGTGAGTACTTGTGCGTGAACCTTGTTCTTGTACCCTTAAAAACCCTAACTTTTGCATGAACTCAGATCTAGTCTGTTATGCGGTCAAGATTCATATTTTATACGTTCAAACCTTGCATTTAATTCCTAAAAGAACAGATCCATGGCTTTCGTGTTACACTATACGTAAAAATGTCGCCTTTTGGATTAAAACCTCCTCAAGCTCAAAAACCCCATTTTTATAGCAAAGTAGAAGACTTGAGCAGATTCTTACCTCGAAACCTTGTGTGGCTTTTGCACCTTCTTTCCCTGTTGATTCTCTACAGAACCGGACGAGATAAATGGCTTGAATTTGGCCTTCCTCTTCTTTCTCTCCCAACCGTGGCTTTCTCTCTCTCTCTCTATGTGTGTGTGTGTGTATATATATATATATATATATATATATGTGGTGAGGTTCAAATGCTAACCAATATTTATATGATAACCATGATAACCACTCTCAAACATAGTGTTACGTATCAATTATCATTATGTTAATGTTACATATATGTAAACACTATGTATCACGTATATGTAACCTTATTTGGTACGTATACGTAAGACTCATCATTTCCGTATTTACATTCAAAATATTTATTCAAGATACTTAAATACTATTTTAACAATTAAAAGAAAAAAGAATTTATAAATTATGTGATTGTTTTATAGTGGTTAGCACGGTTATCACATAAAAAGTTGGTCAGTATTTGAACCCTTCCATATATATATATATATACACACACAGTTCTCGCACGTCGCAAGTAAGAGGAATGGGTAATGGTTTGCGCATGTGTCATCCACGTGACTTACGATTACAAAATTAATATTAAATATGAGTTAAAAGCAGTAAAAATTAGTGATTTTTACTATTTTTTATGAATTTTTACATTATTATTTTTAATGATTTTAACAAATTTTTAAGGTTAAGTTTGCAATCATAAGTCACGTGGATGGCACATGGGCTAACTTTTCGTTAAAAACTAACTGATATTAACATCAGGGGCTAAATGCGTAACCATATCTCAAAAGTTTGGGTTAAATTCATAATTTTTAAAATCTTGGAGTCAAACATGTAATTTGATCAAACCAAACTCTAATTTAATGTATATACTATATATTTCTAAAATTAAATTACTTAATATTATTAATGACCTTAAAAAAGCAATAGTAATTATGAGGTCAAATAGCCAGAGAGTAGTCACATGTGATATATGTCGATGAAAATTAAACTTACCGGATAAAAGAAAAGGTCTACTTTGTCTATAGAGTATCGGATTCCTGATATATAGGCTAACATCACTGGGTTTATCAGGCCATATATAATGTAGTTTCGTACCAATTCTTGTCCCTTCTATGTGTCCGGACACCCGAGATCACCCAGGTAAACGGAGCCCGAAGAACAGAATCGTGGTGACCCGGTCCCACACCACCCAGGAGAAAACCCACAACTAGAAAAACCCTCTGACTTAACCTGGAACATTTTTATCCCAAGCGAGACTCGAACTCATGGCCTCCCATTTGAAAAGTCATAGGACTACCAGTCAACCAGAAAGCTGGTGGTAAATAAATGAAAGACTAAATATATAAATAAATAATTAAGAAAACGTAATTCTAGAACTATTTGTAAATTTGATAAATGAAATTAAAAATAACGGTATAAGAATTTTAGTTAAATAAAATAATATTATTATACTGGAAATAAAATAAAAAAGAAAAAATATATGTACTAATTGTAATATTAATAACATTATTAATAATGTCAAGAAATAAAATGAAAATGTAGTCATGTGAATTCGACGTATATTTCAAATGATACTTAAATTATTAACAAGGGCCCGTTAAAGAACAACAGTTTGCTAAAAATAGAACCTGTAGTTAGTGGTGCACAAAAAAAACCGGTTTTCGAGCTTGGCAAAAAAAGAGCCGTTGGGGAACGGCTATATGGCCGTTGGGGTCGATTTTAACCGTTTTTTTGGCTCCATTTGCACCCTTAAAACACTATAAATAGGTGGGGGGTGTTTAGGGTTGATCACACATCTCTTTACACTCTCTAATCTCTAAAAGCGCTCTTTAAACCCATCAAAAACGCTCTCTAAACTCTCTCTAAACTCTAAAAAAAAAGCATGGCAAGTTTTAGTGTTGGTGGTTCCTCAAACGAAGTTACCGTTGTGGAAATTCGAGCAACAACGAGAAATCCGGCAATTTGGTGCAATTACGATCTATGTTTGTTGTCAAACGGGAAGGAACGTGCTCGGTGCAAGATGTGTGGTGCGTTTTTGGGGAAAGATTCAAACACTAGTTTGAAAATGCATATGGAAAAATCTTGCCCGTCATTGAAGGGAATTTCAAGTGAAGGTCAAGCCTCCATGACAAGCGAAGGAGGAATTTGGAACTTTGATCCAAATACTGTTCGAGATCGAATGGCGAGGTTAGTGATTCAAGAAGGATTGCCGTTCAACCACTTTGACAATCCGCGCTTGACAAGGATGATTCAAGAGACACTCCAACCACATTATCATCAAGTAAGTCGCACAACCCTTAGACGAGATTGTATAAAAATGTGGAAAAAAACAAAAAAAGAATTAATTTTGGGTTTTGAAAATTTGCAAACCGGTGTAAACTTAACCACTGATGTTTGGTCGGCTCCACATGGTATACCCGATTCGTACCTTTGCTTTACCGCGCATTGGGTTGATCCCAATACGTGGCAAATGATAAGCGTACAATCGCTTTTGACTTGTTTGAATATCCACACATCGGCGAAAATTTATTTTATATATTGGATGGTGTTATTAACGAATTTAAATTACAAAATAAACTTTTTTTCAATGTCTTTTGATAATGCATCTAATAATACAAATGCGGTTCAAAAACTAAAAATTAAATATAAACCGGTTTGCAACGGCGTTTTTTTCCATAGTCGACGTGTCGCACACATCATTAACTTGGCGGTGCAAGCCGGGCTTGCAATTGAAGAGGTTTCAAACTTAGCATATGCTTTTCGACTAATGCTTAAAGATATTTTTAGTAACAAAAAAAGATACTATGATTATATTAGATTTTGTCGTGAAACGAATAATCTTTGTTTAGGTCCGAATTGGGACGTCGAGACAAGATGAAACTCGACTTATAATATGTTTTATAGCGCTTTACGACAAAGAGAAACTTTAGAAATATTTCATGAAATGCTTGCCTCAAAACCTCGTCGTAAAATTCTAAAGTTTTCGTCTATGAGTTCGGACATTTTAAAGACGTAACCGAATTGCTTGAAGTTTTCAAAACCGCCACCACTTTTTTATCCGGTGCTTATTATCCCACAAGTCCATTAACACTAAAACAAATATATTTAATGGCTAACAAGTTGTATGAACTTGAAAATAAAAGCACTCTTTTTACAAAAAATGATTGAACCGATGAAAGAAAAATTAGTGAAATATTTTAAAGAAATGTCTCCCGTTATAACTTGCGCCGCCGCGTTAAACCATACCATAAATGTTTACGGGGTTGAAACTTTGATTGATAGAATTACTTACGCTTTCAATTTGGATAGCGAAGACATCCATTTTGCACAAGTTACAAAAACACATTTTAACAAATGTTTACAAGATTTATTTGATGTTTATTTACATAAATATGGTACAACTCCGACTCCACATGAAACAATGGGTACATCATCAAGTGGTAGCTCGAGAGATGTTAATTTGAATTTATATAACGAAATGTTAAATGAATTTAGTAAACGGGCTCGAAGTACCACCCCGAGTAGGGAACTCGGAAGGTATATTGGCACAAACTTTTTAGCGTTTATGCCTCCTACCGTTTTTTAGGATTTTGATATTTTGGCATGTTGGAAAAAAAACCGATTTGTGCACCATGCCAAAAAAAACCGATTTTGATACTTAGAAACTGAAATGGTTAATTAAGAAAACGATGTTTAAAAAACTAACGGTTTTCAAAAGGACCCTTAAAAAAACCAAACGGTTTTAAAACCGTTTATAAAACACGTTTAGAAAAATGAAAGATTTAAAAACGATTGGCTTTAAAAAGACATTTTAGGAAAAAAAAAACAAACGGTTTTTTAAACTTCCGTTTCTTAAAAACGACGTTTAAAAATGAATGGTTTTAAAAACGGCATTTAAATAACTAACAGTTTTAAAAGAACGGTGTTAAAAATGACATTTAAAAAAACCAAACGATTTAAAAAACTGAGCGGTTTTAAAACCGTTTATAAAAGACGTTTCCAAAAACGAACTGTTTAAAAAACGAATGGTTTTAAAAAAGACGCTCAGAAAAAACGAATGATTTTAGAAAAGATGTTTTTATTTGTATATTTAAAACATTTTTTATTAAACAATAAATGTAAAAGTAACAAAATAATAAAAAAAATTAAAAATTAAAACGCTTCTTCAAAATACACAAATAAAAACTTTTCTTTAATATATATATATATATATAATAATAATAATAATAATAATAATAAGAGTTAATTACACAGATAGTCAATGTGGTTTGCGGAAAGTAAAGGGTATGAGTACTAAGAGTTTAAATTAACAAGTTTGGGTTTTATGTTTTCAATTTTGTAACGAGTTTGGATATTAATGTTAATTTTCGTTAAGTTTTCCATTAAATTTAGATAAAATAACTAAAATATCTTTTATGAAAAGTAACAAGTTTAAATATTCGTGTTTAAATTAAAAAGGTATTTTGGTAATTTTACTCCAAGTTAACTGAGAAACTTAAACGTGCAAAATATGACAGCAAACTGGACCAAAAATAACAACCGGACTCTGAAACAATTTGGGCTAAGGCCCATTATTCAACTCCACCGCCCAAAAGGCATGCTGTTACTGTTAACGTGTGTGTAGAGGTGAACAAAAAAACCGGAACCGTTCAAAGAACTGGAACCGGTTTTTCCCAAAAACCGGTTCTTTCGGAACCAAACCGGTTCTTGAAAAACCAGAACCGGGTACATAGATTCCGGTTTTTCAACCAAGAACAGGACCTGTAACCGGAACCGGTTCTTGAGAATACCCGATTTGTGCACCTCTACCCTTGTGTCTTGTGACTAATTCATCTATGTTTTACAGATTTGTGATGCGTATATGCTTAAAATTTTAATAATGGTAAAACTGAAATTGGTTAAAACTAAAAGTGAAAAAAGGTTTTATGAGTCAAACGGGGCAGACAATCTAGTTTTTTTATATAATTTATCTATGTTTTATGAGTTTATATTTTAAACATTTATCTATTTTGTAACATTTTAAGTTTTTAATGTTATTGGACGAAATAGGTTCTTGAAATAGCCTTGAATTACCGGAATCGGTTCTTGAAAAACCAGAACCGGGTACATAGGTTCCGGTTTTTCAACAAAGAACCGGACCTGGAACCAGAACCGGTAAGAGCCGGGACCGGTAAGAGCCGGAACCGGTTCTTGAGAAAAACCGATTTGTGCACCTCTATGTATACATATTTGAAAATGTAGAGTTAGTAATAATTGAAATTCAAATAATCTTTCAATATGAAGCTCATTTAAGTATTTAACGTTACTACCTATTAAGAATCAATCAACAATTGATTTTGAATATGTAAGAAAATAAACATAGCAAAAACTTATCGGTCAAGCTCGGCATCTGGTGGTCTTAAAATGTGTAATGGTTAGTAATGTGTTAGCTGCAATGTTTTAAAAACCGGTCGGGGTTCAATCATTGTAGCTGTCCGGTTAATATCTTAAAACGGGTTGTAAAATAACCGGCCGGTCGGCGAGAATTTACGTTGGATTTTTAAGTTTGAATTATGTTTGTTGGATACTTGGATAAAATGTTTGAACATGTGTTCATAAAAAGGACTATTAGGTGTATTTTTTAAGTTGGATGAACTTTTTTGAAATTTTTAAGTTTGAATTATGATTGTTAGATACTTGGATTGTTATGTGTATTTTTATATTTTTTAAGACGTCGTCCGGTTTGTAATCCGGTCCGACCAGTGAACCGGTAAATCATCTGATTCGTTGTCCGGTCCGATTTTTAAAACATTGGTTAGCTAGACATGGATGATGGATTAAAAAATTTTAAAATCAACATCATGATCGATGTTGTGTGGTTTCTTTGGAACTCGGAAGTTCATAGCTATAAAATAAATACAATGAATATGGGCTAAAGACTGAATAGTAAAATAATTCGTGGGCTTCTTTTAATATCAGGGTCATAAGTTATGGGGGCATGGGCTAATAAAAAGAATTTTGGGATATTTGTATTAGAGTGCATAAATTGGGTTGGGCCAAGAATCAGAACCGGTTTCAAACCGGTTCTTTTTTGACCGGGTACAAATCCGGCCGGGTAGGAACCGGAACCGGTTTATGGGTTGAGGAACCTACCCTGTGGAACTGGGTAGGGTAGAGTCGGGTCCGGTTCGGGTCTAGAACCGGTTCCAACCGGATATATTTTTTTAATAATTAAAATAACATTAAATAACATAAAATGCAATTTTTATTTATTTTTAATGTGAAACCGGGTAGGGTAGGAACCGGTTCTAGTCGGGTGCGGGTAGGAACCGGTTCTAGTTGGGTCGGGGTAGGAACCAGTTCCGGTTCGGCTCCGGGTAGGAACCGGTCGAGCACCAAAAACCTAAAACCGGGTAGGATTGGGTAGGAACCGGTTCTTGAATATACCGGGTAGGAACCGAAACCAGTTCGGGTCAAATAGACCGGTTCTAGTTCCGGAACCGGTTGTCTTTGTGCACCCCTAATTTGTATAATAACAATTTGCAAGAGGTAGCTATCTCACAAAATTCAGTGTTCATAAAAAATACAAGAATGTGAACACATAGTACAAGCAAACAATGCATGTTTGATCTCTTAAAAAACGCTTTATTTTGAAAGTTATAATGTGGCTCCTCAAAAGTTATAGTTTGATCCCCAAGTTTAGCTATACCTATCCTTTATACTTTATACTTATCATATTTTTTTGCCACTCACCATTTTTTTTCTTATAACTTTTAAATTTTGATGATTTTTAAAATCCCAAATATACAATTGGGACGTGCTTATTCATATCTACGTTTCGGTGTAAATTTCATTTAAAAAGGAGTTGTGCGTTGTAACGTGAAGTCATTGAATCACAAACGTACAAGCCTCCAAATCTACTTCAAAGTTTCGATTTTTTTACGTATTCTTTTGTTTTCTCTTACAACTTTCAAAATTCGGTGGTTTATAAAAACTAAATTTGTTGTTGCGACGTGCTTATTTTTATCAATGTTTCAACGTGGATTTTTTAAACAGTTTCGTATTTTTTTTGCGGTTGCGACGTGCTTATTTTATATCTTTTTGACACGAAATTTTTTAATGGTTTCATTTTATTTAAATAAAGTTCCTAATATTATCAACGTCCCCGCCGCTACGCGTGAATTTATGACCGTTTTATTTTTTATATAAAGTTTCAAATGTTATCAATGCCCCTGCCGTAGAGCCGTGCTTATGTTTATCAACGTTTAGACAATAACTTCTTCAACGATTTCACTTTTTATATAAGGTTTCACGTATTATCAACGTTTTCGCTGCAACACGTAGGTTTACGTAAAGCTTTTACTTTTTTATATAAAGTTTCTTAAACTTTAATTTATTTTACGATTTAACGAGCCACAACGTGTAAAGATTTCATAACTCACCATTAACAATTGATCTAATATGTTTGACATAGAGGTAGACTATCACGCAAGGTCTACACAATACAAGCATAGGGACAACCAACTTGTCCGGACAGTAGGCAATAGAGGAAGAGCAAATATACAACCCAAATTTTATTTCTCAGTAACTTTATCTTATCTCTTTAGATTTACAAATCTTTAATGCTCCCTTTCATATTTAAAACACTTTTTTTGTAGGTTTAATAAGTTATCAACTTTTAAACAAACGAAAAAAAAAGACATAATATAAAAATAATCTAATCACTTTATATAATAAATAGTAAGGGCTAAGACTCTTTTCATAGTTCTTAACATATTATTGGTTCTGAAATAAGCACCCCTCTATATAGGAGTGTTCACGGTCCAGTTTTGATGTTTTTTAGCTCAAATCGTGAACCAAACCGTTGGTAACGGTTATTGATAATCGAAAACTAAAACCGAACCGTTGAAAATTAAAACCGAACCGTTACTAACAGTTTGGTTTCACGGTTTGGGGTGCACTTCTAAACAAGAAATACATTCGATCATATATTTATGAGTGAAATCTACTTGGAGTGCAGTTCTAAATATCTACTTGAACCTATAAACTTTAAAATTACATTTGAACTTTTAAAGGGTGATTCTAATGGGACACGTAATATTGCCAATTGGACACGTCGCCGTCCTATACGCTCTCTTATAGTCCAATACGAGGCGTATAGGGTTCAGTATGTGACAACAGAATGTCACGTGTCATTCCCTATCTGGCGGCTGGGTCCCATACATGGCGTATTGCTCTATACGCAGCGTATAAGTCACGGGTTATATTTTTGCTTCAAAAGTTGACAGATTTGAAATTTAACAACCTCTATACGTGGCGTATTACCCTATACGCCACGTATATGTTTTTTTTATTTTATTATCTTTTTTAATTTAATTTATATAACTTTGTTAATATAAGTTTGTTATCTTTTTTAATTTAATTTATATAACTTTTTTAATACAAGTTTGTTATCTATTTTTTTAACATTTATTATAATTTTACATTTATAATTTATCATTACAACCAAACAAAATATTAAACATTACAACCAAACAAATAACTAAATCATTATATACATTACATCAAAAAATTAAATATATACATCAAAATATTTTTACATACATAACAGAATAAACAAACTGAATACAAATAAAAACAACTAAGCCTGACCCGCCTCGCCGTCATCGCCCTCATCCTGACCCGCCCCGCCCTCATCCTGAACGGGGTCGCCCGGATAATGACGTGGCGGCGGTAGTGGTGGTGGCTCGATGCCAGCTGCTCGTGACAGATCGACGAGGCGACCAACCGCCCACATCATCAGGTCCTCCATGTGGTCGCTATGACGAGCCTGTCGCTGTGAGTTGGCAACAAGTCCATCAAGCAATGCTTGGGTGGCCCTGTCCAGCCTAACAGACCGACGTGTGTGTCGGGGATGCTGTGGCGGCTGGTCGTGGATGGCCTCGACGTGCGGCTGCGGCTGCGGGTTCCCCTGTCCAGGCATTGGCGGCAACGGCACCGGGACCCAAACCTGGTCCTGGACGGCCCCTACGAACCGTAGGCCGAGCCCCGGGAATCGGTGCGTGATGCGCACGCCGCTAGCCGTGCGGCGGTCTATTCTGACAGGGGGAATGGGCGGTAACAACTCAGGCTCATGCGCATGCCATGGTGTAAGAGTACGCATGAGCTAAGTGATAAAAGCGTCTCCATACAAAAGCCCGCGCCTCTGCCGCATATAGGTAGACGCAAAATAACTCGCGAGGTATGTGGATAGGGCGCACCCCGTGCCTGTAAGCAGGCAGTAGAGAAAAAAGAGGTGTCCATCGGTGCACCACTCACGGCTTTTCTGACGCAGTGCGATCGACGTCGAGATAAGCCGGTGCAATTATCTATAGAGGGGGTCTCTAATCCCCGAAACCCTCGCCTTGGTACCTAACCAAGGGCTATCGGAAATCAAATCCCAAAAAACAAGGAGTTCCTCCTTGTCCACCTCCGTCACCGCCGCGGTGTAAACTTGCAAAACCGTCTCGGGTTCGAAGTACAAGCCCGTCGCGACGGCCCACTGACGGAGGGTCAGACGGTACTGCTGGCTAAAAATTTGAAATTTTTAGATCAAGCTTCCTCCAGAATACGTCCACCGCATCTAGCGGGATTCTGCCACCTGTATTAAAACGAGATAGTCAGAACAATTTGAAATTAGAAAAAAACATTATAAATATTAAAAGGTTGACCTGACCTGTAGTTTCGATATTTGCCAGACGACAAGCACACGGCAACCCACAACTACTGAAAATTTGGCAACCACACGTTGCATTTTGTTTCCATATAGTTGATAACTTGTACCACTCGGTTTCTAACAAATTTAGAGTTTTATGTGAAACTTTACCGAGTAGGTTATCAAACATTTCAATAGCTATGTGGCTGTCCATTTTCCTTATGAGGCTTGTTCCAAAGCCAAACTGTAATTGTACATATTGATCTGTGACAATTTCATCAACATACCCAACAAGTCTATCTAGCGAGCTGTTAGCATTTCTAAGATAGCTCTTTAGAAGTGAATGCCGACTCTCGACTCGGTTCGTTGTATGTTGACCAAAATTGAATTTTCTGTTGGACCAGGCCTATACAAACTTTCCTTTATATGGATCCAACCAATTTTTGGTCACATAGTCAATAACTCCTGGAAAAATAATTTAAATCCTAATAAATATTTAATATTGAAAATAAATTAAACCATAATAATTATTTAATATTCAAAACTTAATTCCTCGTTTGGCTGCATACTGCCTTTTGTAAAGCCGGTTGAAGTTGTACTGGTATACTTCTGGGGTGGGAGACTCACACAATACCGACCACAAATACTTGAAATTTTCTCAGTCTTCGTCTGTAAATGATGCCTTGCAATGTTTTGAGATATTCTCGTGTATGTGCTACCGGCATAGGTTCTTGAAACTTTCTGGGAATATTTTATCACATGCGTTCATAAGAGCTTTATCCCTGTCTGTTACTATCACACGTGGCTCCATACACTTTTGCAACATACATTTGATTTGCAGTAGCAACCGGACGAAGTTTTCCTCCCGTTCTTTAGATATAAATGCATGAGCGACGCAAAACGACTGGTGTGTGGAGTTTACACCGACAACTTGGACAAATGGTAGTCTATACATGTTTGTTTTGTACGTTGCGTCGATCATCAACACGTGCGGGAACGCACGCCACATCTCGTAGGATTTCGGATGAACAAATAATATCTCCTCCACGACATTTGTGACGGGATCCTCCCGAATATAGTAGACGTAATCTTTAGAGGAAAGCAGGTGCTCCAGAACCTACATTGGAGTTTCACCGACTCTCGTTTCGTTTTTTATCTTTTGTATCGCATTATAAATGTCCTTTTTAATGCAACTACTCTCTGGGTTTTGCTCCTTTATGGTTGCTAGAATGTTTCGTGGCATCATGTTTTGTGAATACAATTTTGCCACCAAAAGTTGTTCCGACTCAGACAGTCTCTTGGCAAACGAGTGCGCCTCAAGATGTTGACTAGGATCGTGGTTATGACTGTCATCCTTCATCGTTAATTTCCAATCACCAGTATTTAGTTGGTACTCTCCTTCCAATTTAAAGGGACAACCTGTTTTCTTTCTTCCGACACGTCGAACCGTGGCAGTAGACTTACGTTCGCCGTGACGGTCACACACAAGCCACACCTTGATAACCGGTTCTGACAGGTCGTCGCCTTTTCTCCTCGATCGTCGGGTGACAATGACGTAACCATTCTCACGTCCTCTGCGGACAGCCCAATCCACCAACTGTTCACGGGACTGAAAATTCTGCAATAACGATATGGTAAAAGTTAATAAACAGCAAACTAAATGTATGCATATATATATATAGGAATGTTATACCTGGTCAGTTTTATACGTCACGGTTGGATGGGTTTGTACCTCGTCTTCGGAGTCGTTACCCGGTTTGTTCTCCGCGTATACGAAGTTGTCGGTTTGTTGTGTCGGGTAAGAGACTTCACCGTACACGAAGTCGTTCGTCGGTTTGTAAGGTAAGAGGGTTCACCGTATACGAACTCGGGATTGCTTAGTGGCTCGTTCAAATCGGGAAGCCTTACCCGTTGATTAGAATAAACGTCGGACGAGACCTCCTCCTGGTTCACATCTTGAAATCCAGAACTTTGCGGGTTGTTTTCCAGCGACTCGTTAGAATATACCTGAAAACCGTAGTTACCATCCCACCACCAAGACATTGCTATAACTATTTGAGGGAAATTGTTTGAAAATTTTTAAACGATACGTTCAAATGAGAATCCTGCATGGTTAAATACACAAAATTTGGACCCTATACGCATCGTATAGCCCTATACGATGCGTATAGCCTCCTGGTCAAACCGACAACATCGTACACCTGGTCATTCCAACCCCTATACGCATCGGATAGGTCAATACGATGCGGTTTAGGGTACGAGGTACCTACTGCAACTAGTCATCCATCACATTTCCCGGAAAGTTCCAAGAACCTATCCCGTATAGCCTCATAGTCAAACCGACAACATCGTACACCTGGTCATCCAACCCCTATACGCATCGTATAGGTCAATACGATGCGGTTTAGGATACGAGGTACTACTGCAACTAGTCATCCATCACATCTCTATACGCCACGTATAGTCCTATACGTGGCGTATAGAGTTGTGATGGATGACTAGTTGCAGAAGTTACCTCGTACCCTAAACCGCATCGTATTGACCTATACGATGCGTATAGGGGTTGGAATGACCAGGTGTACGATGTTGTCGGGCTTGGGAAATTGTAAAGGCTATACGCATCGTATTGCCCTATATGATGCGTATAGAGCCCGGTCCAGATAGCAATTCCCGTGTCCCATTAGTAGCCCCCTTTTAAAACACCTATAAACTTTAAAATTCTTAAGAGTGCATTTGAAATTTTAAAACAGTTGATGTAGCTTCAACTTTTATTTAAGTTTATTTTTTTATGTTTTGAAATACACATTTTCAACTTTTAAAATCTTAAAAAATTAAGTTCTAAAAAAAGATCTTTTAATACAGTTCACCCCTAACCAAATATATATGGAATGAACATGAAAAATACTGCAATGTAAAAAAGCAAAACTCAAACCATCAAGAGTCTAACAATTGAAACCAAATAAACAGAAACCAACTATTGAAGGACTGTAAGGTAAAAAAATCTACGGTACCTAAATATTAAAGGACTTTTAGATTATCAAATAACCTGAAAAGGAGCATACAAAGTTTTAAGAAGTTTGATAAGAAACACCAGTAAATAGGGTTTGATTAGAATTAAACAATAAGCAACAAGGGGCCGAGTGTGTAGGCATAGTTCATTCAAGGTCCTAGAATTAGCTCAGTTAAAATTTGTGTTAAAGTTAATATAATAATTAAATATAAAATATTTAGAAATTAAAAAAATATAAGTTAAATCTAACGGTCCGGTCTGGTTTTATACTTCCGGTTTTTGCTATAAACCGTAAACCAAGCCCTTCGTTACGTTTGAAAGTTTTGAAACTGACTGCGAAACCAAACCGATGACCGGTTTGGTCGGTTGCGCGGTTTGAAACCGAATCGTGAACACCCCTACCTCTATATAGTGGTGTACTAACCGATTTTTTTTGTTGCCAAACCCGTTCGATTCAATCCGGTTTGGGTCAATGAAAGTCAAAACCAGTTAGGTTTGGGTCAATGAAAGTCGAAACCGGTTAGGTTTGGGTTGGTATCGGTTTCAAACCGGTTTTTTTAGAGGGAAGTGATCGGTTCGGTTTGGTTTAGGTTTCAAATCGGTTTTTGACCGGTTAGGTTCATGTTATATCTGTTTCAAACCGGTTCGAGTATGGCAGTTCTCAAACCTATTACAAACCGGCGGTACTAGTTCAACACTAAACCGGTTGTTGCCAAACCGGTTCGGTTTTCAGGTTTCGATTTGGAAACCGTTTTTTTTTCACACCTCTATCTCTATATGTTATCAATATATATATATGTGTTGTGTAAGGTTTTGATTTGTGTTTATATTGTTCCTCTTCCTCAAAAGATTATAAAGTTCATTCTTATATCCATTTCTTCTTTGGCACCTTAATGGTAAAAGACGGATTGAACCATGAACTCATGAGGGAAGACAAACCACATGCTAGGTCCATATCTCAACCAAGGTTTTAGATTTGATAGGAGGTCAACATCACTATGCTAAAACATAGGATCCATGTGGTTGCTTTAAGAACTAGATCTTACCCGACCAGACCCACAAAAATATAGCAAAACTATACGCTAGGCGAACACAACACAAAAGCATAAACCAGAAAACATCATAAAGAACCCGAACCATATAACCATCCAAGTCAAACCCAGAAGTCAACATCTAACAACCATGACCATCACGAGCATGGAGCTCATGAAACATGACAAAAGCAAGACTTCAAGCTACATGACTTCGTTACAGTAAAGTTATGGCCCGACATAAAAAAGAAAGACAAAACATCACCAACTTAACGAGAACAAAGGCTCCCTCATGGATGCAAGGATTTCTGATTCAAACGGTTGAAATTTAGTCAGTTGAAAGCGGGCGAGCAACTCTGGGCCTCACTGGAGTCTTCGATGGACTCACCCTGAAAATGTAAAAAAGAAAATATTTTTTAATAAAAAACAATTGGCCCCAAGGCCCAAATAAAAACGGGCGGCTAGTGAACCATACCTGATTGGTTGTGTTCCTAACGATTGACCACAGCAATCAAGTGCCATAATCGCACTTTCTGCCTGTAAAAGTTGTTGATATGACGATGATTAGTAAGTGTACAACACACATTATATGCAATAAAGTTTAAACTTACCATCACAAACTCAACAAAAGCAATGCGGGTTGAATGAACATTATCCCCCAAAAGCCTGAGGCGAGAGACCTTCATGCAAAAAAGTTAAATGACGGTTAACACCTTGGGCTAATGAAAAAACTTGTGAGAAAGTTCAAATTTTGAGAGTCGTTTTAACCTCGCCACATCTTATTTCAAAGAAATTCTTGACTTCAGTTTGAGAAACCTGCAGAAATAAAACAAAAGGCTCATTTATTCCGAGCTTGAGTAGGAAACTGATTTATAATTAGATGTAAACAAGTAAAACGGTTCCGAACCTTCTTGTCGATATTTGTACAGTAGACTGTCCTTGCACACATCTCTCTCTCATCCTCTGACTGTATACCAAAAAATCAAAAAGAGAAAATAAATACTAAAGTAAAAAAAATAAAGAAATACAATATATTATCAATCCTTGAACAAAATTCGGAGATCATATCTCAAGACTCTGTAACCATTGATGGTTTAAAACAACATATAATTATGAAATAAGACATACATACCCTCGGGAGGAAAGTTGGATTCACAGGAAGGATGGCGGTTTTCGAGGGCAAAACAGTGATTTGAGAGAAACCAAGCATTGTACCTCCAAGATTTAGCGCCGCCCTTGCAGAGACTGCACCATATTTTATGTAGGATCAGGCTAAATATACCCCTTATTGCTAAACGCACCACCCACTGTTGATTTGATTGTCTGACTTTTTTAGTTAAAAAAATGCTTTCACGCCGTTTAAAACGGGACTTTTTAAAACCCTGTTTAAGTCCTTTTCAAACCCCCGTTTAAAATGAGTGCCACTTTTTAAACCCCCGTTTAACACGTGGGAGGGGGGGGGGGGGGGGAGGGGTATGTTTAGCATAACCCATTTATGTAAACTCATAAAGCTTTTAAAATTTGTTTATTTATTGGTACAAAAATTAAAAGAAGTAAAAAACAAAATGCCATACTCTCGTCACCAAACTCAACGAATGCAAAGCGGAGGCGTGAATGTGGATCGCCACAAACTCGACAATCCAAAACCTTAAATAGTAAAACATATTTCAAACATTCAATATAAACGATTAAAAAATTAAGTAACCGGTTAACTGAAGATAAAGATTCTGGCTTACATGCCCATAGCCAGTAAACAAAGCAGCAAGTTGCTCTTCAGTGACCTATTACAGATACCATTTTAAGTAAATAACATGAATTCTATAAAAAAAATATGGTACATTATATATAAGAAATAAACCGTAATTCGCAACTTCTCTTACATTGTGATCGATATCTGAGACATAAACGGTCCTCTTAATGCTATCTTCTCGTTGAGCTCTGTATGTCCTCCCGTTGGACAGTCGCCGAGTATTGCTATAGTTATTTCTCCTCTAATTTAAAAAAAATGAATTCAAACATGGAATGTCTATAACTTAAAAAAACATGAATCTTACTATATCAGGTAACCAAACTGATAAAACAAGCAAACACAAATGTGACTGTTCATCTTTCTATAAATTACAAAAGCGAAAACATATACAAATTATCGAACATGTAAACGACAAAACATAATCCAAATGATTCAAGGTTCTATCGACCTATACGATATAAACAAAACAGAACATAACAGAACAGAACAACAATGATATACACATGAAACCAGAACACTAAATTCAGATTCCAATGGATCAAACCACAACAATTAAGCAAAAAACAATAACAAATTCTAGGAAACTCATAAATTGAGATCAAGAAATGATACCCTTCGGTTATTGGGGTAGGCTTCAATCCCATTTTCAGGATAATTCTTGAAATAAGCAGGCTGCACAAAGTAATTGGGGGCAAACTCAGATTGATCACGATTGCGATCAATTGATGAGTAAGAAGGAAAGAATTCCTTAGCCATGGGATTCAATTTCAAAGAGGACAACATATCAACAAATTCTTGCATTTTGATATCTGATTTTGGATCCAAATCAGACCCTTTTCTTGACTCAACAACAGGACCATTATCATCATCGGAATTCACGAAATCAACACTCTCACTATCCACACTCTTGACAACAGAAGCCTCAATTTTTGGTGGAAATTGATCACCAGAAATTTCAGGACCAGCAGCCATAGAATTAAAAAAAAAACAATTTTTTATCAACAAAACTGGATAAAATCAAAAACCCAGACACGTATTTACTAAAGGAACAAATTGCGGATGAACAAAGCAAGAAAGAGACGGTGGTTCTTCAGATTTGGGTCATGTAAATTAGAAAGAATATATTCTCACTTTATTTGAAAACCCATAAAGATAGACCCATTTGTAAAATAGAGAATCAAAAGGGGGAGAAATGAAGATTGAATTGCTCAAAAGAGAAGGGTTTTTGAGCAATTTGATCACAAGATTGTGGTGGGTTTCTACGAGAGAAACAGGTGGCTTTGTGTTTGGCTTTTTCTCGTCTTCTCTTTTTGTTGTTTTTACAAACAGAAACGGCGGATGGATTTCATGAAATAAATTAAAAAAAGATTTATATAAAAGATATGTATTTTAGAGCATTAATGCGTGGGGCGTGAAGTTGGGGATGGTAGGCAACCAAGTTGAATTTAAAGCAGGATTTTTTTCGATAAGAAAATTATAAAACTAATTGTTCTTTTCTCTAATTAATGCATTTCTATACATAGATTATTAATATATTGGGCCAATGGGAGTACCGACTCTTTTCACATTTCCACACTCTTTCATGTCAGCATCACATCAGATTTTACAGCTTTTCTGTATTTTTCACATTTGAGAGAAATGATTTCATATTTCTACACTGCCATGTCATTTTCTTTTTTTAATTTAATTTAATATTAATTTGTTTTAATAATTTAAAAAGAAAATAATAATAAAAAAAGAAAATAACATTAATAATAAAAAAAAGAAAAATGCATTAATAATAAAAAAAAGGAAAAACAGTGGAGCGACACATTCGGATTCGGAAGAGGGTGAATTGAGAAAATCCATTTGAGAGTGGGTTAGAGTTTGGTCGGAATGGTTTGGAGAGAATTGTTGTTTGATTTTTATAAATTTATTGGTTTCTAAAATGTATATATATAGAGGTGATTAAACTTGAGAAAAAAAATTAAATGCATCTAGCCCTTGGGTAACGGCACAATGTCACCCACCTCCTTCTCCACACCGTGCAAATTCTCACGACAGCCCTCCACGAGCGTGGACCATGGCCTACGGACCTGGTGTTCCACGGCAGCCACGCTGCCACTCACCTTCACGGTGGGTTTCACGGGGTACTCCCCTTGACCTTAATTACGCATGTAGTCATTAGTTACACGATATTATATTCGTGTATCAAGTTTAGCCCACGTGTCTATCTTATATCCTACTAAAATCACATTGTAAGAGCTCATACACGAAACCACATTTGTGTATCGCTATTTGTTTGAATAAAAAAAAATTATGTAGTTCAAGTTAGGAAACTTACTTAATAGCAAGGTAATAAGCATTAATTTTTTTATTAATATCCTATTCCTATTCATATGTTATTATATTAAGAGTTAATTACACAGATTGTGCATGCGGTTTACGAAAAGTAACAGGTTTGGGTACTAAGTGTTTAAAGTAACAAGTTTAATTTGGTTTTATGCTTTCAATTTTGTAACGACTTTGGGTTAACTTCCGTTAAGTTTTCTATTAATTTGGATAAAATGACTAAAATACCCTTTGAGGAAAGTAACATGTGTGGGTACTAAGATTTTAAAGTAAAAGGGTATTTTGATTATTTTATCGTAAGTTAACGGAAGTTAGTCTTAATAGTCAAACTCGTTACAAAATTGAAAGCATGAAACCCAAACATGTTACTTTAAATCCTTAGTACCCAAACATGTTACCTTTTGCAAACAACATAGACTACATGTGTAATTAACTCTTATATTAATATAATCCCTAGTTCATAGAGATTGGGATTCTTAAAATCTATAGGGATAGAGATGATCAAGGATTAAGGGAAAGCCTAAATGATTTCATTAGGATGATTTAATTAGCATAGGACTATAAATATGGGGCTAAGGGTTTGTCATTCTCAAGTGAGAATTTGAAATCATCATCCCTCCCTTAGGTCCGAATTCATGAGCTAGAGGATGAGTTATCCATTTAAAGCTTAGTTTCTTGTTTCGAGATTATTGGCTAGCACCTCTTTAGCTCGATTGCTTACGTGTGGATACCGTTAGTGTAGTCTTCAGATGATTCTTACATTCACTTCATTAAAAGTCTTAGGTCCCTAAAGGTTAGGCTTTTTGAAACACCCTATGGTTTGGTTGTTTCTTGTAACTTGCAGTTAAACCATGGTAGGAGATCTATTATAATAGATCGTTGTATGTTCTTTTCTTCCGCTGCTAAAATACAATTTTAAAAGAAGCATACAAATCTTAACGAAAACAAATCTAGACCTTGTCATCCTAGCAAAAGGCAAAAAGGTATGAATAATATTGACAACATAAAATGTTGGTAACGTACAAACTATGGTTAATCTGTTTGAAAGGAGTTGGTAGGACATTTAAGACAACATTTGCTAGGGGTATGCAAAGTCGGTTATGGGTCGGTTTTGGCCTCTTCCATAACCATAACCGCTTGATCGGTTATGCTCTCTTCCATAACCATAACTGCTTTTCAGATAATCGTCGGTTATGGGTCGGTTTCGTTTCGTAATCACGAATCACGTTTTTTTAGTAAAAGACCTGAGATTATGTTAGTAATATTATTTTTTTTTCTAGTCATAAATTCATAATTAATGCATTAGTTATCTACAAATTTCTTTAAAAATAGACAGAAAATTTGTGCATATATATTTTGTACACCCTTAACCATAACCATACTGAATGGAGGAAATCAAACCATAGTGAATGTGGGAAATCATTTATATCTTATGCATATATCTTATGCATAGGGTTGTATCGGTTTGGTTCGTTTAAAGTTCGGTTATGGGCAACCTTAACTATAACCATAACCGCTTGATCGGTTAATCAAAAAACCTTAACCATAACCGTCGGTTAATTTCGGTTATTGGTTAATTCGGTTACGTGACAATTCGGTTATCAGTTAATTTCGGTTAACGATTAAGGTTTGTTCACCCCATGTGTTTGCCTACCATTCTCTAGTTTCTACGCTATCTTTGTATAATACAATTGTAAAGACATTATGAGGAATATAAACCTTGGAGATGTAAATTTAAATTCATTAAAAAAGACAAGAAGATTCAACTCTTTTTAATCCCATGATAAACTAGATGTATGCCTCATCATTTTCCATTTGATGTCGTAAAAACCTACGACTTTGAAGTGCATTAGTCGTGCTCTGAGATTTTAATAAGTTGAATGTCTCACACCATCACTCACATGACTAACCTAGACCAACAAAAATCAACGATTGATCTTATAATTAAAAAACCTCTCATAGATATGTTTGGATCATTATTATTGATAAATATCATCGATTCATATTGATCTATATGACTATATGTTTTTAAGTGTGTATGTATAGATGAGTTATGAAATTGGTTTTAATATATGTCTAAAATTTAGACATTATAGCAATACTAATAGACAGATACGCGAATAAAAAGGTCACTACACTTTGTCAGCATAAATGTATGTTTTGTGGACATGCAGGTGATAAGCAAGAGGGTTTTCGCGTATGACATTTTTGTTGGCGTTTGATGAAATAAAGATGGATACGCACAACCAAATTGGATACATAACATTGGTGTTGTGTAACTCCTGGCTATAGATGCAATTAACTACTTAAATGGCTATAGAGGTATACCATTCCTAGAAAAATAACTAACTTTGTGATTTTCTCTTTTTCATTTGTGTGACTTTTCGAAAATATTTGGTGAATCGATGTCACTCTATTGTCATATACGTAAATTACACATAAAAATAGTATCATATCATGTACTATATAATAACTCTACTGACAATGGTCTCTTAGCATAATGACACCTCGTGTTTATCCCCATCAAAGTAGTGCGGGTTCAAATCCCACTAAGGCTATGTGTTACGGTGTTGCCGCAGGTGTGGCGTCCAAGACGTGGAGGGTGCGGCAACACTGCCCCCCTTCCTGCCGTTGTTTCTTAAGTGTGCGGTGGTTTCTCGCTGGTGTTTCTTCTCTTCTCGCCGCACCAAAATTGATCTTGGACCAAATTGAGCCGTTAGCCAACGGCTAACTGAATAAAAAAAACTGAATTTAATTTTTACCCTGTAAATACCATTCAACACTTCTTAATTTTTACACAATTTTTCTTTATTTCTTTTTAACGTCCCTACTTTGATTCGGCCCAATTTCCACCGAATCCCCAACTCGTATATCCCCTAACCCCGCAGCTAGGATTTGCGAGGCGGTCCTAACAAAATTTCAAGTTTTCCAACCCATTACCCAACATAATCCACAACCCATTCCCTAACCCAATCCCCAACCCGACTCACAACCTGATTCTCTACCCGACTACGTGCTTGAAACAATCGAGTGGTCTCTAAAAAACACATCACTATACGTAGTACGAGTCCCGCACCGGCTCAGCCATGGTTTATTGAGGAGGAAACAACTTTGGCTAGTGCTTGGGTCGATGTTTCGGACGACCCAATCACCGGCAATATTTTTATTTTTGTAAACTTTTATTTTTTTATTTGCACGCTAGCTATGAAACGTGAAGAATATCTGTCTAAACATCCACTTAACTCTAATGCCCGTCTATGAGACGTAAGTTGTCAATATTTAGTGGCATCTACAACAACCTCTACAATCAACGAAAAAGTGGACAAAGTGATTCAAACATTTTGAACGCGGCTACTAGCGTTTATCGTGAGCGTGCTAATGGGCAAGCATTCAACCTAATATATGCATAATTGTAAGGCATTCTCCTAAGTATACTGTGGTTCCCGATATGAGAGATAAAGTCTTTCATCTAAACGGATGAAGTCGCCTGAGTCTAGCACAGACTGATTCCAATGTACAAAGAGAGTCGATTGACCTCAACGATGAGGATGACGATGACAACCCTCCAGAACCACCAGACCCATTGGGAAAAATAAAGCAAAGCGGGCGTCATCTTCATCTCAATCGGCCACCAATTCTATATCGGATAGTTGGGCGCAATTTAACGAGATACAAATGGAAATGCTTTAGCTGAAGAGGGAAGTGGCCGAGAGGAAAGATTTAAACACGTTGACGAGACCAATTAATCATCTAACCGGAAATACTTGGGTCGCGGCTGAAAATTCGATCGAGCAAATTGCAAACAAACATGCTTACTATTTTACATACATGTTTTTCTAAATTATTATGTAATGTCTATTTATTTTTAAACTAATGACTTTATGTTTTTAAATTAGTGTCTATTTAATTTCAATTATTATTTATTTTAATTACAAAATTTATATTATTTTTTTATTTATATTAAAAATAAAAAAGTGAAAGAGGTAAAGTGAAGTATAGATATTACATATATGAAAGATTCTGATGCGGCACTGAGATGAAGCTTAATGTTGAAAAGTGAATCGTGACTATAAGGCTATGTGTAGTACTACCGTGAGAGGGGCTATGGGTGCAGTCATTGCGGCTCGTTAACAAAGAAACGAGCCGCCGGGCTCTAATTTTAGTAAAAAAAATATATATATATTTTTTAAATCTATAAATACTACTCTTTTATACTTCAATTTTACCACACAAAATTACCTATTCTACTCTTCTTCTACTCATTTTTATACAATTTCTAATCATCTCCTACAACTAACATGAACAACCCGTGGTTAAACCTCAACAACAACGTAACCCGAATTACCCGTGAGTCAGCTGTTTCATCCCCCAACCATTAGAACAAAACCCAATGTTGACGTTTGCAAATTAGAGTCAATACCCGACTTCATCTTCGCCCACGCCCGACTTTATTCCGGAAACACAAGCGGATCCCGACTTTGTTGCCGAAACACAACCTCAACCTCAACCCAAAAAAGCAATCATACAAAGTTACAAACACGATGTGAGAAGTGGACCCCGGAGGAGGAACTAGCATTGGCTCGAACGTGGATCGACGTGTCCGAGGATTTTGTTGTAGGTAATGTTATATTTTATTAATAATATATATTTATTAATAATGTTTTATTCTTATTAATAATGTATATTTATTAATAATGTTTTATTCTTATTAATAATGTATATTTATTAATAATGTTTATTTATTAATACTATTTTTTTTAGAACGACGGCATAAATTAAAACCACGAATAGTCAGAAACTAACCGGGAAAACATTACAAATACATCAATGGATTTATCATCCACTCTGTCCAATTAATCTTACAATTTCGATTCCTACTTGAATACCACAAAAAGAGTGTTGAACTGTATCATCAAACAAAAGCTCCTTTTTATAATTCTTATTAAGGAAGACCGCATCGTTCCAGAGTCTCCAAATCGCCCGCCACGTCACATAAATCACCGAATCCAAAACCAACTTTTTACCCAAACGACACCTAAAATTGTCGAACCACTCCATTATCTGCACCGGTTGAAAGCACGAAGGATGCTCTACTCCAAACCAAGCAAATACCAAAATCCAATTTTTTTTATATTTACACACTCAGCAAAAAAATGACTAACCGTCTCTGGATCATTCCCGCAAAATGGGCATAGTAAAGACGGGATGTCAACGTTTTTTGCATCGAGATTCACCAGGGTCGGAAGTCTATCTAGAAAGATTCTCCAAGCACAAATGTTCACCTTTCTTGGGACAAATCTGAATGTTATCGTACTCCTCGGCCCCACTGGCAACAAAAACTCATCAATATGCCTTCTAACCTCCTTAAACGAAAACCCTTCAACTCCATTAATCTTTCAAATCCATTTATCCGAAGACTGATTAATAACCACTTGAGTCAGAATGGAACTCAAAGCTGCTAATTGAGCCCCTTCGGCTCACCCACGAACCGGTCGTCGCCAGCACCAACTGATGCCACTTACCCTTTGAGCAGCCACACACGACTTATCTATTTCCAAAGCATACAATCTCGGAAAACGAATATAAAGAGGATCCTCCCCCAACCACCTATCCTTCCAAAACGAGGTTGAATCACCCCTTCTAACACCTTTTGAAATCGAAGCGTACGGGATAATCCCTAGATTATCTAAATAGCAAATGATTTCACCATACAAATCCAAATATATATTTTATTTGTTATAGGAATGAACAAAAAATCCAATGTTTTCTGAAAACTAATTTGAGAAAAGTTTTTCTTCGAGCAATGGGCCGGGGAGAATACCATACATCCGATATGATATCGTCCAAATGGAGAGATATCCGTCTAAAGGTTGGAAAGTTTGGCTATATCTACAACAACAAATTAAACAACCAACGTAGTGGTGCGTGACATGAATATTTTCTAGAAATCGTGTGAGGAATATAAAAGGGATATGACATGTAGTTTTAGAATTATTATGTTATTTTAGTAGTATTATGTTTTATTATCATTTTTTGATGCTTAAAAAAATTAGTATTATTATGTTTTTCTTATAATTAGTATTATTTTTTAAATAAACAATTATTTAAAATAAATAAATAAATATAAAAAAATAATAATTAAGTAATTATTGCACAAACTGGTCACACTCACTAAACTACAACACACCTTAAACAATATGAGTGTGACCAAAGCCACCGCCTAGTTGGCGTCTACGTGGCAACACTTTTTTGGTCACACTCACATGACCACTACACATAGCCTAACACATACCCTTATGGGCAATAGTGGGTTTTAGGAGTACATTTTAAGAGCGTGTTAAAAATAATAATAATCTATACTCTATAATAAATAAAGGTTTTGGTGGGACACTTGTCACTCTCATGTACACTCTTAACATTTTTTTCCCACCTCTCTCTCCTATTAATTATACAAATTTCTTTAATTTTTTATAACTTTTTTTCCCGCCTCTCTCTCATATTAAATAATAATGATTTTATAAAACGTTTTTTATTTAAAAAATAGGTTTGTTCATAAAACATTTTTATAAATTAAAATTTTCTTTCATTATTTTTATAAAAAAATAAATATATAACTTTTATACAATTTATATTAAAAAACTATGTAATAAGTCGTAAATATGTAATATGTAAATATTTATTATTAAGTATATAACATTGTATTTATTAAACACGTGTAATACAGTGAGTTTCTAACATACAAATCTTCATAGAAACTGATGGTTTACAACAAGTTGTTTTTATTCAACCCATGTAAATAAATGAGTTTTAAGCTACTAATAATAATAAATAGAAGATCATTTACCTCACATGAGGACACTCATGTTTACTAAGTGGGTCCGCCCATAATCACTAAATTTTTTTAATTTTTTTTTCTGGCAATAATGTTTTTTATGATTTCATGAATCCAAATACTATTTAATTCCATTGCTAGACTATTTAATTGTTTGCTAAAGATGTATAAAGTTTTTTGGTTCGCTGCAATGGTAGCCGTGAATCAATGGTGTGTTAGTGGTCCTTACCATTTAAAGCATTAAGAGAAATGGAAGAACATTTTGGATTTAAAGGTACCACCACATGGGAAAGTAAAAAGGATGCACCTTTCATTTGTTTTGAGGTTTGAGAGGGAGAGTTTGGTGGAGGCTGATGATGATGCCTCGTTTGGTGGAGGCTGATAATGATGCTTCGTTTATGTGCTGGTCGTATATTTTGATGCCAACCTGTAGGGTTTGGTTAGTGTTTCCGTAAGGCTATATCTAGTGGTTAGTTAACGTGAGTAAAAAGGTAGTGTTACTATACTAAGCATCACAAAGACAGTGACTTTGGTCACACTTACACTCACGCTCATTAGGGTGTGTAGTGGTGGTTAGTGACTGTAAGCAATTTTTTTAATAATTATTTAATCATTGGCATTAATTTTTTTTATATTTATATTTTGAGTGAAGTGCCATTTTCGTCGCTTTGGTTTGACCATTTTAGTCACTTTCGTTCAAAAACTTTTTTTTTAGCTTTTCCGTCCCTAACTTTTTAAAATCTAGGCATTTTCATCTAACTGACTAACTTCGTTAAAATTTTCACGTTAAATCAGGGACAATTTGGTCTTTTCAAAAATCCTTATTTTAACTCACTTTTTTTAATCTCTTTTTTTAATCCCCTTTATCAGTGTGGGTTTCCACAATCAACAATATATGTATATTAAAAAGTAGGTCATGAACCCTAATTAATCAGCGAGCTTTCAGCCTCCTACTCGCTCAAATCTACACAATCCAGTAAGTTCTCCATCATCTGCACACACACCGCGTCAATCGTATTACTAAAATAACGCCGGAGAGATAACAAACCTCCTTTGAGGAACAGACATGAAGCTTCAAATCCTGACGCGAGCAACAAAAGTTGAGATTCTTCCATGGACGGGAGTTGATTTGAAGTAATTTAGGTTGTGAAAGGCTACGACGGTGGAAGACGGAAAAAGTGCAAGGAAACGAAATCGCCGGAGGGCCTCCTTTGATTTGGAAGCCTTCATCGGTGGGATTATCTTGTACAACCTCCGAAATAGGGTTAGGGGGTGTTTTGAAGGGATGATTACTTCCCCCGATGGATTCAATTGGACGGATTTGTGAACAAAAAGAAATCGGGAAGAGGAAGCGGTGGGTAATTGGCGGCGATATCAGAGATAAGAGAGAAAGAGGGAGGCTCGAAGATGGTTAGCTCCACCACCTTCATATCCTCACCACCACCGCCGCCACCAGCCGGACCACCGTCTCCTTCTCCACCGCCACAGCCGCCGTCCTTCTGCTCTTTCTCATTCTCTTTGTCTTGGATAAA
The DNA here is from genome assembly GCA_023525975.1 of Smallanthus sonchifolius. Lineage (NCBI taxonomy): Eukaryota > Viridiplantae > Streptophyta > Magnoliopsida > Asterales > Asteraceae > Smallanthus > Smallanthus sonchifolius. The sequence goes on from CM042033.1 coordinate 77,119,356, forward strand.
AGGGATTAAAGAAAAAGGGTTAAAACAAGACTTTAAAAAAAGACCAAATTGTCATTTATTTAACGTTAAAATTTTAACGAAGTTAGTCAGTTTGATGAAAATGACTAGATTTTGAAAAGTCATGGACGGAAAAGCTAATTTTTTTATGAAAGTGACTAAAATGGCCAAACCACAAGAACGAAAATGACACTTTACTCTTATATTTTTAACATATAACTATTTTTAAACACTTAGATTATTAAAAAAACATAAAAAATACTAATATTATTTTAATTAAAAAAAACACAAAGTAAAAAAAGAAAAGGAAAACAATACTTCAATCATCACGATGCCTTCAAATATGTTCAACCAAATCCATTTTAAAGTTGTTATGAGTTTCTATATTGCGGATCATCTGACGGTCTGCTTGTTTCTCTTCTTCGCCGATCTCTACAAAAGTCGGGTAGTCACCTTCATAGTTTTGGCAAATCGGTCGTCCTTTATCCTCTAAAATTATGTTATGTAAAATCACGCAAGCATATATTGCGTTCTAAATTTTTTTCTTGTTCCAAATACGTGCCGGATTTCTCACCATATACCATTTTTTAAGACACATAATGCTCTCAATATACTTTTTTGCCGATTCTTGAACTCTTTTGAAATGTCAACGTTTATCATTGATCATCTTCTTGCGGACATGTAAATGATTTAGCAAACATAGCATATCCAGGATAAAAAAACGTCCGCAAGATAATACCCGTTCTTGTACTCCGTTCAATTGATATAAAACGAAGACCCGGGTGCAACTCCGTCTATGACGTCGTCAAAAATAGACGATTTATCTAAAACATTGATATCATTGTTTGATGCCGCAACACAAAAGAATGCATGCCAAATCCAAAGATCATGTAATGCAACGGCTTCAAACATTATGATTGGGTGTAGATGGTCTTCTCGTTAATTGGTGCTGACCTCACCAAGCACCGGGGTAGTTTTCCCACTCCTAGTGTGTGCAATTGATGATACCAAGCATCACTGGAAAGTCGTGGACGACTTCATGTACGTCGTTTATTTGTTGAACGCCACTCCATGTCGGTTTCCTTGAATATCTATTTTTGTAAAGATGAATCACACCTATACTCGTATAATAGTAAAACATGTAAATAATAATTCGATAAAATAATAATTAATTGTAAACGAAAGTTAGTGATACATTCACAAAAAATGTAAAGACTATCTTGTGAAGTTTTTTTCGCCATCTTCAAATAATCATCCCATGAGTCGCTGCTAGTGTTGTGCGCCAGTTGACGAATTACGAACGTACATTTTTGTAAAGCATTGAAACCTCTTTTACGTCTCACGTCGTACCTTTGTTGAAAATATTCAAACTCTCGCTTGATAACTTCAACTATTTGGACGAATAGTTGACAACTCATGTGAAAACGATGCCTAAAAGCTTTATCATCATACAATGGGTTGTCACAAAAATAATCTTGTATAAAACGACCGTTAGCAGCCTCAGGATCCCGATTAATTTGAACTAGTCATGTAATTGGACTTGAAGTTTCGATATGAAGAACTATAAATTGGACCATAGATTCAACCACACTAATGAAAATCTCATCGCACTCGGATGAATCCGACAATGAGGAAGACGAAGATAAAAAAATCCATTTGAAGATAAAAAAAAAATAGAAGTTGTTTAGTGTATCTGAGAGTAGGATGTGAGAGTTGTGAAAAAAAAATAGATGTGGTTTAATGTATTTATAAGATCAATTTTAAAATTAAAAAAATAACTCGTAAAAACTAGCCGTTTTAACGGCTATATTTGACCATCAATGGCTAACTCTGCTCCCCCGACGCTCGTTGCTCCCCTCACGATTCTCTCACAACGCGCCAGGCCACGCGGTGTGCCACACTCATGACTGTCTAGATGGCCTCACGCTCCGGTGCTCAAGCTCCCACTACACATATCCTAATAAGGTAGGGATTTAATTGTAATATTTTATTCGACCGTGACCTAATAGTTAAAAGTAGGACTTAAGTTTCAATTCGTATTATAAATTTGAAGTTCCAATTTTACAAGAGTTGTCCATTTGTCCAATACTCATCATCTAGTTAGATAGCCAAAATATTATATGAACAAAATAACTTGATGGTAGCTATGTTTTACTCGGGGAAAAAGTACAAGTGATTAGGGCTGTTTAAGTAAGTCATGGCTTGAAGCTTGTTTAAAAATAGCTCGTTTGAAGCACGTTCGAAATCGGCTAGTATATTTCAAGCTTAGGTAGGCTCGCTCGTTTGGCTCGGTAACCATGCATGAGATATTATTTTTTTCTTTTTGAACTTTGTTTTAAATAATAATTTATGTTTTTAACTATAAAAGTATCTTATGTTGAAAAATAATATTTTTAAAATTTATTTAGAAATGTTTAATATATGTTTTTTGAATTTTTTCTACATCCCTATTCAAATTAAGTCGAGCTGCTCGAGTTCAAGCTTAGATTTTAGCATGGTTATATAAATTCGAGCCAAGCTCAAGCTAACCTTGATTTGACTCGGTTCAGCTTGTTAATAACACTATTAACTCATGAGGAGTTTCATGTGCATGTTGCTTAAACCATAAGTTGTGGAAATAAAAAACATCTGTGTGGATTTAAACCGGGTAGATTTAATCAGTCAAGGACTAGACAACACGATTACCATAATACAAAAGAATAAATTACAAAAAAATGTCTTAGGCCATCCGGTATACCAGTTAAAAGCACGGCGTCGTCCCACGTGGATGACAAAATCACGCCGTGATTGCCACCCAACACCGCCCCCTCGTTTGTAGTATAACGCCGTAGTTCCCCTCCGTGATTTTTTTCAATCCATTAAATTGATTCTCTCAAAAAAATATTACCGTATTTGAACGGTAATATTTTATATCATTTGAAAAAAAATTAATTAATAATTATTAATATTATTTTTACTCACTATAAATACCCAATTTTACTCTATATATTTTCACGCATTTCTACTTCTCTACTCTTCTACTAACTAATCTTCTACTTTTCTACCAAAAAATGAGTAACGATCCGAACCAACACTTTTGAGCTCAATACGCGGCTCGTGATAACGCCTTCATGGCCACCCAAATGAACCAAAACTTTCCACCCAACCCAAACTTTCAACCCAACCCAAACTTCCAACCTAACCCAAACTTTCAACCCAACCTGAAAATTTTTAACTACCAATCACCAATGTCCCAACCAGGTACACCACTTGACTTCGTACCGGAAACTCAAAAAATGCCACAAGAAACCGTGGCCGATACTCAAAATGTTTCACAAAAAAAAGGAAAAGGAAAGTGTCGCAAGAAACGTTGGTGGCGATGCACCAATTGGTTATTGGGAGATTTGTAGGCAATCGTCTAAGTGGCAAACATTATACGTTGCCCCCACCCGAACCGGCTCGTCCAAAAAAAGAATATCAACCGACATCGACGCTAGTCCGGGTGCGTCGGATGGTAGATCTTTCTACGATATCAACGTAGATGCACCGGAAGACGTGGAAGAAATACCCCGCCCGACTGGGAAGAAAAAAGCAAAAGCCCAATCAACGGGCTCGGGTTCGGTTTCACGTCACGATGAAATCGGAGAGAGAATGGTGGAACAAATGACAAGATTTAACAACGCCTAAGACGAGATGATGGATTGGAAACAAACAAAAAAATCGATCGAAATTCTTGACATGGATCTTGATTCACTATCCACCGCGCAACGTTTTTTGATCGAAAAAAAAACAAAAGAAGATCAAAGAACGTCATGGTATCCCGTAGGTTTTAGTTATGTATTTTTTTTTATTAATGTTTTTTTAGTAATGTATTTTTTTTATTAATGTTTTTTTAGTTGTTTGAATTAATGGTTTATTTTAGTAATGTTATTTTAATTAATGTATTTTTTTTGATTAAATATTATGTTTTTTTAATTTAAATGAAAATTAAAAAAATGATATTTAATTATCACACCACCACAATCACACGGGTATACCCCTTGCTTAGTGATGGGTGGTGTGATAATGAGGATAGTGACGTGGAGCCACGTGGCGTGCACTTTATTATCACACCACACCACAATCACATGTGTATACCCCATGCTCTTAGAGTATGGGGTATACTCTCACTTGACACTCCCAAGTGAGAGTAACTTTTCTGCCACGTGGGCGACACGTAAGCTTGGTTGGTTCCTCACTTGGCAAGGGAAATACCCAAATGAGTGAGATACCACATATTTGACCATAGGGGACCCACCTAACACTCACATTTCTTCCTCCTTTACGCGTGAAACAGTTCACGGGGGCTCCCTCACCCCCCATGCACTACTAGAAAAAAGTTTGTTTCCTACCAAAAATTTCCGACGCAAAAATTCTGTCGGAAATTGCGACACATTTGCGACTAACTAGTGACGAAAACGAAAACCCCAGTGTTTGTCGCAAATGTGTCGGAAATTGCGACAAATTTGCGACAAAATAAACGAAAATCTTAAAAATTATAATAAACATACCCTTTTTATGTAATTATAAAGGTTTTGTCACAAATCTGTCGCAATTTGCGACACATTTGCGACAAAAACGTTATTAGTTCCAAAACCTTATCAGAAAAACACTTTTTAAATATAATTAATTGATTTTGTCACAAATGTGTCGGAGAATTCCGACACAATTCCGACAAAAATGTTTTTTAATTTCCTTTTAATTATCAAAAAGGTGTTTTAATTTTGTTGTCATTAAATTTATTTTTAAAAACAACTTTTTATTTTAAATATATAAACATAATTATTTATATTATTATGATTAGTATTAGTATTATTATAAACATAGTGATATTAATAATCATATTTATAAAGTTTTATAATAATAATAACAATAATTAATATAAAATCAAATAATTAATATTGCGTCGGAAAAGTGTCGGAAATTTCCGACACAATTCCGACAAAAGGTTTTTTTTTGTATATCTTGGATCACATACAGAAAGATCCCGAAGGAAGTAAAAGCCAAAATGTTTAAAAACTTTGCGGTAATGTATCAATTAATTATTTGTATATCTTATACATATTTGTTTTATCTTTACATTTTTAACTTTTAACTTTTATTTTTTATAGACGGCTTATACATTGGATCCAACAGCTGAGCGTAGCAACTATGAAGCATTTATTAACGTGCAGAAGGACCGTTATAGAGATATCTTGCATGAGTTTAAAGTACAAGCTACTATTAATGCTAGGCTAGACGGACATGAGATCGCCGTAGGTAATTACAAAGAATTCAATATAATTCGTGATTATTGTCCCAAAGGTATCTCTGAGAGCGTGTGGCGAGGGATGTGTCAGGTAAGCGAGTTAATACATTATTCTTTTAATATTTTATTATTTTTTACATGATTAAAGTATATTTTTAATCTTAATAGCAATGGGACAATATAGAATGGCGGAAGAAATCGGAATGCGGGGCAAGAAATCGTGCCAGCGCCGACAGTGGTGGCAAGACATCCCGGCATACAGGCGGGTCGATAGGATATGATGAGCATCGTATCCGATTGGTAAGCTAATCTTATTTGTAAATTTTAGTAATTGTTTGTACTTTACACTTATTACATTAACTATACTCTATATTTACATAGAAAAAAATATGGGGTAAGGATCCGACTTATAGAGAACTTTTCCTCTATACCCACCTCGACAAAGAGTCCAAGACAAAGCTTTTAGCCCGAGAGCTTAATATTAATGGAGCGGAGGGGATGGTGTTTATTACAGATAAATCCAAAGCTGCATATGTAAGTTATCTCTATCATTCATTTAACATTCAGTACAGTAACTCGCGTCGTTTTAATAAACCGTAGGAGGCGTATTTAAAAGAGATGAGAGAGGTGTACGGGTCGAACTTTACCACAGATGATCCTGATGTGTGGTTACGTGTTCAAGGAGGAGGTAAAAGGACCCGGGTATTTGGGATCGGATCTTCGGATCTAAATTATGTTGTGACCGGGACACCATCATCCTCTTATGGGACTGGACCCTCATACACCGACTACATGAAAGCGCAAGAAAAGGTTTGTTTTTTTTATTATAATTATATGTTGTTTGTAGGGGTATTCATGATTCGGTTTAAAACCGGCCATTGGTTTGGTTTTGCGGTCGATTTATTTTCTTATCTTTTGGTCGATCGGCTAGTTTCAAAATTCAAAACCGTAGTAGATGGTTTGGTTTACGGTTTAAACCCAAAAACCGGCCAGATGTTGAAAACGCAGAATAAGGAGTAATAATGAACCTTATTGTCCGGTCATATTCAGTTTGAAAAATGGATGGTAGAGGTCTTTCCCGGTTGATATGACTGTTTTTAGCATAACTAAACTGAAATGAGTTAATTAATCAATAAAGTATCGAATATGATAATAAAATTAGAGCAAAGTCTTATTTTATCAACCATCAAAATGGACCTTATTTCTGCTGGGGTCAACCTTATGATATTTCTCAGGCTGGCAAACTGGGCGGGTCGGGGGCGGGTCGGGCGGGTTCGGGTCACGGATCATAACGGGTTCGTGTCAATACGGGTTAGGAGCAAAATGACTTCGTGTTTAGTTCTGACAATTACTCATTGGTTTCACTCTAACAAAAGTTATACTACTGTATAGAAATCCCTTTTCTACTTAATAGCACATACTTAGTACCCCAAAACATGTCCATAGGGAAGTTTATACAAATATATAGTAGCATGCTGCTTCTGTCTCCACTTAGGAACACGGTACCAAAATGTGTAGTTTTAGACTCAAACTGAAATCAATTTGAACTAATTTTAAGTTAACAAAATTTTATGATATTTGATCATTTTGACCCGTTGACTTATTTAAGGTGACCCAAATTAATCCATTGAATATTTGAGGTGACCCAGATTGACCCGTTGACTAATTTAAGGTCACTCAAATTAACCCATTGGCTAATTATGTGTTGTTTGTTTACTAATTATTATATATGTTTTAACAAACTTTTAGATTCAATATTTGGAGGCTCGGTTTGAATCTGAAAAACAAACAATGGAGTCTCGGTTTGAATCTGAAAAACAAACAATGGAGTCTCGATTTGAAGCTGAAAAACAAACAATGGTGGCTCTAGTTGCAAGTGAAAGACAAGAAAGGGAGGAGTCGCAACGACGAATGCAGGAAAGTTTTAAAAAAGAAATGGAAGAGTTTATGAGAAAACTTTCGTCCTCCCGGTAGTTAGCAGTAGCTTTTGAGATATTATATTAGACATATATGTTAGTTGTAGTTTAAACAAACTAAACTATGGTTATTGTAATGTATACGTTTGAAATGACGGTTATTGTGTTTGTTTTGTAAAACAGGTTTTTGATTTTGATTTTTTCTGCATTTTTGTAGCTGAAAAAATCTGGATTTTATTTGTTTTTCTGGAATTTTTTTATTTCAATAAATAAATTAAAAAAAAATATTTTTTTAAATTCTGTCGGAAATGTGTCGGAATTTTCGACACATTTGCGACGAAAACGTTATTTTGTTTTATTAAATACATATATTAAATTATTTAATTTTATTAAAAAACCGTCGGAAATGTGTCGGAAGTTCCGACAGATTTGCGACAAAGAGTTTATTTAATTTTCTGCTTTATTAAACAAATAAATAAATATATTAAATCATTTAATTTTATTAAAAACAAATCCGTCGGAAATGTGTCGGAAATTTCCGACACATTTGCGACAAACCTTGTTAATAAAAATAAATAATAATAATAGTAATATTATTAGAAAAGTAAAGTTAATCCTAATAATTATAATTAAGAATGTGTCGGAAATGCGTAGTAAAGTCCGACGCAATTTTTTTGTCGCAAAACTGTCTCAAATTGCGTCGGAATTTTGTCGCAAATATTTTCCGACGAGGGTTTTTCTGACAAAACGTTTTTGTCGCCAATTTGTCGGAATTTAGTGTTTCCGACGCAATTGCGACGAAATGTTGCGTCGGAAACACGTTTTTTTCTAGTAGTGATGCGATAGGGGGCGGTGTTCCAATGGTGGTCATGGCGTGAAGAAACTCACGGGGGTTATCCGTGAGGGTATACCCCATATGCTTATTAATGCCTAGAATATTATAATTGCGTCTCCACACTTCAACAATTATAATATTCGTCTTGTTTGTTTTTCTTATGATTTACCCTCACATGCTTCCCGCTTGAGATCATTTTGGTCAGTTGTCTCTACAATTCGTACATATGCTTCACTTTATTCATCATCTTCAACCTCTCCATGTGGTTTATGATGTATCAAACCCACTAATTTTTCTTGGGGAAATCTAGATTGATAACATATATAAAAGCAATATAACTTCGAGTCAAAATAATCATAACTAGACAGTGTTCAACTAGACGTATCACAATCAGGCTAAATAGTTGAGGCTTTGTCATTTTAAAGGGGACAAAACCTTCTTGGTTACATATCGTTCCCTATGGTTTCAACAAAGTTATGAAAGGCGACTTCAATAATCATTTTAGGTGTGAGCCAACCCATCACGATGGATTATGCGAGTTTGTGCACCAAAACGAGCACCAATACCTAGAGGGAGTTGGGTTCTCCTCCGACAATCAAATGCGTTCACCCTTCTTCGGCCTTTGTTATCTTTAGTGAGTCCACCACTGTGACGCCTCTACCTAACGTCAACTCCAATGAATCCATCACCATGCCTCTGTCACCTACTTGATAACTCCCATTAATCTACGAAACAATAAAACAATGATACATGCTCCATATTTGGCCTTGACCAAATGGGATGGAACCATTACTATTATTTATCCAATACTACACTCCGAGTGTGTTTTTATATCTTTTCTATATTTCACGAGACTCATGTCAAATTAAGATAAGTCCTTTAATTACTTATCATTCGTTCTTGCACCCACAAGTGCATTTCAAGTTTTTAATAACTTTCATGTGACCCATTTCTTAAATCATTTAACAATTGCACATGTGTGTGCATTTCAATACGAGCTATTTTCACCCGGTTGTGATTCACTGTAGTGTCATCGCACTAGTAAATGAAACCTCTTTTCACGGTTTACCCTATTACAATGGTTCTTTTTCACTAAATTCGATATTTTACAGTAGATATGATCATCATAGTGGCTATTCCACCCATGACATTAGTATCGTTTCAAAATCATCACCATTACTCTATTCATTTGGTTATAGTGTTTTTTTACTTATATATAATTTTTTACCTCGAACATTTCACTAATAATATTAAGTGTGTCATTGGTTACTTAATCACAATTTGCATAAGATGTAACATCATCTGAGATTCTTTATCCTTGTGGTAACTTACAGTGGCGGACCCAAAAAAAAATTTTATGGGTGTCAGAAATTTTCGGTGTTTGGATGTTTATTAAAAGAGATTTTTTTAAAGTTAGGTCATTGAATTTTTAACTAGATTGAGTTGGGTCATCGAACTTTTTTCACCGAATTGAGTTAGGTCACCGAAATATTTTGAGTTGAAATTTTTTTGCCGGATTAAAATCCGTTCATTTAAGTGTTCATGTTTGTTCGTTTAAAGTTAAACGAACTAACACGAACAATCATAGTTTGTGTTCGTTTGGTTCGTTTACAGGCCTAGAGGAGGGTTTTACAAGGCTGGTTAATTGTTTAGAAATGAACAGAAGGACTTAGAGTAAATGGTTATTGGGTTAAATGGTTAGTGACCTAATGAACTTAATTGTTTATAAGGATTAATAGGTAGGTTTAAATAACTAAATAATTTATAATAAGTTTAGTTTTGTCAGTTAGTTTATAACAATTAATAAGTTTATATTTGTAAAATTTTAAATTAATTTTTTGAGTGTCGTTTTGGTCAAAAAAAATTTCATAAGGGTTGATGTCAAAATTTCATAGAGATCGCTCGGGATTAGATCGTATATATAACAAACAATTTTTTTTTTCATGGGGATTGGTTACTTATCATTATCATTAAACAATGATAAATATTTATAACCAACTAAGCTAATCTAACTTTGTGATTACTTTTCATCAATCATCAATATTTCACCAACTAAGTTTAACTAGTTGCGGTTACTTATCATCACCAACGAAACTTATCTAATTTATGGTTACATATTGTTCCCATGGTTTCAACAAAATTATGAAAGACGACTTCAACCATCATTTCAGATGTGAGCCAACCCATCATGATGGAGTATGTGACTTTGTGCACCATAATAAACACTTTAACCTAGAGAGAGTAAACTTATCTTTGGGATTACTTTTGAAAACTTATTATTAATTTTTTTAAAAAGTTAATAAGGAGTTTTCAAAAGTAAGTGAAACTTACTTCTTTAAAACTCTTTATTTCTTTTTATTTTTTCATCTCCTTTTATTTTACCCAAACAAAATTTTAACTTATTAACTTTTAGGAGCTCAAAAATTAATCCCAAACATGCCCTAAGAGTTAGGTTATCCTCCAACAATCAAAAGTGCTCACTCTTCTTTAGTCACCCTTTCCCAAATATAAGTGGTCCTTACATGTTTAATATCAACCAATTCCCATTTCACTGATTTACAGTTTCATAGTGACAGGTTAAGAGTCCAATTAACAAAACCTTTAAGTTTTCAACATGTTGACCGATCCTAACCCATTTTCACCAAAAATCATATTTTAGATCAGATTCCTCAATTAACCTTATATACATTCTTCAATATGTATTTGTACTACTTAGTGTTATAGTTAGCATAATTGTCCCTCAAATTGATCAAAATCACCCTCAAGTCAAATTTGTCAAAATTCACAATTTCATGAGTTTCATCGTTCTTAATTTTTTTCAGTTTAAAAGCATGATTTGATCTTTCTAAGCACAACTAATAGTGTTATTAAATATGCTTAATCAATAATTTTGTGTCTCACATAACTATCTCTAAAAATTTCATTATGGATTGATCCCGACACATTTCAACAAATTTCAATTTACATGCATGTAATTTTATTAGATTCTAAAACTGCAACATCCAAAAACCTTGCTGTAATATATCGAGAATATTTTTGATGCAGGAGCATCCATGGATCTTAATACGGGTATTCAGTCAGTGGAATAAGTATTCACTAAGCGGGTAATTTGATTTGGGTATCAATCCATCCGGATGTTTTAGGGCTCACTGGGTCGGATGGAGGGTTCGAGAAGGCATTGGATAATCTCAAGATTATCATTATCTTTTAGCTATTGAGTTTATTTGGATTTTAAATTGTATAGATTTGATTTCTTACTTTAGCCAATTGTATTATAAATTAGGGTTCTAGGTTATAGTTATATTTTAGTTTTTTTGTTGATTATTGAATATCAAATTCTTTAAGCTTCGTCCACCGAATCATTCAGTTGAAATCCATTGGTTGAACTCGATTGTTCTTGAGCCATTTAAATCACGCATTCGTTTGCATCAAGTGCTATAAAAGCTTTTGGTTGTCAAATGGCTTTGTGTGGAAGAAAAGACCCTCTTGTTTGTAGATCCACTGAAAAAGGTAACAACATAGTCATTCACAACCCACGTGCTTGTGGTGAAGGCCGACCTCCTATTCGCAAAATCGCCGACCTAGGTAGCGGAAGAATGGATGCCGACATACAGGATTTTGAGATCAAACGACCCAGGAGACGAGTCTGAGATCTAAAGTTGCAACAAGTGATTAAACAGCTTCGACAAAAGATCCGGTATCTCGAGTTGCAAAAGGAAGAGCGTGTGGAGGAAACTGAATCGGGAATCATCATCGGGAACGATGAAAACAAGGAAGAGAAGGATCCTTCATTCCATTCCTAAATCTGGTCCTATGAACCAACCGATCCAGAGGGCGAATCGAAAGATGAGCTCAAGTTTGATGAAGATGGAAGTGATGCTGATGAGGATGAATATGGAAAGTTCGATGATGGTCGTGCATGGGTTTCCAAGGCCTTGAACATGGACTTTGTTCAATAGGGTGAGCCATTGTATGACGTTGTGGGTGCATTGTCACAGGACAGTGGCATGGAGCCAAGGACGAGCGGGAATCCATCAAATGGCATTGTGGGACATGAGATGAGTAACCGGGCCGACCGTGTTATGGTTAGGCCAGATGCTTTTAGGCTAGAAGGGGTTTGTAGCATATGTGGGCTTGGAACGGGTTTGACAAAATGGATGGGGGCTAATTGGGGTTGCGGGTGTTCAGCTAGATTGGGCTCCCAAAACGACCTCACTAGTGTTGTCCTCATTAAGCCGAGTGTTGTTTGGCTGACACACACCAGACCAAGGGAAAAGGAGAGCCAGTCTTTTTATTTGGGCTTAGTATGGAGTGGGTACCCGTTAAAACGAGCGGGTCATGCACGAGTTTTAAGAGACCCTGAGGTAATCAAAGAGACACCCACTTTGTCTCTTCGCCTCCCTCTATTTCGGGTATTTCAAAGGGTGGGGAGTATCACCCTTGGTCTTCCCATCTATCTCTCCAACCGAGCTTAGGGTCTTTAGACAAGGGTCAAGGGGCGATAGCGAAGAAGGCGGGAGCCTTCGTTGGGCTTGATCAGGTCACAGCGAACATGGCGAAAAAGGCATCGAGGGTTTCCGACGGTTGCGAGGCGTTCCATCAATGACGGTGGTCAAGATTTGTGTGAGATGATGGATTAGAAGGCGAAGTCTTCGAAATGTATTCCTTCTAACCCTCCTACGTGCCCCTACAAAATAGGGTCACGAGTTGTTTGGGTTTTGGATTATACTTCACCGACACGGTCCATACTAGCTGAGTCCAGTCTCGTGTCTAGGGCAATGAGGTTGGTGTCCTCACACGGGTTAGGGTTTCAACTCGTTTCGCGGATACGATCGTTGGGGAATTGGGTACTGCTCCGGCTGAGTTCACTTGTTATCTCATCGGTGGGTGGGGTGGTCGTCTCTCGAGTCATGTTTGGGTGTGGGGATTGGTTCAGTTCTTTCGAGAGTGGTTTTGGGGTTCATTAGAAGGTATTGTTTAGGATTGCATTGGTCTCAACGAGGGTTTGGTATGGTAGTTGGGTAAATAATGTTATCGGCCCGTGGGAATTTCACGACACCCACGTTATTGGAACTCGAGGTTTGGTGGACTCGGTGTTGGTAGTGTTGATCCATGGCAGGAGTCGAGTGATTCTGATAGGCTTCGGGGTTTACCTCGCATGGATTGGGGAGTTTTGTTGGGTTAAGACGTGGGGTGAACTGAAGGACCAGCTGACCGGAGTTGTCTCTATCGTGTGGTTTGTATGCCGATATTGCTCTTATTGGATGCAAGAGGAAGAAAAAGTGTTTTGCAGACTTTGGAATTGCACCCATGCGAGTCAATGATCATTATTGGGGTAAAACAAATATTTTCATACACCTAAGGTACAACCCATCGAAATAAGTTTGCTTAGTCTTATAGATATAGGAAATACAACACAACACAATCCTGGGTTTTGTGGTATTTGTTTACGAGAGGAAGCACCGAAATCTTACATGAAGATTATATAACATTGTTCAACATAAATAATTGTGCATCAAAATATCAAGCGACAAATCATGGACTTTACAAGTTATGAGCAATTATCACATAAGATTGGCACCCGTCACTTAAAGGATATATAAATGAGGTGAGTATTATTCATGTTGCACTCTTTTTCCCTTCGCTAAGTTTTGTCTCATTGGGTATTCTTAATAAGGTTTTTAGCGAGGCAACTTAACTTATCCAGAAGTATCAGGGGGAGAAATACGTGCTACACTGTTTTTTTCTTGGCTATGGTTTTGTCTCACTGAGTTTTTCTGAAAATGTTTTTAACAAGGCAACATCATCAAGCGTATTAAAAGAATAATAAACTATCTTCTTTTTATCACATAGATAGTCAAGGGTGAGTGTTATAAATATATTAGTATGGTGACTATCCATATTTCTAACTCCTATATCACCATTTATATTTGTATAAATGTTATAGCCCTATAAATAGGAGCTCTTGTATTTGATATTTCAAAATGAATGAATTCTTCTATTCTCCATTATCTCTTTCTCTCTATAATCTCTATAATATTTGTTCATATGTGTATACTTTTTACATATTGGATGCTAATAGTCTATTATTATACAATAAAATAAGTATTAGAGTTGGGTTAAACTAAGAATGAGATTTTTCCTAAAAAGTACATGTTTAGGCATGGTGTTTTTTAATTTTTAAATATGTTCACAAAAATAAAACATAAACACCATGCCTAAAATCAATAACATCATGCCTAAACATATACTTTTTAGACAAAATCTCATTTTTAGTATAATCTACCCCTATAAATATAAATATATATATATATATAACATTTATTAACTGTTAAACAGTGATTTTATTAATAAATCTTTATGTAAAAATTAAATGAAACAATGTATATTGAACAAGTGACTTTTGGCTCAATGGTTGCTACTTGCTACCAAATTGCCCGGATTTGATTCTCCACTCCACTTTTTCTTTTGGTTTTTCACGTGCGGGGCGTACTTTTTGACATTCATGATGATTTTATATTTACAATTTTAGCCCTTTGTGATAAAATAAACTACATAAGACCTCCTTTATTTATGACAAGTTGGCATTTAGCCCTTTTGAGTTTTGATTTTACAAGTTTTCCAATCGACTTTGTCACTTCAAAACATAACCAAATTAAGAGGAATTGAATGGAATATGTTCCCAATTTAAGCTATAACCGAATTTCGTCTATTATGATTGTATAATTTATATGTTTGTTTTTTTATATCAGAATCGAATTATTATTTTACTTTCAATTATTTAAAACCGTGATGGTAATTTTTGTTTTGTTTATTTAGAACCCGTGTAATATACACGGAGTGAAAAATATCAATACATAAAATTCTTAAATCTTTATGTAAATATTTTACATGTGTTAAAATGTATTACATATATCAATGATAGAAAACAAAATCTATACTATATAATAATGGGGTAACTTTACACAATAGTAACCAAGTTTCTCAAATGTTCCATTTAAGTCACTCAAAGTTTTTTTGCCCCTCTAAAGTCACTCAACTTTCAGTAGGTGTTCCAATCCTATGTAATATTTTTATAAATGTTTAAATTTTTTAAAATTGAGTGAGATAAATGAAACATATATGAATCTTGTTTACTATTTAGCAATTATTTTTTTTCCAATTCGACTTAAATATAACAATTTTGAAACTTGTTTATTATTTGGTGAATTTTTTTCTTCACTATTACATCCTATTTTAAATTAATTGAAATAACATTTTCACTTATTGGTAACTAATATTCATATATATTTCCAGGCTCGGTCCCAAGAATTCTCAAAACGTTTTGGGCCAGGGACATGTAAAAAAAATCCGAGCCTCTAAAATAAAAAGTCAATAATCATATATAAAAAAATCCAAAACACATATATATATATAATTTTTTTTTTTAAATTTCGGGCTTCGGGGGGTGTCGGGCCTGGAGCGGTAGCCCACTCTGCCCCCCTATGGGCCGGCCCCGTATATTTCATTTGCCTCATTCAATTTTAAAAAATTTAAACATCTAAAAAAATATTACATAGAATTGGAACACTTAGTGAAAGTTGAGTGATTTTAGAGAGAAAAAAAACTTTAAATGACTTAAATGGAACACTTGAGAAACTTGGTTACTATTTGATGAAGTTTTCTCTATAATAAATAAAGGTTTTTTAATGACACATTTCGCCTCCATATTCATTCTCATCATTTTTTTCACGCCACTCTCTCTTAATAAATACACTTTCTATCTTTTAATAATAATATATTTTTAAAGAAAATACAAATTATACTAATAAAACACATTTATTTTAAATTATCTCTTATTATACATAGCTTTAAAATCTAATTATGTAACTTTTATTTTCAATCAAATAGTAAATGAAAGTCATATTAAATTAAATAGTAATTAACGTATTTTCGAAACCCAATTATATATTAATTTTTACATATTTTGAAATTTGTTTTCAATCCTAAGTATATGTAATACATTTTTACACCTGTAAAATACATACATAAAGATTGATAAAATACATACATAAAGATTGAAGAATTTTATGTATTGATATTTTTCACCCAGTGTGTATTACACGGGTTCTAAGACTATCCGTAGTACACAACGTGAGAGGGAGGCGTGGTGCCACCTCACCCACCAAGGGCGTGGAACACCGCGCCGAGGGTGGGTTAGCATGGGCGTGAGTCGGTCCAGGTGGTGGTGTTCACGGCGTGGTGGGGAGAGAAGAGTCAAAATAGCCGTTGGGTTTTGTTGGGTTTTGGTCAAAATAGCCGCTGGGCTATTAAATAAAAAAAATTAATTAATCTATATATATATATATATATATATATATATATATATATATATATTACAAACCAATTATCAATTACCAATTCTTTAAAAACCTACACTCTATATACTGCTATATACTCTCTATATGTTTCAAGTTCCAATGGATTTATCTTCGTCATCGGATTCATCATCCGACTCATCGGATGGTGAAGAGCCTTTCGTGAATGCGGTTCAAGCGTCAGTGATATCGAACGAGCATTCGGTGTCTTAAAAAAGAAATGGCATATAATTAGTCATCTCGCACGTATGTGGACGAAAGACAAAATTTGAAATGCAATTTGTGCTTGTCTGATAGTACATAACATAATTATAGAAGATAAATGGCGAGCTATCTGCACCGATTATGAAGAGGACGAGCCGACTAATATAGAAATAACAAACGAACAGAGACAAGCAAACCGTCGGATAATCTGTTGTTCGGAAACTCATACAAGCCTTAGAACTGATCTGATAGAGCATCTATGGAGTAATAGTAATTGTCATTAGGTTTTTTATTTATTTGTTGTTTGTAATCCAATTTATTAATTTAAATTATGTTTTTTATTTATTTGTTGTTTGTAATCCAATTTATTAAATTAAATTATATTTTTATTTATTTATTTGTGATTTAAAAATAATAATTATGTAATTATTACAAAACTTTTCACCCTCACCCTACCATTACACATCTGGGTGAAGGTGATGGTGAAATCTGACATAGTCTACGTGGCGTGGGGTGTGCTCTCACCTTCACACTAGTACTGCGGATAGTCTAAGCTAGTTCAAAATATGTTAAAATTAATATATGATTGGGTTTCGAAAATAAGTTAATTAATATTTAATGTAATTTGATTTTCATTTATTATTTGATTGAACATAAAAGTTATATAATTATATTTTAAAGTTTCTTATAATAAGAGATAATTTAAAATAAACGTGTTTTATTAGTATAATTAATATTTTATTTAAAAATATGTTATTATTAAAAGATAAAAGTGTATTTAATAAGAGAGATAGGCGGGAAAAAAATGATGAGAAAGAATATGGAGGCGACACGTGTCATGAAGAAACCTTTATTTATTAGATAGTATAGATATAGATATAGATGTATGTGTATATATACTTTTATTGGCTTATTATTTTTCATATATATATTCATGTTTATAAATTAGAAATGCATTTAAAACTATCTATAGTCGTGTGGGTGGTATGGGGGCGTGGTGCCACCTCACCCACCACGGGCGTGGAACACCGCGCCAGGTGGGGGTGAGGGTGGGCGTGGTGGGGGCAAGGTGGTGGTGGTCACGAGCGTTGGTGGGTGGGGAGGCCGAGAACTAGTCTTATTTCATCCAATTCCTCTCTTGTAACCCTCGCCTCACCATTACACACCTGGTGAGGGTGAGGGTGAGGGTGAGGGTGAGGGTGAGGGAAGCCGGTGTCTATGTGGCGCAGAAAATCCATCACCTTCACCCTACCATTACTAATAGTCTAATACAGAACAATAATCTTAGCGCACGTGGTTTTAACCATTTAAGACTATCCGTAATGGTAGGGTGAAGGTGATGGATTTTCTATGCCACGTTGACATTGACTTCCCTCACCCTCACTCAGGTGTGTAATGGTGGGGTGAGAGTGACCAGAGAGGAATTTGATGAAATAATCACTTTTCTCGGCCTCCCCACCCACCAACGCTCGTGACCACCACCACCTTGCCCCCACCACACCCAACCTCACCCCCACCCCGTGCGGTGTTCCACGCCCGTGGTAGGTGAGGTGACACCACGCCCCCACTACCATCCTCCCATTACCCACAGCGTAAATATATTTTGTTATAATTCTCTTTTTTTTTTAATTATTGTTCACGATGCTCATGCTTATATTTGACATCTTCTTTAACCGAAATGGAAATTTTTTACAATTATGAAACTATATGTTTAAAAACAGATTTTTCTTTTTCTAATCTAACCATATATTAATTTTTGTCATAACTTCTCTTTTGTTTTTCTTATGATTGTTAGTTTATTTTTTAATTATTTATAAGAGTAACTAATAAAGATAAGAAATTGATTTCAGGGAATTATATTATTAAAGGTGGCATTATTATTAGTTAATTACAATATATATTAACGTTTATTAACAGTGCCGTACCTAGAAAACTTAAATGACGATGTTATGATATATATTTTTATATTCATTTTAAATAATATATAAACAATTTTAGTGGAGGTTAAACTTCAAGGAAATAACAACGCTAGAGACGCGGTTGGTATAAATGTGAAATCCTCTACTACCCTCTAAGGGTCAATGGAATGACGAATTCGTCATCCATTATCATAATAATATACATAGTTACTATCGATGTAAGGCACATGTTGATAAATTTTAGGTATATTACGACTTTATCTTTTGGTTACACGGCCGCACCTTTTGTATATTAAACATAATATTACTGTAAATAGTTTTTAATACATATACATGTTTTCCGCTGTATCACGCGGGGTACAATTACTAGTTATGTATATAGGGGACGGTTCCACTAATAAGTGGTTTTTCGCTAAGAAATTATAAGAAATGGGTCAAACGAACTCCGATTGAGCTCATTCCAGCGGCGTTGGAACCGTCTCATCGAACTCTAACCTGGACCCAAAAACCTAAACCCCCCTCCACCCGCACACCCAAAAACCTAAACCCCCCCCTCCAACCCTACCCCGAAAAGCCTAAAACCACCACCCCCCACCCCCAAAAACCTAAACTCCCCCACCCCACCCCCCAAAAAACCTAAACCCACCCCCACCTACCCCCAAAAACCTAAACCCCCCACCCTCACCACCAAAAAAAACCTAAACCATAAAATCTAAACCGTAAGGATAAACCATAAGGCTAAAACTCTAAAATTCAAACGTAAAATCTAAACCTTAAAAGCTAAACCCTAAAATCTAAGATGGTAGAGTTCGACGAGACGGTTCCAACACCGCTGGAATTAGCTCAATCGGAGTTCGTTTGATATCGTTTCTTAAGGTTTTTGTCATTTCTTAGCGAAAAACTAATTCTTATTTGATACTCCCTGTATGTATACATATTAAATAATTTTAATAATATGCGTGCTTATTCATTATCAAGCAAATATGAAGAATTATATAAGAAAATGAGTATCATGTATAATATTTTTCTCACCCTACTACCCCTCCCCGGGACAATCAACGTTTTTCTACCAAGGCTAATATCACCAGCTTTGTTAGTGTGAAGCTCACTATTCTGAAAACTATAGGGCTCCTTGACCACATTTCCTAGTCTAGAGTATGTATACTAGAAATTTAGAATTTCATCACGGTATCAGAGCATTCAAGTGCTCTTGGTGACCAAAACATTTCCGTTTAAAATTTGAATTTCTTTTACAAATCAGGCATCGAACCTTAATTTTAAAAACTGGACTAAAAATTGCAACAAAGGTTTTCTTCCACCACTAAACATCTTCACTATGATGGTACTCCCGAACTCACTCATGGCGCTATGCGCAAGTTTCTGTCTGATTCGGGAATCACCTATTGTATCACTTACCCGTATACCCCTTAACAAACCGGGGTGGCTAAACGCAAAAATCGGCATCTATCGGAAATGCCTTGGCCCTTACTTTCTCATGCCAACTTATCAAAACTCTACTGGTATGATGCCTACGCGACGTCATCCTTTCTTGTAAATTGTCTACCTTCTAAAAATCTTGTTAATATATCCCCTTATAAACTTCTGTTTCATTCTAAACCTATCTACACTCATCTACGCATGTTTGGTTGCCTATGTTACCCCTTTCTTGGTGACGCCCGTCCATATGAACTCTCCCCAAAGTCTATAGAAAGTATTTTTCTAGGCTATGCTCCAAACCATCATGGGTATCTATACCATGATCCCCACTCCGGGCACACCTAGACTTCTCGAGATGTCGTTTTTCATGAGTCTATCTTCACCCTTCCCTCGCCTTCCTCTGACCCTACCACTACCATTCCTCATGTTTCTATCGTCTCCTCCCCCACAACATCCTCACCCCAACCATCACCTACCCCATCTCCCCTTCCACTACCAACAGCACCACCGCCACCACCCCCGCCCCACCCCCTTTTCAGGATCCATCCATCTGATGATTACCCACACTTGTGACCACACTTGTCGCCCAAAACAGTTTCGTGACCATGTTCTCCTTCATGCCACTCCCTTCTCGACCTTTAAACCCTCCACTTTTCACCAGGCACAAAAATATGACGTGTGACATGATGCTATGCGCTCCGAAGTGGCTGCTCTTCACTCAAATGACACTTGGATTTTGGTTCCTCCCTCGCTACAAAGTATTATTGTTGACTGCAAATGAATTTACATTCTGCTTAATTCAGATGGTCCGGTTCATCGTTATAAAGCACACTTAGTTGCCAAAGGTTTTCATAAAAAAGAAGGTGTGGATTATACTGATACCTTTAGTCCTGTCGTGAAACCAACCACCATTAGAATCATCTCTATGTTGCCTTTTCTCGTGGTTGGGATATCCGTCAGGTTGATGCCAATAATGCTTTCATTAATGGTGATATCTCTAAGACTGTCTATATGACCTAACCTCCTGGGTTTACCGACTCCACTAGGCCAAATCATGTGTGCTTACTTCAAAAGGAGATCCATGGTCTCAAACAGGGTCCACACGCTTGGTTTTCCAAACAATCTCAGGCTCTTCAGGCATTTGGTTTCAAGCAGTGTTTCTCCTACATCTCTCTTTGTTTATAGTTACAACTCGGTGACCTCATATATTCTTGTTTATGTTGATAATATTATTGTTACATGGAGTTCTCCTGAGTTTAATGCTACTTTGATTAGTCATCTCCATTCTCGTTTTGCTTTTAATGATCTTGGCATCTTAAAATGCTTCTTAGGGATTCAGGCAACCTTCACAAGTGATACTCTTCATTTGTCTCAACAAAGGTATCTCTTTGATCTTCTACACCGCACCGGTCTCAGTCAGTGTAAGCCCTCTCCTACCCCGGTCTGCTCTGGCCGTCAGCTATCCTGTCACTCTTGCATTCCTTTATCTGATCCATGGTTATATCGCAGTACCGTTGGTGCCCGTCAGTATCTTGTGCTCACTCGTCCAGAAATCGCCTACGCGGTAAGTAAAGTCTCTCAATTCCTACATCAGCCCGAGAATTGTCATTGGATTGCCGTTAAGTGGATTTGACGATACCTCAAAGGTACATCTACCAACGGCTTAAATTTTCACCGTTCTACAAATTTCTCTATAAATGCTTATACTGATGCTGACTGGGCTAGCTGCCCTGATGATCTTCGCTCTACCACGGGCTACCGTGTCTTTCTTGGTCCTAATTTGGTTAGTTGGAGTTCCAAAAAGCAGCACACAATTGCCCGATCCAGCACTGAGGCTGAGTACCATGCCCTTGCACACACCACGACAAAGGTAAGATGACTCACATCCTTGTTATCTGAATTATGTGTTCCTAGTGTCACCTCTCCTACCGTTTGGTGTGATAACCTTGGGACTACTTATTTAGCTGTTAACCCTACCTTTCATTAACATACCAAGCGCATTGAAGTTGATCTCCATTTCATTCGTGACATGGTTCTATCCAAGACTCTTCGTGTTCAATATACTCCTACATCCACCTAGCTTGCTGATCTTCTAACCAAAAGATTGTCAGCCACCAGGTTTGTTGTTCTTCTGTCCAAGCTTCACGTCTCTCCAATCGCTTAGCTTGCGGGGGCGTGCTAGACATATTATCTTCACCTCTTTAGCTTCATCTTCATGGCTTATCACATTTTCATAACTCCTCACCAAGTGTTGGCAAATCAGAGATCAAGCACAAGGAAAATACAGAGACTTTTGGGGCAATTTTCTGGGTTTTATATTGAAATACTCAAACATACATCGAAAAGGAAAACTTGCAGAAAGGGAAAAACATAAAGGTTAAAAGCTTTCTTTCTTACAAATATAAAGTCCTTCCACTACTTATTCAAAGAAACCGCAATTCGAAAATAAAGGACCACCCCACGATCTACAGGTGGATTAACTGCCCAGTTCTTAATCTTCCACATTGCTGGGTCCACTAACTTTTACCTTGTCAACCATTGACCGGTCAACATTAAATAACAATTCAATCATAGCAGTTATGTTCTCTTATTTTTTTTTGAAGGCAAATTTCTTAATTCTTGTGAGAGTGGGACTTGAATCCAGAACTATCTAAAACCTTGATGTTTCTAGAAGATTTTCCTCTATCATTAGGCCACCAACCCCTATGACAGTTATGTTCTCTTAATGTATGGTTTATTATAGGTCTTTTCATTTTGCCATTGTCTCTTGGCTTTCTCTCAATATGTGTATATATAATATTGTATACTCAATTCAGTTTTATAAGATAATAAAAACTATTCCTTTATCAAAACCTTTTCAATCTGTTGGATTTAATCGAAGACATTACGTAAATGGCCATAGAATCATTGGTGGGAGAAGAAGAAAAAAAAGATGACAGATACATTTATTGTTTTAATCTGAGTTTGTAGTAAAACATATTTTCTTGATATGATAAATTAAAGATTCTTCATTTGAAATTTCTGATTTTTTTCCCACAAACTGAGTGACCATAAGCTTTTCCATTATTGACACATGGTGACAAGTTTGCTCCGTTTAATTTGAGAAAACCATTTTCTTGTTGAATGTTTGTTGTCCATTGATTTGTGATTATATAAATTTAACCGTTTAAAGTTAAATTTTTATTTTTATAGTTTGCAATAAGGATAAAAAATAATGTAATCATTGTGATCAAATGAAGGCACTAGTTGGTAACAGAATCATCGACTTAATATGAAACCTATTGGCATTAAGCAAATTTCTTGTAACTCCTAAGTTTCAGATCTTGAATAGTTTTATGAATTTTGTTATCGATCTGATATAGTTGCTTCTGATGAAATTGTTTTTCTTTTTCTACTTATTTTGATTCTAAAGAAATCGGTGACAGTTTGTTAAAAGATCATATATTAAGTCATATTTTAATTCAAATGCTGAGAGCTGCACTTGGGCTAAGTTAAGGATGGTGGGCCGATTAAAGGCTGGGCTAGCTGGGTATAGTCTGAGGGCGGCAACCGGGTCAGATTCAAGTTGCTCATGACCTGTTTGCTCTCTTAAACATGTGCGGGTCATGGATCGTGCTGGATAGTCCAGTTTGTTGCTGGATATTATAAAAGGAAAGTGATGGAAAAAAGGTGAAAACTACAACTTATAATCAGATCTTCGTCTAGGGTTTTAACCCACACAACAGATCTTCATCTTGGTCTTATCATCTACCCTTCATCATTTCATCAGATTCATTCTCAGTTTCCTGAGTAGTATTCAAGTTTATATTAGTATCTTTGAGAATCTATGTGAACTAGTTTATAAAGTTAGGGTTTCGATGATTCTGTAAAACATTGGTTCATTATGTTCTTATAGTTTGAATCATTTAAATCTGTAAAATCTGAAACAGTTGATATTCTTGTTTCTTTCTCGCTCTTATTCTCTTTTCACTTAGAACAACAAATGGAAATGAAAACTCTGATTAAAAGAAATAAAATAAAGAATTTTTGTAATGGTTTTTAAAAGTGAGGGTTGGTGATTGATTCTTTGTAGATTTTTGTCACATTTTATTGTTGTTTCGGTTTTCAAAAGTCAAGTTCGGTGCCTGATTTCAGAAAACAAATACTCTGAAAGCAAAAATGAGAAGTATTGTAAGATTATTGTTGTGTGATTGTTGAAAAGACAAGCTCGTGGCACTAGTGGCGTTCAAACAATGGTACAGTGGCAGAGAACACAACCGTCGAACGTAAAAGCAAAAAGGCGTATGATGGTACGGCTGCTATAATATGAGAAATAGGAACAACAATGGTGATCTTGGTGGAAGCCCGTTGTTACATGTCGAGAGGAGAAGAACACAAAGATATTCACAAACAAGATATTCATAAACAATTAAGGCACAATCTAATGAGCCTAATTTGTGGTGCCTAGCAGGCTAGCACTACTAAAATGGCGTGTCCGATGCTTGACTTAGCTCTCGCATTTGCGTAGGGTCCGGGAGGGTCCGAATCGCTCGCGATCTGAACACTTTGTGCAGAAGACTGTTTTCACGCCTCGAACCCATGACCTCAGGGTTACAAAACAACAACCTTACTAATTACTTTAAAGCCCACCCTCAGCAGGCTAGCACTACTATGAAATTTATTTCCGTTGGCTTATCAACTCATTCGGAAGCAGCCCACTTCTCATATGAACAATTGAACAAATATATCTATTGGGCCTGGAAAATTAGTTCAAGCTTATTAGGAAGATTTGTGCATCGGTTCATTGGATTGATTTCTCTTTTCGCTTTTCGTTATTTACCCGTTTCTAAATAAACGTCACTATAGACTTTTAGTTTGAGGGGCATGTTAAGAATATTAAGTTGTATTTGTTGATTAGTTCTTGTGACTGTTGGGATATGGTCCGGAAAGAAGACCGGACATATCCTAGAACCCAAGTCCGAACAAACACTTGCAAAGATATAGTAACCTAAGGCAGGGCCTATAAACCCAAAATCCGGGCTTTAGTCGAAGACCCGACAGATGGGCGAAACCCGGATGTGTTCAGGAGAAAGAGACAAAAAGCTAACGGTAAAAAGGAGACAAGTATCCACATATCAGAGTACGAACCAATAAATAAGAGGAGACCCGACAATACAAAAACCAATACTAACAACCTTAAACAATGACTCAGGCATTACATATCCAGGCCAATAAGACAAAAGGCTAAAGACAAATATTCACCAGGTATAAATACCCCATCAAACCCAAGTTAATGTTCATGTTCTCATTCACTCCTAACACTTACTCCATATTCGCATTTCTCATTCACACCCTATACTTACTCTCACGCCGGAGGCTGGTCACAGCGACACCCCTCGGGGTCCTCACTGTGACGAGACTAACGGGTTCCTTTTTTGCTAGGTTAAGTTCAGTATAACCCTTCTGGAGACTCTAGGAGAGCCCGACCTACCGAAGATCTTGGAGTTTACAGTGACTATATAATGGAAAACAATATATAAATCATACCTGCTAAGTTCACCGATGATAGGTAAGACATCATGATCTCTGATCTGGACCGGGTTCCCGTTTAGGGTGTACGATTAGGATGGTATTAAGTGAGATCGTGAGAGCTCACGGTTTGGAAAGAGAGAGAGGGACGATTTAGTGGTGATAGAGATTAAATGAACGTTAGTATATTCCCTTTAATTAACTCTCTATTTATATGTACACACAAGGGGAAACTCATTAATGACCCATTGAGAGTAATTAGGCCCATCAACTAATTACTAGCCATAGGTTATTAAATAAATAAATAATTATATTTGATCATTTAATAATTAGATAAATGATTATAAGAGCCACATATTAAATCGTGTCTTACATTCTCCCACTTGGCTGAGTAATCATTTATTATGAGCTTTAGTAAGTCTGAAGAAATTTAATACTCATTTTAGTTTTAAATTGTAACTATAGCAGAGAAATACAGTCATTGAATCAATATTCAACTTAAGACCCTCATTAATCATACTTTAGCACAAATTTAAAACTTAAGTAAACTTTAAGATCAAATTGAAAAGTAAGCCCTTTAACGTTGATTTGTATAATCAGTGTCTATATGTCTTTAGGCACGCATAACATATTCAGAGACAAACAAATTCAATAACTAAGGAAATTTCATTAGTAAATGTAAGTAAGTACAATTATGCAACTAAATAAGGTCTTTAGAAAAGCCTATCTTCGAAACATGTTCTTCGAAAACTTTAGGTGAGAGACCTTTAGTCATCGGATCCGCAAGCATAATTTTAGTACTTATATACTCAATACAAAGATTATTTTCCTTAACTCGCTCACGTACGAACAAGTACGTTGTATCAATATATAATCCAGCTCCAGTCGAACTGTTACTATTCGAGAAACTAACGTCAGCCGAGTTATCACAATAAAGCTTCAATGGTCTAGAAATAGAATTAACTATTTTGAGTCCAGTGATAAGATTCTTTAGCAACATTCCATGACAGGTCGCGTTATACACATCTATGTATTCTGCCATCATACTGGATGTTGTTGTCAACTGTTGCTTATGACTCTTCCATGAGATAGGTCCGTCGGCTAACATAAAGATGTACCCCGAAGTGGATTTCTTGTCATCTTTGCACTTAGCAAAGTCAGAATCAGAATAACCAACCACTTCTAAATTATCACTTCTTTTATAAGTCAGATTATAGTCTTTCGTCCCTTGCAATATCGTAGTACTTTATAGCTTCTTTCCGGTGATCAAGGCCAGGATTAGTCTGATAACGGCCTAGCATTCCAGCAATATAAGCGATATCCGAACGAGTACAGACTTGAGCATACATAGACTCCCAACTACTGATGCATAAGGTATCATTCTCATTTGCTCATTCTCAACATCTGTTTTCGGACATTGGAAAGAACCAAAAACATCTCCCTTAACTACTCGAGCTACAGAAGGAGAGCAGTGTTGCATATTGTAACGCGTGAGGACCCGTTCAATGTAGGCTTTATGAGATAATCCCAAAATTCCCTTAGATCTATCTCGGTGTATTTCGATGCCTATGACGTAAGAAGCCTCTCTGAGATCCTTCATGTCGAAATTATGCGAGAGTAAACGCTTCGACTCATGCAACATGTCTAAACTATTACTTGCCAATAGAATGTCATCTACGTAAAGGACAAGTATAGTAAAGTTGCTCCCACTCATCTTGAGGTAGGTGCATTGATCCAATTGATTCTCAAGGAAACCTTGTTTCTTCATGACTTCATCAAACTTTAGGTACCATTGACGTGATGCCTGCTTCAACCCGTATATGGATTTCTTCAACTTACAGACTAGATGTTCTTGACCTTCAGGCTGTTTCATGAACACGTCTTCATTTAAGTTGCCGTTGAGGAAAGCGGTTTTGATGTCCATCTAATGCAGCTCTAAGTCAAAGTGAGCTACTAGGGCCATCACGATCCTTAATGAATCCTTTCGAGAAACAAGAGAAAAGGTCTCTTGATAGTCAATTCCTTCTTTTTGACTGAAACCCTTTGCAACCAATCTCGCTTTATAGCGTTCAATGTTTCCATTCGGATCTAGTTTAGTTTTAAAGACCCATTTACATCCTACGGGTTTAGCACCGTTGGGTAAATCAACTAAATCTCAAACATCATTTTTCTTCATGGAGTCAAGCTCATCAATCATAGCTTTATTCCATTCAGAAGACTGATCACTACTAATGGCTTCATGATAAGAAGTAGGATCTATAAAATTTCCGGCATCCATTTCAGCTTCAGTCAGGTAGGTAACAAAATCATCAAAGTTAGTAGGCCTTTTGGACCTATACGACCTCCTGAGTTGATTATTGGGTTCGGCATTGTCTTCTTGCCGGTCGTTTGATGTGCCTTCATTCTTTGGTATAAAAGGAGTAGCATTAGGATCTGAGTGTGGAGGAGGTGGTGCAGTGACGTGCGGCGCAGCGTGGTGTACAAGAGGAGTAATCAGAGGTAAAGTAAGCGACGAATCTCTCCCCCCCGCGTCTTGTACTTCTTCTAAATCTGGATAAGGATTTTCACTGCTCCCACTGACCTTAAAATCCTCAAGGAATTTGGCATGCTTGGTTTCTACAATACGAGTGACGTGAGAAGGACAGTAGAATCTATAACCCTTTGAGTGATCGGGATAACCGATGAAGTAACATGTGACAATTTTCATGTCAAGTTTCTTTAAGAAAGGATTATAGAGTTTAGCTTAGGCAAGACAACCCCATACTTTCATATATCTAAGACTCAGTTTCCTTCATGTCCATAGTTCATAAGG
Organism: Smallanthus sonchifolius; assembly: GCA_023525975.1. NCBI lineage: Eukaryota > Viridiplantae > Streptophyta > Magnoliopsida > Asterales > Asteraceae > Smallanthus > Smallanthus sonchifolius. The sequence continues at coordinate 77,147,607 of CM042033.1, forward strand.
AGTTTTAGGGATAGACTTTGAAGGAACTCTATTGAGTATAACAAATGCTTTTAAGGCCTCGGTCCAGAGGAATGAGGGTAAACCTGAGTTGGCTAACATACTGCGTACCATGTTCATTAGGGTTCTGTTTCTTCTCTCAGCAACACTTCTATGCTGAGGAGTACACGGCATGGTGTACCGGTTCACGATCCCCTGGCCCTTACAAAACTTATAAAATGGACCAGGAGCCTGACCCACATCAGTATGTCTACCATAATATTTACATCCTCTATCTGATCTCACAACTTTTATTTGAAGATCAAGTTGTTTTTCAACTTCAGTTTTATAATCTTTAAAAGTCACAAGTGATTCAGATTTTTCTTTAATAAGATACAAGTACATGTAACGAGAATAATCATCAATAAAAGTGATAAATGAAGTATGTACTGTTATACCAGCAACGGGGTAAGGGCCACTAATATCAGTGTGATAAATTAGAGCTCCTAGTGGCACCTTTCTTATTTGTTGATGTCATTTTACCTTTAAGGCATTTGACACATGTTCCAAAGTCATTGAAATCAAGAGATGGTAACACTTCACCCTTCACGAGTCGAGATAAGCGATCTCGTGAAATGTGGCCTAAGCGTTGATGCCACAACATGGATGAAGCTTCTAAGTCTCGCTTTCGTTTAGTCTTTGTTGAATTTTCATTGATATTATATGATAACAAAGACTTGGAAAATTCATCATCTAGTTCTAATCTATAGAGACCATCATCCAAATAACCACGTCCAAACACTTGAGAATTTAACATAATAGAAAGTTTGCCATGACCATGGGAACAAACAAAACTGTCAATATCTAACTTTGGTCCTTATACTAGATTCCGAGCAATCTCAGGAATATATAAGGTATCATAAAGTTTAATACATAAACCAATTTTCATTTTTAATTCTATGGTTCCCACAGCTTTGACAACTAGTTCTTCTCCATTCCCCATCTTAAGTGTTCTTCAGTTTCTTTCCAGCTTCTAGATTGTAATGAATCCCGGTAATGAGTTGGTTACATGAATCATAGAACCAAAATAAAACCACCATGTATTAGTTGGAACATTTAAATTATAGGACTCAAGTATCATATAAAGATTATTACCTCGCTTGCTTAGCTACTCCTTAAAGTCTGGGCAGTCTTTCTGCCTATGTCTAGCCTTGTGGTAGAACTTGCAGTGAGACTTCCCTTTGAAGTTCTTAGAGCTGGAAGCACCATTTGCATCTTGTTTCTGGACCTTATAAGATTCCTTCTTACGGAAATTTCCCTTCCTTTTCTATGAATCAACGGACATGAGATAAGCAACATCCGGTTTCTCTAGCTTCAGACGCTCTTCTTCTTGGACGCACATTGCAATCAACCCACTCATCGTCCACTTATCTTTCTGTGTTTTATAGTTGATCTTGAAAGCTTCAAAAGACTTAGTAAGAGAGGTTATGATAAAGTGCACTAGGAAACTGTCACTGATCTCCATGTCTAAGCCCTTGAGTTTACGGGACATGTCATTCATCATCATGATGTGCTTACGAATACCGCTGATCCCGTCATACTTTGTAGTCACCAACTTCAGAATAAGAGTGCTAGCATGCACCTTAGAAGTTCCCTTGAATTGATCCTCCACAGAAGCTAGATAAGTCTTGGCATCTTTAGAATCAGGTATAGCTCATCTGATGATCGGACTGATGGAGTTCTTCATTAGGATAAGAGCCATGCGGTTACATGATCGCGTTGACAAGGTCAATCAAAAACACTTATAAAATCTACTACTTATCTACCTTGGACTGTAGACAGGGAAGTAGGGTTGTCGAATCCACATGGAATCAGTGGAAAGTTAAATTGCTTAGATTAGTAAATTAGAATGAAACACATATCAAATAAAGATGTAACTCCCTCCCAACTTCAGGTTCTAGGTTTAGTTAAAATTCAGTTGTTCAATGGACACCACATAGACATAGTCTTGGAAAATCAGCTGAAACAGTAATTCAAGACAGATTCTTTGTCAGAAAACCTATACCACTAGTTTCATCACAAACCAATACAATTTAATCACCCACTTTATGAATACCAATTTACCCCCTTTAGTCACCCAACCCTGCTACTAGGTTTTGTCATCAACCGAACAAGATTGTAAACGAGAAAACTCAAAGCATCAACATAAATTTTTAAATCAACTAATACATCAATCTATTAAGTTACTGTCAGAAACTAACAAGACCCAATCATAAACAAACTGAATCAAACACAAAAACCTAAACGAACCATCCGCCGGGAGGAAGCCACACGCAGCTTAGCCACGCATGCTTGTCAGACACGCGAGCATAGCTTCAATACTTGATCCGAAACTGCTCTTGCCTCTGAAAATCACCCCTAGTTGCTCCAAATTCGTCTGAATGAAAGTTATTTGCGAATTAGTTGGATTTCCTTTTAATTAGAATTTAGGGCTTTTTTCCTGAATCGCAGGCCCTTCGCGTGTCGCGAACTTCGTTGTCTAGTTCTTCGCGTGGTGCGAAGAATAATTTAGTCGGGCCTGTTTTTCTTCTCCTCGCGTGTCGCGAGATTTTCTCTCCCAGTCTTTGCGTACTGCGAAGACTTGACTTTCCAGGAAACTTTGGTATTTTACACTTTCACCCGTTTACTTTCATGCCTTCTCCATTATGTCTCGTTATCCGATCATTTAGCACATTTAACCTGTAATAGACTCAGACACAAATACCAACGTAAAACCGAATCTATATACAAAGTAAAACGCATAAAACTATACAAAACTGACACTTAAGCATTGGGTATTTGACCTTACATCATTACACCTCGTCCATTTCTCATGCTTTATAATGTCCCGAGGAGTGCTTTTGTCAGTAAGATCAGCAGGTGCAGGCTTGTCGAGTGCGTGATCGAATTCCATCATGCCGAGAGACAGCATCAGTGAATCTTTCCATGCAGAGAAGTTCGTACCATTCAAAGTTTTGATTCCCAAGTTAGGGGCTGCTGTGGATTTTATACGTGAAAATTAAGATTCTAATTGCTAAAGAATAACTTAGAGTGTCTACGGGGTAACTTAAACTAAGGCAGGTGGAAATAAGTACCTTTATATATTAATGAAGCTGTGATAAAAGTCTATTATAATCACAAAAATAATAGATTAATTAGGTTCTACTTAAACAATGTAACACATCACCTTTGGGTAGAAGTGAAACATTTGTTTAGTATTAGGAACAATTTAATATTGAGTATGTGCAGTAAGAATGTAACACATCACCTTTGGGCAGAAGCGAAACATTTGTCTAGTATGCATATAATTAGCTTCACGAAAACCAAATGTGACACATCACCTTTGGGTAGAAGTAGAAACACTTAGTTATATTAGGCGAAGTAGTGCTTAATTAGACTTTAATATAACTTTACAAGCATGACACATTACCTTTGGGAATAAGTGAAACTTTAGGTGTTATTTAAGTTAATCATGTTTTAATATCATGACATATAATGCTTAATTAAGCTTGAATAAGTTTACACATGCATCACATCACATTTGGGTAGAAGTGAAGCTTTAGGTGTTATTCAAGTAAGTGTTAAGGTTTTGAAAACATTTAAGTTTAAGGTTTATCAAAACTAAAGCATTCATTAATAGCAAAACCCCCTGTTAGCGCGGATCGAACCAAGTGAGGGTTCACGGTTAAGTGTGGGTTCACAACTTAGGAAAGTTTCACGGTTCAGCGTAAAAGTTCAGGGTTCAGGTAAGGTTCAAGGTTCAGCAAAGGTTCACGGTTCAGCAAAAGGTTCACGGTTCAGCTAAGGGTTCACGGTTCATCGAAGGTTTACGACTTCTATAAGGTTCACGACTCCAGAAGGTAAACCGTGAACTGTAAAACCCGTGAATTTGAAATGTGAACTGTAAACCGTGAATATGAACCGTAAACTCGGAATCGTGAACTATTAACCGTGAAGTTTAAGACCTGTGAACTTAAGACCCGTAAACAAAACGTGAAGTCTAAACCGTGAATCATAACACGTGAAGATGAACCTGTTAGGCTATGTGCGATATTTAAGGGATTTGATTATATTTTAGATTTAAAAAATATCTTAGGTGTTAAGTATATCCAAGTTTCATTATTTAAAATAATAAAATTAATATTTTAATGTGAAACTTGAAGATAAAGCTACACAATTTTAGAAAACATAATCAAAGTCATTATTCATCCCAAATTAAGAGAATTTCATCGAAAATAATGATGAACACGAAGAACAGCTTATGAACATCAGATAAACTGTTCTTCAATAATATCAGATAAAAAACCTGGAATCGAAATCTTGAAACATTAATATTTAACAGATTTCGAAAATATTAAGGATCTCGGGTTTTGTGAGATCAAAACTTGATATTTTAGCATAAACCGTAAACTTTAAGGAAAAACAATTTTCTTATGGTTTTAAAACAGAACTTTGTTCTCCGATTTTAATTCCAGTTTAAGGAAAGAAACAAGAACTGATTAATCAACATACGCTCTGATACCACATGTTGATCAGTTCTTATGACTATATAATGGAAAAAAATATATAAATCATAACTGCTAAGTTCACCGATAATAGGGAAGACATCATGATCTCTGATCTAGATCGGGTTCCCGTTTAGGGTGTACGATTAGGATGGTATTATGTGAGACCGTGAGAGCTCACGGTTTGGAGAGAGAGAAAGACGATTTAGTGGTGATAGAGATTAAATGAACATTAGTCTATTCCCTCTAATTAACTATCTATTTATATATATACCCAAGGGGAAATCCATTAATGACCCATTAAGAGTAATTAGGCCTATCAATTAATTACTAGCCATAGATTATTAAATAAATAAATACTTATATTTGATCATTTAATAATTAGATAAATGATTATAAAACCACATATTAAATAGTGTCTTACAGTATTTAGTAACGAGCAACTTAAAAATCAATTAATTAGTCGTATTAAGTAGTATTTAGTAGCGGGTAGTACATTAGTTTTTATTTATTTCTATATAAACTTATGTAATTGTTCTTAAGATCGAAATAAGAAAGAAACATATTTTCTCCCTAAAAGAATACGATATAATTTGTAGAGATGAAACGCGTTATTTGTATTCCTCAAACGACATAAGGAAACAACTTGTCTGGGAATTAAATCGTCATGCTGTCGTTTTATGAGTCAACTCCGACCCAACATCTTTGGGTCAAATTTATGTGAACAAGTGGCGGAGCTTGAACATCTTTGGGCCAAAAGTCACGAGACCAAATTTTTTTTCCTATCGCTATGTTTCGAGTTATATGTTCGGGTCGGGCTAAACAAATCAATAATAAATAACTTTAAATATCAAATTATCTATTATAATGCGAGAGAAAAATGGTAAGTACCTGAAAGAAAATTACAACCCAGCCCGACGACCTTTAATATTTTTGAATTCATCGATTATGGATTCTGAATCAAACTTATCAGCAATTTCTTTTTCTATGTAAATCACCAAGCTATTCGCGAGATACTCATCTGCCATCTTATTGCGAAGGCGATTCTTGAATATTTTCATTGCTGAAAATCCTCTTTCTGCTGTTGCAGTAGAGCGGCGACTGGCGAGCGGCAACTGGCAAGCGGCGGCGACTCAGTTCAGCAGCGATTTGGGGGAAAACTATGGTCTCAGGTCTGGAGAATGGATGGATCGATCGGGTTTTTTTTAGGGAAAATGAAGTTATGCTAAATTAATTTTGAAATTTTCATTCACCCCCTCTAAAGTTACACTTTTATTTTATAAATGCACAATCTAGTTTTTAATTTTTTAATTTCATAACCATAACTTATCGAATCAATCTGAACAGAGCAATGAACTAAAATTTTTAAGGATAAAAAATCAGAGGGGGCCAAGAATATTTTAGGAAAAAAATCAGAGGGGGCCGGCTCAATACGTAAAAAAATTTTCGGACGAAAACGCGAAAATTTACACTACTAACGGAAAAAAACGGAGAGGGCCGGGGCCACCCCTGGCCCCTTCAAACCTTCGCCCCTGCTGTGAACCCTGGACAAAAAATGCTGCTATACAAATAGATTTACGGCCACCATCTTATGCATGTTCTATATTTATTTATTGTTTGAAAAATTGAAACTTTTAATGGTAAAAAAAAATATTTGAGATTATTTAGAATTTAGTATACATTATTTTCTGAATTTTTTCGATAAATATTCAATAAAAATCTTGATGGGTTAATCCTGATCATTCTCAAAAAAAATTAAGGGCTATATTTGTAAATACTAGAATGTAAGATTTGAGTCAGTTATGTATTTGAAATTAGTAAAAAGGTCCATACGTAAAGATTGTAACTTCGAAACCGTATTAGATCGATCATAGGGTTGTGTCGCTTCCAATGAAGTGTCGCTTCAGTCTGTACAATCAATATATATATAAGTCGATCAATGTAAGCGAACAAGGGTTACAGACCCATTTTGAAATTCAAGATTGTTGCTGTTAATTCGTTCAATCTCTAATTATTTAGCCACTTCTAGGCAACAAATTGGTATGAGAGCTTTGGATTCTTGTTAACTTCATTTTGGTTTGATTCCAATCCCAAAATCCGATCGCATAACCAACTCGATCAAACCCTGTGCACAATCGTTTTTGGATCGTTCCACCCAAAAACGATTTCTGTAAAAATCCAATCGCAGCCCTAAACCTGTTCTCGGCCTCATTCAGTTTCAAGCAGAAAATTCAAGGCAATCCGTTTGAAGACGTTTTGGTCTTGAATCTCCATCAAGAGAAACCAAAAGGGGGGAGAACGTTGAAGAATTTTTTTTATTTTGGCTTATTGTGTTGTCACGATTCAATCAAAAGTTGGAATTGATTCAAGTCTTAATGCATTCTCATTCAAAAGAAGAATCGAAGAAGCAATCCAAGTCGGAATCACATTTGAAGATTACAGAATTGTCCAGGTTTGCAATCTTCTTTTTGAAATTTGAACAAAGTTTAATGTTTCTAATAAATGTGAACAAAGTTTGTTGATTCTAGTTACCTATACAGATTTAGGTTATAAGAATACTACTTTTGATTCCTTATTAGAACTAAGTCTGAATTTGGAATCAAATACTCTAGTTTTGAAGAAACCCGTTTAGAATATATCCTTATTTCAAGAATTAGTGTTTTGAATAGAAAACCTAAGAAATTATGGGAGACAAGTCTAAAACCTCAAAGTCAACTATAGTAGTAAAAGAAGTAGGATCGTTATCCTAGTTCCAATGCCCTCTACTCAAATCTACAAACTATACTATATAGGTTATCCGAATGAAGACCATTTTTGAAGCAAATGGTCTTTAGGATATGATTGAACATACTGAAGAAACGAAGCCCGACATCAAGAAAGAGAAAACTACAACCGCTTACTTGTTTCAATCATTACCGCAAAGGAAATTTGGGACACATTGAAAATTAGACACGTCAGTATGGATCGAGTGCATAAGGCACGTCTACAAACACTCAAGTCAGAACTTGAGGTGCTAGGAATTAACATCTATAACAAGAAAAAGAAATTCCATAAGGATACGAGCAAAGTACAATGTTATAATTGTAACAAGCTTGGACATTATGCTACAAACTGCCAAGTAGCGGAACGATCAAGCCTAATTCAAGAAGAAGAGGAACCAACCTTCTTGATGACAGTTTCAAATAGTAACAAGAATCATCAAGAGATTTTCTTAAATGAGAAGGAAATCGAACCTAGGAAATATATGTCAACTGATGAAAGCTTGTGGTATTTAGACAATGGTGCAAGTGACCATATGACCGGAACGTGAACACACTTTACTAAAATTGATTAGAAAATTATAGGACATGTTCGTTTTGGAGATGGGTCATATGTAGAGATTAAAGGCAAAGGCTCAATATTACTGGATTATAAAAACAAGGAACAACGAGTTATATCTCAAGTTTATTTCATTCCAAGCCTGAAAAGTAATACAAAGAGCCTTGGACAATTAACAGAAAATGGATGTAAAGTCATCATGGAATGTAACGTATTACACTTATATGATTTAAATCAGAAGCTTCTCATGAAAGTCACATGTTCAAAGAATCGACTTTACAATATATATTTGAAGGTTGGTACACCCATTTGCCTTATGGCAAGTCTAGAAGACCAAACATGGTTTTGGCATGCTCGGTTAGGTTATTTGAACTTTGATGCAATCAAAACAAAGACCCAAAAGAGGTTAGTTCAAGGAACTCCTCATATCAATCATGCAACCTAAGTATGTGATGCACACTTATTGTGGAAACATAGCAGAGCTCCATTTCCAAGCCAATCTAAGTTTAAGTCATCAGAACCACTGGACTTAGTATATGGAGATCTTTGTCGTCCTATATCACCATCAACACACTTAGGAAAGAAGTATATATTCATGCTAGTAGACTATTGTACGAGATACACGTGGGTATATTCTCTTAACTCCAAGGATCAAGCATTTGAGACCTTCAAAGATTTTAAAAAGATGGTGGAAAATGAAGTAGGAACCAAACTGAAGACTTTGAGAAATGATAGAGGAGGAGAGTTCACATATAATGAATTCTCACAGTATTGTTAAGATTATGGATTAACAAGACAACCTGCAGCACCATATTCATCACAACAAGGCACCATATTCATCACATATAATGATTTAAAGGTTTTTGGTTGTATAGCATATTCCAAGGCACCCTCAACTCATCTAAATAAATTAGATGACAGAAGTATACAAATGGTATATCTAGGAACATAAGAAGGATCAAAAGCTTATAGGTTGTTTGATCCTATATCAAAACGAATTTGCATCAGTCAGGAAGTCAAATTCATGGAGAAATAATCATGGTATGGAAGGTTTACATGAATAAGTTTGATAATGAAGAGCCAAAATGGACATATTCATAATTGAGGATAATCAAACTGTCAGTCCATAAGTCAACAACAAAACTAAAGTTATATATGTTGAAGTTGATAATACAAATGATGATAGTCATGAAGAACTCCTCAGTCACTTATCAACTCACCTGGTACGCCATTTACCCTACCAACGTATACCTATGAACCAAATTCAACTGAATATACTGTAGATCCATCATCTTAAGAAAGTTTAGCTAGACCAATTGATCAGAAACTGGTACAAGGTTTTTGAACCTTATCAAACATTAATGAAAGAGCTCCAGCGATAGAGATAAATAAGTTACTATTAGTTGAAGAAGAACCAAGAACATATAAGGAAGCAATACAAGATGGAAAATGGATAGAAGCTATGAAAGCTGAATTAGAATCAATTAACAAGAATAATACATGGAAGTTAACTGGCTTACCCAATGATAACAAAGCAATTGGATTAAAGTGGGTATTCAAGACTAAATGAGTTGCAAGTGGAAAAATCATAAAACACAAACCTCGATTGGTAGCAAAAGGATACGTGCAACAATATGGAGTATACTTTCAAGAAGTTTTTGCTCATGTAGCACGAATAGAAGCAAACCATCTCCAAGCATTGTCATTGGTTCCTTTGACTGCAAACATACTGAAAAAGGATAAACTAACAACCATCTTTTTCAAGTTTACAGACTATTGGGTTCCTCATACTAATTAGAAATCTATCATGTGCAAGGACAGCCAGGTCACAAGAATAACACCTTGGTGGTAGACAGTGGTTGTTCCAGGCACATGACAGGCAACAGATCAATCCTCTCCAACTTCAGACATTTCAATGGAGGATATGTTGCCTTTGGAAGTGACTCAAAGGGAGGATCCATTACTGGACAAGGAACTGTGTCCAACGAAAGAATGAGCATTGATAAGGTCAACTATGTCAAAGAATTGGATTTCAATCTCATGAGTGTTTCCCAGGTCTGTGATAAAAAACATTGGATGCTCTTCACAGATAAAGAATGCTTTGTACTGTCTCCAGGCTTATCCACACCTCCAGAAAGCATTTTACTGACTGCTCAGAGAAAAGAAAATCTCTATGTACTGGACATGAATGAAGTCACTCCATCTGGGAGTGTCTCCTGCTTTTTATCAAAAGCCTCAGTTGATGAATCAGCTCTCTGGCACAGGAGATTAAGCCATGTTAATATCAAAACCATTAACAAATTGGTGAAGAATAATCTTGTCAGAGGGATTCCTGACAAAGAATTTCAGCTGGAAGACCACTGCATTGCATGCCTAAAGGGGAAGCAACACAAGAGTTCTCACAAGCCCAAGATCTTGAATTCAAATGACACTCCACTGCAACTGCTGCATATGGATCTCTTCGGTCCTACAAATGTCATGTCAATGGGCAAAAATTCATACTGTCTGGTGATAACAGATGACTACACCAGATTCTCATGGGGTATACTTTTTGAGAACTAAATATGAAACTGCTGAAATTCTCAAATCCTACATTCTCGGGGTAGAGAATCAAAGCAATCAAAAGGTGAAGATCATAAGGTGTGATCAGGGCACAGAGTTCAAGAACCACACCTTGAACTGTTTCTGTGAAAGCAAGGGGATAGAAAGACACTACAGTGCTCCAAGAACTCCTCAACAAAATGGAGTTGCTGAAAGAAGAAACAGAACTCTTATTGAGTCAGCAAGATCTATGTTGGCTGACTCAAAACTGCCACTCACATTCTGGGCAGAAGCAGTTAGCACAGCCTGTTATGTGCAAAACCGAGTTCTAATTGTCAAACCCCTCAACAAGACACCCTATGAACTTTGGTTTCAAAGAATTCCCTACATTGGGTTCCTAAAACCTTTTGGGTGTATATGCACCATTCTCATCACACATGGGGTTCTTCCTAAGTTTGGTGCCAAATCTGATGAAGGATATTTTGTAGGCTATTCCTCTCAATCAAAGGCCTATAGAGTATTCAATTCAAGAACAAGAATTGTGAAAGAATCAGCAAATGTGGAATGCAGAGAACACATTGTCTGTGAGCAGGGAAAAGGTCCAAACTAGCTCTTTGACATAGACTCATTCTCCCAAATATTTGAGCCTCTCACCTTCTCAAATATGGAGTCTACGTCTACACAAACACCTGCCTCCACTTCATCCACTGACTACAGACTGGATTTTCCCAAATCTTCTATCAGTCTGAGAAGACCATCAATTGATCCTCCATCGGTTGTGGAAGCAATTGAAGCAAGTGAAGCAAGAACAAGACTGTCTAATGTAACCAGCAGCAGCCTGTCTGAAACTGAAAATCTAAATGAAGACTCTTTGGTAAATGCTGTAGATGTTGATGATGCTATTGCTGAAAATATTGATGTGGATAATGCTGTTGAAGACTCTTCCACCATGAATGAAGAGACCCCTGATCAAAATCAAAGCAATCTGGAGCAAGGGATACAGCTGGAGGTGGTACCAGCACAGAGGATCCACAAAGAACATCCTTAAGAGAATATTATTGGCTAAGTACACCAAGGAGTTCTCACAAGAAGCAAATCTCACGAGGCTAATATATGCTTGTTTTCATGTTTCCTATCTCAGGTGGAACCTAAGAAGATAGATGAAGCACTCAAACACAGCAGCTGGATTGAAGCAATGCAGGAAAAATTGCTGCAATTCAAGAGGCAGGATGTCTGGAAACTTGTTGATCTTCCACCAGGTAAATATGCTATTGGCACACGATGGGTTTTCAGGAACAAGCAAGACGAGAGAGGCATTGTAGTCAAGAAAAAAGCCAGACTTGTAGCTCAAGGCTACACTCAGGAAGAAGGAATTGACTATGATGAAGTCTTTGCTCCTGTTGCCAGACTGGAGGCCATCAGAATCTTCCTGGCATATGCTGCATCCAAGAATTTCACTGTTTATCAAATGGATGTAAAAAGTGCCTTTCTGTATGGGAAGATTGGTGAGGAAGTATACGTCAAACAGCCTCCAGGCTTTATAGATCCTGCACATCCTACTCAAGTGTTCAAACTAGACAAAGCTCTGTATGGCCTACATCAGGCACCAAGAGCCTGGTATGAAACCTTGTCAGGATATCTACTAAGCAACAACTTCAGGAATAGACCTTGTTTATCAAATATGAAGGGGGAGAAATCTTACTAATTCAAATTTATGTTGATGATATCATCTTTGGATCAACAAGGAAACATCTGTGCAAAGACTTTGAGATTCTGATGCACTCAAAGTTTGAAATGAGTTCAATGGGTGAACTAAATTTCTTCTTGGGTCTACAAGTCAAACAGGTCCCAAATGGAATCTTCATCAGCCAATCCAAATATGTAAAAAACATTTTGGAAAGATTCAAAATGGCTGACTGCTCTGCTGTAAGAACCCCTATGCAAGTGCATCATCAGCTGACTCCAGACAAAGATGGCCAAGACACTGATCAACATCAGTACCGTGCAATGATAGGGTCTCTCATGTATCTCACTGCCTCAAGGCCAGATATCATGTTTGCAGTATGTCTCTGTGCAAGATTTCAAGCAGCTCCAAAAGTTTCACATCTTCAGGCCGTCAAGAGAATCTTTAGATACCTAAAGGGTGCCTCAAGAGTTGGGCTATGGTACTCTAAAAATGACATGTTTAATCTGTATGCATACACTGACAGTGACTATGGGGGATGCAACTTGGACAAAAAGTCCACTTCAGGGGGATGTCAGTTTCTGGGAGGGAGATTGATTTCATGGCAGTGCAAGAAGCAAACATGTGTTTCAACTTCTACAGCTGAAGCAGAATACATTGCAGCTTCAAGTTGCTGTGCACAAGTCATCTGGATACAAAATCAAATGTTGTATTATGGGATGACTTTCATGGCAACTCCAATTCACATTGACAACATGAGTGCTATCTCAATCACAAACAATCCGGTGCAGCACTCAAAGACAAAGCACATTGACATCAGGTATCATTTCATAAGAGATCAAGCTGAGAAAAAGAGGATTATTTTAACCAAAGTTCATACGAATGAGCAATATGCTGATTTGTTTACAAAACCTTTTGATGAAGCCAGATTTAAATATTTAGTTGAATCAATTGGTATGATGAACTTTGATTAAAATCTATCTCTAAAAAATTCCATCTTAAAATATGTTTTGTCTTATGTTGTAAATAAAAGTTATAAGTCAGTAGCATTTTTTGTCCTTCAGCTGCTGACAGGTTTAATCTTCAGCAGCAAACGATTTGCAGCTGACTGCTTTAAGTTATCAGAAGGAACGGTTTTCTTGCGGATTTCTTTAAGACTGTCAGCAGCAACATCATTGCTGCGGATTATTAAATCCATCAGCAGCAAATGAGTTAACTGCTGACAGATTTAATCTTCAGCAGCAAAAGATTTACATCTGACTGCTTTAAGTTATCAGCAGGAACAGGTTTCCTGCGGATTTCTTTAAGACTGTCAGCAGCAACATCCTTGCTGCGGATTATTAAATCCATTAGCAGCAGGTAAGTTTGCTGCTGACAGACTTAACCTTCCGCAGCAACCAAGGTTGCAGCAGACATGCTTATTCATCCACAGCAACCAAGTTTGCTACTGATGGGTAAATTTAAGTCCAAATTAACTTTTAACCGCTGTAAAAATCAACGTCAGTCTTTACCATGACTGCCTCGGTGTATTACAGCTATAACAGTAAAAGGTGAATTAGGTTGTACTGTACAAGTCATTTTGCTTTTTCCCTCCTCTGCCGTTATAAAAACAAATCAAATTTCCTTACCACCTCTTCACCTTCAATTTCACCCTAAACTCACATCACTTTCTCTCAAGTCCCCACCACATTCAAAGCCCTTCATCTTTAAAACATTCAAAGCCTCCCATATTCTAACCTTCCCTCCAAATCAAACAACAATGGCAGATATCAATAACCCTGATGATAAGTTCTCCCCATACCACAACCTTACAACATATCTTACCCAAGGAAAGAAAGCCGAAGGATTTAATGATATGATCGACTTCTTATGTCGATCAAAAATCTACTTTGCCCTCACAATCAACCTTACCATATATATCCCTCATATGGAGGATTTTTGGAGTACCGCCGTCTACTCAACCGAACAGGGGATTCCCCAAATTAAAGCCAAAGTAGATGGCAAGGATATCACCATCTTGGAAGCCACACTCAGAAAACATCTTAAGCTTCAAGATGAGGGAGCAGCCATCTCATACTCGAATGACGAATACATGAGGACCTTTGTATCCATTGGATACACTGGAAATCAGACCGAGTATACGATCGAGAAGACGCTGATGGGCCCTCCATGGAAGTATCTTTGCCACACTCTTCTCCAATGCATATCCCAGAAGAGGAGTGGATGGCATCAGGTGAGCTTCGCACTTGCCTCCGCCTTCCATGGTATGGTCACTAACCAAGGCTTCAACTTTGCACACCTCATATTTGAGGGTTTGAGATATAACCTTCAAGAGGGTGCAAAGCAACAATTTTTTATGTACCCAAGATTCTTGCAGGAAGTTTTTAATCAAGAACTAAAAGAACTTTCAAAACCTGCAAGAATCTACATCATGTTGGGACATAAAAATAATATTTTTCAAAGCATGAGAACTGTTTCCAAAAAGTTCTCAGGGGTCAATGTTCCATTGTTATCTACAATGCTGAACATACAGTGTACCCCGAGTGACAGTTCAGCAATCCCAGCTGATACTGATCCCACACCGTCCACCTCACATCCTGAACAACAGTCTGCTTCTACCATTCGAACCCCTGTGCATACTACTAAGGATGCACAGGCACAAAAATTACTTACACCTCTTTTGGATGTTATCGTTCAACCGGAACACAGGGCCCCGGTTGCAACGACATATACTAGGAAAAGGGGAAAGAGAACTCCTTCTTCTCTTGCCTCCAAGGCCCAAACCCAACCGAACAATCCTCAATCAGAATCACAACATTCTGGTGAGAATATCATAAGGGACAGCCACATTATTAGGGAGACTCCTTTGGATGTCTCTCTATTAGGATCAGGATCACTTCCCGGATCCATAGAACAGCCCCTTGAGCCTTTCCTTTCTCTTCTGAACTTAAGTGTTGAGGAACCTGATCAAGATGATGTACCTTCTCCAACTACCACTATCTCGGAGGTACTGATTGATCTTGCTTCCAACACACCCAACCCAAGTTCTTCTACCCTGAAGGTCCACTCTAGGAGTTATGAAAGAGTGGATGTGGAAGAGGCTGTCACTACTGCTGGTCCATCAAATGACCAGGAGAACAGTGACAACATTGCTAAGACCTCAACCACAGCAACTCACAGTGAGGATGCTACCTTGGAAACTCCCCTCACTGAGAGGAATCCCATGTGCCAAGAAACCATGGGTGATGGGGATGAAGAGACTAGGCCTAAGGCCCCATCTGGATCCAAGGATTCCACAACTGTGGATGAGGACATACTGAAACTTCATAACTTGGAATTGACGGCCAGGGTGGCTATGCTAGAGGCTGAAGTGTCCAAACTAAGACACCAAGTCTCTATGCATGAAGCCCATCAATGCCCAACTGTACCTACTCCCTCTCTTGTATCAGTGGGCACCCAAACTGATGCTTATTTGTCCACTGATGCAACCAAAAAGGGGGAGATGGTCCCAATGGAGGAAGACTCAGACAGTCTTGACGACTGGATTCAAGAGCAGGCTGTATTTCAAAGCACACTTTTTAAGCCAGCTTTTGTACAGGTTCATGACTTGCCAGCTTCAGATAACGAAGAAGAAGAGACATCTGAAGACTAGAAGTTAGTCGTCAGGGCTGTTGATGAGATGCTGAAGACACAGAACAAACATACACATCTTTCAGCATCATCCATGAAGCAGCAGCCATCATAAGTCACTCCACTGCCCCCCAATTTCCACTGACTTCAACACAGCTAGAGTTTGATACAATACTAGCTTGGGGGTATGATGGAAAGTCTGAGAGGTTCTGGATTGGTTGGGAGTTTGGCGGAGTAGAAGAGCTAAACTGCGACTTTCTCAACAGCATCCAAGTCCTTCACCTATACCATCTACAATGCATCAACAACTCAACGGACCTCTCAGCAGAACTTGCCACTGGCAGGTTCTATGACTTGATGGATGATAATCTACCCAACTTTCAAAGACAAATACTAGCAGCAAAAAGGGTAGCCTATCCTGAATCTTCAACAGCAGCAGAAAGAAGACTGTCTCCTAGAAGACTTGAAATAATACGGAGAAGTCTTCTCACAAAAGAAGAAGTTCTGTGCTGGAGAAGATTCCTGTACAATAGAATGGTCAGGGATGTCGAAGTGCAAGGATGGACAGGCACTGACTCCCATGACTTCACCTTCTTCCTGAGCAATGGATCTTCTCCAACAGTCAACATCAAGGAGATCTTGCTCCTACCTTCAGCTTTCCTGCACAAGGTCTTTGAGCTCAGATCACTCATCTTCAATGTCAACTCCTTAGAAAGTCAAGAAATGATCAAGATCATCAAGGCTTCTTTGTACAAGGAGGAATCTGTATCTGACTCAGACCTATCCTTTCTCTCTTCTCCAACAGTCAGACTGAACACAGAAGAAGAATCAAAAAGAAGAGAAGAGGAAAATATGAAAGAGGCATGGAAGGATGTGACAGGTATGGAATGGGAAGAAGATGAAGTCAGTTCCCCTACCTTATCAATTCCCCAAATTGCCAATGAAGCTGAAGCTGAGATTCCAACAGTCGCACCATCATCTGCTGTTGTGATCAGTGAAGCCAAAGCAGAGGCATCCAACAAAGATAAGGGAAAGGGAATTATGACCAAAGAAGACGAAGAGAGGTTGCAAAGAGAAGAGAAATAGAAAGAAGAAAGAAGAAGAAGAAGAGAAAAAGAGGAGATGGCTGAAACAAAGAAAGCTGAAGATAGACTCACAGCCATTCTCCTCAGAGAACAACAAATCCAGCTGTATGCAAAACAGCTGGATGAGCTCAAAGTAAAGATTCCTGCAGTTTATCAGATTGATGAAGATGAAGCTGTTGCTCTTCAACTACAGGAACAATTTGACAAGGAAGAAGAAGAACTAGAGAAGAAGAAGAAGAAGAAGGAAGAGGCTAAGTTCAGAATAACTGATTCTGAACTAGCCAAAGAAATGAGAGAGGAGTGGGTAAAGGCTCTAGTTTCTCAAGGTGAGGATGCAAACTACCTTGAGAAACTATCAAATAAAGAAATCTACAGAGCCTTCATGGGTCAGTAGGGTCAATTGGCAAAGAAGAAGAAGGCTGAAGAAGAAGAAAAAGCCAAACAAAAGTCCAAAAAGACCATTTCCCTTAATAAAAGGACCCATGAAGAAAGGAAGATCATGATTGAATTCCTTAAGGCTAAAGGAGAGAGTGGAAAGAGGCTAGGTCCCATGAATTTCATGAACCTGCAAGCCCTCTATTTTAAAGTAAAGAAGGATGAGGAAGAAAGATTGGAGAAGAAAGGCTCCAAGAAAAGGGTAAACATTCAAGAAGAAGAAAGGAAATCAAAGAAACCCAAGCCTTCTCTCTCACCCAACAGTTCCTCAATCCAACAACCTTCCACTCTCCTTCCTAGACCTCCCTCAAAGTCCAAATCCTCACACCCAGCTCATATTCATCAACAACCTCCCAAAAAGAAAAACAAACCCACTTCCAAACCAGAAGACTCAAGAGAAATAATCAGATGGTCATACAGCCCTGAAGACCAATGGTTTGAAGTGTTCATGGGGAGGACAAAAGCTAATAGATCAATCTATACATCTGTTGATGAGGTACTACAGCTTCCAGATTCTGATCTAAGAAGAATGATGGAGCTGGGTGAATCCTCTGAGCCTGAGAATGAAGGTGGGAGACATCTATTGCTGGCAATCAGACATTACTTCAACCCCAGCAAAGATGAAATCATTGATGCCAAACCTCTTCAATCCCACTCTCCATTCATCAGCTGGTCGTACAATGCTGAGAAGAATGAATTCACTCTGACAGATGTTAAAGGACAGAAGATGAGGTGTTCAAGCAAAGCTATCTTCAAAATGGCAAGCAAAGACATCAAGACTCTATCTAAGCTTCCTCTTAACAATCCCAGCATGGACCAGAGAGGATATGAGGTTGAAAGGATAGTCAGAAACATGCAAAAGCTTCAGCAACAAAGGCAGTAAGAGAATTTTGGTAGCATCAGTCTAGGGGGAGTTTGTAGAAATAAAGACTGATGGCTAAAAAATTCTCTAAGTACAAATGCTGCTGATCTCAGAGTTTGCTGCTGACCAACAAACTGCTGCGGACAAGCTTATCTGCTGCGGATACTTGTTCTCCTGCTGAAGAACAAATCTGCTGCGGATAGCCTTATCTGCTGAAGACCAAAGTTGCTGCGGATGACAGGCAAATCATCAGCAGCTTTGGATGGTCACATCTTGCTGCTGATCCTCATCTTTGCTGCTGATAGCCGTGTGCCTTGAAGACAAATCGTTGCAGCTGACTATCCATGCCAAGCGTCACTGACAACTTTCTGCAAAAGTAACTGACACACTCAAAGCAGAAGGAACCTCAATGGCACAACCAATGAAAGACAACAATTCTCTTCTCCAAGCATGCAAGCAATAATGCATAAGGAAGACGTTTCAATAAAGTTAACTAGTTTTAGACTAAACGTGTAATAGTTAGCTATATACAAAAGATCAACGGTCTGTGTTAGATCTGATCCTTAGAATCAAGGGTCTGTCTTGATTCTAAGTGAGTATAAATAATGTGTAAACACTTCATTGTATGCGTGCTTTTTGATTGAGTTTTCATTTGTAATCGTTTATTTGCAAAAGCTTAATACAACAGTGTTCTTAAAAGTATTCTTTCTATTTACTCGATTATACTTGTGTAGTTGTTATTGTTTCCGCCAATTTCAACTAAGAACAGAACCATATTGTATTTTCACGATCCTACAGATACGTGCAACAATATGGAGTATACTTTCAAGAAGTTTTTGCTCATGTAGCACGAATAGAGTCAGTTCACCTAATCTTAGCCTTAGCAGCTTATAAGAATTGTGAAATACATCATTTTGATGTAAAATCTGCATTTCTACATGGCGAATTGAAGGAAGAAGTATATGTTTCACAACCTGAAGGTTTTGTGAAACCAGGACAGAAAGGAAAGGTCTACAAACTCTCAAAAACCTAGTATGGGCTAAGACATGGTCCACATGCATGGAATGTAAAACTAGACCACACCTTGGAATCTCTCAAGTTCAAGAAGTACGTTAAAGCAAGCAATCTATAAATAGATCACTAAAGTTTCAACCTTTCTAATTAGAGTTTATATTGACGATCTAATCGTAATCGGGACTCTAAAGGAAGAAATTGAAGGTTTTAAATCTCAAATCGAAGAGAAATTTGAAATGGGTGATTTAGGCCTATTAGCTTATTATCTTAGAATAGAGATCACCCAAACAAGGGTGAAATTTAAATCAAGCAAACCGGGTACGCAAATAAGATTCTCAAGGTGTAAGGCCCCAAACCGGGCATCCTACAATTGGTTCTCGTAATGGGTTATTCCCTTGAAAATACTCATTTAGATATATTAAACTACAGCGAAAGTATTTCTAAAAACATTATTTGTTATTTAATGTCAATAAGTTACCTCACAAATGCTTAGTAGCACCGCTCCCAAGCCAAGATATGTCACGCAACGCTTACCTGCAAAACAATCTATCGTACACACAAAGTCAGCTACGCCGAGTGAGTTCTAATAGTTTAGTTTAATTAAAAGCCAACTCGTTTCAAAAGTTATTTAAACTTTACTCAGGACCCACGGTCCTTATAAAATAGGTCAGAATTCATTAACAAATAGATAACCTCTATTATCACATGATATCTCATAATAGCTCATTACCCAAGACTCATCCCATAATAATAATAATCATGCAGTCTCATCGACATAGGTCGAACTTACCTACACTAATAACTTATACTCAAGTACATGTATTAACTCGACACTTAGTTAACACAACGAATCCCTAGATATCAACTTACTCAGCCTTGACCAAGGCTCTTACAAATCAACTGATATAATAGTTGTAAGTACCACATCACAATCCTAACACAACGGTCAATCTACTAGACTCACCACAATAATACTATCTCATGCACAATAAATATAACTCAATGCTTGTATGCAATTTAACACAAATATATAAGCACACAAACACATACCTCTTCGCTGCACCCTCGTCAGGGCGTTCGACACACCCCGAGCTCATCACTGTCCTGTTGGACATCGTCACCTCCCGAAGGGCTTCGTCCTCCACAATCCTGTTTGCCGTGTCGTAATGACAATAACGCTAACACAATACCCACCGTGTCACAAGGACAACGACACAATGCATACAACACACGTTTAATCACATAACATTATACTCTATATACATGACTCATTAACTGCACCTTCACTTCACACTTAGCACTAGGATAAGATATCCTACACGTATTCATAAGCGTTTGGCTTATATCTAGACGCACCTCGACTAACTCATAACACAATACACGGCTAATTTAGAAACACACATACAGATACTATATCTCATTATTTAAGCACATACCACGTACATGCACACCCTGTGAAACCTCCTAGTCGTACCCGTACGACCCGAAACTACAATCCTGACTCATCCCTGTTAGGTCACTAGACGACCCGTGACCATACACCCACTTTTAACTTACATGTATTAAGATTAACATCTAGTCCCTTAACCTATATTTAAATAATTAACTTCGTAAAGTCATCCAGTTAAACCCCGAAGCTCGATACACAATTAATGTAATAAAACACGTCTTGAGAGTATGTATGAGAGCCCCAAACGTTTAAAACATTTAAAAGAAGGGATTAGAAACTCACTGCTTATGCTGAGCCTTAGTCCTTACTCCGCAACTCGTTCTCTTATCTGAAGCTGAACCTGTCAAACATTCGAACCCGTGATCAGAACACGTCCTAAACATACGTCGAGTGACGTATGAGGTAAAATAAATAAATCTCAACGCTTGGTCTCATCTGCTCGGCACATTTCCATGCACCAGAACCCTAATTTCCATGCACTAGGCTTCAAGTGTTTATGTAACATATAGATCCCGATCGGTTTAGGATTCGTGCACTGATGTCGTCCAGACGGTCTATAAAAACTATCAAATAAAACCTAATCTAGACTCTCTAGCTTTAAATTTATAAAACCTAGACTCGACCTAAAACTAGACCACACAACCGGCAAGTGTACCGATCAATGCAATATAGCCTAACGAAGTCCGGATATCGAACCCAAAAGACACTGAATAACTAAATTAGACTCTAACTAGGACTTAATATGATTAATTGATTGGGGGGTTTACTACACTAAAGATTAACTAAAAATGCAATAAACTAAGGACAATTCAAGCTATCAAGAGTAAACTAAAGATGAAATCAAGAATGGAGAAGTCACTACCTAGGTCGGAATCCTATGTGTAAAGCTCAACTTCTATCGGTTTTGGAACTAGGTTGGATCTGGGTTTCTAAAGATATAACACCTAAAAGATATCTAGTGGATTCCCGATCACTCTCGGTCTCGGGATGTGACCAGAAGACAACCTAAGGATATTAACTCACCAGATGATCGGATCACCTCTCGGGTATTTCCTACTATGACAAGTACCCTAATAAACGGATTACCTCTCAGTCTCACCGCTTACCATACACTCAAGGAATGCATGGGGTAGTTCTAGAATGGATACTATGATTCGGATAACAACTATCACTAGACACCTAATACCAACTTCCTCTCAGACAGCTGACACTCGAATTCCTAATGACGAAGACTAAACGACTAATTCTCACCTCTCGGGTATTAAACTAGGACACACATTCACTTCTAATCAGTAATTAACTAGGTTTTCTATGGCTACTACGTCTAGACACCACTCTAACTCACAAACCCTAAAGTCTATGAATCAGAAACGAAGATCAAACTGGCAGACAACCACAATCAACGCAGAAAAGCATAATCAACCACATAATCAGAATTAAACATGCACTAACATCACACATAAACAAACTCAAACCTTTACTAAATCATAAATCCAACATTCAAATCCAAAAACCGAATAAAAATCGAAACTTTAACACATAATCATCATATTGACCTAGGTAGATCAAGGATCTAGCCTAGATTCATACTAAGAACATCTACACAGAAGCAAATAGCAAGATCCATAGGTTCAAAACATAAAATCAAAGATAAAGTTTGAATCTTTAAACCCTAGAATGCAACTACACAAACCCGGAATCCAAAAGCTTCAATCTTCAGCTTCAATTGACTTCCAAGCTCAAAATCGCCTCTTTTTCTTCCCTAGAACGGCTTAGAATCCAACTTTTTCATAATGGCCGTTTAAATCTTTTTAATTTAGAACATTAGGGTTTTGCGGAAAACGGCCCTCTCGCGTACCGCGAGAGAATGTTGACTGGATCCTCGCGTACCGCGAGAACCAAAATAGTCGGGCGGATTCCTGGAGTCTCTCGCGTACCGCGAGAATTATTACACTCGTCTTTCGCGTACCGCGAGAGACCTAAATTTCAGAAAATTGTCTTTTTATCTTTGGACTTTTCCGGGCTTCGTTTCTTCGCTCGTTTTCTTCACGTATTCTTCATTAATATTTCCGAGCTCCTACAAATAGGACCAACGACTCAAATGTACATAAAATTGACTCAAAACTAATATAAAACTACTTAGAACACATTAAAACAAAGGAATAAAGACGTGTGCTTTCGCACCCTATCAAATATCCCCACACTTAACCTTTTTTCGTCCTCGAAAAATCTGCAAATGGAATCATAACTGGCATCTAACTCAACAAACATAAATTTCAATTTTCAAAACATACTCACGTGTTAAAAAGCAACAATTAGTATTTCTGTCCGATTAAACCCAAGCACTAACTTTCAAGCCCCCGTTACGTGTTCTAAATCCATTTTATACAACATATCAATCAATCTATGTGACTCACACTTAGAAGTTACAGCTCTACCTAATCCCGTCTCAAGGTCATGTTTAGGCACGGATTAAACCATATAGATTTACCCTACCACGTTAAACTACTATTTACAGGTTTTTAGAAATCAGATGAAATCATGAATGAATGGATGATAATGAGCATAATAAGCAAAAGAACTTTCGTCTAGAGGCGTTTCAACCAAGTCACTATCCCGGAGGGTAACACATAGACTACATTCTATCAATGAAGCACATAAATCTTACTTAGGGGTGTATCCTCCAAGTCGCTATCCCAAAGGGTAACACATAAGCAAAACTCAGTATAGCTCATAAATTATGGAATAACATGGATTATGGAATGCGGGCGCCACCGAAACTCGGATTTATTCTCATAAAAAGAGAATGGTGTGCCATAAAAAATTTCAAAAACCTTTAAATTTTAACTTAATCGTGGTACCTATCACCCTATATTGACATTTTCAGTATTACCATTACTCTAAGATGAATACCCACAAGATATCATGATTTTATTCTGTGATTAATCCTAAATAACACAAACAGGATATTTAAGCTCTACTAGTTAGCTGGGTCTACCAAAACATCACTAATTAGACACGTTTTCAATTATTTAATCTTTTAAACTCATAAATAGATCCAGTTCTACTATCATTTTCCAAATATATGCAATTATTTTCAAGAACATTTTTCAAATTTTTCAATTTTTTTTTTTTTTTTTTTTATTTTTGAATTTTTAAAGACACAAACTAAACAAACTAGACACTCACATCCCCACACTTGAAAGACACATTGTCCTCAATGTGAAGCAAAACACAACTAAAAAAAAATTGGACAAAACAGAACAGGAAGCGACTTAGCTGGTAATGTAGATGCAATCTAGTATGCAGCTTCGTTCTTCCTTGTGTGCACCGTATAGCATTTCGGTCGCGGTTACACATCAGCTGTTGGGTTGCCTTTACAAGATAGTAATGGTAATCATCAAACCCGCCCGAATGGAGATTGAGTACGGACAGAATGATAAAACCTGCAAAATAAACCTCATACAAACCCACAGCATTAAACTGACTCAAATAAAATATAGAGACTAGACAGACTCAAGAAAACTAAAAGACTCAAGATAGATAGATGCAGAGAAAACATACTCGACATGTGGCAAACACAAAGACATGAATACCACAGCAAGTTCGAACATCGGTCATAAGCGGTTTCTAGTTTCCCATGGTCACGGTGGTCGGATGGTGGTAGGTGGGTGAATTAATGTGATGGATGATGGTGGTTAAAGGTGATGCTTCATGGTAGTGGTGGTACGAAGGTAGGTGATGAATAGTGGTGGTGAGTGAAAACGGGGACAGAAACGGGTACGGGAAACCATGGGAAACAAAGGAAATAGGGTGACACCAGCAGTCCCTCGCGTACCGCGTAAGTCGAAGGGGATATTTTTCGCGTACCGCGAAGGCCAAAAAGTTAGGCCGGCCGAGACTTTTGTCTCTCGCGTACCGCGAGAGATCTTCCTATCGTTCTTCGCGTACCGCGGGAAGGTGTCGTTAACAGAAAGTTTTTAAGTTTTTTCAATTTTTGTACTTAGAAAAAATTTTGCCATTTAAGAAAAAATTTTCACCCAACTTCCTTAAAACCTTGTCCCAAGGATAAAAACACATGTAACCATACCTGGGGCTTCATTCCCGACGATTTTCCTTACCGAATCAAGCATGGATTCCTGCAAAACTTGACACAACCAAAACACAAACCGAAAAACAAAGAAAAAGACACGGACTC
Organism: Smallanthus sonchifolius; assembly: GCA_023525975.1. Classification (NCBI taxonomy): domain Eukaryota; kingdom Viridiplantae; phylum Streptophyta; class Magnoliopsida; order Asterales; family Asteraceae; genus Smallanthus; species Smallanthus sonchifolius. The sequence goes on from CM042033.1 coordinate 77,172,344, forward strand.
AACCCAATGAAATCATACAAACTCTACATCCCGGGCACTTGCCCATGACTCAAGCAAGCCTATCAGGGGGCTTCTCCTTGATCCTAACCGGTACCGCCTTCATCCTGCGCGGCCTCCGGGTCCTCCATACCTCTAGCAAACAACTACTACTCTCAAACATTAAACTCATATCACATGTAGCAATCCAGTCCTTCCACCACAACTTAAACCTACCCGGACCGAAGATAACATTGTTCAAATAACCGAGTGTACTGTCATCTTTACATATCCCCACACTTGGGGTTTGCTCCATCTTCAACTCTACCTCTCTCGACTCGCGGGTTCTCTTACGTGGTGGCCTAGATCTAGGGGGATTAGAATTTGGGGTCGGTTTTTCAATTCTCCCCTCAGCACAAACAAGGGTGAGGACATGTGAAGGTTCAGGAATAGATATTTTCAGCGGTATGACCTCTTCACCCTCACCAGGATCATCATAGGGATCCTCCACGATATCTACTAACTTCCCCACACTTGGGGTTTTTGCCCATGACATCTTCAAATTCAGCCATTATGTTCAGCAAATCATCGGGCATCTCATCATCACCGTAATCATCCGGCTCCCCTAACAACCTTTCTAACTCCAACGCCCACTCAGATGGTTCTTCTATATTCGGGGCGGGTTCACCAACTTCTATCACCGGATCGGGGTCCCAATGGTGGTCCATGAAAGAATCGAGCATGCACACGGAGTGGCTGTGCTCGCCAACATCCTTCCCGGACTCTACAGCATTGAATGTAAGGACCTCATCCCCCACACGAAGTGTGAGCTTCCCGTCAAAGACATCAATCATCGCCTTTGCGGTCCGTAGGAACGGGCGCCCTAAGATGAGTGGGACCTTGTCATCCACCTCCATATCTAGAATCACAAAATCCACGGGGAAAACAAAATTGCCCACTTTCACTAATAGATTTTCCACTATTCCCCGTGGATACTTGACTGAGCGGTCAGCCAAGGAAATGCTCATGCGCGTTGGTTGTGGTTCACCTAGGTCCAGCTGCTTGTACAATAAATAGGGCATCAAATTGATGCTAGCACCTAGGTCGGCCAACGCGTGGTGTAATGGTAGGTTGCCCAACAAGCACGGGATCGTGAACCGACCCGAATCAGACAACTTTTCTGGCAAATGATTTTGCACCACTGCCGAGCATTGCTCACCAAGTGAGACTCCAGAGACCTCCTCAAGTTTCTTCTTGTTGGAAAGAAGGCCTTTTAAGAACTTGGCATATTTGGGCATATGCTGGAGGACCTCTACAAACGGTAGATTGACCTTGAGTTGTTTGAACATATCAAGGAAGTGACCGTATTCCTTAGCGTGTTTATGTGGCAACATACGTGCGGGATAAGGAATACGACTCAAGTCAATCTCGGGGGACTTCATCTCCACCCCCTTCTTCTTCTCCTGTGCCTTCTTGGTAGGCACCTCAACCACTACTTCCTCCTCCACCGGCTCTTCTTCTTCTACTACCGGTGGGCTCTCATCTTCCTTCTCTCCCATGCTCCTTGTCGAAACAGCATTCGACTCGGTCTCTTTCAGCATCCTTGCGTCGATTTCAGCAAATCGAGCTGCCCAATCAATCTTATTCACCTCCTCCACTGAGGGAATATTATGCTCCTTAGAGTGGGGGTCAACCTCTTCAACCACTTTACTCTCCACACTCTCTATAGACACGGCCATCACTGAAGCGTTCGGGCCCGTAGAAGGGCCTCCTTGTCTATCCTGTATGCTCCTAGCAATGTCTCCTACCGTGCGTTGCAAATCCTGGAACGCCGATTGCTGATTCTTCATCAAAGTGTCATGGCTATCCAGTCTTAGCCGAGCATCCTTGTTATTCTGCACCAGCTGGGCAAGCAACTGTGTCTGAGTCTCCATCATCTCCTCAATCCTTCGTGACCCAACAGTGCTCCCAGAACTCGCTCCTTCTTCTGCTCCTCCATACTGTTGCTGACGACCAGTGAATCCAGATCTCCATCCCGAACCAAAAGTATTAGAGTTGTTGTTATTTCGGTTCTGGTATTGGTTGCCAGCATAGCTCACATGCTCTTGATTATTTACCGGGCAATCTCGGGTGTCGTGTCCTCCCCTGCACACCTGACACCTCAAAGCATTGAGCTTGAGCTCCTTTATCTCATTCGCCATCGAGGCGAGGGCAGCAGCCACGCTAGTATCAGGAGTGACCTGATGCACACCTCTAGGAGAAGAGGCGTGTGACCTAGCAGTAGGGATGGAATCCCTAACAGAACGTGGGTGCTGCTGTTCGGCTTGAGCGAAGCTCTCGAACATATCCTCGCACTCCTCAGGCTCGAGTCTATCCATGATATGGCCTCCTGCAGCTGTGTTGAACATTTGCTGCGTCTCGAAGGTGAGGCCATTATAGAACTTCTCCACTAGTGCCCAGTCGGGGAGACCGTGCTGGGGACATCGGCTCAACAGCGCGTTGAACCGCTCCCAGGCCATATGGTAAGGCTCGTCGGGATCCATCCGAAACGAATGGATCTGGTCCCGAAGGCGAGCGGCCCTGGAAGGTGGAAAGTATTTCTTGAAGAACTTGGCTTCGAGATCCTCCCATGTGGTGATAGAATTGTCGGGAAGAGTGTCGAGCCAAGTAGATGCACGCCCAGAAAGGGAGAATGGAAAGAGACGCAAGTAGATTGCGTCCTTAGATACACCCGTGATATTAAATGTATCACATATCCGCGCGAAGCGGGACAAATGTCCGGGTGCATCCTCATCCTCGAGGCCATGGAATTGAGTGGCATGAGTGATCGTACTCATGACATGTGATGGGATCTGCCAAGAATTGGTGTTCGGTATAGTGGGGCGTGTGATCGAAGATCTCGCGCCCGTGACCCCCTCACTGGCCCTCTGGTGCACCGTACGTCTAGCCGGTGGGTTAGCGTCACCCATAGTAGGAAATGGAACTGGGCTAGTAGGACGTACCTTTGGTTTAACCAGCTCCTCTAAACGCTCCCGAAAGTCGCGGGTGCGCTCGTGAAGCTCTCGTTCGGGCTCTTGAAAAGATGCAAAAGATGGTGATCCTTGCGAACGAGTATTGGGCATAAACAGAAAGACTCTAAGAAGGAAACAGAATAAAGACTCACAAGTAGCACACAAGACTCAAAAGAAAACAAAAGACTCAAATAAACCAAAAATCAAACAAAGAACTAGTCAAAGCTAATATTGCTATTGCCAAGTGTCCCCGGCAACGGCGCCAAAAACTTGATGTCGTCCAGACGGTCTATAAAAACTATCAAATAAAACCTAATCTAGACTCTCTAGCTTTAAATTTATAAAACCTAGACTCGACCTAAAACTAGACCACACAACCGGCAAGTGTACCGATCAATGCAATATAGCCTAACGAAGTCCGGATATCGAACCCAAAAGACACTGAATAACTAAATTAGACTCTAACTAGGACTTAATATGATTAATTGATTGGGGGGTTTACTACACTAAAGATTAACTAAAAATGCAATAAACTAAGGACAATTCAAGCTATCAAGAGTAAACTAAAGATGAAATCAAGAATGGAGAAGTCACTACCTAGGTCGGAATCCTATGTGTAAAGCTCAACTTCTATCGGTTTTGGAACTAGGTTGGATCTGGGTTTCTAAAGATATAACACCTAAAAGATATCTAGTGGATTCCCGATCACTCTCGGTCTCGGGATGTGACCAGAAGACAACCTAAGGATATTAACTCACCAGATGATCGGATCACCTCTCGGGTATTTCCTACTATGACAAGTACCCTAATAAACGGATTACCTCTCAGTCTCACCGCTTACCATACACTCAAGGAATGCATGGGGTAGTTCTAGAATGGATACTATGATTCGGATAACAACTATCACTAGACACCTAATACCAACTTCCTCTCAGACAGCTGACACTCGAATTCCTAATGACGAAGACTAAACGACTAATTCTCACCTCTCGGGTATTAAACTAGGACACACATTCACTTCTAATCAGTAATTAACTAGGTTTTCTATGGCTACTACGTCTAGACACCACTCTAACTCACAAACCCTAAAGTCTATGAATCAGAAACGAAGATCAAACTGGCAGACAACCACAATCAACGCAGAAAAGCATAATCAACCACATAATCAGAATTAAACATGCACTAACATCACACATAAACAAACTCAAACCTTTACTAAATCATAAATCCAACATTCAAATCCAAAAACCGAATAAAAATCGAAACTTTAACACATAATCATCATATTGACCTAGGTAGATCAAGGATCTAGCCTAGATTCATACTAAGAACATCTACACAGAAGCAAATAGCAAGATCCATAGGTTCAAAACATAAAATCAAAGATAAAGTTTGAATCTTTAAACCCTAGAATGCAACTACACAAACCCGGAATCCAAAAGCTTCAATCTTCAGCTTCAATTGACTTCCAAGCTCAAAATCGCCTCTTTTTCTTCCCTGGAACGGCTTAGAATCCAACTTTTTCATAATGGCCGTTTAAATCTTTTTAATTTAGAACATTAGGGTTTTGCGGAAAACGGCCCTCTCGCGTACCGCGAGAGAATGTTGACTGGATCCTCGCGTACCGCGAGAACCAAAATAGTCGGGCGGATTCCTGGAGTCTCTCGCGTACCGCGAGAATTATTACACTCGTCTTTCGCGTACCGCGAGAGACCTAAATTTCAGAAAATTGTCTTTTTATCTTTGGACTTTTCCGGGCTTCGTTTCTTCGCTCGTTTTCTTCACGTATTCTTCATTAATATTTCCGAGCTCCTACAAATAGGACCAACGACTCAAATGTACATAAAATTGACTCAAAACTAATATAAAACTACTTAGAACACATTAAAACAAAGGAATAAAGACGTGTGCTTTCGCACCCTATCATGCACCCGAACCCTAATTTCCATGCACACACGTACACGCACTCATGCAAACCCTGCCCCAAGAAACACGCTCGCGCGATCCGGGTTCTCCCTACGTACGCATGTCATGCAAGGAAAACACTACCGAGTTTTACCAGGCAAGCACCACCCTCTCCGGCTTCGTGCCCAGCCCCGCACACCACCATTCACTACCGCCACCTTCCGTCACCATCGATGTGTCCACCCTTAGGCGGTTCCATCATTCCCGGCCATTCCCAAGACCACCATCTCTGCTGCCATGCCACTATCGCCACCACCAGCAGTTGTCGGCTCTCGTCACGCCTCCACAACCACCGGACCACCAGGTCCCCGTCGCCATCTCCCTCTCTCTCTCTTTTCTCGAAAACCCGCCAATACGCAGGCCGGCCGCTATGCTGCACCCTTAGACACCAATACCGTTGACAGCCACTCGCACCAAACCATCCTCCCGTGGAACGGCCTAAACCAGCCTCCAGTTCCTCCGCCGTGCCTTCTCTTCCGACCACTAAGAGTAACAAAACTAAACCCTAACCGAGTTTTACATGCTAAACAAAAACAGGAAACAAAGAACGAGGATCGAGGTTTACCTTACAAGCAATGGAGTCTTTCTCCCGCTCGTTGCCGCCGTAGGACCTACACTAAACCACTCCTTGCTCGGCCTCTCTTTCCATGCGTCTCTCTTGGTGCCGTCGAGTACCCCCAGGCCGAATGGCCTAGGGTTTTCCCTTAAATTCTTATTTAATCTTTCCAGGTTTACATCCGGGTCCCTACGGTTCTGCTAACACGCGTTTCGATCTCAAACTGTGCTTTAATCGGTTAAACGGTTCGCCTATAGGAGTTAAACGCTCCTTTAGTGGAAATCCATGCCCCTTGCCACAAAAAAAAGATTTAGATCGCCCATCACCCGCGTCATTAGTTTTACGGATTTCCGGGATGTTACAAGTCTACCCCCCTTAAAAGAGGATTCGTCCTCGAATCCTGCATCGGTACAAACCAGCACGACTCTCCCTTTACATTCTTAATTGTGCACCAAAACCCTTAGGTGCCTTGCATTCACCTTTGCTCTTACCGAATCCGTTATTTTGCCTTGCAAACCGACCACCACCCTTGGTGTTCAGATACGTTTGCCCTGTTGCCCGCTTTCAACTTTGGGATTTGTAGGTTTCACCTACTCATTCCATTATTTCTCGTCCCTTAGCCAAACGACTGCATCTGCCACTATTGCCATACCAGCTCACGGTACAGTTACCTTAGTCTCTCGTACAACCCTAATGAACTCGTCATTCCGACGATCATCCTCCCAAGTAGGTCCTTAACCTTCATGGATGGATTCATTAGCCGTCCTTCCAAAGTGAAGTCGTCGTTCTTCTCGCCTCATACCTTGATCACCGTCCTGCGATGATTTCTCAAATTCTAGCCCATTTCCCTACCTATAAGGGCATCACTAATGTCTTTCTTCGATGATCTTCAGGAGCTCGTGTAAAGCTACCCTGGTCTCCACTAAATTTCTTTATCATATCATCTCTTTACTTCATTATCACGCATACAATACGTACCGTAAGTACGTACACACCCAAAGCTAGGGTCATCTTCATTAGCTCTCGATGTTTCTCACAGCTCATATGCCTTTGTCTTGTCCGTTTCGATCATCTAAACCCTTGCTTTCCTTAAATGCTCCACGAGAGCTCGTATTAAGCTAGTCTTAGATTTACCAGCGTAGGCATATTCTTCTTAGTCACTTACGTGCAATCTTGCACTTGCCCTTTCCCGAGTTTCACCTTTCTCTATGTTGCTCCATCGTTACCATGCGATCCCCGACCGTATCTCATTTATCATGTACGAACATGAAGTCCGTCTTCTCACAAGCCTCAGCTATTCGTCGCCTCGTCCAGGGAAAGCATCCCTATTCATTTGGTGTCTCACCTCGATTGAATTCTTCATATAGAACGTGTTCCCTGAAGGTCCTTTGTCACCTTGTTAACTCCTTGCTAAAATCTTCAGCGTCATCACCTTGATCTCATCATAAGCATTCTGGTCAAGCGTCCACGTAAACGTTTTCATAATCTATTCTCACTGCTCCACCCATTGGATTCATGCTCTGAATTCCCGAGATATAAGCATAGGCATCTCATAAGAGCACCTCACTGGCCGCCTAGAAAGATGTCAAAACTCCTTGCATCACCTCGACGTATCAGCGTCGAGAAAGTAGTCAAGATAGAAATACCATACTTGAGCACACTAACCATCCGTCCTATGCACGACTAAGCGTGTACTACAAGGACACACACCAACACACTTAACTACAAAACACACATTGTTCTACACATGTACTAGTAACTCAACCTTCTAACTCGCACAAAGTGCATATACACAACTAGCTAAATCTGGGTAAATCTATGCGCATACAATATGACCTTGTCATTTATAGACACACAAGTATATCATGTTCTCTGCCCCAAAGGCACAAGCAACACGATCTCCCGCCTGACTGTCGTCAGACACAATAACTTGTTGACGAATATCAACACCATACCAAGCTTACACTTGGTCTCCCGCCTGACTAATGCCAGACACAATATCAAGCTTACGCTTGATCTCCCGCCACGACTATTAAGTACGTGACACAAATAACTCATACTCATAAGCAACTAAATTAACGACATACAAGTTTATTCACAAAACACTTTCATGTCCTTAAGCACCAAAATATTTACCTTGCGACGATCTATGCCTTAGGATACAAAGACTTTTATTATCATAGTAAGGCTAAACACATCCTCCTTACACTTCATACATCACCTAAGCATAACACGTAGGTGACACTATCTTAAGACCGTAGACGCACACAATCAAAACTCAGGTCTACACAGGTCGACTCATATAGTCAAATCAACCAAGCTCTAGCATCATACAAAAGATTACATTCAGGTGTGAACTCATGTTGTTCAAAGGTAATCACATAATTAACGCTGCACCCCCAATAGCCAGATATCACACATACAACTGTCATTTATCATATCCAAATCGTCTCGCGGTATAGCTCGCACTCAATGTCAAAATCAAATAGTCAATTTTTGAAATAATCATCACACCACGTAAACGTCTAATCACTCAAAATGTTAAATCACCCCACAATCTCTCGTGACAACCGTCACATCCAAAATTCATCTAGAAGTTCAACGTCTCAAACAACGCTTGCAAGAATACTACGGGACCACATTAGGTGTATCTGATGTGTCCTCATCATCGGATCCCGGGTCATTAGACGGTTCCTCTCTAGATATGTTCCCTTAGCTATTGTAAGTGGTTGATCTCTCAACCATGCAGGTCCACATCCTGGAGGGAAATCACGTACTGCCGACACGGCCCTCCTTTTCCATCCTGTCACTCTGGTCTCAGCACCACGTGGGACGCTGCCATCCTCGGCTCTAGTCACACTTGACGCGGGAAGCGTCAACACCACTTCTATGTCACTGTCCGTTTTGTGTACAATATCCGCCTGTTTGTTATGATGATCTGCTCTTCCCCCAGCCGAAGCTTCCCGTCTAACAGATCTGGTATGCTTCATCTTAGCCATCAGTACCTGCACAAGATAGAACGTTGGAGTGATTACTATGGGCGTCAAATTCAGAATATGAGAGTAATCATAGACTGCCAAATCACGGTGATCAAATGCAATTTGGTGGTCCACATTACTACTCGGATTCTAAACCTTCCTCATCAAATTCACACCAACTTTCTATCTTTCACACACCCCCGATGCACATGCATTCCACACAACTCACATAGCTCCACACAATAATCTAACAAGTCATCATCTTATCACAGTTTCACACCATTCAAGGTTACACACAAAATTACTAAATCATATCTACACACCAAACTATCTCACATAGTTATAATTAATGCTATTCCACATTACTCAACTCACACTATAGTCTTATTTAATCACACCACACAACTTCAAGTAGTTCTACATAATACTACTACACATATCCCACTACATGATCCCACACGAAACCATAAATAATTTACTCACACCGATTACATTACCTAGTGTAACACCACACAAATGATAAATAATAATTACTGCTCAACTCGAAAAACGTACCTCTTGGCTCGCGGTTACTCGTGTTGGCATTCGTTTCACCCTTGTCCCATTTTCAGTTTAAGTTAAGGCATTTTATTTGTTTAAAAACACCGGTTTTCTCTTAAACCACTGCTCTGATACCAACTTGTAAGGCCCCAAACCGGGCACCCTATAGTTGGTTCTCGTAACGGGTTATTCCCTTGAAATATACTCATTTAGATAAATTAAACTACAACGAAAGTCTTTCTAAAAACATTATTAGTTATTTAATGTCATTAAGTTACCTCACAAATGCTTGCACACCAATCCGAGTAGCACCGCTCCCAAGCGAAGATATGTCACGCAACGCTTACCTGCAAAACAATCTATCGTACACACAAAGTCAGCTACGCTGAGTGAGTTCTAATAGTTTAGTTTAATTAAAAGCCATCTCGTCTCAAAATTTATTTAAACTTTACTCAGGACCCACGGTCCTTATAAAATAGGTCCAAAATTCATTAACAAATAGATAACCCCTGTTATCACCCGATCTCCCATAATAGCTCATTACCCAAGACTCATCCCATAATAATAATAATCTCACAGTCTCATCGACATGGGTAGAACTTACCTACATTAATAACTCATACTCAAGTACATGTATTAACTCGACACTTAGTTAACACAACAACGAATCCCTAGACATCAACTTACTCAGCCTTGACCAAGGCTCTTACAAATCAACTGACATAATAGTTGTAAGCACCACATCACAATCCTGACACAACGGTCAATCTACTCACCACAATAATACTATCTCATGCATAATAAATATAACTCAACTCTTGTATGCAATTTAACACAAATATATAAGCACACAAACACATACCTCTTCGCTGCACCCTCGTCAGGGCGTTTGACACACCCCGAGCTCATCACTGTCCTGTTAGGCATCGTCACCTTTGGTGACCTCCCGAAGGACTTCGTCCTCCATAATCCCGTTTGCCGTTTCGTAATGACAATAACGTAAACACAATACCCGTCGTGTCACAAGGACAACGACACAATGCACACAACACACGTTTAATCACATAACATTATACTCTATATACATGACTCATTAACTGCACCTGCACTTCACACTTAGCACTAGGATAAGATATCCTATACGTATTCATAAGCGTTTAGCTTATATCCCGACTAACTCACAACACATTACATGGCTAATATAGCAACACACATACAGATACAATATCTCATTATTTAATCGTATACCACGTACATGCACACCCTGTGAAACCTCCTAGTCGTACCCGTACGACAAGAAACTACAATCCTGACTCATCCATGTTAGGTCACTATACGACCCGTGACCATACACCCACTTTTAACCTACACGTATTAAGGTTAACATATAGTCCCTTAACCCATATTTAAATAATTAACTTCATAAAGTCATCGGGTTAGACCCCGAAGCTCGATACACAATTAATGTAATAAAACACGTCTTGAGAGTATGTACGATAGCCCCAAATGTTAAAAACATTTAAAAGAAGGGATTAGAAACTCATTGCTTATGCTGAGCCTTAGTCCTTACTTCGCAACTCGTTCTCTTGTCTGAAGCCGAACCTGTTAAACATTCGAACCCGTGATCAGAACACGTCCGAAACATACGTCGAGTGACGTATGAGGTAAAATAAATAAATCTCAACGCTTGGTCTCATCTGCTCGGCACATTTCCATGCACCCGAACCCTAATTTCCATGCACTAGGCTTCACGTGTTTATGTAACATATAGATCCCGATCGGTTTAGGATTCGTGCACCCGAACCCTATTTTCCATGCACACACGTACACGCACTCATGCAAACCCTGCCCCAAGAAACACGCTCGCGCGATCCGGGTTCTCCCTACGTACGCATGTCATGCAAGGAAAACACTTGATCAAAACACGTCCTAAACATACGTCGAGTGACGTATGAGGTCAAATAAATAAATCTCAACGCTTGGTCTCATCTGCTCGGCACATCATTTCACCAAACCCTAGGCTTCACGTGTTTATGTAACATATAGATCCCGATCGGTTTAGGATTCGTGCACCCGAACCCTAATTTCCATGCACACATGTACACACACTCATGCAAACCCTGCCCCAAGAAACACGCGTGCACGATCTGGGTTCTCCTAACGTACGCATGTCATGTAAGGAAAACACTAACCGAGTTTTACCCGGCTAGCACCACCCTCTCCGGCTTCGTGCCCAGCCCCGCACACCACTATTCACTACGGCCACCTTCCGTCACCATAGATGTGTCCACCCTTAGGCGTTCCATCATTCCCGGCCATTCCCAAGACCACCATCTCTACTGCCGTGCCACTATCGCCACCACCAGCCATTGTCTGCTCTCGTCACGCCTCCACTGCCACCGGACCACCACGGTCCCCATCGCCATCTCCCCATCTCTCTCTCTTCTTGGATACCCGCCAATGCGCAGGCCGCCCGCCATGCTGCACCCTTAGACACCAATACCGTTGACAACCACTCGCACCAAACCATCCTCCCATGGAATGGCCTAAACCGGCCTCCAGTTCCTCCGTCGTGCCTTCTCTTCCGACCACTAAGAGTAATAAAACTAAACCCTAACCGGGTTTTACATGCTAAATGAAAACAGGAAACAAAGCACGAGGATCGAGGTTTACCTTACAAGCAATGGAGTCTTTCTCTCGCTCGTTGCCGCCGTAGGACTACCGCTAAACCACTCCTTGCTCGGCCTCTCTTTCCCTGCTCTCTTGGTGTCGTCGAGTACCCCTAGGCCGAATGGCCTAGTGTTTTCCCTTAAATTCTTATTTAAACTTTCCAGGTTTACATCCGGGTCCCTGCGTTTTGCTAACACGCGTTTCGATCTCAAACTGCGCTTTAATCGGTTAAACGGTTCGCCTATAGGAGTTAAACGCTCCTTTAGTGGAAATCCATGCCCCTTGCCACAAAAAAAAAAGATTTGGGTAGCCCATCACCCGCTTCATTAGTTTTACGGATTTCCGGGATGTTACACAAGATGCTAGAATGATATATAGAAACGAAATAAAGATACCAATGGATCCAGGACTCAAACTGACAAAAGTTGAAGGAGGAGATCTAGTGGATTCAATAGAATACAAAAGCTTAATTAGTTGTTTAAGATATCTCTAGCTTACATACGAGACCAGATTTAAGATTTTATATTTGATTATTAAGTAAATTCATGCAAGAACCAAAGAACTTCATCTAAAGGCCATCAAATAGATACTATGTTATATCAAAGGAACTAAAGACTTTGACATAACTTATTACAAAAATAGAGGCCGTAAAATACTTGGTTTTAGTGATAGTAGCTATGGGGTGAACACAGAAGAAGGAAAAGAAACTATTAGAATAGTATTTTACTTTGGAAACTCACCTATTAGTTGTTGCTCACAATAGAAATCGATCATTGCACTATCATCATATAAATCTGAGCTCATGGCAACAACAACAACATCATATCAAGCATTATGGCTAAAAAGACTAATTAACAAAATAACTGGTTGGAAGCAAGAAAAAGCAACCATAATGGTTGATAGCAGATTCGCTATTGCATTGATGAAGAATTTAGTTTGTATTTCATGGTAGAAGCAAACACATTGACACACGCTATCATTTCATAAGAGAATGTGTTGAGAAAGAACAAATCATTGTTGAACACATCAGTGGAGAACTTAAACGAGCAGACATTTTAACCAAGTCGTTACCAAGGGTCAAATTCATCACTAGGAGAGAACTACTTTACTTTGTGTTAAAGAACTTTTAAAGCATGATCGTGATTAAGAGGGTGATTGTTGGGTTAATACCGATCATCTATACATACTAATAAATAAAGGTTTTGGGGTGCCACATGTCATTCTCATATTCATCATTAACATTTTTTCCCGCCTCTCTCTCCTATTTAATGATACAAGTTTTTATATAAAAAAATTACAATTTGTGTTTCCCGCATCTCTCTCATATTAAATAGTAATGATTTTTATAACTATTTTTATAAAACATTTTTTAATTAAAAAAAAGTTTTATTCATAAAACATTTTATAGTTTAAACATTTCTTTCATTTTTTTATAAAACATTTTTAAAAAATAACTATATAACGCTTCTAAAATTTATATTAAAAAATTATGTAATATGTCAAAAATATTTAATATTAAATTTTTATTACTAAGTATATATAACACTCCATCTATTTTCTCTGTATAATATACATGGTTTCTAACCTATATTATAATAAATGAATAATTATATTTGCTACGTGTCGACTTCTGATAAAATCTAGATTTTTGTTTTTCGTTTTTCTCTCATAATTAAATAATGATGATGTTAAAAAATTAAATATCTAACATATATTCTAATATTTTATTAAAAATTACTAAATCATAAGAAAATTTTAATTATTTTTTATTTCACAGATAATTAATAAATCAAACATAAAAATATTGATAGAAAATAATGTTTTATAATAAGTTGTATTTATTCAACCCATGGACTTTAACCTAGTTCTCAAATAAAGTTAAGTGTAACATTTGTAAATACTAGAATATAAGGTTTGAGTCAGTTGTCTATTTGTAATTAGTAAAAAGGTCAAAAAGATTGTAAGTTGGAAACCATATTTGATCGATCATAGGGTTGTGTGGCTTCCAATGAAGCATCGCGTAAGTCTGTAGAATTGGTATATAAGCCCATCAATGTAAGCGAACAAGGGTTACGAACCTAATTTGAAATTCAAGATTGATGTTAATTCGTTCGATCTATGATTATTTTACCAATTCTGGGCAACAAATCTAACCCTGAGACTCAGTAATTTCTTATCGTTACGGGGTTGGAGTAAATATTATTTTTTGGATGTGAACACGTGAAACCAGTGTTTTCAAACCTATATCGGACCGGCTTCTTGGACCGGAAACCGGAGGCTTGGGCGGTCCGGTTATGTGTGTTGAAACGGGCTTGTAGCGACCTGGTGCTCGAATCAGAAACCCGGTGGTTGAACCGGTTGGATTTTAATTTTTTTTTTATCTCTTTTAAGTTTGGATTGATATGCTTTTGGATTGCCATGCTCTTGGATTAGTATTTCGTAGCTAATTGTTAGTTTAAGATTATTGGAATTGACTTGTTGGTGGTGTTTGAAGGATTAATGGTTGTTTTAGAGTTCTTTATTTTTATAATATTTATGACGTCGTCCGGTTCCTAAATCTGGTCCGACCAATGGACCGATAAGGAGACCGGTTTAACGTCCGGTCGTATCCTAAAAATATAATGTGAAACTGAGTTTTCTGCTGTTTAAAAGATAGGAATCAAGATCTGTGGATTACAGTTAATCAGAAACTTCAAAAAACAAAAGTAATCAGAAACTGAGTTTTTGGATGTGACCACATGTATTTATTCCTTATTTATGTGCTGTCAAACACTCCAACAAATATATCATTGTGCCCACATTTTTTCTATGTTTCCTAGTAGTTCAAATTTTTTTTTTCGTAAATTGTATAACATCTTAAATTAATAACTTTCACGATAGCAAAACAGCAATTTGTGACAGAACACTTTGCGACCTATTTTTTTGGTCGCAAATTTTCATCGATGGTACCCGTTTCCGTATAGTAGTGTAGTAGCAGCATTGGGGTTGAAGTATTGGGTTCAAGACTATTGCTAGTAGAAAGGTTATAATTAAGAAGGTTGTGAGCACTACCGCTAATAGAAAGGGGATTGTTACTAGTGGAAAGAGCAATCTGTCCCATGTGTGATCAAGACTCAATAGTGCGAGTATCTGAATCATGCATTTTTATTGCGTAAATGGGCATGGAATATAGTGTCTGAATTATTGAAACTATGCGAAGTATATATCATGGGTGTGTCCAAATATAGTGGAAGGATTATTCTTATTATTGAAGAGTGGGAAAGCATCAACTCATGGTGTTCGTATGTGGATGTTATTCTTCTTTGCAGTTATCTTTATACTATTGGAATGTAGGATAATAGAATGATTAGAATGAGAGTATGATTCTACTAGTCCATGTTGTTTCATGTTGGTATTACAACTTCATGCATATTAGAGTGGATCCTCTAATAAAGCTATAAAGAAGTAGGGACCCTACTGTAGGGTCGCGTCCTCATGTGTCACGTCACAACAAGATGTTAAAGTTAAAGTATTGATTTACGGTGTGTTTATTGTCTGACATAGTGTGTTTATTTGATTAAATGCTTTGATGTGCTAAAGTGATAGTTGATTGATTTACGATGCATACTTAAAGTATGTGATAGTTGTAAAGAGTCATAAAGGAGTCTTATTACAAGCAAAAAAAGAAGTCTTGTAAGCGACAGGAGTCTTGTATTCGTTACAAGCAATAGGAGTCTTACCTTGTGTGAGCATGATAAAGGAAGTCATACCTTGTGTAAACATAATAAAGGAGTATTGTCTTGTGCAAGCATGATAAAGGAGTTTTACTTTGTGTAAGCACGTCTAAGGAGTCTTGTACGAGTACAAGAATGCTAAAGGAGTCTTGCACGTGTGCAAACATAACTGATAAAGTTTATTTTAGGTTTTATAAAATAAAATGACTTGATAAAATATCATCCTTATAAAGTTTTTTTTTATCCTATAAAGAGAATGGTTTTTAAATGATAAAGTTTAAAGTTCAGGTTTAAAGTTTTAAAGAAATTTTAGAACTCACTCAACATAGCTGACTTTTAGTATGAATGTCAAGTTAAGGTTTAGGCAGAATTTGGAAGCTCGTGAGTTTCTGGATGTTTGGATGGAAGGGCTACTTAGCGTGAAGACTGACCGATTACTTGTTTTCCTCTCAAATAATTATGTTTTACTCAATTTGTAATGACCTGACTTGATGTGATGTTTGAACAAAGTTTCCGTTGCGTAAAATTAATTACATTAATCAGTAGAAAAAATTGATTTTTCTAAATAAACAAAATTAGGAATCAAGAATTAATAACAAAATTTTAATAAAATCAAGAAGATTAATAACAATCGTCAATATAAATTTAGGTGGCATTATATACTCTCTCTTATTTACAAGTGTCGGTAGTATTTGTCACCAATCATTCTTCCTCATCAACTTTGGTGAAATGGCAAGGTCACCTCCAAGTTTATAAAGTTTTAAATTTACCCCCTATAGTATATATAATTAATTAATCTGATTTTTTCCTTAATAACTTTCGCGTTTGTTTACTTATTTTTTTCTTGACGTCCCGGTATATATATATTTTTAAACTAGGTCGTATTCAAAATAGTGTATTTTTTAGGTATCATAAGTTATATCGACTGACGGTAACGTGCTGTCATCATGAAAAATGAGACGACACCGACTAAAAAGCATCGGTACCGTTATTTAACTGTCTTTTATCTATGTTTTGATATCCACAACCGACTCGCCGTAACTTCATACGTTTTTTTTTTTTGTATTTAACTACGATTTTTTTGTGCTTAGCCACGTTAATGTAATCGCGTCAAGCGGTTAAGGTCCGCCTCTCCCCGTGAAACGTGGAGCAACCCGGACAAAATTTATTTAACCACGTTTCTTTTTCTGCTTAATCACGTTAATGACACCGTCTAAACTGAATAATGTCCGCTTCCCGTCGTGAAGCACGGGGCAAATTTTCTAGTTATATATATTATAAAAATGATTTTGATGAATAACAACCTTAGAGATATGAATATTTGTAAGTTGTCATGTGTAGTTTCTTTTTTCTTTTTATTTTTTTTTGTTTAACGTTTATAATTAGTTTTATTGAAATTACGTTTTTCTTTTATAACTTTTGAACAATAACTTTTTTCTTGAATTTCAAATATATCGTCACGAAGTGCATATTTTATCGATGTTTTGATATAAATTTTGTTCAAAACTGAGTCGGGTAAATATAATTTTTTTACTATTTCTTTTTTACGAGCCAGGTCAACTATAATATATTTTTACTTTTTTACTTTTCGAATTAATTTAGTTTTCCTTAACTCTCATTTTCACGACAAAGTAATTTTGTAGCCGTTATGACGTGCGTATTTTTATCTACATTTCGATATGGATTTTGTTCAAAACTGACTCGGGTTAAATATAATACTTTTTTACTTTCTCTTTTTTACGAGACGCGTCCCCTATAATTTAGTGTTTTTTAACGCTCATTTTCATGATAATGTAATTTTATATCCCACAACTTTATATTTGTGTTTGCACAACTTTTAAATTACTTACTTTTTTTACATATAACAACCCACAAAGCCTACGTGTTCTGCTACATTAATAAAATTAAAAACAGAAGAAATCACAAAAGCTAATCTAGTATGGATGGTTAGGCGTGCGTCTCTTGATGCTACTGTTAACCGTATCTTTTGTTTTGTGTTTACGCATAATTCCCGCCATAACGCGTGAGGGAATTTTACCGGTTTAATTGTAAACAACAATTTCAAATATTTTTAAAGATATTATATAAGCCATCGTTAATAAATATATATAAAGGTATTTTTTGCTCGAAACTATTTTAAATTAAAGTTTGGAAGTATAATTCATACATTATTTTTTGTATTAACATGTGTAGTAAGGGATATATACGCATCCGAGTGGACGGTGGAAATTCTATTTAATAGACGGTTCGAAATTGAGACGTCCAGGTGGATCGATATAGAGACAATGCATGGTCCACGTCAGGACTTACGTTTCAAAAGTTGACATATCGCATGGTCCACTTCATTCTGCGTAGTTTTCTGTGTGCAAATTAATCATGCACGCAAATTTCGAATTGTCTGAAAAGTTAAAAAGTGCAAAATAACCTTTTCGTCTCAATTAAATCCTGATTGTACACGTGGTATCGAGGGTCGGTCCTGAGATTTCAAAAGCCCTGTGCGACTATAAAAACGGGTCCCTAAAATGTAAACGTAAGTGGACCCGCAACAATATGTAATATGTTAATGGTTTAAAATATTTATTAATTTATTAGGCCACTCTAGAACATATAATTACTAATAAGTTCGTAATTTTTTTTAAATATTTTAATCGACACTTGGTAACTAAACGACACATTTTTTTTAACTTATTGGGTTAATCTGGTCCCTTCTAGAATATGTTTTTAGGTTTTAAGATGTTTATTAATTTATTGACCCTAGAACATATTATTATTAATAATTTATAATTTTTTTTATTATGTTAATCGACACCCAATACATAAACAATAAAAAAAAAATAAACTTAATTGGGTTTTATCAGGCCTACTCTAAAATATGTTATTGTGTTTTAAAATATTTATTAATTTATTGGACCGTCTCTTAAACATATAATAACTAATAAGTTTATTAATTTTTTTAAATATGTTGAATCGATAATTTAAATTATTCTTGATCTCTTTTTTATTATTACTTTTGTTGGTAATTAACTAATTTAATAAATTTTTTATCCGCTTACATTTGTTTAAAAAGACATCTTTATGTTGTGAAAAATATTATAACTAATATTTTACTTCATTTTTTATAATAAACAAAAGTTATGACAAAATTTATATATAATAATAAATCCTAAATAAAATTAGATGACAAATATATAACAAAAGTAATCAAATAATTAAGAAAAAACTAAAATTCATGCATACTTTTTGTATTAAAATAATAAACGATGAAGGAGAAAAAACTTAAAAAATAAATAAACTGAATCAGTTTATTTTGAAATAAAGTACAAAAAGCTATGAAATAGAGTAGGTCATAACTAGGTCATCATTATCTATGTGGTGTACAGTATACATACTCTTTTACAAAATAAAATATTATTCAGGAAAAGCCTATATTTAAAAGTTAAATATCTGATTATCTTCTTCTCCACTCTTCGCAGCAAAATTATAGAGGTCGCCGGCAGCAACCGGAAAAAGTTTTAAAATGGTATTTTCACTTTTCTTTTACTCCTAATATCTTAGTGTTTTAAAATATTTATTAATTTATTGGCCTAGCTCTTAAACTGATGTAATAGGGTTTTACTCACGCCGATCCAGGGTTCGAGCCTCGGCTCCTCCTCAAGCCCGAAAGGGGACGTATTGTGTGGGGTTTTTCCTTGAAAGCTCTTCAACTCTGACGTCAAGTGGGCCCGGTTAAGACAACATATTGTCTGGAGTTGGACGAGGCTCTCCCATGTGACGGGGGTGCGACGTCACAACATTCAATGTTCGCCTTTCAAAAAAAAACTTTCACGATAGCCATAACAGCAATTTGTGACAGAACATTTTTGCGACCTATTTTTTTCGTCGCAAATTTTCATCGTACCGTTTCCATATAGTAGTGTAGTAGCAGCATTGGGGTGGAAGTATTGGGTTCAAGACTATTGCTAGTAGAAAGGTTATAATTAAGAAGGTTGTGAGCACTATTGCTAATAGAAAGGGGATTGCTACGAGTGGAAAGAGCAATCTGTCCCATGTGTGATCAAGACTCAATAGTGCGAGTATGTGAATCATGCATTTTTATTGCGTAAATGGGCATGGAATATAGTGTCTGAATTATTGAAACTATGCGAAGTATATATCATGGGTGTGTCCAAATATAGTGGAAAGATTATTCTTATTATTGAAGAGTGAGAAAGCATCAACTCATGGTGTTCGTATGTGGATGTTATTCTTCTTTGCAGTTATCTTTATACTATTGGAATGTAGGATAATAGAATGATTAGAATAAGAGTATGATTCTACTAGTCCATGTTGTTTCATGCTGGTATTACAACTTCATGCATATTAGAGTGGATCCTCTAATAAAACTATAAAGAAGTAGGGACCCTACTGTAGGGTCGCGTCCTCATGTGTCACGTCACAACAAGATGTTAAGTTGTTAGTTATTAACATTAATACAAATGTAACAGCAAGCTTAAAAAACACTACTTGTTTTATGTGGCACAGATCGACCCATGGTATGTCAGAACAACACACCCTTAAAGGTGGTCCGTTGTTTGGCTTTATCAACCTTGGAACGGTATCTCCGACTCCTGTTGTTGGAAATTTAGGAAATATATGTTTCCTATCCCACATAGGAAAGGGGAAGAAACCTAAATGGGTTTATAAGGTTTTTTTTTTCTTTTTGGTCTCCAAATAGTTGTTTGGGCCAAGTGAAGGGATGTAGGCTAAGCCCACTTGCGCGTCGGCCTGGAGATGCGAGGAGCTTTTATTTTGCTACGGACGTGTTAGATGTGATTTTAGCTTGCAGAGGAAGACAATAACTAACTGTGAGATAATTCGGAAGTCCAATTCAACTACGAATTGGTGGGGGTTATCAATTCCCCGAACTTCTCATGGATGGTTACGAATTCGCAGCTATAAATACATGGTCATGCAGCCTCATAAATCATCCCAAAATACAGAGCCTTTCTGCGAATTTCTTCCTTCTGTTTCTCTGCTACCTTTGCGTTTTTCTGGTTTCCAAAGCTGTTGGAACACCAGATCGTTCTGCATTAAATCCTGGGAGTTTACGTTGTTGCTTACAGCCGATAGAGCGCGTAAAATCCTTTAAGGACAGGAATCTTCATTCCGTGCAATCTGCTGCAAGAGGAACGTCAATCAAACTGGTTGGTTTTACGTTTATTTGTTGTTTCAATTCGTCCGATAACGGGACAGTCTCCTTCTACCTTTCTTATAATCATTTATAGTTAAGATGGATCATAACTGAGTCGACTTGTGACTTAAATCTAATATTTGTCTGTTTTGTTTTGAAGTATTTATCAACAATCTTAAAGGATTTTATTCTAATTTTTTTTGGAATCAAACTATCAAACAGACAAATGGACGTTGAACTGCCGAATGCTAATCTGCGATTCATGAACCAAGAGTTTGTCAAGCTGGACAGATTCGATGGTCAAAACTTCACCCGTTGGGCCGACAAAGTCAAGTTTATGCTAGTTGTGCTGAAACTGTACTATGTCCTGGATCCGAACTTCGTCCCGATCCCGAAAAATCCTATCCCTAAAAAAGGAAAAGAACCGGATCAGAAAGCAATTTCAGATTTGGAAAAGGAAAGACTTATTCGTAAGGAAGCAGAGGATCTTTGCCTTGGCCATATCAAGAAATCACTTTCAGATCGCCTTTATGACTTATACGCGCCGGTAACAAGTGCTAGAGAACTTTGGAAGGCATTAGAACTCAAATATAAGGCTCGTGAAGAAGGCACTAACAAGTACCTTATTGCCAAATATTTGGACTTCCAAATGGTTAATGACAAGCTGATCTTGGAACAAGTGCATGAGCTCCAAGTCCTAGTGAACAAACTAAATGCGCTTGCCATTCCTCTACTAGAAATATTCCAAGTGGGGGTTATCATTGCTAAACTTCCTCCCTCTTGGAAAGATTTCTCTAAAAGAATGATGCACAAATCTGAGGACTACTCTTTGGATGAACTGTTGAAGCACCTTCGAATTGAGGAGGAAACACGCAACAGGGACAAAAGAAGTAAGGTCGGATCAAGTGTGAATCATGTGGCTGCCGGGGGATCTAGATCTGGGAAAAGGAAGTTTGTACCAAATAATAAGAAGCATCTTGCACCGAAAAAGAAAGAGTTCAAGAAACCGCAACAATACCAAAACCATCAACCAAAGAAGACGGAAAATGTCATATTTGTGGAGAAACTGGACATTACGCACGTGAATGCCCTCATAGGAAATCTGGTCCTTCGGTTGGCTCCACAAATGCTGTTGCGGAGATCAACAACCTGGTTGCAAATGTGGGTCTTGGAGATGTGAATATGGTTGCTACTCGTACACGCACCTTAGGGTGTAGAGGATGGTTTTTGGATTCTGGAGCCACCATTCATATTTGTGGGAATCGAGCCTCGTTTCTCACTTATGGTCCCGTACCTGAGGTAACTGTGGTGGTATGTGCCGATGGACATCGTGTAGGAGTTCATGGAAAGGACACTGTGCAACTTAACTTCACAAATGGTCAGACAGTTACCCTTCAGGATGTGTTGCATGTTCCTGGTATCTCTAAGGGTCTTGTTTCAGCGGATAAGTTTGATCAGAATAATTATAAGCTGGTTCTAGAGAATCTGCGTGTGAGGTTTTCTCGGAATAATGTGTTTGTGGGTCAAGCTAAAAACACGAGTGGAATTTTTCGCCTTGACCTGGCTGAAGATCACCTAGAAGAAGAATCTGAGAACAGTGGTGTTTCTGTGATCAACGCTGATAGTAGTGATGATGGTTTTATTAGTGATAGTGGTGATAGTAGTAGTAGTGTTGGAACTAGTACTAGTGATGTTTCCGATTGTAATCTTATTGGTTTTGAATTAAATGCAATAATGTCTTTTGATTATGTCGCTTGTTCAATTTCTTTATGACACAAACGTTTAGGTCACACTAATATTAAAAACATTGAAAAAATGCAAACTAAAGGTTTAATTAAACTAAACGATAAAGATTTTAAAAAATACGAAACTTGTGTAGAATCAAACTTTACAAAGAAACCTTTTCCAAGTGTCCAACGATGGAATACATCACTACTAGAACTAATCCATTCAGATATTTGTGAACTGAATGGAATGCTTACCCGTGGTGGTAAGAGATACTTCATCACTTTTTGCGATGACTCGAGTCGTTATTTATATGTTTATCTGTTGCGTACAAAAGACGAAGCTTTTGATGTATTTAAAATATATAAGGCCGAGGTCGAAAATCAACTTGAGAAACGCATAAAAATTCTTTGCTCGGACAGAGGCGGAGAATACTTTAACCGAAAATTTGATGCTTTCTGCGAAGAGAATGGCATCATACATGAAAGAACTTCACCGTTTACTCCCCAACAAAATGGTTTGGCTGAGAGAAAGAACCGAACCTTGTGTGAGATGGTCAACTGTATGTTGAACCAATCTGGTTTGCCAAACAATCTGTGGGGGGAAGCATTATTAACTACATGTTATGTCCACAATAGGATCACTAGTCGTGTGATTCCTTTCAGTCCATATGAGTCTTGGAAAGGAAGGAAACCAAACCTAGAGCATTTGAGGGTTTGGGGTTGTGTTGCCTATTATCGAACACCTGATCCTAAAAGATCCAAACTCGGAGCCCGAGCTATGAAAAGTGTATTCATTGGATATGCTCATAATAGTAAGGCTTACCGATTGTTGGATAATGAATCAGGCACTGTTATAGAATCCAGAGATGTGGAATTCTTTGAGAACAAGTTTTCTAGAGATGATGAAAACTCAAACCCCACTTCATCTCCCAGTACTTCTCGAGAGAGGGTTCAACCTTCATAAATTATTGAAGAACCTAGGAGAAGTACTAGAGCCAGAAAAGAGAAAATTTATGAAGATGATTACTTGTCTTATTTGGTTGAAGGAACCCAAAGGAAAGTGACGAGAGAGGTTATTTTCGCCATTAATTTGTATGATGATCCCAAAACCTTCACCGAGGCCATATTGTCGAGAGATGCTCCTTTGTGGAAGGAAGCAATCAATGATGAAATGGATTCAATTATGGGAAATGGTACTTGGGAGTTAGCTAATCTACCCAAGGGTAAGAAACCTATTGGATCCAAATGGATTTTCAAGAGGAAGTATCATCCATATGGATCCATCTCTGCCTACAAAGCAAGATTTGTTGCTAAAGGATATAGACAGAGAGAAGGAATCGATTATTTTGATACCTATGCTCCAGTTGCTAGAATTAGTTCTATTAGAACCCTTATAGCAGTTGCAGTATTGAGAGGACTGTACATTCATCAAATGGATGTTAAAACAACATTCCTAAATGGGTACTTAAAAGAAGAGATCTATTTGGAGAAACCAGAGAAGTTTGTTTTACCCAGACAAGAGAATAAAGTGTGTAGACTTATTAAATCTCTATATGGTTTGAAGCAAGCTCCTAAACAGTGGCATGAGAGATTTGACACCACTGTGACTGCCTTCGGGTTTCAACACAATAGTGCTGATAGATGTATTTATACTAACTGTGAACCCGATTATACAGTCGTTATATGTCTTTATCTTGATGCTATGTTGATCATTGGCACTCACCTAGAAGGTATTTGTGAAACTAAGAAATACCTGTCCTCGAACTTTAAGATGAAAGATCTAGGAGAAGTTGATACCATCCTTGGGATCAAGGTGAAAAGAACAGATGGTTAGATTTCTCTAAGTCAATCTCATTACATAGAGAAAGTTCTGACAAAGTTTCAACATTTGAACATCAAAGAGTTTAACACTCCGATGGATCTTGCTGTGAAACTTAAAGTGAACTCTGAGAGAGCAGTGACTCAACTAGAGTATGCGAGTGCTATTGGTAGTATGATGTATGCAACGCATTGCACTCGCCCTGACATTGCTTTCGCTGTAAGCAAACGGAGTCAGTACACTGTCAACCCAGGAACTGAGCACTAGGAGGCAGTGGGGAGAGTCCTTGGATACCTGAAAAGGACTAGAAACTTTGAACTGACATATACGTCATCTTCCAGGATACTTGAAGGTTATTCTGATGCTAGCTGGATTGATCACACTAGTGATTCAAAATCCACAAGCGGGTGGATTTATACTCTAGCTGGTGGAGCTATTTCTTGGTCGAGCAAGAAACAGATGTGTATTGCACACTCAACTATGGAAGCTGAGTTCATAGCTCTTGCCGCAGCTGGCAAGGAGGCAGAGTGGATTAGAGATCTACTCACAGACATCCGTCTTTGGGATGTTTCGATGCCGTCTATTCCCATGTATTGTGATAGTGAGGCCACACTATCTAGAATATACAACACAGTGTATAATGGGAAGTCAAGACACATAGGTCTTCGGCACAATTTTGTGAGACAACTAGTTGAAAGTGGTACGATCAAGGTTGTCTATGTCAAGACGAGTAGGAACTTGGCAGATCCGTTTACCAAACCTCTGACGAGAGATTTGGTAGTTAATACCGCGAAAGACATGGGTCTAAAACCAAAATAGAATCGTTAGTGATGGAAACCCAACTTGAACTTAGTGCTCCTATTTCTCAAGTTTAAAGAGTAACAACGAAGTCACTTAACGATAGAAGGTACTATCAATTCTGATAGATCCATGTGAGGTATGATAGTACGTCGTTGCCGAGAACAAGGATGAGCTAATGCTCTTAACAAAGTTTTGGAGGCATCTATGTAATGAGGATGTTGTAAAAATTTGCCTATATGATCTAGAGGTGGTGCCGCCTCAAATGAAGATCTGTGGTTTATCTTCTAGAGGGTCATGAAAAGGATTTATAGCGCACGGACATATTCACGCTCAGTGAGAACGCAAAGTCGCTCGGTGATGTGTGGGGGTAAATCGAAGGGGTCATCAGGTTCGTGGTTTAATTCCATAGGACACCATTGAATCGGTCTCTTCTTATTTATCACCATAAACTGGGTTTAATCTTCGTGACACCTTAGTGACATCATCTGTCTAAGTGAAAAGGAAACATTCCAACTTGGTGAGGGATTGTTGGAAATTTAGTAAATATACAAGTTGGTATGTTTCCTATCCCACATAGGAAAGAGGAAGAAACCTAAATGGGTTTGTAAGGTTGTTTTTCTTATTGGTCTCCAAAGAGTTGTTTGGGCCTAGTGAAGGGATGTGGGCTAAGCCCACACACGCGCCGAGCCGGGCCGGAGACGCGAGGTCCGCGAATGGACGCGAGGAGCTTTTATTTTGCTACGGACGAGTCAGATGTGATCTTAGCTTGCAGAGGAAGGCAATAACTAACTGTGAGATAATTCAGAATTGGATGACTACTAGGAGTCCAATTCAACTATGAATTGGTGGGGGTTATCAATTCCCCGAATTTCTCATGGATGGTTACAAATTCGCAGCTATAAATACAGGGTCCTGCAGCCTCATAAATCATCCCAATATACAGAGCCTTTCTGCGAATTTCTTCCTTCTGTTTCTCTGCTACCTTTGCGTTTTTCTGGTTTCCAAAGCTGTTGGAACACCAGATCGTTCTGCATTAAATCCTGAGAGTTTACGCTGTTGCTTACAGCTGATAGAGCGCGTAAAATCCTTTAAGGATAGGAATCTTCATTCTGTGCAGTCTGTTACAAGAGGAACGCCAATCAAATAGGTTGGTTTTACATTTATTTGTTGTTTCAATTCGTCCGATAACGAGACAGTCTCCTTCTACCTTTCTTATAATCAGTTATGGTCAAGATGGATCATAACTGAGTCGACTTGTGACTTAAATCTAATATTTGTCTGTTTTGTTTTGAAGTATTTATCAACACCTGTTACAAAGATGATTTATAAGATAGTGTAAAATAAAATTGTAATATATTCCAAGTTAACATAAAAGTAGCACAAACTTGGTCAATAATCTCGTGCAAATATGGCTTTTGGATCCAAGGAGGGTGGTGTGGTACGAGGGGCGTGAAGTCCTCACTATCAAACACCCGCCCATCAAGCTCGTAGGACTTTTTCCATGCCCATTTACACACATCCCTTATCTTGTCATGTATCAGTTTTTCAAGGTACAATACCATGTAGCGTACACATGCTGGATGAAGTTAGGGACCCACTAATACAACACAAAACATAAATAATTCATACCAACAAAACTTAAACAATTGTCGTGATAAGCTTGATCCGCTATTTAGGATTACGAGATGTCTGGCTCGTAGTGTTTGGGCACACCGTGAAATTGAAGCAGTTTTCTCTGTGCTATCACCATGAGCAGTGGCTGCCGTAATCTCATCCGGACCAAGATCTCCCTCCGTCTAACTTTCACCCACGTACTCATCAGCATGCCGTGACCACGTCTTATAGAGATGTTGTTGGCCCTTACGCGCATTAGAGAAGGGATTCCTGCCACTAGTTTCTCCATGTTGTTATCTCGTCTGTAACATCCCAAAAATAAAGCGACGAGTTATACTAATGGGTTAAACGCGAGACGAATAGAATAAATGAACGAGGGATGACGGATGGGCCGGTGAACTTAAGGGTGGCGAACATAGGGAAGCTTCCCCCTATAAATAGCCTAAGTCTCCATCTTTCTCTCATTTGCAACATCTAGAGAGAGAAACCGTAAAGAGAGAAAGTTGACGGTTCGACCCGAGATTGAAGGAGTATGTTACTACTGAGCTTGTGAGCAAGACCTCCGAATCAGAAGCTCGAATCAGGTAACAACTCGATCTAGATCTGAGATTTTAGTTTATGTTGGGTTTTCAGGTGTTTGATAAAAAGGTAACGTTTTTACGTATGAAACTTGAAAATAAACATAGATCTAGCATCTAGAAGGAAAAACGAACGTTTTGAATGTAAAAAGTTAGGATCTTGACGTGATCAGATTCGCATGCAAGAACTTAGGGTTCTTGGGGAAGAAGACTGCCAGACAGGCGAACTTATCAAGTTCGCCTAGGAGGGGATTGGGCGAACTTATCAAGTTCGCTTGACAAGTTCGCCTAGGGCAAAAAGTAAGCGAACTTGGAGCAGCGAACTTAGTAACTTCGATGGGTTAAAACCAACGAACTTATGTAAGAGAACTTAGTAAGTTCCTGGTCATGGATCAGGCGAACTTAGCCTAAGTTCGCATGTATGTTCGCAAGGTTTGTAAGGGGCAAACTTAGCTTAAGTTCGCCTAGTTCAGTATGGTTAGACCGTTAGAGTTGGGATAGAATCTAATGTGTATTTAACTACTCAATCCAGATCGTGCATGACGTTGTTGGGCCTTCGATTAGGACAACGAGACCAGCTTATCAGGTGAGTTCTAGAAGCCTTCTTTTAAATGTTTAAATAATGTTTTTGGGCTGGTGTGCATACGTAAAGATGTGACGTTTTATGAAACGATGTTTATAAACGATGTTTTGAAGGAAAGGTTATGAAAGAAGTTTTTATTAAATATTTTTCCCAAAGAAGTTTACGAAGTGTTTATGAATGAATTAATGATTTTAATAAAACGTACGAATGCTTTAACTGAAGTTTTTAATAAATCGTGTGTGACGTTGTTGGGCCTTCGATTAGGACAACAAGACTAGCTTATCAGGTGAGTTCTAGAAGCCCTCTTTTAAATGTTTAAATAATGTTTTTGGGCTGATGTGCATACGTAAAGATGTGATGTTTTATGAAACGATGTTTATGAACGATGTTCTGAAGGAAAGGTTATGAAAGAAGTGTTTATGAAATATTTTACCAACAGAAGTTTACGAAGTGTTTATGAATGATTTTTAATAAAACGTACGAATGCTTTAACTGAAGTTTTGAAGTAAAAGAAGTGAATGTTTACGAAAGTCACAAACGAACGAATCTGTCATTATTCCTTAGGGAATGAAGGTTATGGGTATGGGATGTATGTTATGGGCCTTTACCTTTTAGGGGCCTACGTGGCTGGCCAACTGTTGTACAACTGGGGTGATGACTGTCATCAAGGGGATTACCGTGATCCTTGAAGTTGGTACGACTTTACCTTGCGGGGTAGTCGTGCTTGAAGTTTGGTATTGTGCCTTACGGGGTATAGTGCTTGAAGTTTTGTACGTTTCATCCTTGTGATGCCGTGCTTGAAGTTTGGTGTTGAATGGCCTAAGTATCGGGCCCTAGGTTTCTCCGCCCGAAGGACAATATTGTGTTGAAGGGCCTAGTGGTGGTGATCTTTAGGTTTCTCCGCCGGTATGCGATGATTGGAATTGACGGTTACGAGAAGGCGCAGATTCGATATGTTTGTTGACTTATGGGTTATGATGTGTTATGCTTTGTTATTGCATGTTTTCGTACGCTTTTATTAATGAAGTTAAATGATATGTTTTTGGCAAATATTTGAAGTTAATGTTTTATGTAAAAGCTAGAACTCACCAGCGTAGCTGACTTTTAGTATACACATTCAGGTTAAGGGTAGGTAATGATGATGGACGGTGATGCTTGGCAAGAGATGAAGAGTTACCCAGCTAATCACGAAGACTGGCATCCCGTTATGTTTTGATTATGTTATGTTATGTTTAGACAATGTTTATGCTTCCGCAAGCTTGACAATGTTACTATTTATGTTCAATGAAAGTTTTCTGCTGCGTTATTTGATATTCAAGTTTAAGAACTGTTTGTGAATGAGTAAATCCAACAAGTGAGGCCTCCCGAGTTTGGGCTTTACATCGTTTATAACTACATGGCATCTTATCAAAAAAGAATTAACATCTCAACTTAGCGCATTAGGTCAAAAATATAATACATACATACAAACATACAAGAGGTAAGGGAACTCACAAAAATATCATACATACATAGTCAAATTTTACATTTCTAGTCAGATGTCATCACAAATTAAGTTCAAATTCTTAGTCAAATTCCATTCACAAATACAATCATAAATCAAGTTCAAATTCCTAGTCAAATGACATTTATAAATCAAGTCCACATTCCTTGTCAAGTATCATCGATAAATCAAATTTATAAATACAATCACAAAACAACTCACAAATATCGATCACCATTCCTAGTCAAATGTTATTATCACATATTCAAATTCCAATTTTTAAATGTTAATAACCCACATATTCTTATATTCAACTAAAACCCTAGAAGTACTACAAATTCCTCAAAGAATGTTCATAATTTCGTCCCACTAGATTCAAATGTTCGTAACCCCACCCCATTTTGCAAATCTTCTTCATGGTGCGGTTGTGTGTTGATCATGAAGTCTAGTTTTTCATATGTTGGTGTCTTTGATGTAGTAGGAACTCCGGTCAAATTAGACCAATCTCCTCGTGCCTCCATATCAGGAATCCCCACCAACCCTTCTCCAAACCAATGCTCTTCACTTACCAGCTCTTTTGACTATGTTGCTTGCACTCTGTCATAAAAGTCAAGAAGTGACTGTAGGGCTACAGTCAACTTCTCTGAATCAGCAGTTCTCACTTCTAATTAATCGATGCTTGTGAAGCAGGAAGGTTCCTCCATGGGCACATAAAGCTTTGGGCTTGAATTGCCTTTAAACTTCGTAAGAGGCGAACAACTTCCTTGTAATGCTAAGATTCAGACTAGAATGATGATATGTTAGTTTCCTCAAATGGTTTCCAGTAGGGATGGTAATCTATGGGACACCCCTGATAATAATAACAGTCATGACTGTAATTGGATTCCCTATAGATCTCGCACCAAACCGGCCTCCGAATGTTATTACTCATAGTCACAAAGGTTATTGGACGAAATATAAAAGTTTCGGACGAAAGTTTGGTCGAAAGTACAGGAGAAAGTTAAGCGAAAGTTTCTCCGAATTGACATAGTTCACGTGTAAATCTTCGTGCAGATTGTAAAGCGTTCCACCTAGCCAAAGCATTTAACTCAATTCAATAGCAGACAGTAATGTGAGTTCTAAGTGCCCTTTTCTCTACGTTTTTGGGCTGATATGCACACTCACGTATAAAGTATTTTTTGTAAAGTGTTAAAGTAAAGATAAAGAAAATAAAGATAAAGAAAGTTGATATAGAAAGAGTATTTTGTTAGGTGTTATTGTGTGACATAGTTTATTTATTTGATTAAATGCTCTGATGTGCTAAAGTGATAGTTGATTGTTTTAGAGTGCATAGTTAAAGTATGTGATAGTTGTAAAGAGTCATAAAGGAGTCTTGTTACAATCAAAAGGAGTCTTGCAAGCGACAGGAGTCTTGTATTCGTTACAAGCAATATGAGTCTTACATTGTGTAAGCATGTTAAAGGAAGTCTTTCCTTGTGTAAACATGATAAAAGGAGTCTTGCCTTGTGCAATCATGATTTTCGTCCTAATAAAGTTTACTATCATATAAAAAGAAAGGTTTTTAAATGATAAAGTTCAAAGTTCATGTTTAAAGTTTTAAAGAAATTTTAAAACTCACTTAGCGTAGCTGACTTTTAGTATGTCTGTTAGGTTAAGGTTTAGGCAGAATTTGGAAGCTCGTGAGGCTCTGGATGTTTGGATGGAAGGGCTACTCGGCTTGAAGAATAACATCGTATTAGTTGTTTTCCTTTCTGACAAATATGTTTTACTCAATTTGTAATGACTTGATGTGATGTTTTCCACTTTGTTTGAATGAAAATTTTAGTTTAAGAACTATTGCCGATATGTAAATATAATGTATGAGACCCCCGAGTTTGGAGCATTTCATGTTTGCATATGATTCGTAATTAGTAGGAAATCAAAATCAAATATATATATATATATATATTGTTTTCATGTACCACAACATTACCAAAATACCTAGCTACACACATCATCAACCTATCATGACTTAGCATCCAAAATCAAATCCTCATCGGTTGTGACATGGTAGCTGCTAGACCATGGGGTCCCATCATCACTTGTAGAACATGGGGTCCCATCACCAGATGTTGGTTTCCTTCTCACATTAAACAGACAATCAGAAGTATATAAGTTGGACTCCTCCATCATCTCCAGGTATAAGGATATTTCATCAAACTCCTTCACGTGAAGGGCCAAAGCCCTTGTATCCCATTCGTTATACAATGGAACAAGTCCATATTCCAGAGTCATTTCTGGGATCATATAGTGAATGGAGTACCTATCAATTGATGAACACCCAATGGCGGAGAGCATTTCGGCAAACTGGTCCATAGTGAATAGGTCAATGTCGACGTAGTCTAGGTAGATCACACGGCCTCCGTAGTACTCTCGGACGGGTCTAGGGGTAAGCATGCCCCTGTGATGGATTTTAAAAGAGAACAACCTAGTCCAATTTTCACCTAAAATTTCAAAATAATGTTTTACACATTAGCTTATAAAAACCTAAATTTTTGAAATTTTAAAGAAAAGAAGATATATATCGATCATGTATTCAGCACTATACATCACGTTGTAGTCAGCTGCAGGAGCATCAACTGATCGTATTGTCCATGCCATAATTTTGACGAAGGAAGACGAAAGCTTGTTTAGGTTTTTTGGGGATCGGAGTAGCTGCTAGTGTGATTTATCATAATGTGTCCAGCTTTTAGTCTTCTGATTCAGTTGGCGGGGAGAAGTGGAAATGACCATTCATTACCTTTAGCCACACATAAAAACTTTAACCGTGTCCATTTATTACTTTTAGCCGCACGTAAAACATTTTACCATGACCATTTATCACTTTTCGCCACACATAAATTCAAACAAATACCAATATGGCAGTTGTTGATATTTGGCCACACTTTTCTAGTATGGCTACTAAATGTCGCACTTTTTTCTTAAAGTGTGGCTAAAGGTTTCGAAATGATGTGTTTTTGGTCACATGAAACAAATACTGTGGCAGTAGATCACATTTGTCCACACTTTTCTACTTTGGCTACTAACTGTCACGTTTTTTCGTAAAGTGTGGCTAAATGTTTCGAAAAGATGTGTTTTTTGTCACATGTATAAAAAAACAAACAAATACTGTGGCCATATATCACATTTGGCCACACTTTTTTAGTGTGACTACTAAATGTCATAGTTTTTTCTTAAAGTGTAGCTAAAGGTTTTGAACTGTTATACAATAGTCACATGAATAAATAAAAATGCATGGCTAAAAGTAGGCTTGAAGGTTTTGAAATGTGATTAATGACCTTTAGTCACACATTTAATCGAAAGTGTGGCAGGGCGGTTAATGAAAAAGTATGGTTGTGCTGTTTTGGCATAGTGGTATGAGACCCCCGGGTTTAGAACGTTTCATGTTTGCATATGATTCGTAATTAGTAGGAAATCGAATTGACGGCACCCACGGTTCCTAGCTTAACCAATCGAATCAACTATAATGATTTTTTTGTTGTGGGTAAAATAATTACATTAATCAGTAGAAAAAAATGATTTTACTAAATAAACAAAATTAAGAATCAAGAATTAATAACAAAAGTTAATAAAATCAAGAAGATTAATAACAATCGTCAATATAAATTTAGGTGGCATTACATATTACTACAACAATATCACTCTATACCGACGACTTTTTTTTGACCCTATAGCGACGACATGTCGTCAGGATAGCGTATACCGACGACATGTCGTCGGGATAGATGTCGTCGGTATTGAGTCGTACCAATAGCCAAGATTGTCATCGGGATAGGTGTCGTCGGGATAGGTGTCGTTGGGATAGGTGTCGTCGGGATATACCGACGACTTATCGTCGGTATAGGGTCTATTTAAATAAATCAAAAAGAAACCCTATACCGACGACATGTCGTCGGTATAGAGCAAGCTCTGTACGGACGACTTGTCGTCGGCATAGGGTCAACCTATCGGTAAATGGTTTTTTCATTTTTTTTAATAATTTTTAAAAAAGGCCTATCCCGCTGACGACATGTCGTTGGTATAGGTCTTTCTGTTTTTTTTATATTTTTTAATTTTTAATATTTTTCCAGAAATATTAAATTTCTAAAAACAGAAACCTGCAAATAATTATATATAAACCATACAAACATTCAAATATCTGAAACATAAAACAAACATATAAATTGTTCGACGCCACAACTTGTTCGATAAACTAAACATTCAAAACAAACAAATATGCAAATTGTTCAAGACAACCCAACAACTACAAATGCTCAACGACTCCAAGCTAGTTATCATCGCTACTAGTTTGGCGCTCCCACATTCGACGCATTTCATCCATTTGTCGTTGCATTTCAAGCATTTGTTGATTATGCACACGACGTTCTTCCTCTAGTTGTTGATTTTGCAATCGTTGTTCTTCCTCTCGTTGGGCTTCACGTTGTTGTTGTTCTTTAAACTGTTGTTGAAGACTAGCCACACGATGATCAACGTCTTGCCATTGTGGTTGTGGAGAGGGAGTATCGAACACATCCGGTGTGGGATTACTCACCACACGACCAACACCCTGAATATGGCCACGTCGATGACCCAATGCACGCTCCATGCATGCAAACTCATCGACAGCGGATGAGTCACCACCAGATTCAGCAGAGGATCTTGTATACTCCTCTTGGATTCGGTCCTGCATTAAACAATGTAATAAGCAATCACTTTACTATTTTACTAAAATTCGACAGCATAACTGCTGTAAAATGGATAACTAACATTTTAAACTATAGGTCATAGACGACCCAAATTCACCTTGATTTTATTGTCAAAAAACCCAAAAATTTTGATTTTATTGTCAAAATTGAAACATATATGTTAACTAACCTTAAAAACCGAGGGATTAGTGAAAATTGCTCCACAAAACACACCAAAACCTCGAAATCGCCACAGAGAGAAAATGAGAGAATTTTGAGAGATTTTGGGTGAAAATGCGAAGCAAAAAGCTGTCTTCTGTGTTAATTCACGCTGAGCCCTATCCCGACGACATGTCGTCGGTATAGGATCTAAAGTCGGCGCAATAGGCTCCTGTGCCGACGACATGTCGTCGGTAAAGGTCTTCGTTTGTTTTGACCGGTCAATAAAGTAAATGACCTATACCGACGACATGTCGTCGGTATAGATTTTTCCCAAAATTGTTTTTAATTAAAAAAAAACCCACCGACGAAAAGTTATTAAATAAAATGGAATTTAACCTATACCGACGACATGTCGTCGGTATATGTTTTCCCTAATTTTTCATTGAACGCCATGTTTTCCCTCCATCCGGCTCAACCCTGTGCCGACGACATGTCGTCGGTATAAGGTCTCCCTTCTCAAATTTTGGGATTAGCCTGTACCGACGACATGTCGTCGGCACATGGTGACCTATGCCGACGACAAGTGTCGTCGGTATGGGGTCCGTCGACATAGGGTCATTTTCTTATAGGGTATATTACAAAATCATAGCGCATTTTGATGAATAGTAACCTTACAATTGTGAAGCTCTGTTATGAAAGTTTATTTAATGATTATAATTAGTTTTAGTCAAATTTTGTTTTTCTTTTATAAATTTTAAATAATAATGTTTTCTTGAATTCCAAATATACCATCACGATGTGCACATTTTATCTATGTTTCAAAACCGAGTCGGGTATAATATATTTTTACTTTTTTTATTTTTATATTTAATTTAGTGTTCCTTAACTCTATTTTCATGACAACCTAATTTTGTAGCCGTCGTGACGCGTCCACTATAATTTAATGTTTCTTAACGCTCATTTTCAAGACAATGTAATTTTGTAGCTCACAACTTTATATTTGTGCTTGCACAACTTTTAAATTGCTTACGTTTTTTTACATATAACAAAAGACAAAGCCGACGTGTTCTACTACATAAATAAAATTAAAAACAGTAGAAATCAAAACCATTAATCGAGTGTGGATGGTTAGGTGCACGTACCTTGATGCTACTGTTAACCGTATCTTTTGTTTTGTGTTTATGCAGAATTCCCACCACAACACGTAGAGGAATTCTACTGGTTTGAGTGTAAACATCAATTTCAAATATTTTTTAAGATATTATATAAGCCATCGTTAATAAATATATATAAACGTATTTTTTGCTCGAAACTATTTTAAATTAAAGTTTGGAAGTATAATTCATACATTTTTTTGTATTAACATGTGTAGTGAGGGATATATACGCATCCGAGTGGACGGTGGAAATTCTATTTAATAGACTGTTCGAACTTGAGACGTCCAGGTGGATCGATATAGAGACAATGCATGGTCCACGTCAGGACTTATGTTTCAAAAATTGACATATCGCATGGTCCACTTCATTCTGCGTAGTTTTCTGTGTGCAAATTAATCATGCACGCAAATTTCGAATTGTCTGAAAAGTTAAAAAGTGCAAAATAACGTTTTCGTCTCAATTAAATCCTGATTGTACACGTGGTATCCAATGTATACGTTATCGAAGTGGCTAGTTGGACCAGAAACCGGGTATGTATATAGCCGGTTAGGTTAAGCCTATTTAGACTGACCGGTTAAATCGATGAATCAAACTGGGTAGTAATTCTGGATTTTGATTTTTTTTTATTCTTTTCTTTTTTGTCTTCTAAAATTTTATATCTGATTTCATTTAATATCTTCGATATTTTTAAATGATATTTTTTGTAATGATTTTAAAATAAATTTAATATCGATATATTATTGTCGTAGCCTTTGAGAAGAAAAAGAAGAAGAAAAAAAACAATATATACAGGAGATTTTTTGTTGATGATTTAGTGGACGCGATTTTTTGTAGCATACTATTCATTCAATTAATGCTTAGTTTACAGTTTCATTTGTTATACGCAAACATTTTCAAAATTGACAACGAAAAGCAGCCAATAGAATTTGTTGAGTTTCTTCTTCATTCTTGTTCTTGTGATTTATGAAAGTAATTGTAATTAATTTTAGTCAGTGAAAATTGAAGAAATTAATCAATAGAATAGCTATAAAATTGATGAAATAATCATTGACACGGTGATCAGAGATGATGACGGTGAAAGGAGTTGGTGACCGTGGCCAGATTAGAACGCTTAATTTAAAAAAATTAATGCCCTAAATAAATGTCCGTCTGTTTCACAAACCATATATACGGATGTTGAATGAGTGAACATAGCGGGTATTGGCTAATTGAGGGCTAGTCTGTTAGTTTGATTTATGTCTATTTTGGTGTTGTGGCCCCTTTGAGCGGGAGTTGTAATTGGGGTTTTTACTAGTTCACTGCTAGCTTTTCTACAAGAATTCACATTGTTGCCGTTCAAAAAAAAAGAATGAGTGAACATTCAAGCCTTCAAAGACTAATCGTAGCCTCGTAGGACTTCTATAAGAGTGACCCTAGTCTTGGATTTGTTCCACGTTGCTAGAAAGAGCTTAGCCACCTTTCAATACATTTGGATACAAATATAATGAAATTACTATATTTTTTTATGAATTTTTCTATATTTTTTAAATATTTTAAATTACTTATGGTGTCATTCGATTCTTATAGCGTGTGTCACCTGTGAATTAGTAGAGTGGGTGATTCAATTACCATTTTGTCTTAAAAACATTGATGAAAAATTAGGATGAAATGTGAAATATTGACTTACCATGTAAAAGTTAATTTAATTGTTAAAATCAATTTAAACGTTATTAAAAAAATATAAGATTATTTGCAAAATCATGTGTCCAATTCCAAATACAATATATTTGGACGCAACTCGAAATTGAATAATTAATTTAATTACATTCATTAAAGAAAGAAAAAAGGTTAGTGATATTTGTTTACACTATTAGAAAACTAAGTATCATCGACAGATGAATCCCGTTGTAGTTACTAGCGGATACGATTAAAAACAAAAAAATTGATAAAGGAAATTTTATACATGCATTATCACTGGCAAATTACCGATGGAACACTAACACTGGTAAATCCATTTTTTGTCGTAGTTTATGAGAAGTGTTTCTAATGGAATTGCCCTCGGTAATCCTTCGGTGATACTAAGGATATGTTGGAAACCAGGCCCAAAAACACGGAATTTGATCTCAAAAGATTAACTCTTTCTGTTATTATAATTCTTAACTTACATTATAGGCCCTAACCATCTATTTATACTAAAATAAAGCATACTAATTCTACTCAAATACTACTCTTAATTATAATCTAATACTAACTCCAACAAACTAATAGATAAATATAACTTTATCTAAACATTCAAATTATTAATTAAATATTAATTAACTATTTTCCGAATTACCCCCTTCAACTTTCACGTTTTTCCAACCCGACTCCTTATTCTTTCGTAAAATCAAGATTAACTCCTTCATTCTCCCCCTTAATCTTGATTTGGACTTGCTTCTTGCTCTTTCCACATTCTTTCTTCCTTGAACACTTCAGGAACTCATAGTTGCAATCTCGACTTTGAACTCTCCGGATACTATTTGATCAAGATTGAAGCGGGGTTAACGTCGTCATCATCGAAATTGAAACTCTTCATTCCTTCTTTCTTTCCTTCAAAACATCAAGAAACAAGAGTCCTTGATAGCCTTCTTAACAAGATGAATCTTGTTCTTCCTACTCTTCTCAATCAAAAACAGGGGTTCTTGATTGCCTTTTTTACCTTCTTTCTTCAAGATCTGGCTCTTGACTAACTTCTTTTTTTCAAGATCTGGCTCTTGACTACCTTCTTTTTTTCAAGATCTGGCTCTTGACTACCTTCTTTTTTTCAAGATCTGGCTCTTAACTACCTTTCAAGATCTGGCTCTTTCCTTTCAAGATCTGACTCTTGAGTGCCTTCTTTCATTCTTCAAGAACTGGCTCTTGACTGTCTTTTACCTACTTAAAAAACCTTCTTTCTTGGATTCAAAAGAATTGAACCCAGCTTACTTCTTGCTTACTTGCTTTCAGACAGATCAGATGGATCGTTCAGCCAAAAACTCATGCCTACTGGGTTGCTTGCTTCTCGATACGTTTTACCCGTGAGTTTTCCTCACGTGCTTTCTTGCTAACTTGGTTCACTTAGTGCTTGCTTAAATTCCTTTTCTTCTTTACCTACACCAATTACAAATCAAGCAATTTGTGAAAGTTCCTTTCTACCCCATACACAATTCATCCACATCCCATGCAAATTCAATTCATTCACCGACCCACTATTCTTGATCTTCACGTAATTTCCAAACAAACAATGTTTATATTTGTTCACAATAAAACCGACTTTCCAACGTCACCTCCCACGTGTAGCCACCGCTCCAATTTGACGTCTTCTTTTCAATCTCGATTTCAGCCCCAACAGCCAATGAGGGCTGCTCCCCTTTCTCAAAAAACAACTCTCAAAACCGCAGACACTGGATACCAATTGTTGGAAACCAGACCCAAGAACATAGAATTTGATCTCAAAAGATCGACTCTTTCTGTTATTATAATTCTTAACTTACATTACATAGGCCATAACCATCTATTTATACTAAAATAAAGCATACTAATCCTACTCAAATACTACTCTCAATTATAATATAATACTAACTCCAACAAACTAACAGATAAATATAACTTTATCTAAACATTCAAATTATTAAATTAAATATTAATTAACTATTTTCCGAATTGTCCCCTTTAACTTTCACGTTCTTCCAAACCGACTCCTTATTATTTTGTAAAATCAAGATTAACTCCTTCAGGATAAGATTACCGTTAAGATTCGTGATGTGGCTTTTTAGTCATTTGTAGGTGAGACTGGTTTACGATAGCTGATTAGGCACTAACCTGTCTTCAATATGTTCTATATATAGCAACAAAAAACTTACCGTGGATGGCAACCTCTTCAAAAAAAAATTAACGGTAACCAAAAATGGGTCCGTCGCATGTGTTATAACCTCTTATGTTGGATATGATGGTCTCTGAAGCAAGTATGTCTAAAATGTGCATACATATGTGTTCCCATATCACACCATCGAACTTTAACGGTGGTGGTGGGTATGGACTTAAACAAAAATGGTATGTGTGGCGGTGTTCTTGGATGTGTTGAGAAGATGTGCAGCTCATCTGTATGAGTTTTTTTCTAGCTATAATCCTTAGACTGAAACCGAGCATCTAAATACACATGGTAATGTGAAGGTGTCTCGGTGCACGAGCTAGGAAATACACATAGTAATGTGTTAGTACGTCTACGGGGTTACATGGTAGTGGAAACATAATTTAGTACACGTGGTAATGATTGGGCCTATCAGTCTAGATAGGTAGTAATCACCTTACACACTTGTGATTAGAAAATATTTGTATTTTATTTGAAACCCATAGCAAGGCTCATTAAGGTCCATCAACATACAACTAATCATACACGTGTATTTAACACCAAAAAGACTAACTAATGTTGTTTTGCGTAACCTAAACCAGCCCACTAACCCATGATAAGGCCCATAAGATCCAATTAATCTTACACGTGTATTTAACGTCAAAATGTAAGGTTATGACTCAATGTGGCTTTATATAACCCGAATCAACCCACTAACCTATGACAAGGGCCATTAAGGCCTATCAGCATACAATTAACCATTTATGTGATAACCTAGTATTTTGTGTAACCTAAACCAATCCACTAACCAGTGACAAGACCCAATTAATCATACACGTATTTAACACCAAAGTATCTAGTTATGACATAATGTGGTGTTATGTAACTTAACCATCCACTAACCTATAACAAGGCATGTTAAGGGCCAAATAGCCATAGACGTGTATTTAACATAACACCAATATGACTGGTTATGACCTAATGTGACTTTGTGTAACTTGAATCAACATACTAACCCATGCAAGGCATGTTAAGGCCATTTAATTACACACGGTGTGTTTAACACCAAAATGACTGGGTGTGACCTAATGTGACTAAGTTACATAAAGCAACCCACTAACCCATCACAAGGTCCATTAAGTACCATCAAGGCCCAAAAAAAACTTGTCATCATAGGAGTTGTCGCTAATCGCCAAAGAAATCACCAACGCTATTTTTTATTTATAGTTTTCTTTTAAAAAACTATTTTGTATTTTCGATGGATATTCTGTTGGTAAATCCGTCAGAAATTTTAGGTCGAAACAAGACGACCAACCTCTCATTTTCATTTTTCCACTTTCATTCTTTCTCTCTTTGGCAGCCGCTAAAACTCAAGCACCACCACTATATAAGATGACCACCGAGTACCAACCACCGTCGCTAAACCCATCAACCACCATCTACCACAATTATTCAACATCGCCAGTCGTGGTTTAATTCTCGGCTTGATTCTCGTCTGACCCCCACTATCCGCCACCACCACTCATGTAATTTTAAATCATTAACGTAAGCAGTGGTGAATCCAGAAGTTTTTGTGAGTGGGTGGACAAAGTAGGTCTGGTCAAAGCGAGTTTAGTCAAAACAAATCGGTTCAAATTTGTTATTATTAATGTCTATTGTTTAGATGTTTAATATGAGATTATTTAAAATCAAATAAAAGTAAAATGTTTAATATGTAAGTCGTTGATGTGAGGTGTTTGGAGACCGATCAAAAGCTTTGTGCGAGACAAATAATAAAATCGTGAGATACGGTTTGTGGGTTGTTTGTGTGATACAATTAAGAAACGAAGGGTTGTGTGAGTCAACCAAAGAAGATATCAATCTGAGCGATTCAGATTGAGTGAATGATCAATTATCTGCGAAGGGTGTAGGAACATGCGAAGTGTTTACCTGTGCGATTCAGGGTGGTACGGTGTGATACCGGTGAAGGAGTATTAGAACCTGTGAGCGGTTCAAAAGTGAAGAATACGACCGATCTGTGAGAGATCGTTCAAAAGGCTGTGTGGAAGAAGATCTGTGATAGATAAACAAGATTATGTGTGAGACATGATTGAAGCCCGTGTGAAACGGGGTGAAGAATTTGAGTGATTCAAATTGCGGATGAAGGTGCGATACCTGTGTCGAAGAAAGTTGTGAAGATGATTAAACTTGAGTGATTCAAGTTGGTGTGAAGGACCTGAGTTATTCGGGTTATTGATAAGAAACTGAAAATCATGATTGTGATTATCATGATGGTGTGGAAGAGTTACGGGTCTTGGTGGGAATTCAAGATCTAGAAGGTATAAATCAAGATTAAGGAGGAGAATGAAGGATTAATCTTGATTCAAGATAATTATTAATTTATTAATTGGTTGAGTTCGTATTAGAGTATGAATTAGTTTTTATTTATTTGATTATTTAATAGAGTTTGAGTTGGGTTACGATTAGTATAGAGCTCATTATAAATAAATGGTTAGAGATTAACTGTAAATTGTGAGTTGAGTTTTATCAATAAAGAGTGAATCTTTTAGATCAAATTGTGTTTGTGTTCTTGTGCCTGGTTTCCAACATTTCCCACCTTCCCTCTTTCCCATGTCACTTTCTTCATCTTTTTTTTT
This sequence comes from Smallanthus sonchifolius, assembly GCA_023525975.1. Lineage (NCBI taxonomy): Eukaryota > Viridiplantae > Streptophyta > Magnoliopsida > Asterales > Asteraceae > Smallanthus > Smallanthus sonchifolius. Next base: position 77,214,033 of record CM042033.1, read on the forward strand.
TTTTCTCTCTCTCTCATCTTTTTTCTTCATTAAAATTTTAAGCTTTCATGGCTTTTTTTTTATAAAATTTACCATCTTTACTTAAAATTATCATCAATCTCTTTAATTTTTTTTTCTCTTGGTTTGTTGAAAATCGGATGACATATTGGCGCGACGGGATCTAGATTGTACGCATTACTTTATAATATAATAAATATATTGTTTTATACTAATTTTTGAGTCATTTTGTTAAAATTGTTAGACACGACACGTGGAAGGTGAAGTCAAGGATAGCCACGTAGATCTGCAACACTGATTTTGATAGGGTGTCGTCTTGACGCACCGAGGGTTAGTATGACACAACAACGGAAGAACTTTATTTGAACAACCGTTAGCCAGCCACATAGGCCTCTCATAAGGTAAGGACCATTCACACATACATACCTTAGCTCCCGTAGGAACACTTGGCGGATTCGTTCATTTCATGACTTTCATAAAAACCATTACCTCGTTTTAGTTAAAATATTCGTACGTTTTATTAAATAACATTTCATTCGTAAATCTTTTATAAACTTTATTTGGCAAAACATTTCATTAACTCGTTTCATCTTCCCCTTTCGGAAGCATCGTTTCGTAATCATTTCATTAACACCTTTTAACTTCCTTATTCGAAAGCATCGTTCATAAACCTCGTTTTGTAAACATCATTTCATAAACCTCGTTTTGTATGTATGCACACTAGCGCAAAACATTATTAAAACATTTAAAAGAGGGCTCTAGAATTCACCTGAGATGAACAGGGTCAAAGGTCTCTAAAGGATCTTCTAACATGTACGTACACAACCTAACCTTAGCTTCACATAAAATTCGTTACATTTCATCTCCTTATACCGAAAACCTAGGGGTACACGGTTCTATAGGTGTACACGGCTCCCACCCGTGAACTTAGGTGTTCACGGTTCTAGGAGAGTTCTCGGGGGCTTACCCGTGAACTTAGGTCCGAGAACCCTCAGCCGTGAACCTTGCCCGAGAATTCCAGCCGTGACCCTACCCGGGTATCCCAGCTGTGAACCCTACCCGGGTTCCCAGCCGTGAACCATACCCGGGTTCCCAGCCGTGAAACCTTCAGTTCTTACCCAAAAATCTAGTTTTGCATGGATTCAGATCTGGATCGATAGATTCGTCAAGTTTGGAACTTTTTACGTTCAAAAGGTGTATTTTCCCCTCGTGATTCCAGATCTGAAGTATGACATCGTTTGACCCATAAAAACCCGACCTTTATGAGTCAAAACCGTAAAGACTGATTTCGAATAAAAACATAGCAAAATAAGAGTTTCTTACCTCAAATCGACTCCTTTCTTCAGAAAATCTTTACTCGAGTGATGTAGCTATGTAGAGGACCGATATTTAGCTAAATCCTAAGCTTTCTCTCTTTAAATTTGATTGCTTCCTAATTTTCACATTAATTTCCAAGATTTTTGACAATTACATTAAATTCAATATTCCACTCAAAAAGTTGTATGTTTCGCCATGACTATAAACATGAGTCAAGGACAATCATTATCCAGGGTTGGTTTGTATTTGAAACATCCGGTGTTTACCCATGGTCAGTTGTACGTGGCATTGTCCAGTGTTAAAAGTAGACAAGGTTTAAAACTATTAATTTTAGATAAAGAGTGTAAAGTTACAAATAAAACAACAAATGTTGTATATAAAGAAGTATTCGGAAATTTATGAAATATTGTTGTAACTTTTCATTGTGGATTATTGTATGTAACAAATGTAATTTAATTTATTAAAAATTGTTACAACTTTGTTAATTATATCATCTTTGTTATTTAGCCCGTGTAGTACACGGGTTTACTAAACGGAGCTCGGGAAAATAAAAGAATTAAAGTGTCGGGGACTATTGGGGATGATACGGGAAGAAGGCAAGGGGAAGAGCCCGCAAACCCTAGCCGCCCCTTGCCCTCCTCATTCATCGCCTTCATTTTTCCAAGCTTAGAGAGAAAGAGAGAGAGAGAGAGAGAGAGAGAGAGAGAGAGAGAGAGAGAGAGAGAGAAAGTGCAAAGATCATCCATTCTTGCCTCATTCTTGCTCCTAGATCGTTGTTGGAACGTTGTTGAATATTAGAGAAGAAGAATCACGTGAAAACAGGTAACAAATCCGTCTAGATCTGAGTTTCTTTTTGAAAATGGGTTTTTTAGTGTTTATAACATAAAGATCGGATTTTTACGTAGGAAATGGAAAAGAAAGCTTGGATTTAGACTCATGGAAGTTAAACAAACAATTTAGACGTAAAAAGCTAGATTTTTGGATAAAAAAGGAGCCTGGAACATGAAGATGTTTTTCAGGCGACACTAATTGGCGACATTCTTCTTGGGGCGACACTAGTCGGGGAAGACGAATCGTAGTTCCCAAACAATGACTGGCAAAACTGAGTAGTGTCGACATATCATCCGGTGACACTAATAGTGGCGACACTAAGTTACTGGCGACACTAAGATAGACGACACAAGTCTATAACACAAGTTATGGCGACACTGTCACCAACGACACTAGTGTTCCTTGACACTAAATGTCTGGCGACACTAGCCTGGCGACACTATAGGTGACACTAGCAAAAGTTGACCGATTTCACGTTTTGACTTCTTACAGGTTTCCGTAGAGACTCGTCTAACTTGACAGTTTGATAGTTGATAGCAGAACTGGTGAGTTTCTACTGCCCATTTTCATATTTTTTGGTCTGATGTGCATACATAAATGGAGATTTTGAAAGACAAAGTATTATTTTATAAAAAATTATATTTTTATAAAAGAGAAAGAAAATAGAAACAGAAATACTATATTTGAAATAAACGTTTTAAAAAAAGTAAAGAATAACAGAGAAATCAGTACCTCGGTACTGGTTGATAGTAATAGATGCCATGTTATGTACTTATGTGATAATATGTGCTATTTGTCTGCATTTATGTGTTGTGTGAAATAATTATGTGATAGTAAAGTAGTCGCATAATAGAACAGGGTAGAAAGCCTTGCAAGTATAGAGAAGTCCCGCTTTTATAAGCTGGCACAGAGTAGAGCAGAGGAGTGTTGCCCTATACAAGCAACAGAGGAGTCTTGCCTTGTGTAAGCAACAGAGGAGTCTTACCTTGTGTAAGCAACATAGGAGTCTTGTACAGGTGTAAGCACAGAGGAATCTTGTCCATGGACAATGGTTCGAATGTGTTATGATAGTATGAATGTATGTATAAGTTCACTTGTTATTTACATGTGAAAGAAAGTATGACACAAGCAGAGGGGGACACCTTAATTGGTTTCCATAAAACAAAGTTTTAACAAATGATATTAACGAAACGGTTTTCATAAATTGTAACGTTTGCAGAGTTTTAAAGTACATAGAAAGTTTTGTTAAAACTTAAGAAAAAGAAAGCTTGCTTTATTTTTATAATTAAGATACCTTATGACAGATAGAGTTTACAGTTAATAAAATAAAGATAGAACTCACTCAGTATAACTGACTTTTAGTATGCATATCAGATAAAATTAAGAAAGATAGATCAGAGGAGCTGTGAGGGCTCGTTAGCATAGATTGTTGGGCTGCCTATCTGAAGACTGACATTTCCTCCTATGATAGTTTATCCCCAACAATGTTATTTAAGTTTTAAATTCATTGTGGATTTTGAATGTTTGAACAAATCTTTTGCTGTAACAGATGTTTAAATTTTGCAGTTTAAGAACTATGTTTATCATGTTTTATGTCAACTATGAGATGTACCATGTTTAGGATGTTTTATCGATTTTTCCTTAGTGGGTGCCAAAATGGGTTACATCAGAATGGTTACAGTTTAAGTCCAAACAGATCGAGTCAAAAAGCAAAAGTTACAATCAAAATATAAGTTAAATGGTTGCTCAATCATCATTGTTTCTTTTATCTCTTGGTTGGTTTTTTTATTTATTTTCTCATGATAAATCCAAACTTCAAATTCTAGTTAATATGATTATTATGAAACACACAGCCAACAAATGGGTTGAATGTGTAAGAATAGTAAATGGGAACAATGTACCTTGCTGTTTTGCATTTTCCCGTATGATCTCAGTGATTAGCTTGAAGCATAACGTGCAATTTTGATATTAAAAACGTTGGTCATACCCGTTAACAAGGTATTGATGTGGCTCGTAAATTTTCTTTAATGGGTTTCTCATGGTTAAAGAAACATTAGAAACTAATCATTTGACAAGGAATTACTTGAACACGTTTCATGTTATCAACTTGTTGATCATATTTAATTACCTGCCAAACATTTTTGACTAATTATAATTTTCACTATACGCTTTTTTCAGATTTCTGATTTTGATTTTGATTGGAATTTGGATAGACACTAGAACGCTTCACGATCGTTCCGTCGTTGGTTTTTATTTGTCTTAGGTTTTTTACTTTTTATCTTTTTTATTTCACTTAGAATTTGGATGGGCCATCAATTGAGTTGGAGACTTGAAGGAAAGCAGATCATGGGTGCCTCGTAAAAAGTTGGATGGGTGCCTAAAATTTTCAAACTAAATTCTATACAAACATATTTATAAATGTACATGCCCAAAATATGTTCAGACCTGTCCCCTCTGGCCCAAGTTTAAATTCGCCCATGTATCATATTTAATATATTTAACTTCTGAAACTATCGATTCCATAACAGTAGCGTTTTTGGAGTATTTATAATTGAACTTCCATAACAGTAGGAGTTTTTTTTAAGTTTTAATGCAACTAAATCAATCATCGGATATCTGTCGTGCCATCACCGACAAGTACATGATGGACGTAGACAAACATATATATATATATATATATATATATATATATTCTTTAATTTCTGGGATTTGATATATTCATCGGTGATTGCCAATGTAAATGTATGCCAATAAAAGTTAAGTTTTTAGTAGTGAAGAAAATCACAAGAAAGATTGATGATTTTATCGTAGAAGGGAAGGTTAAATATCATTAGATGGATTGTTGATTACTCACATTTAGATCAAGAAATTCTAGTTTTATTTCAACCCTATAACCAAGCATTGAATCCTGTTTTATTTATCATGAGGCTTGTCAAGATAAGATTTGGATTTATGCAATGAATTTAGAAATGGAAGAAGGAATCGAATTGATACATGAAATTAAAATCGTTTGATGTTTTGTCGTGTCGGGTTTTCTAATTCGTAGTCATTGATTTGTTACTATATAGACAATACGCATACATATTATTGATTGTGAAGTATAATAATGTATTCTTGATTGTGATAATGCAATGAAGATAATCAATTAAATACTATGAAGAAATATAATCAAAATATATTGTGCGGTTCCCAAACCACCTAAAAATAAATAAAGAGCATTTCGAAATAGAAATACAACACTAATTTAAAAAAAAAATAAAAGAATATCGTATATTTTTTTTGTGAACCTTTGGGATTTCACACTTATAATAATAATAATAATAATAATACTTTTTAAAATGATTCATACACAAAAAAACTACAATTAAAATAACACATTTTTTTAAAACGACACCTGATCTACTCGACTACTCCTATTAATAAGCACCATCAAACTTGTATACCGTAGAATTTAAACTTTACCAGTTGTTGAAGAGAATACATCATTTACCACCATTATGCCCTTATGAGGACATATAAAAAACAAATTATTGATTACCTTTTGTTGAAGACTAATGATGAAATTTACGGATTTAACATGTTTTAAAATGATAAATTTAGAATTATAATTACAATAAATGTAATTAACCCAATAGTATACATTATACATATCATAAAAATATAAGTTCAAATTATTCAAACATGAACTAAAAATTATTGAAACACATTCTCATAATCAAACTCATTCTGACATCATAAATCTCAACCAATCCTCATTTTCTTTATCTTTTCAAACTTTAGTGACTAAATACAAATAAACCGCAAAATTAAGAAATCGTTAACAAAATAAAATATCAATTGCTTGAATACATGCATATGATTGGTCAGGAACATTAACAAATCGAATTTCTCGAATTTGAAAAATGATGAAAGCAAAAGACAAACCGAAACGTGTTGGGTTAACGGTGTGTGATGTGACATGGAGATGAAGATGACCCCTTTTAATTTATAAATCGATTTTAGAGGATTAAACGCGGATTTTAGGCTTTAGACGTATAGGGTTAGGTTCAAATGAGAACTCATAAATACTTGAGAACTTGCGAGAACTTGTCAAAAAACCAATCAAAACCATTTTTTTTTGTTTTCATTATCTTTATTATTAAAATATAACATAAAAATGATTTCTCTTTTCAATTAATTCATTCCTTCTCTCTAAATTATCCTTAAAAAAATTTATATACATATGTAAATGATAAACACTTACACATGTGTAAGTGGTAAACTTACACAAGTGTATATATTATTTTTTTTAATATATGAAGACATATAAATTTACATATATAAATTTATTTTTTTATGTTGTATTCTAATAATAAAAATAGTAAAAACAAAAAAATGGTTTTGATTGATTTTTTGACGAGTTCTTGCGAGTTTTCAAAATATTTAGGAGTTCTCAAATGATCCATTCCCTATACGTGTATTAAATAATAAATATCTTTTCACAAATATCCAAATGTTTTTTGATTTTTTTTAGATTACTGTATTTTTTATTTAAAGCAAATTTTATTATATTTATATTAACATGTAAAACGAAGCACTCAAATATATTAAAATGAGTTATATTAGACAACTTAGTTATTATGTAACGAAACTACAAATATGATAATTTGAATAGTCAATAGTATTATTTTATTGCCGTTTAGGTGATATAATGACTTGTAACGAAAATATGTATGTTAGAGAAATAAACATTAACTAACCAGAAAAAGACGTAAAAGGAAGGAGTTACAAAGTGATTATAATCTTTTTTGGAATTTTTTTCTTAAATGGTGCTATATATCGATAGTAGTTTCACAACCGGTGTTTGATTTGAAAAATTTAACACAAATGGTGTTTTCATTGTTGCTAACCACGAATTGTATGTTTACCTAGTTCCTAACCACGAATTGTGGTGAAAAAATGTGGTTTTTAAGGTTGCCAACCACGAATTGGTTGAACCTAAGGGTTGCCAACCACGAATTGGTTGGAATTGTGGTTGCTAACCACAAATTGGTGGTTCTTTTGGGTTGCCAACCACGAATTGGTGGTTCTTGTTGTTGCCAACCACGAATTGGTTGGAATTGTGGTTGCTAACCACGAATTGGTGGTGCCAACCACGAATTGGTGGTTCTTTTGGGTTGCCAACCACGAATTGGTGGTTCTTGTTGTTGCCAACCACGAATTGGTTGGAATTGTGGTTGCTAACCACGAATTGGTGGTTCTTTTGGGTTGGTTCTTGTTGTTGCCAACCACAAATCGGTTCTTGTTTGCCGACCACGAATTGGTTGGTTTTCTTTTTTTTTTTATTATCAAAGATTTCTTTGTTTAATATCTTTAATCATAAATGCTTTATCCTGTCACGGGTTTTAAATGATTTGATAACACTACTACAAAACTACAAATAAGTACATACATTAATTTGTCGATATGTTTCACATGTCTTTGTTTTTTATAAAGAAATAAGAGAATCTGTCAGCTTTATTTTTATAAAGAATCTTTATGATTACTGTGTGTGAAAAATGTTTCAAACTCTTTTTAGTCTTTCTTTCGTAATGTTCACTGTGTGTGAAAAATGTTTCAAACAAGAGAAAAATGTTTCAAACTCTTTTGAAGATTTGCTCAACAAATATATATTAGACTTCAGCAAAAACCATCTCAAACCCTTTCAACTCTTTCATACTCTTTAAAATATTTCAAACTCTTTTAAGTCTTTCTTTCATAATGTCCTTAATCCGTCCGTTTCTTGTTAGATTATTCTATGGTGGTAATATTTCGTATGATAACGGAGTTGTTTCCTCAGATGAATCTACTCGAATGACTTCCTTTATTATTGACCACAGAATCCGATATGAAGAATTGCTTCGTATGGTTTATAATCATCTTGGTGTTCAAAAAGAATCCTTTAACTTAGGATTATTATTATATTATCAGTTTCAAGGGATATCTGAGGCATCCTATATTTCTAGTGATGCAAGTTTAGATATTATGTATTATTTAGCAGAAGCAAAACCAAATTTCAGGGCTGACATACACGTTAATTGTCAGCCAATAATGTCAGTCCAACGAGACGGATGTATGGATCTGCTTCGTAGTGTTTCTGTTTCAATGGCACCCCAAATAACACCAACACCCCCTTGTTATCAATACAATGATCCAATACAATACCCATCAACTTTTGAAGCAGGCCCGTCAAACCAACATACCATAGTAGAAGATAATTCAAATGAACAAGTTGATGACACTATTCATGATGACGATGAAGAAGTCTTGGATAACATTGTTGAAGAATTAAGGTCTGAAGATTCTGAAGATGTAAGAGAGGATTTAAACATGTCCACTGACGAAACTGATGACGACGGCTACCGTGAAACTCCAGCAGAATATAATCTCGGAATTGTTCAAGGGCTTTCTCAAGGCCCGGTGAACTATTCTGATGATGTTGAGGAATTAAGAGATTACGACGCTGGTGGTTTTGAAGAAGATGACCACATAGATTTGTGGAACAATGAGCTAAATGAAATTCGAGTTGGTATGTACTTCAAATCTAAAACTGAGTTGATGTATGCTGTTCGAAAGTGGAATGTTGCCTGTAATAGAGAGTTAATAGTAGTTGAAACTAGACCTCAAAAATGGAGGGCAAGATGTTACACCACAGTCGCTTTTCAAACAAGTAACCTTCCATACGCTCCTCCGTGTAACTGGTATGTGTATGCACGTGTGAAGCATGGTGAAACCATGTGGAGGATAGTAAAATGGGTTGCGTCTCACAACTGTTATGGGTCAGTCATTCGCAACAACAATAGAAGCCTTACATCTAAAAATGTTGCAGCATACATCAACCATGCGGTTCGTGCGGACATTGCTTTCCCTGTAAAACAAATCCAGGCGTATATAAAGGAAACATTGAAGGTTGATATTTCATATATTAAGGCTTGGCGAGCTAGGAGAATAGCTGTTGATAGTATTTACGGTAACTGGAAGTCTAATTTCGAGGAGTTACCTAAGTATATTACAGCTCTGATGTCATCAAATAATGGCACTATTGTGGAATGGTATCATCAAACAGATGGTTCAAGTGAATACAATACATTTAAATATGTATTTTGGGCATTTGGGCCTGTCATAAAAGCTTTTCAACATTGTCGGCCCATTATATGCGTAGACGGTACACATTTGACGGGATCATATCGTGGTAAGTTGTTAATTGCAGTTACAAAAGATGCAAACAACTATATACTGCCAGTAGCTTATGCAATCGTTGACGAGGAAACTAATGATAGCTGGGGTTGGTTTTTTATACAGTTTTGGAAACATATTGGTAGTCTAACTAGGAGAAGATTGTGTGTTATTTCAGATAGACACAAAGGTATTATTCATGCAATGAATAATCTTGATATGTGGAAGGAGCCACTTGCATATCATCGTTTTTGTTTGCGTCATGTTAGGAGCAACTTCATGAAGAAGTTCAAGAATGTTATTTCTCCAAAAGAATTGGACAACATTTCTAGACCAGTTCTCATTATTTCTCCAAAAATGGTTCTCTACCGGTGCCGGTATGTCACTACCGGGTGCACTAGAAGACATGTTTATTTAAGTGTTAAATTTAGATCAATGAAAGTGTGATGTATGTGAATGACAATATTTATAATGGTTATAAGACAATAGATCCAACTTGCATTAGATTCACGTGACATTTACAAAAAAACAAAACATGTACTTTTACCATACAATAAAAAATTAAACTTATATAAAACAATACATGTCCTTTTACCATACAATAAAAAATTAAACTTATATAAAACAAAACATGTACTTTTACCATACAATAAAAAATTCAACTTAAATAAACATGTTTAAAATCTAATGACGATCTAGTCTGCTATGCGTGCCACACCAAGGTGGCCTAGAAGTCCGTCTAGGTCGCCCTTCTTGATCTGTAAGATTTGGATTTTGACTAATATCAAAGTTTGGGAATGGTATAGGGGTTACAGATGGTCGTACGTGTTGATCTGTCATGGTGTCGGTGTTGGTATTTTGAGGCATGACCATGTTCACAAAATCGTTTGAATGATTATACGTTAATGGGGGACTAGTTTGTTGTGATGGTGTATAATAAGCTTGACTAAAATTACCCATCAAGTTTGAAAATTGTCCAAAACCAACATTATTAGACGATGAACCGCCTAGTTCCAAATTTAGATTTTGGTGTTCAGATTCTGGGTTTCGACCATCACGATCAGGGTTTTGTAAATCGTCACCATCTTGGTTACCAACACCATGGATGCCACCTCGTCTACCACCGCGTCTACCACCGCGTCTACGCACACTTTGAACCATATCTAAGGGTTCAGTTGGGAAAGAATATTGACTGTTGTTCGTAGCCACATGTGAACTTGGGCAATAAATATGCTCTCCCATGTTTGCAAGTCCCATATATTGGTTCGCCATATTTTGTAAAGGCTGCAAAAATTGTGTATTTTGTGAATCCATTCCCATTAATTCTCCTGTAGCTCTATATATTTGACTCATTCCATCTCCCTATAATAACCAACCATAAATGTTAAAGTTTTTAATTTACAAAAAAATCATAATAAAATATAATTACCAGTAGTTCAAGTCTGCCACCATGATCTTGATGCGATTGTGAAGAATGATGACGACCAGGTTTAGTAATGAATAAAACAGTACGTGGAAAATACCAATTCAAATACTCATTACTTGCAAAAACCGTATTAGCAGGGACACCATCAACAACACGCTCTAAACGAGACTCCCAATTTGTAATGTATTTATGATGGCGTTGTCTCCAATCTTTACCTTTGCCCTTACGATTAGATTTATGCAAATTTTCATGTTCGCTTTTGTCGAACATTACATTAGAAGGGATCGGTTGAGCAAAACCGAACTGTCGCATTACCCTACTTGCTAGATGGGCCTCAACAACGTCCCAAAATACGAGAGTGGTATCACACATCCAACTAAGGTGGTCGCTTCTACACATATCCGGTAGATCCAACATAACCCCATAGTAGGGCGTCCATATGAACTACAAAATTGAAACTAAATTACATTACTATATTTTTATAATGAAAAATAAATGTATATAATTTAAATTACCTCATCCGCTTGTAAAGATGTAAATTGTGAACGAAACATAACAAGAACATGACTTGTTGCTTCTCTGAAGCTTAAAGGAACACTCCACCTATCAAAATCGTATAAAATTGATTTTATAAATAATTAAAAATAAACATATATAATATATGTTGTTTTTAACTTACCGTGCACCATATGGTTTTTCTCTAGCATAATCTTCTGTCCGTATGGGAGCAATTGATGGTATTCTCTCCCATGCCCATAACTGTAACAATACCATCGGCCCATAAATTTCTGTGGCTTGCGGGGATGATGCTTTGCAGAGATTTCTAAAAAGGCTAGCAACAACAGCGCTCCCCCAACTTAGCCGACCACATTCATTTAAATCCTCTAGATGATTTAAAAATTGTAAAGATACGTGGTTCCCAGTAGAATCAGGAAATAGGGTTCCTCCAATTAAATGTAAGATGTATAACCTTGCTCGTTGTATAGGCGATACAGTGGACTCAGGAAGCGGCTTCTCTAGTTCATCCATTATAGAAGATAACCTAAGCAGAGAACCCTTCAAATGACAAAATGCAGGATCCAAACCCAACATTTCATAACAACGGCTTTTCCACTGAGTTTCAGATAATCTTATCTCCTCTCCAGAAACGACGTTGTCGGTGATCGGCATACCCCAAAGAACTTGAACATCTTGCAATGTAACAGTGGCTTCTCCAAATTTAAAATGAAAGGTGTGGGTTTCTGGACGCCACCTCTCTACAAGTGCGGTTATCAAGTGATTATCCACCTTTCGGTAACCACAGTCAAAAACACCACCAAAACCAGATTCTCGTATATGTAACATTACATTTTCTGGAACCTCAAAATTTTTAAAGTGATTCCAGAATCTCCGATCAGCACGTCTAAGAATAAGTGCTTCATGACTATAGGATGATGAATGAAACAACTGATAAGCTCTATGGTTTCTTTCAAGGAATAATACTTCTGGACAACTAGGACCGGGAAACACTTGTGGTTCCATGAGTGAATTGTGAAACAAATATGATTTGATAAAAAGTTAAAATGTGATATGATAAAATTTGAAACAAGATATGCTACTTATAATTGTAATGATATCATATGATATCATTATTGAAGACTTCCTGGCATACTAGCTACCCTAAACAAAGACATGTGAAACATATCGACAAATTAATGTATGTACTTATTTGTAGTTTTGTAGTAGTGATATCAAATCATTTAAAACCCGTGACATGATAAATCATTTATGATTAAAGATATTAAACAAAGAATAAAAAAGGATAGACAAAATATTTGATAAAAAAAAAAAAGAAAACCAACCAATTCGTGGTTGGCAACAACAAGAACCACCAATTCGTGGTTGGAAACCCAAAAGAACCACCAATTCGTGGTTAGCAACCCAAAAGAACCACCAATTCGTGGTTAGCAACCACAATTCCAACCAATTCGTGGTTGGCAACAACAAGAACCACCAATTCGTGGTTGACAACCCAAAAGAACCACCAATTCGTGGTTAGCAAACACAATTCCAACCAATTCGTGGTTGGCAACCCTTAGGTTCAACCAATTCGTGGTTGGTAACCGTAGAAACCACATTTTTTTAACTAATTCGTGGTTGGCAACCTTAGCAACCATAATTCGTGGTTAGCAAGCAAGGTTTCACCACAATTCGTGGTTAGGAACTAGGTAAACATACAATTCGTGGTTAGCAACAATGGAAACACCATTTGTGTTAAATTTTTCAAATCAAACACCGGTTGTGAAACTACTATCGATATATAGCACCATTTAAGAAAAAAAATCTCTTTTTTGAGGTAGGACTTTTTAATAACATTGCTGCTGATTCAAAAATTATGAAACAATCTTATTGTGTACGTCTTGGGAGTTCATCAATTCAGTTTTGGCTTATTCGAGTTTTTACTCTTGGGAGTTCATCCACCACGAAAATTCGTATTATGTGTGCTCGTCCTTATCTTGTTTGTGCACTGCTACAAAAATGAGCAAAAGCGAGCAATAAAAATGATCGCAACAGTAGTATATAGAACTAGCGACTAAAACTGAATAGTCACAAAACACATAAAATAGAGTGGTTGCAAATAGGCAACACATGACGATAGTAAATAATTTCGTTCGCAAAATCAACCTCAAATAGTCCATTTAAAATTTGGGTAGCAAACCATTCAATTGGAAAACCTTTCAATAGCAAGTGTGATCACTAACACTTTCGTCGCAAAATCGTCCCTAATTGGTTTAGTTGTAAATTCAGCATGTATAAGTCTATTCACAAAATTGGTTGCACGAGGTGCGGTTGTAAATCCGGTCGCTTATTTTGTGATGAGAATTCCATGCAAAATCGGTCGCTACAATATTTCGGTCACAACAATATTTCGATGGAAAAGGGATTGTAAATGGGCATCTGCAACCATTTTGGCCATCGTAAATGGTCGTTTTAGTACTAGTGGTGGGATCTTCTCCATCGTCACGAATGGAGTGAGGTGGGGCTGGTTTGAGTTTTGATTTTTTTTTTCAATTTTTTTTGTACATAATATATATAATTTTAAAAAATAAATATATAGTTTTAAAAAATAATAAATATTTATACCTTTATTAAATTATAACTAATATTTTTTTTTAATATAAGTATTTATATATTTATTAAACTTATTAACCTTTTAATAAAAAAAGTTAACATAATACTCAAACTTCTAAATTAACTTTATAAATAAAATTTTAATAATATTAATTTTATAAATATTTATAGTTTTAATTTTTCAATTTAAAAATCTAGAATTTCCCTAACTTTATAATATTTAAATTTATTTCTTTATTACATAATATTTAAATGTTATTTATCATATTAAATAATACAATGTCAAAAAAATCATTTTGTATAATAAATAATTTGGTTTTAAAAAAATAAATGTAAAAGATGGTAAACAAACAAACCATACATACCCAAAAAATTCCACTCAAAAGTAGAGTTTGAATAGGATGAGATGAGTACAAACTTTATCTCTATTATATAGAAGAAAGAGGCAACTCCTATACATACCCCTAGCTCAGAGAAACCTCATCTTTTAAAGGAAAAATACAAAAACATATAAAAGGAAAAAAAAACTATATTAGCATAATTCATTAGTAATAGAGGATAAAAGAACATGAGTATATAAAAACCTTTAACACTACGTAGCTAGGTCACTATGGCTAAAGACACGCTTAAGACTAAAGACACACTTAACTAAAAAGCATATCTAATTCTAAAGGTAATCCTAAGACTAAAAGTGCACATAAACTAAGACCATGTGTTATTAAAGTATTTGATTCCTACCCACATATATATATAATTATTTGTATAAAAAAAGCATAGTCGCAAAAAAAAAAAATTAAAAAACGCCGAAGGGTATAAAAAATAAAAAACATGTAAAAAATAACCAAAATCAGCGTTTTTTTTTCCTGACGTCAGAAATTACATATGTAATAAACGGCAGATTTAAAAAAAAAAATAAAAACCACTCAACGTTTTTTTATAATTTTTTCACCAAAACTGATAAAATTGAATGTAGAATTCATTACAAAAATAAAAAAAAGTTTTTTTTTACATATGTAAAAACAGGGTTTCTAAGGTTTTTTCAACTCAAGTGGGTTTTTATTATAACTATAACATATAGGGGTAAGTTTTTATTAAATATATATATAGGGGTAAGGATCAAATGAAAACCATAACATAGTGTTATATATATGTAATGATTTCTAATTCGACATAGTGTTCTGTATATGTAAGACTCATCATTATTGTATTTATGTTTAACATATATTTAATAGATACTTAAGTAGTCTTTTAAAAATTAAAAGAAATTATAATTTATAAATTATGTAATTGGTTTTCTTGGTTTTGTAATTCATTTATTTTTTACCCACACCGACCACTTTTGTTGAGGGTAATCATCAATGTCATTAAAATACCACACAACACATAGTGTTACATATATGTAACAATTTCTTATTCGACATAAAGTTACGTATATGTAACACTCATTATTCTTATATTATTGTTTAACATATATTTAATAGGTACTTAAATACTATTTTATAAATTAAAAGAAAGTATAGTTTATAAGTTATGTAATTAGTTTTCACATAACTTTGCGGTTTTCATTTAAACGGCCATACCTTATGTGTGTGTGTTTTCAACAATAACTTTTTACTTTACTTCTAAAATACCACATAATCTGTATTCATAAGATTTAAACTCATATCAATTTTGTAGAGGGTAATCACCAATATCACAAAGTCACAAGGCCAGGGGCGCCTCACTCATATTGGTGGCCTAAAGCGAACTAAAAATTTAAGGTCCCTTTCAACAAAGGTAATGTCATAAACCCTCCTACTTTATCCGGGCTTGGGACCGGAAATAATAAACTAAAAAGTTTATATTTGGCGGAGTTAAAAAAAATCGTTTTTTTATTAATTTTGTATTTGTATAAAATGTTTAGATTAAGTTTATTTTTCTAGCTTTTTTAGAAGCAAACTCTTTAATAAAATTTTCCAAATCAATTTCTTCTAATAATTCCTTTTCAATTAACAAAATAGCTAACCCATTTAATCGTTCTTGTGACATAGTAGATCTTAAATAATTTTTTAACAATTTTAATTTGGAAAAGTTTCTTTCTACTTAATAGTTAACATAACTCTATAGGCAATATAAGCATTTGAAAAAGAATTAATCTTTTTAATATAATTAAGTATATCAATAAGTGTGTCGCATTCTAAATGTATAACATGTCTTAAAGTTTTTAGTTCTTGAAATAAATTTAGAGCATCGATATCTAAGCTAGCATCATGTTTTAAAGATTTTTAAGATCAATACAATGTTGTTTTAAACTGTTATCATTGAATGATTTTAATTTCTTTATACGAAATAGAAAACCAAAAATACTTTCAAACTTTTTAAATTGATCAAATCTACTTTTAAAATGTAAATATATTTATGTATCTAGGAAAGTAATTTTTTCTGTTTATAAAATGTAAATTGAAAAGGAAAATATTATTCAAAGAAGCCTAAACCATCCCACCCAGTCATCCTGAATTTAGAATTATGTAATTACGAATTTTATAAATTAAATTAATTTTAATCATGCAAAAGGTGGCAGTTGTTTGTTAAACTACCACTGAATGTGTTTTGGAGGCGTAATTAACTACCTAACCTTCTTCCACTATTAGCAATTTGTTTAGTGTTTTTCTACTTCCACCTTTCCCGTTTTTTAGAACTCTCTAGTCTCATATGAGTCATATATGCTTCCGAGCATATTTTGGTTAGTTAAGATATGATACGGTATATTTATAATACTTTTTGGTAACTTATGAACATATTTTTAATAAGTTCAACTAAATATATGAAATTCAAAATAATTTTTTAAATAAAAGAAATTCACTTCTATAATTGATGGTGGCTGACAAAAAATCTAAATTCTTATAAATTCAGTAATAATACATAGATTTAACATAGAAGTGGAGAAACTTCAAGTTGATGACAAAAAAATATCATACATTTCATGCATACCATTTATTCTATGTATATATTTAGTCGACCAGTTGGTTATGTTTTTCTTTTATTTATTTCTTTTAGTTTTAAATAAGTAATTTTAACATTTAGTTTCCGAAAGAAGAGTTTCAATCATTTTAGAGTTTCTTGTTTTTAAGATTTATGATGAGAGTTTTAACAAGAAAAGTAATTATAAAAATGACAAGATGGTTAGTTATTTAATTGGATGTTTAGAAAATATTGTAGTTGATGCATGTGCATCCGTGAGTATTAATACAGATATTTACTCAGTAACATGGGTATTCACCGCGGGATTAGTCCATCCAAATGTTTGGGGGTCGGTCTGGGTACGTGGGTCGGATGGAGGGTCCGAGAAGGCGGCAGATAATCTTAAGATTGTTGATCCTAATCTTTTATTTGTTTTGTTTATTTGAATTTTAAATTGTATAGATTTTGTTTCCTAAATTTATTCAGTTGTATTATAAACTAGCTTTAACCCCGTATGTTATACAAGATAAAACATTAATATTATATTGATAAAAATTTTAACACCTTTTCTTATACAAATTTAATATTTGTAAGGTTGGTGAGTTCTAGCGGAAGCATTTTAATTAAAAACATTCAACATAGCGGAAGCATACATGATTCGGTTACATAAGCATTGAAAGTCTTAACATTTAACATAATAATTGTTTTAACACATAAGAAATTAAACGGGATGTCAGCCTTGAATTAGAGTAGCCTTCATGTCTTTGCCCGTCCTTTCTTCTTATTACCTAAAGTTCATACTAAAAGTCAGCGAACGCTGGTGAGTTCTAATTTAAAAAAAGTAAACATAAACGATGTTCTTATCATAATTTTATGAGTGTAAGTATATATGTATATTTGTACACCTCTTTATTTACTGTTTTCATTTATCGTTCATGATTGAGTATGTATATAAATACATACACTTTTGCTATCTTCTGAACCTTCATTGGTCATACATATATGGGTGATCAGCCCGTCATTGATTTGCGAAAGTCACAAAGACAAACGTTCTAGAATTACCATCGTAGCCTATTTCGTAAACCGTCCGTCATATCATAAAAGCGTCCGGCAAACCTTTGGTCGTTCGTCTGAAACCGTCCTACCTTCGTAGTCCGTCATATTCGTCCGTCTGCCCTAAGGCATTCATTTTCAACTCGAACTATATACAGCCGTACATCGATTGAGGGACTGACTCTACCGTAGTAGCCTTAGTTTAGTCTACCTTTCTAGACTTTCATTTCTGACTACATAATAGTCGGGTGGTCGTCCGTCTACCGAAGTAGCCGTTATCATCGCTTCGGTCCATAACGCTTATTCTTACATGGTGAGCAATATATACATGATATAAAGCAAGATTTCATTCTTATACGTTATGTCATACTTTCTTACATAGCAAGCAATATATATACATGGATATAAAGCAAGGCTTCTTTTTATACATTATGTCATACTTTCATTTATTTGCTTATAAACATACTTATCATTATTGTACTCAAAATGTATTTTCATATAACACATAAAGGCTATACATGGCATTCATAGCATTCATTCTTAACATGTATACACTTCAGCCCCAAAATAATATAGGGGGCACATAGAACTCACCTGATTAAGCGACTGAAGTATACTTAGCTGGTTACTGAGAGTCTCTAAGGTTACACACAATCTGTATAATCAAGTCATACAAGATAAGATGATGAACCTAAAATACACCAAACGTTTCTAGTCTTAGGGTTAGGTGAAGTTGCGTAAGTTCACCGGTTTAAGCTTAGGCGAACATAGCAAGTTCGCTTCTGTAGAGTTTAGGCGAACTTAAGTAAGTTCGCTATCTTTATACATTGGGTGAACACGGACCAGTGAACATGTCAAGTTCACCACTAAATGGTTCCAGTCGAACTTGTTAAGTACACCTGCGCGACCTTCTTCCCCATGGAAAACCGGAGATCTGGATCTCAGATTTCCATTCGTTCAAGTTCCGAACTTTTTACGTTCAAAATGCTCTATTTTCATTCATGAACTTAAATATGTGGTTTGTTTTGTATTTCATGCGTAAAAACCGTGCCTTTTCATGAACTTTACCCAAAACCCAAAAACTATAAAATTTCAAGTTTGGGTTAGATGTTTACCTGATTTGGGTATGATTTCTGTTGCCTTACGTTGTTGTGATGATGAGAGACGATTCCTGAGCTTTTGAGCCTTCACCTTTCGGTTTCTCTCTCTAAACCCGATCTCTCTCTCTAGCTTGCGCAAAATGTGAGGGTGAAGTGAGGGACGGGGGCTGTCTTGGCTTTTATATACTTTGGCTCCCCTCGACCCGTTGAGGCCAAGCCCAAGCCCGTTCTCTTTTCCTTTTCCTTTTTATTCAAATCTTCGCTATAATCCCGACCTTGTTTATATTTATTTATTTATTAAATTCGGGATGTTACAATATTGTATTGGTAACTTTTTTATGTTGTTAAATGTTAAGATTATATGGATGAGAGTAATCAAAATATAAAAAAACATGAAAATACATTTTATAAGTGGTGTACCTTTTACAATACATTAAATTACATTAATACTTCATTGTATACAACATTTGACGTGATACTGGTAACTTTTTCACGTTTACCAAAGATTAATAGTTTGAGTTCATCTCTATTTTTAACTTCTGATAATGAAACATACATCTGGCCATGAATTAACACTGGATCTTTCAAATACAAACCAACATTTGAAAGTGATTGTTCTAAACTTTTATTCATGGTCATTTCAAAACATATAACAATTGTTTATTTTTCTTCTTTGAAATTTAAATGAAATTCTTGTGTCTGAATGTGTTAACCTAATTTTAGAGATAAAGTTGTGATGACAAATGTTGCTTTCAGATATAATCTTCGCTTCTATAACGTAATTACCTAGTGATTTGACCTGAAGTCTTGTTCCATTACATAAACCATTTTTTTATCAATATTTATTAGTAACATAATTTGAACACCGACATTTAGAACTAACTGATGGTTTGACAAACCTGATAGTTTAAGTTCATTTAAAAAATCAGAAGATTATAAACTTTGATCAAAATTATTATCAAGATGTTCTAATTAACAGCTACTATTTGCACTTGTATACGTGAAGTCTCGCTAAACTTTTAATACTAAACCTCTCATTAAAAAAAAGATACAAATAAAATTTAAATTTTAACAATATGTCGTTTTTTAAATTCAAAATTTAAAATTCTCACTCCTTAATATATCGACACAATTTAAATTTAAAATTCTAAAATTAAAACTAATAAATTAGAATTGAAACCAAACATGTTTTTTTGAAAAACAATGTCGTTATTTAAAAAAAATTAAAGTTTAAAATATAACACACTTTTTAAAAATAAATATTTACAAGTTTCTTGATTTTAGTTAAAAACTAACTATTAAAATTTAAAAATCAAAATAAAAAAATTATTTATAAATATCAAACTTAATTAAAAAACTACTAATTAAATATTAGTAGCTTTATTCTAACACATAGTTATTTAAAATACAAAAGTAGTATTTTTAAATTTTAGATGTAAAATTAAAAAAATCTTGTTTTTTTAATAATAAAATTTTAAAAACTCGTTTTTTTAATAATAAAACTTTAAAAACTCGATTTTTAAAAATCTCCTACTTTTTAATTCTTGATTTTTTTTAAATATTAATTTTTGATGATATATAAAAAAATATGAGTTAATGGTAATAATGATGAATTGATTTGGTATAATGTTTCTTTATGTAATTTTTCAAAAAAAAATAGACTAAATATAGAAAGATTAAATGGAGGATGTAAGTGTGGTTTTAGGGGGAAAAACCACGTGAAATGGAATGTGGTGATAACAAGTGGCAATATATTTAGTATTTTATTAGAATAGAGATTATATTCTAGGTCATAGTTGTAAATAGTTTTTTTTGTTAATTATTTAATATCGAAAAACTTTAAGTTTCGTTCACCGAATCACTCGGTTGAAATTCATTTATTGTAATTGATCGTTCTTGAGCCATTTGAATCTCACATCTTTTGCATCAAGTGGTATTAAAGCTTTTGGTTGTCAAATGACTTTGCATGGAAAAGAAGACCCTTTCGTTTGTAGATTCGCCGGACGAGACAACAACGGAGTTATTCACGACCCACTTGTACGTGGTGAAGGATGACCTCCTATTTGCAGAATTGCTGACCGAGGCAGCGGAAGAGTGGGTGTCGATCCACGGGATTTTGAGATCAAGCGACGAGTCCGAGATCTCAAGTTACAATAAGAGATTGAACGACTTTGACTAAGAATCCGGTATCTTAAGTTACAAAAAGAAGAGTGTGTGGAGGAACTGAATCGGGAATCATCTTCTGAAACGTTGAGAACGAGGAAGAGGAGTATCCTTCATTCCATTCCTACCCTCGATTCTATGAGCCAACTTATCCAAAGGGTGACTCGAAAGATGAGCCCGGGTTTGATGAAGATGGAGCTAATATCGACGAGAGTGAATATGGGAAGTTTAGTGATGATTGTACATGGGTTGTCAGTGCCTTGAACATGGTCATTGTTCAAGAAGGTGAACCATCATATGACGGTATGCATGCATTGTCACGAGACAGTGGCATGGAGTCAAGGGAGGGCGGGGATCCATCGAATGGCATCCTGAGGCATGAGATGGGTAACTGGGCCGACCAGGGTTATGTTTGACTGTTGGTTCAGGGGCTCTAGGTCCAGCAGGGGTTTGTAGTAGATTTGGATTTGGGAAAAGCTTGCTATACGGGATGGTGACTAATTGGGCTCACGGGTATCCAGCTGGTTTGGGCTTCCAAAGTCGGTTCGCTAGTATTGGTCTTAATGGGCCAAGTATTTTAGGGCCGTCACATACCAGGCCGGAAGAAAAGGAGGGCTCATTCTCTTTATTTAGGCTTAGGAAGATGTGGGTAACCATTGGGGAGGACGGGTCTTTCACGTATCTTAAGAGACGGGGGTAGAATCCAAGAGACACTTATTTGTCTCTTCATCTTCACCTATTTCAGGTATTTCAAAGGTTAGAGGTTCCCACCCTTAGTTCTCACGTTTCTCACACACACTAGGATTAGGGTTTTCGAAGAGCAATCAAGAGACTGAAAAACCTCAGTCGGTTAAAGCGACAACGACGGACGCCTTCCTTATCACAACACACATGGCGATTATGACGTCAAGGATTTCTGACGGTCGTGTTGTGTTCCGTCAATGGCTGTGGTTAGAGTTTACGGGTTCAGCGACGGATTAGGAGGTGAGTTCCTTGGTTGGTATTTCCTCTATCCCTTATGTGCAGTCTTATAAAACCGGGTTACAAGTTGTTTGGGTTGGGGATCACACCTCACCGAGATGATTAGCACCATCTGAGTCCATTCCCGTGTCTAGAATGGTGAGGTAAGCATTCTCGCAAGGACTAGGGCTTCAAACCATTTCCCAATTGCGATTGTTGGTCGGTCGAGTATTGCTTCGGTTGGGATTGCTACTAGTCTTGCTGTTTGGTGAGGTGGTTGTCTCTCGAGTCAGGTTTGGGTCTCGAGCCTAGTTTAGTTGTTACAAGAGTGGGTGTTGGTTCTGTAGCGGGTATTGTTTGGGGTTGCATGGTTTTCAACGAGGGTTTGGTATGGTAGCCGGGTAGATAATGTTACAAGGTCATTGGAATTTCAACAACACACACGTTGTTAGAACTCGAGGTTTGGTGGATTGGGTGCTGGTAGAGTTGGTCCAGGACATAATTTTAGTGATCGAAATGGGTTTCAGGTTCCCTTCGTATGGGTTCGGAATTCTTGTCGGGTCAAGACGTGGGGTAAACCAATGGGCCAGCTGACTGGAGAGTACATATCATGTGGTTTGAGTGCTAGTATTGCTCACATCGGGTTTGAGAGGAAGAAGAAGTGTCTTGTGGACTTTGAAATTGCACCAATGCGAGTCAATGATTAGTATTTGACTCGTATCCTCCTGGAGATCAATGCCAATCTTGGGTTCCTATGGTTTAGTGCTAGAAATTATGCTATGGTAGGCTTGGTTGAACTAGCACTAGATTTCTTGGGCTTAACCTCCATGGTGTACATCTAATGTCATCGTGAGTCTTTCTATTGGGTTATACAAGACTCGTGGACGAGTCTTTTTCTTACCCGGCAGGTATGATGCAGGAGCATCTGTGGGTATTAATACGAGTATTCGGTCAGTGGCATAGGTATTCACTCAAAGGGTCGTTTGATCCGGGGATTAGTTCATCCACATGTTTGGGGCTGGTCCGATTCCATGGGTCGGATGGAGGGTTCGAGAAGGCGTTTGGATAACTTCAAGATTGCCCTTATCTTTTATTTGTTTTGTTTATTCGAATTTAAATTGTATAGATTTGGTTTCCTAAATTTATCCAATTGTATTTATTCTCATATTTTTTTTCCGTCCCTCTCTCTTATTAAATATACTTCTATCTTTTAATAATAATATATTTTTAAAGAAAATACTAACTATACTAATAAGACACATTTATTTTATATTATCTCTTATTATAAGAAACTTTGAAATCTAATTATATAACTTTTATTTTCAATCAAATAGTAATGAAAATCAAATTACATTAAATAGTAATTAACTTATTTTCAAAACCCAATTATATATTTATTTTACATATTTTGAATTTTGTTTTCTATCATTAGTTTATGTAATACATTTTTACACCTGTAAAATGTATACATAAATATGTAAGAATTTTATGTATTGATATTTTTCACCCCGTGTGTAGTACACGGGGTCTAAGCTAGTATCATATATACCGATCCAAACTTTAATTTATCAAATATACTTTTTTCTAATAATTAACCGATTCTTGCATCTTTCGTGATTGATTTTATGGAAACAGTTATGGCATATTTGGTCAACTTTTGGAATGTTTGCTTGTAACATTAGATGATTAGTCATAGATAAATCTGAATGTCTTTCGTAACATTGAATGCAAAAAAGCATATGAGATTATACATAAACCATATCACTTTGTAGTCCTTTTTTTAATTTTAAAGGACCATTCCATTAAAATAAATGGTTGGGTTGTTTTTGGATATGCAAGATGCTATCGAAATATATGGTTCTTGAACCACACCAATTGTCTTTTTGTGGCGAAGTTCATGGCCCGACAAAAGATTATGTCTCTAAACAACAATGCATCTTTGTTTTCCTCCCTCACGTAGGATGTCGTAACCCGAGCTAATTGCTACAAACTCATTATATACTGCTATTCGCGCTTCTTCATTTTACTCCATAATTACTTCCATAATATGGCCATATTTTTTTGTTACTACTCTTCGATTCTTTAACATATTTCTTAAAAGTTGGTGATGATGATGAATATGATGATAGTGATAAATATGGCGGTGGTGATGATGAGGTAGATGATGATTTGAAGAAGAAAATCAAGATTAATCCTAAAAACAGAAGAAGATCAAAATAAAAATTTAGAGCAAATTGTATTTTTTTTTAACAATATATCTTATAATCTTTGTTTATTAATTGTAATTTTTATATTTTCTATTTGTGAAATGATTTATTCTATTTTACTTTGTGATTTGATTATAATTTCTTGTTTGATAGTGAGTTATCTTCAATTATTTCACATGAGTAGCTAAACTCTTTATCATCTAGACTGAGATGAATCTTGACGATGTTTGACAGTTTTGACGGGTAATGAATCTCAGTTTATAAACGATTCTAGTATTTACTTGTGGTGTGTGAGAGTACCTGATTTTAATATTTTTCTTATCCCTTTTATTCCCGGTAGTAGGCGTACTCAGCGGGCATCAATATAGCTATTTCTAGGTTGGAAACCTTCAATCTAAGGTTCTTACTAGGGATAGTAAGTGATAAAATCAATAACAAAAATATATAGTAGGTGGGCTACTACATTCTTGCACTAAAAAGGTACATACATATATGTGTTAGGGTTTTCCTACTCTTGGTTAAAAGTGTAAAAACCTCTGACGAGTGATACACCTTCTTTGGTTAGGAGATTCTTAACTGCAAGTAAATTATCCAATATTACACTATGGTATAAAGATTGTTAGTGTGTGTCTATAGCACTGTCATCATAAGGAAGCCTATGGCGAGGTAGATTTCCATTTGAGTATTTCAACTCAGCAATTATTAGTATTTCATTGTAGTAAGTCCTAGGGTAGCCATCATTCCGCCTTGGAAGCTTTAGATCACTTACTCGTCTAGGTTACTTTGGCGAGAGCCTAGCCATTTACCAAAAAACAATTACTATAACCCAATAGAACTGTCATTCAAAGTTAAGAGGATTTAATGTCTAGATGATACTCTCTCATCCCTTGCTTATTCCTTTGTTAAATTTAGTTATTTGCAAAATATCAAAAGATTGTTTGGTTAAATATTGATAAAAGTCTAGTATCAGGAGCTGTATATTGCGCCCATCGATCAATACTTGGTTGTTGTTGTTGCTATACTATACATACGATATGTGCACTTGCCTATATGTGTGTGGTTTGGTATCTTGGTGATAATCATTTTCATAAATTTAAAACTTAAAGTGTAAGATCTTTACTACTATAATTTCTATTCATTTTACGCCAAATCAGTAACTTGTTACCATTGATGCCTAAGAGATTCTTCATCAGCGGGAACTTATTCCTATTAATATTTATGTAAGATGTGTTTTCTAAACCAAAGTGGTCATTACAAGCCTTTTCCCACAGTGAGTTAATCCTCTTAAAAATATGTTTCTTTCTCAACTTCAAGTCTTAATGGTCGGTACCGACTTTTAATATCGACGGGTCAAAACAATCTATAGTAACTTGCTAACAATGTGCTAAATTTTCAAAATTTGCAAACTTAAGTGTTTTCATCGGTACCAACTTGTTGCTACGATTGGATTTTTAAATTAAAAGGTAACTTCATCTTGATGTTTTCCCAAACGTTTAAACAGCCACATTAAGCCTTCATTCGAACTTTCCCTCTCTCAAAATATTCGAAGAGTACCTCTCACAAACCATAAACAGAGATCATCTTTATTGATTGAACCCTAACAAACTTGCTACAACTTTTCCAACGGAAATCACCTTCAATGACTAACACAACCTTGTTGTGTATCTTGAGAAACGCGACAACAATACCGAGTATCATGAGATGATCGACTACCTATACAAATGAAAATCACCTACGGCCTAATAGTCAACCTAACAATTTTCAAAAATCCCATTGTGGAGTTTTAGATAACCGCCAAGGTTGATGTCAAGAATGCCAAACTTACTGTCATGGTAAACAAGAAGCTAATCACCATCGATGCTCAAAACTTTAATCTTCATTCTTGATTATTGTTTAGTTTCCATTTTCTTTTATTCTTGTTTAGTGAATTAATTTTGATTATTGAATTTTAGGTGTTAAACCCTGTTATAGAACTATTTCTTAAAAGAAACTCATCAAATCCCCCTTCTTCATCTTCAAATGACCTTCCATGGGTTCCTTTAGAACGAAAACCAATTTCATCTTATCACCCTATATCAAAAAGATGAAATTAGACGACCTAATTTGGTTTAGAGATCCTTGTCAACCAATAAGGCATGATTTTTCACAACGAGATTTTAGTGGTAACTTAAGGCGTTTTCGCCGCTAGTGGTTCAAAGAATATGTAAAATGGTTAGAGTATAATGTAAAACCGGATAGAACCTATTGCTTATAGTGTTACTTGTTAAGGAAAGTGGGCAAAACGATGCATTTGTACTGACGGGTTCAATGGTTAGAACAAAAAAGACCGATTTAAGAATCATGTTGGTGAATGTAATAATTTTCACAACAAAGAACGTAAAAAGGTGTTGACTACTAAACCAAAACCAATCTATATATGTGGTTATTGAAAATCAAAGTGAAAAACAAAGTAAATGAGTACGGAATCCGACTAAGTACTTCAATTATTTTTTCTAAAGCATACATTTTCGTGGCCATGATGAATCCGTAGATTCTCTTTATATAGGACATTTCTTAGAGTTTTAAAATTCTTGGGAGAAAAAAATAAATCAACTTGTAAGGTTATATTAGGAAATGCTCTAAGGAATAACCAAATAACCTCTCCACCAATCCAAAAATACATTATTCAATGTTTTGCACAAGAATTATTAAAGCAATTTTTTGAAAAACTTGGTGATGATGTCTTTTCTATGTTACTTGATGAGTCAAGAGATATATCTAAAAAGGAACAAATGGATTTGGTTTTAAGATATGTTGATAAATTTGCAGTTGTTAAAGAGCGATTTATTGGTCTTGTTCAAGTTATGTAAATAACTGCTATATCTCTTAAATATGCTATTGATTGATGATTTATTTGCTCGATACAATTTGAGTTTGAGTAGGGCTAGAAGCCAAGGATATGATGGTGCGAGTAATATGGCCGGTGAGTTTAATGGTTTGAAAGCTTAATTTTGAAAGAAAATTCATCGGCATATTATATACATTGTTTATCCACCAACTTCAACTAGTTGGCATGACCCTTGCAAACAAACATGATGAAATTTATAATTTTTTTGATGAAATAATGACTTTGACAAATATGGTTTGTGTATCTTGCAAACGAATAGATATGATTCATAGGGAGAAATTGAAAGAATCAATAGGTCGTTTAGAAGTTGAAACCGGAAGTGGTAAGAATCAAGAAATATCTCTTGCAAGAGTCGAATATACATGCCGGAGTTCTCACTATAAAACACTTCTCTGTTTGATTGATTTATATTCATGTATTATTAAAATTCTTGAATACATTGAAAAGTCGCTTTTGTTAATGTTAGCCAAAATACATGAAAACATATGGTTTAATATATTATTTGCACTTGATGAAACACATATTTAGGGTTACTAATATTTTGTGTGAAGCTCTTCAAAGAAAGGATCAAGATATATTGAATGCAATTGGGATGGATTAAGCAACCAAGGAATGCTTACAAAAATATAGACTTGAAGGTTTTGGTTCACTTTTGGAAGATGTCACATCATTTTGCAAAAATATGAGATTGAAATGGTGAACATGGAAGAGGAGTACATTGACCCAAAATATCGAAGAAGAAAGACTAACATCATCAATCGTCATTATTATGAGGTTAGTAATTTCAACATGATGTTAGATATGAAAATTCAGAAACCTGGAAATCGTTTTAACGAAGTAACCATGGAATTGCTTACGTGTATGTCTACTTTAAGCCAGGATAATAATTTTGGTAACTTTAGTATACCAAAGATTTTAAGGTTGGCGGATATGTATCCATATGATTTTGATCATGAGGTTAACACGTATGAGTGAGCACGACACCTACATTGCCTATGTGAAAGGAGATACAAGATTTGCCAAGATGAATGGTATATTTAGACGGCAAGTGTTGAGAGATGTTTGTCTTCAATTATGCATGTGAAGATGGACTTGCGTAACCGGATGGGTGATGAATATATTAACAATTATTACATTGAAAAAGAGTTCTTTAAGAATGTTTCGGTCGAAGATGTAGTTGACCGTTTCCAAAAGATTAAAACCCGCAGGGAACAACTATAAGATCTAATGTTTTTTATTTATTTCCAATGACATTGTATTTTTACCATTTTTTTTCTAATGACAATGTATTATCTTATCGTATAGTGTCTTATAATGTAGTCAAGAACTTAGAAATTTAAGCATAAAAAAAGATGGCCTTATTAGAAAAAACTCCTGCCTCCGCCACTTTCTGCAGACCTCGAGTTGCATTTGAGTTGTAATAATTGTATTATACACCTCCACTCTCTTCCATAGGTTCCATTACTTTTTTTATTTATTTAAACTTTCCTTTTTTATAATTATTATAATTGTTCTATTACACCTCCACTCAATTCCACGGGTTCTAATTTTTTTCTTATTTTAACTTTTATTGTTGTTGTTGGTGTTGTTGTTGTTGGTGGTGTTGTTGTTGGTGGTGGTGTTGTTGGTGGTGTTGTTGTTGTTGGTGTTGTTATTGTTGTTGTTGTTGGTGGTGTTGGTGTTGGTGTTGGTGTTGGTGTTGGTGTTGGTGTTGGTTTTGGTGTTGGTGTTGGTGTGTTGTTGTTGTTGTTGCTTTTGTTGGTTTTGGTGCTGTTGTTGGTGGTGGTGTTGTTGTTGTTGTTGGTGATGTTGCTGTTGTTGTTGGTGGTGGTGGTGTTGGTGTTGGTGGTGGTGGTGGTGGTGGTGTTGGTGTTGTTGGTGTTGGTGTTGTTGGTGTTGGTGTTGTTGTTGTTGGTGGTGGTGGTGGTGTTGTTGTTGTTGGTGGTGGTGTTGTTGGTGGTGGTGTTGGGGTTGGTGGTGGTGTTGTTGGTGGTGGTGTTGTTGGTGGTGATGTTGTTGTTGTTGGTGTGGTTGTTGTTGGTGTTGGTGTTGTTGTTGGTGTTGGTGTTGGTGTTGTTGTTCGTGTTGTTGTTGTTGTTGGTGTTGGTGCTGTTGTTGATGTTGTTGTTTTTGTTGGTGTTGCTGGTGTTGTTGGTGTTGTTATTTTGTTTTTGGTGTGGGTGTTGTTGTTGGTGGTGTTGTTGGTGTTGTTTTCGTTGTTGGTGGTGGTGGTGGTCTTGTTGGTGTTGTTGGTGTTGTTGTTGTTGTTGTTGTTGGTGTTGTTGTTGTTGTTGGTGGTGGTGTTGTTGGTGGTGGTGTTGGTGTTGTTGTTGGTGTTGGTGTTGTGTAGGTCCAGATTTCGCTTGAAATCACTAATTTGATCGATTACGCACACACAGAGGAGGAAACTGTGTGTATGGTGGTGAAGCAGATGATAGAAACAGTTTTGGTGAAGATAACAGGCTAACCACACTATGAATCAACACGCAAATGGTATGAAAATGTAAGAACACGGTGCATAAACAACTGCAAATTGTATTGATTCAAGAACAATGTGAAAGAGAAGGTTCAGGGTTTCAGCCGCTACTCACCCACTAAACATTCTCAAACTAGGCTATTTATAGTAGTGACAGGTATCGAAACTATGTTCAATCGAAACTACTAGTTTCGATTGACCATTTACAAGTGATACACAGACTGTCGAAACTACCATCTATCGAAACTACTAGTTTCGATTGAACAAACTCAATCGAAACTAAGTAGTTTCGATGGCCCAGACTTAGAAATAAAAACAGTAAATTACAGAAAACTGAAATTACATTTAATGAAATGACAGAAAGTAAACTAGTCTAAAACTGTTTAAACAAACAATAAATGACAACAGCTTATACATAAGATATGACTCTACAATCTCCCCCTAAGCTGTTGCATGACCGTCTTCAGCTCTTCATCAAGCAGCTGGTCCTTCAGTTGTCCTCGGTATAAAAGGTTTAACATGGAGAGATACAACCCGTTGGTAGGCCTTAGCATCAGCTTCATCTTCATCACTGTATGCCTGAATGTGATTCTGAAAAAGGATTTCCAGATCTTCAGACTGAAACTTCAACAGCTCCATGGGCTCAAAGATGGTGATGTCTTCCTTGCCCTCACACTCTATTACTGCACTGCCAATGATTGGGTCATAATACCACTTTCTGAAAGTTTGTAGCTGGACAGGTACAAATTTTGGAATGGTGATGGTCTTGTGAGTTTGGGCAGGCTTGTACCTTAAGAACACATATGGCTTTTTAGTCTTAGGATGAAACCTATTCTTTGAGATTTTCTTTTGAGTTTTCCTAGGCTTCATTCCCTTGAAATCATTATTGACTTAAGAATGCAGAAATTTCTCGAAGTCATAAGCCATCATGACCTTCCTAGGGTTTTGAAGGGGAAGTTTGGCTAAATCCCTGAGGTCATAGAAAGGAAGGGTTTGGAAGTCAGTCATATTTTTAAAGTGCTGAACTCCCCCTGTATATCTTCTTATGATAAAGAGCTTCCTTTCAGCATCATACTTCCAGCCAATTGGAGGCCTTTTTAGTTCTTGATGCTCTGCTATCCATTCATATGTCTTAGGAGTTTCCTCCTGAATTATTTTCTTAAACCAAGACTTTCTTGAAATTGGAGGTTCAGGAGCAACAGAGGGTGGATCTTGTGCTGTTTTGGATTCGGAGACTGTAGTGGTTGGTTCAGGAGTGACTGTTTTGATAAGATTAATCTGAACATCTTCTTCACCTTTTTCTTCGTCAGATAAGGTTTGAATTTCATCTCCGTCTTCCGTAAAGTATCTAGTTCTCTCAGTCTCTTTTTCTTCAGTGGTCAGGATTTCTGGATAAAGATCATTATACACATAGTTTTCAATGTCATCTAAAAGGGCATTCAGCTCATCATCAGATGAGATGTCTTCTTCATCAAGAATCACGGTCTCTATTTCAGTGGAAGTCCCTTTCCCTCTCTTCCTTGCATCTCTTCTCTCACTAGCTGAGGGAAGGTTTAGTTCTGTACCTTCAACTTTGACTTCAACCGCCTCTTTTGTCTTTTCAGTATGGCCAACAAATATAGTTAGTGCAGATTCTGGATTAGTCACAAGGTCAGGAGATGAGGATTCAACTACAGATGTGGTCTCCCCCTGAGCTGTTGAAGTAGTTGGTTGTTTTTGCACAGGTTTAACCATTAAGGCTTTGAGCTGCTCCACTGCTTCAACTAAGGCCTTGAATTCTTCTTTTTTCTTTGAGATTAGTTTCTGTTGCGTTTCAAGTTGAGTTTGTTGGACCTCAATCTAGGTATGTAAACCCCCAACTTCCAGCTTCAGGTCTTTAACCTCTTCCTGGACATCATGCAAATTAGTTTTTAATCCTTCAATTTCTTCATCTTTCTCTTGAATCTTATCCTGCATTTTCTTCAGTTCAAGGCTTAAAGTTTTAACTCTTGGTACAGGAGAGGTTGAATCATGAGTTGGTGAGGTGGGAGTAGTATGGATGGGTGATTGTTGTGGAGTGGGTTGTGGAGTAGGTTGTGGAGATGATTGTGGAGATGGTTGTGGAGTAGCTAATAGAGAATCTGATGAGGATGACAAGTCTTCAAATCCAGTCTTGATTTTCTTTGCCTTAGGCTCTTCTTCCTCAAAATCAGAACCTGACTCAACTTGTCTTTTGGAGGAAGATGCAAGATGCATTGTTCTATCATCTGAATCAGACTTGTAGTAGTCAGATCCATAAATTCCTGCATCCAGAGTTCCACTTGATTCTGCAACTTCCTCCTCAGCTTCAAGCATGCCAGCTTCAACATTAACTGCTGGCTCTTGAATTATTTGTATTTGTTCAATAAAAGGAGCCTCTATCACAGGCTCAATTATGGGTTGTTCTTCTTGTTGAATAATAGGAATGTTTATCTTAATATCAGCTTCATCAATAGGTGGATTACCTTGATCTTGCTCAACTTCCATTTCTTCTTCTTCAGATGATGAGTTCTCTTCTTCAAGATCAGGGTCAATATCAGGGATAAATTCTTCTTCTTCATCAATAATATGACCAAACAGGGGAACGTCAGCTATAGCCCTGTTGGTTCTCTTGTTAGTACTTCTCATATAGCTGAGAGTCTTGGTAATCATATGGTCGAACACAAAGATGTTTCCACCTTGTTGCAGCTCAGGATGAAGATGATTGATGATAATTTGTAAAAATCTAGGATAGGCTAGAAATTTCTCCTTCACGGCTCCTGTTAGATTGTCCTTTAACTGTCTGAAGATGAAGCCAGAGAAATTGTAATCTCTTCCCTTGATTATCCCCAAAATAGATGAGGCCAGAGTGCTGTTTGCTGAATCAAACCCTCCTTTTCTGATTGATAGACAGTGAATAAACACATGCACTATGTATCTCCAGTGGCTTGGTAAGGAGTTCTTGATTATCTGGCCACTTTTGAATTCATCTGGATGACCCAATCTTCTGAAGCATTCTTTAACATAGAAGATTGGAAATTCAATGGGTGCATCTGGATTGTCATTAAACTGCAGCACCTCTCTAACTATAGCTTCAGAAAGTAAGACTTCTTGGCCAAGAACAGTTGCTCTAATGTGCTCTACATTTTCAATTGTGATGATTTCTACAGTCTCCCAAAATTCTCTTATAGATGTCTCAAACACCGGCAGATTGTTGCTGATGGCAAAGCTGATGTTGGAGTTTGCCAGGAAGTTTAAGACAGGAATGAACTCTGCAGCTTTTGGATCATTGGCATTAAGGAATGCACAGACATTGTGTCTTTTTACAAATAAGAGATCCATACCTGTAAAATTCATCAATTTTGCACAATAAGTAAGATTTCTGAAAATACTTAATCGAAACAAGGTATATCAACACTTAGAAAAATTTTGAAGTCCTAACTGTCGAAACAACTAGTTTCGATTTGAGATGAACTTGGTTAATTTAACAGACAGCTTTATCGAAACAAGTAGTTTCGATAGAGGCTATAAGCTTTGATCAACACTTCAAAAAAATTTTAAATCAACACTGTCGAAACAACTAGTTTCGATGGAGATCAACACTGTCGAAACAACTAGTTTCGATGAAGATCAACACTGTCGAAACAACTAGTTTCGATGAAGATGAACTTATCGAAACTATCTAGTTTCGATCAGAGATACTAAGGCAAGTTTGGGTGTCGAAACTAGTAGTTTCGATTGAAAACCTTTTAAGATAATTTTTGAAAGTGTTGAACCCCTTTATCGAAACTACTTGGTTTTGAAACCCAAACCCCTCTGATTCGTTATACTCAGACTAATATAAACAATTTAAAGAAGAGTTTAGAGTGGCCTGTAAGTGACGGAACTTCATCTTACCGAGTGTGAGGCGTTATCTGCAAGAATACACATTAAACGTGAGTTCAAAGATGATAGAGATGTATGCAAGCACGGATAAGCACAAAACGACTGTTATTATGAAGATTTCGTCGAACAAATTTTAAACTTTGAAATCCTAGGTCTGCCGATATGCAAAAATCATCCAAAATGAAGTAGTGAGACGTTACCTGATGATGGAGACGATAGTGACAACGGGGAAATCAGCTGATATCTTGCAACTCAGACCGATGGTTTGAGAGATTTTGTGAATGACGGAGAAGGCGAAGAGGTTTTGAAAAACACGAGTAAAAAATCAGTATGAAGGGAGGGATTGCTTATGAAGGCTTTTAATTCTCGTGAGACAAAAGACAAAATTGCCCCTGTCGAAACAAGTAGTTTCGATAGGACAAACTAGTTTCGATATGCACAAAGTAGTTTCGATAGTTCAAATTAGTTTCGATATATACAACTAGTTTCGATAGTTCAAAGTAGTTTCGATGGTTCAAATTAGTTTCGATATGTACAACTAGTTTCGATAGTTCAAAGTAGTTTCGATAGTTCAAATTAGTTTCGATAGTTCAAATTAGTTTCGATATGTACAACTAGTTTCGATATTTAATAAATAAAATTATACACAAGATATTTACACTTTTCTTCTTGAAAAAGATTCAACATGAGATCAGATCCGGTAAGTCTCGTGAAACACTTCCTTTTGCAATTAACTACTGTGAGTCCCTGAAGATAGCTGGTATTAGTGCAAAGTAAACCCGAACATTTGTTTGTACAAAGATTTCATGTGATTAGAAGGTACCATTTAAGCAACATACAAGGTGTACCCCACATATTAAAATAAAATGATTTTGAAAACCTATCAATCCTCAAGAAGTACCCATCTTCATCCTATCATCTCTTTCTGATTAACCAAGGTACCGTCTTAATAATGTCAAAGTACCACCAAAATAAAATAAGATATCCAAGTGGATTTAGAAAATTAAAATAAAATATATCCAAGTAGATATTAAAAAGGTACGAGCATTCTAGATCTTTGCGTAAGCAAAACAGAAGAAGAAGTAAAATTATCCAAGCGGATAGAAAAATGTTGAACACCCGAGATCTTTGCGTAAGCAAAACAGACGGGGTCAAATCATCCAAGTGGATGGGAAAAGGATGAGCACCCGAGATCTTTGCGTAAGCAAAACATACGGGGTCATCGGTGGTAAATATCGTTATATTAACGGTCACTTGGCGTATGAATAGGAATCCAATACGTAAGCCTGTATCTGATTGAATTGGTTTTCTTAGATATAAAAATGGGTTAGATGTTTCAATAATGGATTCAAACACACAAGTATG
Organism: Smallanthus sonchifolius; assembly: GCA_023525975.1. NCBI lineage: Eukaryota > Viridiplantae > Streptophyta > Magnoliopsida > Asterales > Asteraceae > Smallanthus > Smallanthus sonchifolius. Next base: position 77,248,942 of record CM042033.1, read on the forward strand.
AGATATATATTAGGTTTTCACACTACTTAAAAGTTTTAACCATATGTCGGGCCTACCAGCTATACCTCAGTAAACACCATCGCTTTTGGTCTATTCCATGTCCAAGAGATGAGATCAGACACTATCATTTCTCAAAGGTCAAATTCAATTTTTCCTGCAACTTGTAAAATTATATACACAACAATTCTTTTCAACATTAAAATATTATATTTCTCCCCCAAAAGATTTGCGTGGATACGGGACATAAAAATAAAATCTTTTTGGAATTTTCTTAGACAATTTAAACAGAATTAAAAAAAATACTATTTACACAATTTACTGAAAGTTGATCATTCCAAGCATCTCCACCAGTTGGGAAAATCTGGTAGAGTCAAAAGCCTTTGTGAAGATGTCTGCGGTTTGTTTATTAGTTTTGACTTCAACAATTTGAATATGCTTCTTTTCCACACAATCACGGATAAAATGATGTTTGATTTCAATGTGTTTTGTTTTGGAATGCTGAACGGGGTTTTTGGTGATATGGGGAACAGCAGTGTTGTCACACAGAATGGGTGTCTCATGGAATGTGATCCCATAGTCAAGCATCTGATGGTGTATCCATCTGACTTGGGAACAACAGAGGGCTGCGGCAATGTATTCGGCTTCGGCGGTGGATTGGGAAACGGTGGATTGTTTCTTACATTGCCATGAGACAAGGCGGTTGCCAAGGAATTGACAACCTCCAGAAGTGGATTTTCGGTCTAAGTTGCAACCCCCGTAGTCTGAATCTGAATAGGCCACAAGATCAAACAAATCAGTTTTAGGATACCACAGACCCAATTTTGGCTTATACCTTAAATATCTTAAAATACGTTTGACAGCAGATAAATGAGAGAGTTTAGGATTAGCCTGAAAACGTGCACACAAGCACACGGCAAACATGATGTCGGGTCTGCTGGTCGTGAGATACATGAGAGATCCTATCATAGAGCGATATAAATGCGGATCAACGCTTTCCCCATCCACATCAGGAGTCAAACAATGTCGAACTTCCACAGGAGTTTTTACTGGATGGGAATCAGCCATTTTGAACTTGGTCAAGATTTCTTTTACGTATTTTTCTTGATGGATAAGGATTCCCGATTCAGATTGATCAACTTGTAGTCCCAAAAAGAACTTCATTTCCCCCATGGAGCTCATTTCAAACTTAGATCGCATCACCTCTTTAAATTCTTTGCAGAGACGGGGATTTGTATATCCAAAAATGATATCATCCACATAAATTTGCACCATGATTGTATCATTTTCATCCTTCCGTTTGAACAAAGTTTGGTCAATTGCTCCTCGTGTGAAACCATTCTCAAGCAGATGCTTTGATAAAGTTTCATACCACGCACGAGGTGCTTGGTGAAGACTGTACAATGCTTTGTCTAACTTGTAAACACGGTCTGGAAAATTAGGATCAATGAAACCCGGCGGCTGCTTGACATATACTTCCTCTTGAACTTTGCCATACAAAAATGTGCTTTTGACATCCATTTGATGGACAGTGAAGTCCATGTAGGCTGCATAGGCGAGAAACATTCTGATGGCTTCCAAGCGAGCCACTGGTGCAAAGACTTCCTCATAGTCAATCCCTTCTTCTTGATAGAAACCTTGAACCACCAGACGAGCTTTATTTCGAATCACAGTGCCGCCTTCATCCTTTTTGTTGCGAAAAACCCAACGAGTGCCGATTGGAACTTTGTTCTTGGGAAGATCTACCAAATTCCACACATGCAGCTTTGAGAATTGCTGTAGCTCTTCCTACATTGCTTCCACCCAGCTGTTTTCTAGTAGAGCTGCTTTGATATTCTTTGGTTCAGTTTGAGAAATGAAGCAAGAAAACATGCTGTTTTCAAATGCTTCACAGGCACTTCGGGTACTAACACCCACATTGAGTGGTCCAATGATGTTAGTGGTGGGATGAAACTTGTGAATTCGCAGTTGAGGAATTTCATCTTCTTCCACGACTTCTTCCAAATTGGTAAGATTTTCAGCAGGAGGATTGGCAATATCATTAATAGGATCTTCAGCAGGTGATTGTGGTGCAACATCTACTATTGGAATGGAGTTGTCTTCAACAGTTTCACTTGTTGCACCAGAACCGGAAGACTCCATATCAGATTCAGCATTAGCAACCACAGGAATTTCAACCTGAGCAGATGAGGAAGAGCCCTGATCAATTATGTTCCCTAGATTGGTCACATAGAAGTAAGGATTAGCATGAGTTGATTCAATAGAAAAATCAGGAAGATTAAATGACTTAAAAACTGAATCGACGTCAAAGAGCCAATTGGGACCGTCTCCTGCGTCCGTATGATTGTTTTCATGCAAGTTGATATCAATGGACTCCATCACTATCCTTTTCTTCTTATGGTAGACATGAAAAGCACGTTGATTGGATGAGTAACCAACAAAATAGCATTCATCAGCTTTGGCTTCAAACTTGTTGAGCTGATCTGAAGTGTTCAGCATTGTGCACACACACCCAAATTTTCTGAAGAAATCAATAACTGGCTTGCGCTTGTACATGATCTCATAAGGTGTCTTGTTGCAACTTTTAGTGATAAGAACCCGATTTTGCACAAAACATGCAGTGTTGACCGCCTCAGCCCAAAAAGTCACGGGAAGCTTAGAGTCAACAATCATAGTTCGTGCAGCTTCAATTAAAGTGCGGTTTCTTCTTTCAGCTACACCGTTTTGTTGAGGAGTACGAGGTGCATTGTCGAGAAATTCCTTTGCTTTCACAGAAGGAATCAAGAGTTGCATTTTTGAATTCTGTTCCATGATCGCTGCGGATAGTCTTCACACTTAGATTGAAGAGGTTCTCAATTTGAAGCAGATAGGTTTTTAAAATCTCTGGCGTCTCATCTTTCTTGGCTAGGAAAAACACCCAAGTGAATCGAGAAAAATCATCTGTTACCACCAGACAGTATGACTTTCGTCCAAGACTCATCACACTCACCGGACCAAAAAGATCCATGTGAAGCAATTGGAGAGGAGAGTCAATGGAATTGGTGGTTTTAGGCTTATGTGAAGATTTGTGCTGTTTTCCTTTGGAACATGAGATACAGTGTTCCATAGGAGTGAAATCTTTTAGAGGTAATCCAGTGACTAGGTTGCCTCGAACCAGTCGGTTCATTGTTTTGAAATTGACATGTCCCAACCTTTTATGCCACAGGAAAGATTCATCTTCGGAAGCTTTTGAGAGAAAACACGATTCAATGCCCGATGGGTTGTTCATGTCCAAGCTATATGTGTAGCTTCAAGATAAGACATTCTTTTAAATTGAATAAGGCACAAAAGTCCTTGTCACAAATCTGTGAGACACTCATCAGATTGTATTTCAACTGAGGAACAAAGTTGACAAATTCCAGACTATTTACTCCATTTGATATTGTTCCTTGTCCTTCAATCTTTCCTCCTCTTGGGTTTCCAGCAAAAGCAACATACTCTCCATCAATTTGATGATAATCTTGCAGCAAGTTAAAGTGCCCAGTCATATGTCTTGAGCATCCACTATCTACATGCCAGATGTTATCGTCGGTTCTTCTTGATTGTCCCTATACACAACGAACCATTTATACGTTTTGACCAAAATTGTTTCAATCAAGAGATCTTAGTGTCAGGATATGACATCTCATTGGAATCAGAATTACAACCATCCTTTGAAGAAGCACGGTCATCGAATAGAACATTATTTTTAATTTTCCATGTTCGTTTTAAATCATTTTTAGCATTTTTAATTCTTTTACGCCTAGATTTTCTACCGTGAGAAGACTTAGGCAACACGTATGAATTTAATGAACTTTTGGAAGGCGATTCTTCATTAGAATTTGTGGTTGTCAATTTACAACTTTTTGAAACATGGTTTGAGGCACCACAACTAAAACAAACGTTTTCACAAGATATCTTAGCCTGATAATAGTCATCACAAGATGAAGATGATTGTGATGTTGAGGAATCTGAACATGAGATAGTTCTCTCATCAATAACTTTGTCTTGAAGACGATGTGCTTCCTTTAATCTGAAAAATTCCATGTTGCTCATGGTTTCACGTGGTATATCATTCACAATAATTCCTGCACTTTTAAATTTGGTAACACATGGCATAACATTCAAAGATTTAGGAACAAAAGGCAAAGCATTTTTAAATTTAGAAACATCACATCCCAAACCCGTATGCTCGGCAGGCATCGAATCAAAATACAAGTTTTTAACGTGTTCACACATATTTGGTTTTGACACGGACATATTATTACATTCATCCGACTCAAGTTCTTTTAAAATAGTTCTATCATTAGCACTCTTATCACAATCATCTTCGGAATTTACACAATTTGATTCTGCACAAGAAGGAAAACTATCAGAATCGGAGGACGTAATATAATCATCAGGAGATAATGTACAAACAAAAGGTGTGGAAACATGTGGAGTTGGCATATCAGCAAATCTCCCTGATTTAGAATAAGGAGGTGGATGAGAGTTATACCCAAGACCTTCGGTGCCTTTTCTATTAAATTGTTTATCAATTATTCCAAACAGAATTTTCTGATCCATATCCATGTGGTCAACCTGTAATTTGGCTTTTTCTGCCTTTTGGACTATTTCAGTTAAAATTGTATTATTAATGGTTTGAGTACTGAGTTGCACAATTAAGGAGCGATTTTCATCAGAAATGTCACGAATTTTCTTTAAGTAAAGTTTCTCATTTTTGGCCACAGAGTCATACATCACCTTAATGTGATTTCGTTCATCAATCAAGGCTTGATTGATGAATCTGTATTTTTGAATTTCATTCAAGCAAGATCTAGAATTACACAGTTTAGAAATAACCTTAGCAGGCACAGCAGTGAGATCCTCAGCAGGTTCAATCATGACACACTTGCCCATGTCCTCCACATCAGCCATCAAGGCTTTATCAGCAACTTCCTCAGCTTGGTCTCCCCAATGATAATGTCCATCAGCTTGACACACAAGAGCTGTGGAACTTGAAGATGTGTTTGTCTTTGGAGAATTGGCAGCTTGTTTTCCAGAGGAAATCTTCTTTTCTTGCTGATCCTTGGAGGACGGCTCCTTGCAGTTTCTGGCAAAGTGACCCAGCTGATCACAATTGTAGCATCTTACCTTCTTGATATCAAACCCAAGTGTCTTTCCCTGCTTTAATCTGTCTATGCCAGTTCTTTTGATGAATCTTTTGGCTCTTAAGGTCAACATGGCCATGCACTAATCAATGTCAATTTTCTCCAAATCATCAGGATTAATCTGCTCCAAGTCATCAGGTTGAAAGCTAACCGGTGTTAGATTTCCAGATATCAGTGCATCATAGCACGACATGAAAGCAGTCATGATTGGGACATAATCATCAGGTATCATGGTGACAGTCTTTTGAGGAGCAGAGGAGCTGGTAGAATTAATTGCAGCAGCTGAAGGAGGGACATCAGTCTGAAAGTATGGGCTACCGGATGAGCTTGATCCAGCAATAAGAGCTGTGTTTCCAGACTGATTTGATGGGGTGACTGCTCCCTTCTTAATCTCAATTTCATAAGATTCAAGAATGATATAGACTTCCTGTTGAGACAGAGCACTCAGATTCTCAGTCTTTTTGATCATGATTCGATACATATTCCATTCATCAGGAAGATAATCTAGGAGTTTCTTGTTTAGATCAAGAGTAGGGTACTCAACTCCCATTACCTTCAACCTTGATACAATGCTTGAGAAACGGTTGATCAAATCAGATATTGATTCTCCCCTTACACTGCTGAACATCGCATATTGTTTCTTGATCAGATCTCTTTTGCTTTCTCTGACATCCTCACTTCCCTCATATCTTGTGCACAAAGCAGCCCATAAGTCTTTGGCAGTTGTGTACTCGGCAAAGATGTTGAAAATATCCATAGGAAGAGCCATGGCAATAGTCCCGTAGGCCTTGTTATCTCGGGCAATCAAGGCAAGATCTTTCTCATCATACTCAGATACTAACTTAGGACGTTGAACATCAGCAGTGGTAGTTACGGGCTTGTGGGGGCCATCGGTGATAGAACTCAACAATGTATAATCGTGAAATTGAAAGAAAAGCTTCATCTTTTTAGTCCAGTCATCAAATTCTCTTGTGGACACAAGAGCAGGTGGTCTATTTCCCCCAGAATGTTTTGTTGAACTTGAAGTGGCCATGATATTCGGAATCGAAACTAAAATAGTAACTAGTTTCGATAGAACAACTTCTATCGAAACAACTAGTTTCGATAGGACAACTTCTATCTAAACAACTAGTTTCGATAGGACAACTTTTATCGAAACAACTAGTTTCGATAAGACAGCTTTTATCGAAACAACTAGTTTCGCTACTGAAAATTTTCCAGGCAAGTTTCGATAACCACAGTTTCGATAGAGATAAGACAAAAATCTAGTTTCGATAGTACCTTCTCCCGACAAAATGTAGACAAGAAATTTCGATGATCAACAGAAATCAGAAACTATCCCCAGTAGTTTCGATGCCTTCTTCTCCAAGCTCAGAAATACTCCATTAATGATAATCTCCAGAAATCAATAGTGCAGAAATGACAAACCAATCCAGCGAAAACCTTCGTCTAACACTCCTGATCACTAATCCAACCTTTGATTATGAAAATACGAGCAAAAACCCATGGAAATCGATGAAACAGTAACTTTCAATCAATAAACCAGTACTTCCGAGAATAGATGTGCAAAAACCCAAAATAAGCTTCGAATACCCTCAGTAATCACCTAGAATCGATCAATAAACCTGATAACACTCAAAAACACTAGAGCATAAAGCTCTGATACCATTGTAGGTCCAGATTTCACTTGAAATCACTAATTTGATCGATTACGCACACACACAGGCGGAAACTGTGTGTATGGTGGTGAAGCAGATGATAGAAACAGTGTTGGTGAAGATAACAGGCTAACCACACTATGAATCAACATGCAAATGGTATGAAAATGTAAGAACAAGGTGCATAAACAACTGCAAATTGTATTGATTCAAGAACAATGTGAAAGAGAAGGTTCAGGGTTTCAGCCGCTACTCACCCACTAAACATTCTCAAACTAGGCTATTTATAGTAGTGACAGGTATCGAAATTATGTTTAATCGAAACTACTAGTTTCGATTGACCATTTACAAGTGATACACAGACTGTCGAAACTACCATCTATCGAAACTACTAGTTTCGATTGAAGCAACTCAATCGAAACTAATTAGTTTCGATGGCCAAGTGTAAGGCTCCAAACCCGGGAGGCCCCACTTGTTGGATTTACTCATTCACAAACAGTTCTTAAACATGAATATCAAATAACGCAGCGGAAAACTTCATTCATTCATCATAATTAAAACTTGTTCATACATGCGGAAGCGTAAACATAGTTTAAAACATATTTACATCATAACTGAACATAACGGGATGCCAGTCTTCATGATCAGCCGGGTAACTCTTCTCGCTTGCCAAGCATCACCGTCCATCCTCATAACCTACCTTAACCTGAATGTGCAAACTTAAAAACGTCAGCTACGCTGGTGAGTTCTAGTTTTAACATAAAACCTTAACTTCAAATAAATTGCCAAAAACATCACTTCATACTTCATTTAATAAAAAGCGTACGTAAATAATGCAATAACAAACATAACACTTCATTAGTCAACGAACATATAGAATCTGCGCCTTCTCGTAACCGTCAAATCCAAACGTTACATACTGGTTGAATAACTTAAGGATCACCACCACTAGGCCCATCATCACCGTACTGTCCTTCGGGTGAGGAACTCCTAGGGCCCGATACTTAGGTCATCCAACCCTTCAAGCACGGCGTCCCAAAGGATAGCGCGTACCAAACTTCAAGCACTGCGCCCCGTCGGGCGCAAGTACCAAACTTCAAGCACGACTACCCCGTAAGGTAAATCGTACCAAACTTCAAGGATCACGATAATCCCCATGGTGACCGTCATCACCCCAGTTGTACAACAGTTGGCCAGCCACAGAGGCCCCTAAAAGGTAAAGGCCCATAACATACTTCCCATCCCTTAACCTTCATTCCCTAAGGAATATTGGCAGATTCGTTCGTTTGTGACTTTCGTAAACCTTCGCTTCTTTTACTTCAAAAACTTCAGTTAAAGCATTCGTACGTTTTATTAAAAACATTCTCATTCGTTAAAACACTTCGTAAACTTATTTTGGCAAAATATTTCATAAACACTTCCTTCATAAACCTTCCTTCTAAAACATCCTTCATAAACATCATTTTATAAAACGTTACATACATCCTTCGTAAACATCGTTTCATAACATCGTTTTATAAAATCATCACGTGTGCACACCAGCCCAAAAACATTATTAAAACATTTAAAAGAGGGCTTCTAGAACTCACCTTATAAGCTAGTCTCGGTTGTCCTAACAAAGGTCCAACAACTTCACTTCCGATCTGAATTGATTAGTTAAATGCACATCAGACCAATACCGACTCTAACGGTTTAACCATTCTAACATACTGACTTTACTTAATCAGTTCTGATGTTTGCGCACTTAGCAAGTGCGCAGACCCTGCTGCCTGCACACTTAGCAAGTGCGCAGACCATGCTTCCTGCGCACTTAGCAAGTGCGCAGGTCCTTCCTCCTGCGCACTTAGCAAGTGCGCAGGTTCCTCTTCCTGCGCACTTAGCAAGTGCGCAGGTCCCTCCTCCTGCGCACTTAGCAAGTGTACAGTACCTGCTCCGTGCGCACTTAGCAAGTGCGCACGACCTGTTCTTCGCGAAACCCTAACTTTCGCATTCGGGTCTGATCATGTCACGATCCCGAACCTGTTGCATTCAAAACGTTCGTTTTCCATTAAGGAACTTAAATCTATACTCATCTTCCAGTTTCATCCGTTCAAACATAACCTTTTTACCCAAAACTCGATAAACCCAAAAACAAACAAAAACTCAGATTTAGGTCGGATCGTTACCTGAATCGAGCTTCTGATCCGGAGGTTCTTCTCACGAGTTATGGAGCAACACACTTCTCAAATCTCGGGTCGATCCGACAACTTTCTCTCTCTACGGTTTCTCTCTCTAGAAGTTGCAAATGAGAGAAATGGGTTGTGACCTTGGCTATTTATAGGGGAGGCTCCCCTTCTAGCCCACCTGACCCGACCCGACATACCTCGTTCGTTTATTTCGTCATTTTAACCGTCGTTTATTTTTGGGATGTTACAAGTCTACCCCCCTTACAATAGGTTTCGTCCCCGAAACCTATCATAAGTCAAATAGATGAGGGTACGACTCCCTCATTTCCTTCTCCGTTTCCCAAGTGGCTTCCGATCCCTTCCGATGTTTCCATTGGACTTTAACCAATTGGATAACCTTATTACGCAACCGCTTCTCCTTCCTGTCTAAGATGGCCACGGGTTCTTCGATGTAATTAAGGCTGTTGTCGACCTCGATGTCGGTAAGTGGTACGTGAGCCGATTCGTCCTCCAAACACTTTCGCAAGTGTGATACACGGAAAGTAGGATGAATCCCACTTAACTCATCCGGCAACTCCAACCGATAAGCGACTACCCCAACCCGTGCCATTATCCTGAATGGTCCGACAAACCTCGGACTTAACTTTCCTCTCTTCCTGAATCAAATGATTCCCTTCCAGGGAGACACTTTCAACATTACTCTGTCCCCAACATCAAACTCGATAGGCCTTCGTCGTCTATCCGCATAGGACTTTTGACGACCTTGTGCGGCCTTCATTCGCGCTTTGATCTGATCAAACCTTTCTGACGTCTCTCTTACGACTTCGAGACTTCCTAATTCCTTCTGTCCAATCTCACCCCAACAAACCAGGGTCCTACATCTTCTCCCATACAACATTTCGTAAGGCGGCATGCCTATCGTCGTGTGATGACTATTGTTGTTGGAGAATTCAGCTAACGGCAGATGGCTGTCCCAACTGCCACCGAAGTCGATAATACAGGCACGGAGCATATCCTCCAACGTCTGAATAGTCCTTTCGGACTGACCATCCGTTTGCGGGTGGTATGCTGTGCTGATATTAAGCCTCGTGCCCATCGCCTCATGAAATCTTTTCCAGAACCTCGATGTGAATCGTGTGTCCCGGTCAGATACAATCGTCAAAGGCATCCCATGCCGTGCTACTACTTCGTTAATAAATACTTCCGCTAACCTTTCCGATGAGAACGTCTCGCGAATAGGTAGGAAATGAGCACTCTTCGTCAACCGGTCCACAATTACCCAAATGGTGTCATGACCTTTAGCTGTGCGAGGTAGCTTGGTTATGAAGTCCATGGTAATGTGTTCCCACTTCCATTCTGGTATGTCAAGTGGTTGAATCTTTCCATACGGTTTCTGGTGTTCAGCCTTTACTTGCGAGCAAGTCAAGCACTTGCTTACATACTTCGTCACATCACATTTCATTCCAGGCCACCAGTATTCCTTCCTCAGATCTTGATACATTTTGTTGGTACCAGGATGGATAGAGTAACGAGACTTATGAGCCTCATCCAAGATTTTAGTTCTAAGCTCGCCACCCATAGGTATCCATACCCGTCCATAACGCGTTCTAACACCAAGGGTGTTATATTCCAACTTGTCCTGTTGGCCAACCATCCTTTCTTTCTTTATATTTTCTTCCTTCAAAGCTTCATCTTGAGCTCTTTCGATTTCTCTCATCACATTTGATGTTACCACCAACTGGAAAGCTTTCACTCTAATAGGAATAGGCACATCCTTTCGGCTTAGAGCGTCAGCCACCACATTTGCCTTTCCAGGGTGGTACATTATTTCACAGTCATAGTCCTTCAGGAGTTCCAACCATCTCCTCTACCTCATATTAAGCTCCTTTTGTTCGAAGAAGTACTTCAAACTTTTGTGGTCGGAGTAAATAGTAAACTTTACCCCGTACAGGTAGTGCCTCCAGATTTTTAATGCGAATATGACAGCAGCAAGTTCCAAATCGTGAGTCGGATAGTTGACTTCGTGAACATTCAACTGCCGCGACGCATATGCAATTACTCTACCGCGTTGCATCAACACACACCCTAATCCCTGACCCGACGCGTCAGAGTATACCACCAGGTCTTCACTACCCTCGGGAAGGGCCAAGACTGGAGCTTGTGTTAGCTTCTCTTTCAGTTCCTTAAACGCCTCATCCTGGGTCGAACCCCATTCGTACTTTACTTCTTTCCGAGTCAACTTTGTCAATGGCGAAGCTATTTTCGAGAAATCCTGGATGAATCTCCGATAGTAGCCCGCCAATCCCAAGAAACTGCGGATTTCAGTTGGCGTCTTAGGAATGTCCCATTCACTTACCGTTACTATCTTTGCTGGGTCAACCATAATGCAGTTCGGGCCAATGACGTGACCTAGGAATTGGACTTCCCTAAGCCAGAACGCGCATTTAGAGAACTTAGCATACAACTTCTCCTTTTTCAAAGCTTCCAATACTTCTTTCAAGTGACACGCGTGATCACCCTCATTCTTGGAGTAGATAAGGATATCATCGATGAACACGATTACCGATCGATCCAGCATCGGTCGACACACCCTATTCATTAAATCCATGAATGCTGCGGGGGCGTTCGTTAATCCGAAAGACATTACGCGGAACTCGAAATGTCCATAACGCGTGCGAAATGCAGTTTTCGGTATGTCTTCTTCCCTCACCCTTCAACTGATGGTACCCGGACCGAAGGTCGATTTTCGAAAACCAACTTGCGCCTTGCAACTGGTCGAACAGGTCATCGATCCTTGGTAAAGGGTACTTGTTCTTCACCGTTCGTTTATTCAACTCGCGGTAATCGATACACATTCTCATCGAACCATCTTTCTTCTTTACGAACAACACCGGAGCACCCCACGGCGAGATGCTCGGTTGGATAAATCCTTTCTCAAGTAACTCGTCTAGTTGGACCATAAGTTCCTTCATTTCCACTGGTGCTAGTCGATATGGAGCCTTAGCCACGGGCTGGGCATCTAGTACTAAGTCAATTCGGAACTCAATTTCTCTATCGCGTGGTATCCCAGGCAAATCCTCTGGAAACACCTCCGGGTACTCGCGTACCACGGGTACATCATCTAGTTCCTTCACCTCCTTACACTTGTCAATTACATATACCAGATAAGCCTCGCATCCGCGCCTCAAATAATTCGTTGCCTTAATCATTGAGATGACATTTGGCATCAAGGCGTCACGATCTCCAAAGACTTCGACTTTGCTACCATCCGGAGCCTTGAGTTGGATTATCTTTCGTTTACATATAATTTGTGCTTCATTGGCAGTTAGCCAATCCATACCTAACACGACATCAAACCCTCCCAAAACCATAACAAACAATCTGACAGGGAACCTATGTCCTTCTATTTTTATTGTGGAGTTGTCAACTACATCGGTCACTCTCGCAGTTCTACCCTCTGTGGTTTCTACGCTAAAGGCCCTTTCTAACTTACTGGCAGCGTACTTCATTCTCTTACAAAAAGACGCAGATATAAAACTCTTACCGGCACCCGAATCAAATAACACAGAAACAAGAGTGTTGTCAAGGACGAACGTACCTGACGCCACATCGGGATCCGCCCTGGCTTGTTCCTGAGTCAGTGCGTACGCACGAGTCTTTGCACGAGATCCCTCTCCCTTCTTTTCCGGGCCCTTTCCCTTCCCGGTTTCCCCCATCCTGGGCTTGGTGCATTCCCGACTCATATGACCATTCTCCCCATAATTGTAGCATTTGTAACCTTGCGGGCATTCACGGGAGTAATGTCCGGTCTTGCCGCATTTAAAGCACAGATTCGATCCTAACCGACATTCACCCGCATGTCTTACCCCGCATTTCCCACAAACTGTCGTCTCGCCTACCCTGGCCTGCTTGTCCCGAGCCCCAAACAACTTCCCACCCGATCGTTTAGCGGGAAAACTCAACTTCTTTTTAGGCTCTTCAATGGCAACAACATTCAGCGCCAGATCATCGAATACCACGCCACTTAGCTCTACCTCCGAATCATAGGTAGTAGGGGCGTTTGCCTTAACATAGGTGCGCACCTGGTCCGGCAACCCTTGAATATAACAGGCAATCTTTCTCTCTTCAGTAGTGACAAGGTGTGGCACCAGACGTGCCAGTTCATTAAATCGGGTTATGTACTGCCGGTGCGTCATGTTCCCGGCCTTCAAACCCAGAAATTCCCTCTCTACCTTCTCAATCTCGTTCCTTGGGCAGAAATTCTTGATCACCAAAGTTTTCAAGTCAGCCCACATCATCGCATCCACAATCTCGCTCCCCTTTGCCTGACGTATACCTTCCCACCAATGAGATGCTTCCTCCCTCAAGGAGTTAGCAGCAAACTTCACTACTTGATTAGCTCGACACTCGCTCAGACGGATGGCGGCTTCCATACGTATTACCCAGTCAAAAGTAGCCACCGCGTCCTTCTTCCCAGTCAGGACCGGCGGGTCACATGCCTTAAAGGACTTATAATCACATCCGCGAGCAGGCGGTGCATTGTCGGTCACATTGTTCTGAGCACCAACTGCCGCGCTAGACCCACCCGCCGCATTGACCAGCTTCAATGCTTCTGTCAACAGACCTGGCAGAGAAGTCTTCATCAACTCCGTAAACTCTCGAGCTATAGCTGCTCTCACTTCTGGTTCAAAGGTGAAGGGTTGTTCTTCAACCTGTGTCTGCTCGGCTTCATGCACACTAACCGCTGGTTCAGTGTGAACACTTCCCTCTTCACTATACTCTTGGCGCGCAGGGATCCTGCCACGCCCACCATTTCGTCCGCCGGTACGACCACCGGTACGGCCACCACGCCTTCCGTTTCCTCTTCTCGCCATTTCGTTCTATAAGAAAAGAAATCCAATGTCATCACGCTAGTTAACAAATAGAATTCAATAAGCACTGTAAGATGTTAATATACACTGGCCATCTGTAATTAACCATTACACTACCTTTCGATTTCTATTTGACCACCTTTGTGATTCCATCAGAACACAAGTCCTTACTTAACCCTTTCTAAGGCATACTATATACGTAATATATATATTACCTTCATACCTGATGCTTTGGCTCGAGTTACCGGTACTGGCATCCGCTTTCGGTCCCATTCAAAGTTTAAGTTCAGACACTGGGAGTGTCCGAATCTCTCAAACTATTGCTCTGATACCAACTTGTAAGGCCCCAAACCCGGGAGGCCCCACTTGTTGGATTTACTCATTCACAAACAGTTCTTAAACATGAATATCAAATAACGCAGCGGAAAACTTCATTCATTCATCATAATTAAAACTTGTTCATACATGCGGAAGCGTAAACATAGTTTAAAACATATTTACATCATAACTGAACATAACGGGATGCCAGTCTTCATGATCAGCCGGGTAACTCTTCTCGCTTGCCAAGCATCACCGTCCATCCTCATAACCTACCTTAACCTGAATGTGCACACTTAAAAACGTCAGCTACGCTGGTGAGTTCTAGTTTTAACATAAAACCTTAACTTCAAATAAATTGCCAAAAACATCACTTCATACTTCATTTAATAAAAAGCGTACGTAAATAATGCAATAACAAACATAACACTTCATAAGTCAACGAACATATAGAATCTGCGCCTTCTCGTAACCGTCAAATCCAAACGTTACATACTGGTTGAATAACTTAAGGATCACCACCACTAGGCCCATCATCACCGTACTGTCCTTCGGGTGAGGAACTCCTAGGGCCCGATACTTAGGTCATCCAACCCTTCAAGCACGGCGTCCCAAAGGATAGCGCGTACCAAACTTCAAGCACTGCGCCCCGTCGGGCGCAAGTACCAAACTTCAAGCACGACTACCCCGTAAGGTAAATCGTACCAAACTTCAAGGATCACGATAATCCCCATGGTGACCGTCATCACCCCAGTTGTACAACAGTTGGCCAGCCACAGAGGCCCCTATAAGGTAAAGGCCCATAACATACTTCCCATCCCTTAACCTTCATTCCCTAAGGAATATTGGCAGATTCGTTCATTTGTGACTTTCGTAAACCTTCGCTTCTTTTACTTCAAAAACTTCAGTTAAAGCATTCGTACGTTTTATTAAAAACATTCTCATTCGTTAAAACACTTCGTAAACTTCTTTTGGCAAAATATTTCATAAACACTTCCTTCATAAACCTTCCTTCTAAAACATCCTTCATAAACATCATTTTATAAAACGTTACATACATCCTTCGTAAACATCGTTTCATAACATCGTTTTATAAAATCATCACGTGTGCACACCAGCCCAAAAACATTATTAAAACATTTAAAAGAGGGCTTCTAGAACTCACCTTATAAGCTAGTCTCGGTTGTCCTAACAAAGGTCCAACAACTTCACTTCCGATCTGAATTGATTAGTTAAATGCACATCAGACCAATACCGACTCTAACGGTTTAACCATTCTAACATACTGACTTTACTTAATCAGTTCTGATGTTTGCGCACTTAGCAAGTGCGCAGACCCTGCTGCCTGCGCACTTAGCAAGTGCGCAGACCATGCTTCCTGCGCACTTAGCAAGTGCGCAGGTCCTTCCTCCTGCGCACTTAGCAAGTGCGCAGGTTCCTCTTCCTGCGCACTTAGCAAGTGCGCAGGTCCCTCCTCCTGCGCACTTAGCAAGTGTGCAGGACCTGCTCCGTGCGCACTTAGCAAGTGCGCACGACCTGTTCTTCGCGAAACCCTAACTTTCGCATTCGGGTCTGATCATGTCACGATCCCGAACCTGTTGCATTCAAAACGTTCGTTTTCCATTAAGGAACTTAAATCTATACTCATCTTCCAGTTTCATCCGTTCAAACATAACCTTTTTACCCAAAACCCGAAAAACCCAAAAACGAACAAAAACTCAGATTTAGGTCAGATCGTTACCTGAATCGAGCTTCTGATCCGGAGGTTCTTCTCACGAGTTATGGAGCAACACACTTCTCAAATCTCGGGTAGATCCGACAACTTTCTCTCTCTACGGTTTCTCTCTCTAGAAGTTGCAAATGAGAGAAATGGGTTGTGACCTTGGCTATTTATAGGGGAGGTTCCCCTTCTAGCCCACCTGACCCGACCCGACATGCCTCGTTCGTTTATTTCATCATTTTAACCGTCGTTTTATTTTTGGGATGTTACACCAAGACTTAGAAATAAAAACAGTAAATTACATTTAATGAAATGATAGAAAGTAAACTAGTCTAAAACTGTTTAAACAAACAATAAATGACAACAACTTATACATAAGATACGTGTCTACATGTTGGTTTTGGTGTTGTTGTTGTTGTTGGTGGTGGTGGTGGTGTTGTTGTTGTTGTTGTTGGTGGTGGTGGTGTTGGTGTTGTTGTTGTTGCTGTTGTTGTTGGTGTTGCTGGTGTTGTTGGTGTTGCTGGTGTTGTTGTTGTTGCTGGTGTTGTTGGTGTTGTCGGTGTTGGTGGTGTTGTTGGTGTTGTTGTTGGTGTTGGTGTTGGTGTTGTTGTTGGTGCTGTTGTTGGTGTCGTTGGTGTTGTTGTTGTTGGTGTTGGTGTTGTTGGTGGTGTTGTTGTTGGTGTTGCTGTTGGTGTTTTTAGTGGTGGTGTTGTTGGTGGTGGTGTTGTTGTTATTGTTGGTGTTGTTGTTGGTGTTGTTGTTGGTAGTGGTGTTGGTGTTGGTGGTAGTGGTGTTGGTGTTGGTGGTGCTGGTGTTGGTGCTGCTGGTGTTGTTGCTGCTGGTGTTGTTGCTGCTGGTGTTGTTGCCGTTGGTGTTGCTGATGCTGTTGTTGCTGTTGTTGTTGTTGTTGCTTGATGTTCTAAAAGTAATCTAGTAAAAATAAACTAAATTTTCCTAGATCTAGACACTAAGTAATACTCTAGACTCTCTTAAACTACACTACTACTAACTGGCAAGTGAACCGATCGACTCTAGTGAAGCTAAGTAAGTCCGGATATCGAACCCACGAGACTCTGTTAAATTACGCTAACGACTCTATCTAGACCTAGACTGACACGGACACGACACTAACCATTTTTATTTTTTGAGGGGGGGTTTTTACTAAAAATTCTAGAATTGAATTTAAAGTTAACTAAGCTAAAGTACGAAATAGATTAAGGTTGAATTCAGTAGAGATGAATGACTACCTAGACTAGAATCCGGATTGATTTAGGAATGGATTTTCTAATGGTATTAAAGTGCTATGGAACCAGGATCTTTGTGTACTAAACCCTAAGAAATCTCAGCTAAGACCTCCCGACCCTTCTCAGGAAGAAACCTAGGAGACTCTACGAAGCCGTTATGAACACCGGTTGTTAGACTTCCTCTCAGTCCTCTAACGTCTCTAAAGTGCCCTAACATGACAACCTACCTCTCAGCACAGAAGTCTAAGGCAACTATGGATTCTAACTTGGTTTAACAGACACGAGAATGACTAGGGAACTAAGACCGGCTTCTCTCAAAACCTATCTTAGCTATATGTTAAACCGTGACCTTCTAACAAACTCGAGCCTCTCAGCGATAAGTTAAGCCGAAAACCTAGTTTTAATTGTATTTTAGTTACTGTTTTTAAGACTAGTGGCCAATTTGCCCAAAGATTCCCGAACCCGCAAAGACTCGATAATCAACACAAACCCGTTACATGAAAGACATTCACCAAAGTTTGTGTAAAACAGTAAACATTCAACAATCAAAGCTAGATACGCATATGCACCAAATTAGAAGTTCCAAAGTTTGTTACTTTTTGAGATTAATCCATAAACACAATAAAATCCATAAAAATCCAAACTTTATTCAATCTTTCATCTAATCTAGGTAGTTCAAGAGTTTAGCCAAGCATCATGGTAATAAAAATCAAAGCATAATGTTTAACAAAGGAATTCATGATCAAAAGAATGAAAACACAAGAATAAGGAAAACCGGATGATAAAACCCGAATGTTCTTCTTTCCTAGGCTTCCGTCTTCAACCAAGTGATTCCCGCGAGTTACAATGCTTCAAAAATCCTAAAACTTGCTGCAAAATTCGCCCTCAAGAAACCCTCTTCGTAACTAGGTTAAACTTTGAATTTAAGATGTTTATATATGATTTGCAGCAACAATTCTGCAGCAGCAACAAACTGGGCCGAAAACAACACCCGTCGCGTCGCGCGACAGGTATACCACCTAGGCGTCGCGTGGCGCGGCGCCTTCACTTCTGGGCATTACAATTCCAAGGCTACGCGTTGCGCGTATCCTCCTTCCTCAGGGGTGTCGCGTGGCGCGTAAACCTGTTTTTGTCAGATTTTCTCTTTTTTTTTCCGTTCCCGTTCAGCTCCAACTCGACCCGATTCCAACCGTTAACTCTTTTCAGCATATTTTGACTGTTTTTCGCTCCTTTCAGCAACCGGGACCTGCACAAACACAAACTATCAAAAGGAACTAATCTAACTACGAAAACGCAACGAAACTATACGAAATTTATAAAAACTCTAAACGATAAATAGATGTATTTTGCAATACATCAAATATCCCCACACTTACTCTTTTTTCGTCCCCGAAAAAGAATTATGCAAACGGAATCAGAGACGGATAAATATTCGGGCCAAAAGCTATTTTACTTATTAGAGTCAAAACTTGTGTTAGCCGCGATTGCAAGTATACTTATCCCTTTAAACCCAAATCCGGTTCCAGGCCCTTATCATGCAATTTTAGTTCAAGTGCGGTCAATCTACCTAGGGTCTCACACTAGAAGCCAGAGTCCACCTAATCCCACCTCAAGCTTATAGCACAAAAGGAACAGTCACTGGACCAATTCCTAACCATTTTATACCAAAATCAATAGGATTTAAAATCAAATAAATAATTATTTTATTTTATTTTTTATTTTTTAGACCTTGCTTCACCTAACCCAGAGGCTGTCTCAATCAGAGTCATCATCCACGAGAGTGACAACGTGAGCATCGGTAATTTTGCAATTTTGTTTCGACACATCCCAGAGGCATTCTAAGTCAGAGTCACCATCCCCGACGAAGATTACGTAGGCCTGCGCTTAAGTTTCTAGCTCATTTATTCTATTTTTTTCATGATTAGAAATTCAAACAATTTTAGCTTATAACGGCATTCCTTATACTATTATTGGCGGTTGCAATTTCCCATTTTTCCTAGATGAGAACCCACTAGTAGACCGACAATTAAGGTATATTTAGATCAAAGGAACCTAAAACTGAACCGGGCCTGCGCTTTAGTTTCTAGCTCATTTATTCTATTTTTTTCATGATTAGAAATTCTAACAATTTTAGCTTATAACGGCATTCCTTATACTATTATTGGCGGTTGCAATTTTCCATTTTTCCTAGATGAGAACCCACTAGTAGACCGACAATTAAGGTATATTTAGATCAAAGGAACCTAAAACTGAACCGGGCCTATTCACATATCCCAAACTAGACACAAGCTCGACTATATTAATCTTATATTATCATTATTTGAACCCGAACAAAAACCCCTCTTTTCTATCATTTTCCGTTTAATTTTGCAAACTTCTTTATTCAAAAGACATTTTCAAATTTTTAAATTTTTTTTTTTATGAATCAACTTAAACTACTTAACTAACACTACGACTCAAGTGTCTCATCCCCACACTTGAATGTTGCATTGTCCCTAATGCAAAGATGGAAACACAACCTAGACTAAATAAACTACCACTAAAATTTAAATAAATAAAATATACAAGTGGAAACGACTTAGCTGAATATGTGAGACTGTTAATGTGCCAGTCAATTCCACATACGCCCTCCAATCCAAAACGCGGTCAGCAAACTGTTCCTAAATTGTACATGCGAACGGAAGCGGCACAAACACATCATACCTATCAAATAAAAATACAGACCAAACGAAATACGATAGATAATAAGTGTTTCAAAGTTCACCATCACAAACCAACCAATTTAAAAGTATTTAAAATATGGGGAACAGACGGGATAAGATAAAACAGCATAAAAAGAAAAATAAAACATAAAAGGATACTCCTTCCCGCTCCAGCTGCTATCATCCTCACACTAATCCTCTTCCTCATCCTCACTCTCTTCATCATCACCTTGACCATAAACCTGAAACTCTGGTGTAGGATCCACATATCCATACTGTCCAGAACCAGAACCACCCTGCTGACTAGAACCGCCTGCACCACTCGGATCATAATACCCCGGCATCGGAAACTGAACCGGGTCGACAAACGGCTGAAAAAAATCAGGCACATCGATACTCATCCGACTCATCATATACCTGAGTGCTCCATCCTGCCTATCATGTCGATAATCAATTCTACCAAACCCCTGATCCATGCGGTCATACAGTGAAGATAAAGTAAGCGGATCCGGTGGTGGCTGTCTCCTCGGGTACTGAGGTGCTGGAATCTCCCGTCTCTGAGGCGGTCTCTGTCGGGCTGGAGGATACATGCCCTGCATAACATCATCAGCCGAATGCCCTACTGGCGGCATAACCTGAGGCCCCTGCCTCGCATCTAACCAAATAATAGGCTCTCCCAGAGTGAGTATACCCGCAAGCTGAAGATCTCTAATCTGAAAATGCCTCGATGGCGCACCCACACGCAGCGTCGCCAAACTATACTTCTGAAATACTCCCAAATTATCTGCCAACTTTGTAATATAAGGACCCATGTCAAGCGCGGCCCTATTTCCTCCTCTACGTGCTCTATTCAACGACCAAGCCAACACACTCGCTAAATTCATATTCCGTTCTTCCACCAAACACATAAGCAAAAATATATCTATCCAATTTGCCTTATTCTTACCAGACTTCCTACCAACCAGAGTGGTAGAAAAAACCTTCAATACATACCTATAAATAGGATCCCGAACAGACGTAATCAGATTAGTCTTTGCGAACCCCACATCAGCAATAGTACCCCAAAATCTCGCCAACTCATCACTGCCCAAACACAATTCTCTCTGATTCACATACACACCCCTCAGCCCAGTCACAAACTCAGGAGTCACTACCTCCTCCTCTGTATAGAAACCACTCGCTACAGCAAACTGTGGGATGGACATCTCATGAACCATCCTCCCTAAACTAAACGATACTGCATCATCCTCAGCAAAAGAACCCTCTTTATGCTGAAAAGTCGAATGGAATTCAACAACTAACTCGTCATATTAGGGCCAATGACAATCAACCATAGCACGCAATCTCGGACCTAGCAACCGCTCAACCCTATCCCGAGCACCCACACTAGCTAACCAATCCCAATCAATGGTCCAATGCTCAAGTATCTCAGTACGAATGATTTTTTGTAACTTTGTCCACTCCTTCGTATTGACTTCAAACTGTAAGAGTGGGTGCTCTCTCCTTAGTGGAATACGGGCATAATTCACCCGTTCCTGACCCTCATATCTAATACGTCTGCGCCTAAGGACAGGCACGGGCTGCCGTTGCTCTCTCGCGACACCTCTTGGGCGTGGAACTGGCCCTCTTCTTCTTTTTCCACCTGCTCCGCTAGAACTACCTTCACCTGACATATCTGCTAAGACAAACATATAGACAAAGCAAGCAGACTATCACAAACTATTTTTGGTATTTTAATTTTTTAAATATTTTTTTATTTTTTTTATTTTGGAACAACCGTATAGCATTCCATTCGCGGCTGAAACAGAAAATAAAATGAAAAATAACAATCGGGTTACCGTTTACAAAAGCATGAGTTATAAACAACCTCGCCCGAATGGAGATTGAGTACGGGCGAAGTGTTTTGTACCTGTACGTGCATATAAGTAAACCCAAGACCCAAAAACTACTAAAATTAAAACGACTCCAAACATAAGACTCAATGTAAACTACCCCCTCCCGACACTTTAATTGTCCCAATTAAGAGCCAAGTGCCTACCAAACCGAACATTGAGTCCAAACTTGCGTAAAGAGATGTCCTTTAGTGATAAAAACTGAATTTAAGTCAAAAAATCCCGCCTAGTAAAAGGAGGTTTTAACCGGTCAAACTCACAAAGCAAGTTCGAATTTTTCATGGCAATGTGATATAGCAAATCAGTTCAATGACAATAACATACCCAAACCATGCCTCCCGTAACCAGAAAACACTAACATTCGGCTAACCCATGACATAGAACCAACCCGACACGAACCGAAACCTAAATTATGCAAAACTAGACTCATACCTAGCTAATAAACGACTAATATACAGAAAATTACAAGAAAACATACCGGATTCGTGAAGAATAAGCTAAAAATTTCAACTTTTTAAGTGGAGAAGGGTGGTCCCGTGTTTGGTGGATTTAACGGCTAATCGGGTGAAACTAACGGTTAAAATGGACGGGGAAGTGAAATGGGTGATGTGGTTGTAATTTGGGAGTAAAATGGTGAAGAATGGATGTGGTTATGGCTGAAATGGGTGGTTTACGGTTGGGGATTCGCGAGTTAGGGTTTGGAGAGGTTTTGGGGAAAAAGCTGAAGCAAAAGGTTATAATGTGGGAAAGGGGAGCCTTCGCGTAGCGCGTAGCACAAAGGGAAGGAGCGTCGCGCATCGCGGCGCCTCACGGTTCTGAACCGGGGTCTACGCGTAGCGCGTAGTGTCGGTTTATTACGTGTCGCGCGACGCGAAAACCCTTTTTTCACAGAAAGTTTCGAAATTTGGAGGCTCTCATGCCTTAGAAAAATTTTGCAACATACCCAAACCTCTCAAGAACCAATCCCAAATATTTTCTAACACTGGGACTTACCTGGAACTCTGTTTTCTCGCCAATCCTTCCACATCATAGGTATTGAAATCTTGCAAATGACTCGAA
This sequence comes from Smallanthus sonchifolius, assembly GCA_023525975.1. Taxonomy (NCBI): domain Eukaryota; kingdom Viridiplantae; phylum Streptophyta; class Magnoliopsida; order Asterales; family Asteraceae; genus Smallanthus; species Smallanthus sonchifolius. The sequence goes on from CM042033.1 coordinate 77,271,736, forward strand.
ACACAAAAACAAAAAACCGAAACTCTACCAAAAACTACGTTAGATACGAAAGATAATAAAAAAAATAAAATGAAATACAACCGGTACAAACTCTACACTTGAGGTTTCCCTCAAAACACTAATCGGTGACGGTAGGTGGGTCCTCAAGAGGAATTTCTTCCTCCTCGGTGGTGTCGATGGGACCTCCTAAGTAATGTTTCAAGCGATGTCCGTTCACCTTCCATGAACCTCCGTCAACTTCGTCATACAACTCAATGGTACCGTATGGAAACACCTCCTTTACCACATACGGTCCGGTCCATCTACATTTCAACTTTCCGGCTATCAATTTCAATCTCGAATTGAACAAAAGCACTTTATCACCTACTTGAAACTCCTTCAACCGTCGCAACGTCCTATCATGCAATGCCTTCGTCTTCTCTTTGATACTCCAAGATCGTTCGTAGGCGGTATCTCTAAGAGCCTCTAACTCATGGAGTTGAAAGAATCTCCTCCTAGCGGCTTCGGTAAGGTCAAAGTTTACGGTTTTTAGAGCCCAAAGCGCTCGGTGCTCTAGTTCTACCGGAAGATGGCACGCTTTGCCATACACAATCATGAAGGGCGTGGTTCCTAACGGTGTTTTGTAGGTGGTGCGGAATGCCCACAATGCATCATCTAGCTTTTCCGACCAATCCTTCCTACTTTTTCCTACCGTTTTCTCCAAAATCCTCTTCACCCCTCGGTTTTCATTCTCTACTTGCCCACTAGTTTGCGGGTGGTATGCGGTAGAAAGACGGTGAGTGACCCCGTAGCGTGCTAATGCCTTCTCCGTGACGGAATTGCAAAAGTGCGTACCACGGTCACTTATTATGGCCTTAGGAACACCGAAGCGTGTGAATAGCTTCTTGAGGAATCTCACCACCACTCGGGCATCATTAGTAGGCAAAGCTTGAGCTTCCACCCACTTAGAGACATAGTCAATAGCCACGAGGATGTACCTATTCCCGCTCGAAGAGGGGAAATGTCCCATGAAATCAATACCCCAAACGTCGAAGATTTCAAGAACTTGAATGGGATTTTGAGGCATTTCATCCTTGGATGAGATGTTGCCGGTACGTTGGCAACGGTCACATGTACTAACGAACTCTACGACATCTTGAATTACCGAGGGCCAATAGAAACCAGTATCAAAAATCTTTTGTGCGGTGACATTCGGCCCATGATGGCCTCCCGTTAAACCCTCATGCACATGTCTAAGGATATCCAACCCTTCCTCTTTCGAAACACACCTCCTAAGTACTCGATCACTACCTATCCTAAAGAGGTACGGATCATCCCATATGTATTTCCTAGCATCCCTAAGAAACTTCTTTTTCTGTTGGTGGGACATACCCTTCACAATGTCCCCGTTTGCTAAATAGTTTGCTAAGTCCGAAAACCATGGCAAACCCTCAAACTCGGCTCGAACGAAATCTATGGATTCGTGAGGGAATTTGTCTCCTATGGCATCCTTACGAATTTCCTCTCTCTTAGGGTCCTCTAAACGTGACAAGTGGTCGGCGGCTACGTTCTCCGCTCCCTTTTTATCCTTAATTTCGATGTCGAACTCGGAGAGCAAAATAATCCACCTAATGAGGCATGGTTTGGCGTCTTTCTTTTGGAAGAGAAAACGCAAGGCGGAATGGTCGGTGAAAACTATGGTTTTGGAGAGCACGAGATATTGGCGGAACTTATCAAACGCGAATACTACGGCTAAGAGTTCCTTTTCCGTGGTGGTATAGTTCTCTTGAGCATCATTTAGAGTTTTACTCGCGTAGTAGATCGGATGAAAGTGTTTCTCGATTCGTTGACCCAATACCGCACCTACGGCATAGTCACTCGCATCGCACATTAGCTCAAAGGGCAAGCTCCAATTGGGCGAAACAAGGATGGGGGCACTAATGAGTTTTTCCTTCAAAAAGTCGAAGGCTTTGATGCATTCCTCGTCAAAGACGAAAGGTACATCCTTTTCAAGGAGTCGGGTCATGGGGCGTGTGATCTTAGAAAAATCCTTAATGAAACGCCTATAGAAGCCCGCATGACCAAGGAAGCTTCGAACGGACTTGACACTAGTGGGTGGAGGCAATCTACTTATGGTATCTATCTTGGCTCTATCCACCTCTATCCCCTCTCTCGACACTTTATGACCTAAGACTATCCCCTCCGTCACCATAAAGTGACACTTCTCCCAATTAAGCAAAAGGTTGGTCTCTATACATCTCTTAAGCATCCTATCAAGTTGAAGGAGACACTGATCAAAGGAGGTACCATAAACCGAGAAGTCATCCATGAAGACCTCCATAGAAGTCTCAAGCATGTCTTGGAATATAGCAACCATGCATCTTTGGAATGTAGCCGGAGCGTTGCATAACCCGAAAGGCATACGGCGATACGCATAAGTGCCATAGGGGCATATGAACGTCGTTTTATCTTGATCCTCCGGTGCGATGGGGATCTGAAAATAACCCGAAAATCCATCGAGAAAACAGTAAAACTGTTGACCCGCTAGACGCTCCAACATTTGGTCAATGAAAGGCAAAGGGAAATGGTCTTTCCGGGTGGCGTCATTCAACTTGCGATAGTCGACGCACACACGCCAACCGGTAACAGTACGAGACGGGATTAGTTCGTTCTTTTCATTCATGATCACCGTCATCCCACCTTTCTTTGGGACAACTTGGGTTGGACTAACCCACGGTGAGTCGGAAATGGGGTAGATCACCCCGGCATCTAACAACTTAAGCACTTCCTTCTTAACAACCTCTTGCATGTTCGGATTAAGGCGCCGTTGAGGTTGCACCACCGGCTTATATTCATCTTCCATGAGTATCCGGTGGGTACAATAGGCGGGGCTTATGCCCTTTATGTCCGAAAGTCGCCATGCAATGGCCTCCCTATTCTCTCTCAACACCTCTAGTAACCTACCCTTTTCCCCCTCCTCTAACTTAGATGAAATAATGACGGGTAAATCTGACCCCTCACCAAGGAAAGCATACTCTAAGTGGGACGGTAAGACTTTAAGCTCTAATGGGGTGGGTTTCTCTACGGGTGTACTCTCACTGTCGCTCTTCACCTCACTCAACTCTAACACTTCGGGGACATACTCTCCTTCTTCTTCTTCAATCTCACTCACAACTTCCTCCACTAGATCGGCTCCACTAATATAATCAAAACAATGGTCTACGCATGATAAGAAGGATTCTATGAAATAGACAGAATGACAAGGACTACTATGATCGTCGGAGCCGCTAGGGTGCTCCATGGAACGTGCTACCTCAAAAGTGACTCTCTCCTCACCGACGTGGAGTGTAATCTTACCGTCAAAGACATCAATGATGGCCTTTGCGGTGCGCAAGAATGGGCGTCCTAGAATGATAGGAACTCTCTCATTAGCTTCCATATCAAGAATGACAAAGTCTACGGGAAAGACGAACTTGTCGACTTTAACTAAAAGGTTTTCGACTATGCCACGCGGGTATTTCACTGATCTATCGGCTAAGGACAACGACATGCGAGTAGGGGACAACTCTCCTAGGCCTAACCTCTCGTACATGGAATAGGGCATGAGGTTTATACTCGCTCCTAGATCGGCTAAGGCCCTATACTCGGTATCACTCCCAAACAAGCATGGAATGGTGAAAAGGCCCGGATCCGTCAATTTTTCCGGGACCTTGTTCAAGATTACGGCGGAACACCCCCCACTAAGAGGGATGTTAGAGACCTCTCCTAACTTATCCTTACGCTTTAAAAGGTCCTTTAGGAATTTGGCGTATTTAGGCATGGATTGAAGTGCTTCTATGAACGGAAGATTGATCCTAAGTTGCTTGAAGATCTCTAAGAATTTCCCGTACTCTTTAGAGTAAGTTTGGTTTTTAAGACGGGATGGGTATGGGGCACGGGAAAGATCAGGAACGGGTGATGGAACGACTTGTTTGGGTCGTTTCTGTTCACTAATCTCGACTTGAGGCTCCTCGGTGTGTGCAGTACTTGCTGGGTTTAACCTAGATTGCACTTTACCGGGAGTCTCCATCCCAATCTCCTCATCTACGGGTTCCTCATCCTCTACCTCTACACTCTCGGGTATCACTACCTCTCCTAAGGTCCTACCACTACGGGTCGAGATTTCCTTCAATTGGCCGAACGGGTTCGGCTTTGTGTTGCCCGAAAATTGAGCGGGAGGTCGTTCTTGCAGCTGGCGTGCAATGTCCCCGACCTGCCTTTGAAGGTCCAAGAAATTAGAATGGTTATTCTTGAGGTAGGTAGCATGTTCTTCTAAAGTTCGTAGGGTGGACTGGTCCTTAACTAGAATTTGGGATAACATAGCTTTAATCTCGTCTAGACCACTACCCAAATCTTGATTTTTTGAACCCTGATTATTTGACCCCCCACTATTGAACTGACCTCCTGTATTTGAACCTGACCCCCCACTACCAAACTGACCCTGCTGATTCGAACCCCCACATGAATAGAAACCTGGCCCTCTGCTTTGATACTGGCCTGATGGGAAACCAGGGGGATTACCGGAAGAGCGGAAATTATTATTACTACGCCAGTTAGAGTTATTATTAAATGGGTTAGTGGGACCTCGGTTTTGACCTGCGATGTACTCGACCTATTCTAGGGTAAGTGTTGGACAATCTACGGTATCATGACCTCCCCTACAAACCTCACACCTATCGACCTTTTTCTTAATTTCTAATAACTCTTTGGTGATATAATCAAGTTGAGATGCTACATTTGAATCCGAGCCAACTTGGTTTACTCCTCGAGCGGTTGAGGAAGTACTAGTAATAGGAATGGAAGTCCTGCTGGTAGCACAATGATCGATATCAGCATGAGCAAAACTCTCAAAGAGATCATTGCAGTCGGCCACCGATTTCTTACCCATGAGATGGCCTCCTGCAGAGGTGTCGAATCGGGCCTTACACTCGGGGGTGAGACCATTGTATAATTTCTCTACGAGTGCCCAATCAGACAACCCGTGTTGGGAACAACGTGAGAGTAGGGTTTGAAACCTCTCCCAAGCTAAGTGATAAGGTTCGTCAGACTCCATTCGGAATGAATGGATCTGATCACGTAGGCGAGATGCCTTAGCAGGTGGAAAATACTTAGCTAGGAAGGCATCCCTAAGTCCAGCCCATGTGGTAAAAGTACCTGCCGGCTGCGAATCAAGCCAAGTGGCTGCGCGGCCAGCAAGTGAAAACGGGAAGACTTGGAGATAGCGGGCATCAAGGTTAACACCTTCGATGCCGAAGGTGTTGCAAAGGCGGGTGAGACGGTTGATGTGGGCGGGTGCATCCTCGTCGTCACGACCGTGAAACTGACAAGAGTTGTTAATGGCGGTCATGATGTAGGACGGGATCTGCCAAGACTTGTCATTGGTGATTTGGGGAAGGGTGATGGGTGAATTCGCGGTATAACCTGCGGTGGAGCGTTGGTGGACAGTTTGGTTGTTGGCCATTTGGAAATAGGGTGGCGGACTCGGAGGACGGGAAGTAGGTGGGGAGCTATGGGGTGAAGACCTCGGTGTGAAGTCAAAGCTTGGTGGTAATGATTGGGGTGTAGAGTCAGAAAAGGCGAAAGATGAAGATGAAGGAGTGCTAACTTTTAGAGAAAAAGACGAGAAGGAAGACTTGTCCGTAGGCGGCTTCGGCGGAGGTCCTTGCGAACGCGTATGGGGCATCCACTGAAAAACCGGAAAACAAACAAGTAAGTAGACTCAAAATCTAGACTCAACAAAAATATAAAACAACTACGATTAATTAGACTCCTACGACTCAAACACAATTAGCACGTATAAGATATCAAATAAGTCCAAATAAAGTAATTAACGCAATTGCCAAGAGTCCCCGGCAGCGGCGCCAAAAACTTGATGTTCTAAAAGTAATCTAGTAAAAATAAACTAAATTATCCTAGATCTAGACACTAAGTAATACTCTAGACTCTCTTAAACTACACTACTACTAACCGGCAAGTGAACCGATCGAATCTAGTAAAGCTAAGTAAGTCCGGATATCGAACCCACGAGACTCTGTTAAATTACGCTAACGACTCTATCTAGACCTAGACTGACACGGACACGACACTAACCATTTTTATTATTTGAGGGGGGGGGGTTTACTAAAAATCCTAGAATTGAATTTAAAGTTAACTAAGCTAAAGTACGAAATAGATTAAGGTTGAATTCAGTAGAGATGAATGACTACCTAGACTAGAATCCAGATTGATTTAGGAATGGATTTTCTAATGGTATTAAAGTGCTATGGAACCAGGATCTTTGTGTACTAAACCCTAAGAAATCTCAGCTAAGACCTCCCGACCCTTCTCAGGAAGAAACCTAGGAGACTCTACGAAGCCGTTATGAACACCGGTTGTTAGACTTCCTCTCAGTCCTCTAACGTCTCTAAAAGTGCCCTAACATGACAACCTACCTCTCAGCACGGAAGTCTAAGGCAACTATGGGTTCTAACTTGTTTTAACAGACACGAGAATGACTAGGGAACTAAGACCGGCTTCTCTCAAAACCTATCTTAGCTATATGTTAAACCGTGACCTTCTAACAAACTCGAGCCTCTCAGCGACAAGTTAAGCAGAAAACCTAGTTTTAATTGTATTTTAGTTACTGTTTTTAAGGCTAGTGGCCAATTTGCCCAAAGATTCCCGAACCCGCAAAGACTCGATAATCAACACAAACCCGTTACATGAAAGACATTCACCAAAGTTTGTGTAAAACAGTAAACATTCAACAATCAAAGCTAGATACGCATATGCACCAAATTAGAAGTTCCAAAGTTTGTTACTTTTTTAGATTAATCCATAAACACAATAAAATCCATAAAAATCCAAACTTTATTCATTCTTTCATCTAATCTAGGTAGTTCAAGAGTTTTAGCCAAGCATCATGGTAATAAAAATCAAAGCATAATGTTTAACAAAGGAATTCATGATCAAAAGAATGAAAACACAAGAATAAGGAAAACCGGATGATAAAACCCGAATGTTCTTCTTTCCTAGGCTTCCGCCTTCAACCGAGTGATTCCTGCGAGTTAGAATGCTTCAAAAATCCTAAAACTTGCTGCAAAATTCGCCCTCAAGAAACCCTCTTCGTAACTAGGTTAAACTTTGACTTTAAGATGTTTATATATGATTTGCAGCAACAATTCTGCAGCAGCAACAAACTTGGCCGAAAACAACACCCGTCGCGTCGCGCGACAGGTATACCACCTAGGCGTCGCGTGGCGCGGCGCCTTCACTTCTGGGCATTACAATTCCAAGGCTACGCGTTGCGCGTATCCTCCTTCCTCAGGGGTGTCGCGTGGCGCGTAAACCTGTTTCTGTCAGATTTTCTCTTTTTTTTCCGTTCCCGTTCAGCTCCAACTCGACCCGATTCCAACCGTTAACTCTTTTCAGCATATTTTGACTGTTTTTCGCTCCTTTCAGCAACCGGGACCTGCACAAACACAAACTATCAAAAGGAACTAATCTAACTACGAAAACGCAACGAAACTATACGAAAATTATAAAAACTCTAAACGATAAATAGATGTATTTTGCAATACATCATTGCTGCTGCTGTTGTTGTTGCTGTTGGTGGTGCTGTTGGTGGTGCTGTTGTCGGTGTTGTTGCTACTGGTGTTGTTGTTGTTGTTGTTGTTGTTGTTGCTGTTGTTGCTGCTGCTGGTGTTGCTGCTGCTGGTGCTGTTGATGCTGCTGTTGTTGTTGATGTTGATGTTGCTGTTGATGTTGCTGTTGTTGTTGCTGTTATTGTTGCTGCTGATGCTGCTGTTGATGCTGATGCTGATGTTGATGCTGTTGCTGATGCTGTTGCTGATGCTGATGTTGTTGCTGTTGCTGTTGCTGTTGCTGATGCTGATGCTGTTGCTGTTGCTGTTGATGCTGATGCTGATGCTGCTCAGTTTTTTTTAATTCGGCCGATACACACACCCTAATAATAAAAGCCCCCACTATGTATCCATCATCGATTTAAAACACATGGTGATATTTATTTTGTAATTTTACAGTTTTGATTTTTGGGTACACGGTGACATATATTATTAATTCAACCAAATAACACGATAAATAAATTTCTTTATCTCGTAATATGTATGTTTCACGCTACAATGCGTGAAGTAAAACGCTCCGCTTGCAAAGCGCGGTTCACGTTTACTAGTTGCAGTGTATATATAACAAGTGACTTAACTTTCAAAAGGGTTTCAAATAAGATGGAGAACTATAGCTTTGATGTATTCTTTCATATTTTAATAAAAAAAATCACTAAGCGGTCGTTTGGTTAGTTGGAATTCAATGGAATTAGAATTTAAATTCCATTTCTTAGTGTGTTTGGTTAGCTAGAAGAAAAATTTGGAATTGGAATTAATTCTATCCAAATCCCCCACTTGATAGAATTCAAAATACTCCGATGTTTTGAAGGATTTCACATGAAAGTTTTTAAATACAGTAAACACTATCCAAAAACTGAAAAGTTTGCGACAACAAATTTCGTGAGAAATTTGTCGGAATTGGTCCTTAGTGACAAGTTTCCGACAAAAACTGTTTGTCGGAAAAACCCTCATAGGAAAAAAAAATTTGTTGGAAAGTTGTCATTCACTTGTGGGAAATTTTTTTATTGGTAATTTGTCGAAAACTTTTGTAGGAAAAACACATGTTTTCTAGTAGTGAAATAACCTCGGCCTCTATCACCCGCCATCAAGCACCGCCGTGCTAATCAACACTCCCGCCCAGCCACCGCCGTCAACTGCTATCAACCGACGCAGTTTCCACAATGTCATCCGCCACCGCCCGCAGCCATTCACCTCCCGACACCGCCGCCATCGATGCGGCTCGCAACCGTCCGCCATAGATGTCACCGCCACCGATTGTCGCCCACCCCCACCCGCCACCGTCTGTCGCCATCGTATGTTTATTCATGTAATCACGAGGATCGGAGCTGAAGGTTCGAGCATCGATAATTTGAATCCTTGATCGTCTTGGAATTTTTCTGAATTCCATTTCTCATTGACTACGTGAATCTTCTAATTCACTTTATTTGTTAATGCATGTGCATATAAAATAATATTTGGATTTGTATTCTTTTCCATGTCTGAATATTCTAATTAGATGAAACAATTGTATTGTGTGTATTGCAGTGTGTTGTGTGTGTTGCAATATGTGTATTTTGTGTGTGTTGCAATACGTGTATTTTGTGTGTTTTGCAATGGGTGTGTTTTGAATCACTCATTTGTTGTGTTTTGAATGTTTGTTCATTTTAAGGGATAGTTTTGTTTTTTTTGTGTATTTTTATATTCCAATTCCATAACAAATGTAACAACCAACCATATTTTGGATTTTCAAAAAAATATTTTAAATTCTAATTCAAATTCCATTTCCATTTCCAATTTCAACTAATTTCGTGAACCAAACGCCCCCTAAGTTTCCGAACACACGCCACACTTTTATTTAAATCTTATTAAAAGAAATTTTGAAGTTCAGTTTGAATAAAACCGGTAATAATCAAGTTGTAAACGTGTTTAATCGGGCTGATGAGTTGTAAACGTTGATTAAATGGGTCATAAACAGGTCAGTGGATCGACCTTTTTAATTAAACAGGTTGACGGGTAGACCGTTTTAATTGAACGGGTTGAACATGTCAACCCGAACCCTGCTCGTTTAGTTAAACAAATCAACCTAAACACAGTTAGTTTATTAAAAAACGGTTAGATATGATAACTTAAAACTTAATTATTCTCGTGTCTTGTTGGAAATTGTTACCCTAACGTGTGATCGTGTAAAAGGTTGTCTTAGTGCAATAGTCCTACGATCGTGATCTCCCCTAAATGAAGAACCGCAAGGCCCAATTGTGTCATCCAAATACCCACATTCAATTCCTTTTGGTCTTTTCACAAATGGGGAGAAATCATATATTTATTTATAAAGATAAAATTTAAATATTTTCCCCATTTATTTTGTATCGAAAGCTTTTTTTTTAAATATTTTTGTCAATTACAAAATTATAAATTCAAGCCATTCACCTTTAACATGTTTTTTATTATAGTTTAAATTCATGTTTATTATTACTATAGTTAGATTTATTACTAATTAGATGAATCAAAACCTTCCTCGTCAAAAATTCATAGAACTTGGTGTACAAACCTACATAATTGGTAGGAGGTTTCCTAATCGATTTTGTGGGTTTAGGAACTTGAGGATCATACTCCTCCAATGGAGTACTTGACGCAAAAGGATCGTATCCAGTTGCGAAAACTGGCCGCTCATGTCTTCTTTCACCATGATGAACAACGAGAAGGAAGAAAGTGAGAAAATCAAGAACTAACCTTTCAGGAAGAAGAAGGCCCTTAGAAGAAGACAACGCAGAAAACAAAAGTGAAAAAAGAAAATGAATCAGAGATATTTAACGGAATATTTCGAAATGATAATCGTTGGTAACCGTGAGGCCGTTGAAGTAACACCCAACTGACTAATGGGTATGAAGATCGCCTCCCTTTAAAGAGGTAGAAATCAAAACAACAAACCTAGGGTTAATGATGACATGCCTAGGAAATAGGAGCCGAATGAAAAGTCCAGCCCGACCATGGGCAGGCCATGCCCACACTAGACTGGAAGCTAATGACTGGGGTAAGGAGAAGCGCCTTCCCTCACCTCAAAAGCTGGTCACGGGAGACTCCTTCTAATATGAGACTAACGATGTTTTTGTCTTAGCATACTAGGTATTACTCGAACTCTCTATTCCCTAGCTGGACATGGTGCCCCGTTTTGCTTTAGAGCAATATACTTACTTGTGGTAGGCAACAGTAACATTGTAATTCATTGGAATGTGAACGTTGGTGCATAACGGCATACCTCATCCTCCAACGGGTTACCTACCGGATCGGTTACACGAGATGGCTAGCCGCTTGTTGACGAGCTAAGGTTGCCGGAGATGACCTATGATGATAATATAACTTGAAGTCCTAGAACACATCATAGGTTTCATAAAAGTTAAAACAAAAAAACTTAAAAATAAAATCCCTAGAAAAAAAAACTTGATTCATAAAATAACAAGAATTTGTTGGAATAATACTTTAGAATAATAATTGGACGAGCAATATAATTTGGCTTGTCGATAGTTTGCATTCCCTTTCTTTAACCTTCCAACACGTGGTCACCTATACATGTTTTAAGATGGACCTCCCCCACTATTTATATCCCTTCCATCTCTTCATCCCCAACATATCACAACCTTTCCCACTTCCCACTCACTTTCAAATTCCTTCAACTTACAGGGAGCTCAAATATAGCTTCCACCTATAACAATGGCGTCCGCTTCCACTTCCATACAGACCCTTTCTTCATTTTCATTTTCTTCTAACAAACCCAAAAAAATCAACTGTGCTCTTCAATCACCCTCCAGTATCAGTTTCCCCAAACAGTTTCAATCTCTGTCAATCCCAAAATCATGGAACCTGTTTCAGAAAGTTTCCGCTATGGCATTGGATGCTATCGAAAACAGTTTAATAGAACGAGAAAAGAAACACTCTCTACCCAAAACAGTTGATCCCACTGTCCAAATCGCCGGAAATTTCTCCCCTGTACCGGAGCAGCCGGTCCAGCACTATCTGCCGGTTGTCGGAAAAATCCCGGACCATATCGACGGCGTGTACTTGCGAAATGGGGCTAACCCCATGTTCGAGCCCACGTCGGGCCACCATTTGTTCGATGGCGACGGCATGATTTACGCCGTGAAGTTCGACAACGGCGCGGCAAGCTACGCCTGCCGGTTCACGGAGACGCAGAGGCTTGTACAAGAGCGTGCGATCGGGAAGCCGGTTTTCCCCAAAGCTATTGGGGAACTTCATGGTCATTCTGGGATTGCTAAATTGCTGTTGTTTTACGCACGTGGGTTATGCGGGTTGGTCGATCACAGCCAAGGCATTGGCGTGGCGAACGCGGGTTTGGTGTACTTTAACAACCGGCTTTTAGCTATGTCCGAGGATGATTTGCCGTATGAAGTCCGAGTCACCCCCACCGGGGATTTGAAAACCGTGGGGCGGTACAGTTTTAACAACCAATTGAAGTCTACAATGATCGCACACCCGAAATTGGACCCGGATACCAACGAGCTATTTGCGCTGAGTTATGATGTAATTCAGAAGCCATATTTGAAGTACTTCCGGTTTTCACCGGAGGGTTCGAAATCGAAGGACGTAGCGATTAAATTAGGGGGGCCTACTATGGTTCATGATTTCGCAATTACCGAGAATTTCGTGGTGGTTCCTGACCACCAGGTGGTTTTCAAGATGTCAGAGATGATCACCGGTGGGTCCCCGGTGGTGTACGATAAAGAGAAAGTTTCACGTTTTGGTGTTCTTGACAAGTACGCCGATGATGATTCCGGGATCAAATGGGTTGACGTTCCCGATTGTTTCTGCTTTCATCTCTGGAATGCTTGGGAGGAACCGGAGTCCGACGAGGTCGTCGTGATTGGGTCCTGCATGACTCCGGCGGACTCCATTTTCAACGAAAGCCACGAGGAATTGAAAAGTGTGTTGTCGGAAATAAGACTTGATTTAAAAACCGGGAAATCCACTCGCCGGGCAATCATTTCGCCGGAAAATGACGTTAATTTGGAAGCAGGGATGGTTAATAAAAACCTCCTAGGCCGGAAATCGAAATACGCGTACCTTGCGATAGCCGATCCATGGCCGAAGGTTTCAGGTTTCGCGAAAGTGGACCTCTCCACCGGGGAAATAAAGAAGTTCATCTATGGAGAAGAAAAGTACGGCGGTGAGCCTTTGTTTCTTCCAGGAGATTCTAACTCCGGAACTGAAGACGAAGGTCACATTCTGACCTTCGTCCACGACGAGAAAACATGGTCGTCTGAGTTTCAAATCGTCGACACGATCACATTACAGTTACAGGCGACTGTGAAGCTCCCATCAAGGGTTCCGTATGGTTTCCATGGAACATTTATAAGCGCCAAAAGTTTGGCAACACAAGCCAAGTAATTTCTGGTAGGGTCTGCAAAAGGTATGATGATGACAAACCTTTCCTTTGTCTTAAAGGAAAGGATATAGAAACTGCTCCGCTCTCAGTATAGTATACGGTATACCGGTATAATGGTTCCAATAATGAAGGATAATAATCAAGGATATGTGTACAGCTACTCTAATAGTAGATGCGATTTTGCTAAAAAGATGATCCGCCGATGCGTACCCTGGAAATCTAAATTACACCTCCGACGACTTTGGTTAGCTAATTTTTAAATGTTTTGGGTTCTTTTTGGAAATAGATAGGAGTTGAGGGACCAGCTTGTAGCTTTTTGTGTATGTATAAATTGAAGCTCAGCTTGGTTCGCTTCACTGGCTGGGTACAATCGTGAAAGCGTGGAGTACATACGGTTGTAGCAGAGTGTTCGTAAAGAATATAAATTATCGTTTGTAAGCAATAAATTATGTTTATATTACAATTTAGCCCCTCTTGTTTCACCAGCTTTACAATGTTTGTCTTTAACGTATGATTTGACACAAAGGTGCTTTTGACAAACGTTAGGTTTCTGTTAATGATATTAAAATCGGAAAATCACCAAAATCTTGACCCACTTTTTAACATAATGAACGTTAATAAAAATAAATTTTTACTTTTAGCGAGAACATGTGCAACATAGTGAATCAACCGGCCATATGGACAACGTAGGGACATCACACGTCGGGTGAAAGGCTAACGAGTCTTCCGGCAAACCGTCTATGGTCTTACTAATGTTCCGACAGGTTTTTTAAAAAGTAGTTTAAGAAAAAGAAAATTTTGAACTTTTTTTTCAACCGGCCATATGGACAACGTAGGGACATGACAAAGGCCAATGAGTCTTCCGGTGAACCGTCTATGACCTTACGGATGTGACAGATTTTTTAAAAAGTAGTTTAAGAAAATGAAAATTTTGAAATTTTTTTTTCCTTAATAAGTACTCTTTATCTTCTTATAACGACAAAATAGAAAAGAAATTATATTAAATTATAGTGCTAAATGTTTAAAAGGTGATCTATTTTTTAGTTACATCACTCCTATTTGCATATCTTAATCAATCATCTATCTATTATAATAAATAAAGGTTTTGATATATCACGAGTTATCATTCTAGAGCTTCTGCATCTTTGTTTTCTCTTTTTAACATTTTTTAATTATCTATTTTAATTTATTTTTTTTAAACTCCTAAATTGATTAAATATCATTTAAATGTTTCTACATTTCTTATGATTTTAAATTTTAAATATTAAATGCAGGATAACTTTTGGTTGATCAATAACTTTATTTTTTAAATACATTATTTATAATTAAATTTAAAAAATTTATTATAATTCACAAGATTTAAAGATGTTAATTTTTTATTTTTTGAAATATTATGATTTGTTATTGTATAAGTGTTTTATTTATATTCAAACTAATAATAATAATTTATTAACATAAAAAATATTTTTTTATTATATTTTTTTATGATTCAACCCATGTAATACATGAGAATCTAACCTACTTAATTGAATATTTAAAAAGGTACTATTATTATGATTTTTGACATTATTTATTCTTATCGCATTTTGCGCATAACGGCTCTAAATTCGTTACCAAGAAAAGATTGGGGAAATATTTGATATATTTATTTAATTATTAAGAGAACCTGTTTTCTGGGGAAGTAGGTAGCAGCATATCGACATCAAGTCCAATTTCGATTTTTTGTTATACACACAATCAAATATTATTTTATATTATTCTTTCATACGATGATGAATAATGACCGGGAACATTAGTTTTCTAACCGGTATCACTAAGTTTCGGTTTTAAATTATAAGAAAAATGATAAAGAAACAAATAGAAGATGTAGCATGTCGACATCTTTTTTTTAGACAATTCCAACTATGTTAGAGAGAGCGTGAGCAAACAGAATGAAATTACTAGGTATTTTCTTCGTATACCTCAAAGTACCATTCGATATATGTCTGTTTTATTTATGATTGATGTTGCATCGAAAGATGTTAATCGGCTAGATGAACTTCTTCGGGTTATCAGTGCACTAAACTACTCAACGGAGTAGAAATATTAAGTTCTTATTTCGTTAGATGGATAATTTTGTTTTTAATTTAACAACTAGAAGGAGGCCCCGTGCGTTGCGGCGGCCTCCGGACGATAATGTTGGCCTTTACCAATGTGTGTTGCGGCGTGTTAAACCGCGGATGAAATTAACGTCCTCGAAAGCTTATAAAATAGAACCAAAACCTTTAGGTAAACTCACCCTGCGCGAGAAGAGCGTAAAAGATTTATAGTTAAAAATTAAACGTAAGAGAGAAAAAAAACAGCATGAAAGCCACTAAAACTGGCCAAGGGAGCGGGTTTTGAACCCGTGTCGCATACTTAGGCGTAAACCAATGAAAGAAAAAAAAACAAAAAAACATAAAAGAGCCAGCCATAGAATTCGAACACCTAGTGGTATGCGCTAGTTGCTGTAGCGGTGTTGAACCATAAAAAAAATTACGTCAAAACATTAATAAAAATAAGTATGTCGATTTCTCACGCGTTACGACATGCCTTGCGCGTTGCGGCAAAATTAAAAAAAAGTAAAAGATAACGATAAAAATGAGTTGAACATACGCTACATGGGATCGAACCCGGGTTAGGCGTGTTTGGTGCAAAGGGACTTACCATCTAGGTTGGTTCCAAGTTTGCTTTTTCTTAAAAAGAAATTCTATTTATATAACAAACAAATCCGGATATCTAGAAAATAAAAAATAAAAACAAAGTCACATATGTTAAACTCACTTGTACCAAAGTCAATAAAATTAGTGTAACGTTTACAATAACTTACGCTCACAAACCAACTTTGCTTTTTAATAATATATATAATGTTGTCCGTGTGTGCTTTTATTACTAATAAATGTAGTGTTAAATTGTTAATAATGAATTTTTAGATGTTGCTTATATATAGTTTTTATTTATTTTTTTTTGTTTTGTTGCATAATTTTATTTCTAAAAATTTAGGTGATTATTAAGATTTTTGTGATAAAAATATAGGATGATTATTTTAAAGCATTGTTTTCAATAGAAATCATTCCCATTTTAAACCATTATAAAATTTTGTGTGATTATTACATGAAAGGATTTTTATTTGTCTCACCCGTTAGAAAGATAAATTAACATAACGACCCTATCCCCTAGTTAGCCTATTTTTTTATTCAACGGTCAGAAGCAACTTAGTAAGCTTCACACGCCTTTTTGACTTCTTAGGGATCTATCCGCAGTAGGGCTGTCCAAAATGCTCGACGTTCAAAACTCGTTCGATACTCAGTCGAAAAATGTTTGGAAATACGCTCGTTCGATTTCCGCTCAGTTAAAAACCAGCCGAGCCGCTCGGTTCGGTTTGTAAACGAGCCGAGCACGAGCATAGGTACGCTCGCTCGTTTCTCGTTCGGTTTGGCTTGAATTATTTTTTAAATTTATTATATATATATATATATATATATATATATATATATATATATATATATATATATATAAACATATCTTTTTTGAGTTTTAGCCCAATCCATTTTGTAATTTCTTATACTAGGGTACTAAAAAAGTGGCCAAGCCCAACTTAATTAAAATACCTAAAAAGTTTAATCAAAATACCTAAAAAAAGTTTCATAAAAAACATCATTTTGACTGAACTAAAAACCTAAAATACCTTCTCGGCAGTCGGCAGTCCGCCTCTTCCTCTAATGGTCTGACCTCTTGGATCTCCGCTATCAGCCCATCGTCGTCTCCCATGGTTTGCAAAGTTAAGAGCAAGAAAGTTTCATCTATGAGTCACCTCGAATCAAGAAAGTTTCATACTTTCGCCAACAAGGTTAGTGCTCGTCTACAAGTTTAATTGATTACTGTCTTAACCCTTTATTCCCGTCTGCAAGGTTATTTGTTTCCCGTCTTAAGGTTCGTCTGATTACTTGATTATTTGGATTACTTGATTAACACAAATTAAGTTGTGTTTGGGCTCACTGTTGTTGGGTTAAACCTGCTTATTTGGTAATGTTATTTGGACTACATGCCTCGGATTTTGAAGATGAAGATGGTTTTTTGGATTTTTGAAATCGAGCAAAAACGAAACGAACCGAGCGGCTCGAATATAAATCGAACCGAGTTTGAGCAATACATTCTTGCTCGGATTTGTAATTTCGAACCGAACCGAGCCGCTCGGTTTGTAAACGAACCGAGTTCGAGCAGACCTTCACTCGGTTCGGTTCGATTCGGTTCGTGAACAGTCCTAATCCGTAGTACCCTTCCGTTCTTTTTTTCGGTTGTTTTTGGTTGTTTTTTTTTCCTTTCTTTTATCTATTGTTAATATATATATACATATATATATATATATTTATATTTATAAAATCTTTTTTTTCTGGTTGTTTGTTTGCAAACGTTTTATCAACTTAATTTCTTTTACCTTTTATAGATTATCCAAACATTATACTTTTAATTTCTTGTAAATTTTAGAGATGATCCAAAATTATACTTTTAATTTCTTGTAAACTTTATAGATGATCCAAATATCATATTTTTAATTTAAATGTTTCAAATAAGGTTAAAGCCTAAAATTATTAAATAGTAATAATTATTATTCCTATTTTTTAAAATTATTTTAATATTAAGATCTTGTGTTTTATTACACTCAGAATATACCAGTGCGATTTACTTATTTTTATCTATGTTTCTTTATAAATTTTATCTAGAACCGAGCTGGTCTACGTTTCGACGTAAATTTTATTCAAAACCAAGTCGGGTCAAATATGAAATATGTTTACTTTTTAAATATTTTTTTTGTATTTGTTAATGCTCATTTTTACAACTACGTGTCTTTTTCTTGATTTTCAAAGATATCGTTGCAACATTTTTTATGTCTATGCTTTTATACAGAATCGAGCCGCCTTTAGGTGCTTAAAAACACCAATTTTTTTTCCTCTTATAACTTTTAAAATTTGATATTTTACAAAACTCCAAATCTATACAAATTTCGACCCGCGATGAAGCGCGGGGTAAAGCTGCTAGTTTTTTTTTAATAATTACATTACTAAGAAGATATTTTTAATACCTAAAATTGAATTTGTTTATTGGTTTTCTTTATTTATAATTAATTATATTAACAAATATATTAAAAACTTCCTATATAGATTTTTATATTTGAGTTCCATTTTGTGTCGTGAACAAATCTTAAGATGGTGTAATGCCCCAAACACGGGAAACCTTACTTGTTGGATTTACTAATAAACACATAGTGAATTAAACTTGAAACAGAATTAAAGCAGCGGAACATCATTCAAATTACATCTTGTTCAAACATAGCGGAAGCATTGTCTTAACATTAAATGTAGATAACATAAATTGAACGGAATGTCAGTGTCATCGCTTGGGTAAGTCTCTCGGCACAAGCTCCGCATCCAACCACAGCGGCATTCTACTCTTAACCTAAATGCATACTAAAAGTCAGCTACGCTGGTGAGTTCTACTTTACATAAAAACATTATACATCCGAAATCATTTTGCCAAAACACAACATTATTAAAACCGTACATAACATGCAATAACAGTAAATATAAACCATTCGTGTCAAATCTGTGCGTTTTCGTAACCGTCAATTCCTTTAGGCATTACTCGAGATTAATCGAGGCCAGTGTCTGTCTTGGATGACCGGTCTCATCCGGAATCCTAACGTAGACAGAATCACGTCCCACGGTGATAGTAACATCAAAGCTCGTGTGCATCCACATGAAATTCACAAGTTAACTAATCCAGTCGGATAATTATACCTGCCATTCATCCCAGTTGTATAACCGTTTGTTAACCACGAAGGCTCCCGCATAGGTATAGCAAATCTTCGTGTCTAGGACGTCCAGTCTCATCTGGATTCCTAACCCAGACACGGTTTCATTCATCGCATTCGTTCCCGAAAGAACCGTCGGCAGATTTGACTTACATCATATCATTCGTTCGTAAAACCTTTTAGTTAAAGCATCGTACGTTTTATTAAAACATCCGTCCTTCAAGGACTTTCATAAACCTTTAAGGCAAAACATTTCATAAACATTCCTTTCACAATTCATATTTCGTAAACGTTTCATAAGCATGCGACCAATCCCGAAAACATAGTAAAAACCCATAAAAAGGGACATTTATAACTCACCTGACTTTCTTAAGTAGTCCTTTCTAACTGTAAGGTTCGCAAGGTGCTAGGCGATCTGTTCAAACGGTTACCAACGAAAGGTGTTAACTTTCCGCATACAACATCACGATCCGTCCGAAATCTCACTTTGTTGAAAACTCTTCCGTTCGAAATTTCTTCTCGTCCGAAATCTTTTTCGCCCGAAATCTTTTTTGATCGAGATCCATTTCGGTCGAAATACCTTTCGCCTGAAATGTCTTCCATCCGAAAACTACTTCTCCCGAAAACTATTTCGTCCGAGAACTATTTCGTTCGAGAACTATTTCGTTCGAAAACCCTTTCGCCTAAGCAACTTCTCGGACATATCATATTTTCCTCTTTTTCGACTGAAAACCTTTTCGGTCAAAACCCTTTTAAGACGCTTCAACAAATTTCGGACCATTCATACGGTCCTTGGCCAAATCCGTTTTTTAATCAAAACTCCAACTTTTTACGTCTAAACTGCTCTATTCTCATCCATGAAGCTAAATCTAAGGTTTTTAGACTTAAACACACGTAAAAATCAAAGCTTTTTGGATCAAACTCGTTTTTACCCATATTTACCCAAAAACCCTAAAACAGAGATTTTGACAAGATCTTTACCTCAAATCCGTTCGTTTCTTCAGCAAAGCTTCAAGAAATCAATGGAGAAGGAGAATGGAATGATATAGAGGCAAAACTGTCTCTTTCTATCTCTAAAACTTTCTCTCTCTAAGATGTGTGGGGAAGATGAAGATAGAAATGAGGGTTGGAAGGGAAGGACTTGGGTTATAGAGGCTCTCTCTTCCCCCCTCAGGCCCGCGCGCTCCACCTTTGGCCCACAACCTGTTCCGTCTTGCCCCGACACTTCTTTCGAGTAAAAAACTGCACCCATCATGTGATAAAATTCCAGATGTTAAAGTGGAACAGTTCATTTTTTAATGATTTTTATAAGGAACATAAAGTTTAGTGTATTTATAAAAGGAATTAAGAAAAACAGAAAACAAATCTGCAACTCATCTTCACGCCAGTGGAAGTCTCCACATCCATCTTCCACGCTCGTGGACCACGCCAAGGGGCGCGGTGTTCCACGCTACCACAGCTGCCACCTCACCTCCACGATGGGTTTCAAGGGGGTACTCCCCTTAGCCTTATAAGAAAGACCAAAAGAAAACTTTTTTTTTAAACTTGAAGAACTCCTAATATCCATTGATCATGGTTAATCAATAACTATAATTAGTCAATAACATTATTTTAATTAACTAGAAATTTGGTGAATTATTTTTAGTAATTAAGGGTACAATACCACAAACACATTTATTTGGTTTTAAAAACCACCTACTATAAAAAGAAAATCCTAAAGATTTCTGCTTTATCTTTCCTATGTATCACTCCTTTTGTTTCATCCCTAAGGCTTAAGCACATCAAACTCAAAATTAGTGGATCTTAAAAGTCTTTATCATTGAAAAGTTTGACGCAAAATGAAGAACGATGACGAACTTTAACATATGAAAGCATTTACATATATGTTAATAGTTAAAAACAAAACAAAAAAGATACAACTGTTATCTTACATGTATATAGATCAAACAAACATATACGATTGATCATGACCAATTACATATACGTAGATCAAACTAAACAAACACTATTGACCAATTACATATATTCATTCATAAGGATTGTCTAAATGACTATGTAGATCAGACTAAATAGACACGAATGAACAATTATATATATAGGGGAAGTATTAAATACAAAGTGCTTGTAGCGTACGACGGATACAAAGCCCTGTGGATGCGCCACGTGTTTCTTTTTAATTTTGATGTGAAGGATAGTTTCGTCATTTTACAATTCGTTCTAATGCTTCTTTAATAGAATTTTGCGTGATTTTGTTTTGCCAGCACTGAACAATATGATCGCGCGTAATTTTCGGAAAAGATCCGGTATATCAATTTCCCCTAAATATGGGCGGTTATTATTTTTCCGTATTTGTGATTCATTTGTCTTGTATTTTTGTGTTGAAATATTTTCAAGGTTTCGCGGGCCGATGGAATTTGTTCAAGGTACTATAATGATCTCCTCTTATCCGTTGTTTGTTCATCCTTATTCAATCCAGATGCATTATTGTTTAAACATATTTTATCATTAGAAGTACGATTGATATATCTCCTATATGTTTTTAGTTATTCAGATGAATCGTAATATGCATTACGTAATTTGAATAATAGTAATTGATATCATATTTGATTCGTTTTTATTTTTTGTTACGTAATTTGGAAAATCGTAAATAGGTAAGAACGTGATTATAATAGTAAAAGTTTTGTATTATACTTGTTGTTTTAAACGTATTTTTTAATTTCTAGTTAATAACAATTATAGGGTAATTTGCATATACAAATGTAGCTTCTAATTATTGCGTTATTACGTAATAATATGTATTAATTCAATGCGTTATTACGTAATACGTGATTGCGTGTAATTGCTATTTTTGCAGAAGATATAAGCTGTGGGTTTCAACATGTATCTCCAAACTCTGGGAGATCCTATTATATTCCCAATGTACCAGCTTCATGTAGACCAACTGAGGGGATGATTTTTTCCAGCTTAAATCATGCATTTGAGTTTTATTGCTCTTATGCTAAAGAAGGTGGTTTTTGTGTTCGCAAAGGTTCCCAATTCGAATCTCATGGCCTTTTAAAGATTAAGTATTTTACATGTTCCAAAGAGGGTAACAAGCCACAAAAAAAATATGATTTCAGTGATGCCATTGGAAATGTTAACAAAACCAATAAATCTAGGAAAAAACCTACTATTCGTTGTGGTTGTCGTGCAAGTTTGTGTTTATCTTTAGTGAAAGGTACTTCATGTTATAAGGTATACAAGTTTGTTGAGAAGCATTGTGATAGTTTGGTTTCAGCCGATGACATCCATTTGATTAGATCATCTAGAAAGTTGTCTTATATCCAACAAGAGATGTTATGTGAGTTGGCCAATTTAAATTTATGTCCTGTCAAATCTTTTCATATCATGAGGACCAAGTATGGCGGTTTTGAACGTGTTGGTGAAACAGAAACTGAGTGTAAAAATTTTAGAAGGGATTTAAGTTGTTTTATTGGCGAGTATGATGCAGAAATGATAGTTAGAAGATTATCTGATAAGAAAGAGTTTCTACCTGATTATTCTTTTGAGTTTTCTGTTGACGAGAAAGGTGTTTTAACCGGACTTTTTTGGGCTGATGAAGAATGTAAGCGTAATTACATGTCTTTTGGGGATGTAATATCTTTTGATGCCACATTCAACACCAACAAGTATGTTATTGTTTTGTGTATTTTTTAGAAAAAAAACGTAATTGTATGCATAGCGTTAGTATTAACAATGCATTATTGTTTTTGTTTTAGATACAAAATGGTTTTTGTTCCATTTACTAGTATTGATAATCATTATCGCAATGTTTCTGTTGGTGCTGGGTTGTTAGCCTATGAAACTATTGAATCGTACAAGTGGTTATTAAACCAATTTTTGAAATCATTTGGAAGTCAGCCTAAAGTTGTAGTTACTGATCAAGACCCTGCAATGAAAGAAGCCATTGAACAAGTTTTTATAGAGAGTAGGCATAGATTATGCATGTGGCATATCATGAAAAAAGTGGCTGATAAGGTATGATAATTGATTTTTAACTGTAGCGTGATTATAATACGTGATAATTGATTATACAATAACAATGCGTGAATTTCAAATATGTTAGGTTGGTAGTCCCCTTTGCAATGATGAGGAATTTAAAAAGAGTGTCTGTAATATAGTTTGGACTGATGCTATTAGTCCCGAAGAATTTGAGACTCAGTGAAAGGAGGTAATGGAAGAATTCAATCTCACAGATAAAAATTGGATTAATGATATGTTTGAATTGAGATTGATGTGGATTCATGCATTTTACCGTGATGAACCCCTTTCTGGTCTAATGCGTACAACATCAAGGTCAGAGAGTGAGAACCATTTTTTTCGCCAAGTTTCAAATTCCCAATTGACACTTGTTGAATTTTTTAATCATTTTGAGAGTGCAATGGAAGTTCAAAGGTATAATCATCGTAAAAACGATCATCAGTCTAGATACACATATCCTGATTTGTGGACTGAGTCTCCACTCAAAGCCCAAGCGTCCCAAATATTCACCGGATTTATATTTCATGATGTGCAAGAAGAAATATATGAGTCCACCAAAAGTTGTATTGCATTCAAAATAGTTATAGTTGGAGAGTATGCACAAGTGTTTATAAAAGACTGAAAAGCTTTTGGGAAAGGATTACTTGAGGTAATTATGTTGAAAATACATGATTAGGTGTTTATTACATGATAATTGCTACATACGTGATTTTGTTCAAAACACATATATAATACTGTTTCAATGCGTGATATTGTAGATACTTTTTAAAAAGGTTGAACTAACTTCCAACTGTAGTTGTAAAAGATTTGAGCAATATGGTTTGTTATGTCGACCCATTTTTTATGTTTTCAACATGTTTGATGTCGAACAAATTCCCAGAAGTATATTTTGGGGAGATGAAGAAAAGAAGCAGTCCCAAAACAAAGCATCTGTTGAACTGTTGTAAGGCCCCAAACCCGGGAGGCCTCACTTGTTGGAATTACTCATTCACAAACAGTTCTTAAACATGAATATCAAATAACGCAGCGGAAAATTTCATTTAAACATAACTTAATCATTGTTCATACATGCGGAAGCGTAAACATTGATTAAAACATATTTACATCATAACTAAACATAACGGGATGCCAGTCTTCAAAGCAGTCGGGTAACTCTTCATCTCTAGCCAAGCATCACCGTCCATCCTCATAACCTGCCTTAACCTGAATGTGTACACTTAAAAACGTCAGCTACGCTGGTGAGTTCTAGTTTTCGTTCGTTTTAAGAAATGGTTCATCATTCAAACATTCAGTAGGGTTTAACATTCGTATAAGAAAACAGGGCCTTTCATTCGTAAACCTTCGCACATTTAAACACGATCATTTGTTTAAATCATTAACATTCATTTAAGTCATACAATATTATCTAAAATCTGTATCGTTACGCGTCTCTATGTCCCCGTAGGAACTTTTAATGTTGTGGGCAACCGTTACGTATCGCCGTCATTGCCACAACCATACACTACGTAGGGTCAACCGTTACGTATCGCCGTCATTACCCAACCCTTCAATGCGTGGGGTCAACCGTTACGTATCGCCGTCATTGCCCAACACGCATCTTTCCTTTGGAAATTAACCGTTACGTATCGCCGTCATTAATTTCCCATTACCATTCAATACGTGGGGTCAACCGTTACGTATCGCCGTCATTGCCCAACACGCATCTTTCCTTTGGAAATCAACCGTTACGTATCGCCGTCATTGATTTCCCATTACCTCGTTCGTTAGGATGATCGTCATCACCCGAGTAACCGTCGTTACTCCCTTACCAGTTGTACAACATCAAAACCATTGACATGCCACAGAGACAATGCCCCTGTTGTTCTTGTGGTAACTATGGCTCACTGTCCATAATTTACCACAAGGCTGGGAATCACATTCCCAGACTTCATTCGTCAATTCCATTCATTCGACAGATTAGATTTGTAATGACTTCTTTAAAACATTTGCCCCTTTTTGTTTTCTTTTCATAAAACCTTTCCTTCACTTTCAAAACCCTTTACCTTTTCATTAAACCATTTCTTTATAACATTCGTTCGTAAGCATTTCGTTCATAAACTTTCTTTCCATAAACCCTTCGTTCCAAATCAGTTCCTTTCGTAAACGTAGTTTCATAAACATCATTTTATAAAACATCATTTCATAAAACATCATTTCATACGTGTACACACCAGCCCGAAAAATTATATAAAAACATTTAAAAGAGGGCTTCTAGAACTCACCTCATAAGCTAGTCTCGGTTGTCCTAAACAAAGGTCCAACAACTTCACTTCCGATCTGAATTGATTAGTTAAATACACATCAGACCAATCCCGACTCTAACGGTTTAACCATTCTAACATACTGACTTCACTTAATCAGTTCTGATGTCTGCGCACTTAGCAAGTGCGCAGACTCTGCTTCCTGCGCACTTAGCAAGTGCGCAGACCATGCTTCCTGCGCACTTAGCAAGTGCGCAGGTCCTTCCTCCTGCGCACTTAGCAAGTGCGCAGGTTCCTCTTCCTGCGCACTTAGCAAGTGCGCAGGACCTGCTCCGTGCGTACTTAGCAAGTGCGCACGACCTGTTCTTCGCGAAAACCCTAACTTTCGCATTCGGGTCTGATCATGTCAAGATCCCGAACCTGTTGCATTCAAAACGTTCGTTTTCCATTAAGGAACTCAAATCCGTGATTATCTTTCAGTTCCATCTGTAAAAACGTTGCCTTTTCACCCAAAACCCGAAAAACCCAAAAACGAACAAAAACTCAGATTTAGGTCGGATCGTTACCTGAATCGAGCTTCTGATCCGGAGGTTCTTCTCACGAGTTATGGAGCAACACACTTCTCAAATCTCGGGTCGATCCGACAACTTTCTCTCTCTACGGTTTCTCTCTCTAGAAGTTGCAAATGAGAGAAATGGGTTGTGACCTTGGCTATTTATAGGGGAGGCTCACCTTCTAGCCCATCCGACCCGACCCGACATGCCTCGTTCGTTTATTCCGTTATTATATCTGTCGTTTTATTTTTGGGATGTTACAAGTCTACCCCCCCTTACAATAGGTTTCGTCCCCGAAACCTATCATAAGTCAAATAGATGAGGGTACGACTCCCTCATTTCCTTCTCCGTTTCCCAAGTGGCTTCCGATCCCTTTCGATGCTTCCATTGGACTTTAACCAATTGGATAACTTTATTACGTAAACGTTTCTCCTTCCGATCAAGGATGGCCACGGGTTCTTCGATGTAATTAAGGTTGTTGTCGACCTCGATGTCAGTAAGTGGTACGTGAGCCGATTCATCCGCCAAACACTTTCGCAAGTGTGATACATGGAAAGTAGGATGAATCCCACTTAACTCATCGGGCAACTCCAACCGATAAGCGACTTCACCAACCCGTGCCATTATCCTGAATGGTCCGACAAACCTCGGACTTAACTTTCCTCTCTTCCTGAATCGTATGATTCCCTTCCAGGGCGACACTTTCAACATTACTCTGTCCCCAACATCAAACTCGATAGGCCTTCGTCGTCTATCCGCATAGGACTTCTGACGATCTTGCGCGGCCTTCATTCGCGCTTTAATCTGATCAAACCTTTCCGACATTTCTTTTACGACTTCCAGACTTCCTAACTCTTTCTGTCCAATTTCACCCCAACAAACCTGGGTCCTACATCTTCTCCCATACAACATTTCGTAAGGCGGCATGCCTATCGTCGTATGATGACTATTGTTGTAGGAGAATTCGGCTAACGGCAGATGACTGTCCCAACTGCCACCGAAGTCAATAATACAAGCACGGAGCATATCCTCCAAAGTCTGAATGGTCCTTTCGGACTGACCATCCGTTTGCGGATGGTATGCTGTGCTGATATTAAGCCTCGTGCCCATCGCCTCGTGAAATCTTTTCCAGAACCTCGATGTGAATCGTGTGTCCCGGTCAGATACGATCGTCAAAGGCATCCCATGCCGTGCTACTACTTCGTTGATAAACACTTCTGCTAACCTTTCCGACGAGAACGCCTCGCGAATAGGTAGGAAATGAGCACTCTTCGTTAATCGGTCCACAATTACCCAAATGGCGTCATGACCTTTAGCTGTGCGAGGTAGCTTGGTTATGAAGTCCATGGTAATGTGTTCCCACTTCCATTCTGGTATGTCAAGTGGTTGAATCTTTCCATACGGTTTCTGGTGTTCAGCCTTTACTTGCGAGCAAGTCAAGCACTTGCTTACATACTTCATTACATCACATTTCATTCCAGGCCACCAGTAGTCCTTCTTCAGGTCTTGGTACATTTTGTTGGTACCGGGATGGATAGAGTAACGAGACTTATGAGCCTCATCCAAGATTTTGGTTCTAAGCTCGCCACCCATAGATATCCATACCCGTCCATAACGTGTTCTAACACCAAGGGTGTTATATTCCAACTTGTCCTGTTGGCCCACCATCCTTTCTTTCTTTATATTTTCTTCCTTCAAAGCTTCATCTTGAGCTCTTTCGATTTCTCTCATCACATCCGATGTTACCACCAACTGGTAAGCTTTTACTCTAATAGGAGTAGGCACATCCTTTCGGCTTAGAGCGTCAGCCACCACGTTTGCCTTTCCAGGGTGGTACATTATTTCACAGTCATAGTCCTTCAGGAGTTCCAACCATCTCCTCTGCCTCATATTAAGCTCCTTTTGTTCGAAGAAGTACTTCAAACTTTTGTGGTCGGAGTAAATAGTAAACTTTACCCCGTACAGGTAGTGCCTCCAGATTTTCAATGCAAATACGACAGCAGCAAGTTCCAAATCGTGAGTCGGATAGTTGACTTCGTGAACTTTCAACTGCCGCGACGCATATGCAATCACTCTACCGCGTTGCATCAACACACACCCTAACCCCTGACCCAATGCGTCAGAGTATACCACCAGGTCTTCACTGCCCTCGGGAAGGGCCAAGACCGGAGCTTGTGTTAGCTTCTCTTTCAATTCCTTAAACGCCTCATCCTGGGTCGAACCTCATTCGTACTTTACTTCTTTCCGAGTCAACTTTGTCAATGGCGAAGCTATTTTCGAGAAATCCTGGATGAATCTCCGATAGTAGCCCGCCAATCCCAAGAAACTGCGGATTTCAGTTGGCGTCTTAGGAATGTCCCATTCACTTACCGTTACTATCTTTGCTGGGTCAACCATAATGCCGTTCGGGCCAATGACGTGACCTAGGAATTGGACTTCCCTAAGCCAGAACGCGCATTTGGAGAACTTAGCATACAACCTCTCCTTCTTCAGAACTTCCAATACTTCCTTCAAGTGACACGCGTGATCACCCTCATTCTTGGAGTAGATAAGGATGTCATCGATGAACACTATTACCGATCGATCCAGCATCGGTCGACACACCCTATTCATTAAATCCATGAACGCTGCGGGGGCGTTCGTCAATCCGAAAGACATTACGCGGAACTCGAAATGTCCATAACGCGTGCGAAATGCAGTTTTCGGTATGTCTTCTTCCCTTACCTTCAACTGATGGTACCCGGACCGAAGGTCGATTTTCGAAAACCAACTTGCGCCTTGCAACTGGTCGAACAGGTCATCGATCCTTGGTAAAGGGTACTTGTTCTTCACCGTTCGTTTATTCAACTCGCGATAATCGATACACATTCTCATCGAACCATCTTTCTTCTTTACAAACAACACCGGAGCACCCCACGGCGAGATGCTCGGTTGGATAAATCCTTTCTCAAGTAACTCGTCTAGTTGGACCATAAGTTCCTTCATTTCCACTGGTGCTAGTCGATATGGAGCCTTAGCCACGGGCCGGGCATCTGGTACTAAGTCAATTCGGAACTCAATTTCTCTATCGCGTGGTATTCCAGGCAAATCCTTTGGAAACACCTCCGGGTACTCGCGTACCACGGGTACATCGTCTAGTTCCTTCACTTCCTTACACTTGTCAATCACGTACACCAGATAAGCCTCGCATCCGCGCCTCAAGTAATCCGCTGCCTTAATCATCGAGATGACGTTTGGCATCGCGGCGTCACGATCTCCAAAAACCTCAACTTTGCTACCATCCGGAGCCTTGAGTTGGATTATTTTTCGCTTACATATGATTTGTGCTTCATTGGCAGTTAACCAATCCATACCCAACACAACATCGAACCCTCCCAAAACCATAACGAACCATCTGACAGGGAACCTATGACCTTCTATTTTCATCGTGGAGTTGTCAACTACATCGGTCACTCTCGCAGTTCTACCCTCAGCGGTCTCTACGCTAAAGGCCCTTTCTAGCTTACTCACAGCATACTTTACTCTTTTACAAAAAGTCGCAGATATAAAACTCTTACTGGCACCCGAATCAAATAACACAGAAACAAGAGTGTTGTCAAGGACGAACGTACCTGACGCCACATCGGGATCCTTCCTAGCCTGATCCTGCGTCAGTGCATACGCACGAGTCTTTGCACGAGATCCCTCTCCCTTCTTTTCCGGGCCCTTTCCTTTCCCGGTTTCCCCCATTCTGGGCTTCGTACATTCTCGGCTCATATGGCCGAAATCCCCACAGTTGTAGCATTTGTAGCCTTGCGGGCATTCACGGGAGTAGTGCCCGGTCTTGCCACACTTAAAGCACAGGCTAGATCTCAGTCTGCATTCACCTACATGTTCCCTTCCTCACTTCTTACAAACAGTCGGCTCATCCACCCGAGCCCTTTTATCACGAGCCCCAAACATCTTTCCCCCAGTTCGCTTGTTTGAGAAGCTCGGTCTCTTCTTTTGTTCTTCAACGACAACAACATTCAGTGCCAGATCGTCAAATACCACGCCGCTTAGCTCTACTGCCGAATCATAGGTAGTGGGGGTGTTTGCCTTCACGTAGGTGCGGACCTGGTCCGGCAACCCTTGAATATAACAGGCAATCTTTCTCTCTTCAGTAGTGACAAGGTGTGGCACCAGACGTGCCAGTTCATTAAATTGGGTTGTGTATTGCCGGTGCGTCATGCTTCCGGCCTTCAAACCCAAAAATTCCCTCTCTACCTTCTCAATCTCGTTCCTTGGGCAGAAATTCTTGATTACCAAGGTTTTCAAGTCAGCCCACATCATCGCATCTACAATCTCGCTCCCTTTTGCCTGTCGTACACCTTCCCACCAATGGGATGCTTCCTCCCTCAAGGAGTTAGCAGCAAACTTCACTACTTGATTAGCTCGACACTCGCTCAGACGAATGGCAGCTTCCATACGGATCACCCAATCAAAAGTAGCCACCGCGTCCTTCTTCCCAGTCAGGATCGGCGGATCACATGCCTTAAAGGACTTATAATCACATCCGCGAGCAGGCGGTGTATTGTCAGTCTCATTATTTTGGGCACCAATTGCCTCGCTAGACCCACCCGCCCCATTGACCTGCTTCAATGCTTCTGCCAACAGACCTGGCAGAGAAGCCTTCATCAGTTCTGTGAACTCTCGAGCTATAGCTGCTCTCACTTCGGGTTCAAAAGTGAAAGGTTGCTCTTCAACCTGTGTCTGCTCAGCTTCATGCACACTAACCGCCGGTTCAGTGTGAACACTTCCTTCTTCACTATACTCTTGGCGCGCAGGGATCCTGCCACACCCACCATTTCGACCGCCGGTACGACCACCGGTACGGCCACCACGCCTTCCGTTTCCTCTCCTTGCCATTACGTTCTATAAGACAAGAAATCCAATGTCATCACGCTAGTTAACAAATAGAATTCAATAAGTACTGTAAGATGTTAATATACACTGGCCATCTGCAATTAACCATTACACTACCTTTCGATTTCTATTTGACCACCTTTGTGATTCCATCAGAACACAAGTCCTTTCCTAACCCTTCCTAAGGCATACTACATACACATACTCTACTTTTCATACCTGATGCTGTGGCTCGAGTTACCCGTACTGGCATCCGCTTTCGGTCCCATTCAAAGTTTAAGTTCAGACACTGGGAGTGTCCGAATCTCTCAAACTATTGCTCTGATACCAACTTGTAAGGCCCCAAACCCGGGAGGCCTCACTTGTTGGAATTACTCATTCACAAACAGTTCTTAAACATGAATATCAAATAACGCAGCGGAAAATTTCATTTAAACATAACTTAATCGTTGTTCATATATGCGGTAGCGTAAACATTGATTAAAACATATTTACATCATAACTAAACATAACGGGATGCCAGTCTTCAAAGCAGTCGGGTAACTCTTCATCTCTAGCCAAGCATCACCGTCCATCCTCATAACCTGCCTTAACCTGAATGTGTACACTTAAAAACGTCAGCTACGCTGGTGAGTTCTAGTTTTCGTTCGTTTTAAGAAATGGTTCATCATTCAAACATTCAGTAGGGTTTAACATTCGTATAAGAAAACAGGGCCTTTCATTCGTAAACCTTCGCACATTTAAACACGATCATTTGTTTAAATCATTAACATTCATTTAAGTCATACAATATTATCTAAAATCTGTATCGTTACGCGTCTCTATGTCCCCGTAGGAACTTTTAATGTTGTGGGCAACCGTTACGTATCGCCGTCATTGCCACAACCATACACTACGTAGGGTCAACCGTTACGTATCGCCGTCATTGCCCAACCCTTCAATGCGTGGGGTCAACCGTTACGTATCGCCGTCATTGCCCAACACGCATCTTTCCTTTGGAAATTAACCGTTACGTATCGCCGTCATTAATTTCCCATTACCATTCAATACGTGGGGTCAACCGTTACGTATCGCCGTCATTGCCCAACACGCATCTTTCCTTTGGAAATCAACCGTTACGTATCGCCGTCATTGATTTCCCATTACCTCGTTCGTTAGGATGATCGTCATCACCCGAGTAACCGTCGTTACTCCCTTACCAGTTGTACAACATCAAAACCATTGACATGCCACAGAGACAATGCCCCTATTGTTCTTGTGGTAACTATGGCTTACTGTCCATAATTTACCACAAGGCTGGGAATCACATTCCCAGACTTCATTCGTCAATTGCATTCATTCGACAGATTAGATTTGTAATGACTTCTTTAAAACATTTGCCCCTTTTTGTTTTCTTTTCATAAAACCTTTCCTTCACTTTCAAAACCCTTTACCTTTTCATTAAACCATTTCTTTATAACATTCGTTCGTAAGCATTTCGTTCATAAACTTTCTTTCCATAAACCCTTCGTTCCAAATCAGTTCCTTTCGTAAACGTAGTTTCATAAACATCATTTTATAAAACATGATTTCATAAAACATCATTTCATACGTGTACACACCAGCCCGAAAACATTATATAAAAACATTTAAAAGAGGGCTTCTAGAACTCACCTTATAAGCTAGTCTCGGTTGTCCTAAACAAAGGTCCAACAACTTCACTTCCGATCTGAATTGATTAGTTAAATACACATCAGACCAATCCCGACTCTAACGGTTTAACCATTCTAACATACTGACTTCACTTAATCAGTTCTGATGTCTGCGCACTTAGCAAGTGCGCAGACTCTGCTTCCTGCGCACTTAGCAAGTGCGCAGACCATGCTTCCTGCGCACTTAGCAAGTGCGCAGGTCCTTCCTCCTGCACACTTAGCAAGTGCGCAGGTTCCTCTTCCTGCACACTTAGCAAGTGCGCAGGACCTGCTCCGTGCGTACTTAGCAAGTGCGCACGACCTGTTCTTCGCGAAAACCCTAACTTTCGCATTCGGGTCTGATCATGTCAAGATCCCGAACCTGTTGCATTCAAAACGTTCGTTTTCCATTAAGGAACTCAAATCCGTGATTATCTTTCAGTTCCATCCGTAAAAACGTTGCCTTTTCACCCAAAACTCGAAAAACCCAAAAACGAACAAAAACTCAGATTTAGGTCGGATCGTTACCTGAATCGAGCTTCTGATCCGGAGGTTCTTCTCACGAGTTATGGAGCAACACACTTCTCAAATCTCGGGTCGATCTGACAACTTTCTCTCTCTACGGTTTCTCTCTCTAGAAGTTGCAAATGAGAGAAATGGGTTGTGACCTTGGCTATTTATAGGGGAGGCTCCCCTTCTAGCCCATCCGACCCGACCCGACCCGACATGCCTCGTTCGTTTATTCCGTTATTATATCTGTCGTTTTATTTTTGGGATGTTACAACTGTGACGTTAGATAGTGCTCGAGAAAAAAGGAAGGTCAAAGAGATTGTACGTGACATTATGTTTTCTAGTGAATACATTGTTGATCGTTGCATTTCAGATCTGGATCAATTAACCAAATTCCGGGATGAGTTGAAATCTATGATGAAACAGGCTAATGAAGGTCGTCACATTACCCCAGTTTTAAAGAAAAATGACTTTATGTCATCTCTATTGGGTTATGAGCAACCTTCAGACGCTACTGTCCGAGCTCCTACTGGAATTAGAAATAAAGGTCGTGGTTCACATAAGCGAATTAAATATAAAAAAGAACAAGCGATCAGTCGTGCTGGTAAGAGACGAAGGGAGTGCCAAATATGTTTCAAGACTGGACATGACAGGCGGATCGACAAAGAATAGCGTGATTTTATTGCAAATTTATTGTTTTTTATTGCGTGACATTACCTCAAAAACATCGTCTTTATTTTCATAGCGTGATTAAATTGAAACTTATTTGTTTTTTATACATAGCGTGATTGCGTAATACGTGATAATAGAAGTTGTACTTTTTAATATTTTTGTTTTTTATACATAGCGTGATTGCGTGATGCGTGAAATTTTTTAGTACGTCATTAATAATATGTTTTTTTAAAATACAAGAAGATATATAACATCATTCAAAACATACATATCCCAAACATTTTATTCTTTACATACATACTAAAAGAAACCATTAAGTCATCCCATGAGCTCCACCCTCTGATTACCATCTGCAATCATTCGAAACCCCCTTCCTTTGGCTTCCATTCCTCCTAAGACCTCATCAGCTGCATTTATGAGCTGGTCGGAGATATCCAGCTCAGTTGCTACCTGGTCTAGGAGGTAACACATTGACCTGTCACGTAGGTCGGATTTTGGTTCCTTGATTAGCTGATTGTACATTGCCATATTTTCTTGTGCATTCTCCAGGACATGTTTTTTTACCAATAGTAGACATGCGGACGAACTAACGTCGGTGTTAAATTCTGCTAAAGAAGAAATTGCTATAAGACTCTTTATTTCCAAGTTTGTCCGGTTTGTATTCATTTTTTTTGGTTTATGGTTATGTAACTCAAATACCTTATTTATAAAGTTTTTTTAGATTTGGTAGTTGAAGTATTTATCAACTCTAATTTACTACAAATACATCATTATATTCTATCAAATCACATTCATTACACTTGATATCAAGATATTTTGTTGATATCTCATTTATAATAAGATATGAATTTTTAGCGTGATGATATTTTTATTTAGTCTATGTGTGATACAAACCGCTCATTTTAAAATATTAACGTAATTAGCATAATATTTTTTTTATGTTTTGTTGAATACAGCTACGAGTGTAGAAATTTCATCATTATATGCAAGCACACCCATCAGTTCTTAGATGTATTGCCCTTATATTTGACCATTTTCAAATAAAATATTTGGTATAATTTTATATATTATGAAACTTCTAAAAGCGTGATTGCGTTATTATTGATTAGCCTTATAACGATTAATATGTTTTTAAGTGACTTGTCTGCATTCTCTTGTTTGGTAGTGGTTTTTTGTCTGTATTATTTCCTTTTAACATTTCCTTTTTTTGTTTTAAATGTCTTTATAAACCAACTCAAACCACAAACTTGTCTGCCTTATCCTAAATATGTTGAGGAATTGACGAAGGTTATAATGATGCTGAATTGTTACATTGATTTGAAAATCCAATTTCTTAATTCACTATGATGTGTTTTCTATATTCCATGTGTTTGTTAATTTGTAATGTTTTTATGTGATGTGTGTATTTTGTTTTTTTAATCATAATAAAATACGTGATTATCCTAAACATTGTTGATCCATATGTACTAGTTCAAAACATGCCCAGTTGATAAAACAAAATACACGCATACAAAAAAAGACATGATTGTTGTTCTACAGAATGTAAATGTGTGATTTTACGAAAATGTTTCAACATTACGTTCCATGAGTTCGTTAAACAAATTGCGTTTTGGATCTTCTTTCTTCCCATCCGTTGATTTTTTGTACTCTTTTGCATAATCCAAGAGTTGAATTTTGTAGTTGTTTAGATCTGATAGGAGGATCTTGGAAACGTACTTGTACCGGAGTTCTGTGATTTGTCTGGTTTGTTTTTCCAGCTCTTTTTCATCATCAAAGCCACATTGCCATGTAGTCTCACTGGTAAATGTTTCCATGTGACGCATTGCAAAAATACCGCAATCCACTTTGTTATTTAGCGTCCTCCATGTCATTTCAACTCTTTTAATCTCAGACATCTCCATTGTTTTGCTAATATTACACCCAACGCTGTCTAGATACACACACACTATTTTCTTCTACAAAGTGTTATCATACAATAAGTTAGTAATGTTTTTTCATATGATTATTAAGAAATATTTTATTTAATGTTTACCAACAGTTCTGGTGCGTTGTTGTATCTTTTGTTGAAAGGTTGTTTAAAAGCACTATTGTCCAACAAATCAACAGCTCCGTCTCTCAAATTAAAGGATAAAACATAATAATGATCAGACAAAAGCATTGGTATAATCATCAAGTCTACCAATTTTAGTGATTTGATATTAAAAGCCCTTAATCTTGTTTCAAGATTATCACTGAAGATATTAAATCTTTGAGAATCGCTGAATGTAGGCTGATAGTGATCACTAGGCTGCATCGTCATAATAGTGTTAAGCGTGATTACGTGATTGAATGTTACAGTATTATACATGATTACGTGATTACTTGATTAATAAAAAGAGGAATCTTACCGGCATTGTGCATGTTCCATAAAGCCTGAATTTGGAGTCTGGGCTTCTTTTTTGCTCTTCGAAGTTTAGCAATTCAGTAAATGCATCTAATGCATTGGCCACTACTTGGACATTTGGATTGAAGCTCTCAAATACTATTTTATAGAAATCGCTGCGGGTAATTGATGATTGGAAGACTATTTGGCTGTTCATCCGGTATGTTAGATTTATAATAATTTTTAATAAAACGTAATTATAGTAGTTAAATAAAACACATGCTTACTATTTTGAAGTATCGGTATCCTTGAATATATAATTTGTCACCAGAGTTTCAGTTGTTGTCATCTTTTCTCCCATGACCACTTTTTTGTTGACATATGGTGATTTTAAGGCATGGGACAACGTTTTTATTCCTCTTTCTTGATTTATGTCATCCTTCTTGGTTGGGTGTCCTGTTTGTAGAAATGGCACACTTGCCAAAAGTGTATCAACGTCATTCTCATCCTTCTCTGTGTTAGTTTCTTCTTGAATTTCTTTCAAAACACTTTTTTCTATTCAGATTAAAATAAATGCGTTCTATTTAAAAATCTTGAATTATAATACATATTATATAAATAGTGAAAAAATAGAAGCAGTGTATACCTCCAACTAACTTCTTTAGATTATCCGGTTCTTTCAATAATCTTTCATCACCCATTCGATTGAGAGATGGCCATGTGTATCCAACATTAGCATCAAACAGTTTGTGTCTCCACTTTAGCCTCAATTCAATTGACCTTGGAGAGGAGCCTTTCTTTTTTTTTTTTTTTCATTTTCTTGTTGTCCTGCTTCTCACCTTTTTTTGTCTCTTCCAACTTAATATTTTCATACATTGCAATCTCTCTCTCCACTTTGTTCATTTCTTCTTTAAGTTTGTCCAACCCCCATTCCTGTATATCTTGTTTGTATCCACCATGCTCCATCAACCAGGTCCTCATGAAGATAATGTTTTCTTCTTCATCAACATATTCTTGTTCTTCTTCATCATCTCCTTCTTGTTCTTTTTCATCATGTTTTGGTCCTGATTTGTATTCACCACCAACACTCTCATTTACATTATCATTTACAGCACCCTCCTTATTCTCATATGTAGTTTTCACTTCTTTATCATCATTTCCACAGTCAACAACATCATTTGTAAAAAAGAGGGAATGATGCAAAACATAGAGTGACTGCGTGATTAAAAAGATGAAGCGTGATATCTATACTATATAATAAATAAAGCTTTTCATATGACACTTGTCACTCTCCTATGCATTCTCAACATTTTTCTCCCGCCTCTCTCTCCTATTAACTATACAAATTTCCTTAATTTTTTTTATAATTTTTGTTTCCCGCCTCTCTCTCTCTTATTAAATAATAATGAATTTTAAAAAACATTTTTTAGTTTAAAAAAAATAGTTTTTTTCATAAAACATTTTTATAAATTGAACATTTCTTTCATTTTTTTATAAAACATTTTTAAAAAATAATTATATAACGTTTCTACAATTTGTATTAAAAAAACTATGTAATATGTCATAAATATGTAATATGTAAATCTTTATTACTAAGTATATAATATTGCATTTATTAAACCCGTGTAATACACGAGGTTTCTAACCTAGTATATATATATATATATAATTTATCATACTTGGAATATTTTCAACCACATTTTCATCTATAACAACCTCCTCATTATCCTTATTCTCATCAGTAGTTTTCACTTCTTTATCATCATTTCCATAGTCAACAACATTATCTGTAAAAAAGAGGGAATGATGCAAAATATTGTTTTAATAGAGTGATTAAAAAGATGAAGCGTGATATATATATATATATATATAATTTATCATACCTAGAATATTTTCAACCACATTTTCATCCATAACAACCTCCTCATTCTCCTTATTTGCAACCACCTCATCTCTAACCTCCTCATTATCAATCACCTCATCTTCATCCACGTCAGATTCAATTCAAATTGGAATAAAATAACTAACTGTGATTAGTTCAAATGCCTTATAGTGTAATTGCGTAATATATAAGAAAATACGTGATTATAACTTACCATCATTCTGTTGCAGTATTATTTCCTTCATATCCTCACCTTCTTTTATTAACTTACATACCTCATCTTTCCCTGTTACCATTAAAAAAATATGTAAATTATATAGTCATGGCGTAAATTAATAGTTGAAGCATTGTCTGAACAAACCATATTTTTGTTCCTTAATTTTCTTGACTACACTTTCTCATTTTGTACATGCGGCTAGTATATCTTTATTAAACATGAAGTTTTTCTCCTCTTGTTTATTCAGTGTCTCCACCCCAACTATAATTTTTTTTTAATTTCCGAGCTTTCTTATCCACCTTGTTGAACCATTTCTGAATTACAAACATTCATGTATAATATGCGTAATTGGGTTATATAACATGTGTAAAAATGCTTTGAACATTATTAAAATTGAGCTAACCTTCTCATCCTTTGTCATTTGTTTTGGTGGGATGTAGTAGTTGATAATTTCCGGTATTGATTTTCCCACAGCCATGTTGAGTTTCAAATTATAACCTTGGGATAAGTCCGTATAATCACCCCTAAATTGGTTATTATATTCATCACCATCATCCTCATTGTCATCTTCTCCCTCCGTAGCCACATTTGTTACGTCATCACCACCTTCCTCCTCACCTACAACATCATCATCCGTATTATGTTTTTCTTCCTCCTCAATTACTGATGCGTGATCTTCCTAATTATCTTCTACAGAATATACTTTTTCTTCATCATCATCTTCCTCCTCACCTTTTTCATCACCAGCTTCCTCCTCACCTTCTTCATCCCCACCTTCCTCCTCACCAACAACATCATCATCCATATCATCCTCTTCTTTATCATCCTGACCTTTAGCATCCTCACTTTCTTTATCACCTTCTTTCTCATCATCATCTTCCTCCTCATATTCATTATTATCTTTTTCCTCATCTCCTCCTTCTCCATCATCCAAATCATCATCTGTAACAGGCTCGTTTTTATGCAGGCTATTTTCCAATTCAGCCAAAGCTTCTGATGTTATGTAACCAATTGTCGGAATTTGTATGGCATTCTTTGCATGCCTTTTGTCATGTGTATATTTGTACAACATCTGAATTAATAATTAAAATGTTAGTTGCGTGATAATAAAAATAACAATAATGATGTGTAGTGTTATAATCAATTTAAATGATTAAATCAACATATAAGTTGAAACGTGATTAGTGATCATACCAACAACATAGCAATTGGTCCGTTATATTGTTGATTCATCTTCCACTCTGATATTGTTTAGTCTAAACATTCAATAGCATAGGTGCACTAATCCATGTTCTTGATTTCATCATATTCCTCTATTGATGCCAAGAACTTTTGGTTGATAGTAGTACACTTTGTCACAAATCCCAAAATTGTATTGTATACCACCAGAAAGTTAAGTTTGAACACTGTTCCACCACAAACTTGATGTTTCATTTTTTTCAAGACTTCCCACACTTATGCGTGATTCCCTGAATTGGTCTTTAAAAGTGGCTATGGTAGAATTAACCCCTTTTCTTGGTTTATTTTTTTCACTAATCTTTTTTTAACCCATTGGGACACCTAGTACTTCATGTACCAGGGCAAGTGTTATGTGTATCTATTTTCTTTCGGTGTTTATGAGTCTTGTTTTAGTGTCATAGTTCATCACCAACCACCAACCTAGATTAGGTGGGATGCTGTCTATTCTGAATTCCAGGATTGATTCAGACCCCATTTTCTTTATATCTGGTTGAGCAGCACACAAGTCTTTTACAGCTTGAACTAGATTTGCTGGTGAGGTTCTGGTGGTAATTTTGCTATTTGTAAATTATTGGAACAACTTTTTTACTACTACTTCAAGCTGCATTGGTTGTTCAAAATCATCATCATCTTCCCTATTTCTTGTTCTCGTTTCTCTCGTTTTTTTTATGTTGGTTCCTTTGGGGTGAAAGCATCATCATGCGAATATGTATCTGTTTTTAAATTAATAAAATCAGCATTAATCACGCAATCACGCTAACCATATATGAATCATAAAATAAAATAATACACCCAATCACGTAATCACGCTAACCATATATGAAATTAAAAATAAAATAATACACCCAATCACGTAATCACGTTAAACCTATTGAACAGATTATGAATATTTCAATCAACCACGCATTCACGCTAAACATAATATTATAACTTAAATAGATTATTATACAATGCGTGACTGTATATTAGCAACCACAAAATTAGTCCATTACTTTCAATTCTTTCATCATATTAGACAACTAGGGTTTATATTAGAACCTTTTTTCATTTCTAAGTAGGTCTGTCATTGTTTTTCTTGCTTCGTAATTCTCGTTTATGTGTCGTCATTGCTACCTTCTTATGAGTATCTGTTGAATAATAACGTTTCTATATTAGTTCAAAAGATGAACAGTAAAACGAAGTTTACAAAATCGAAAATGGCCATAATCTAACAGTAAAGAACAGCAACCGGACGTACCTTTGTTCTTCAGTTTATGTGATTTTTCCATTGATGATCTTCCTTCTTTTTTCACAATATAAGAGTTTTCGTTTTCGTTTGAATAACCATGTTTCCATGTTTTGGCAGTTTCTTATGCTTTGTACGCTTGTGGGTAGAAATTGACATAATTGCTCTTTTTCACATGGACGCCCCTTTTTTGAATTATAAGTAATTACGTTTATGCCACCGCGTCCTCCCCAACCCTAGATCATATTAATCTGACGGATAGGGCACTTCGTACGCTTCATACGCTTGGGCCCCTTTGTATGATAACCGGCCCCTATATATATGTATATATATATATATATATATATAGAGGAAGGTTTAATGAGGAACCTCAAAAAAAGAGGGAACTGGGGAACATTCTCAACCACACATTTTAAACAAGGAAAAAAACAAGCTAAATGTTAAAAACTAAACTCTAAAACCTACCCCCCCCCCCCCACAAAAAAAACCTAAACCCCCACCCACCACTAAAAACCTAAACCCCCTCCCCTCCCCCCCAAAAAAAAAAACCTAAACCCCCAACCCACCGCCACCTCTAAAAACCTAACCTAAATTCTAAAACAAAAAACTTAACCCTAAAAACCTCATTTTAATTAGAGAACAAAGAAACTTCCCATTAATGACACTTTTGTAATTATATTATCATTAAATATTCTCAAAAACCTAACCCTCACATACAGCCCAAAAACCTAAACCATCCCCCCCCCCTAAAAAAAAACCTAAACCCCACCCACCCCCAAAAACCTAACCCCCTCATCCAAAATCCTAACCTAAAGGCTAAACCCGAAAACTTAACCCTAAAAGCTAAACTGAACCAAAAAACTAACCATAAAGCTAAACCGACTATTTTTTCGAGTATTTTTTTTTATGAAACGAGGCAACCTAGAAAAACATTTTGGTTTTTTTAGTTTTTAGTTTTTTTTGTTTTATTATTTTTTTTATATTTTTTAGGGGTCTTTTTTGCCTTAAAAAAATGTGTCATTAATTACGAAAATGCCATTAATGAGGACTTTCTTGGTTCTGTCTTTAAAATGAGTTTTCTCATGATCTTTGGAATTTCAACATTCTGTTCTTTATTGTTTGATGATTGAAGATTAGGCTAAGGGTAACCTATGAAAAAATGGGTGATGAAACCGTCACATATACGCCACCTCATTTTCACTGTGACAATCCGGACTTTTTAGTCTAACTCCGTTATTTAAATCCAGTTAAATACTAACCTATTTAACCCCGACTCTAACTCCAAGGACTATTTCTATCATTTTTCAAACCCAAACTACAAGGACTAGTTCTGTCATTAGTCAAAACCCTAATTCTGTTGACTTTGAGGTCAAAATTCACAAAATGGTATTCCTGTTGATTTTAAAAAGTCAACTAACCATGTGTTTCTAACTCAATTCAAACCAGAAGGATCATTTCTGCCTAAATCCAAACTTCAATACATGAAACCATAGCACCAGTCCTACAATTACCCTAAAGTTGATTATTTGACTTCTGAAAGTCAAAATTCACAATTCCTTGATCCAAATCGTGATCCATAGCCGATGTATGTTCGAATTTGTAACTGCCTTTCATGATCATCACCATTAAACGACATCATTAAGACTTTAAGACACCATTACTGAGCGAATTAAACTCAATTATGAGCTTTAAACCAAAACCGCCGACTTCATGGACAAACAGCCTCAAATCCACGAGTCCACCAAATTCGTACGCCAATTCAAAAATTAAACCTCGGCACACCTTAAATGAATTCCATTGAAGCTGTTGCACGCAATAATCTAACCGGAGAAGCAGTTGGGATCGTCGGGAACCAAATCATTCACAGTCGGCAACCGTGTTACTCGAACACTATCAATCCACACTCCATTCTGGTAATTGTCTGCATCTATAGTTTTGTTCCATCTGTAGAACCAAAGCCCTAACCTTTTAAGGGTTGATATCATCGAATTGATCTTGAACCCAATTCTAGGGTTCATGAGAAACCTGTTTAATCGATCACCGCATTAGACCCTGTTTAATCCCAATTAAATTATATCATCATATTCTTAATCATCCGTATAATGAAAGCCCTATGTTAATTTGATACCATAACATCGAATTATTCGAAATCCATAATCTAGGGTTTGTTCTTGAGAGAAATTGGGGGTTTTGATCTTTGAGGCAATCTCAATCCAATTATTTTATACCAACGGATTCGCAATCACATGTAACATTCTGAAATTT
This sequence comes from Smallanthus sonchifolius, assembly GCA_023525975.1. Lineage (NCBI taxonomy): Eukaryota > Viridiplantae > Streptophyta > Magnoliopsida > Asterales > Asteraceae > Smallanthus > Smallanthus sonchifolius. Next base: position 77,314,323 of record CM042033.1, read on the forward strand.
ATGATAAAGAATAAACGACGTTACGGAATAATTAAATAAAGAAAGAATGAAATAATAGGTGGGCTCGAACGGATCGGGCCTTGGGCCGAGAGTAAGTGGCGCAAAGAGGGGGAGGGGGTAAAACCCTAGCCACCCTCTCCACTCCCCACACTGCCTACTGAGAAGAAAGGGACAAATGTCGTTAAGCAGCCAACAAAAGAGTGGGTAGGCCCGGAGGCGAAGAAGCTGAGGAGATAATTACACGATAAAAATACATAGCCATAGATTCCTAGTTAGGTTATATGTTATGAACTTGGGAGAGTTTGATATAGTTTTGAGTATGGATTGGTTGGCTGCCGACGAAGCCCAGATTGTATGTAGACGAAAGATAGTTCAGCTCAAAGCTCCAGACGGTAGCGAAGTTTTGGTTTACGAGGACCGTGACGGTTCGTTAACGAACATCATATCGATGATAAAGGCAGAGAAGTATATAGGGCACAGATGCAAGGCCTACCTGGCCTATGTGATAGAAAATGATTTAAAAGTGAAAGAGTTGAAAGATGTACTAGTGGTATGTAATTTTCCGAAGGTGTTTCCTGAGGAGTTACCTAGGTTACCACCTGACCGGGAGACAGAGTTCCAGATAGAGCCCGTGGCTAAAGCACCGTGCCGACTTACTCCTCTTGAGATGAAAGAACTAATGAAACAGTTGGAAGAACTTTTGGATAGAGGTTTTATTAGACCGAGCATTTCTCCGTGGGGTGCTCCGGTTCTGTTTGTAAAGAAGAAAGATGGTGCCATGAGAATGTGCATAGACCACAGGGAATTGAACAAACGTACAGTAAAGAACAAATATTCGCTACCAAGGATCGATGATCTATTTGACCAACTACAAGGCGCCAGACGGTTCTCCAATATCGATCCGCAGTCAGGATATCATCAGTTAAGAGTAAGGGAAGAGGACATACCTAAGACAACATTTCGTACGCGGTATGGGCATTACGAATTTCGCGTTATGTCTTTCGGTTTGACCAATGCCCTAGCAGCATTCATGAGTATGATGAACCAAGTGTGTAGACCGATTCTAGATAGGTCGGTGATAGTATTCATTGACAACATACTTGTTTATTCGAAGAGTGAGGGCGATCATGCTTGTCATCTTAGAGAAGTACTAGAGACACTACAGAGAGAAAAGTTGTATGCCAAGTTCTCCAAATGCGCGTTCTGGCTTAAGGAAGTTCAATTCTTAGGTCACGTTATTAACGCGAACGACATTATGGTTGACCCGGCTAAGATAGAGGCGGTACAAGAATGGGAAACTCCGAAGACACCAACCGAGATTTGGGGCTTTCTAGGATTAGCAGGGTGCTATCGAAGGTTCATTCAGGACTTCTCGAGAATAGCTTCTCCACTGACAAAGTTAACAAACAAGGAAGTAAAGTACGAATGGGGTCAGGCCCGGTCTAAAGCATTTGAAGAGTTAAAGAAGAAGTTGACCCAAGCCCTAGTGTTAGCACTACCCGACGGTAACGAGGACCTGGTGGTATATTATGATGCTTCGGGACAAGATTTAGGGTGTGTTTTGATGCAGAGGGGAAAGGTGATCGCGTATGCGTCACGACAGCTAAAGATTCACGAAGTTAACTACCCGACTCACGATTTGGAGATCGCGGCAGTTGTCTTCGCGCTAAAGATTTGGAGGCATTACCTTTTTGGGGTGAAATGCACAATTTATTCGGATCACAAGAGCTTGAAGTATTTCTTTGAGCAGAAAGACCTAAATATGCGAAAAAGACGGTGGTTGGAATTGCTAAAGGATTATGAATGTGAAATCCTATACCATCTGGGAAAAGAGAACGTGGTCGCTGACGCCCTAAGCCGAAAAAAGACTTATTCTCCTATTAGGGTGAAAGCGTACCGGTTGGTAATAACACCATATTTTATGACAGAGCTAGAGAAAGCACATACGGAAGCATTAAAGGAAGATAACATAAAGAAATAAATAATGGTTGGCCAACAGGTAAAGTTAGACATAAACACTCATGGAGTGAGGACCGGATGTGGCCAAATGTGGGTATCGAAGGGTGGAGAGCTTAGGACCAAAGTACTTGACGAGGCCCGTAAGTCTCGATATTCCATCCACCCAGGAACCATGAAGATGTACCATGATTTGAAGAAAGAGTATTGGTGGCCTAACATGAAGAATGATGTGACAGAATACGTGAGCAAATGTCTGACTTGCTCACAAGTTAAAGCAGAGCATCAGAAGCCATACGGGAAAATCCAGCCTCTGGAAATACCCGAATGGAAGTGGGAGCGTATCACCATGGACTTTATTACAAAGTTGCCCCACACAGGTAAAGGCATGATATGATTTGGGTTATAGTGGATCGTCTGACAAAGAGTGCACATTTCTTGCCGATTAGTGAAACGTATTCGTCTAAGAAGTTGGCAGAAGTATTTATCAATGAAATTGTGGCTCGATATGGTGTGCCATTGTCTATTGTATCTGACCGGGACACACGATTTACATCGAGGTTCTGGAAAGATTTCATGAGTCAATGGGTACGAGGTTGAACATCAGCACGACTTATCACCCACATACGGATGGTCTATCGGAAAGGACCATCCAGACATTGGAGGATATGCTTCGCGCATGAATTATAGACTTCGGTGGCAGTTGGGATAGCCACCTACCATTGGCAGAATTCTCCTACAACAACAGCTACCACACCACTATTGGTATACCGCCTTACGAGATGTTGTATGGTAGGAAATGTCGAACCCCGGTCTGTTAGGGAGAGATAGGACAGGAAGAGCTTGGAAGTTTAGAGGTAGTCACAGTAACCTCTGAGAAGTTTGACCAGATTAAGTCAAGAATGAAAGCAGCACAGGACCGTCAAAAGTCCTACGCGGATAAGAGGCGAAGACCGATCGAATTCAATGTCGGGGATCAAGTACTATTGAAGGTTTCCCCCTGTAAGGGGATTATACGATTCAGAAAGAGAGGGAAGTTAAGTCCAAGGTTCGTCGGACCTTCAAGATAATGGCGCGGATTGGTGAAGTTGCTTACCGGTTAGAATTGCCTGATAAGTTGAGTGGAATTCACCCAACCTTCCACGTGTCGCACTTGCGCAAGTGCCTGGCTGACGAATCAGCACACATGCCACTTAACGACATCGAGGTAGATAATAGCCTAAATTACGTCGAGGAACCAATTGCCATACTAGACAGAAAGGAGAAGCAGTTGCGGAACAAGGTGATTCAGTTAGTCAAGGTATAATGGAAGCAACGTAAAGGGTCAGAAGCTACTTGGGAAACCGAAGCAGAAATGAAAGGGTCATACCCGCACCTGTTTGACTTATAGCAGGTTTCGAGGACGAAACCTTTCGTAAGAGGGGTAGACTTGTAACATCCCAAAATTTACGATAAAGAATAAACGACGTTACGGAATAATGAAATAAAGAAAGAATGAAATAATATGTAGGCTCGAGCGGATCAGGCCTTGGGCCGAGAGTAAGTGGCGCAAAGAGGGGGAGGGGGTAAAACCCTAGCCACCCTCTCCACTCCCCACACTTCATCTTCACTATCTAGAGAGAGAGGCTAGAGAGGGAAAGCTCTAAGAATCCACACCGAGGCCTTCGTGTTGTTATGGATCATTGCTGGAACATCTTTGGAGGTTGGAGAAGGAGAAATCAAGCGGAAACATGTAACAAAACATTCTCAGATTCGAATTGAGAGTTGAAAGTGGGTTTTCAATCAAAGATAGGATTTTTACGTATGGTTTGGCTTAAAAAGATATATCTAGCTTCATGGACGCTAGATATAAGTTTTGGACGTAAAAATATTAGAACTTAGATAAAAAACGAAGGATTTGATCAAGAACAGATGAATCGTCCGAAATCTCCCTTAATGGTCCGAAATCTCGGATACGTCCGAAAAGTATTTCGGAACACCATATATCTCAGACAGAACTTTTCGATCGAAAAGTATCTCGGATAGGACATTTCGGTAGAAAAGTATTTTGGACAGAAAGAGATTTCAGACAGATATTTTCGAACAAAACAGTTCTCAAACAAAAGTTTTCGAACGAAAAGTCATTAATAGAAAATAGTTCTAAACACCAAAGTTTTCGGTCGAAATATATTTCGACCGAAAAAGATTTCGGACATAGGAGTTTTCGGATGAGATATGTAGGTTATAACCTTGTTCCATTCATGACTCATGAAACATATATAATAGCATCCCACCTAGCTTGAAGTCTCAGTGCTAAGTGAGATAGACACAGTAGAAGCCTGGTGAGTTCTTATTGCCCTTTTTCCTAAACGGTTTTGGCCTGGCATGCATACTGTTAAAGAGATAGTTTTGAAAGATAAAGTATATTTTTATAAGAATTATATGTTTTTATAAAAATAAAAGAGAAAGTGTTAAAGAGTAAAGAACTATCTTTAAACTTTTTTTTAGATTGAAAACCCATTTAAGTTAAAAAAACTCATGGAAACTCAATTTAATTTATGTTTTTTTAGCCTTTCATATTACTATTTTCTTCACAAAAAAACCCAAAAAAATAAAAAAACGCCGAGTACATTTTTTTAAAAAAATCTTGAAAAAATAACTGAAATTAACATTTTTTTAAATATTGGTCAGCATGACGTCAGCAGTAACATATGTAACACATGAAAAAATGACAAAAATTCACGTTTTACATACGTAACAAGGTTCATCGATTTTATAAAAAAAAAAATTTATAAAAAAAACCGTTTGGCGCTTTTTTGATTTTTTTTTTTTGCCAAAGGTTATAAAATTAGATATAGAATCCATCTAATTTTTTTTTAAAATTTTCACCAATTTTTAGCTGTTACATACGTTAATAGATAATTTCCATAGTTATATCAACTCAATTGATTTTCTCCATATATTTACCCTATATATATATATATATATATATATATATATATATATATGTATATATATATATATAGTAAGTATAAAAATAATATTAAAATAAACAGTAAGAATAAAACAGTTAGAACCAAAAATAAATAACTATAAATAATATATATATATATATATATAATATATATATATATATTAAAAATGAACTTGTATGAAAATAATAACCATAGCTCTGCAGTGAGAACCGAAAATCAGGAAGGTTGGAATTACAAATCTTTTGGAGGATGCAAGTCAAAACCATTTAATGGAAAGAAGGGAACCATTGATGCTACTTAGTGGATCACCAAGATGGGAATCTGGTGGGAATCTGTTAAATAGGCCAAGGGAGAGTAGTCCATTGATAATATAAAATGGAATGAGTTTAAGGAGCTGGTTATAAAAAGTTTTTTCCCTCCGAATGAACTTGATAAAATTGGAGAGGAGTTTCAGCATTTGGAAGCTGTGGATAGGACACATCAAGAATATGCGACCAAGCTTGACGAGATGTCAAAACTTGTGCCACATCTAGTGACACCTGATACGACCAGGAGGATCAAACATTTTATTCGAGGTCTACCACTAATGGTACGCACCATAGACCATGAATGTAGCCTTGATGTTTAGTGCCATGATGTACTATGAAGTGGCAACTGAAGAAGCAAAAGCAAAGGCTGAGAAATCAGTAGAGTTAAAACCAATTGAGGTTAAAAGAAAGCATGAGGAGGTGTTGTACAGATTTAAGCCTGGAAACTTTAACAAATTCCCTTGGAGAGAATGAAACAATTGGGCAAGAGGTTCCCAAGAAGTAAGATGCAATAAATTCCAGAAACTGGGGCATATTGTCCAACTCTTAAGTGTTACAATTATAACGAGTTGGGACATATACATAGGAATTGTCCTAAACTGGTTCAACAGAAACCTAGAGGAGGGGCTAAAAGTACAGGCCGAGTGTTTGTGATTGGTGACGGAAAGAGGAATGCCAATGCCAAAGTAGTGGCTGGTACATTTCTAGTTAACAATAACTATGCTAGAATAATATTCGACACATGGGCGAATAGAAGTTTGTCTCGGATGCCTTTAGTTTATATTTAGGCATGAGACCTACACCACTTGTTTACGTAGGTGAGACGGCGAGCGGGGAACATATTATGATAACCGAATCGTATGTGAATTCCAAGATGACTCTAGGCGACGAGAATTCAGTGTTTGAATGAATGCCTATGAGTATGAACGAATACGATGTTATCCTAGGAATAGATTGGTTAAACCAATGCCATGCTCAGATCAATTGTGATCAGCGGACTATTAGGATATATAGGCCTAACAGAGAGTCTATGCTGATACCATATGATAGTGATGAAAATAAGATTGAAATTATTTCTGTAGCTAATGCTAAGAAATGGGTGAAAGCGAGATGTAGTGCATTCATAGTATATTTGATGCGTAGTGTTTTAATATATAAAAATATAATAAGTATATTTTTAGGATGATTTTATGAGATCAGGTTTTAAATTTATAAAATGATAATTACTTTAACTTAAAAACACACACAATAGGCAAGCGTACCTATCGCAGCGTAATATAGTTTAGGTAAGAACCAAGTATCGAACCAATGGACACGTTCGAATTCCAATACTCAACTTTTGTTAATTAACCGGTTTAATTAGTGAGTGAGTTTTATGTGCTTGTGGAACAAGAAAGTATATGACAGAAAAGTAAATGACGGTAAAGTAAAAAGCAGAAAAGTAAAAACGTGCGTGAAGTGTGTAACAGAAATGTAACGGAAAGAATAGTAAATAACTCGAAAGTAAATATGTTGGAAATAATCAGGTTACGAATAATATTGCTTTGGGTTTCGAATCCTCTTGGTACGTGATAATGTTAAGTTGACTAATCCAGTGATATGACTACTACAAATGTGTGACCCGAGTCACCGCTAGAGCCTCATCCTCACGACATTTGATTTGCAAATTTAAAAGCTTTAACAAGGGGTAGTGCCTCCCATTAAAGACAACAATTACCCTCAACCCATCGAATGGTGATCTCCGGGTTGGTTTAAGACATAGAACGTAAAATGCTTTGTATTAGAGTTAAATAGGTGATTATATCTTGCTCACCGGGAGGCGGTGTAACAATGGGACCAAGTATAAAGACGTACCGTTCCCAACATGAGTTCACCAATTCTTGGTTGCATAATAAGTTCATATAAAGACGTACGACCTTAATAGTGTTAACCAAGCCTTGGCTTATCAATCTCTACTTGTATAAAGGCGTACAAGCGTCAAGAGAAGTTAGATTAAAAAGGTTTTACACTTTAAAAATCAAGAACACTCACAAATATAAAGACGGATTTAGACAATAATAAAAGCCCACCAAAATGGTGGTTTTAAGGACGAATAGTTAAAGACATAAACACATCACTTGGATTAATACGTTAAACATTAACATGCACCAAACTTAATCTTCACCCTAGCAATACAAAGAGTCTAGCCACGAATGGCCATACTAACTAGCATAACGCTGAGTTTTGTAGGCTCCCCTATTGCGGAACAAGGAGGAAGAGCCCCTATACTCACTACTCTCAATTATGAAATAAGCTTTCTCTGGTGTGTTCTTAAGGTATGGATGGGTGTGTGGAATGAAGAACTCAAGCCATCTATTTATAGGCCTCAAAATGAGCAATGCACAGCCGTGCATTGGATTGCACGGGCGTGCAAACACCTCGGAAATCAAACAGGGTACAAAGGACGATGTACCGGAGCCTGGGGAGGCTGGATAGGAGTTGCACGACCGTGCATGGCATTGCACGGCCATGCAATGCCCTGCCAGCTCCCCTAGCTCGTCTTTTAGCTGCTGGTTTGACTATGTTGACCTGGTTTGACTTCTTGGGGGTCAATGCTCGGGTTTGGTCCTCCAAAAGCTTGATTTCTTCACGTTTTAAGCTGGTTTTTTATTTGTTTATCTTGGAGCACCGAATAACCTGCAATTATGAAATATTAACATTTTAAGTATCAATTGTAAGGTTATTAATCAATTAGTACCATATTATGGGGATTATTACGCATGCAAAATATGTATAATTTAGGACATATCAATATTCATTAGACAGTAAACCCGAACGACAAATTATGGATATTCTTGTAGTGTGCGATCACCTAGAAGTTTTTCGGGAAGAATTACCCGGTCTCCCACCAGATCGACAAATCAAATTTCAAATCAAGCTCATACCCTAGCTAAGCCAGTAGCTAGAGCACTGTATCATTTAGTACAGTCAGAATTGAAGGAATTGATGAAGCAAATTCAAGAATTGTTAGATAAAGGTTTTATACGTCAAAGCACTTCACTGTGGGGAGCACCTGTACTGTTTGTGAAGAAAAAATATGGGAGTATGCATATGTGTATAGATTACCGAGAACTGAATAAGCTCACTGTGAAAAACAAGTATCCATTTCCTAGAATAGATGACTTGTTTGATCAGTTGCAAGGAGCTAGTTATTTTTCGAAGATTGATCTTAGATCTTGATATCATCAGTTAAAGGTACAAGAAGAAGATGTACCTAAAACTGCCTTTAGAACTCGACATGGAGCTATGAATTCTTGGTTATGTCATTTGGTCTGAAAAATGCTCACGAGGAATTTATGGACCTGATGAACCGAGTCTGCAAACCATTCCTGGATAAATTCGCTATAGTGTTCATAAATGATATCCTCATCTACTATCGAACTCCTGAAGAGCATGCTAAACACCTTAAGATAATCTTGGAAACTCTTAGACAAGAGAAATTGTATGCATAGTTTTCCAAATACGAGTTTTAGAAATAAGAAGTACAGTTCCTCGGGTATGTCATAAATTAGCAGCAGGTGGATCCAATAAAAATTGAAGCTATCGTGAAATAGGAAACTCCTAAAACACCCACGGAGGTACAAAGTTATCTTGGTCTAGCCGGATACTACCAAAGGTTTTTACAAGACTTTTCCAAAATTGCTACTCCATTAATCGCCTTAACTCAAAAGGCAATGAAATTTGAATGGAGTCAGAAACAGAAGCGTTCAATACCTAAGCAGAAAGTTAGTAGTGCACCAATCTTAGCATTACCCGAAGGAAATGATGATTTTGTAATTTACTGTGACACTTTCCGAATTGGTCTGGGTTGCATGTTGTTGCAACAAGATAAGGCGATAGCCTATGCATAACGGCAACTTAAGATTCATGAGAAGAACTATACCACACACGACCTAGAACTTGGTGGCATAATGTTTGCTCTAAAGATTCGGAGACACTATCTGTATGGTACTAAGTGTGTGATATATTCAGACCATAAAAATCTCTGACATATATTCAATCAAAAGGAATTGAATATGAGAATGAGATGGATGGAACTCACCAATGACTATGACTGTGAAATCAAATACCATCACGGGAAAGCTAATGTCGTAGCAGATGCCCTAAGTCGGAAAGAGAGAATTAAACCAATTAAAATAAGAGCATTAAGATTAGAAATCAAGGTGGATTGGATGGATCAATGTAACATCCTGAAAATAATAAGAAAGGGAATAAAAGTTACGAACGAGGTTCGGGAATACACGAAAAGGATTTAAACGAGTAAGCGGGAAAGGCAACGGGGACTAAAGAGATCAAGGGGAAGGGAGGGGCTTAACCTAGCCGCCATCCCCTACCCATCCTCATTTCCCTTTCATTTGCGCAAAACTAGAGAGAGAGAGATTTGAGCTAGAGAGAGAAAGTTGTGGAAAAGAAGAACCGAGCCTCAAGTATCGTTCCTCATCACGTGGTGGAGCTTAGGATCAGATTCTCAAGCCCAGACAGGTAACAACTCTCGCTAGATTTGAGTTTTTCATTTATGTGGGTTTCGAGATTATTTTCATAAAAAATGTCGGGTTTTTATGCATGGAATGGAAAACCTACCTTGGATCTAGACTCACGGGATAGAAACAAAAGTTTCGAACGTAAAAAGTTCAAGTCTTGAACGTGGTCTGGCCGCCATCTTCATGTAGAAACCTAGGGTTTCTACTGAAGAAGATGATTAAGCGATATAACGCGGAATTTAGGTCCCAGATGAACATTCACGTTCAAAAACTTAATTTCACTATTTATATAAACATAAGATCAATAAAAGCTTCACAAAGTGTTTAACGGGTTTAAGACTAATAGATATACCAAAAGGCCCTACACAAAAGTATTCCTTTCTAAGAGTTAGTTTTGAAGTAAATAACTTCCAAAAGAAAGGTTGAGAATCCAATTGTCCATATTTGGCGAGACCAGAGATCATGACGGAGCTTTTCCTACATTCACAACATCAAAATGAACAAGGTTAGTAAAGATAATAAGTCCTTGAGACTCCTAACAAGTCCCCACAAGAACAACAAGCCAAAATCTCAAAAACGCACATATCCCGGCGTCTATCAGACCCATCTGGGCGTACCATACGCTAGTGGGCGTATGTGACGCCAGCATCAGGTCACAATGGCGAATTTTTAGTTTTCAGCTTTTGCAACTTTTCGTCGAGTGACCCGTTTGCATTTTCAAACTGATATGGTACATATCTATATATTAAACATCCATTTAGGTTGCCCAACATACTAACATGTAAGGATTTAGTATTTTGGGTACTCAAGCCCGAGTGCAATGACCCGTTTCCACTTATTTAGGATTAAACTCCCAATCTCATCTTTCTCAATTGTTTAAACGTATATTCAAACACTTCATAAAATTCAATTATAACATTGACAAGTAAATAATGTAACACAAAGATACTTAACACAATTTACATATCTAGTACTAAATAAGTGCCAAGCATTTACCTTTGGAGTTAACTCTTTCATTTCTGGTGGGGCTAACCGATAGGGTGCCCTGGTAATCGGTTTTGCTCCCGGAGTAAGTTCTATCCCAAATTCTACTTCCCTTTCGGGTGGAATCCCCGGTAATTCTTCCGGGAAAACATCCCCAAATTGATTCACAATCGAAACATCGTGCAATTTTACTACATCTCGACTTGAGTCCGTGACACAAGATAGAAACGCTTTACACCCATGAGCAACATACTTCATTGCTTGAAGATAGGAACATATCAAAATACCGCTAGTTCTCTCACCCCGAATATATTAAGGTCTTTCCTGACGGCGAAACTTGTTGAATCGCCTTAGGTCCACACAAAATGTTTGCCTTATATTTAGAAAGCTAGTCCATCCCGACAATTACATCAAACTCCCCCATTGTCATAGGAATGAGATCAATAGGGAAAGTTTCCCCTTCGACCTCTAATCTACACCCACAGTAAATATCAAATACTAGGAAACTCCTATCATTAGCCACCTCTATTTCTAACGGTTCCTCTAACCTTGAACATGGGAATGACGTATGATTAGCAAATTTTAAGGATACAAACGATCTACTAGCACCCGAATCAAATAAGGTAAGTCCAGGTAATGAATTAATCATAAAAATACCTGCAACGACTTCCAGGATTTTCTTTGCTTCCTCAGCCGTGATTTGACAGGCATGTCCCCTTGGCTTGGGGATCTCTACCTTCCTTCCTCCAGTTTCTCTACGTTTAAGATCAGGACAATCACCACGATGGTGGCCCGGTTTATAACAATGATAGCATAAGTTAATGGGGTTTGTGCATTGATGTGCAAAATGTCCCGTCTTCCCACATTTAAAACATTCCGAGGTTTTAAGCCGACATTCCCCAAAGTGTTCCTTCCCACAAGTTTGGCACTGTCGTGGATTAGGCTTTCCAACTGCTTTCTTTGACGGGCTAGAAAATTTAGCTTTCTTGGGACTTGTATCTACCTCTTCCCTCTTTCTTTTCTCACCCCGTTCTTCTTGTCTTTTCAATTCCAATTCCCTTTCTCGGCACTTGTTAATGAGTTGAATTAAAGTAATGCATTGAGAGGGTGAGACGAACTCTCGATAGTCAATAGATAGAACCGAGAAGAATCGATCCATCTTCATCTTTTCAGTTGCCACAAGATCCGGGCAAAACTGTGCCTTATCATAGAACTCGCATGCAATTTCATTGATAGACTCTCGTGTCTGCCTCATATGGAGAAATTCCTCAGTAATCTTATCCACTTCAGCCTGTGGACTGTGGTAATAAAGGAAAACCTCCATGAAATCCAACCAAGTCATCGTTTTGATGCCACCTTCACCCCTCCTCTCTTTTCGGATAACCTCTACCCAATCCTTTGCTCTTCCCCGAAGTAAGTTTATAGCAAACGTCACTTCATCCTCCTTTGACACATGGCTTGTTTCAAACGCCGACTCCATGTGTGAAATCCATCTCTGACTGAGCAAAGGGTTTACTTCACCATGGTATTCCTTGGGCTAATAAGCCTTGAAGTCCTTAAAAGTACATGGCTTCCTTTCAGTTTCCTTTCCTTTACCGTTTCAACCTTCATTCACGTTCCCTTCATCCTTATTAGTCATAGTTTTTTCATCCCTTTCAGCAAACGCTGCCTTAACCGCCCTTTCAATCTCGGCTAAAAAGATTGGCATTGTTTGTTCGAATGCCTTTGTCACCTGTTCAGATATTAGTTTTCCATTTTCCTCGTTATTAGCATTCCCATGGCGAGAGTGCACGAATTCATACGATTCTGACCTAGTATTTCCACCATCATCATTCCTTCTATCTCTATTCGAATTTTCTTCGTCAGTCATTCCTCGGCTGAGATTTAAAACATAAGGGTTTAGATAACTTTCATACATATGCTTAAAAACATTCTTCCCAATATTCACATTTAACATTTAACATTCATTCATGTATCCTTTCATACATATTCACATTTAACATTTAACATTCATTCATGTATCCTTTCATACATATTCACACTTAACATTTAACATTCATTCATGTATCCTTTCATAAATATTTACATTCACATTTAACAATTAACATTCATTCATGTATCCTTTCATACATATTCACATTCACATTTAACATTTAACATTCATTCACATATCCTTTCATACATATTCACGTTCACTTGATCGTTCATCGATGTTCATTATCATATGGTCATCATGAAGCAATTGCACATATTGCATTACGAATCATACTGGCCATGCATGATTAATAATGTAATATGCCCAATTACTTTCATTATCCCCATATAATAAATTATTTAACACTTTTCAACTCAATTACATCATATAAGACTCCGTGTCTCGGTCTCGTCACCATTGGATTCTCTTTACCCGACCTTATCAAGAGCATTATTGGTTCTAGTTTAGTGTCACACACACTAAATCCCTCAAACCATTGCTCTGATACCAAGTTGTAACACCCGTATTTGTAACCCAATTAAAACCTTTTAAATAACGCAGAATTTAGGTCCCAGATGAACATTCACGTTCAAAAACTTAATTTCACTATTTATATAAACATAAGATCAACAAAAGCTTCACAGAGGAAAGTGTTTAACGGGTTTAAGACTAATAGATATACCAAAAGGCCCTATACAAAAGTATTCCTTTCTAAGAGTTTGTTTTGAAGTAAACAACTTCCAAAAGAAAGGTTGAGAATCCAATTGTCCATATTTGGCAAGACCCGAGATCATGACGGAGCTTTTCCTACATTCACAACATCAAAATGAACAAGGTTAGTAAAGATAATAAGTCCTTGAGACTCCTAACAAGTCCCCACAAGAACAACAAGCCAAAATCTCAAAAACACATTTCCCGACGTCTATCAGACCCATCTGGGCGTACCATGGCATATGGTACGCCAGTTGGGCGTACGAGACGCCAGCATCAGGTCACAGTGGCCAATTTTTAGTTTTTCAGCTTTTGCAACTTTCCGTCGAGTGACCCGTTTGCATTCTCAAACTTATATGGTACATATCTATATATTAAACATCCATTTAGGTTGCCCAACATGCTAACATTTAAGGATTTAGTATTTTGGGTACTCAAGCCCGAGTGCAATGACCCGTTTCCACTTATTTAGGATTAAACTCCCAATCTCATATTTCTCAATTGTTTAAGCGTATATTCAACCACTTCATACAATTCAATTAAAACATTGACAAGTAAATAATGTAACACAAAGATACTTAACACAATTTACATATCTAGTACTAAATAAGTGCCAAGCACTTACCTTTGGAGTTAGATGCTCCCGGTTGCTCCTCGGCTTTGACCAATCGATTACCTAAATAATTCACACTTAGTTTAGTAATCTATGATCTTGTTAAACACCAATTTAGGTACTTACATCCTCCCAAGACCTTATTCACTTCCCTTCACAACAAGACTTGATTAACCAAGCCATACATCATCTTTTAATCATACAAAACCAAACTTTACCCATTTGACCCGTTAAGGTTTTCACCCAACATTCTCTATTTCTATGCAAATCAAGATTCACCAAAAGCCAAAATATTTTTACATGCAATTGTGTTTATCTAACCTTACAAACATTAAAAAATAATAAACTACACAATCAAACATCCCAGATTCAAAACCCTCAATTTTGGGATTATCAAACTTGTAATTAAATGAGATTAACTTGAATTTGTTGTTCATCTAGCTTTAGTAATACTAGAATAATCACCCTTACCAATAATTTACTCAATACAACCCTCAATTTTAGATTATTAAAGTTAATCTATCAACACTTTACTAAACCAAGAATCCATGGTGAATTAAAGAGAAAGAAGATACTCACTTGATGATTAGAAAGAGTTGTGTAAGCCAAATCTTCCAAATCAACCATGCAATCTTATCAATTGATGTTCTTGACCAATTTTTGCTCCTCTTCCCTTCTTTTCTCTTAACCACGACACACACACACACCTCCCTGGTGTATTAGTCGACATATTAGATTAAAACCAAATCAAGAATTGGCTAATTATAATTCTAGTCCTTCTCTTTTCTAAATTACCCTTTCCATTCCAAACTTAGGTTATTTAATGAATTCAATAAATCCATCTACTTTCATTTTATTTTAAAACACCCCCTTAATAATATAATAAACATATTGTAAGATAAACTCAAAAATTGGTTCGTTACACAAAGTATAGTATTTATAAAAATGTTATTTTTATAAAGTGAATTTAAAGTTATGGTTTTAAAAAAATGTTATTTTTATAAAAAAGAAAGTAAAGAGTTAAAGCAAAGAATGTAAAGGAGCTGCACTTCGGTGTAGCTTGACAGTGACATTGACAGATGCAATATTATATGCTTTGTGTTTCAATGGAATTTTATTATGTGACGTAGTATAATTTCATAGTAGTTGCAAATTAAAAAGTCCTGCAGGCAAGCAAAGTAGAAGTCTCACCCCGAGGTGTGAGCAGTCAAAGTAGAAAGCCTCACCCTGAGGTGTGAGCAGGAAAAAGAGTCTTACACTTTGGTGTAAGCGAGAAATTCCTGCCCTGAGGTGTGGGCACAACAAAGTAAAAGTCTTACCCTGAGTTGTAAGCGAGAAAAAGGGATCTTGTCCTCGGACATTGTGTCACACCCCTAGCGGAGGAAACACGGGAGTGCAACGAAATTGAATAAAAGAACACAAGGAAATAAAGAAGATTACTATTAAATTCCATAGAGTTAAAATCTCATTACATAAATCTCAACTTAAACCAACCAAATAAGATGTTCAAAAGACAAAACAACTTATAACAGAATTTCTTCATTTAACATCTAGGCAAATCCTATGTGATCCTTTGCTTGACCTATCATGAGTTTAATCATCTGAAACATATACGAAAAACAAGTGTCAACTAAAAATAGTTGGTGAGAAATCACAGGTTTAATAAAATCATAAGTTTGGCAAAAGTAACAATTGACAATTCAAGATCATCATATAGCACATAAATAAAACAAACACATGATTAGCAAATCCAACCTAAAATGATGAATAACGAATAAGTGGTACAACTCGCAAGTTGCACTAATAACGAATAATATGTCCAACCAAAAGTTGTCCATAAAGTATGATGCGGTTTCCATCCTATGGCCCATATCTGTACTACCGTTGGCTTGAAAGCTTCAAGTTAAGGATTTGCAAGTTTAACGTTTATCATGTTGTGTTCATTTATTCACATACATATAAGATTCACTTGTTTTAGAATTGTTTGAAAAGAACGTGTTTTAATGCGTGCCAACGCGTACATGTTCCCCCCAAAATGATTTGAATAAAGTGGGGGCTATGAAGCCTCACCTTGATAACTGGGAGCGATAAGAGACTGGCACAAATAGACGAGGTGAATCACGGACCACCCCCTAAACAAATGAATAAAATAGTTTTAGGGTAGGTTCAATGGTTACGAGTATTAGATAGGCGGTTCGGGTTATAAGGTTAAGAATTAGTTGCAAAAGTAGAGTTTTAGTTGTTTTACTGATATGGACAACAAAGTAGCTGAAAAGAAACGGGCTTGTTAAAAATATCAAATGACGTCCGAAAATTATGAAATTTAACATGTGATTAGTTTAAGTCATTCCGAACAAGTTTCGTTTAGAAAGTTTTTCCATTTGAGACTCGGATCATAGCCAAATAGTCCAACAAGACAGAAGGTACTGGAAAAGGTTTCTGTCCCGTTTTGGCGACTACGGAGTCATACGTTTGAATTAGAAAACGAGCCAATTATGGCTTGAAATAAAATTCGACGAACTACATCTTGGAATTTGAGTTTGCTCAGTTTCATTTAATTATGGTGAAGTTATGCTTAGTTAAAGTTAGCACAGTTTCTATCCACAATCAACGGTTGCACTTAAGTAGACCGTTTAGGGTTTTAATTTTACCGAACGCGTAAATAAAAAATTAGAAGAATGTTATTATATCATTATATTACATAATATAATCATATTAGGTTAGAAAAAATGTCCCGTGTCACTGGTCTAGCCATGATATTCACAGAAGCGTTTTGGAGAATCACAGAATGCAATCGGCATAGCCGACACGAGCAAGCGGATTCTATATTAAATTAGCGTGTGAGTTCATATAAGTGATAATACATAATTATTAACATGTTTTAATTTATCAAGAACATACTAAAGCATCGACAGAGCCACTTTTGCAATAGTTGTCTTGAGGATTCACAGAATGCGACGGCATAGCCGCCATTGCAAACGAGATCCTTTGTTTGAATGTTGGTGATGTTAGCTTGATTTCTTGGTTTAGTTAAGATTATTAGAGGGTTTTTAGGGCTAAGGTTTCACATGATCAAGTGATCATGGATAGAAAATAGAAAAATATTGAGGGGATGAAGAAAGAATGAATTAAAAGACGGTATTGAACTTCAGAGGGTTACTTACTTGTTTGATCTTCAACTCTTGGAATCCTCTAGGGATTTATGAAATATTCAAAAGGGGATGCAGGTATTTCATAAATTATAAAGGTTTGGGAGTGTTTGAGGAAGAATTAGCAAAGAAATCAAGTTCCTAAGCCTCCTATTTATACTAATGGGTGAAGGGGTGTAAAAATGGAATGTGTTGGAAAGGAATTTAGGGTTTTTAGGGTGTGTAAAGGGGGGTGGCTGAAATTTCTTGGCCTTGTGGCCTTTTGGGCTGCAAAATTCTTACATGGGTCATGGGTGGCCTTTGACCTATGGTTGATCCAACGGTTTGGTTTCGCGGTTTTTGATCGTTTTTTTGAATTTCAGGATTTATTTAAGGAAAGTTTTGCAAACAAAATTTTTTTAATTAATGAAATGAATATGTTAAACATTTAAAACATAAATTAATGTCATGTTAGACGAATTTTTCGGGTGTGGACGGTACGTAGCTAATGACGGTTTAAAAGGCGAACGATCTCACGAAAGTACTAACTAACGTACTAGGGCATCAATTTGAATTATGTGAACTTGAATGTGTTAAATAACTATGTTAGGCACATATGGTTGATAAATTGCCTTTGAGTTAGTAGTCAGTGAGTTTTCGTGTAAGTAAAGTAGTTATTAAACGGTTTAACGGTCCAAGTTGCAATTTAAGGCAATTCCAAGCGTTGCAGTCAACATGTGACCATGTAATAAGTATAATGTGAATGAAATATGTATGTTTCAAGTATGATGTGAACACGAGCTATGATGAGGGTTTCAAGCTTCATTGATTCACAAATATGGTAAGCGTTACAAGTACGCGAAAAGCAGAAATGTTACACATTGATCCATATGTGATAGCTAAAGTATGTTATAGTCATTTGTCCTTTACGAGTGAAAAGCAAAGTTGAAGGAGTAAAGGACACCTTAACCGATTTCCTTAAAAGTGAACTTTTAAATGAAAGATAGAAACGGAACGATTTTATTAATTGTAACGTTGTAAAGTTTTAAAGTAAAGGTAGAAAGCTTATTTTATTTTCATAAATCTAGCTATTTAAAGAGTGTTTACAGATTAAAGTAAAGATAGAACTCACCGCTGACTTTTAGTATGCATGACAGGTAGTAAAGGCAAAGCAAAAGTAAAGTAGAGAAGCCGTGAGGGCTTGATAGCATGGACATCGGGTTATGCGCTGAAGGTTGACATTTCCATTTCTAGATAGTTTATGGTTGGACAATGATTTATGTTTCGGGTTGTGAGTGTTTTTGAATTAAAGACTTCCGCTGTAATAAATTCTGAATTTCGTTTAAGAACTATGTTTGTCATGTTTTGTGCCAACTATGAGATGTACCCGGTTTGGGGCGTTTCAATCAAATCAAAGAAACTCAAATCTAGGCATTGAAAGACGACAACATTAAGAAAGAACGCACATGTGGTAAAGAAAAGCTACTAACCAAAGGCGATGACAGAATCCTAAAATTTGGGAATAGAACTTGGATTCCTAAACTAGGAGATATCCAAACGAAAGTGATGGATGAAGCTCATAAATCAAAGTACTCGATACATCCAAGAGCAGATAAAATGTACAAAGGCTAAAAGAATCGTTACCGGTGGCCGAACATAAAGAGATCAGTAACCCAGTACATAGAGAAATGTATGACTTGTCTTCAAGTCAAGATCGAACATCAGAAACCCGCAGGTCAACTACAACAGTTGGAGATACCTGTATGGAAGTGGGATAGAATTACAATGGACTTTGTCACAAAATTGCTGAAAACTCAGAAAGGGCATGATGCTATTTGGGTTGGGTCGATAGACTTACCAAATCGGCACATTTTATTCCCATTAATGAGAACTATTCAATGGATAAGCTAGCAAGATTATATATCAATGAGATCGTGAGCCGCCATTGCATACCACTATCTATTATCTTTGATAGAGATAGTCGATTCACATCCAGATTCTAGACTAGTTTCCGGAAGGAATTGGGAACTCAGATCAACATAAGTACAACATATCACCCTCAAACTGACGGACAAAGTGAAAGGACAATCCAGATATGCTAAGAGCATGTGCAATTGATTTCAGAGGTAGTTGGGATAATCATCTACCACTAATCGAGTTTTCTGCAATAAGAGATACAATTCAAGTATAAAAGCTACGCCATTCGAGGTTTTATATGGTAGGAAATGTAGAACTCCAGTCTGTTGGACTGAAGTCAGAGATAGTCAGTTGCAGAAATCTTATAGGAAACAACTGATGAGATAGTTTAGATTAAACAACGACGGAAAATTGCCCAAGATTGACAAAAGAGCTATGCGGATAGACAACGAAGACATTTAGAATTTCAAGTTGGAAATTATGTTATGTTAAATGTTTCTCCATGGAAAGGTGTTGTAAGATTCAGAAAACGTGGAAGTTAGGGCCGAGATATATTGGACCTTACAAGATCACGGCAAGAGTCAGGGCAGTGGCATACAAACTAGAATTACCTAAAGTATTGCAAGGTAACCATGACACTTTTCACGTGTCTTGTTTACACAAATGCTTAGCAGATCTAACTCAGACAATCACTTTATAAGATGTGCATATTGATGATAAACTCAATTTCACCTAGCAACCTATTAAGATCTAAGAAAGAAGAAAATACCAATGGTATTAGTTCAATGGCAGGGTCGGAAGGGTGCCGACCAAACTTGGGAATTAACTAAACAAATGAAAGCTAAGTATCCCCATTTGTTTAAGTGATACAGAATTTCGAGGACGAAATTTCTTAAAGGAGGGGAGAATTGTAACACCTCAAAAATTTCCAAGGAAATAAAAACTAAAGTTGCCAATACATTAAAGTTGAGGGGCTAACAGGAGAATATTTCAAAGTACATGGACCAAAAAAAAATTCTAAAAATCGGACCGTAGCGGACCGCTACCAAGGGGCATAACGGTCCACTAAGACTTCTTGTATACTTAAGTCCGTAAGCTAGGTCCACTAGCGAGGAAAGGAGAGGGTGGCGAACTGCTACCTACCCGATGACGGTCCGCTACGTAGGGCGGAATGCACTAATCTGGACACGCCACGTGTCTGATGACTAACGGACGAAAAACGACGCGTGTAACCTTACGGCGGACCATCACCATAACCTTAACGGTCCACTAAGCCATTTGTGTCCACAACGGACCGCCAGGAACACAATAACGGTCCGCTACGTGGAGCACACGCACCTTATCCGGAAAAGAGGCGATGGCGGACCGCCACCACCCTGGTTAGTGGTCCGCTACGGGGCTATATTCAGCCTATAAATAGAAAACCAAAGCTCATTCTTTGTCACAAGATTGCATACACCAACACCTTTAGAAACACACTAGCACTCTGATTAGCCACTTATCTTGAGCTCCCGGACCGCATCGGAAAGTCCGATTTCTCACAAAACGTCGCAAACTACCGTAGATAGTGCCAAGGTAAGATTTCCGAGTATCCCGAGGGTCCTTTATGTAAAGCTAAGATATGGGTACTGATTTTAATAATGTGGGTATAGTCAAGGGTATACCTGAGGTATTGGTTTTTTTAGTAAATCAAGAGGAAGTGCTTTGAGGTGAGTTCCTCTAAACTGTACTCTATGAAAATGTTGTTTTGAAATGATTTTATGGTGAGATCCATTTGATATCCTATGTATATATACGTGTAAATAGCGCTTATTACGGCTGATGTGGGTGGGGCTGACGGGCGAGACTGATCCTCTCGTTATGGCCGGCCTTGTGTAGCCGGTAGCCGGCAAGTCGCTAGTATATATATATATATATATATATATATATATATATATGTATATATATATAATAAAAGCTCAGAGTCTAGTTAGAGACTACTATAAGGGGATTAGGATGGATTGTTGTTAGACCCAGACCCGAGTAAAGATGAGGTCGTGGGGTGTTTTGTATTATGGATACAAATTGTGAAAACATGGTTTTATTTATGAACTCACCAACTTTATGCTGGTCCAAATATTTTAAAATGTTTTTGAGCACCGGTGACCACTAGCTAGAGGCTTGTAGCTTGGCATTCCAGGACATTCCATGTGGTGTACATATGGATGTTTTGATAGATTGACTGAAGGCAGGTTATGGGAACCATAAGGCTTGTGTTTGTGGCAAGTTAATGGAACCATAAAGCCAGTGTTATAGGTTCATATTAGGAACAATGTTTTGTATTTCAGTCAGATCTGGTTTGTAAACAATATTATTATAATAAAAGTTTAAGGTTTTAGTCTTCCGCTGTGTGTTTCTATATCAACGTCACTATAACCGGTATCTAGGAACTGGGGTGTGACAGTATACGCCACGTATAGATCTATACGCGACATATAGGGTATGATGTACATTCTGCAAGACCCGTCAATCACACCACTATATGCCAAGTATAGCCCTATACGTGACGTACAAGGCTGTGATTGATGGTTCTTGCAGAAGATGTCTGTTTTTGGAAATTGTGAAAGTTATACATCCCGTATAGAGTTATATGAGCCGTATGAGGGGTGTCAAAATATGGAATTGGGTGTTCGAATATTAGGACCCTATTTAAACAGAAGGTTTGATTTTTTTTAAATATTTTAATAATACAATTTTTTTGAACATATTTTTTTATTATAATTCTTAAAATATAATGTTTTATGAAATTCTGAATATACCATTGTGACGTGTTTATTTTAATTTTATTCAAAATCACAAAATCAGATTATTCCCCATGCAAGAAAACCAAGAAACGATGATAGATGCGATAAATCGAAAACATGCAATTGTTCATAAATCAAACACACAATTGAATTCAAAGAACTTAAGAGGTTCACAAAACTTCAATCCAAACTGATTATCCACTAAAATCATACGAATACATGTATAAATCGTTCACCCGGAGAGATCACGGAGAGCTTAGCCGCTCATAATTGTAGCAAACATCTCAATAATCAATCTAGAACTTACAAACATGAAGAATTAAGAACAATTAAGCCAAGAATACTGAAAATCGCCCCTAGGAACTTCTAAAACGGCTGAAGGAAGAGATAATCCGAGAATGGGAGTCACAATGGATTTATAATTGGAATTAGGTTTAATTTGCCGTAATAACAATTCTTCGCGTGTCGCGAAGATCTCTGGCCAACCCTTCGTGTGGCGCGAAGGCCAAATTAGTCGGGTGGGCTTTTCTTCTTTATCACGTGTCGCGAACAACACTCCTCTGGCGCGAAGATCCCACTTTTCAGGAAATTGACTTTAAAGCTTTGACTTTGACTTTCTTTGATTTCCCAGGCTTTATACCTTCTTTATTCTCTTCGTATACTTCCACTCTTTAGGCACATTTATCCTGTAACACATCAAACTACAAGACACACATAAAACTGACTCGAAAAACAAAACTAAACTACTAAAACGTACAAAAACCGACATTTATACACGAGATATTTGACCCTACATCAATATGATGTTTATTAAAATTCTGAATAGCGTTGTGACGTACTAACTTGTATATACGTTTTAATATAAATTTTATGTAAAGTTGGTTCGTTTTCCATGCTTTTATTCTGTGAAATTACATATTCAACATTTTGGTTACATGAGGTGACTTATGTGTAATTAAACCTAATACTTATTTAATTTTTTTTATTTTGTAATATACGTTTTCGCCGCTGGTGAAAACTTACTAGTTATTATTATTAGTGTAACAATTAGTAAGCTAACAATAACAATTAGAGCATGTCCAATGGTGGATGGGCAAACACAATCAAACGTGCCACATCATATTTCCAACACTACATCCTTTTTCAAACACCCATATATTTTCATATCATTACCTACTTTTAAATTTACTTTCTATATACCAAATTACATTTTTTTATAATAATCTTATATTTTATATTTCGTATTATTTAAAATAATATAATATACGTAAAATTAAAAATAAACTAAAAACTAAAAATTACATAAACTAAAAATTAAAAATTAAATAACCTAAAAATTAGAAATTACATAAACTAAAAATAAAAAATTACATAAACTAAAAATTAGAAATTACATGAACTAAAAATTAGAAATTACATAAACTAAAAACTAAAGATGCTCGATTGAATCAAACGAGCAGTCTGAATCCGTTGGACACTCGTCTTCCCATGGATCATGGTTCCTGGAACGCTCGTCATTTGTTTCCTTGTCTAGGGAATTAGGTACGTATTCCTATCTGGGGTCATTGACGTACCCTTCCCCTGAATTGGGGACATACCCCTCATCTGAATTAGGGACGTACCCCTCATCTGAATTAGGTACGTATTCCTCTCTAGGGTCAGTGACGTACCCTTCCTCTGAATTGGGGATGTACCCCTCATCTGAAGTGGGGACGTGCTCGTCCCCAATTTGTAGCTGGATAAAGGCTTAATCGAATGCCCAGTTTTACTCTTCATCCGTCCATGTCAATGGTTCATCATCCGGAGGAGAAGGGTTTGCAGGATGTACAGGTTCTACCGGAGGCGAAGAGTTTGTAGGAAATGGCTACCCTCCACCCATATTTGAGAAGTAAAACTATAAACTTTGGAGTGGAAATTGAAGGTTGAGAAGTGAAAATGTGGGTTGGAATACGTTATGAATTTATATCTGATAGAATATAGCCGTTAAAAACTAGCCGTTGGAAACTAGCCGTTGGAAGATTATAATAATTTAAAATGCATATTTTAAAAATTATTTTAATAAAAAGATTATAATATAATTTTGTAACATCCCGTATTTCGAAAGCGATAGAACGAGCACAGAATTACATGAAAATAAGGAAAAAGGAAACGAGATGGACCGGGTCACTAGGTGGGCCGAGCAGAAGGTGATGATGGACCTTAAGACCCTAAACCTCCTTTCACCCACCTCATTTTCTCACTTCATCTTCCCTACTTTCTAGAGAGAGAAACACCTAGAGAGAAAGTGTCGGTTTTACCCCAAGATCGATCCATTCTTCTTCTCCGGTGATTATACGAAGCTTTGCTGAAGAAACGAGCCGATTAGAGGTAATAAACCTTGTCCAGATCTGAGATTTTGTTGAAAATGAGTTTTTAGGGTTTTTATGAGTTTTCTTCAAAAAGTTCAGATTTTTACATGTGTTTATGATTAAAAACCATAGATCTAGCTTCATGGTTAAGATTAGAACGTTTTGGAACCTAAAAGTTATGATTTTTGACTGAAAACGGGCCTGCATGGGATTTTTGTTCTTGGGCCGACACTCGAGTGTTGCCACCTGCAAAGTAGCGACACTCGACAGGGATGAAGACATTGAAAGTGTCGACCCTCAGAGTGTAGTGTCGACCCTCAGCGGGCGTTTGGTTCGCAATTTTTTTTTAAAGGAATTATAATGTTTCGATTGAATTGGAATTAATTCCGTTGATAAATGATAACTCATTTGGTTGACAAATTTGTTAAAGTAATTAGAATGTAAAAAAACTGAAATGACAAAATTGCCCCACCCCATTTTCAACTAACATGCTAGCCCTTCTATAGTTCTATATCAAAACTTTCATCCCACAATGGTCAATTCATAACTAGTTTTTTGTTGTTTCCATATTTAGTCCTTCGTATTCACATTCAAGAGCACAACAAAATCAATTTCATGTTAGAATTTCTTGTTCGATTAGGACCGAACCTTCAACAAAACTTGAAATTTAATATCTGAAGCTTCAATGGCGCATAACAATTTCTGTTCCATTTCGTTGAACAACACTTCAAAATCGATTTCAATATAAAATTTCTTGTTCATCGCCGCTCCAAACAGTACGAAAATTATCAGCTTGTCGAAAGATTGCGATGAGTCTCGACGCCAAGCAGTTCGAAATCGATTTTATGTTAGCAATTCGAAAAGTATCGATTTTATGTTAGCAATTCGAAAAGTCTCTGCTCCAAACTGTTCGAAATCGATTTCAGGCTAGTTCGCAGGTTAAAATCACAAGTTCTGGGTCTTAGTTTTTATCTATAAATTCTTGTTACTGTGTTTTTTTTTATTATGGTTCTTATTTCTGTGTTTCCGTCCAATTCCAAAATACATGTTCGTCGCCCTTTATTGGTTTCATCTTCATGTGTGGTTTTTGTTCCATATAACAATTGGATGATTTTTTTATGTAGTTTATGATGAAGAGGAAAGAGATGAATTTTAATTAGATTTGTGTTCAAATGATAGAATTTAGCATAAGGTAGAAGCATACGAAGAGGATGGGTAGGAAAAATTATGGGCTTTTAGGTAATGTTTCAACATTCCTATGGAATGTTTACAATTCCTTCACTAGTGTGAAGGAAAGTTAAATTACATTGATCGAGGGAAAGTTTTCCAATTCCAATTCCTTACATGGTCAACCAAACACGATTTTGAATGGAATTAAATCCAATTCTAAGTCTAATTCCAAAGAATTCCGCGAACCAAACGCGCCCTCAGAGTTTTGACCCTCAGAGTGTCGACCATCGGTGTGTCGACCCTCTGTGTGTCGACCCTCAATGTGTTGACCCTCGGTGTGTCGACCCTCATAGTGTCAACCCTCCTATAGCACGTCACAAAGTCCTGAACGCAAGTTCAGGCAACACTATGGTGTGTCTGGTCGACACTGTCAGGTGACACTATAGAGTGACTGGTCGACACTATCAGGTGACATTATAGAGTGTCAGCCGACACTAGCAAAGTTGAACCAATTTCAGGTATTGTATTTGTACAGACCACGTAGCACTAGTGTAGCCCAAAGCTTTTTAGTTTCTGTAGTAGACCGTATACCATGTGAGTTCTAATCCCCTTTCCTGCCTACTTTTGGGGTGATGTGCATACTTAGAGAAAAATGTTTATTATATATTTTATATTAATAAACGATGGTGAAAGTCGTGATTTATAGAAAAGTTTAAAAGTGGCAAAAGAAAGTTTTTATGAATGATGTTTATGAAATGTATACGAATACTAAAGATGTTTTTAAAAGAACGAAGGTAAAGTTTTAAAGAAAGTCATTTCATTAACAAAGAAAGTAAAGATAAAGTTTCCTTCGAAAATAAGTACCAAGTTAAGTTACGGTTCCTTCGGGGACAAATGTTACTATGTACAGAAAGTCAGGTATGGGCTATGTCCCCTTCTATAAGAGCATTTACGGTGCGCTAATGGTTGATCAACCGGTTCTCAGTGACAAGGAGTAACGACGGTTACTCACAAGGGCTTTGTGCTAAGTTGTTGTCCTAGAGGTAAAGATCCTTAAGCGACAAGAGGTTATCCTAGAGGTAAAGAGACTTTGGTGACATGTTGTCCTCCTAGAGGTAAAGAGCCTTAGGAGACATAGTGAGTAGTGAATCCTAGAGGTAAAGAGCCTTATTATACACTGCAGATACGAATGGAATTGATGGTATGGGGACAACGTCCTGACCCGAGTCAGGACAGTTACAAAAAGTTACGGTGATGTATCGTGTAAACTTCCCTTATTCGTCGACCAGTGGACTTGAGCCATTGGGATGATATGGAAAGGAATGGAAAAGTTAAAAATAAGTTTTCAGTTAAAATAATGTGTGTATGACTTAAAGGATACTATATGTTAAGTTTTTGCCGCATTGGCAGTAAAGACATGTTCAAGTAAAACCTTCTTCTTTTAATATATGTATTAATGTTTTATATAAGCGTTAGAATTCACTTAGCGTTGCTGATTTTTAGTATGCACATCAGTTAAGTGTAGGTGACTGTAGATGGATGTGGATGCTTGGCTTGAGGAGAGGAGTTAAGTTTATGTTGTTTTATGACAACTTTAAATTCATACCAAACAAGTTATGTTTAAGACATGTTATGTATTCCGCTGCTTATGTTAAAGTTCTAATTGTTTCCGCTGCGATTTGAGAATATATTATGTTTATGAGTTATTTGTTGATAAGTAAATCCAATAAGTAAGCACTACCGGGTTTGGGGCCTTACAAATTTAAAATGTATATTTTAAAAATTATTTAAAAAACAAAAGAAAAATTAAATTGAATGGATGGGGTCCATAATTTAAATAAAATTATTTAAATAAACATTTAAAATTAACAATTAAAATAAAAAATACATGTTTATTGGATGGGGCCCACCTCCTTGCCTTCACCACCATCCGGATTTCCGGATCACCACCCCACGGGATACGTCCGAACACCCACCTTCAACGGCTCGCGTCCGCCTCCATATCCGGTTGCAACAAGACACACTCTCTAACCTTGCGTTGGAGGTGCTCTAATAAAAATATAATAGTAATAATAAAAATAATATTAATTATAATAATAATAAAAATTAATAATATTAAAGAAAACAATAATAACAAAACTAGGGTTTCTTGATGGGGAAGACGACGAGGGAAACTAGCCAAGCGAAAGTATCAAGAGGAGAAACTGTCCTAGTTTCGTTTGGGCCTAGTTTTGCTGCGATCATAGATTCGTTTCAGCATAGTTTCGCTGGACCTTATTTTCGGTTAGCCACAAGAAGCGAAACTATCTTAGTTTCGCTTAAACAATTAGAAGGTAAAGAATTAATGTTTTATTAATCATGAATCCAGATTTGTGAGTGAAGCCTATGGACCAGGTGATAATACCTACAAGATAGCTTTACATGTGAGTTTCTATTGCCTATTTTCTTTTTTAGTTTTGGGATAAAATGCATGCTTCTTTTAAATGAAATGAAAGAATTATGTTTTACCTAATGTACATGACACTTATGTGTTATTTACCTTAGTTTATATTATATGTAATTGTCATTATCTGTATTATTGTTTTCACTGCGTGAATGCGTCTCTATGTGCGCATGTTTATTTGTGCATAAATGCACGGGGTGAATGAAAGGAAGAAATGAATGAACAGAAAGTCTTGTGCAAGCAACAAAGGAGTCTTGTCTTTAGACAAGCAACAAATAAGTCTTGTCT
This sequence comes from Smallanthus sonchifolius, assembly GCA_023525975.1. NCBI lineage: Eukaryota > Viridiplantae > Streptophyta > Magnoliopsida > Asterales > Asteraceae > Smallanthus > Smallanthus sonchifolius. Next base: position 77,342,421 of record CM042033.1, read on the forward strand.
TCGTGACAAGCAACAAAGGAGTCTTGCATTCGTGCAAGCATAACGGGCCAAGGTTCTGGGACTTGGATCGGTTAAGACCCAATGATATCATTGGAGTGCTTGTTCACTCAATGATAAAGAACGAATGAATGAATGAATGAAAAAGGGCTAGCATGGATGTTATATGAATGTGAACGTTTTGAAAAGAAAAGTAGCATGAATGTTTTAAATGTTTTAACGAATGAATGGATTCCCCCTTTGGGAATTAGAATGTTTAAATGAAAGAAAACGTTTTGAGAAACAAGATTTTACTATTTTATACTTAAGTTGTTTTAAAAGAAATGTTAAAATATATTATTATTATTAAAGTAAAATAGAACTCACCCGATATATCTGATTTTTAGGATGCATTTTAGGTTAGTTAAGGAAAGGAAACAATGAAGGAGCCGTGAGGGCTTTAAATGCATGGACGATCCGAGTGACTTCTGCAGAGACTGACATTCCCTACTTTGATTGTTGAACTATTTAATGTTTTTAATTAGTATGGATAATTGTAATGTTTTAAGACTTTTGCTATAATGTTTGAATGATTTACGGTTTAAGAACTATGAATTAATGTTTTGTGTCAACTTTGAGACTACCCGGTTTAGGGGTGTTTCACTAAATAAATAAATAAATATGTTAAATTATTTGATTTTATTAAAAAATTTCACAAAATTTCTAACGAGAGTTTTTTCGACAATCTTTTTGTCACAAATATGTCGGAAATCATTGTTTCCGACGCATTTGCGACGCAAAAGTGCGTAGCATCCTCGTTTTTTTAGTTGTTGTATATGTAAATCCAGGCACCGGCGATTAGGGTTCAGTCCGGTGGATAGATTACACAAGCTCCAATGCACTTCTCCTGATTCCGATGGTATCCTGCACAATGAACAACGCGTTAGGAAGTTACAGGGAGGGGATAATCCCTGTATCCCGGTGTGAGAATAAGTATCTCCGGAGTAATGAAGTGTAAGTAAGAGTATCGAGGAAACAGATGGATCATACCTGAGAGATGATTTGCTATTTATAGCGGAGAGGGATACCATGATGTCGCATTCACAAAGATGACCTGGCGCGAGTGTTATTGGTGGAGGGGTCATTTTCAAGAATATCATTTTGGTCTCCTAACTGATAACCGTTTGTGGAGGTTTTGTCCTATATGGCAGCCCCCCCGTTGCACAGTGATGTCTCCTCTCGCACGACACTCTCAGACCATTCTGTGGGATATCCTTCCGTACGCGTAGGTGTCTCTGTCCTCTTGTACAGTACTGCCAGAGACGAGTTTCTTTCGCTGCAAGTAACGCTCCGCGGGGCAGATAACCTTCCTCCGCGGGGGGCCTTACGTCTTCAAGTCCCCCCAGTCCAAAGTTATGTGTAAGTATTTGCGCATGGCTTTGGACTTGAATAATGTCCCAATCTCTTCGCGCGCTACTTCAGGCTTGTAAAATTTTGAATTTCTACGCGCCCGCTATAAGATGAGGTACTTGGTGGCTGATGGGACGTTTGACTTTATCGGTTGACGCAGGTTAGCGGGAGTCATCATTACTCTCCCTTTTGCAGGCATATGGGACCCGCCCGTGTACTTTTTGTCTGGCGTTTACTATTCCCGTGTGACGTGTCGCTCTACAATCAGACCCGGCCCCACGCATTGCACGCCTTTTCACACCCTCCTGTGTGGTATATATTGTGAAAATGACAATTGAAAGATACATACAAACCATAAAATAACAGAGAGGTCATATCGTTGTGAAAACTAGAGAGGTGTCGTGAGTATATATAGTGGACACTTACGAAGGTGTCGCTATTCTATTAAGACAAATATCTCATTTGAATCTTATCTTCATAAATTTCGATGATGTGGTCTCCAAAATTGAAGTCAACTAACAACGAGTAAAACACTTGAAACGAAATCTTATCTGGAATCCTATCATTAAAATCCATCGTTAATTACCGACGACTGTAAAGAAAATATTTTGTTTGTTTATCTTTTCCTACCACTCGGTGATCGCACAGAACAACGACATAGTTTAAAGTTCTATTTTTTTTTTTAATTTTGATGGGTCCGTCAACGATCTACGACTCATTAGCCACTAATGTTTAAAAACATATACTTTTGTTCTGGAAATTGACATATCCTTTCGAGATCACCCACGAATCTCCTTCCATCGGTAGTATTTTCATCGTTGAAAGCTAGTTTTCTAGTAGTTGTCATAAAAAGTGGTGATCACAACTTAGTTTGGTAACAAGAAAGGTCACATATATATACAGACGTACATGTGGCTAATATGTGTAGCAAAGTTATTTCAGTTGCAAATCGAATTAACCACAAAGGCTTTGCGGCCTTTTTTGTCGTAAAAGAGAAATGCGACGGATCTGTGACAGTTTTGAGTGTTGTAAATGCCCTATTACCTAGTAGTGGTACCTCAATAAGCAACATGTATGTGACCGCTTCTAGATGACCGCCAATTCAATACGATCTTCAAGATTTTGAGGCCTTTGATCCCATTCAACCGAGTCAAATTCATTCCAACTTAAGTTAAAATAAACTCTTGGGTAGGAGACATATGACAAGAACAGATATCGATAGAAGGGAGATTGGTCTTCACTTTGATCAAGGAACTGAAAGAGCACTTGTTTCTTCCTTGTTGGATCGCTAGTTAGACATAAAGGATATTTTTTTCATGCATGAATCACTCCTAAATACAAGATTCTATTTATTCCGGACTTTGCTAACTCTAACACCAAAGCACATTCAGTTTTAAAGGCGGAGTGGGAAGGATGTAAAACATGTTTATAATATGGACATGGAAATCTAAATGTCTTAAGATCATGAAAGCATTCAAAAGATCTGTTCATACACACACAAACTCAAACACACACACTTATTATAATAAATAAATAACTTTATCGGTCACGTGTCGACTTCTAGTCTAAATTTTTATTTCTCGTCTCTCTCTCCTATTAAATAAATCTCTCTTATTAAATAATTAAATATCTAAAATTTATTCTAATATTCTACTAAACTTACTAAATGAGAAGAAGATTTCAATTATATCTTATCTTAAAATATAATTGTATAAACTCTTAAATTTTCATTATTTGTTATTTATAATTCTTAAATCTTCATTTTTTCTTATTTCACCGATGATTGTTGACATCCAACATACAAATCTTCATAGAAACTACTGATTTACAACAAGTTGGATTTATCTAACTCGTGTAATACATGAGTTTCTAACCTAATATATATATATATATATATATATATATATATATATATATATATGGAATATATATATTGAAAACCCAACTAGGTTAAGAAAATTATGAAAACCCATTTTGTAGTCCATATGTTGCCACATACTCCTTTTTGTCTTTTTATTATTTTAACCCATAAGGGTATTTTCGTAATCTAACATATTGTTCTTACACACTAATATGACAATCTTGTACTGTAACATTCCGAATAAATAGAAAACAAATAAAAGAAAAGCAACGCGGGCTTGGCCAAAAGTCAGCCCATGGGCCGGGGATAAGAAGGGGAAAACCCTTACTAATCAGCAGCCATCAACCTTTCCCCCCTCATTTCCTTCATTTTCGCAAACTTAGAGAGAGAAAGGAGAGCACGGGTTTAGAAAGAGAAAGCTCGGGTTTCAGCTCAAAAGCTCGGAATTCGACCGTCATCATCATAGCAACACAAAGCAACGAAGACCAGACTCTGAGAGGTAAGCTTCATCGCTAGATCTGATTTTTTATACATTTATGAGTTTCGAATAAAATGGCTAAAAGTGCGGGTTTTTACGTATGAAACTTGAAACAAACCACATATTTGGGTTCATGGAGGAAAATGAAACATTTCGAACGTAAAAAGTTGAGAGCTTGATCAACTTGAAATTCTGGTGGGGAAGAAGACTGATGCATCGAAACTACTAGTTTCGATACATGTAAATACATCGAAACTACCTAGTTTTGATATATGCAGACCCATCGAAATTACTAAGATTTTACATAAGTTACTTATCGAAACTACCATAGTTTCGATATAAACCCATGACCCGAAACTACTAAGATTTTACATAAGTTACTTATCAAAACTACCATAGTTTTGATATAAACCCATGACCCGAAACTACTAACATTTTACATAAGTTACTTATCGAAACTACCATAGTTTCGATATAAACCCATGACCCGAAACTACTAGGATTGAGCATAGTAATGTCTAGTGTCATCTAGGAGCACCACCTTATGTGTATGACTTTATTATACAGATTGTGAGTGACCTTAGTGACGCTCAGTAATCGGCTAAGTGTATTACAGAAACCCACAGAAACCACTCATCAGGTGAGTTCTATGTGCCCCCTACGTGTTACGTGCAAATGATTTTAAATGATTTTGGGGCTGAAGTGTATACATGATATGAACGAATGTTATGTTATGTTATGCATGACAGTTATATGTATGACATATATGCTTATGAACAAAGAAACATAGAAAGTACGTTATGAATTATGAATGAAAGTATGATATAACACAAAAGTATGAAATCGTGCTTTATATATATACTATATACTGCATGTTATGAATATATGTGAATGTTATGGATGCTTCGATGCTAACGGCTACTACGGTAGACGGACGACCATGCGACTATCATGCAACCGAGACATATACGTTCCTTCATCAGCTAGGACGTATGAAAGGCAATAAATGGACGGTCAAAGAAAATGCCTTATCAATGATAAGTATAATGGTTACATGAATAATAGTTCGCATGGGAAACGGATGCCTTGGGGCAGAAGGGCGAAAGGACGGACTACGACGGTAGACGGACGGCCAAAGGTTGCCGGACAGTAATGAAGGACATACTACTTCGGTAGACACGGTATGAATTATGGCCTACGACGGTAGGACGGAGCGTCTGTCTTTGTGACTTACGCAATCAATGACGGGTTGATCACCCTTATGTGTGTGACCAATGAATGTTCAATGTATGCATATGCACCTACTCGCGTGTATAGTCAATGTATGTTCACTGAAACAATGTTGTAAGTGTATATATATATATATATATATATATATATATGAACCAATGATACGAATGAATGACTAACGTTATACCTAGTGCTTTAAACTAGAACTCACCGGTGTTAGCTAATTTTTAGTATACATTTCAGGTAACAAAAGGAAGGGTTGTGCGAAGGTTTGACGACTACCCAACATAAGACTGACATCCCACTTTGATTTATGTTAAGACAATGTTATCTTATGTTTAAATATTAAGACTTCCGTTGTTTATGTACTCAAATGATGAATGCTTCCGCTATGTTTGAATGCTTCTAATTAATAGTTCAGTATTGATGACTATGTTTATGAGTAAATCCAACGAGTGAGGTTTTCCTGAAAGAGGGGCCTTACATGTACTTGTGTATTTTCAAGATTATTTTTCATTTAATGTTTCCACTTCTCCATACTACATCCCATCAATCTTGTCCTCCATACTCCATACTCATATACTTAATTTTCTATTTTTTCACGATTTCTCACACTCTCTCCCATCTCTCCATTCATTCATTTTATTTAATTCTATCATTCTTATTTTCTTTTTCATATTTTTTAATCTTTCCTACCTGTTTTAATTTTTTGTTGTATCATTGTTTCTGGATTAGTTCATTTTTTCCTAACATTTGATTTTGAAATCCACACAAATGTTCAAGATCCACACAAATGACAACCGAATGTTCATGACAACCGAATGTTCAAGATCCTTTCCCATGTTTCTCTCTCTAAAATTTTCATATCTAGGTTCAATCTTTATAAAAACAGAGTTCCGCACCTCTACTTGTTGTATCCCTGCAATCGGAATAATGACCACCGAAAGGTTAGGAGTGATGGGCCGATTTCCGTAGCCGTTGTTTAGGCAACATTGCTCGGAGGATAGTCGATTGGAGAGTTTTCAAGATCCATGTTTTTCCTCTCCCAAGTTTCTCTCTCTTAAATGTTTAGATCCATAATTTTTCGCTCGAAATCGACTCGTTTGTAAATATTGTTGTTGTGTTGGTACTTCTCCAAATCTAGGTGTTCCAGGATGAGGCGGTCGAGTGGCGATTTGGAGAAGTTGTGGTCGGCCGGAGACTCTATTGTAATGGTAAGCGTTTGCAACTTCTTTGTTGGGTTTTCATGGGGATTTATCTTCCATGCATTCTTTTTTTTTTTCACCATTCGATTTTGATCTTCATAATTCATGTGGAGACGTTTTAAAGTTGTTTAGCAGATCTTGTAAGATGTTCAGAATTCATGCAAGGAAGGTAAGCTGTTCAAAATTCAGTTTGGGGGTGTTGTCTACAACGCAATGTTTGTTACACATGTAAATAGCAAAAGTTACATATGTAACACGAGGCGAATTCTCATCTATGATGCAGAAGCTTTGTAAATAGCACAACTGAGTGGCAATCTCCGACAACAAAAGATAGGCGAAAGTAATATGAGTTGCACAACTGAGTTGCTAAATAGGGTGTCAATTTTTGTACAATACATTTTCAAAATAGCTGCCATTTTATATTTAAAATTATTTTGAACTTTGTAATTGAAATCAAATGGTTCGTACAACAGCTCAGTTTTGTGTTGGAAGTTTATTGATTTTTGAATTTAATTATTAATGAAAGAATTAAACTCTTATTAACGGTTATGTTTTGTTCATTTTAGTTTCATTGTTTTTTTTATTCCAATAGTTTTTTTTGTTAATTTTAATGAAATAGTTAAACTCTTATTAAAGTTTTTTTTGTTTATTTTAATTTTCTAGTTTTGATTTTTGGTACTTTGGATTTTATGAGGAAACTAAAGATTTGAGGCGATTTTTACCTTTGTTACATTTTTGTTAATTACATATGTAATATTTATTTTAAGAAACATGATAGTACTTTACTTATTAATACTAGTGGTTTAAATTTATTTTAAGAAATTAAAACTCACTTGTAACAGGTGTTCGTAGTAAGAGCGTCATTTGGTTTTCCAATTAGGAAGTTATGGTAATATATGTTGTGACCCAATTTGAATATAAATAAAAATAGATATATTCCGATACGTTCATATTGTTTGAGAAAAAAAAACTTAATACGTTTTTTAAGCATAAAAAATATTAATTTTATTATAATATTATTTATTTTATACGTTTTTGAAAATGGCATTTCTATCTCAAAGATTTTGTTGTGTTTATATAAGTGAGTTATGTGTACACATGCGGAGAGGTAGAATGACGACGACGACCTCGACATTGAAAATAATGGCAATGTTAGTGAAGATGACGGGATGTTTGTGGAGAGCTTCTAACAATATTGATAATTTTTTCAAGTCTCGTTTTTATTTTTTGTAAGCTTCTGGCAATCCAATATGTAATATTGCTAGTTACTCATGTAACATTACATTGCTAGTTACACAAGTCTTGTTTCTTTTTCAAATCTCGTTTTTATTTCTTATAGGCTTCTGGAAATCCAATATGTAACATTGCTTGTAACACGACCTCAGTTTAGGTTTTGAACATGTAACAATTATTTTCAGCATCTGGTTACATTTATGTAACATTTATTTCTAGCATTTGGTTACACTTGTAATGAATTTATGATGACTGTTAAACTCATTTGTAAATTAGCGTGTGTAACATATGTAACTACAAAATTTTACATAAGTAACTATCAAATGTTACGTATGTAACATTTGTTAGCTACATATTTTAACATTTTCTAGTTACTTAATTCCCTTATGCCAAAGAATAAGAAGCAAGAGTCTGGCATTAGGAGAGAGCAGCAGGTGGAAAAAGAAAAAGAAAATAACCGTACTGAAATACAACTCTCGTTGACTTAAATTTGTCTTAGACCGGGCCTGGTCCAACTGCTTAGTGCTTTACACCAGACCTGGCCTAACTCCTTATAGCAGTGTAAATGCAACATTATGTTAGATATATGTAACACAAGTGAATATTACAATCGTTTTATAAATTAATAATAGTATGTAAAATTTACCTATGTAACTGCTTAATAAAAATTTACATAAACGTAACACCAGTGTACATTTACTGATTACTATTTTTTTTGCACACCCCTACTAGTTACATATGTAACATGTGTTAGATACATATGTAACATTTTTACTCAATGTAGATATTGTAATGTTCAAGCAATAACAGTTATTGATTACGTATATGTCACACGACACTAGTTTAGGTTCTGAATATGTAACATTTATTATCAGAATCTGGTAACCTAAACACGATCTCATTTTTAAAGATAGATTGATTTTTGCTTCTTCTAACGATGAATGTCAACTTTAATCCATTAATTATTTTTTACGCCAACCATGAAGTGATAATTAATCTCAAGTACATACTAGCTACAATCGTCTATTAAGATTTATAGTGACAGTTAAACTCTTTGTAAATTTGCGTCCGTAACATATGTATCTATAAAATTTTACATAAGTAACTATCCGAATGCTACATATGTAACATATAAAATCTTGTTTAAAAGAATCTCGTTTATAAGAATATTGTAGGTTGAAATTTATGTCAGCTTCATAATCTGTTTGAGATCATCTTCATAATCTTGTAGGTTGAAATTTATGTCAACTTCCATTCCCCGGAACTTGATGGCTGCCCTATCGTATGCACTGCAAAATCATATATAATATAAACTATAAACCATTAAACCGTAATCTTAATATATAATTAAATACAAATAATAAAATTAACTAAAAAGGAAAACAAAGGGTTTTGAATTTCGATTGTGCTCACTGTGCTGATGCATGTGCAGTATCAAATCCAACTGCATTACAATAAATAAATAAAAAAAGATATTAATATCAGTAATTTAATTGCCCATAAATTTGGAGAAATTATGTTTCTTTTATTTTTTTAAGTAGAAATTAGAAAAAAAAATAAGACATACCGAGATACACCTGTTTCCCACAATCCCTAAATCGTTCGAAGAGGATGACGTGACAGGGGATACGGAGGACACCTTTCTGCTCGTAGCCATACTCTTGAGCCGATTTATTGAGGAGGTTTACGAAATCTGGTATGCCGGCACCTAATGCAGCCTGTCTTGTAGGGGCTTGACCTAGATTAGCACTGAGGACATTTCCAAAGAAAACTTCTTGCACTAGTTATGGATCAATATTAGCTCTTTGCAGAGCACCTGTTTTGTTAAAACATTAACATAATGAATGGTGGGATAAGAAAAGCTAATTAAATTAGTAACTAATATTGAATAGCTATAGATCCAAGCTTGGTTGCTAACAAAGATGAAAGAGAACCAAGGAAGCCCCCCATAGGCGTGCGTACATATCCCACAATACAAACATCTGTGAATAAAATGAAATTGATTACAATTAAACATAACCTACTTACTACTTGAGAAATTGAACAACGAGCAGGCATAATTGGGTTTAAAACTTAAAATTACATATCTTATGAGGGAGGTTAAGAAGCAAAGAAGAACTGAAGCGTACCTCGAGGTTTAATATGATCGGTATGAGACATGACACAAGAATCTGCGAAAGAGAAAAGGTAGGAACAGTAAACTAAGTGCTAATCCGTTTCAAGATTTCCTCAGTGCTAATACGTTTCAAGATTTTAAGTTTGAATTTTGGATATGAAGTTGATTTTGAATTGATGGTAATTTCGATTTGACACATCTGTGTGTGCAGTCATGGACCCTGCCCAAGGTAAAAAGGACTACATGCAATTTTACCTTGTTACCCATTATGTTGTATCATTAATTTAAATGTAAATAAAATTCATTAAATCAACTTTTAATCCAAACCTTCCATCTTTTTCAATCTATGGCTAGGAAAGAGTTTCCAAGGTTTGCCCAACTAAGGTGGGTTTGCATTCCATCCCTTCCATATATATATATATATATATATATATATATATATATATATATATATATATATATATATATATATGGGGAGGTTCAAATAAGAAGTGGTTTTTTCGCTAATAAACGTAGGAAATAACAAAAACCTTAAGAAACGATATCAAACAAACTACGATTGAGCTCATTTCAGCGGCGTTGGAAACGTCTCGTCAAACTCTACCATCTTATCTTTTAGGGTTTAGCTTTTAAAGTATAGATTTTAGGGTTGAATTTTAGGATTTTAACTTTTATGGTTTAGGTTTTTGGGGGTGGGTGGGGGTTTTGGGGGAGGTGGGGTGGGGGTGGTGGTTTTATACTTTTTGGGGTGGGGTTGGAGTGGGGTTTAGGTTTTTAGGGGTGCGGGTGGAGGGGGGATTAGGTTTTTGGGGATGCTAGTGGAGGGGGTTTAGGTTTTTGGGGGTGGGTTAGGGTTTGATGAGACGGTTCCAACGCCGCTAGAATGAGCTCAATCGGAGTTCGTTTGACCCATTTCTTAACGTTTCTTAGTGAAAAACCAATTTTTAGTGGAAACTTCCCATATATATATATATATATATATATGGCAAGGATATATTGAAAACTCTTATGAGTTATGAAAACTTTGGAAACTCAATCTCGTCCTTTGATGATAGTTGATCAATGGTTATCATTTTTTTATTGTTTTTGATTTAAAAAAATGATGTACTTTTTATATTAAAAGGTACAATAAGGGTAGTTTGGTAATTGGTATGTAAGGGAAAAGTATTTATCTTGATCTATTAAATTGTCTTGCGAATATGAAAGAGAAAGTAATTTTTTTTGATAATTGAGTTTTCTCTCTTAATCAATCACATCAAATTCAAAAACACCCTTTAAATTTAATGTAATTTTCACTTATTTATTTATTTTTTTAATGTGTGAGACAAGATTTTCTAAAACGGGATTTATTCAGTTTTTTAAGACGAGATTTTTTTCGTTTTTCTTTTTGCAATCTGTCCAAGCGGATACAACGTGTGTTACATATGTAGCTATGATTGTTGCATATGTAATTATTAATGGATTTACATAAAATGATTGTTACATTTGTAGCTAGTCGAATCATTATTGCAGCGGAATAACTGAACAAATGATTATTATATATGGTTGTTACATATATTGTCTAAAAGAGTGGAAATACATAGAAAGAGACATGAACAAATGATTATTACATATGTAGCTAATCGAATGAATCAGAAAAGAGCGTAAAAGAACAAATATTACATGTGTACAACGATTGTTACATATGTAACTATTAATTGCTTCTATTTTGTTACAACGTCGAAGTACCCACATTAGATATTTTTTTGATAGTAACGGACATCTTTAGGGGAGTGAACTTCGTTTATAACTTGGTCAACTCCATCAGAAGGTTGAACAACATATGTAACATTTCACCGGTTACTTATGTAACAAACTCAGTTGTCAAAAACCCGTAACCACACAGAACATGAAAATTATCAAGTAATGTCCATTTGACAACTCTATATTGACCTTGATTCCTTGTAGCAAACAGTCTTGCATCTGGATACCATGGAGAAACAAATGAGTAGTCAAGGTGTAAGGCCCCTCTTTCAGGAAAACCTCACTCGTTGGATTTACTCATAAACATAGCCATTGATATCGAATTATAACATTTGAAACATTCAAAACGCAGCGGAAACATTCATCATTCAAGTACATAACAGCGAAAGTCTTAGCATTTAAACATAAACATTGTCTTAACATAATTTAAAGTGGGATGTCAGTCTCATGCAGGATAGCCATCACGCCTTCGCACGACCCTTCCTCTTGTTACCTGAAATGTATACTAAAAGTCAGCTAACGCTGGTGAGTTCTAATTTAAAGTATTAGGTATAACGTTAGTCATTCATTCGTATCATTGGTTCATATACATTGACTATACACACAAATAGGTGCATGTGCATTCATTGAATATTCATTGGTCATACACATAAGGGTGATCGACCCGCCATTAATTGCGTAAGTCACAAATACAGACGCTCCGTCCCACCGTCGTAGGCCGTAATTCATATCGTGTCTACCGAAGTAGTTCGTCCTTCATTACCGTCCGACAACCTTTGGCCATCCGTCTACCGAGTCTACCGTCGTAGTCCGTCCTTTCGTCTGTTTGCCCGAAGGCATCCGTTTCCCAAGCGAGCTATTAAACATGCAACCGTTATACTTATCATTGATAAGGCGTTTGCTTCGACCGTCCATTGATGCCTTTCATACGTCCTAGAAGATGGAGGAACGTATATGTCCCGGTTGCAAAATAGTCACATGGTCGCCTGTCTACCGAAGTAGCCGTTATCTTCAAAGCATCCATAACGTTTACATACATTCATAACATGCGATATATATAATATAAAGCAAGATTTCATTTATTTACGTTATATCATTCATTCATTCATTCTTTATAAACATGCATTTCGTTCCTTATTCATTATTCATTTCCATATATCACGTATGATCACATTGGCATTCATAACATACATTCATTTAGTGTATACACTTTAGCCCTAAAACATTTGAAAACACTTGCACATAACATATAGGGGGCACATAGAACTCACCTGATGAGCAGTTCCGGAAGGATACTTAGGAGCTCCGAGTTAGGTGGGTGTTAGTGGATCTATCAAAGGTCATGAATGGAACAAGGTTATAACCTACATGTTTCATCCGAAATCTATCTTGTCCGAATTCTATTTCGACCGAAATCTTTCTCGGGCGAAATCTATCTTGGTCGAAATCTATCTCGGTCGAGATCTCTTTTCGACCGAAAACTACATAGTTAGAAAACATCTTTTATTAGTTAAAAATTTAGTTCGAAATATTTTGTCTGAGAACTTCTTTGTTCGAAATCTTTTATCCGAAATTATGCCGCCCGAAAATACTTTTCGGACGAAAAGAATTTTCGGACCATTCATCCAACTTTTTGGACGATTCAACTGTTCTTGATCTTATTCTTCGTTTTTTATCCAAACTTCAATCTTTTTACGTCCAAAACTAGTATCTAGCTTCCATAAAGCTAGATACATACTTTTTATTCGATTGCATACATAAAAATCCCATCTTTACGTGAAAAACCCATATAAACCCTAAAACCCATTTCTTGACTAAAAGCTTAGATTCGAGCATGGTGGTTACCTGTTTTTATCTTCTCTTCATTGCTAAACGTTCCTGAGATGGAGAGTGATGATTCCCGAGCTTTTGAGCCGTTTCCTTTGCTTTCTCTCTCTAGACCCGGTTCTCTCTCTCTACAATCTTGCGAAAATGGTGAAAGTGGGGAAGGGCTGTGGTGTTGTAGCTGAGTTGAGGCCTCCCCCTTGCCCACGGGCCGGCCCTGGGCCAAGCCCGCATGTTTTCTTTTTATCTTGTTTTGTTAATCTTGACCGTTCTCTCGTTTATTTGAGTTTATTAAATTTTAGGATGTTACACAAGGTAAACTTCAACATATGCAACGGGCTAGTATAGATCAATGACACGTGTTATGGATAGAGTTAGACATGATATGGAGATTGAACATAGTATATGCACAGTGCACACATGTTAACCATGTTACTTATGTTATGTTGTTGAGTGTTAGGTGACATGGATTGTTACAGAAGTACTTAAAGTGATTACAGTAATTTTCAGAGCATTTGTTGACGTTGTAGCATATGTAAAATGAGGATCTAGTTCCTTCATTTCGTCCCCTTTCTCCCACGTGGCTTCTGAACCTTTTTTGTGTTTCCATTGTCCCTTGACTAAAGGAACTGACTTATTGCGTAGTCATTTTTCTGCTCGGTCTAGGATAGCTACCGGTTCTTCTACATAGTTCAGACAATTATCCACTTCGATCTCGTCATAGGGTATGTGAGCCGTGTCATCGGCAAGGCATTTACGTAGATGCGACACGTGGAATGTAGGATGAATTCCACTAAGCTCATCGGGTAGGTCAAGTCTGTAAGCAACCTTTCCAACTTTTGCTAAGATTTTAAAAGGCCCGACAAATCTTGGGCTTAATTTGCCACGTTTTCTGAATCGGATAATCCCATTCCAAGGTGATACTTCCAGTAGTACCATGTCCCCTATTTGAAACTCTAAATCTCTTCTTCTCTTATCCGCATATGATTTATGTCTGTCTTTAGCGGCTTTCATTCGAGCTTTTATCTGGTCAAACTTCTCTGAAGTAGCCTTGACCACTTCGAGACTGGCAAAGTATTTTTGTCCAATTTCCCCCCAACAGACCGGGGTTTGACATCTTCTTCCATATAGTATCTCAAATGGCGGCATGCCAGTGGTTGTGTGATAGCTATTGTTATACAAAAACTCTGCCAAAGGCAGGTGCCTATCCCAGCTCCCACCGAAATCAATGATACAGGCCCGAAGCATGTCCTCCAAGGTTTAAATGGTCCTTTCTGATTGACCATCGATCTGGGGGTGGTAAGCTGTGCTAATGTATAGTCTAGTACCCATCGATTTGTTGAATTTCTTCCAAAACCTTGATGTGAATCGAGTGTCCCTGTCTGACATGATCGTTAATGGCATACTATGTTTGCTTACGATTTCCTTGATGAATATCTCTGCTAACCTCTCATACAAAGAAGCCTCACGTATTGGTAAGAAGTGAGCACTTTTCGTCAAGCGGTCGACGATCACCCAAATGGTATCATTGCCTTTAGCTGTTCGCGGTAGCTTGGTAATGAAGTCCATTGTGATCTCTTCCCACTTCCATTCCGGTATTGGTAAACGTTGCATTTTACCGCATGGTTTCTGGTGTTCGGCTTTAACCAGAGAACAAGTTAGGCACTTGCCCATAAATTCGGTCACGTCGTTCTTCATGCCAGGCCACCAGTATTCTTTCTTTAGATCTTGGTACATTTTGTTCGTCCCGGGGTGGATAGAGTAGCGAGACTTATGGGCCTCATCAAGGACCTTGGCCCTAAGTTCACCAATCTTAGGTATCCATATCCGACCAAAATGAGTTCATACACCATACACATTGGTTTCCAGATTACCCTGTTGCCCTACTATTCTTTCCCGTTTCACATTCCTCTCCAACAATGCTTCTTCCTGTGCTTTCACTATTTCATTTATTATATCCGGTGTTATAATTAACTGACATGATTTGATTTGAATAGGTGTTGATTCTTCTTTCCTGCTTAAGGCATCTGCCACTACATTTGCCTTGCCTGGATGGAACAATATTTTACAGTCGTAGTCTTTCAGTAGCTCCAACCACCTTCTTTGTCTCATGTTTAATTCCTTTTGCTCGAAAAAGTACTCCAGGCTCTTGTGGTCGGAGTAAATGGTGCATTAAACTCTGTACAAATAGTGCCTCCATATCTTTAATGCAAAAACTACCGCCGCCAACTCTAGGTCATGAGTCGGGTAGTTAACTTTGTGAATCTTTAACTGTCGCGAGGCATAAGAAATTACGTTTCCTCGTTGCATAAGTACACAACCCAATCCTTGACCCGAAGCGTAAGAGTAGACTACCAAGTCTTTGTTTCCATCTGGTAAGGTCAAGACTTGAGCTTGGGTTAGTCGTGTCTTCAATTCTTCGAATGCGTTGTTTTGGGTTGGACCCCATTCATACTTTAATTCATTACATGTCAGCTTTGTCAGCGGTGAGGCTATTCTCGAGAAATCCTGAATGAATCTCTGATAGTATCCTGCCAATCCTAGAAAACTTCGTATCTCTGTTGGCGTTTTCGGGATGTTCCAACCTTTTACTGTTTCGATCTTTGCACGATCCACCATAATGTCATTTGGTGATGTATGTTTTATTATGTAGATAAAAATATAAATATATATATACTTCTGGCAACGACACCAACAACATGATGACGTACTTTTAGTAGTAATAAATATATTCTATTTAGAGCTACACAAAATCAGGTTTTAAATTTATAAATTAAAATGAAAATTACTTCAACTAAATACACACACAATAGGCAAGTATACCTATAGCAGTGTAGTATAGTATAGGTAAGAACCAAATATCGAACCATGGACACTGATCCCATACTTAACCCTCGCTATTTTCTGACTAAGATAATAAGTTGGAAAATGGGTTTTGTTTTAGAAGGAAAATAAAAAGATAAGAAATGTAATTAGAAGTATTATCCCGTTTAAGGTGTTACTCTAGTTGTTATCCCTTGTTAATTAATGATATAATTAGAGTAAGGTTGGTCATAGTTACTAGTACTAACCCTTTCGATAGGGGAGTTAGTATTTTGTAACGGAACAGTGGATACGGTCGGCCAACTGTTCCTTAATGAATATAACGGACCCTAAACGGGGTCTCAAGTTCGTCGGTATCTCACAATTCATTATTCGGACTAATATTATCCCTGTGACTGACGTACATCATGTCTTGTAACTTCCTTTGCAAAGTCGGAATGCGCAACTCCCTCTAGAGCTACTTTATGAACGCTAGGTCCTAACAAATTATGTTCTTAAATAGTTTTCTTTACTTATAATATTATTTTAAATAAATAAGACTTTCATTCTCTAGATCAAACCCCATGTCTCCCGCTAGAAGTCCTCTGCAAGCCGACACAAGAGAAGTAAAGAAATACCGACACAAACTGCCCGGTCTGGTTAGGGCTCAAACGGCATGCTGAATACCCAAACCTCTAATCAACCCATAACATTAAATCTATACTAACTGGTCGTGACAGCACCAAGATTTGTATATAGACCGTACAAACATTGAATAAGCTTCCCAAACAAGAAGTCTTGCTTAAGTAACTCACAAGATTTAAGGTTATTAGATTGGTTTAAAGATCACTTATTCTTGTCTTTTTAAGATAACTCATAGTAAAAAATTTAAAAACATAACATACTAAAATTACTTCATTAATTAATTAAAGTTCAAACAACTCGAGCAACACAAGAGAACTACCCATAAATGACCATACAAATGACTCCACTAACCCTTAGATAATGTGTGGAAGTATTCCAACACCAAGGGAGAGTGGGCATAGGTTGTCTCTTGCTTGCTCGAACAAGAAGAATCATTTCGTATTACAAGACTTAGAAATAGAAAATAAACAAAGAAAAGCTAAAACGGACCAAAACCGAGGAAGTTCCGGCTCTAGCAGAGCTTTAGGGCCTTCCTAACCCAGGGTAATGGACACCTAAAACACTAGAATGAGCTTGATATTTATAGGCTAAAATTTTGGCAATGCACGACCGTGCATTGGATTGCATGGGCGTGCAAAGTACCCATTTCTTTCACATGCGGAATCTAGCGGACAAGGGAGTATAGGGACCCAAAATTGGGTTTGCACAATTGTGCAAGGCAATGCACGGCCGTGCATTGCCCTTGTCCGGTCCCTGTTGACTTTTTGATCTTCTGGTTTGACTTCCTGCGTCCGGTTTCATTCAACTGGCCCCCGAGTGCTGATTTTACCCTGATTTTGAGTGTTTTCTTCATGTTTTTTGTAAATCCGGGTCAATTATCCTATCGGAACACAAATGAGTGGATTAGGCATCAATTATTATTATATTATCTGTAATTGTGATGATTTCAGGGATAATTATACGTGTAAAACATGTATAATTTACGTCATATCATAATACCCACACTTAAACTTTGCTTGTCCTCAAGCAAACTCATGCATGATTATACCCGTAGAAGTAATATATTGATTCAATGTTAATCCAAAGATGTTGTCCCAAATGGCTGAATGTCCCTCTTTAAAAACAATTATTTGGTAGTGTTTCTCCACAATAGGGTAGCAATCCCAACATACTTGATGGAACTATGATTATGCACAAAATTACAGTCTCACAAATGTTCAGTCAACACTCGGGTTAAATATATTGATATAGTATGTTAAGGAGAACACTCAATACTATAATTAATGCTTACATAATCATAGGCTTGTATAGAAATCAAATCTCCATCAATTGACATAAAATATGTGCATAAATCAAGAGGGCTTTATAAAGGGTTGTAATTATTGGCTTAGGGTTAAGGTAGGAAGTATTTGTGAATAGTGGCTAAATGTTGAAAATTTGACTTGGCTTTATGATAAAAATGAAAATGATTTCGTTATTCAACTTAGATTAGACATTGTGAATAATCTAAGGACTCTTTTAAGGTCAGATCGTGAAAACCAAATCCCTTCCTTCAAGAATGTCAACTTCTTCTTATTGTTGAAATATTGATTGCTATCAATTCTTCATGAATTGTTTGGATGTTTCTTCCTAATACATCCACTTTGATTAGCTTTGCATACTCCAATTTTTCGAGTAAGTTTGATTTTCTTTTGATGAGATTTCTTCACTAGGTTGGGCAATTTAATAATTTCTTTTGGTTTGCCCTTTATCTTCACAGCAGTTCTTCTTTTCATACCAATTCTTCTTTTTATGAGTTTCTTTCTTCGAACATAGGATGGATCTATAATCTTTCGGCGGATGATCATTCTTTAAATCATAATTTTCAACTAAAAGGGTTAAAAGATAAAAGGCTAATTTTCCAGGTTTAATGGTTTTGAGATGTGGGTTTAGAAACGAAAAGGTTTAGGCTAAAAGGGGCTAACTAGGGGATAATATTTAGGGTAGGTAAAAGAAAAGAAAAGGCTAAATAAAATTGGTTAATCCTAATGCCTCAATCATTTTCATGCATTCTTTTAGTCCATGATCTTGAAATATATATTTTATACAAGTTCTAACATGCAAAGCAATAATTAGCAATTACTCTAACAAACGAAATGAGCATGTGAAATATGTAATAATCAACAACGTCAAAAACTTGATGTGTTCGTGATAATTTCTCGGATAGGTTCAAATCTCTTACATGGAAACGGAAGGTAAAGGGAAATAAAGTAAAAATTTGCATAAACTTATTTCTTTCTTTCTGTTGTGCTTCCTAATCTTCCGTATTTGTTTCCTTGATTCACTTCAACGGTATTCCAAATTGCTGCTTTTATAAGCTCGTTTATACCAAATGATTTTTAAGACTTTTGCTTTAAGATTATTTTTGAAAATGTTTTTATTACTTCTATATAACTTTTAATTCAATAGATTGGGTAGTTATTAGTCATGTACTCATAATACTTAGGACAAAATTTGGCAGCCAAAATATCAGCGGGGTTCCACCCCACACTTAGTTTCTGACAATATGAATGTATGCAATATGATATGTGTCATGAATAATAAGAGTGTGGTGAACTAATACTCCCCTGATGAGACGTAATTTCCATGCGTGTAGTCGATTCTCATCATTGCCTATATCGTATTTCCGGGCATGAACCAAAATCTGTATCACCTGTAATGATATGCAATGCTCAACACATAAAGTAAGTACTAAAAGGAAAAATTAAACTAATATTCACTTAATAAAGCTGCCGAATAAAGTTGGTGGTAGTGCCACCATGTCAATGGTTACTCCTGTAACCGGTAAAATGGTATCGTGTCTAGTCAACCAACGTCAAAAGTCAATAACCACAAACTATATAAACAAAAGAAAGAGAGAGCTACTATTGATATGGCGGGCGAGGCCACTGTTGGTATGGGCTAGGAGGTTGCTGATGCGGTTGGTGAGCATACGGGTCCTGTAGATGATCGTGAAAATCCTACCGCATGCCATCCATCGTCTGACCCAGCTGACCCATACAGATAATTAAGTCTAACATTGTTGGGTCAGCGGTAGTGTGGTACATACCTGGGCCTTGATGCCCCAGTTGTCCCATATGTGCTCCCTCGTCCTCTGATTCTTCAACTACACTGGTCCAAATATTTCCCCGATGGCCTACTAATCAGTACACCCCATTGAACTTCTTCATCATATGCATGTTGATCAATACTTGGGTGTCAACAGGTAGAATGGGTGTGTCCATTTCTGTAAGTATATCGAGGTGCACATGAGACAAGACTCCTAGGTAGGAAGCAAGGTGAGTAATGTATGGTCCACCAAATATGTGGTTATTGGAACAGTAGCCAGTAGCTCTGGTAAAGAACTTGGCCAAGCTGTAAGCCAAGTTACAAGGAATCCCATCAATCAAGCAGTGTAAGTGAAGGAGATCTCTAACGCTCACAACCCCCGTGCTATCCTTTCTTCCCCCGATGGAAAGGACAATGCATCGGTGCAGATAACGGTGGAGGGGGTGTCTGATCTTAGTGCTCTTTTGACTGTGCGGGTCAAAAGGTCCGGATCCGATCCTATGCCAAAATGATGATGCTTCTCCCTCGACGAACTCCCCTTTACTGTCAGTAAATATCGGCTCCGTAATCTCCCTGTGACGATATAATCCCATTTTTACCCCAAACTATGCCAGTGACATTTCATACCAATGCCTAGCCATCCTGAAGCGCACACAATCATGCATTTACGTACTTACCACTGGCCTATCGAATTGGAAGGATGCTAGGAACTCAAGAGTGAGTTCATAGTAGGTTGTTTCTCTGATAGCAAAGAATCTCTGCCATGGCTTTGTGATCAGGGGAGCTGCACTGTCTAAGAGATTTATATCCTCCAAGGTTGGGTAGAAAATGGTTTTGTGTGACCCGAAGGTTTGCCTCAGTAATGTAGGCAGGATTTGGTAGGCATGGACCTCGATGACATCATCGGGGTCAAAGACAAGCCACGGGTGCAAATCCTGTGGCCCTTCTGGCATGGGCTACGGGTGAAAAGGCGGTGGAGGAGATGGTGGAGTCTGTGGTGAGCCACTCATGTGGGCAGATGAGGATGAACCCAACCTAGAACCTGATCGGGTGTTTCTTCTCTTTCGCCCCGCTTGTTGGGAAGACTCAGCCATGACCTACATAATCACCATTTAAAGGAGTTAGTACATAAGAATAAGAATAACCCAACATATATATTCTAATAGCGACGAAAACTTGATATGATGTACATTACGATGCATATTGGTGCCAAAAACCTGATATGAATCATGTTTTTAGAGAAAATATATATGTATATAAATTTTGGACCACTCATGGGAAACACAAATTCGGGCATGGTTATGGCACGCTTATGTTTCTCGAGTCCTTAAATGGTCAATTATAATCAATCGAGCAAGGCGCAAATTCCAACGGTGTAATCTGACTATCAAAATAGATGGTCAAAGTGTTGACTTTTGAAAAGTCAAACCCGCCAAAATTCTTGGCATAATTCAACTAATAAACAATTTCCCTCTAATTATGTTAAAACCTAGACACATTCAAACAAGATTCATGCTTCAATTTGTAATTCCAAGTTCAAGAACTCTAAGTCAAAATTCATAAACTCATTCATACAAATCAAACAAATCCTACCCAAACAAGGCTAAAATGAGTTACATTATGATCCTACCTAGTCAAATATGCATCCAGATCAAGCATTGAGTTCATATTCAAGCATATTCAAACCAAAGTTCAAAACGAAACCCTAGCCTCATTTGAACAAGATTAGCCACTTTTGAAGCATAATTCACACTAAAATTGACAATAGACAAGTTTACATACCTCGGGGAAGAGATTGGAAGCAAAAATCAAGAGAAATCAAGAGAAATCATGAGAAATCGAGCGTTTTCGGAGTTGGGGTTTTGAGGAAATTGAGTTTTTCTGCAATTTTAACACCAGACGCGCACGAATGCCAATGGACGGTCGTGCATTGCCCCTGTTGACCAATTTTGACTTTTTTTTATAATAAAAATAATTAAAAATAATTTAAATTATGTTGAAGTATTAATTTATTTTAAAATTAGTAAAATAAATTGGTCAAAGGGGACAATCACCATTAAAATCCCGATTTCATATTAGAAAACTTACCTTGTTTCTTGATATCCAATTTCAATGTATCGAGCTTGTCATCATCGAAAATAAAGAGGAATATAAAATCTAAACACGTAAAACCGTTCGAAAGTGTGACGCCTAATCTTAAAATTCTTTCGAATGGCGACACTTGTATCCATTGAATTTATTTAGCAATAATTCCTGGGTTGCGATCCTTGAAAGTTCCTACAAAGATAGATTGGCTAGCCCAAGTACCAAAACAAAAATAATAGTAAAAATAAAAATGAAAGGAAAAATAAAGTGGAAATAAAACAAAAATAAAATAAAGATGAAGATAAAATCAAAATGAAAAATAAAGTAGAAATAAGACAAAAGTAAAATAGAAATAAATAGTCAGTCCAACGACTTAAATCTTTCGTAGAATTACCGTGTCCCCGGAAACGGCGCCAAAAACTTGATGTGTGTTTTATTATGTAGATAAAAATATAAATATATATATACTTCTGGCAACGACGCCAACAACATGATGACGTGCTTTTAGTAGTAATAAATGTATTCTATTTAGAGCTACACAAAATCAGGTTTTAAATTTATAAATTAAAATGATAATTACTTCAACTAAATACACACACAATAGGCAAGTATACCTATCGCAGCGTAGTATAGTATAAGTAAGAACCAAGTATCGAATCATGGACACGGATCCCGTACTTAACCCTCGCTATTTTTTGACTAGGATAATAAGTTGGAAAATGAGTTTTGTTTTAGAAAGAAAATAAAAAGATAAGAAATGTAATTAGAAGTATTATCCCGTTTAAGGTGTTACTCTAGTTGTTATCCCTTGTTAATTAATGATATACTTAGAGTAAGGTTGGTCATAGTTACTAGTACTAACCCTTTCGATAGGGGAGTTAGTATTTTGTAACGGAACAGTGGATACGGTCGGCCAACTCTTCCTTAATGAATATAACGGACCCTAAACGGGGTCTCAAGTCCGTCGGTATCTCACAATTCATTATTCGGACTAATATTATCCCTGTGACTGACGTACATCATGTCTTGTAACTTCCTTTGGAAAGTCGGAATGCGCAACTCCCTCTAGAGCTACTTTATGAACGCTCGGACCTAACAAATTATGTTCTTAAATAGTTTTATTTACTTATAATATTATTTTAAATAAATAAGACATTCATTATCTAGATCAAACCCCATGGCTCCCTCAAGAAGTCCTCTGCAAGCCGACACAAGAGAAGTAAAGAAATACCGACACAAACCGCCCGGTCTGGTTAGGGCTCAAACCGCATGCTGAATACCCAAACCTCCAATCAACCCATAACATTAAATATATACTAACTGGTCGTGACAGCACCAAGATTTGTATATAGACCGTACAAACATTGAATAAGCTTCCCAAACAAGAAGTCTTGCTTAAGTAACTCACAAGATTTAAGGTTATTAGATTGGTTTAAAGATCACTTATTCTTGTCTTTTTAAGATAACTCATAGTAAAAACTTTAAAAACATAACATACTAAAAATACTTCATTAATTAATTAAAGTTCAAACAACTCGAGCAACACAAGAGAACTACCTATAAATGACCATACAAGTGACTCCATTAACCCTTTGATAATGTGTGGAAGTATTCCAACCCCAAGGGAGAGTGGGCATAGGTTGTCTCTTGCTTGCTCGAACAAGAAGAATCGTTTCGTATTACAAGACTTAGAAATAGAAAATAAACAAAGAAAAGCTAAAACGGACCAAAATCGAGAGAGTTCCGGCTCTAGTAGAGCTCTAGGGCCTACCCAACCCATGGTAATGGACACCTAACACACTAGAATGAGCTTGCTATTTATAGACTAAGATTTTGGCAATGCACGGCCGTGCATTGGATTGCACGGGCGTGCAAAGTACCTATTTCTTTCACGTACGGAATTTGGAAGTACAGGGGAGTATAGGGACCCAGAATTGGGTTTACACGGTGCAAGGCAATGCACGGCGTGCATTTCCCTTGTATGTCCCTGTTGACTTTTTGATCTTTTGGTTTGACTTCCTGCGTCTAGTTTCGTTCAGCTGGCCCCCGAATGCTGATTTTACCCTATTTTGAGTGTTTTCTTCATGTTTTTGTAAATCCGGGTCAATTATCCTATCGAAAAACAAATGAGTGGATTAGGCATCAATTATTATCATATTATCTCTAATTGTGATGATTTCGGGGATAATTATGCGTGCAAAACATGTATAATTTACGTCATATCATTTGGGTTTATGACATGACCTAGGAATTGGACTTCCCTAATCCAGAATGCGCATTTGGGGAATTTTGAATAAAACTTTTCCTCCTTCAGAACTTCTAATACTTCCCTCAGGTGACAGTGGTGATCGCCTTCATTCTTTGAATAGATAAGGATGTCATCTATGAAAACTATTACTGACCGATCCAATATTGGTTGGCACACTCTATTCATTAGATCCATAAACGTTGTAGGTGCATTGGTTAGTCCGAAGGACATTACGAGGAACTCATAATGTCCATAACGCGTGTGAAATGCGGTTTTCGGTACATCCTCCTCCCTTACTTTCAGATGATGGGAACCCGACCTAAGATCGATCTTCGAGAACCAACTCGCGCCTTGTATTTGATCAAAAAGATCGTCTATTCTAGGCAGTGGTTACTTGTTCTTTACTGTTCGTTTGTTTAATTCACGGTAGTCGATGCACATGCGCATGCTGTCGTCTTTCTTCTTCACAAATAATACCGGAGCGCCCCATGGTGAGATGGTCGGTAGGATCAATCCTTTCTCTGTCAATTCTTCAAGTTGAGTCCTTAATTCTTTCATTTCTAACGGAGCCAATCGGTAGGGTGCTTTGGTGACGGGCTCAGCTCCTGGTAGTAAGTCAATCTGAAATTCTATTTCCCGATCGGGCGATATACCAGGTAGGTCATTTGGGAACACTTCTGGAAAGTTGCACACCATGGGTACATCGTTGAGCTCTTTCGTTTTCATTTTATCGCCAATAACATATGCGAGATAAGCTTCGCAACCGCGCCTCATGTAGCTTTCGGCCTTGATCATTGAGATGACATTTGGCATCGTGTGATTCCGATCA
This sequence comes from Smallanthus sonchifolius, assembly GCA_023525975.1. NCBI lineage: Eukaryota > Viridiplantae > Streptophyta > Magnoliopsida > Asterales > Asteraceae > Smallanthus > Smallanthus sonchifolius. Next base: position 77,367,193 of record CM042033.1, read on the forward strand.
CCATAAACCGTAATTGAACTACCGCCAGTGGCTTTGAGATGTATCATCTTTCGTTTACATACAATTTGTGCTTCGTTGGCAGCTAACCAATCCATGCCCAACACTATGTCAAATCCTCCTAAGGTTAGAAGGTAGAATTTAGACGGAAACTTATAACCCTCTATTTCTATCATGCAATCGTCAGTCATTCGGATGACTACTGAGTTTCTACCAACAACAGTTTCTACGCTAAAGGCCATTACGATGTTTGTGATTGTGCAGTCTAATTCGTGACTAAATGCAGTGGATATAAAGCTTTTACTAGCACCGGAGTCAAACAGAATAGCAACATGTTCATCATTAAGTAGGAACATACATGACACAACATCAGGGTTTCCTCTTGCTTCTTCCTCAGTTAAGGCATAGGCTCGGGTCCTAGCCTTAGGCTGTTTATGCTCTTTTTCCTTTCCTGAACTAGATGGTCCTGTCTTCCTGCAATCCTTAGTTGCATGCCCAAACACACCACATTTTTGGCACTTGGCATTACCCCTACAATCTTTCGAGTAGTGCCCAGCCTTCCCACATCGGTATCATATCATAGAGCCAGCCAAACATTCACCACGGTGTTGTTTCCCGCATTTCGGGCAATTTTCACCCTCATCAATTCTCGGCTTCTTAGCCTCAGTTGTGACAATTCCCTTTCCAGTACCCCTAGACGGGTTTTCCCACCTCCTCTCTGTGTCTCAGGTGCCGGGACCTCGTTTGCATAGTCGTCGTAGACGATCCCACTTAGATTTACTACCGACTCGAAGGTTAAGGGTAGGTTGGCTTTAACATGAACACAGACTCTTTGTGGCAGGCCCTTGACATAGTACTTAATCAATCGCTCTTAAGTCTCTACCAAGTGGGGTACCGATTGATCCAGCTCATTGAATCTAGAAGTGTACTGGCGATGAGTCTTATTGCCAGCCTTGAAGTTCAGAAACTCATTCTCTACCCGATCTATCTCGTTCTGGGGACAGAACTTTTGGATTATCAGCTTTTTCAGATCTTCCCAAGTCATCCTTTTGAGGGCATTTGGCGACTTAGTCATTTGAATGTTCCTCCACCAACTCAATGCATGGTCAGGTCGACACTCGCTTATGTTGATTACTCAATTAATCCTCTCAATCTATTCATACGTAGCCACCGAATCCTTGTTTCCATCAAACTTGGGCAGGTCACCATCCTTAAACCCCTTGTAGGTACACCCTCGGGTGTTCAATACCACAGTCACCTCATCCCCATCACTATCATAAACTTTTTCCTCATGCTTCTTTTCTTCCTCTTCCTTGCTCTTCTTCAGTGCCTCAGATAACAGATCAGGCAATACGTTCTTCAGAGTTAGTACAACCTCATGAGCGATCTCGGGTTCCGGTTGTAGCGATTCTTCGTTGTCATCTCCTAGTGGGGTCGCATTAGTTTCATGCACACTCACAGTGTGTTCCACATGCACACCCTCTTCTTCCTCTTGTCTTCGGTTCAATGGTGGTCTACCGACTCGGCCAGTGCGACCGCCTCGGCGCCCAGTTCCCCCTCTACGAGCCATAGTTTTCTAGATTTCCTGATGAGTAAAAAGGGAATACATCAATGTCATTTCCTCAGATCATAGTTATGAACAGTACGAGCAAGGTAAATTTTTAATTACAGTGATCGGCTTGTGATTACTAATTTACATTGCTTTTCGGGTTCAAAACTCTTCACATCAGTTGTAACATTGACAATGTGTTCTAAGTTAAGGCATCTATTCCTATCTACAGGCATTAACTTTTGTACTTACTTACTGTGCTAGCGACGGCGTTGGCTACCCAGACTGACATCCGTGCGTTGGTCCCATTATCAGCTTGAGTCTAGACATTTAGGGATGTCTGAATCTCTCAAACTATTGCTCTGATACCAACTTGTAAGGCCCGTCTTTCAGGAAAACCTCACTCGTTGGATTTACTCATAAACATAGCCATTGATACTGAATTATAATATTTAAAACATTTAAAACGCAGCTGAAACATTCATCATTCAAGTACATAATAGCGGAAGTATTAGCATTTAAACATAAACATTGTCTTAACATAATTTAAAGTGTGATGTCAGTCTCATGCAGGATAGCCATCATGCCTTCGCACGAACCTTCCTCTTGTTACCTGAAATGTATACTAAAAGTTAGCTAACGTTGGTGAGTTCTAGTTTAAAGCATTAGGTATAACGATAGTCATTCATTCGTATCATTGGTTCAAATATATATATATATATATATATATATATATACATCATTGTTTCAGTGAACATAGATTGACTATGCACATATATAGGTGCATATGCATTCATTGAACATTCATTGGTCATACACATACAGGTGATCAACCCGCCATTGATTGTGTAAGTCACAAAGACAGACGCTCCGTCCTACCGCTATAGGCCGTAATTCATACTGTGTCTACCGAAGTAGTCCGTCCTTCATTACCGTCCGACAACCTTTGGCCGTCCGTCTACCATGTCTACCGTCGTAGTCCGTCCTTTCGCCCGTCTGCCCGAAGGCATCCGTTTCCCAAGCGAGCTATTAAACATGCAACCGTTATACTTATCATTGATAAGGCATTTGCTTTGACCATCCATTGATTCCATTCATACGTCCTAGATGATGAAGGAACGTATATGTCCCGGTTGCAAAATAGTCACACGATCGTCCGTCTACCGAAATAGCCGTTATCTTCGAAGCGTCCATAACGTTTACATACATTCATAACATGCGATATATAATATAAAGCATGATTTCATTTATTTACGTTATATCATTCATTCATTCATTCTTTATAAACAAGCGTTTGGTTCCTTATTCATTATTCATTTCCATATATCACGTATAATCACATTGGCATTCATAACATACATTCATTTAGTGTATAAACCTCAAGCCCAAAACATTTGAAAACACATGCACATAACATATAGGGGGCACATAGAACTCACCTGATGAGCAGTTCCCGAAGGATACTTAGGAGCTCCGAGTTAGGTGGGTGTTAGTGGATATGTCAAAGGTCATGAATGGAACAAGGTTATAACTTACATGTTTCATCCGAAATCTATCTTGTCCGAAATCTATTTCAACCGTAATCTTTCTCGAGCGAAATCTATCTTGGTTGAAATCTATCTCGGTCGAGATCTCTTTTCGACCGAAAACCACATAGTTAGAAAACATATTTTATTAGTTAAACATTTCGTTCGAAATCTTTTGTCCGAAAACTTCTTCGTTCGAAATCTTTTGTCTGAAATCATGCCGTTCGAAAATACTTTTCGGCCCATTCATCCGACTTTTCGGACGATTCAACTATTCTTGATCTTATTCTTCGTTTTTGATCCAAACTTCAATCTTTTTACGTCCAAAACTTGTATCTAGCTTCCATGAAGGTAGATACATACTTTTTATGCGATTCCATACATAAAAATCTCATCTTTACGTGAAAAACTCATATAAACCCTAAAACCCATTTCTTGACTAAAAGCTTAGATTTGAGCATAGTGGTTACCTGTTTTCGTCTTCTCTTCGTTGCTAAACGTTCCTGAGATGGAGAGTGATGATTCCCGAGATTTTGAGTCGTTTCCTTTGCTTTCTATCTCTAGACCCGGTTCTCTCTCTCTCTACAATCTTGCGAAAATGGTGAAAGTGGGGAAGGGCTGTGGTGTTGTAGCTGAATTGAGGCCTCCCCCTTGCCCACGGCCCATGGGCCAAGCCCACAGGTTTTCTTTTTATCTTGTTTTGTTAGTCTTGACAGCTCTCTCGTTTATTTGAGTTTATTAAATTTTGGGATGTTACACAAGGTGAACTTCAACAGATGCAACTGGCTAGTATAGATCAATGACACGTGTTATGGATAGAGTTAGACATGTTATGAAGATTGAACATATTAGATGCATAGTGCACACATGTTAATCGTGTTACTTATGTTATGTTGTTGAGTGTTACATGACATGGATTGTTATTGAAGTACTTAAAGTGATTACAGTAATTTTCAGAGCATTTGTTGACGTTGTAACATATGTTAAATGAAAAAAACAAAAAATTTTGAAGTGGTTAAATTTTATAAAGATTTGTTGTGAAATATATGATATGGGGATAACGTTGTAACATATGTAAAATGAAAAACAGAAATAATTCAAGTGATTAAAGTATGAAAAAACAAAAAACTAATATACAGTGATACATAATTTGTCGACAGTGCTATTTATGACAGTTGTTATGAAATATATAATATGGTGATAACGTTGTAACATATGTAAAATAAAAAAAACAGAAATAGATGATGTTGCGATCACGTGGTAATATATGTAAAAAGAAAAAAATAGTAATCTTAAGACACGGATTATAGTTTGCTGTAAAAATTTTATGACGGATGTTATGAAATATATAATATGATGATAACGTTGTAACATATGTAAAATCAAAAAACAGAAATAGATGATAAGGCGATCACGTGGTAAGATACATAAAATAGAACAAAAACCAAACCTTTAAGAGCAACTACAACAAGCGTGTCAAACTCTTTGCTGGCTTGAGATGGTGATACTTCCTTAACACTTCATCTTCTTTTAACATCAAAATGCTCGTGGAGATTTATATATAAATCATCAGAGGCTAAGAGTAACAATTGTCTAAAAAACCAAAAGATCAATAGGATAATCTAAAACTCTCTAAAATACAAATCCACTAGATAAAATTAGACCAATCTGTACTACAAAGTCATGTGCATAAACAAACACAAAGAATCATGATTGAAACACAACCAAATATGAAAGTAAACATCAAACCTTAAACACCCATTTCAATATAATCACCAAAACTAAAAACAATAATAAAATTCAAAGAAACAAAAATTGAAAAAAAAGCACTTAAAAATACCTCATGATTTTGAGTCGGAGGTAAGCTCGAAGCACAAAAAAAGCTCTTGCATCTGACCCAAATCAGCAACATTACCATGAGAATACTAAAGGGTGTTTCAATAAAAAAGCAATTTTCGATTTCAGTTTTCAACAGTGAAGGAGAATAACTTGCGTTTCTTGAATGGAAATCACCACCTGCTTTAAATGCATCCAGCATACTCTTACACTCATCAAGATGTGCAAGAACCCTCAATTCCGTTCGACATTACTCTGACGCCGGCTCTTTGCCTCCTTCGCCGCCGGTTTAATAGGTTGCACCGCCTTCTTTGCCTCCTTCGCCGATGGCTCGTTTTTAGGGTCGGTCATTTGGATGTCTTCAATAAACCATTTTAGATGTCGTATCGGAGGTGGAGATTGAGTGAAAATGGAGGTGGAGATTGTGTGTCTATGGCCATAAATTCTGATCTCAAATGGGTTATGTAAGAGAGGTAGAAGAAAAAGTACAAAAAAGGACAAAGGAGTTATACATAATCTTGAAAAGATATATTTGAAATGGATAGAACGGGTGAAATTACCAGATTACCCTTGTAGACAAAAGAGTAAGACTTTGTAAAGGTGGATAGGTGGCATCATGAGAACCACACAATGGGTTTCCAAGGTATATATATATATATATATATATATATATATAGGGTAAGTATACCTTGGAAACCAATTGAGTTAAGAAAACTATAAAAACTCAATGAGTGGTTCTCATTATGCCACCTATCCATTTCTATTTTCAATAAAATTATCATAAAAGGGTATTATTGTCATTGACTTCTTTCTTCACACATTCATCTACCCCCTTCTCTCTCTCTCTCTTTCTCTTATTTCTCCTTTCATCTTCTTCACCTTAATTCTCAAATCTCATTTCAAACTCCACCGCCTCTCATCACCGACGCTAATCATCATCGCCGGATGATTCATCACGTTATGGCTACTCCGTTTCAATCAATTCCCTCCCTGCACGAATTTTTTAATTAATTCCCTCCCTTCATCGCGTTTGGTTCGTTAGAAATGCAATGGTGTGGTGGTTTTAATCGGGTATTGTTTTGATTTGAGAGTATCTAGTTACAGGTATTGCTTTTGTTACTTTGCTTATTTTGATGATGGCTTCATTTAATTACTGCTCTGATGTGTGGGTATCTAGTTGAAGGTTTCAGTTAATTACTGTTTTGATGGCTTCTCGAGCAATTTTGAGATGTAGGCGGCTTCTGTCTGATTACATCCATATTTCTGGTCGTTCAATTCAAGGTCTGAGCCATGGGATTGGTACCCCATTTTCACAAGGAATAAGGTTTTAAGAACTTATTTGGTACCCCCATTTTCTTTTGGTTATTATTATTTATTAATTCATTTTTATTTAGTTTCTTTTATCAATACAATGATTATTGATTATTATTATATTTAAATTTTCTTTTTTTTCGGCTATTTCAATTGCAGTAGGTGGGGAAGTTGGTGGTGCATGTGGGTCCTACTCATATGAAGCTTTGAAAAAATTCAAATCACATGAACCGGCTTTGACGTCATCTAGTTGCGTGTTTCTATTTTTTGTGGCGTTATATTATCATATAAAAAGAGGGTTTTTTGGGTTTGTTTGTTTTTCTAGATGATATCCTCCCATTTATTATGTAAATCTTTGAATCATCATTTATTTTGTCATAAAATTTTTACAACAAGTTTTAATCCTTGTTTAAAGATTACTGTTTTTTTCATTTTACATATGTTACCACGTGATCGTCTTATCATCTAATTCTATTTTTTGATTTTACATATGATACAACGTTATCACCATATTATATATTTTATAACAATTGTCATAAATTCATTTATTCACATATGTAACATTTTTTTTTGGCATTCATGTGAGCATTTTTTACATATGTAACAATACATGTATTCACACATATAACATTCTAGTTTTTCAAGTACTTCTGTAACAAAAGATCACAAGTTACATTAGGGACGTCAACAAATTCTCTGAAAATTACTCTAATCACTTCAAGTACTTCTATAACAATCCATGTCATGTAAAACTCAACAACATAAGTAACACGGTTAACATGTGTGCACCGTGCATACTTGAAGATTTTTTACATAAGTAACTGGTGAAATGTTACATATGTAACTAGCGATGCTACAGATGTTACATATGTTGTCCAACATTCTGATGGAGTTAAAAGGTTATAAACGAATTTCATTCCCTTAAAGATGTCCACTGCTATAAAAAAAACTCTCATTAGCTACATATGTAATAATCATTTGTTCATGTCTTTTTCTCTGTATTTTCACTATTTTTAGACATTTTATGTAACAATCATATGTAATAATCATTTGTTCAGTGATATGCCCTAAATTATACATGTTTTGCATGCATAATAATCCCCATATTATGGTACTAATTGATTAAAAGCCTTGCAATTGATGCTTAAAGCGTAAATATTTCACAATTACAGGTTATTCGGTGTCCCAAGATAAGCAGAGCAAAAACCAGCTTAAAACATGAAGAAATCAAGCTTTCGGAGGATCAAACCCGAGCATTGACCCCCAAGAAGTCAAACAAGGTCAACATAAGTCAAACCAGCAGCTAAAAGACGAAAGTTGGAAGCAGTTGGGCATTGCACGGTCGTGCAATGCCATGCACGGTTGTTCAAACCCAATCTTGCTTCCCAAGGGTCTAGTACATTGTCACTTGTACCTTGTTTGATTCCCGAGGTGTTTGCACGCCCGTGCAATCCAATGAACGACCGTGCATTGCTCATTTTGAGGCCTATAAATAGATGGCTTGGGTTCTTCATTCCACAAACCTCAATACGCCATTCCATACCTCAAGATAAATAGAATAGTTCGTTTCTAGTTGTATTAGAGTAGTAGTAGTGACTAGAGGGGCTCTTCCTCCTTGTTCCACAATAGGGGAGCCTACGAAACTCAATGTTATGCTAGCTAGTATGGCCATTTGTGGCTAACTTCTTGTATTGCTAGGGTGAAGATGAAGTTTGGTGCATGTTAATGTTTAACATATTAATCTAGTGGTATGTTTATGTCTTTAATTATTCATCCTTAAAACCACCATTTGGTGAGCTTTTATTATTGTCTAAATCCGTCTTTATATTTGTGAGTGTTCTTGATTTTAAAGCGTAAGATCGTAAAACCTTTTTAATCAAACTTATTTTGAAACTTGTACGTCTTTATACAAGCAGAGATTGATAAGCCAAGGTTTGGTCAACATCATTAAGGTCGTACGTCTTTATATGAATTTCTTATGCGACCAAGAATTGGTGAACAGATGTTGGGAACGGTACGTCTTTATACTTGGTCCCATTGTTACACCGCCTCCTGGTGAGCAAAATATAATCACCTATTTAACCTTAATACAAAGCATTTACGTTCAATGTCTTAAACCAACCTGGAGATGATCATTCGAAGGGTTGAGGGTAACTGTTGTCCTTAACGGGAGGCACTACCATTTTAATTTAAATATTTTAATTCGTGAATCAAATGTCGTGAGGACGAGGCTCTAGCGGTGACCCGGGTCACAATTTTGTAGTAGTCATATCACTGGATTAGTCAACTTAACATTATCACGTACCAAGCTGATTCGAAGCCCGAAGCAATACTCTTCGTGACCTGATCATTTCCGAGATATTTACTTTCTTGTTGTTTACTATTCTGCTATTTACATTCATGTTACACACATCACACATGTTTTTAATTTTCTGTTATTTACTTTACCGTTATTTACTTTTCTGTCATTTACTATTCTGCTTCACAAGCACACAAAACCTACTCACTAATTGATCCAGCTAAACGATAACAAAAGTTGAGTACCGGAACTCGACCATGTCCATTGGTTCGATACTTGGTTCTTATCTAAACTATATTACGCTGCGAAAGGTACACTTGTCTATTGTGTGTGTTTTTAAGTTAATGTAATTATCATTTTATAAATTTAAAACCTGATCTCGTAAAACTATAGTAAAAATATATTGTATTTTTATATATTAAAAACGACACATCATTCAGTTATTCCGATGCAATAATCATTCGATTCACTACATATGTAATAATCATTTTACGTATAAACCATTAATAATTACATATTTAACAATCATAGTTACATATGTAACAATTAAAGTTACAAACATATGCTAGTTATACATATATATGTAACATATTTGTTATAATAATTTCAGGTTATTATGAATCTCAAAATAGTTAATTACACATGTAACGTATGGTCTACACATATCCAAACAAGTTTTACATATGCTAAAAACCTTCGCTCTCTCTCTTTAATGTATGTAAGTACCGAATAAAAAACCTTGTTGTCTTGTTTTTTTATTAAACACTCTTATTTTTACATATGTAACATGCCTAACTACATATGTGCCAACCGTAGTTACATATATAACATTGTTGGTTACATATTTTTATAAAAAAAAAGGGGAAATAGTAATATTTTGCTAGTTACATGTGTAGCATTCATATTTAACCGGTTAATATTTGCTACTTATATATGTTGGTTGTATGTAAATTTATAGCATTTAAAAAAATATGAACTTTTTAAAAATCTTTTATACAAATGGGTGTGTTTTTTCATGTTGGTTATATGAAAACTTATAGCATTTAAAAAATAAGATGAACTATTAGTTAGTATATTTTTTAATTGGAATTTTAAAAAGTTAAAAGTATTTAAATAAAAGAAGGAAAGAGATTGTTGATGCGGGATGCGATGATAATAGTAATAATAATAATAATATAATGGGTAAATTCAATGTTTCTAAAATTGGAAAGTATAGTTACAGATGTAACATTCATTCTTACAAATGTAACAACAAATTACAGTAATAGATGAAATCTAAATGAAATGAGTGGGAAATATGGAATTTAAATAAAATGGGAAAATACAATATGAGAAAAATTTGTGTAGTAGAAAGTACAAAATAACTCTAATCCATATGTGATCGACATGCATGTCAATCAACAAAAAGTTGTCATATACTATTTTCCCAATTTACCCTTATTGTACCTTTTAAGTACAAAAGCAACCTATTAAAAAAATTCTAAAATCTTCAATTATTGTCATCCATGAATTAAGATCAATCAATGGCTAGATAGGAGTTCTCATAGTTTTTTTAACTCAATATAGTTTCCAATATATCCTTACCATATATATATATGTGTATATATATATATATATGTATATATATATATATAAAGGGGAGAGATATTCTACAAAGACAAAAAAATCTACAAAGTGTAGGAACCATCATAGAGTGACATGAGTCCAAGAAGTACTCTAAAGAAAAAGGGCAAAAACGTAAACCATGCATCCACATGCTACTCACATGATAAGGAACATGCATATGCAAGGCATATGCATATTCCCCCATCTTTTTTAAACGTTCATAATTTTTTTATGCATTATTATTTTAAAAAAAATTACACTATAATAACGAATGTTTTTTTATCATTCCAACGAGTATTATATTGATATATAAAAATAAAAAAAAATCATCTTTTTATGGTGTTTTTTGAACTAGGGGTTTTATGATATATAAAAATAAAAAAAATTGCACCATAAAAAAACGCCATGAAAAAACTCTGCGAAAAACATCATGAAAAAACAGCATAAAAACGCCATGAAAACACTGCTAAAAACGTACAAACCCAGTTCAACGATTTTTTTTAAATATAGCACGACCATACTAGTTTTAAAGATAAAAAAACGCTTGATTTTATGGTATAATTTAAAAAAAAAATAATGGTGTATAAAAAAGTTATAAACATTTAAAAAATGGGGGTGAAAAATGCATGTGACTTGCATGTGTATGTTATTTCTCTCTCTTGGACGCCATTCCCATTATAGCCCTCCTGGAGACTTTTAAAGTTGCTAATAATTACAAAACTACCACCTTCAATCTTAGCCACACATTACAAAATCTTGTGGTGAAGATTTCTTCCTAGACTTTTTACTATTCTATGTGGTTTATGCATGGATTGTGAGCCGAAGAGGCCTCGTGTACGTTCCTTACTAGTACGAGGAATTACAATACATCAGCATTAGTTCAAGATCCTATAACTAGTCATGACTTTGTTAGACCTACTTAGACATTATTAATAAGCATATGTACTTGTTTTTTTTTTCTAATTCTTGATGTATGTAATTGTATATTGTTTATCTATTTGAGTATCCTTATCCCTTAATTGACGGATACGATTCATTCCAACTATCTACATGGTATCATTCCATAACCGATCCATTCCCCTCCCTTATCTCTCCCTCTCCATCTAATCGCTTACCCTCCCTGCCTATCGGCGTTCCTCACCTCCAATCTTCCTCATGGCCGGAACTTCAATCAATACCTCCTAGGGTCATGTCTGGCTTATGGACTCGGGAGCCATGGACCATATGACTACCTCTCTCAATATTCTCAACAATGCCTCACCTTCTACGGGTGATGCCGTCACATTTGGAAATGGTAAAACTCTCCCCATTTCTCATATTGGTACCACCATTGTTACAAATAATATACCTTTGCATAATGTCTTGGTGGTTCCTCACCTTACGAAAAACTTATTATCTATTAGTTGTAATCCCCAAGAAATTCCGGCCTTTATTTTTACTACTCCGGCACTTGTAATTCCATTATTTTGTGAATTGCATTTATGAAATTATCTTATTTGTCCATTATACTTTATGAATGTTCATACATACATACATACATACATTTAGTGCAATTATTTCAAATTCATTGATAACAAATAATTAATTGAGACTATGTAAATGAATGCTTTAATCCTATTAAACAATACACACACACACATATATATATATATATGTATATATGCTAAGTTATTTTCTAAGCCTATAAACACATATACAAACACAAATGTTATTAAACCCCTTTAACTAAATTTAGGGATTGAATTAAATTATGTGAATTTCAAAGTAAATAAATTCATATAAAAATAAAACCCTTTTTAATTTACAAAAATTAGAATTCGTATTTATAACATTTAATTATGTTATAGGGGTTGTTAAATTTATAAATGATATAAAACTTTAAATGATTTTAAGTTTTATAAAGTCCATGGGTTAGTTATGCCCATTTCTGAAACTTAAATCAAATAAACATCTAAGTTTGTTCATAAAATGATAAACACTTGATACTCCAGGGGCTTAACTGCAAATTCATATTATGTTCTTCCCCAAAACATCAATTTTGACTACTAGAGTCAAACTAGCCTCGATCCACCGCTCAATCGACCAAATTAATGCGTGTTAACTACAATTGATGATGCTAAAGCGTGGTGCGACTGTTTACTAATGATATTAACGGTGCAATTAAATAGAAATCATTGTCTTGATGATGTGTTTAATCCCGTAACCGTTCTACACTCAATATCGATTCAATTCGTATGTTTCACGTACAACTGAGTCTATAAAATGGGTGCATCACCATCGCGACATCATCCACTTAGCCCCTGTGTACAAAAATCCATCTCCAAACCACATCTGATACCGATTCAGACCCACGAGCACGACTTCGGAGTCCGTAGCCGAGCTCCCCCATCATGAGATCATTTCAGGTAAAATTTGTACCGATGAAATCGCTTTAATCCATGGCTTGAAAGCCCCATGGTTTGAAGATCGATGGTTGGGTATTTCGACCGATTGGTCGATTAGGGTTTGTGGGGAATTGATTTGGGGAAGAACGTGATGCGGAATAGTGGGTTAAAACGTAAACACAAACCAACCGGACACGACAACATTCCCTCGTCCAGTGGTTGTTACGCATGTGTAAGTGTGGAACCGCCTCAGGCGCAGGTTCAAGTCCAATGGGGCCAGATCCCATCTTTTTTAGCCTTTTTAATACACTATTTAACCTTTAAAAATTTCCTAATTAACTATTACAAATTATACAAATACATTCTATAATATTTATACAAACTAGAAAAATATAAATAATATTTTGACCATTTTATTTTATTAAACCTCTTGTAAATCCTAAATAAATAATATAAATCATTGTTTAGACAAATCTATTTTTGTTACTTATTTATTTATATGATATTTCACAAACTCTATTTATATATTAAACATTATTAAACTCCTCTAAATTTATAAATAATTATTATTAGTAAGAATAATTATTTAAATATCATTAAACTTATAAACACCTAAATAATTATTTTAAATAATTATTTTATACAAAGTACAAATAAATTCTATTTAAAGATTTCTTAGTCTTTAAAAGATTCATTTAAATGAATTATCCGATTAATTACCAATTTTATTTATTTACCCACCCTACATTATAAAGCTTATTAAACATTTTCCCACTTTATAGTTTATTTATAAATTGTTATGTAAATAATCTAAGTATATTATTTTCCATGTCACATTATGTGTATTTAATAATTTATATACAATATTATTTAAATCCTTTCCACACTATGATTTATTTGATTATTGCATAAACCTTCTAACACTATAAATACATATGTTTTCCAACCAAAACTTGCGCAAACCCTATGCCCAGTCTCAAATCTCCTATGAAACCCTAAATGTCACCGTATCTCCTAAATACCATTTAGGCTTATATTGAAATTAGGTTACCATTACAAGTGTAGGTTTGTTGTGAGAAATCCTCACGAGGCCTAGCATTATTTACCAGTTCATACATTTCTAGCTTGATTCAAGTGAGTTTCATAGCCCCCTTTTTCTTTTTACTATTGTTTACAAATACTCGGTGTGGAACTTGTTTACATACATTACCCGAATTCAATACCATTTGTTCTCATGCTATTTACTATATGCTTTATGTCTTAAACTACTTGGCGACCATACGTGTGTTCATGTTTAGTATAATCATTAACTTGCTACCCAAGCCTAAGGCAGTACCTTTATGATCATTTATATGGGAAACCGATACCAGTTAACACAAACCTTAGCGGGTTTTGTGTGTACGATATTACTACTTTTTCTAAAACACAATCAGTTGGATTGTACTTACCAGTTTTCCATTTGCTTGATTGTACATTTGGAACCTTGTATGTTTCCACATTTATGTCTTAGTTATGCTTTGAACATATTGAATTCCAAATACTTTTTACTTAACTTTTGTTTGGTGTTAAAACCTATGTTACTCACCAACTACTTGTAGTTGACATTTACTCACATGTTTCAGGTGCACCAGTTTGAGGATCCTACTTGATTATATAGAACTTGGACCTAGTATAATTTAATTTATGAAATGTCTTGAACGTTTCATCATCCATTTTCCTTTCTAACGGATACTTTAATTTCGATGAATAAATATTGACATTATTAAAAAAACGATCATGTGCTTATGAACAACCGCATCAGCCCCGGCGTATAATCCGCCGCCGGCCGGGGTGTGACAGTAGCAAATTGACAACCCATAATAATTTAGATGTCTTGCTTTCCCAACCCTAATTCTATTTTCTCAACAAAACCACAAAACAAGTTCTAGTCCAGGGCAGATGTGAAGATGACCTATATGTCATGTAGACCGATCATAATGCCTTTGCTGCGCACTCCGGTTCATCTTTGAAAGCCTCTTTTGAACTTTGGCATTTTCGGTTGGGACATGTGTCGTTTGACACCATTTTATCTTTAAATAAAATAGGATGTTTATCTATTACCTCTATTTTACCAAAGTCGGATTTATGTTCATCATGTGAATTATCCAAATGACGCCGCTTATCTTTTGATCTTAATGAAAAACGGGCATTACAACCTTTGGATCTTAATGAAAAACGGGCATAACTATAGCTATTATATCATATATTTGGATGATTTTTCCAGGTTTACTTGGTTCTATCTGCTACAAACTAAATCCGGATTTCAAGCGATCTTGCCTGTTTTTATGCAGTTGTTCAAAATCAATTTTCACGAAAAATTATGAGGTTTCAAAGTGATGGGGGTACCGACATTGTAAACTACTATGTTTGCCATTTATTCGAACAAACTAGTACTTTACATAGATTACCGTGTCCGTACACCCCGCAACAAAATGGTCGAGTTGAACGGAAACTCGGTTCAAAACGTCACACGCAATATTCACACCCTCAGCCCGACATGTTGTTGAAATAGGATTGGTTAAGACATTGGGCCTCACTGTCACCTATGCCCAACTTCATTTGTGTCACACCCCAGGTTTAGCCCACCCTTGCTTGCGACCACCGGTTGGTACCTGTTTTCTTATTTTATTTGTATCATAGTTTTATTAACACAACGGAATAGATCTTTGATTTTCATAACTCATAATCTTTTCAAACACAGGAAACACCCGTTTCATTTCATATATATAAACATGGAAACACGCTGATTGTCTTCACAAACGTTTATTATAAAACCAAGGTTTTTATAGAGCCATTCATTTCAACTAATGTCTAGGATGGACTTTCCCTTTCATGACATCAAGGATCCATCGTCCTTTTGTGGCTATTTACAATCATATTTATCCTTGGTTACCAGTAAAACGTTTGAAAATGTTTGATAAGTATAAACCGGTTAATACATGCATGCTTTTATTATGATCTGACAAGACTGAATAGATAGAACAACTTGCCCATATTTTTAGAGTCAATTTACACATCGAGCAGTTTATTTCACCCGAATGTATAACCACCGGCCACACTAGGCACTTTCTTGGATAATCGTCGTTTCATGTTATTCACAGCCTTACGCTCATGTGATTTAGGTCTTACGTGTTATTAATAACCAAGCCATAGCCCTTGCCCCGTTACAGCGTTTCATCTGTAACACGTACATGATTATGCATGACTCTATGGTCTGAATGTTGTATAGTAAATCACCTTTTGCGACCAATGGTTTTATTAGTTCATTCAAGTCGGACAATAATTCAAAAATGTTTATGGTTTTGAAATCATTTTATAAAATACAAGCATTCACCTTTGTAGAGTTTCTACTGGGCAGCGTCTACACTTAATGTTCCTATCTTGGTTTCTTCAAATGGGGATTTCCTAGCTCCTCGGGACCTTCTAGTGTAACCGGCACTACCGAAACTTAAACGTATGAACGGGAATGGATTAGTGGGAGTGGGAAAGGTGTTTATAACTCTGAAAACTACTTTTTGATGATCTGAATTCGCTGGGTTCGGGTTTTTATTTATAGGCCAACCACAGGCCCGTAACAGACCGTTATGATAGGTCACGGTCCGTCACCGCTTGGTCGTAACGGACCGTTATGTATGGTGACTGTCCGTCATCAGATTCCACAGGCCAAGCTCAGGTTAAATTGCGACGTAACGGATCGTTACAAGGTGTGACGGTCTGTCATGAGTGGACACACGTCAGATCTGGACCGTTAGTCATCAAACACGTGTCACTCTCTGTGCGTTTTGTGGCGTGACGGACCGTTACCGTGGGTGATGGTCCGTCATTGGGTTTCCACGCATTAGATGACGCCCATTAGTCATCGAGCACGTGGCACGTCATCATTATCCCCTTGTGCCACCCGTAACAGACCGTTATGATAAGTGATTGATGTAGTGCAAAGCACACATCTTTATTCCTATTGTTTTAGTTAGTTTTGATTAGTTTTATCTTTGTTTTGAGTCATTTTAGTGTATTATTGAGTCGTTGATGTGTTTACAGGTGCTCAAGTTGAATACAAGTGAATATCTGAAGAAACCGAGCACGAGAGTGAAGCTGTAACATCCTAAAAATAAAACGACAATTATAATAACGGGTTAGAATGCGAGAACGAGCCGAATAAACGAGCGAGACACGATGGGCCGGGCGCGCATGAGGATGGCAAACAAGGGAGATGAGCCTCCCTATAAATAGTCAAACCCTCCTCATTCTCTCATTTACACATTCTAGAGAGAGAAACTGTAGAGAGAGAAAGTTGGCGGATCGACCCGAGATTGAAGGAGATTGTTACTACTGAGCTCATGAGCAAGACCTCTGAATCAGAAGCTCGATTTAGGAAACAACTCGATCTAGATCTGAGTTTTTAGTTTATGTTGGGTTTTGGATAAAAAGGTAACGTTTTTACGTATAAAACTTGAAAATAAACATATATCTAGCATCTAGAGGGAAAAGCGAACGTTTTGAACGTAGAAATTCAGGATCTTGACGTGATCAGATCTACATGCAGGAACTTAGGGTTCTTGGGGAAGAAGACTGCCCGACAGGGAAACTTATCAAGTTCGCTGGCAAAGATTGAGGCGAAGTTATCAAGTTTGCTTGACAAGTTCGCTTGGGGCATAAAGTAAGCGAACATATGGTGGCGAACTTAGTGACTTCACTGGGTTGCATCAAGTGAACTAAGCGAACTTACTAAGTTCGATGGGCATGGGCCAGGCAAACTTGATAAGTTCACATGTATGTTCGCCAGGTTGGCAAGGGGCAAACTTGACTTAAGTTCGCCTAGTTCAGTATGGTTAAACCGTTAGAGTCGGGATAGGATCTGATGTGTATTTAACTACTCGATGCAGATCGTGCATGACGTTGTTGGGCTTTCGATTAGGACAACGAGACCAGCTTATCAGGTGAGTTCTAGAAGCCCTCTTTTAAATGTTCTGAATAATAGTTTTTGGGCTGGTGTGCATACGTAACGATGTGACTATTTTATAAAACGATGTTTATGAATGATGTATGTGACGTTTTATAAAATGACGTTTATGAACGATGTTTTGGAAGGAAAGGTTATGAAAGAAGTGTTTATGAAATATTTTGCCAAAAGAAGTTTACGAAGTGTTTATAAATGAATGATTTTAATAAAACGTACGAATGCTTTAACTGAAGTTTTGAAGTAAAAGAAGTGAATGTTTACAAAAGTCACAAACGAACGAATCTGCCATTATTCCTTAGGGAATGAAGGTTATAGGTATGTGATGTATGTTATGGGCCTTTACCTTTTAGGGGCGTTTGTGGTTGGCCAACTGTTGTACAACTGGGGTGATGACGGTCACTAAGGGGATTATCGTGATCCTTGAAGTTGGTACGATTTACCTTACGAGGTAGTCGTGCTTGAAGTTTGGTACTTGTCCCTTACGGGGTGCAGTGCTTGAAGCTTGGTACTTGCACCTTACGGGGTGCAGTGCTTGAAGTTTGGTATGTGTCATCCTTGTGATGCCGTGCTTGAAGTTCGATTGAATAGCCTAAGTGTCGAGCCCTAGGTTTCTCCGCTCGAAGGACAGTACGGTGTTGAAGGGCCTTGTGGTGGCGATCTTAGGGTTATTCCGCTAGTATGTGACATTTGGATTTGACGGTTGCGAGAAGGCGTAGATTTGATATGTTCGTTGACTTATGGGTTATGTTATGTGTTATGTTATGTTATTGCATGATTTTCGTACGCTTTTATTAATGAAGTTAAATGATACGTTTTTGACAAATATTTGAAGTTAATGTTTTATGAATAGCTAGAACTCACCAGCGTAGCTGACTTTTTAGTATGCACGTTCAGGTTAAGGCAGGTTATGATGATGGACGATGATGCTGGGCGGCTTGATGAGTTACCCTGATGATATGAAGATCGGCCTCTCGTTATGATTAGTTTACGTTATGTTTATGTATTAGACTATGTTACGCTTCCGCATGTTGAACAATGTTATGATTATGTTTGAATGAAGTTTTCCGCTGCGTTATTTTGATATTCAAGTTTAAGAACTGTTTGTGAATCAGTAAATCCAACAAATGAGACCTCCCGGGTTTGGGGCCTTACAGAAGCCCAAAAGATAAAAGTCAAAAAGTTGGAATTTTAAGCTCTCGCAGTACGCGAGAGAGGAGAAGGAAATCTTCGCGATATGCGAGGACTTCCAGAAACACGCCCGACTAATTTTTTCCTCGCGGTACGTGAGGAACCCAGCCTAACCTCTCGCGGTACGCGAGGGGCTCGTTAATTCGCAAAAAAGCCCTAAATCGACTTTTAATAGGAATCTAATGCCATAATTCGGGGAGATCGATCTTAATGCCGTCCAGAGAACATCCAGAGGAGATTTTGAGGCTAAAGGAAGAAGATTGATGAGTAAAGGTTGAAGCTTTGGATCCCGGGTTTGTAGTTTTACTTATTCGGTTTTTAAGATTCGATTTTCGTTCTTGACTTGATTGTTTGAACCATGTTCTTATTGATTACTTCTGTTATGATTATGGTAAACATGATTTTAGGCTAAAACATTAATACTGCCTAGGTCTTTATGATGAATACTTCGTAAAGTTACGATTTTTATCGGTTTTGGATTCGTGTAAATGGATTAATGATTTTGTAAACGATCTCTTGATGATAATTATGATGAATATGTATACTATGATTTGATGTGTGATTGATTATGATTCCGTGCGTTGATTGTGGATGTCTTCCAGTTTGATTTGCGTATCCGGGTCATAGACTTTAGGGTTTGTGATTGTTTGTATGGTTTGCTAGAAATAGTAGCCATAAGAGTTGTGATTGAGAGTCTTTAGATCTGAGTGTTCATCCTATCTCAATACCCGAGAAGTGAGAGATAGTCGTGTAGGTCCCTCGGGTCTCTCGGATCGTCACATGCAACTGTGTTCGTGGTCGAACCGGGTGCGGAATGCCCGTGACTAGGTGGAGTATCAATCAACACAAAGTAAACCGACAACAAAGACACAAGATACTTTCAAACTTCGTCTATTGATAATCACAGCCGGTTACAGAGAGAATGAGTGCGTACCTATATTTTGTCACTAACAGCTATATATACTAGACATGTTGCCTGTGCACTTGCTAAGTGCGCAGGGCTTTGTTCCTGCATACTTAGCAAGTACGCAAGCAATGTTCTTGCGTACTTGCTAAGTACGCAGGTTGAGCAACCTGCGCACTTGTTAAGTGCGCACAACACTTAACAAAGACGAATACAACGACAAGTACCTACGAACATGATTACAACTCGATAAACCAATACATACAAACGCTGATATACAAATACATAAAGAAAATACATAAGTAAAAACAATCTTCAGAGTGCTTGTCACAAGAATTGCTTCAGCAAACTCCCCCTTGACCGCAGCTCTGGAGATGTCTACAGTCTCTAACAACTTTAGAGTAAACAGCTTTAGAGTGATTGTTACAAGAATTGCTTCAGCAAAGCTTCAGAGTGATTGTCACAAGAATTGCTTCAGCAAACTCCCCATTGGTAGCAGCTTTGGAGATGTCTACAGTCTCTAACAACTTTAGAGTAAACAGCTTCAGAGTGATTGTCACAAGAATTGCTTCAGCAAAGCTTCAGAGTGATTGTCACAAGAATTGCTTCAGCAAACTCCCCCTTGACAGCAGCTCTGGAGTTGTCTTCAGTCTCTATCATCTGTATGCAAGTAGTATTTGTCTAACAACATCGTATGAGAGGTTCCCCAAGGTCAAAATCCGTGAGCTAAAGGACGACTATGTCAAGTTTGAGCTCCGTGACCAGAGGTTCCCCAAGGTCAAAATCCGTGAGCTCAAGAAAGACTATGTCAAATTTGAGCTCCGTGAAACCGACGCCAGCATGGCTAACGTGCTCCACGTCGGTAACTCAAAATGACGTATATAGAAAGATCTAGGAAGGAATCCCTGAATAGTCCTATTCTTCCTCCTCTCAGTCTCATGTTTAGCAACATACTTATTGTCTGAATTGTTTTGTCTTTGTGTTTTGGAGGATGACTAGGGAAGGGAAACCTTCACCATTCTTCGTGGGTGTGTTTGGTCTGGTGCATCATCACAGTAAGATGAATCAGATTCAATCACCTCAGAATCTGACTCTTCAGCACCATCTCCTCCTTCTTCTTCATCACCTCCATCACCAGTCATCTCTGCAAGAACATAAGAGAAACAACATTAGATCAAACAGAATCATTGGAATAGAACAAGCATGACATGGTATAGCACATGCACGATGAACTGAATTTCAGACTTAGAAAAATTCTGAGTGGCCCTTCCTGCGTACTTAACAAATACGTAGAAAATTGTTCTTGCGTACTTAGTAAGTACGCAGGAGCTAATTCTTGCGTACTTTATAAGTGCGTAGGAACTAACACTTAGAACTTTTACAAAATCCAAAATCAAGAGATTCAAATTTTTAGATGATGATAGTGGTCACCACAATGTCGAAAAACCTGTTTAAGACATATGGGACCAAGACTAACACCAATGCAATGCTAAAACCCGGTCGTTTGGACCTAACCTCGGTCCGACGCAAAACCACGGACACCAAGGGGTCAAACCCAAAATCAAGAGTATTTAAGGATGAATTTAGAATACAAGAGCTTCGATTGATGATCATAAACTAGTTTTAGGGCTTAATTTCACTTAAAAACACCCAAAACCGGTCTAAATTTCAACACTAAAACCCTAAGCTCGCAAGTTCAAGAAATCGGTCCTTAACAAGAGATTTTGAGGATGAAATGGTTGAAGATTCTTACCAAATGATAGAAAGGTGAAGATGAAACTATGATCGAGACGAAAAAATCGGTTCGAAAACACACGAAAATTTGAGTGAAATCGAGCAGAGGATGCAAACAATGTTAAGACGATTGAATGAGATGAAACTTAGAAAAAAATCTAACACCCATATATATACCCCACAGACACTAGCCGTGCGTACTTGACAAGTGCGCAAGATTTAACTCCTGCGTACTTACTAAGTACGCATGACTTAAGTCTTGCGTACTTGATAAGTACACAGGTTTTACCTCATGCGCACTTAACAAGTACGCAGAGATCCATGTGTACTCAAAGTTCAACTCAAATTATGAAGAATGTCATGTCAAAAAGCGAACCGGATAAGAACATTCAATCAAGAGGTTTCAAAAACAATTCAAGGAAGTTAAACACAAATATTTTTGGTTTTTCTTAACTTTTAATAAACTGTACTTAATATCTTTTTGAGCTTTTCTGAATGAAGATAATATACACAAGAATATACACACAAGCTATTTTTTGGTCAAAGTCATGAGCAGAGAATCATATTATGCTATTGTAAGCAAACATGATACACCATAAACATCAAAGAATATGGGATCATGTTATGGATTACTACTTATTCATACGTAATATGAAATATAAAAAAGTTAATTCAAGTTGTCAATATTATAAGATTTGAAACCATAAGCATCTTTGTATCACGTTCTTGTGTGTTAAGATATTAAATATAAGATATACAACGTGTACCCCACAGTTATGCTACAGAAATGTAAATTGCACTATCTCAAGGCATCTAAGATTTTCTCAAAGATTTTCAAATCTCCAGAATGAAGTTACATCGTTTAGCATAGAAAAAATCAAGCAGAATCCATAAGGATTATTAAGAATCATAAGATTCAGAATCGAGTGATTCATTTGTCTTGGTTTGATAGGTTTTTCTTCTATGAATATCATATGATGATTCAGGTTAATAAATATGGTGTCTGAGGATTTTGGTAAGGGGTCCAACTTTTATATGGATTTGATTTCAATGAATCAGGTATGATTCAAGGGTGAATATATGCTTAACGGTTGATGTCAAGACATATCTTGGCCCAACCTCCCATTCCATACTTGTGAGTTTGGGCAGTGAAGTGAACCAAAAAATTATGCTAAAGACATAACCTGAAACTGGTCTCTTAAGAAAATATTTGCTAAAATCTTACATCCTTTATCTGATAATGATCTTTTTGTATTCTTTTACACACACACACATGCATAACATAGGTTCAAATCACAGTTGTAGTATTGATTTAGTTTCCAGGCTACTAATGATTCAAAAATGCTTATAGCCTACTGTCAATGCAAATTACTTGCAAATATTCAAATTAAGACTGAAACAACTTAAACATTCAAGTAATCATAACACAATCATTTCCCATATGTGCAGTCTAAGACGTTTAGATCATTACTGATGTACTATCATTTCATCTTTTCTTCAAATAACTTTGAAATTTTCTCCATTTTCTATTTTGTTTGTATTTTTGTAAAAATATTTGAGAATTAAGCAGAACTATACAGATGAAATTTGAAAGAAATAAAGATTAACTTCCATGAAATGATTTGATTTGAAAAAACGAGTTTTCTCACTCAGGATTGAACATTCCTATCAGGTTGACAAGATGTTCAAAACGGGTCCGATCAAACACCTTAGTGAATAGGTCAGCAAAGTTGTCATCCGTGTGAACTTTGATAAGCTCAACCAAATTCTTTTCAGCATAGTCACTGATGAAATGGTGGCGAATCTCTATATGCTTAGTTTTGGAATGTTTCACCGGGTTGTTCGTGATAGACATCGTGGCATTGTTGTCAATGAATAGAAGAGTTCTAGTGTAGTTCAAGCCATAATCTCTCAATTGCTGATGGATCCACAATATTTGAGAACAACAGCTCACCGTAGCAATGTACTCTGATTCACATGTTGAGACAGAAACCGTTGACTACTTCTTGCACCGCCAGGAGACCAGCCTGTCTCCCAAGAATTGACATCCACCTGAGGTTGATTTTCTATCAAGGTTACAACCGCCATAATTAGAATCGGTATAGGCTTTGAAGTCGAATGACTGCTGCTTCGAGTACCAAAGACCCAATCGGGATTTCCCCTTTAAGTATCTGAAGATTCTCTTAACAGCTGTCAGATGAGACTCCTTTGGTTGTGACTGAAACCTTTAGCACAAGCATACAACAAATATTATGTTGGGCATTGAAGTTGTGAGATACATAAGAGATCCGATCATCCCACGGTATAATTCGCAATCCACATCCTTTCCATCTTTGTCCGGATGCAGACCATGATTGACGGGGATAGGTAAGCCATAAGTACTGCTATCATTCATCTTATATTTTTTCAAGATGTCTTGCACATACTTAGTTTGATGCAGATAAATGCCATCCGGTCTTTGACTGGCTTGCAGACCTAGAAAGAACGACAGTTCACCCATGTTGCTCATTTCAAACTTGGACTTCATCACCTGTTCGAATTCCCTACACATCCCTTCATTTGTAGACCCAAAGATAATGCCGTCGGCATAGACTTGTACAAGAAGAATATCACCTCCTACTTTCCTAATGAAGAGGGTCGAGTCAATTTGTCCGCGGTTGAAACCATTAGACAGAAGATGCTTTGATAAATCCTCATACCATGCCCGAGGTGCTTGATGAAGACCATAAAGTGCTTTGTCGAGCTTGTACACTTTATTGATATTATGCGGATCTTCAAAACCTGGAGGTTGAGTGACATAGACCTCTTGGTGAACTTTTCCATACGGAAAGCACTCTTCAGATCAAGTTGATAAACAGTCGAATGGCCTCAACTCTAGCAATGGGGGCATATACTTCAGTGTAATCCAGGCCCTCTTGTTGATAAAAACCTTG
Organism: Smallanthus sonchifolius; assembly: GCA_023525975.1. Lineage (NCBI taxonomy): Eukaryota > Viridiplantae > Streptophyta > Magnoliopsida > Asterales > Asteraceae > Smallanthus > Smallanthus sonchifolius. The sequence continues at coordinate 77,391,458 of CM042033.1, forward strand.
AACAACCAACCTTGCTTTATTCTTCACTACGACATGACGATCATCCGTTTTGCACTTGAACACCCATCTGGTTCCAATTGGTTGTACGCCTCTTGTCAAGTCAACTAAATCCCACACATGCAACTTTTGGAATTGGGACAGTTCATCTTGCATCGCCTCAATCCAACAGTTGTCAGCGAGAGTCTCCTTCACATTCTTCGGCTCCAATTGGGATACGAAAGCAGCATGCAGACACGTTTCCATGATACCCGTGTCAAGTATCTCAGCATACAGACTAGTGTTCTCAGTAATGGTTCTATGACGCGTTTGAACACCGGCATCGGGATCACCAATAATGATCTCAACTGGATGATTCCCATACACTCTCGTCTATGGTAATTGCGGTTCTTGAATTTCTGAATCAAGGTTCTTGCTCAACTCCCCCATATCCTGTGTTCCAGAAGAAGAAGATTCAATGTTGATTGGATCAGTTGAAGCTTCATTTCCTACTTGAGTGTTAGGATCAGCTTGAGCGTCATTTCCGTCAACATGAACAGCTTCAATGTTATCACTATCATGAGTTCCAGATGAAGAAACAACATTTGAATCGGGAGTTACAATCGGTACAGTTGCACGGGTTGAGAAATTGGAGTCATCACCGCCATGAAAGAACTCGTACACATTGGTGGCATCATCTGCAGGTAGATCAGGAAGATTGAACGACTTGAGTAGAGCATCATAATCAAATCCCCAAGCAGGACCAGTTGGTTCTGGTGGAATGCTGTGTTTACTACAGTCCACTTCAAACCATTCTTCCACAGACCTACTCTCAATATTGTACAATCCCTTGCAAGGCGAGTTGGCAACCCATCCTAAGAAGATGCCTTCCACTGCTTTTGCATGAAATTTAGACTTGCGGTCTTTGTACTATAATAATAAAGAGCAGGGACTACCAAAAGGAACTAGGTAGTCAAGATTGGGAGGTCGATTGTTAATCAACTCATAACAGGTTTTATTGTGCCTTTTAACCACTAGAACTCTGTTCAAGACGTGACACGCTGTGTTGACTGCTTCTACCCAGAAAGTGACAGGAAGCTTTGCATCTGACAGCATTGTCCTTGCGGTCTCAATTAGTGTTCTATTCTTCCGTTCTGTAACTCCATTCTGTTGTGGTGTGTACGGGGCACTAAATTCATGACGAATACCCTTCTTGAGGCAGAAAGTTCCATCAAATTATTCTTGAACTCAGTTCTGTTATAACTCCTTATTCTTTTAACCTTCAACTTGCATAAAGATTCCAAGCTCAAGATCTGGTATTGAAGAACGTCAGCAGTCTCATCCTTTGTACCTAAAAAATGCAAATGCTCTGATACCACTTGTAGGTCCCTCGGGTGTCTCAGATCGTCACATGCAAGTGTGTTCCTGGTCGAACCAGGTGTGAAATGCCCATGACTAGGTGGAGTATCAATCAACACAAGGTAAACCGACAACAAAGACACAAGATACTTTCAAACTTCGTCTATTGATAATCACAGCCGGTTACAGAGAAAATGAGTGCGTACCTACACTCTGTCACTAACAACTATATATACTAGACATGTTTCCTGCGCACTTGCTAAGTGCGCAGGGCTTTGTTCCTGCATACTTAGCAAGTACGCAGACAATGTTCCTGCGTACTTTCTAAGTACGCAGGTTGAGCAACCTGCGCACAACACTTAACAAAGATGAATACAACTGCAAGTACCTACGAACATGATTATAACTCGATAAACCAATACATACAAACGTTGATATACAAATACAAATACATAAAGACGATATATAAGTAAAAACAATCTTCAGAGTGCTTGTCACAAGAATTGCTTCAACAAGTCGTTTGGTCTTCATCATTAGGAATCCGATTGTCAACTATCTGAGAGGAAGTTGGTTTAGGTGTCTAGTGATTGTTGCTATTCTTAGTCATAGTTCTTATCTTGAGATTACCCCGTGCATTCTTCGAATGTATTGTGGACAGTGAGACTGAAGGGTGATCTGTCTTTCGGGTACTTTATCATTGTTGGAGAGACCGAAAGGTAATCCACCATCCGGTGAGTTATTACATCTTTAGGTTCCTTAGTTGGTGACACCCTGTGAGTGATTAGGGATCCACTAGGTTGTCTAGAGCTGTTTTCTTAGAAACCCAGATCCATCATAGTTTCTAGAACCGGTAGAAGTTGTGCTTTGCAAGTAGGATTCTGACCTAGGTGGTATTCTTCCCATTTCATGATATTACCTTTGTACTTTACCTTGATAGCTTGAGTCGACCTTGTTTTCTGCATTATTAGTTCTAATCAGTAGTGTAGTAAACCCCCCCATCAATCAATATTTAGTTCGAGCTAGAGTCTAATATAGTTATAGTAGTATCTCTAGGGTTTGATAACTCGGTTTACCATTAAGATGTGCTACACTCTATAGGTCCACTTTCCTGTCAGTGCGGTTTAGTCGAAGGTACTACATTTATTACGTAGGAGTCTAGGTTAGGTTTTGTTAGTTTTTATATAAACCGTTTGGGTGACATCAAGTTTTTGGCGCCGTTGCCGGGGACACTTAGCAATATCAATATTAACTTTGACTAGTTCTTTGTTTGATTTTGGTCTATTTTATTTCTTTTCTTTTGAGTCTTGTTTGTGTGCTTGTCCTACGTGCTATTTGTGTGTCTAATTTAGAATCGAGTCTTTCTGTCTTTGGGTCACCACCTTATTCAGCTTTTCCAGAGCCCGAACGAGAGCTACACGAGCGCACCCACCACTTCCAGGAGCGTTTGAAAGAGCTGTACAAATCCCAGGTACGTTCTACTAGCCCAATTCCATTTCCTAACATGGGCGACGCTGACCCACCAGCGAGGCGTACCATGCACCAGAGGGCCAATGACGAGTCACCAAGGCGAGATCTTCGATCACACGCCCTGCTATTCTGAACACCAATACATGGCAGATCACGTCACATGTCATGAGTACGATCACTCAGGCCACTCAGTTTCATGGCCTCGAGGATGAGGATGCACCCGGACACCTGTCCCGCTTCGCACGCATATGTGATAACTTCAATATCACGGGTGTGTCTAAGGACGCAATCTATTTTCGTCTCTACCCATTCTCGCTCTCTGGGCTTGCATCTACTTGTCTTGACACCCTCCCAGATAACTCTATCACCACATGGGAGGATTTTCAAGCCAAGTTCTTCAAGAAATACTATCCACCATCCAGGGCCGCTCGCCTTAGGGACCAAATCCACTCCTTCTGGATGGACCCCGACTAGCCTTATCACATGGCCTGGGAGAGGTTCAACAAGCTATTGAGTCGATGTCCCCAACATGTTCTTTCCGACTGGGCGATTGTGGAAAAGTTCTATAATGGACTCACCTTCAAGAAGCAGCAAATGTTCAACACAGCTGCGGGAGGCCATATCATGGACAAACTCGAGCCTGCTGAGTGCGAGGAGATGTTCGAGAGCTTCGCTCTCGCTGAATAACAGCGGCCATCTACTAGGACTTCCATTCCTAGCGCTAGATCATCCACCTCTTCTCCTAGAGGTGTGCATCAGGTCACTCCTGATACTAGTGTGGCTACTGCACTCGCAGCTACTGCTAATGAGTTCCAAGAGCTGAAGCTTAGTGCTCAACGGTGTGAGGTGTGCAGGGGAGGCCACGAAACTAGACATTGCCCCATCAATCATCAGGAGCAGGTGAGTTTTGCTAGAAACCAGAACCAGAACCAGAACCGAGGGTACAACAACTACAATAATTCTTATGGCTCGGGATGGAGATCTAGAAACAACTCACCTGGGAGCAAGGAGGAGGAGATGCTGGAGCAAGTTCGGGAAGTAGTGTCAGCACGAGAAGGATCAAAGAGATAATTGAGAATCAGACATAGATGCTTGCCCATTTAGTCCAGTTGGACAAGGACGCTAGGCAGTGATTGGATGCCCATGACACTCTATTGAATAATCAGCAGTCAGCATTTCAGGATCTGCAGTGCACGGTAGAGGACATCGCTAAGAGTTTAAGGAGAAGCAGGGTGAAGCATCTGCATCCTATAAGAGTTCTAACGCTTCAGTGATGGCCGTGTCGATCAGGAGTCATAGAAAGGATGAAGTAGAGGAGGAAGTCTCCCACAACGCTGACTATCACATCCCTTCTCCTGAAGAGGTGAAGAAAGTAGATTGGAGAGCTCGCTTTGCTGAGATAGATGCTAAGATGATAGAAGAGCAGATGGTAGAGGAGCCACCGGTGGAAGAGGAAGAGCCGGTGGATGAGGAGATTGTAGTGGAGAAGCCTGCCGAGAAGGCAGAGGAGAAGAAGAAGGGGGTGGAGATGAAGACGCTAGAGATTGACCTGAGCCGTGTTCCCTATCCAGCTCGCTTGTTGCCACTTAAACACGCTAGGGGATATGGTCACTTCCTGAACATCTTCAAACAGCTCAAGGTTAATCTCCCATTCATAGAGGTCCTCCAACACATGCCGAAATATTGCAAATTCCTAAAAGATCTTCTTTCCAACAAGAAGAAGCTAGAGGGGATCTCCGAAGTCTCACTTAGTGAGCAATGTTCTACGGTGGTTCAGAACAAACTGCCAGAAAACTGTCAGATTCGGGTTCATTTCATGATCCCGTGTCTGCTTGGCGGTTTTCTTTGAACCACGCGTTGGCTGAACTAGGTGCTAGCATCAATTTGATGCCATATTCTGTATATAAAAAGCTAGACCTAGGTGAACCGCAGCCTACGCACATGAGCATATCCTTGGCTGACCGCTCAGTCAAGTATCCACGGGGAATTGTGGAGAATCTTCTAGTAAAAGTAGGCAAATTTGTCTTCCGCGTGGATTTTGTCATCCTGGATATATATGTGGATGACAGAGTTCCACTCATCCTCGGCCGCCATTTCTTGCTCACCGCCAAGGCATTGATCGATGTCTTTGATGGGAAAATCACACTTTGTGTGGGGGATGAGTCGATAACCTTCAATGCTACAAAGTCTGTGAGGGATGTTGGCGAGCAGAGCCACTCCTTGTGCATGATCGATGCCTTCATGGACGAATACCCGGACTCTATTCCAGCGGAGGATGCTGTTGGTAGAGATGGAAGAGGAATTATAGAAGACCCTCCGGATTGGCTTGAGGAATTTGAAAAGAAATTAGTAGGTCCCCGCTTTTAGGTGCTGACGCTGACGATTACAGTTTGAGTGAAATATTAGCATAAGTGGGGTTGATAATCTGTGAGACACCCATGGAGGAGAGTATAGAGGGTCCTGAAGATCCTGGTGAGATTTTAGAGTTTGCACCATTAGAACCACCTGTGCCCGAGCCCTCACCCGCCATTAGTGTTCATGTTGAGGGGAGAATTCCAGAGCTGAGTCCTAGTTCTAGGTCCCCTAAGTCTAGGCCACCCCATAAGAGAACTCGTGCTGTGATAGATTCATCTGATTTAGGGAGAATGCAAACCTCAAGAGTGGGGACGTTTAGGGGGAATAAACTGCTAGGGTGCTTGAAACGTGTTATCTTCAGACCTGGTAAGTTTAAGATGTTGTGGAAAGACATAATTGATAAATGTGATACGAATTCATTGTTTGTGAGGAGTAATGGGTCGTTAAGGTTGTGGAGAGCCGGTATACCGCATAGGATGAAGGCGGTACCGGTTAGGATCAAGGAGAAGCCTCCTGATAGGCTTGTTTGAGTCTCGGGCAAGTGCCCGAGATGTAGAGTTTGTATGCTATCTCTGGTTTGAGTCCGTGTCATTTTCTGTGTTTTTTGGTATTTGTGTTTTGTTTGTGTCGTGTTTTGCATGGATTCGTGTTTGATTCGGTGAGGAAAATCATCATGAATAAAGTTCCAGGTATTTTTACATTGGTTTTTATGCTTGGAATAGTTTTTTATTGAATTTGGGTGAAAAGAAGTCAAGGGGTGAAAATTGTTCTAAGTATAAAAAACCCTCTTAACTTTCTGTCACCAGGGGTCCCTCACGGTACGCAAGGTGTTTTCTGTAGTTTCTCGTAGTACGCGAGAGATCCAGGATAAGGCCGGCTTAAATGCACGCGAGGGAGTGGCCGCTTGTTATTCGCGGTACGCGGGGCATTCCTGGATTTACCTTTCTTCCTTGTTTTCCCATGGTATCCCTCACCCGCATCTACCACCACTCCTACCACTATCATCAATGCATCACATACTCATCATCCATTACCACATCATCCATTATCACCATCATCGATCACTTCCATTCATATCATTCAATCCATTACCATGGGAAACTTGAAACCGTTCGTAACTGTTGATCTACCTTGCTGTGGCTTTCATGTCTATGTGTTTGCCACACATCGGGTACGTATCCTTGCTTCAATCTAGAGTCTTAGTGAGTCAGTTGAGTTTTTTATTTTTAATTTGAGTCAGTCTTTTGAGTCAGTTTGATGCTGTGGGTATGTTTGAGTTTTATTTTGCAGGTGTACATTATTCCGTCCGTACTCAATCTCCATTTGGACGGAGTTGATCATGATATTATTGCGTAACCCTACAGAGTTGTGCAACCACGACCAAAATGCTATACGGTGCACACAAGGATAAACAAAGTTGGATACATTCGAGTGCATCTCATTACCAGCTAAGTCAATTCCTGTTTTACTTGTGCATTTTTATTTTTAGTTATGTCTTGCTTCACATTGAGGACAATGTGTCTTTCAAGTGTGGGGGTGTGATGTGAGACGTCATAGAGTCTAGTCTGTTTAGTCTGTCTAGGTTTGTTTTATTTTATAAAAATTCAAAAATACAAAAAAATTGAAATTTTTTTGAAAAATGTCCTTTGAAAGTATAAGTTTTGCAAGCAAAAACGAAAAATGATAGTATAACTGGATCTACATGTTTGGTTTTAAATGATTTAATGTAACGAACCAACTTTCGAGTTCATTAGATAATATGTTAAAACGTATTATGGGGAGTAAATAAATCAAATAAAAGTAGGAGGTTCTATGTTCTTAAGGCTTTCTTGACTTTTGAGCAAAAAGGGTCAAACTAGGGAGTTGAGGGGGTTGTTTGTAATTTAATCAAATCTGATTTGATACAGGGAAGAAAGTTACGCATGAACACACTTTGGTATGTGTTCTTGGCGTGGAAGCTAGGTGAGAAAGAGAGGGAAGGAGAGCTAGGTGGGATTTGGTGATTGCATGTTAAAATCAGGAAGTTTTGGTGGATTCATTTTCATTTAATCATCAAGTAAGTCTCTTCTTCCTCATCTCAATTACCATCTATGGTGTTTTTGGTGTTCTTGGGTAGAAAACCCAAATTGGGTCAATTAATGTGGTGATTTGGGTTTAAAGTCGTTTATAAACCATAATCTAGTATTAATATTGTTGGAGAATCATGTTTTACACGATTATAACAACTAATTTGATGTTTGAAATTTAGAGTTCTTGAGACCCAAATTGGGGGTTTTTCAATTGGGATGTTTAATTGGTGAATTAATTGTTGTTAAGTGTTTATGGTGTAATATAAACGCATTTTCATGTAGAAAACCCAATCAATTTGGTGATTTAAGAAATTGAAAGTTTGGGTGAAATTGGGTGGAACCCAAACGGGTCAAAATGAGTGAATGTATATGTAGGGAGGGTAAAACTTGTTTAAGATTTAATTAATCAAGTTTAGAATGAGTGTGATCCATAAGGTCTAGGGTGGGTGTTAGACCCCAATTGGAAATGGTGAATTGGTGGATTAGAAGTTTGACTATAATGGGTCAAACGGGTCATTTGGGTTGAAAGGTGGTATTTGGGGTTGGGGATATGGTTAAGGTCATGTTAATCAAACTAAGTTAGGGTCTTGATCTTTAGATCATAAAGGTTTGTTGAGTGTCAATTGGTGATCATTGGATTACTAATTGTAAATGGGGTGTATAGGTGATCAAGGAGTAAGGAAGCTAGCTTGGAGGATCAAGTGGGATCATCTTTGGCAAACTTTAGTGCTTTGCACTTACTTAGTAATGATAGGGTATAATAATAATACATAAGTAGATTATATGCGGTTAATATATGCTTATGTATCGGTGAATGTTGAATGGTGTATTGACTTGTGTGGTAATAGTCAAACTTGTATGCATAATGTTGTAGAAATTAGTGTGGTTGACTATGTGTTTAATAGTCATACTAAAATGTTAAATGTGGTAGATTGATGTAGTTGACTTATGTGATTACTAGTAAAACTAAATATGGTAAATCGGTGTAATATTACTTATGTGGTAAAAGTCAAAGTAGCATGCATATTGTGGTTTGGATATTGGTGCATTGACTTGTGTGGTAATAGTCAAACTTATATGCATAATGTTGTTGAAATTGGTGTAGTTGACTATGTGGTTAATAGTCATACTAAAATGTTGAATGTGGTAGATTGATATAGTTGACTTATGTGATTACCAGTCAAACTAAATGTGGTAAATTGGTGTAATTGACTTAGGTGGTGTATAGTCAAATTAAAGGTGGTAAATTGGTGTAATTGACTTAGGTGATGTATAGTCAAACTAAATGTGGTATTTCGGAGTAATTGACTTATGTGGTATATAAGTCAAACCATTGTGAAATAATGGTGAATTTGTGTAAATTGACTTAATAGGTATAAGTCAAACCATTGTGGAAAAATGGTGTAAATTGGCTTATGTGGTATATAAGTCAAACCACTATGGAATAATGGTGAATTGTCGTAAAATTGACTTAATGTGGTATGTAAGTCAAACCATTGTGGAATAATGGTGAAATTGGTGTAAATTGACTTATGTGGTATATAAGTCAAACCATTATGGAATAATGGTGAATTATCATAACATTGACTTAATGTGGTATAAAGTCAAACCATTGTGGAACAATATGTGAATTAGTGGTATTTGTCTCTATGTGGTAAAGAGTCAATCTAATATGTGGTAATGGTGTATTTTGACTTAATGTGGTAGGACTTGTAGGTGGTCTTGGAATTAAATGCTCCATGGGTGAAAACAAGAGGTGGTTCTCGTGTTTAAAACTAACAAATTGATGTTAATAGATGTGGTAGGGCTTGTATGATGTCTAAAATACATGTCTATAGTTGTTTACTTGCATAAAGATGCAAACGGGTCGGTCGTTGGGTTGGAAAAGGCTGAAAATTTGTAAATCAATTTGGCTGAAGTTGGACCGGAGTAATTTACGGCGGGTTGGAGTAATTTACGCCGCCCCGGAGTATTTTACGCCCAAAGTAGCCTGTTTACGGCCCTATTTACGCCCAAAGTAGAAATTTGTCGTTTGGGGCCGGTTGTTGTTGTAAGAGCTTAAGGTGTCACACCCCGACCGATGGCGGAATCATCGGGGCGGGACATGTAGACTGTTCATAGCACATGGTTGACTAAATTGAAATATATTAAAGTCAAATTTCCATTACAAATAATCCAAGTACAACCAAATTCAAACAAAGAAACATAAAACAACTCATAGAATTCTTGATTTAAATTGCTAAGTCCAAATCCTATATTGAGCACGTCTTGAATCATTCTCACATATTAGGGCCTGAAACATGAATAAAATAAAGTCAACTAAAAAGTCGGTGAGTATAACACAGTTGTTTATAGATAGCATATAGTTGAAAACAAATCCTTTACAAGACATGATAAAATAAGGCATTTATGGGGAGCAGCTATTGTGTAATCAAGTACAACCAAACCTTTGTAACTAGTATGCAAATTGTGTTGTCGGTATCAATCATCTCCACTTGGGTGGGTTTGTCAGACTCAATAGATCTATCATTGAAAACCGTCGGCTTGTATAGTTAATGATTGCACATAAGTTTTCACAAAGATTAGCACAACTAGCACTCGGGCACAAAGCTCAAATTTTGCACACATGTATGTAAATAGGATTTTGCACTTGTGTTGTTTGTGTAAATGTAAATGTGTAATGTGTATAAAGTTCATGTTCCACCCCAAAAGTGTAAAAGAGTAAAGGGGTTGTGAATACTCACTTGGTATGGAAGTGTAGCTAACAAAGAGTATAGATAAAATAAGAATCCTTAATACGCACGAGTTAACCTAGATAATAATGTATATTAAATCAAATCTGTGCACAAAGTTTAAGTCTAAAATGAAGGTTGAATTTGTGTATAAAACTATTGATTTGTATTTAAAAGTATTGAATAACATATATAAAGTTTTGAAGTAAATATTTTGAAACATTTTGATAAAGGTTGGGAATTGAATAGTAAAATAGAATATTTATAAAATCATTGATTATAAAGTATGTGTTAAATGTAATTTAATAAATAAATAAATGTTTTTATTTAAAATGAAGAATAAATAGTCTTTATTTATTTATTTATAAAGTATGTAACTTACAAATAAAATGTTTTAAATGAAAAGTTTAATAACAAATTTAATTTTATAAACTTTTAATTAAATGATTTTCCATTTATTGCAAGATTAATTATTTGATCTTTTCAAATACTTTTTTTTTATAAAACTAACTATTTTTATTTAAAAACTTAATCTGGAATTTTTACAGATTAAAATAAAACAACAATAATTCTGATCAAAGATTCTGACCTAGACACGACCGTGCCTGGGAAGGACACGACCGCGCTCGAACCACGGGCGCGACCGCGCTAGTCGGGACGCGACCGGGTTTGATCAAATAGAGGCCAACTTGGACAATTCACGAGGCACGACTGTCACACCCCGACCGATGGCGGAATCATCGAGGCGGACAATGTGATGATTGTTCAAAAGCACATGATAACTAAAGGTTTCATAATTCATTGATTTAATTTAAAGACAACAAGTTCCAAATACAATACATTTCAAATAACCTAGTCTAGTTCAAAACATTAATTTATTTAACTAGGTCCATAGTTCCTAAATGGAGAGATCTTCGACAAGCAGTCACAAATCCAAACCTGAAACATTATTTAAATCAAGTGTCAACTAAAAAGTTGGTGAGTACATAGATTTAGTATTTCCTGTAAATAGTGGTTGTAAATCGTTTTGCAACTCATTGTTTATATTGTTAAACATAGTATAGGATGTAACATTTATTTAATCACAATTCAAACCGAGTTTGACGCGCTTGAACAGAGCACAACAGCTAAGTCCGGTATGCTTGAATATAGTTACCCACTATATCCGGTATGATTGAATATAACACGCGGTTATATCCGAGTATGCAGTAATAAACACCCTAACCGGGTGGGCTGGTCAGGCACAATAGATCTATCAATATTACAGTTGGTTGTCTTGTGTTTAAATGTATGTACATCCAAAGAATAAGCATATAGTCTCATGTATAACACGTATAAACAATGTGAGTAGCATGTATAATGTTTCACCCCAAAACGTATAAAAATGTAAAATAGGGGCTATGTAACTCACCTTGCAAACGGTTATTTGTCCACGCGTGTAGGTAATAAGTATGTTGAAGTCTAAGCACAATGAAACCCTATGTAGATAAATGGGTATTATTGTATGTTTATATGTATGTGCGTATTCGTATTTAAATGAGTATAGATTTTATAATAATATATAAATTGTGGTAGAAAATGAATATGATTTTGTAAAACTTTGACTTATGAAATTTTACATTTTTAAATAATTAATCATTATGTTTATGTATTTAAACAATAATAATAAATAAAAAGATAAGTCTTTATTTGATTAATTATGTTGATGTTTTATATATCAAAATTTATTTTAACAAGTTTATCAAAAATATTGCTAGGTTCATATATAAAAATAATGAGACATTTTATATATTAAATGTATTTTAATAAGTTTATAGAAATTATTACAAGATTTATATAAACATAGAACACTTTATATATTATAAAGTATTTCAATAAGTTTATAAAAGTTATTCCAAGATTTATAAAAAAATGGGACACTTTATATATTATAAAGTATTTTAATAAGTTTATAAAAGTTATTCCAAGATTTATAAAAAAATGGGACACTTTATATATTATAAAGTATTTTAATAAGTTTATAAAAGTATAAAGAGAAAAATGGGATGGTTTATGAAAATATAATTTTTTTTTTTATCGATTTCAAAATAAGCGAACGATCAAACCGACTCGTAATAGTTTTTATTGTATAGATATAATATTAGAATGTGATAATATAAATAAAAAAAATAAAAACAGAAAAATTTGGGTTGGGCCGGAGGCCACCTGGATCGAACCCGCGACCTACGATATAAACACACACACGCATAACCAGCCGGGCTACTGCCCATCGCTGGTTATGGGTGTATCGTTTAATTGATATGCACTCAAGCGATCTTGGTCGCTGGTTCTCGGTAACCGGCAATCGCGCCCGAGGACTCGGGTTTGCTCGGCAATCCTCGTGCGAATGCCGCGATTTCGTTTAGGATAGTTTGCCAAAGGGTAACAGAAGGTAATCGAATGGATTTGAGGTACCTATTTGGTCGCGAAGGGCCGGGTCGGCAGAAACTTAAGTCCGAAAGATGTCACAAGTGGGAATCGACTTCTGGGTGGAATTAGACTTCGAAATCTTGGTTGCAGCTTCACTTAGTAACGACGAAAGTGATGGAGTCTTCAATTTGGTGTGAGAGTGTGTGGAAAGGGGGTAACCAGTTCGTGCAGGGCCGACCATGGCCATTTATAGACGCGCTTAATCCTTATATTGAAACATGCAATTGAGCATGCCCCGACACTCGTCTGGACGAGACGAAACTGTCGAGATCACTTGCAGGCGTGGAGGTTGACTGTCGGGGCCGTATTAGAGGTGTGAACTTTCGGCTATGAACACGATCAGACGATTGGGATGATGGGGAGACAAATTGGTCGAGGGGTATTGATCGCGTGGGGGAGACGAATCCAGAGAAGCTTTTGTCGGGCGTTGAGGTGCAGGGAACAGCCCTGTCGGGGTGTTCGCCGGAGAAAGCCTCGGACCGCCGGACAATTCGAAAGGGGTGACCGGAATTGCGAATAGAGGGTTGGCAACTTTGGTCCCTGGAGTTTGTCTTTGATTTAATTTAGTCCCTGGAATAATTACGGATAAGACCTTAAATTAAATACCGGATGAATCCCTGTGGTTTCATTTGACCAGAAACAGCCCCTCAACGATTTTAAATTTTAAATCCTTTTAGTTTGGTTAATTACAATATAACCCCTGAACTTTTATTTAAATAATTAATTAGATTTCTTTTTCAATTTCAATTAATTTATTTTATACTTATATATTTTATAAATCCACTTTCTTTAATAAAACTAATCTTTTTAAATAATTATCTTTTTGAAATAATGCATTAAATTATTTATTTAAATCATTAAGTTTATTTAACTTAAATTCTTTTAAACTAAAATGAAATTTAAGTTTATAAAATTTATAAAACTTATGTTTTTATTTAAAAATCCATCTTTTTAAATGGTTAATTTAATAAAATTGTAAACCATCGATTTATTTATATAAATTATTTAATTTAATAACATAATTTACATAGTTTATAACCTTAAAATATTTTTAAAATTTACTTTAAAAATACATAAATTGTACGCCAATTTGTATAAATTTGATTAAATATACGTGTATATGATTTGAAATAGAATGTTAATATTTATGTGACAATTATTACAACAAAAATTTTGAAAGGTCACAACGACCGTGCCTTAGCTCGGCACGGTCGTGTCTATGATTCTTAGACACAACAGAGATTAGCCCAGAGGGCATGACTAGGTCTGGACAGGAGGACACGACCGCGCTACATGAGGCACGGCCGCGCTAGATGATTAACGCGACCGTGTCTCTTCCAAAACAGACACGAATTGAACAAATCTTGTATTTTAAATGATGGAATTGATAGGGCTTTTGATTATTGAGTTATTACGAGTCTTTTCATATAATTTAATTGCATGTAAATCATGTTTAAGAGTGGAATCGATTAAATCTTTTCTTATTAAAATCATAATTCTGATTCTGACGATTTCTGTAATGAAATCCCAGATTAATAGGGGGCTTTTGATATTGATACTGAAGCGAATGAGATGGAGAGTATACTTACCCTGAAGCATATCGAATTGATGAAGAACGGTAGAATGGGATTCCGACGACGGCAAGATTAACCTCCGGTGACTTCTGCTGCGATTCCGACTGCTTCAACGACTTCGGTCGTTCCAGAGAGGGTTGAATATCGTATGGTGATGGATTGCTCAAGATTATTCGGATCGATTTTGAGGATTCGAGGCTTGGGAGGAACTTGACGGTTTCTTGAGAGGAAAACGTAATTGGATTGATAAAACTCGTAATGGTCTGAGATATTTTTCTTTGTCAAAGAAAATAAAACGTAATCGGTTTCGAATTTCAAACGATCGGGCGTTTTGAAACTGCATTTACGTTTCGACTGTTACGCAGGCGCGACCGTGCCAAGATAGGCGCGACCATGCTTAGGCACTGGGCGTGATCGTTCCAGGACCAGTCGCGCGATCGTGCCGAGTCACTTGGCGCGACCGTGGCAGGACGAAGCACGACCGTGCTAATTAGGGTTTCTTGATAATTTTTCTACTTTAGTCCTTGACTTTTCAGATTTGATAAGTTTGATTAACATAGTTTCTTGCATAGTGTTTAAGCGTATATAATCGAGTAAAACTTGCGAACTTGTATTGAATCATTGCATTTAATTTATGGCGAGAAAAATAATAAGACAGTGCACGAGTATTGAGTTTGAAATTGCATTACATTGAAATATGAATACTAAAATCAGAAATGTTACTGTCTCCCCATGTTGAGAGAATTTCGTCCCGAAATTTAGTTTGAGGAAGCGACGGCATCGGTAAAAAGATGAGGGTACTTGAGCTTCATTTGGTCTTCTCGTTCCAAAGTGAACTCAGGACCACGCTTAGATTCCCAACGAACTTTGACAATAGGAATGCGACTTCGCTTGAGCTGTTTGACTTCACGATCCATAATTTCCACCGGCTTTTCAACGAAGTGCATTGTTTCATTAATACGCACGTCGTCAAGCGGTATATGGAGATTTTCATCAGCGAGACACTTCTTCAGATTAGATACATGAAATGTAGGATTCACATTTCCAAGAGATGGAGGTAACTTGAGCTTGTAAGCCACTTTCCCAATCCTTTCAAGGATTTTGAATGGACCAACATAACGAGGTGCTAACTTGCCTTTCTTTCCAAAACGGATCACGCCCTTCCATGGAGACACCTTTAGAAGAACAAGGTCACCGACTTGGAATTCCAAGGGTTTTCGACGTTTGTCGGCATAACTCTTTTGCCGACTCCTCGCTACTCGAATATTGTCACGGATTTGAATAATCTTGTCGGATGTTTCTTGAATTAACTCGGGACCAGTGATTTGTGCTTCACCAATCTCGTTCCAACAGATAGGAGAACGACACTTGCGACCATAGAGAGCTTCGAATGGAGCCATGTTGATACTTGTGTGGTAGCTATTGTTGTAAGAAAACTCAATGAGGGATAGATGTGAATCCCAATTGCCACCAAAATCGATTACACAAGCTCTAAGCATGTCTTCAAGAGTTTGGATTGTTCGCTCGGTTTGACCATCAGTTTGCGGATGGTAAGCCGTGCTCAAATCCAATCGAGTACCAAGAGCCTTTTGGAGAGATTGCCAAAATCGAGAGGTGAACCGAGCGTCTATATCGGATATTATGTTCACGGGAACACCATGACGGCTCACAATTTCATCAATGTAAATTCGGGCTAGTTTCTCCACTTTGAAGTCTTCGCGGATAGGCAAGAAATGAGCGGATTTAGTGAGACGATCAATGATCACCCAAATACTATCATATCCACTCGAGGTGCGAGGGAGCTTGGTAATGAAATCCATAGATATATTCTCCCATTTCCACACGGGAATTTTTGGTTGTTCGAGTAAACCAGATGGACGTTGATGTTCGGCTTTGACTTTGGAACAGGTTAAGCATTTGGCCACATAAAGAGCAATGTCTTTCTTTATACCGGGCCACCAATAAAGTTGGCGAAGATCTTGGTACATTTTATCCGCACCAGGATGAATAGAATAACGAGTCTTATGAGCCTCGTTTATGAGAAATGCACGGAGATCGTCGCGATCGGGAACCCAAATACGGTTCAAGTAATATAGTAAGCCATTGGGTTTTGATTCAAGAAGGAGTTCAACACCACATGACATTTCTTCGTACATGTTACCCTCGGTTACCGAGACGTGTTGAGCTTCTAAGATACGGGTTTGAATATCGGTTTGAATACGGGCACAATGAAGCATAACATGGTCCTTTCGACTCAAAGCATCGGCTACAACATTCGCTTTGCCGGGATGGTAACGAATCTCGCAGTAGTAGTCGTTAAGGAGTTCGAACCAACGTCGTTGCCTCATATTGAGTTCTTTTTGGTTGAAAATATGTTGAAGACTTTTGTGGTCGGTGAACACCACACATTTCGTGCCATATAGGTAATGTCTCCAAATCTTTAACGCGAATACGACCGCACCCAACTCGAGATCGTGCGTCGTATAATTCTTCTCATGAACTTTGAGTTGCCTTGATGCATAAGCGATTACTTTGCCTCGTTGCATGAGAACACAACCAAGACCTTGGTTAGAAGCATCACAATAGACAACTAAATCATCGATTCCATCGGGGAGAGTCAATATAGGAGCATTGCACAACTTTTGCTTGAGGGTTTGGAAAGCTTCTTCTTGTTTCGGTCCCCATTCATAAGTCTTACCCTTGTGGGTCAAAGCGGTAAGAGGGACAGCTATCTTTGAGAAGTTTGAGATGAAACGACGATAATAACCCGCAAGACCAAGAAATGAACGAACTTCGGTAGGAGTCTTCGGGGCATTCCAATTCTTAACCGTTTCAATCTTAGCAGGATCAACATGAATACCCTTGTCGTTGACGATGTGACCAAGAAATTGAACTTCCTTTAGCCAGAATTCACATTTGGAGAATTTGGCATATAGTTGTTCTTTTCTCAAGAGGTCCAAAACCAATCTAAGGTGTTGTTCATGATCGGCTTTAGTCTTGGAATAAATTAAGATATCATCAATGAAAACGATCACGAATTTATCAAGGTACGGTTTGCACACACGATTCATGAGATCCATGAAAACTGCGGGTGCATTGGTTAACTCGAAAGGCATAACCATGAACTCGTAATGATCATACCTTGTTCGAAAAGCAGTCTTAGGAATGTCATCTTCTTGAACACAAAGCTGATGATAACCGGATCGAAGATCAATCTTTGAGAAACAAGTAGAACCTTGAAGTTGATCAAAGAGATCATCGATTCTAGGTAAAGGATAACGGTTCTTGATAGTAAGCTTGTTGAGTTCGCGGTAGTCAATACACATGCGAAATGATCCATTCTTCTTCTTAACAAATAAGACGGGTGCACCCCACGGTGAATGACTTGGGCGAATGAAACCTTTGTCGGAGAGCACTTGAAGTTGACTTGCAAGCTCTTGCATTTCGGAAGGTGCAAGACGATACGGAGCTCTAGCAACGGGGTTAGCTCCAGGTATAAGATCAATACGGAACTCTACTTGACGAACGGGAGGAAGACCAGATAAATCCTTAGGAAAAACTTCGGGGAAATCCCGAATGATCGGAATGTCTTGGATACTCTTCTCCTTGACATTCTTTTGAACAATATGAGCTAAGAATGCAATGTACTTCTTTCGTAAGTACTTTTGAGCGGTAGTACATGACATCAACTTAAGTCCCTTGCAAGGCTTTTCACCAAAAACCCTTAAGGTTTCTCCCGATGGTAGCGGAATTCGGATACACTTTTCAAAGCAAATGACTTCGGCATGATGATTTGATAGCCAATCCATACCTATGATAATATCAAAGCTTCCTAGTGGCATTGGAACAAGGTTGATTGGGAATGAATGATCATTTAGTTCAAAGGAGCAATAAAAAATAATGGAGTCAATTGTAAGGGAGTCACCATTCGCTATTTCAACGGTGAAGGTTTTCACTAATTGGGATCGTGTCTTTGCAAGTAAAGGCTCAAAATTAAGTGACACAAAACTTTTATCGGCACCGGTATCGAACAAAATGGAGGCATATTGACTATTAACAAGGAACGTACCATTAACCACGTCGTTGTTGGCTTGAGCTTCGTTGGCGTTTATGTTGAACGCGCGCCCACGAGCTCCACCTTGTCTAGCATTTGCAAGTCTTGGACATTGGTCACGAAAATGGTTCGGGTCACCACACTCATAGCAAGCACGCCCATTAGCAATGGCGGGAGCACCTTGATTAGCCACTTGAGGTACGATTCGGTTTGGAGGGTGGACTTGGCCCGCAAGAGCTTTGACCCTACAAACATTGATAGTATGACCATATCTCCCACAATGAGTACAAAGGCGACATAGGATAGTTTGAGGATGATGATAATTGCAGGTGGCACAAAGAGGGTAGATCCCAACATATGGCTTTTTAGCCGGCGCTTGAACCATAGGTGCAGCTTGGTTGACGGGAACAGCAGGAGTAACCACAGCAAAATTTCTAACCTTCCTCTTTCTATTATTGCAAGAGGGCTCGGTTGTGGTTTATTTGCTGTGAGTAGGAGGGGTTACGGTTTCAGAAACTTTCTTAGAACCCTTTTTGGTAAGAGTTCCAGCTTTCACATGATTATCAGTTAAGGTAGCGGATAGACGAATAGCATCCTCCAGAGTAGCAAGATTTCTACCTAAGACAGTATCTTGGATTTGTCTTGGTAGCCCACCAATATACTTTTCGATACAACGGGACAAAGGAGTGACCATGTGGGGCACGAGAAGACTCAACTCATGGAACCGAGTTGTATATGCTTAGCTTTCCCCACTATCTTGGGCAAGATCCCAAAATTCAGCTTCTAACTTTTTCACTTCATTTCAAGGGCAGAACTCCTCGGTCATAAGCCTTTTGACCTCATCCCAAGGTAAGGCCATAGCTACATCAACACCCCTATTCCTTTTCTCTCCATTCCACCATGTAAGTGCCCGTTTTTGTAGGACACTTGTAGCATGACGAACGCCCGTTTTTGTAGGACACTTGTAGCATGACGAACACGGAGGTTGTCGGGACAGTCACTATTGAGAAAGGTATTCTCAATGCTTTTGAACCATTGAAGGAGTCCAGTAGCTCCTTCGGTTCCATAAAACTTGAGGGGATTGCACGAGTTGAAGTGCTTGAAGGTGCATTGAGATGGATTGTTACCACCATTTCCACCATTATTACCACTATTGCTTCCATTTCCACCATTGTTGCCATTGGTGGCACCATTGGCTTGGGTGAGTTGTGTCACCAATTGGGTAAGAATAGCAGCAATGTCGGTATTGGCGTTGGTTGCGGGAGCACGACGAGGAGGCATTCTACAGATTTTCACAAGACAAGAAAGATTGTAAGAACTTATGAGATTTGATAGGATTTAATAGAATGAGATAATAAAAATAGATATTCTTAGTTTGGATTGTACTCAAAAGTGACAAAATCACTTGAATACTATGGCACATTAAGGTTAATTAAACTTATATAATTTTCAAGAAGACATGCTTTAGCCTATAAGTAAACACTCATCTCGGGAATTCCCAGGAAAGCATACGGGTCCCTCGGTTGATTGGGATTTATGCTAAATGCTTTCCTAGACAGAATACTCAAAATACAGGTGTCACCCTTCCAGATTGCACGTGTCCTCAAATAATTTAACAAGTTTAAAAACCTTAACGAAGAAAAAAAAAATTTAGAGATTTTTGCTTCAAGAATTTTTCCACATGCTAAGAAGGATAAAGATAGAAAAGAAAATAGAAATATTATGAGGTTTTAGAATATAGGAACGGATATTATTTATTCAATTATTAAGAATATCCTAATAAGTCATGGATTTAAAACACATAAGTCATCAAAATAAAATAATAAGAAATCATACTAAGCATGTAACATATAACATGTATCATATAGCATGTAGCATATAACATGTAATCATGAAACATGGCATAGGTAGGTGTCCTAAAGTTATAGTCTAGGTCAAGGTGTCTAATAACCTAAATCCCTATAACCAAGGCTCTGATACCAATCTGTCACACCCCGACCGATGGCGGAATCATCGGGGCGGGACATGTAGACTGTTCATATCACATGGTTTACTAAATTGAAATATATTAAAGTCAAATTTCCATTACAAATAATCCAAGTACAACCAAATTCAAACAAAGAAACAAAAAACAACTCATAGAATTCTTGATTTAAATTGCTAAGTCCAAATCCTATATTGAGCACGTCTTGAATCATTCTCACATATTAGGGCCTGAAACATGAATAAAATAAAGTCAACTAAAAAGTTGGTGAGTATAACACAGTTGTATATAGATAGCATATAGTTGAAAACAAATCCTTTACAAGACATGATAAAATAAGGCATTTATGGGGAGCAGCTATTGTGTAATCAAGTACAACCAAACCTTTGTAACTAGTATGCAAATTGTGTTGTCGGTATCAATCACCTCCACTTGGGTGGGTTTGTCAGACTCAATAGATCTATCATTGAAAACCGTCGGCTTGTATAGTTAATGATTGCACATAAGTTTTCACAAAGATTAGCACAACTAGCACTCGGGCACAAAGCTCAAATTTTGCACACATGTATGTAAATAGGATTTTGCACTTGTGTTGTTTGTGTAAATGTAAATGTGTAATGTGTATAAAGTTCATGTTCCACCCCAAAAGTGTAAAAGAGTAAAGGGGTTGTGAATACTCACTTGGTATGGAAGTGTAGCTAACAAAGAGTATAGATAAAATAAGAATCCTTGATACGCACGAGTTAACCTAGATAATAATGTATATTGAATCAAATATGTGCAAAAAGTTTAAGTCTAAAATGAAGGTTGAATTTGTGTATAAAACTATTGATTTGTATTTAAAAGTATTGAATAACATATATAAAGTTTTGAAGTAAATATTTTGAAACATTTTGATTAAGGTTGGGAATTGAATAGTAAAATAGAATATTTATAAAATTATTGATTATAAAGTATGTGTTACATGTAATTTAATAAATAAATAAATGTTTTCATTTAAAATGAAGAATAAATAGTCTTTATTTATTTATTTATAAAGTATGTAACTTACAAATAAAATGTTTTAAATGAAAAGTTTAATAACAAATTTAATTTTATAAACTTTTAATTAAATGATTTTCCATTTTTTCCAGGATTAATTATTTGATCTTTTCAAATACTTTTTTTTTATAAAACTAACTATTTTTATTTAAAAACTTAATCTGGAATTTTTACAGATTAAAATAAAACAACAATAATTCTGATCAAAGATTCTGACCTAGACACGACCGTGCCTGGGAAGGACACGACCGCGCTCGAACCACGGGCGCGACCGCGCTAGTCGGGACGCGACCGGGTTTGATCAAATAGAGGCCAACTTGGACAATTCACGAGGCACGACCGTGCCTTAGCTCGGCACGGTCGTGTCTATGATTCTTAGACACAACAGAGATTAGCCCAGAGGGCATGACTAGGTCTGGACAGGAGGACACGACCGCGCTACATGAGGCACGGCCGCGCTAGATGATTAGCGCGACCGTGTCTCTTCCAAAACAGACACGAATTGAACAAATCTTGTATTTTAAATGATGGAATTGATAGGGCTTTTGATTATTGAGTTATTACGAGTCTTTTCATATAATTTAATTGCATGTAAATCGTGTTTAAGAGTGGAATCGATTAAATTTTTTCTTATTAAAATCATAATTCTGATTCGGACGATTTCTGTAATGAAAGCCCAGATTAATAGGGGGCTTTTGATATTGATACTGAAGCGAATGAGATGGAGAGTATACTTACCCTGAAGCGTATCGAATTGATGAAGAACGGTAGAATGGGATTCCGACGACGGCAAGATTAACCTCCGGTGACTTCTGCTGTGATTCCGACTGTTTTAACGACTTCGGTCGTTCCAGAGAGGGTTGAATATCGTATGGTGATGGATTGCTCGAGAGTATTCGGATCAATTTTGAGGATTCGAGGCTTGGGAGGAACTTGACGGTTTCTTGAGAGGAAAACGTAATTGGATTGATAAAACTCGTAATGGTCTGAGATATTTTTCTTTGTCAAAGAAAATAAAACGTAATCGGTTTCGAATTTCAAACGATCGGGCGTTTTGAAACTGCATTTACGTTTCGACTGTTACGCAGGCGCGACCGTGCATAGGCACCGGGCGCGATCGTTCCAGGACCAGTCACGCGATCGTGCCGAGGCACTTGGCGCGACCGTGCCAGGACGAAGCACGACCGTGCTAATTAGGGTTTCTTGATAATTTTTCAACTTTAGTCCTTGACTTTTTAGATTTGATAAGTTTGATTAACATAGTTTCTTGCATAGTGTTTAAGTGTATATAATCGAGTAAAACTTGCGAACTTGTATTGAATCATTGCATTTAATTTATAGCGAGAAAAATAATAAGACAGTGCACGAGTATTGAGTTTGAAATTGCATTACATTGAATTGAAATATGAATACTAAAATCAGAAATGTTACATAAGGGCTCATTTGGGGGTTGTATATCATTACTAATAGTGAATTATGGGTGTTTCCTTGTAGGTAAAGCTCCGGTGAGGTCTCGGGTCTCGTTTCGCATGGATTTGGATTCTCATATTAAAGTCGGGTGTTGTTTGCTACACACTTCCCGTGGTGGTGTTTTAGAAACTTGTTTGTAGTTAATTAACTTATGGATTGTTAAAATAAGTGTAACTTATTTTATTTTGGGAATTTTGAGTCTTAAACTTGTGTTTGTAAAACGTAATGTTATGGTTGTCGTTAATGTTGTAATTGGGACCGCTTCCGCGTCGTTTTAAAAAGTTGGTATTAGAGCAGTGGTTTGAGGGATTCGGGTGTGCAAGACACCGAACTCATACTTATTTGCTCTTGATATAGGTGGGTGTAATGAGAATCCAAGGAAGACGTGACCGAGACACGGAGCTTAAGGGGCGAGGTTAGTAATGATTATTTTGTTGTTTGTTTTAATTGGTGTCCAATATGAACTAATTGTGCCGAAAGTTGTTAGGGGATTTGTTATATGGAGATGGTGAATGTAATTGGGCATATTACATTATCAATCATGCCTCGCCAGTTTGATTCATAATGTAACATGTGTGAATACCTTCATGATAACCATATGATGATGGACACCGACAATGAGTAAGTGAAGGTGGTTATATGTGTATATGTATATGTTATGTGTATGAACATAAGTGATTATACAGAGGAAATAAATATACTCATAGGAAGAGGTAATAGAGTAAGACTAGAGGCCTATAAGTAGGTAGAACACCAACAGGCTTTTTACTACACAGTCGGGGATGACCGGGGGAAACATATCTTAATAGGCGGACTTGTAGATATAAGTTGATTTAAAGACTCATGATGTCACCCAGACGGTCTTTAAAAACTAACAAATAAACCTAACCTAGACTCCTAAGTAATAAAAGTAGTACCTTCAACTAAACTGCACTGACAGATAAGTGTACCTATCGAGTGTAGCACAAGTTAACAGTAAACTGAGTTATCGAACCCTAGAGACACTACGAATAACAAAACTAGACGCTGACACAGACTAAAGATTGATTTGGTTTGGGGGGTTGACTACACTAAAGATTAACTAAGAATGCAATAAACTAAGGTCGACTCAACTAACAAGACAAAGGACAAAGGTAATATAAGAAGATGGGAAGAATACTACCTAGGTCGGAATCCTACATGCAATGAACAACTTCTATCGGTTATGGAAACTATAATGGATCTGGGTTTCTAATGAAACAACTCTAGACAGCCTAGTGGATCCCTAATCACTCTCAGGGTGTCACCAACTAAGTTACCTAAAGATGTGCTAACTCACCAAATTGTTGGATCAATTCTCAGGTATTTCCAACTATGATAAAGTACCCTAATAGACAGATTACCTCTCAGTCTCTCCGTCCACCAATACACTCGAAGAATGCACGGAGTAATCTCAAGATAACAACTATGACACGAATAGCAACAATCACTAGACACCTAATACCGGTTTCCTCTCAGACAACTGACAATCGGATTCCTAATGACGAAGACTAAACGACTAATTCTCACCTCTCGGGTATTGAACTAGGATACACATTTAATTCTAATCAGCAATCAAAGATAACCCCTATGGTCACTACGTCTAGCAAACCACCCTAATCACAAACCCTAAGATCTATGACCAAGATACGCTAATCAAACTGGTAGACAACCACAATTAACGCAAGGAATTGAAATCAACCACACAAGATCAGATTTAAACATGCAATAACATCACAATTATCAACTCAAGATCTTTTACAAAATCATAAATCCATTAATTAAAATCCAAAAACCAATAAAAATCGAAACTTTAACAAGTATTCATCAATTGACCTAGGAAATATATAAGTTTTAGTCTAGAATCATTCTCAAAACATTCAAACAGAAGTAATAAGAACAAAACATGGTTTCAAACACAGAATTTAAACACAAAGATCGAATCTTGAAAACCTAGAACGCTAATATAACGAACCCGGAATCCAAAGCTTGAGCCTTTGGCTTCAAAGCTTCTTCCTACACCCAAAATCGCCTTCTAACTCTCTCTGGACGGCAAGAAATCGAACTCTCCTCATAATGGGATTGCAAAACATTAAATATCGAATTTTAGGGTTTTCTCGAAAATTCCTTCCCTCGCGTACCGCGAGAAAATATGTTAGGTTCCTCGCGTACCGCAAGGAACAAAATAGTCGGGTGCGAATTCTGGGATCCTCGCGTACCGCGAGAACTTTGAGGCTAACCCTTCGCGTACGGCGAGGGACTTGTTTTCACCATTTTTTCACTTTTGTTCTTCCGGCTTTCATTCTCTTGCACGATTTCTTCACGTATTCACTTGTAATCTTCACGAGCACCTGCAAATATACAATAGACTCAAATACAAACTTAAACGTATAAAATCAAACACATAACTAATCAAAAACGCACAAAACACTAGGAATAAAAATGTGTGCTTTGCACTACATCAAACATCCCCACACTTAACCTTTTTTCGTCCTCGAAAAAGCTACAAATGGAATCATAACTCAGATCTACTTAATAAACATCAATTACCAATTAGCAAAATATACTCACGCGTTAAAAAGCAATAATTATTATTTCTGTCCGATTAAACCCAACACCATCTATCAAGCCCCTATAATGTGTTCTAATTCCAATTTATACAGTTATCAATCAACCTATGTGACTCACACTTAGAAGTTACAGCTCTACCTAATCCTGTCTTACGGTCATGTCTGGGCAAGGATCAAACCATATAGATTTAACCTACCTCGTTAAACTAAAATTTACAGGTTTTTAGAAATCAGATGATCAATGAATGAATGGATGATAAATGAGCATTAATTTAAGCAAAAGAATTTTCGTCTAGAGGCGTTTCAACCAAGTCATTATCCCGGAAGGTAACACATAGACTAAGTCATAACAATGAAGCACATAATAATCAACCAAGTGGTGTTTCAATCAGGCTGGAACCCGACGTGTCACACGTAGGCAAAACTTAGATTTCAATTAAATAAGCTCAAGAATAATTCACCAAACTCGGATTTATTCTCATAAAAAGAGAGTGGCGTGCCAAAAATTTCAAAAAACTCTAAATTTTAACTTAACTTGGTACCTATCAACCTATATTGACAGTTTCAATATTACCATTACTCTAAGATGAATACCCACAAGATATCATGATTTTAATTCAATTATTAATCTCATTTAACACAAACATGCTATTTAAGCTCTACTAGCTGACTAGGTCTACCAAAAAATCACTAATTAAACACGTTTTCTATTATTTAACCATTTAAACTCACAAGTAGATCCAGTTGTACTATCATTTTCCAAGTATATGCAATTATTTCCAAGGACATTTTTCAAAAAAAAATTATTATTTTTTTTATTTTTGAATTTTTATAAACAAGATAAACTGTTAATCTAGACACTCACATCCCCACACTTGAAAGACACATTATCCACAATTTGAAGGAAAATACAACTAAAAATAAAAATAAAAAATAAAAACAAAAACAAAAACAGGAAGCGACTTAGCTGGTAATGTAGCAGTGAATATATCCGGCTTCCTTCTGTGCACCTTATAGCATTTCGGTCGCGGTTGCACATCAGTTGTCGGGTTGCCTTTACAAATTGTATATAAGTGATGATCAATCCTGCCCGAATGGAGACTGAGTACGGGCGGAATGACAAAACCTGGAAAATAAACCTCACAACAAACCCGCAGCATTAAACTGACTCAAATTAAAAATAAAGACTCCACTGACTCAAACTGACTCACTAAGAATTAAAGACTCAAGATAGATAGCATGCAGATAAACATACTCAATGGGTGGCAAACACATAGACATGCATGCCACAGCAAAGTAGAGCAACAGTTATGAACTGTTGCAATTTCCCATGGTCATGATGGTCGGTGTATGAAGTGAATGGTAGACGGACGATAATGATGGTGGTGATTTGGATGAATGAGAATGGATGATGGAAGATGCGGGTTTCCATGGGAAACAAGTGAACAAAGGATGATTCAGGAAGTCCTCGTGTACCGTGAAGAGTTATGGGCCACTCCTCGCGTACCGAGAGGAAGTGGCTTTTAAGCCGACCATGATGTTTGGCTTCGCGTACCGCGAAAAAAAAGCAACCAAACCCCTCGCGTACCGCGAGGGACTGTTCTTCACAGAAAGTTATGAACTTTTTCCATTTTTTATACTTAGAATATTTTTGCCTCTCAAAAATCCTTTTTCACCCAAACTCACTAAAAACTTGTCCCAAGCATAAAAATGAATGTAGAAATACCTGGAACTTCATTCCCGGCGATTTTCTTCACCGAATCAAGCATGAATTCCTGCAAAACATGACACAAACACACATACCGAAAAACACAGAAAAAAGACACGGACTCAAATCAAGTAATGCACACAAACTCTACATCCCAGGCACTTGCCCGAGATTCAAACAAGCCTATCAGGAGGCTTCTCCTTGATCCTAACCGGTACCGCCTTCATCCTTCACGGCCTACCGGTTCTCCACAATCTCAGCACACTCATACTCCTCTCAAACACTGAACCTTTAGCACTTAGATCTTTCCACCACAACTTAAACCTACCAGGTCCGAAGATAACATGGTTCAAATATCCTAGCAAGTTATCACTTCTAAACATCCCCACACTTGGGGTTTTCATTTTCCTCAAACTAGATGAATCTATCAAAGCACGGTTTCTCTCACGGGGCAGCCTAGATTTAGGGGATGACTCGGCTGCTATCCCCTCAGTATGAGCAATAGAAAAGGTCAAAGGCTCAATGTGTTGTATCATTAAAGGTGTGGCCTCTAACCTCTCACCCAGATCCTCATGATCCTCAATAACCTCCACGGGTGCCTCACAAACTATCTGCTCCAATTGTGCTAATATCTCACTCAGACTGTAATCATCATCGTCAGCACTTAGGAACGAGGATCCTAGAAATTTCCTTTCAAACTCCTCTAACCAATCCGGAGGCTCCTCTAACATTCCTTTATCCAAAGCATCCTCTATTGGATTTGAGTCCCGATGATCGTCCATGGAGGCATCAAGCATGCACACGGAGTGGCTATGCTCGCCAACACCCTTCATGGACTCTATAGCATCAAATGTAATAGCTTCATTCCCCACACGAAGTGTGAGATTCCCATCGAAAACAACGATCATCGCCTTGGCGGTACGTAGGAACGGGCGTCCTAGGATGAGTGGGACTTTGTCATCCACCTCCATGTCCAGGATGACGAAATCCATGAGTGGGACTTTATCATCCACCTCCATGTCCAGGCCGCGGTTCACCTAAGTCTAGCTGCTTATAGATAGAATATGGCATAAAATTGATGCTAGCTCCTAGGTCGGCCAACGCGTGGTGCAAGGGCAAACTACCTAGGAGACACGGAATCGTGAAACGGCCCGAATCTCCCAATTTCTCAGGCAGCTTGTTTTGCACCACAGCAGAACATTGCTCACTAAGTGAGACTTCAGAGTCCCCCCTAGCTTCTTCTTGTTGGAAAGAAGATCTTTGAGGAATTTGTCATACTTAGGCATGTGCTGGAGGACCTCTATGAATGGGAGATTGACCTTGAGTTGTCTAAACATATCAAGGAAGGTACCGTATTCCCTAGCGTTCTTATATGGCAGTACGCGCGCTGGCTAAGGAATACGACTCAAGTCAACCCCGGGGGACTTCATCTCCTTCTTCTTCTCCACTGCCCTATCGGCAGGCTTCTCCATCTCTATCTCTTCATCCGCCGGCTCTTCTTCTTCTGCCACCGGTGGGCTCTCCCTTTCTTCGGCCATCTTAGCATAGATCTCAGCAAATAGAGCTCTCCAGTCTACCTTATTCACTTCTTCTACTGAAGGTATGCCATACTCAATGGAGTGGGAGTCATCCTATACAACCTCTTTCTTCTCCATACTCCTAACAGTCACGACCATCACTGAAGCATTTGAGCCCGAAGATGGGCCTCCTTGTCTACCCTTCAGGATGTGAGCGATGTCTCCTACCGTGCATTACAAATCCTGGAATGCTGACTGCTGATTCTTCAATAGAGTGTCGTGGCCATCCGGTCTTTGCTGAGCATCCTTGTCATTTTGCACTAACTGAGCAAGCAACTGTGTCTGATTCTCTATCATCTCCTCAATCTTCCTTGTGTTGACACTTCTTCCTAAACTTGCTCCTCCTTCAGCTCCTTCATACTGCTGCTGGCGACCATTAAACCCAGGCGGGTTATTTCCAGATCTCCACCCCGAGCCAAAAGCATTGTAGTTGTTGTACCCTCGGTTCTGGTTCTAGTTTCCAGCATAGCTCACGTGCTCCTGATTATTTACAGGGCAATCTCGGGTGTCGTGGCCTCCTCTGCACACTTGACACCGCTGAGCACTGAGCTTCAACTCCTTAATCTTGTTAGCCATTGAGGCGAGTGCAGCAGCCATGCTAGTATCAGGAGTGACCTGATGCACACCTCTAGAAGAAGAGGCGGGTGCTCTAGCACTAGGAATGGAAGTCCTAGTGGATGGATACTGTTGTTCGGCTTGAGCGAAGCTCTCGAACATTTCCTCACACTTATCAGGCTCGAGTCTCTCCATGATATGGCCTCCCGAAGCTGTATTGAACATCTGCTGCTTCTCAAAGGTGAGACCATTGTAGAAATTCTCCACTAGCGCCCAGTCGGAAAGACCGTGATGGGGGCATCGGCTCAACAGCGCGTTGAACCGCTCCCAGGCCATGTGATAGGGCTCGTCGGGATCCATCCGGAAGGAGTGGATCTGATCCCTAAGGCGAGTGGCCCTAGAAGGTGGATAGTACTTCTTGAAGAACTTGGCTGCGAGATCATCCCATGTGGTGATTGAGTTGTCTAGGAGAGTGTCGAGCCAAGCAGATGCACGACCAGACAGGGAGAATTGGAAGAGACGCAAGTCGATTGCGTCCTTAGATACACCCGTGAGATTGAAAGTATCACATATGCACGCAAAGCGGGACACATGTCCGGGTGCATCCTCATCCTAGAGTGATCGTACTCATGACATGTGATGGGATCAACCAAGAATTTGGGTTCGGTATAGTGGGGCGTGTGATCGAAGATCTCGCGTGACCCCATCAATGGCCCTTTGGTGTATTGTACACCTCGCTGGTGGATCAGCGTCGCCCATTTATGGAAAGGGGATTGGGCTAGTAGTACATACCTGGGTGCTGCACAATGCTTTGAAACACTCCCGGAAGTCGCGGGTGCGCTCGTGAAGTTCTCGTTCGGGCTATGTAAAACTACAAAAGATGGTGATCCCTGCGAACGAGTATGGTGTATAAACAAAAAGACACTAGAAGGAAAGAGACAAAGACTCAAAAACATAAACACTCGAACCTATTTTAGACTTACAGAAAGGACACACAAGTAGCACAGAAGATAAGCACACTCACAAGACTCAAAAGAAAGAGAAAATAAAATAAACCAAAAATCACTAAAAAAAACCAGTCAAAGCTAATATTGCTGTTGCCAAGTGTCCCCGGCAGCGGCGCCAAAAACTTGATGTCGCCCAGACGGTCTATAAAAACTAACAAATAAACCTAACCTAGACTCCTAAGTAATAAAAGGAGTACCTTCAACTAAACCGCACTGACATGCAAGTGTACCTATCGAGTGTAGCACAACTTAATAGTAAACTGAGTTATCGAACCCTAGAGACACTACGAATAACAAAACTAGACGCTGACACGGACTAAAGATTGATTTGGTTTGGGGGGTTGACTACACTAAAGATTAACTAAAAATGCAATAAACTAAGGTCGACTCAACTAACAAGACAAAGGACAAAGGTAATATAAGAAGATGGGAAGAATACTACCTAGGTCGGAATCCTACTTGCAATGAACAACTTCTATCGGTTATGGAAACTATAATGGATCTGGGTTTCTAATGAAACAACTCTAGACAACCTAGTGGATCCCTAATCACTCTCAGGGTGTCACCAACTAAGTTACCTAAAGATGTACTAACTCACCAAATTGTTGGATCACTTCTCAGGTATTTCTAACTATGATAAAGTACCCTAATAGACAGATTACCTCTCAGTCTCTCCGTCCACCAATACACTCGAAGAATGCACGGGGTAATCTCAAGATAACAACTATGAAACGAATAGCAACAATCACTAGACACCTAATACCGGCTTCCTCTCAGACAGCTTACACTCAGATTCCTAAGGACGAAGACTAAATGACTAATTCTCACCTCTCGGGCTTTGAACTAGGATACACATTTAATTCTAATCAGCACTCAAAGACAACCCCTATGGTCACTACGTCTAGCAAACCACCCTAATCACAAAAACTAAGATCTATGACCAAGATACGCTAATCAAACTGGTAGACAACCACAATTAATGCAAGGAATTGAAATCAACCACACAAGATCAGATTTAAACATGCAATAACATTACAATTATCAACTCAAGATCTTTTACAAAATCGTAAATCCATTAATTAAAATCTAAAAACTGATAAAAATCGAAACTTTAACAAGTATTCATCAATTGACCTAGGCAATATATAAGTTTTAGCCTAGAATCATTCTAAACATTCAAACAGAAGTAATAAGAACAAATAATGGTTTCAAACACATAATTTAAACACAAAGATCGAATCTTGAAAACCTAGAACGCTAATATAACGAACCCGGAATCCAAAGCTTGAACCTTTGGCTTCAAAGCTGCTTCCTACACCCAAAATCGCCTTCTAACTCTCTCTGGACAAACCATGGTTTTAGCCTAGAATCATTCTCAAAACATTCAAACGTAGTCGAATGCGTGGAGGAAGAAAACCTTGTTTTCACAAGGGGTTCGTGGTGTGCGAGCCAAATGAGTAAAATAGTAAGAGTTTGTTCGCTGGTTAACAAACGATGCATCAATATTATGGTATTGGCTTGAAGCAATCCATTATGATGGGCAGATGGAGTATTACTCACGGAGAGTTGACTCCGAAAAATGGTGGATATGAGTTGGGAGTTCTCCGTAGGGGGAAAGACCTAAAAGCGTGAAGGTATTGCATCATGGTGAACTCAAGAGATGTTTTTGAGTTAGTTTTGTCCACAAGCCATTGTTGATCTTGCAACTGGGAGATTCTTCACGTGCGTTAGACCAGGTGTGATAATCAAAGGATTATGGGCATGTCGTATGACTATGTGTGGTCTTTCCCAAATCTTAAAGTATCATAAAGAATGAAGGTAGATCAACATTCTCGATGCTATCAGTTGACTTCTTGAGTGGTTTCTCCTTCATGGTGGACAGCTCGGATGGAGTTAATTATTATGTGATGCAAGGAGATCAAACTCGGGAAGCTAGTGGGGTGTGAAGAGGAACTAGTGGTCGCTTCAAGCAAGCCAAATATTCTAGCCGAGCTAGAAATCCCTTTGGGGAGGTAATACTTGTTGCCATATATGTGGGGAGGATGGGACACACTATGTCATAGTGTCCTAGTCCTAATAGTGGGAGCTGCGGTGGTTACAAATTGGGACTCATTCGTGGTAAATGTTCCGAGTTTAAAGCACATGATGGAAAGGGGGAAGAAAATAGAAATTTTAAGGCTATCGAGCTGAACTTTTCTAACTACCATAGACAGGACTGAAGTCTTTTGGTATATTGTCGGATGAGGTTATATGTGAATCGGGGGATTCGGAAGCGATCAACATTATGGATTCATAATGTTGACAATTGTATGAAATGAAAGATGTGGATGAAACAATCGCATGGAATGGAGTCCTTCGATTGTAATGTGAATTGTGTGGTTACTTAGTAACCGTATAAATGTCGCGTATGACTAAAGGGTGACGTGTCGGTCTGTTCTCACCCAGAGAAGGTGAAACACGTGGCGCATGAATTGGTGTATGCCTAGCTTATGCCATTGACACCAACCGGGGCAATGGAATACTTGATGTTCCAGTTGTAAAGACGTTCATAAGGGTTCTATACCTAAATGTCACTTCTTGGGATGTAACCGTTCTCTTGAGGAAAAGAAGAATGGAAGAATGTATATGTACATTTATCGGGTTTGAACAGGTGTCTAAGTCCTAGTTCAGCAATAAAGGTAGAGGTGGACGTTATCCCATGAATGGTATCTTTTCCGTTATAAATACTATGGGATTGCGGGTGTAACTTTCTGGCTTATTAGAAGTTACACGGTTTATGTGGATCAATGTGAAAGGCGTGTAGACCCTTGTATGCTAATACGGTGGTCGTTTATTCGATGATAGTCATTTTTATCTTTGAAGCAAGTCGTTCAAACTCATAATCTTCGTGAGTTTTCTGAAATTCCCTGAAAGGAGAGGCCTTTCTTCAGAATGATTTGGTGTGACACTTTGGCTTTGAGTGGAAATCCATTTTTGGATAAGGCGATGAAATCTAAAAACTTATATATTGACCCGGCAATGATTGATGTAATCAAGGGGTATATGGTGTTGGAGTCCTAGAACTTCATAGTGGTGTTTGAAGTCTTAAAACTTCACAACCGGTGATTGAAAATGAAGTCTTCAAACTTCAAAGGGAGAATTTGGAGAGGGAAGTGATTAATCTATACGCGGGCGAGCGTTAGAAGTTTGAATTGAAGTCCTCGAACTTCATCAGTAATCTTGAAGTCCTTGTACTTCATGGGTGATGTTTGAGACTTAAAAGTCTCGTGAGTTATTGTATGGTTGTTTTGGGAGTTTAACTTTTGGTGGCTACGGATGAAAAGAGGCACAATCTAGTGTGTGGTTATAAGTGTCTCACTTGCCTACGGGTTAAGGCCGAATACCAAAAGTGAACCTACTTTTCCAAGTGGTCGGAGAACTTTGGTTCAAAAAGTGTGTGATACGACATGGTACATTTGTACTTGTTGAGTCATATTGAGGTGTTAGTTTCATATTTCTATTTGGAGGAAATCGTATGATTAATTACCTTTGGTTGAAGGATGGTGTCATCTTATTTACCATTTGAGTATTCATATGCCGATAATTGAAATTACTAAATGGTGAACGGTGTCGAATACAGTTTGGTTGAGTGGTATTGAATGTTATGAGACTAAGAATCATGGTATGATTCAAGACTTAGCCCGAAAAATCTTGTTTATTGAGTGTGATTGAAAAATCCACTCATGGTGGATAGAAAACCCTAAGTGGATTTACACAGGAGGTGTATTGAGATTCAAATAGGGAACTTTGGCTATATAAAAGTTTCCGTTATAAAGGCGATGTATCGTGTTCGGCAAAGTGGGAGGCAAGTCCCCATTTTGTTAGACTGTTCAGACTTCACTTTGGACGTTAAGTGGTATGTCGTTAGGAGTTACTCGAGGGATCATGTAGACTCCATGATACATTCCTCTTGGTTCATCCACGGGAATGTGTGGCAAAAGAAGTGGATGTTGCTTCTCTTAGCGGTGTTGAGGTGGATGATGAATGTTCATCTAGAGGACCCAGTGGCTACCTTAGGTAGTTAGGTGAAACGCTTGTGGTATAAGCGGATTAACCAAGTGTAGGTTCATTGGGATCTTATGTAGGGGGTGGAAACTACTCGGGAATCTGAGGATAAACACTCGAGTGTTACCCTAATCTATCGGTAGATCAGGTTTCGGGGACGAAACCCAAAATTAGGGGGGTGTGATTTGTAACGAACCAACTTTCGAGTTCATTAGATAATATGTTAAAACATATTATGGGGAGTAAATAAATCAAATAAAAGTAGGAGGTTCTTTTGTTCTTAAGGCTTTCTTGAGTTTTGAGCAAAATAGAGAGTTGAGGGGGTTGTTTGTAATTTAATCAAATCTGATTTGATATTGGGGAAGAAAGTTACGCATGAACACACTTTGGTGTGTGTTCTTTGCGTGGAAGCTAGGGGAGAAAGAGAGGGAAGGAGAGCCAGGTGGGATTTGGTGATTGCATGTTGAAATCAGAAAGTTTTGGTGGATTCATATTCATTTAATCATCAAATAAGTCTCTTCTTCCTCGTCTCAATTACCATCTATGGTGTTTTTGGTGTTCTTAGGTAGAAAACCCAAATTGGGTCAATTAATGTGGTGATTTGGGTTTAAAGTCGTTTATAAACCTTAATCTAGTATTAATAATGTTGGAGAATCATGTTTTACATGATTATAACAACTAATTTGATGTTTGAAATTTAGAGTTCTTGAGACCCAAATTGGGGGTTTTTTCAATTGGGATGTTTAATTGGTGAATTAATTGTTGTTAAGTGTTTATGGTGTAATATAAACACATTTTCATGTAAAAAACCCAATCAATTAGGTGTTTTAAGAAATTGAAAGTTTGGGTGAAATTGGGTGGAACCCAAACGGGTCAAAATGAGTGAATGTTTATGTAGGAAGGTTAAAACTTGTTTAAGATGTAATTAATCAAGTTTAGAATGAGTGTGATCCATAAGGTCTAGGGTGGGTGTTAGACCTCAACTGGAAATGGTGAATTGGTGGATTAGAAGTTTGACTATAATGGGTCAAACGGGTCATTTGGGTTGAAAGGTGGTATTTGGGTGTTGGGGATTTGATTAAGGTCATGTTAATCAAACTAAGTTAGGGTCTTGATCTTTAGATCATAAAGGTGTGTTGAGTGTCAATTTGTGATCATTGGATTACTAATTGTAAATGGGGTGTATAGGTGATCAAGGAGTAAGGAAGCTAGCTTGGAGGATCAAGTGGGATCATCTTTGGCAAAGGTAAATGCCTTGCACTTACTTAGTAATGATAGGGTATAATAATAATACATAAGTAGATTATATGCGGTTAATATATGCTTATGTATTGGTGAATGTTGAATGGTGTATTGACTTGTGTGGTAATAGTCAAACTTGTATGCATAATGTTGTAGAAATTGGTGTGGTTGACTATGTGTTTAATAGTCATACTAACATGTTGAATGTGGTAGATTGATGTAGTTGACTTATGTGATTACTAGTCAAACTAATTATGGTAAATCGGTGTAATATTACTTATGTGGTAAAAGTCAAAGTAGCATGCATATTGTCGTTAGGATATTGGTGTATTGACTTGTGTGGTAATAGTCAAACTTATATGCATAATGTTGTTGAAATTGGTGTAGTTGACTATGTGGTTAACAGTCATACTAAAATGTTGAATGTGGTAGATTGATATAGTTGACTTATGTGATTACTAGTCAAACTAAATGTGGTAAATTGGTGTAATTGACTTAGGTGGTGTATAGTCAAATTAAAGGTGGTAAATTGGTGTAATTGACTTAGGTGATGTATAGTCAAACTAAATGTGGTAATTCGGAATAGTTGACTTATGTGGTATATAAGTCAAACCATTGTGGAATAATGGTGAAATGGTGTAAATTGACTTAATATGGTATAAGTCAAACCATTGTGGAATAATGGTGTAAATTGACTTATGTGGTATATAAGTCAAACCATTGTGGAATAATGGTGAATTGTCGTAAAATTGACTTAATGTGGTATGTAAGTCAAACCATTGTGGAATAATGGTGAAATTGGTGTAAATTGACTTATGTGGTATATAAGTCAAACCATTGTGAAATAATGGTGGATTGTCGTAACATTGACTTAATGTGGTATAAAGTCAAACTATTGTGGAATAACATGTGAATTAGTGGTATCTGACTCTATATGGTAAAGGGTCAATCTAATATGTGGTAGTGGTGTAGTTTGACTTAATGGGGTAGGACTTGTATGGTGTCTTAAATACACGTCTAAAGTTGTTTTCTGCACAAAAGTGCAAAAAGGCGGGTGGTCTTGGAATTAAATGCTCCATGGGTGAAAACGAGAGGTGGTTCTCGTGTTTAAAACTAACAAATTGATGTTAACAGATGTGATAGGGCTTGTATGATGTCTAAAATACATTTCTATAGTTTTTTACTTGCATAAAGATGCAAACGGGTCGGTCGGTGGGTTGGAAAAGGCTGAAAATTTGCAAATCAATTTGGCTAAATTTGGACCAGAGTAATTTACGGTGGGTTGGAGTAATTTACGCCGCCCCGGAGTATTTTACGCCCAAAGTAACCTGTTTACGGTCCTATTTACGGCCAAAGTAGAAATTTATCGTTTGGGGCCGGTTGTTGTTGTAAGAGCTTGGGGACTCATTTGAGGGTTGTATATCATTACTATTGGTGAATTATGGGTGTTTCCTTGTAGGTAAAGCTACGGTGAGGTCTCGGGTCTCGTTTTGCATGGATTTGGATTCTCATATTAAAGCCGGGTGTTGTTTGCTACACATTTCTCGTGGTGGGGTTTTACAAACTTGTTGGTCGTTAATTAACTTATGGATTGTTAAAATAAGTTTAACTTATTTTCTTTTGGGAATTTGGAGTCTTAAACTTGTGTTTGTAAAACTTAATGTTATGGTTGTCGTTAATGTTGTAATTGGGACCGCTTCCGCGTTGTTTTAAAAGGGTTTAAATCGGTTTGAATTTTTGGGTGTTACATTTAAATAATAGAAAACTCGTCTAATTAGTGATGTTTTGGTAGACCCAGCCAGCTAGAATAGCTTAAATAGCTTGTTAGTGTTACTTATGATTAATCACTGAATTAAATCATGAAATCTTGTGGGTACACATCTTAGGGTATCGGTAATACTGAAACTGTCAGTATAGGTTGATAGGAACCACGTTAAGATAATATCTATTTGTTTTTGAAATTTTTGTCACACCATTCTCTTTTTATGAGAATAAATCCGAGTTTGGTGGCGCCCGCATCCATATGTCCATAATTCATTAGTAATTGATTAGAATTATAAGTTTGCTTATGTGTTACCCTCCGGGATGGCCACTTGGAGAAAACACCCCTAAGTAAGTCTTATGTGCTTTAGTTGATATGACTTAGTCTATGTGTTACCTTCCGGGATAGTGACTTGGTTGAAACGCCTCTAGACGAAATTTAATTTGCTTGAATCAATGATCATTATCATACCATTCATACATGATTTCATCTAATTTCTTAAACAAATAATCTTAGTTTAACGTGGTGGGTAAATCTATATGGTTTGACCCGTGCCTAAACATGACCGTGAAACGGGATTAGGTAGAGCTGTAACTTCTAAGTGTGAGTCACATAGGTTGATTGATAAACGTATAAAATGGAATTAGAACATATCACGGGGGCTTAATAGTTGGTGCTTGGGTTTAATCGGACAGAAATACTAATTATTGTTTTTTAACGCGTGAGTATGTTTGGCTAATTGGTAATTGTGTTGGTTAAGTTAGATCTGAGTTATGATTCCATTGCAGACTTTTTCGTGGACAAAAAAAGGTTAAGTGTGGGGATGTTTGATGTAGTGCAAAACACACATCTTTATTCTTATTTTTTTAGTTAGTTTTGATTAGTTTTATCTTTGTTTTGAGTCGTTTTAGTGTATTATTGAGTCGTTGATGTGTTTACTGGTGCTCGAGTTGAATACAAGTGAATATCTGAAGAAATCGAGCACGCGAGTGAAGCCCAAAAGATAAAAGTCAAAAAGTTGGAATTTCAAGCTCTCGCGGTACGCGAGAGAAGACAAGGAAACGCGCCCGACTAATTTGTTCCTCGCGGTACGCGAGGAACCCAGCCCAACCTCTTGCGGTACGCGAGAGGCCTGTTAATTTGCAAAAAGCCCTAAATCGAATTTTAATAGGAATTTAATGCCATAATTCGGGGAGATCGATCTTATTGCCGTCCAGAAAAGGTCCAGAGGCGATTTTGAGGCTAAAGAAAGAAGATTGAAGAGTAAAGGTTGAAGCTTTGGATCCCGGGTTTGTAGTTTTACTTATTCGGTTTTCAAGATTCGATTTTCGTTCTTGATTTGAGTGTTTGAACCATGTTCTTGTTGATTACTTCTGTTATGATTGTGGTAAACATGATTCTAGGCTAAAACACTAATACTGCCTAGGTCTTTATGATGAATACTTCGTAAAGTTACGATTTTTATCGGTTTTAGATTCGTGTAAATGGATTAATGATTTTGTAAACGATCTCTTGATGATAATTATGATGAATATGCATACTCTGATTTGATGTGTGACTGAGTATGATTCAGTGCGTTGATTGTGGTTGTCTTCCGGTTTGATTTGCGTATCCAGGTCATAGACTTTAGGGTTTTTGATTGTTTGTATGGTTTGCTAGAAATAGTAGCCATAGGAGTTGTGATTGAGAGTCTTTAGATCTGAGTGTTCATCCTATCTCAATACCCGAGAAGTGAGAGATAGTCATTTGGTCTTCGTCATTAGGAATCTGAGTGTCAACTGTCTGAGAGGAAGTTGGTTTAGGTGTCTAGTGATTGTTGCTATTCTGAGTCATAGTTCTTATCTTGAGATTACCCCGTGCATTCTTCGAATGTATTGTGGACAGTGAGACTGAAAGGTGATATGTTTTTTGGGTACTTTATCATTGTTGGAGAGACTGAAAGGTAATCCACATTCTGGTGAGTTATTACATCTTTAGGTTCCTTAGTTGGTGACACCATGGGAGTGATTAAGGATCCACTAGGTTGTCTAGAGCTGTTTTCTTAGAAACCCAGATCCATCATAGTTTCCAGAACCGGTAGAAGTTGTGCTTTGCAAGTAGGATTCCGACCTAGGTGGTATTCTTCCCATTTCTTGATATTACCTTAGTACTTTACCTTGATAGCTTGAGTCGACCTTGTTTTCTGCATTATTAGTTCTAATCAGTAGTTAATGTGTTGCTAATTGCCTATGATTAATCGCGTGGATTTTATATTATTTATGTATAACGTTTATAGTTTTTTATTCATTTTAGATAATTATAGTTTTTATTTATTTCCGTTTTAGTTTTGTAGATTTTTTGTTATTTCTTATTTATTTTCATTTACATTATTTTTTATTTTATTTTTCTTAGTTTCGTATTTAATTACGTTTATTAATTTTTCGTATTTATATTTGTTTCGTAGGTGAGCATTGGAGAATTAGAGAGACTATATCAAGTTTGGATAAACTTTATATCGTGAGCCAGAGTAAAAGAAATATAAAGTGGCTTAATTTGACAAGTATCTGGGTTTCATTAGAATTTAATTGGTTTGAGTGGTCTAAGTTATAAAATAATAAAAAAAATAAATATATGTATACATATTTACAAGAAATTGGACGGCAAAAGCAACATAGGAAAATTTGAGAATTGTGTTCTAGGCACATTTATCGAGGAAGGCAACATCACAGAAGCTTTGGACGGCAATTGTTGGTCTCGTCGATCAGAAGGAGAAAAAAAGAAATTGCCTTGGAAAGGAAAAGAACACAAATCGAAGAAAAGGAATTAAAAGGCAAGTAGGTCAATATTAATTATTTTCTATTTACGATAAACGTTTATAATTACTTTTTGAATTATTTTTTTCTCATGATTGGCTAAATTTGTCATAACTATTTAGGTTTAATGAATAATTGTGTTTGATCGACTTTCTTTTGGTTTTGGTTACTATTTGATGGATTAATATTTGAGTAAAAAATCTCTTTACAATTGGTTTGATGTGCATGCGTATTTAGATCTGATTTATGATTAATTATTGGTCTATATGTGTCTTTGTGAATGTCTTTCATGTATAGATGCATATTATGTTGCTTAATTTGTGTTTGTGACTAGTTTATGGTTTTTGATTGATCGAATCCATAGGAACGATAGATGAGAGTTTAGAGGGTTTAAATATTCTACTTACTTCAATAACTGAGAGGTGCGAAGTAGTCAGGTTGTCTTTAGTATTAGGTTTTTAGGTGTAAAGGCCGTGAGAAGAGGTTTCCCTAGAATCCCTAGTGTTATTTGCTATCCCGTGTCTTATCGATAATTTACAGGTTACTTGTTACATTCTAGGGTGTATTGAGATGGGGAGACTGAGAGGTAAACTATCTTGTGTGTACTTAAATATTGTGGAAATAGCTGAGAGGTGATCCACTAACCAGTGCACTTTACACTCCCCTTAGAGTTTCCTTTACCAAGAGAGAGTCATGATTCACATTTAGGATTGTAAACTTGGGTAGTGTTTCTCAATCTTTGACTTCATATAAGTGTCTTAAGCGTTGTGTGGTAGTTAGCGGTCGTTAGTTCTTTTTAGTTTGTTAGATTATGAATCACAACACAAAACCCCCCTATATAAATCAGCCAGTTAGTTGAGTCAGAGTCTAGGTAAAGTTGTCACTAGTGTCTCGTGGGTTCGATATCCGGACTTCCATTAGACTTTACTGCAGTCGATATGTACACTTGCCTGTTCTGTGGTATGGTATTAGGATAGTCCAGAATTATTACTAGGGTGTCTAGGTTAGGTGTTTATTATAGTTTTTATAGACCATTCCAATCACTTCAAGTTTTTGGCGCCGTTGCCGGGAACACTTAGGCGATAGCGTATCTAACTTTGATTGAACTTAACTGATTATTTGGTCTTATTTGTTTCTTGAGTCGTAGAGCGTCTAGGGTCTGTGTTTTTTCTTTGTTTTTTGTGAGTTTGTATGAATATTTGTTTATTTGCTTAGCTTAGTATTTTTGTTCTTATTTATTTAATTATTTTTATTTATTTCTATCCGGTGCCCGTGATCCATTTTGTTTTAGTGTCCTCTGCAGGGATTTATATGGAGCGTTATTACGGGAACAACTACCAAGGACGTTATTATGCTCAAGAGGATAAATACGGGAATGTGTGGTGCGATGTATGTGGAGGTCCCCATTACACTCAAAATTGTCCTAATTCATCGGGGTACTCCACGGACTATTATGGTGATCAGTATCCGCAAGCACAACCCTATGAGGGATATAGAACTCAAGAGGAGTTGAATGCCTGGTGCAAAGAAGCAAATGAGCAGTATGAGAAGGAGATCCAGGAAGTAATCGACCACATTGCATCACAACAGCCGACAAATATAGAGCATGTGGTATATGATCGTGAAGGGAACGAAATTGGAATTGAAACTGCATCAGGAGAGTTGATTCTGAAAACCCTAGAACTGGAGACTATAATGGACGACATGCAAATCACAGTGACAGAAGGTGAAGCACAAGTCCCACATCCAGGTAAGTCCTCTTCTCTTAATCTCATTAGTGATGAAGTTTATACCGATTCTTTACAAGATCACACAGTTTCTTGTGATACTTTACACTTGTCTTATGAGAATGAGTCGGTGCAGGTAATACGGGACGAAGATTCAATCAAGGAGGAGCAAAGGAAGATACAAGATATCATGAACACTCGATGGCACCTGATAACTAAAGCAGAGAAATTTCACCTCCCGGATGAATCTAGGAGGCTAACGGATGAGCTAGCAAATCTGAGGCTGGCAAGAGAAAAAGCAGCTCTAGAACCGGAGACGTTAACAGAAGAGGTGCCACTTACGAGTCCACAATACTCCGCACCAGACCCACCTTCGGTTTATACACCAAGGAGTTGCGAGCCAGAGCCCATCAAGGATGACTTCTTCAGCGATTATGATGAAGCAGAGGAAGAAGAATCATGGGATGATACTGTGGGTGATGGTTCAGGTAAGTATTCGGAACACGATTTGATTGAATATAATTGTGATAATCTTGAGTCATTTAATTTCCCGCGTGACGAGCTTGACTCCTCTAATGTACTTGATACTTTACGCTTGCTCTTTGAGAATAATTTGATGCAGGATTTAGAGAGCGAAGACGAGTGCATCGAAGAGGGCCTACCAGAGTTGGATGAGTAAGAAGAAGAGCAGGTCCAATCTTGGGAAAGTGAATTTGGAGACGAGCTGGGACCTGCCGACTCCTAGTGAAGGAAGTTTCGACCCACTTGGCGATCTGAAATTACTTGAAGATTTGTTGTATCAAGAGCCAAGTGTGGGGAGAAAACAAGAGGCGCAAGTGCAGGAGGTTATCAACGAACCACAAATAGAGCTGGTGTCGGACCCACCACATTGCACCCAAGAGAGAGAGAGAAGCAAGAGCCCGTGGAGGTAGTAAATGGTGGATCACCACCCAAATCAGCACGACCACGGGACAGGGCATAGAGGCGTATGGACCGGCGTGTTTTGAGGGTTCGGGGATGGTCACATAAGGACCATAGGATGCAGTATACCGGAGATGACCGATTACCACTTTACATGCCACGTATCAGGTTTGGTCCAGGTAAGTTTAAATATTAGTGGTCCGACCCGTTTACATTTTTCAAAACTAATTTAAGGTCTGCCATCGGAGTGTGTCAAATCAGTGGTAGACCAATTACACTAAACGGGCCGGACGGGGGTGGCATAAAGGAGAAGCCTCCTGATTAGGTTTGTTTCTCGGGTTAGAACCCGAGTGTATAGTTTGTATAAATTTTGAGTCTGTTTGATACTGTTTGGGTTTGCTGTGAGATTTATTTTTGCACGGATAGATCGCCAGGTCCATACTCAATCTCCATTCGGGCGGGGTCGTTTCAAATCTTATATTCATGTAAAGGGAACCAGCGGAGTGTTTGTGCAAGCCGCGAATGAAATGCTATACGTGTCACACCCCCAATTTCAACTAACGGAGTTTTACCGTTTGGGAAGTGACAAACCAGGATCTCAGTCATTAGTTACATTAAACGACACTATATGGGACTAAAATGAAAATATATCATAAATATTCAAAGTAAGTGCGGAAGCGTAAAACTAAAGTAAATGCGCAAAACAAACGCGCCCAAGAAAAGTCCAAAAGTGTTCGGTCCAAACAAAGTCCAAAAATAAAGCACAAACAATTCAACAATATTATTTTATAAATAAATCATAAGACTCCATGCATGCCCTATGCGTGCACCTGTGCCTTATCTTAAGCAACCTGAGAAAACATGTAAGAAAATGTTAACACAAGGTTGGTAAGTTCACAGCTTTCAGTTTACAACAAAGTTCAATAGGTTAATGTACATTCAGTATATAAATCAATAGGTAGCTAACCCATAAGCATATTAACTAATGCGCTCGCAACCGACAGCTGACTGTTTATGTTTTTGCCTCCCACTAGGCCTATCAACCATGGTGCATGTTTAGGTCAAGAATGCACCCGTTCGACACTCGGTCGGGTTAGCGCGACTAACGCGGGTGAGGTTTGTCAAACCCAGTAGTACTACTCAACTTACCTCACTATGTTCATATTAACGGTCCGATGTGAGGACTTAGTGATAGATGTGTACGCATAGTTAAACAAGTGATAACATATATGAATTACATAACCAAAAATGTTTACGTCATGTTTTCTCCCCCAGTTTTAAAACAGTAAAAGGGCCGTGAAAACTCACCTGAACGGCGTAGGTAGGTTCACACTAGAATAAGATTGGAACCACGAGTGTTAGCCTGCAACGTCTTACGTATGCCCTAGAATTATACACATAACAATTAGGGATACAATGGAATATGTGACGACAATATGGAAGGTTGAACGTCCTAAAGAAACGCTCTAATGATTAAGAGTAGACGAACGTGTCCGCGGAAATGAGAATTCTTAATTAAGACAAATACGTTTCACGATGAATGACAAATAATATATAATAAATACATTCGAGAATTTTGCCATTAAATAATGGCCTAAGGAAATAATATAATATATATTATTTTAGATTTTAACAAAGTATTAAAATAAAAATTGCACGACCAAAATAATAAATCTATTATTTTATTCGGGAACATAAAAGTGTATAATAATCATATTATATATATATATTTGCGAACTTTTATATTAAGTTTATTAACGTGGTAAAAATAATATTTCAAATTGGGTTATACTTTGAAAACAATGTTAATATATTATTTTATTAGTGATTTATAATCATAAATATGGGTTACGAACCA
The DNA here is from genome assembly GCA_023525975.1 of Smallanthus sonchifolius. Classification (NCBI taxonomy): domain Eukaryota; kingdom Viridiplantae; phylum Streptophyta; class Magnoliopsida; order Asterales; family Asteraceae; genus Smallanthus; species Smallanthus sonchifolius. Next base: position 77,435,789 of record CM042033.1, read on the forward strand.
AACCCGAGCCTACCGGTGATTTCCTGGGCTAAAACACACTAATATATAATATAATAACATAGGAATTGATTTTCATTTGAAAACATTAGTTAAAAAAATGATTTAAAAATAAAAACACTGTGGAGAGACTCCAACCCGGGTCTCTCCCACACAAGCACACTCACTTAACCAACTCAGCCCGCTAGGGAATCGCGATATGAACCAACCCAAAATAGTTTTAATCATCACACCCCTGAGATCCCCCTCCTTTTCGAACCCGAGACCAAACCAACCCACCAAATCCATCGCTTTCGATAACGATTGATCCAATTGACACAGGGGTTTTGATCATTAGGGTAATTCGAACCTGTGGGTAAAGTTAATTGCAAAAGCAACAACCACATAATCGATTATTTGCGGATTGAGTATTGAAACCCTAGGATATGAGTTTAAAATCGATTTGGATGATTCTGGTAATGAAATGATTTGATTTCATGGGGTTATCAGTTAGTGAAGAATTACGAATCAGATGGTGTAGTTTAATTTCATTAAGATCAATCGTAAGCAGGGGTTCGATTAAACCAGAACGCATATGAACCCTAGATTAAATCTGGGTTCAATTTGATGATATAAGCCATGGATTTCATAGGGCTTTCAATCCAGGCATTGAGACGACACTAAGGATGAGTTCAATTTTATTATTTGATATCGGATTGATAGGGTTCGACTAAAACGAAGACCGTATGAACCCTAGATGTCGATTGAGTTAAATCCGATAATGTAATCCCCAATTAGGTTAGGGCTTACGATCTTGATGTAAAAACGAAGCTAAAGGTGAATCCAATTACCTAAAACGATAACGGATTGATAGAGTTCGTGTAAAATCCAGACCCGTCGGCTTGTTCTTGCTTTCCGGTGGCTCCTGCTTCAATTCCGGCCGTAAAGGGATGTGAAACAGCTTCGTGGGAGTTCGTATACAATGTGCAGAGTGTTGATTTCGAAAGTGATAGACCAAATAGCCGAATTGAGGACTTTTTGATATGGTTTCAATAGTTACGGTTTGATTAGTCATAATTTGGTTTGATTACGAATCAATGATGGTGTTTAATGCGTTAAAGATGCTCGTTACTAGTTTAATCGTGGTTAACAGTTATGGATTTCATCAGGAAATGATTATGGGATTTGAATTTGGGCAAAATCGTGAGTTTGACTTTCTAAAGTCAAATAGAAATTTAGAATCGGTTAATTACTAGATTAGTCCCTCTAGTTTCATGCACATGAGTTTAGGAATTGGTAGAAACAGTCCCTGAAGTTTAGGATTAGGTTAACCGGGTTAGGATTTAACAGAAAACTTAACAGAATTACTAACGAGATTATCTTGAGAAGTCAGAGTGTCACAATACGGTTGCACCAATGGAAGAACGAAGCTGCACAAAATCATGCTATCATTACCAGCTAAGTCGTTTCCACTTTACTATTTTTATTATTTTTGAGTCTTTATTTTTATTTTTCGTTGTTTCTTGGTTCACATTGAGGACAATGTGTCGTTCAAGTGTGGGGATGGGAAACGTCTTGAGTTTAGTTTAGCTTAGTTTGTTTTTCTTTTATAAAAAATTTAAAAAAATTCAAAAAATGTCCTTTGAATTAGAGTTTTTGCAAGCAAAATGGAAGATGATATGTATAACTGGGAATGCGTGTGTGTTTAAATGAAAATAATGATAGAAAACGCGTATAAAATGTGATGTTTTGGTAGACCCAGCCAACTTGGTAGCTTAAAAAGCATGCGCGTGTTGTTTAGGTTAATTAAATGAATTAATTCATGAAATCTTGTGGGTATTCATCTTAGGGTGTCAGTAAAACTGAAACTGTCAACATAGGGTGATAGGTACCACGTTAAGCTAGAATTTAGAGGTTTTTGAAATTTCTTGCCACACCACTCTATTTTTATGAAAATAAATACGAGTTTGGTGGCGCCCGCATCCATAATTACATATCATGCGTATAATTAATTGATTGAAAGCTTGAGTTTTAACTTACGTGTTACCCTCCGGGATCGTGACTTGGTTGATACACCCATGGGTTGGGACTTGAGTCATCAATGTTTTGGATAAATAAGTTTTGATTTATGTGTTTTCCACGGGGATAGTGACTCTGTGGATACGCCTCTAAGTTGATTTCTTATGTGCTTAATTAATAAAATTGCATCCTATGTGCTACCTTCTGGGATGGTAACCCGGGAGATGCACCACTAGGTGAGGTTGATTCATACATTTGATTGTGCTCATTGACATTTCATTCCATATTTCATCTTAATTTCTAAAACCTGTGAATCTTAGTTTAACGTTGTGGGAGAAATCTATACGGTTTGACCGTGAGACGGGATTAGGTGGATTTGCAGCTCTTGAGTGTGAGTCCTATAGATAGAGTGATAGTTGTATAAAATGGAATTAGAACACAAAACGGGGGCTTGAATAGTTGGTGGTTGGGTTTAGTCGGAAAGAAATACTGATTATTGCATTTTAACGCGTGAGTATATTGAACTAATGAATAAAAGATGTTTGTAAAAGAGTGTCCTGTTATGATTCCATTGAAGAGTTTTTTCGAGAACGAAAAAAAGTTAAGCTTGGGAATGTTTGATGTGTTGCTAATTGACTATGATTAATCGCGTGTTATTCCTCGAATTTTATATTATTTCTGTATAACTTCTATAGTATTTTGATTCATTTTAGATAATTATAGTTTTTATTTATTTTCGTTTTAGTTTTGTAGATTTTTTGTTATTTCTTATTTATTTTCATTTACCTTATTTTTTATTTTATTCTACTTTATTTTATTTTTTTTAGTTTAGAATGTAATTACGTTTATTAATTTTTCGTATTTATATTTGTTTCGTAGGTGAGCATTGGAGAATTAGAGAGACTACACCAAGTTTGGATAAACTTTATATCGTGGACCAGAGTAAAAGAAATATAAAGTGGCTTAATTTGACAAGTATCCGGGTTTCATTAGAATTTAATTGGGTTGAGTGTGCTAGATTATAAAATAATCTATACTATATAATAAATAAAGGTTTTTCCATGCCACATGTCGTCTCCACATTCATTGTCATTATTTTTTTCTCGTCTCTCCCTCTTATTAAATGCACCTTCTAATTTTAAAAACAATATATATTTAAATAAAATATTAAATGTACTAATAAAACACAATTTTAAATTATCTCTTACGAAACTTTTAAAATCTAATTATTTAACTTTTATTTTCAGTAAAATAATAAATGTAAAACAAATTACATTAAATATTATTTAATTTATTTTCGAAACCCAATTATATATTAGTTTTTGCATATTTCGAGTTTTGTTTTCTATCCTGTATATGATACATTTTTACAAGTGTAAAATATACACATAAAGATTTAAAAATTTTATTTATTGATATTTTTCACCCGTGTGTTTATACGGAATCTAAACTAGTAAAAAAATAAATATATGCATACATATTTACAAGAAATTGGCGGCAGAAGCAACATAGGAAAATTTGGGAATTGTGTTCTAGGCACATTTATCGAGGAAGGCAACATCACAGAAGCTTTGGACGGCAAATGTTGGTCTCGTCGATCAGAAGGAGAAAAAAAGAAATTGCCTTGGAAAGGAAAAGAACACAAATCGAAGAAAAAGAATTAAAAGGCAAGCAGGTCAATATTAATTGAAGCTATCAGTTTAATTATTTTTTATTTACAATAAACGTTTATAATTACCTTTTGAATTATGTTTTTCTTATGATTGGCTAAATTTGTCATAACTACTTAAGTTTGATGAATAATTGTGTTTGATCGACTTTCTTTTGGTTTTGATTACTATTTGATGGATTAATATTTGAGTAAAGAATCTCTTTACAATTGGTTTGATGTGCATGAGTATTTAGATCTGATTTATGATTAATTATTGGTCTATGTGTGTCTTTGTGGATGTCTTTCATGTATAGATGCATATTACATTGCTTACTTTGTGTTTGTGACTAGTTTATGGTTTTTGATTGATCGAATCCATAGGAACGATAGATGAGAGTTTAAAGGGTTTAAATATTCTACTTACTTCAATAACTGAGAGGTGTGAAGTAGTCAGGTTGTCTTTGGTATTAGGTTTTTAGGTGTAAAGTCACTGAGAAGAGGTTTCCCTAGAATCCCTAGTGTTATTTGCTATCCCGTGTCTTATAGATAATTTACAGGTTACTTGTTACATTCTAGGGTGTATTGAGATAGGGAGACTGAGAGGTAAACTATCTTGTGAGTATTTAAATATTGTGGAAATAGCTGAGAGGTGATCCACTAACCAGTGCACTTTACACTCCCCTTAGAGTTTCCTTTACCAAGAGAGAGTCATGATTCACATTTAGGATTCTAAACCTGGATAGTGTTTCTCAATCTTTGACTTCATATAAGTGTCTTAAGCGTTGTGTGGTAGTTAGCGGTCGTTAGTTCTTTTTAGTTTGTTAGATTAGGAATCACAACACAAAACCCCCCCAATATAAATCAGTCAGTTAGTTGAGTCAGGTAGAATTGTCACTAGTGTCTCGTGGGTTTGATATCCGGACTTTCATTAGACTTTACTGCAGTTGATAGGTACAATTGTCTGTTATGTGGTTTAGTATTAGGATAGTCTAGAGTTATTACTAGGGTGTCTAGGTTGGGTTTTTATTATAGTTTTTATAGACCATTCCAAGCACATCAGTAGTATAGTAAACCCCCATCAATCAATCTTTAGTCCGAGTCAGAGTCTAATATAGTTATAGTAGTGTCTCTAGGGTTCGATAACTCGGTTTACCATTAAGCTGTGCTACACTCAATAGGTCCACTTGCCTGTCAGGTTTAGTCGAAGGTACTCCATTTATTACTTAGGAGTGTAAGTTAGGTTTTGTTAGTTTTTATATAGTCCGTCTGGGCAACATCAGTGACGGTCCGTCACCGCTTAGTCGTAACGGACCGTTATGTATGGCGACGGTCCGTCAGAGAGCTAGGGTTGCGTTGTCAGATTCCACGCATCAGCCTCAGATTGAATTGCGTTGTGACGGACCATTACAAGGTGTGACGGTCCGTCATGAGTGGACACGCGTCAGATGTAAACCGTTAGTCATCATACATGTGTCACTCTATATGAGTTTTGTGGCGTGACGGACCGTTACCTTGGGTGACGGACCGTTACCTTGGGTGACGGACCGTTACCTTGGGTGACGGACCGTTACCTTGGGTGACGGTCCGTCATAGGGTTTCCACGCATCAGATGACGCCCATTAGTCACCAGACACGTGGCACGTCATCATTATCCCCTTGTGCCACCCGTAACGGACCGTTACCAAATGTGACGGTCCGTTACCGTCCAATTTGCGTGTTTTTGCTTTTTTTGGTCCTTGGTTTTTCATATATTTACACTTCCAGTCCTTATACTTATATTTTTGTAGAATTTGGCATGAAAATTTTAAGAATGTTACAATTTGGGCCTTTGTCCAATCTGGTCACCCAGTCGCCTACTAGCACAACTGGCCCTAATAGACTGCCTACTTCCCCGGTAGTTGTTCCTACTCAGCCGGCCCAATCCATCCCTAATGAAGCCTAATCCTCGGCTACTCTTAATCCTGATGGTACCGACCCTTCCACAGCTTCTGGTCTAGCACTAAACACAACCGACCCAGCTATTGAACAGCCTAGTTCGGATCCGGTTACTGCCCAAACAGTTACTTCTTCACACCCCATGGTTACCCAGGCAAAAGCCGGCATATTTAAGCCTAAACACCGTGCCGACCTTGCCCATACTCGGTGTCATAATTTATTTTCGGCTCTATTTGCTAGTTCCGAACCACGAGGTTTTAAATCCGCTGCCAAATATTCACACCGGCTCAATGCTATGAACAAGGAAATATCTGCTTTAAAAAAACAATACATGGACGTTAGTGCCCCGTCCCAACACACATAATGTAGTTGGTTCTAAATGACTATTTCGCACAAAGTATCATTTGGATGGATTCATTAACTGCTACAAGCCATGTCTAGTGGCCCAAGGGTTTAGCCAAGTACCTGGTATGGACTACTCACACAACTTCAGTCAGGTGGTAAAATCATGCACCATTCGGGTGGTCTTATCGTCGGCTGTTATTTATAACTGGAGCTTACATCAATTGGATGTAAATAATGCTTTTTTGCACGGGAATCTAAAATAGGTTGGTCTACAGGGAACAACCACTTGGGTTTGTCAACCATTTATTTCCTACGCATGTATGTCGCCTCAATAAAGCTAGAGCCTGGTTTCAGCGACTAAGCGTGTTTCTCATTCAAAATGGTTATTCGTGTAGTCGTGCGGATCCATCTTTATTTGTGTTTAAATGTGACTCTACCATCATGTATCGATTGGTATATGTTGATGATCTTTTTTTAACATGAAATCAAGCCACAATCATAACCCCGTTCATCAACCGGTTACATACCGAATTTGCCATCAAAGACCTTGGCAACTTCAACTATTTTCAACTATTTTCTTGGTCTTGAGGACTTCCACCTCTAATGGACTGTTTTTATGTCAATATAAGTATGTCCAGGATATACTTGAGCGAGCTAATCTTCTTGAATCTAAACCCATTAACACACCGCTGGCTGCTAATGAGTCCTTATATACCACTGGTGAACCCTACAAAGACCCGACTTATTACGGATCTCTTGTTGGTGCCTTGCAATGCTTGACAATCACTCGACCTGATATCTTCTTTGTTGTCAACCAAGTGAGCCAGTTTCTATAGGCCCCCACCATCACTCACTTTCAATGTGTTAAACGAATTCTTTGGTATGTTAAAGGCATGCTTGCCTTCGGTCTCACATTTTCTAGACCATCACGCACCTCTATTCTTGGATACTCCGATGCAGATTGGGCCCAATGTATTGACACTCATCGCTCCACTTACGCCTATTTCATTTTTCTTCGTGGAAATCTTATTTTATGGAATGCCAAGAAGCAGCCAACCGTGTCCCGATCAAGCTGTGATTCTGAATATTGAGCCATGGCAAATACCGTTGCTGAAATCATTTGGATCACACATCTTCTAAGGGAACTTCATGCTCTACCTCCTCATCGTCCTACTTTACTTTTGTGACAATCGAAGTGCCCTGTTCCTCACTCAGAATCCAATCTCTCATAAGCATGCTAAGCATATTGATCTCGATTATCACTTTATTCGATAATTGGTTACGTCTCGAAAATTACATACTAAGTTTGTACCAACCAAGCTCCAAGTGACAGATATTTTGACCAAAGGTCTACCACGGTCTCAGTTTGTGTTCTTTCGCGCTATGCTCCGCCACCGTTCCGCTTGAGGGGAAGTTAGACCTACTTAGACATCATTAATAAACATGTGTACTTGTATTTATCTAATTCTTGATGTATGTAATTTTATATTGTTTATCTATTTAAGTATCCTTATCCCTTAATTGAGGGATACGATTCATTCCAACGACTCATGTCCCGATCAATGCTTAGTGTTCAAAGAATATACCTCTCAACTCCCACAACACACACGTGGAACCTATTAGGCGACCTACTAGAATTTATGTGAGGGAATATCCTCAAACATGTATATAAATAGCCATGTTTGGATACATGCAGTAAAACAACTTCGTTCGAACTGTCTACAGAACATGCAAGCATTTAATAGTTAACAACGGTCTTTTGCATACGTATATAAACATACTGGTTCTATGAACCAGAAAGATTTTTCATTATTAAAAAACCAGAATTTGTGCAATATAACATGCAAAACTAACCTTTTCCGAGACAGGAATCAGCATCTAGTGAATTCAATGATTTCCTATGAACAAAAGAAAAAGATGGAATGAGATCAAGATGAAAAATTACTCATACTCTTAGTATTATCTAGTTATAAGACAACCAACATTGGAGTGTGTTATGAAAGAGTTTTGTTAGGCGCAACGAAAGACATCGTGGGCCCAAATACTTTCTAGTGACCTTGTACCTTGAGTTTGAATTCCTTTCTTCTATTATTGACTCATGTCCACATCAGCTATGCAATCGTCAATGTATGCGTCACACATCTCTTTAACAATTCATATTTAAACCATATAAGATTAAAAAATGAACATGAGTTTGTTGCTGATGATTATAAGCCATAAATCTGACAGTGTAGGATAGAACGTGGCGTGTCTAAGACCAGGTATTAGTGTATGTACTAATTCAAGAAATATGCGGTGAAATAAATTATCAAGGCTCAAATCTCAAAGTAAATATTGCTAGCCTGCAAAATCGGAATTTAGTGCTAGTAATCAACAAAAACAAACTAAGTTAATCAGCTAGTATCTGTAGATCAGTGGAAAAGGTTGAATAAGGGTGATGTAGAAAGAAGTTCATAACTCTTAGGAAATAAAAAGTAAAACTTTTTAATAATTAGTTTTATTTCATATATATTATATGTTTTTTATTTATTTAATTTAGGTTCAATGAGTATGCCACTAGAGTATCCATGCTATCTCAAGTGAATGAATCTTCTTACTACACACTAGTATAAATGTCATATTTTCTTCACATATACTTTTATTTTTAACGGCGAACATTGAATGTTGTGACGTCACACCCTCGTCACATGGGAAAGCCTCGTCTAACTCCGGCTAATCTGTTGTCTTAACCGGGCCTTGGCGTCAGAGTTGGAGAGCATTCAAGGACCGAGCCTCGAACCCTGATTGACGTGGGTAAAACGCAGGTGAATCAGTTTAAGAGCTAGGCCTCATTTATATGCCCGAGAAACTAATGGGGAGGACAAAATTAGTTGTAGTCACTATTCTTAACTATTCACTTTTCATCACAAAATGTGATAAATATTCCTTTTCCACAATCACTGTGTTATATAGTCAATTGTACAAAAAATCATTCTTTTACATAATTAATATGTCAAAACTTTTCCTTTTGCACGAGTCAAAACCTTTTTTTAAAACCTTTCGAGTACCAAAACCTTTCTTTTTACCACTAAAAATAACATTATATGAAGGGAAAAGTGAATATGGTGCTCTCACATATAAGCTTAGATACGAAACCTCTCAAAACTACGTCGTTTTGATTAATTTACATCAAAACTACGTCATATTGTTGAACACATTTAAACAACTTTTCCTTATATTACTCTCCAGATAATCATTTTTCTTCTCCAAGATGTTCACGTAATCTGTTCATTCACAAAAATATTAAAAAAGAATTATTGTATTTCCGTAATAAAATCTGTTCTTTTTAATTTGATTGAAACTAATTCTGGTTGTCGAACATGAGTAGAGTGATTATGGGTTACATTCAAAATTGGGTAGTGATGGAAATGTTTCTAGTTTAAAATGGGGTTGTGCTTTTGTCTAGCAAATTAATTATTGAATTGATTCCATAAGATAATCTTCCAAATTAAACTTTCAAAAATAAAGAAAATGATCGGGGATTTCCATGTGTATGCGAAATAATATGTAAGTGGTAAACCGGTAATCAGGGTGTCTGAATCAAAATTAGTTCAGAATTATTACAATTACACATGAAGTCTCCAAAGAAGAAACACGAAGGAAGATAATGAGTAAGGATAATTGTATATACAAAGTCTTAATAATAATTTTGAGTTTAGGTTTATATTTTGGGGGTTCATTTAAAATAGTTTTAAACAGTTTCAACCAAAATGGTGTAGGTTTGATGTAAATTAATCAAAACGACGTAGTTTTGAGAGTTTTCGCATATGAACTTAAGTGTGTGAAAGCACCATATTCACTTTCCCCTTATATAAAACATCATTTGTACAAAAATAACACTACAACAATATCACCCTATACCGACGACTTTTTTTGACCCTATAGCGACGACTTGTCGTCGGGATAGCTTATACCGACGACATGTCGTCGCTATAGGGTCTAATTAAATAATTCAAAAAGAAATTCTATACCGACGACATGTCGTCGGTATAGATTCCAACCTTGTACCGACGACATGTCGTCGGTATAGGTTGACCCTATTCCGACGACATGTCGTCGCTATAGGGTTTTTTTTGTTTTTTTTAATAATTTTTTAAAAAGGCTTATAGCGACGACATGTCGTCGGTATAAGTCTTTTCTGTTTTTATTTTTTATTTTTTTATTTTTAATATTTTATCTAGAAATATTAAATTTCTAAAAACAAAAACTTGCAAATCATAAATATAAACCATTCAAACATTCAAATCGGATAAAAACTAATATCCGAAACATAAACCAAACATCCAAATTGTTCGACACACAAACTTGTTCGGCACACAAATTTGTTCGACAAATCAAACATTCAAAACATAAACTTGTTCGACACACAAATATGCAAATTGTTCAAGACAAATACCAACAAAAAAGGCAAAGGCTCAACAACTCCAAGCTAATTATCATCGCTGCTAGTTCGGCGATCCCACATTCGACGCATTTCATCCATTTGTCGTTGCATTTCAAGCATTTGTTGATTATGTGTACGACGTTCTTCCTCTCGTCAACCGCAACGAGTTTCGAACTTGTAACAAAATTAAATAAAGTTACATATACATACAAACATACATAAGCATATGAATAAATACTCTCTTATATACCTACACATCACAATTACATACATACATACATAAATAAAAGCCCAATTACATAATTACAAATATATACACACAAACATACATACATAAATAAATGTCCAATTACATAATTACAAACATATAGATACAAACATACATACACATATATACATTCATATTAACTAATCATCATAAACACAAATTACACATATACATACAACCTAATCATCAAAACTAATCATCAAAAACATAAATTACACACATATATACACATACATACAAACTAATCATCATAAAGACAAATTACACACAATCAAATTTCATCACAAATTAGTAATTAAAACGAGTACTTACCTTCACAAAGCTAGAAATCAAGAAATGGTGAAATTCCTCCAAAACCTAACCAAAATAAACAAACAAAACTTCAAAATCTTGAAAAAGTAGCTAAAATATGAAACCCGGATGTTACCTCACCTTAAATCCCGAGAGTTTTTGTGAAAGTTGCTCCCAATAAATACCATCTTATATACCTACACATCACAATTACATACATACATATATAAATAAAAGCCCAAATTACAAAATTACAAACATATACATACAAACATAAATAAATGTCCAATTACATAATTACAAACATATACATACAAACATACATACACATATATACATTCATATTAACTAATCATCATAAACACAAATTACACACATACATACAAACTAATCATCATAAACACAAATTGCACACATACATACAAACTAATCATTATAAACACAAAATACACACATACATACAAACACTAATTTACATAAACTAAATTATATAAAATAAGCACACATCTAAACCAAATGACCTAAACTAATCATAATTTAATAATTCCATCATACAAATATACATACTCATACATACAAACATACAAACATAACACATACATACAAAATCATAAAAATCTTTGATATAAACCAAATTTCAACACAAATTAGTAATTAAAACGAGTATTTACCTTCACAAAGCTAGAAATTAAAGAAATGGTGAAATTCCTCCAAAACCTAACCAAAATAAACAAACAAAACTTCAAAATCTTAAAAAATTAGCTAAAATATGAACTCGGATGTTAGCTCACCTTAAATCCCAAAAGTTTGTGTGAAAGTTGCTTCCAATTAGTTCAAAAACGCTGAAATCGCATGAGAGACAGAATTGGGGGAGTTTTGGAGAGTTTTGGCTGAAAATGAAGTTCTGCCGTCTGTTTCCCTATTTGTTCGCGCTGCACCCTATAGCGACGACATGTCGTCGGCATAGGTCCACTTGTCGTTGGTACAGTGGCTTATAGCGACATGTCGTCGGCACAGGTTTCGCAGGATGTTGACCAGTCAATAAAGGTAAAAACACTATCCCGACGACATGTCGTCGCCATAGGGATGTCGTCGCCATAGGGTTTTCCAGAATTTTTTTTAATTTAAAAAAAAAATTTATTAAATAAAAAAAACAAAAAGAAAATCAAAATTAACCTATAGCGACGACCGCTATAGGTTTTCCCTAAAAATTCATTGGGCGCCAGTTTTCCCTCCAACCTGCCTCAACCCTATAGCGACGACATGTCGTCGCTATAGGGTGTCCCATTCAAAATTTTGGAAAAACCCTATCCTGACGACATGTCGTCGCCATAGGGTTTTCCAGAATTTTTTTTAATTTAAAAAAAAATTTATTAAGATAAAAAAATTAAAGTTTTGAAATCCATATTTTTCTGTTTAAAATAAAAAAATTATTAAGATAAAAAAATTAAAGTTTTGAAATCCATATTTTTCTGTTTAAAATAAAAAAATTATTTTATAATAAATATATATCCAATAGCACATAAATATATAAAAAAACAAATCAAACCAAAAATTTCTACAAAATTATAAAATTATCAACAAACTAATACAATGTAATATCTAAATTTCTGTTGCAAAATAAAACCGATGTTCACAACTCTTTTCTATCATAACCAACTATGTGTAATCAACACTAAACAACAAGACATTAAACCTAATTGTAGGTTTAAGCTGATACGATTTTATGAAGATGGTCAAATCGAGTTCAAACACAAATATAAACATAGTTGCTGTTGTATCATCTATGAACTCTATTTACATACTTTTCGGGTTGGGCCGGGTCAGATCAGACGCAAAGGATTTATCATTGTCAAGCAAAACTCTAATTCTCAATCTCCCATTCTAGCAGAACTTCCAAATCTCATTCACTGAAGAATTAAGTGGGAAATTCGTGAGAAAAATCGAAACCGTTACCTGAGCAAGATTCATGGAATAAGAAGAATTTTTAATCGGAACCCCACCGTGCAAGACATTAGAAGTCTGTTGATTGCCTTCACGATGTCTCGGACGTTTGTGTAACACCCAAGACTAGCCTATATGGCTCCAAACTGGGTACCCTACAGTTGGTTCTCATCACTAGGTGTTCTCTTTAAAAATACTCGCTTTATTACAAACAATCAGTGGAAGTCTTAATTTAAAATAGTTGTAACCCTTTATAAACTCAATATCAATCTTAATCTTATCTTACAAATGCCTACACACCAATCCGAGTAGCACCGCTCCCTAGCCAAGATACCTCACCTGCAAACAAAAATACCATTTGATTGAACTCAGAACATTACAATCCTTTATAAAACGGTTTGTCGTTTATTGACATGTTAATAACCCACACTTCAACACTAACCCATAAGGGTTCAACGGCCCAAGACCAGCCTGTATGGCCCCAAACTGGGTACCCTACAGTTGGTTCTCATCACTGGGTGTTCTCTTTAAAAATACTCGCTTTATTACAAACAATCATTGAAAGTCTTAATTTAAAATAGTTGTAACCCTTTATAAACTCAATATCAATCTTAATCTTATCTTACAAATGCCTACACACCAATCCGAGTAGCACCGCTCCCTAGCCAAGATACCTCAACTGCAAACAAGAAATACCATTTGATTGAACTCAGAACATTACAATCCTTTATAAAATGGTTTGTCGTTTATTGACATGTTAATAACCCACACTTCAACACTAACCCATAAGGGTTCAACGACCCAAGATGTAACATCCCGGGTTTTCATAAAATAACTGGGTTTGTAATTATGTAAATTATTGTAAAGGTTAACGGGTAATTAACGGGGTTTTGGCGGGTTTTATTTAAAAACGTGAACAAAACCAAGCTCGGGAGACCTTGGGTGAGCGTGGGCCAAGCCTGGCCCTAGTGAAGAACACCCTTTAGGGTGCAACGCAAATATGGAGACCCCATTTTCACATTCAGCCGTCGAAGAGCAAGGAGGAGAGGGAGATAGCCGTTCATCGAAGAGCAACGCAAATATGAACCCTAGAGGTGGCCGGTTGGGGGGATAGGTGTCCGACGAGGAAGCCCGGAACCCGTTAATTACACAAAGAATTTTTCCAGAATTTTTTTTAATTTAAAAAAAAAATTTGACCGACGAAAATTTATTAAATAAAAAAAAATCAAAATTAACCTATAGCGACGACATGTCGTCGTCGTCGCTATAGGGTTTTCCAGAATTTTTTTTAATTTAAAAAAAAAATTTTGACCGACGAAAATTTATTAAATAAAAAAAAAACAAAAAGAAAATCAAAATTAACCTATAGAGACGACATGTCGTCGCTATAGGTTTTTCCCCAAAAATTCATTGGGCGCCAGTTTTCCCTCTAACCTGCCTCAACCCTATACCGACGACATGTCGTCGGTATAGGGTCTCCCTATCAAAATTTTGGTTTTGACCTATACCGACGACATGTCGTCGGTATAGGGTGACCTATCCCGACGACAAATGTCGTCGGTACAGGTGGCGTCGGGACAGGGTCAATTTGTTGTAGTGTAAACGTTTAATGGTAAACATAATTTCATAAACATTTCATAGACATAGAAAACATTAAACAAGGGCAAAATCTTAGAAACTCACCTTATCGTTTCTTAATTTTTTTTGAACGGCAAATCTACCATAATCCTACTCCTAAATTACACCAAATAATTCACCATATGTCTAGGTTTGAACTCATCACCTCCTATCTAAGAGGCAAGAGCCTCTACCAAGTGGGCTAGTCCCACATTGACAAAATCTAGGCATAATCTACCTTGTTAACGTTCCTTAATGCTGGCACTTGTTATTGGTTGGGTTCTAAGTTCACTAGAACTTAGAAATTATCAAATACGAGTATTAAACTTTCTTATCATGTAAAGATTAGATTATATCCAATATATACACGACTGTGCACCTTTTGGTGCACGCTCGCACATTCAACTTTCTGTTGCATGCACGATCATGCACATCAGTCGCATGGTTATGCTTCCTTACACAATCGTGCTTCAAGAGGCAGGACCAAACATCACCACCGACTTTTAGCTTGGCACGATCGTTGCAAATATATGCATTTCAATGCATCAAGAACTTAGAACGTAGAAACTTTGGTTTATCTTTATTTTCAAACAACAATCCACGTGTTTTGTCAACACAAAAGTATATCCCTTCATTACCATTATGATTGCATGTTTATATCTTAAAATCACAACTTGATTTTTATTAAAACATCTTATTCATAATCAATTTCTCCCGATTCGTGCTTAGAACCATAATTTCTTATGATGCTTAGAACCCTAATTTCTTATGATTTTGGGTTATGATTACTTACCAACAACGTAGAAGATGATTATAAGAGATAAAAACTCTTGCTATTGTCCTTCAAGCCTCCCTTATTTCTGTTTATGTCATGTAACATCGACAAATAAATAAAGAGTAAAAGGAAGAAGGGGACTTATTACGCGAGATCGGAAGGAAGGAGTAAAAGAAAAAAGGTGGGCTTGGGCCTTGCGCGAATGTGGGCCAGGGAGCCCACCTATATAAATCATATGGGCAG
This sequence comes from Smallanthus sonchifolius, assembly GCA_023525975.1. Classification (NCBI taxonomy): domain Eukaryota; kingdom Viridiplantae; phylum Streptophyta; class Magnoliopsida; order Asterales; family Asteraceae; genus Smallanthus; species Smallanthus sonchifolius. Next base: position 77,451,276 of record CM042033.1, read on the forward strand.
CCCCCTCCCCATTCCCCCATTTTGCGCAAGGTTTTCTAGAGAGAGAAAGGGAGATCGCGGGCTAGAAAGAGAGTAAGGAATATGGTTTAAAAGCTTGTGAATCATCATTCAACATCACACCAATGGAAACCGGACTTCAAGAGGTAACCGTCTTCCCTAAATCTGATTTTTTATAACTTTTGGGTTTTGGGTTAAAAACGCATAAAGATACCGTTTTTACGTATGGAACTTAAAACAAATCATAGATATAGGCTCATGGATTGAAATGGAACGTTTTGAACGTAAAAAATTTGAGGCTTGAATGATTAAGATTTTGGCCGATATTTGTAGGGTTTGTTGGGGAAGAAGACAGTCATGCAGGTGAACTTGTCAAGTTCGTCGGGAACCGTTTGGGTTAACTTAACATCTTCGCTTATGCATGTTCGCCTAATTTAAGGGGCGAACTTACTATATGTTCGCCTAAAGCCAAAGAGGTGAACCTACAATGTTTGCCTAACTCAAGGAGCGAACTTAATCCCATATTCGCTAAACCATTGTAGCGAACCTATCATGTTCGCTTGGCACTATATAGTGAACTTAACCTATCTTCGCCTAAAGTCTATGTAGAGAATTTACTATGTTCGCCTAAGCCATGAAGGAAGAACTTGTCTAAGTTCGCCAAACCCTAAAAGATAGAAACGTCTAGTGTCGTTTAGATCGGTTATCTTATCTTGTATGACTTGATTATACAGATTGTGTGTAACTCTAGTGACGCTCACTGACCGACTATTGTACTTCAGGAACCCGCTTATCATGTGAGTTCTATATGCCCCATATGTGTTACATGTAAATGATTTTAAATGCTTTGGGCCTGAAGAGTATACGTGCAAAGTAAATGAATGTGCTAAATAGTAATATGACTATATGTTATATGAAATGATGAATGAATGTCTACAATGAATAAAATGAATGTATGACTTAACATTAAATAAATGAGGGCTTGCTTTATATATATATATATATGTATATATGTATGTATGTATGTATATATATTGCATGTTATAAATATACTAACGTTAAGGAAGGAATTACGGACTACTTCGGTAGGACGGTACGATGAGAACGGCTACTACGGTAGATGGACGATCATACGACTATATATGTAGACGGAATGAAAAAGTCTAGAAAGGTAGACTAAATACGGCTACTACGGTATACGGAGGCCTTTACAAAGCACGGATGCATAAATAGTTCGAATGGGAAACGGATGTCTTAGGGCAAACGGGCGAAAGGACGGACTACAACGGTAGGACGATACGAAGGACGGACAGCTTGAAAGGTAGCCGGACGGTATGAACCAATGACGGACTACTTCGGTAGGATGGTATGAATGACGGACTATGACGGTATGACGAAACATTTGTCTTTGTGACATACGTAATGACGGGCTGGTCACCCATATGTGTATACGAAACATTTGTCTTTGTGACATACGTAATTACGGGCTGATCACCCATATGTGTATACGAAACATTTGTCTTTGTGACATACGTAATTACGGGCTGATCACCCATATGTGTATGACCAATGAATGTTAAATGAAGGAAAATGAAATGTTAATATATATACGTATAGTTACGTACTTATAACGAAATGATGTTTATACCTAAAAGCTTTAAACTAGAACTCACAAACGTTAGCTGACTTTTAGTATGCATTTTAGGTAGAAAAAGGAAGGAACGAGCAAAGGCATGAAGGCTACCTGGCACAAGACTAACATCTTATCTATTTGTTTAACGTTAAAACAATGTTTTGAATGTTTAAGACTTCCGTTGTTTATGAAATTGAACAATGTATGCTTCCGTTATGCTTGAATGTTTTTAATTAAGTTCAATAATGATGACTATGTTTATTAGTAAATCCAACAAGTGAGATCTCCTGGGTTTGGGGCCTTACATGTCACACCCTAGTTTTAGGACACCTCGGGCGTGCGACCAGATTGGCACATCCAATCTTATTTTATTTAGAAAATCAGAGTGAGTTTAGCAGCGAAAAATACTTTCAGGATCACAATTGTCATAAATCTCAACCCGAAGATTGATATTGTATATTTTTCAAGTCCTAGGGATAAATAGTCATTTTTCATTTCCTGAGGAATTAAATACCGCTTCTATTTTACAAAACAATGGTCCACGGCCATTTACATGTCGAGGTATATAGAGTCACAAGTTAGTTGGACTGTTCCTGGCGAGTTAACCCTTCCAATACAATAGCCTTGTCTGCTTAAGTATCTAGGGGTTTTACCTTCCGGCACCTATCCTCGTGTATAACAACAGAGTATCCATGTCTAGGAAATCGTCATCCTAAACATCTCCTCTTGTTTTTAGTCCTACAGAGTTATCTCTCGTGCCTAGGAAATCGTCATCCTTAGCACATAGCCTTGTCAAAATCTTTTCTATACATTTATCCCTGAGACAATCCCGTAGGACTAGCCTCACAAACAATCACTGATTACGTAAAAACATTTTGGAAAATAAACGTCAGAGCGAACGCTGGTGAACATGTTCTTGATGACCCAAATTCATTTGGCAAATACAATATCAAACCATTTATCCATAATGCGGGTACAATCTACCATCCAGCGAAACTATTTCATCCGAGTGTACAACCACGGTATACACCGGTAATTTCCATAAGAGGTATGCTGGCATTACCAGGCTTACTTACTGTGATGTCCCATAACCGAGACCCCGTCTTACTTTTCATTATAGACAATTACCATCCCCAATATGGTAATTCCACCCATAAAGCGTGTATCCCTTGATCAAGTGTTACGTATACTTATGGTCTTAATGTGTTACGTAGACGCGCTTATCCATCAAACTTTTGAATACATGTATTGCCATTTTTAAACGCAAAACTTTCAAGCTTTTGAAAATAAAGCAGATAAACATATTCACCTTAATCGTGGCTTGAGCTTATCTAAGGGTAGTCTTGATCTCATAAGGGTAGCCTTATCATGAGTTCCTAGATAAAATAACGTATTAATTCCTTAACGAACGAGTGCGGAAAATAAGCGAGAGTCAGATATTTTACTTGAAAGAGGGCACGCAAACCGAGGTAGATAAGGTCAAGGAATGTGAGAGTGGAGTTGGATGTTTGAATTGTGACAAAAGAAGAAGCCGGGAAGGGTTATTTATATTTGTCAACCAGGACCGTAGAGCGAACCGTTATGCTGGGTCGTAGCGGTCCGCTACCGCCCAATGTACGCGTCAGCCCTAGATGTCCACTCCTGATTGGACCTTTTCTAAATTTGTGGCTGGCGGACCGTTATGGAGGGCGTGACGGTCCGCCACCATGACACGCGTCAAATATGTCCGCATGAATAACCACATGCGTGGCAATAAAAGAAATTGCGGCTAACGGACCGTTTGCGGATCGGTGGACAACCGCCACTCAACCATTTCCAGCCCTGGCATACCAGGCTAGTGGACCTCCAAAAATACACACCCTTAAGGTTTTGGGTAACGATCCGCCACCTATAGCTTTTCAAACTTTGGAGTATCCCCACCTCTGGCGGACCTCCAATGGTCTTAGCGGACCGTTACAGGTTTGGTAGCGGTTCGCTACCAACCCATTTTCAGAATTTTTTCATTTTTCAACCTTTTGGCCTGGTGTTACAGTTTACATCCGATGGGGAACTTCCCATAACCCAATTTTGTTTATTTCTTATTCTTATTTTAGGAACAATGTTTTGAGAGTGCTTTAAGAGAGATTTGAGGATGCAAATGGGTTACAGAGGCTAATAGATAGGTTCATAGGTGAAATTTTGAAGCTAACATGTGTAAATGCTAAATTAGAGATGTCTCATAGGTTAGACAGGTGGCAAAAACCGAATATGATGTATTGGCACTCGCACGGCCGTGCACCTACCTTGGCATATCTTGCTTATAATGTGTCAAATCGTTAAGCTGACCACTAGCACAGTCACGCTTCCACCCTTGCACGTTCGTGCTTATTGGCTTAACTGCTTCGTTCTTATGTTGGAGGCCTTGTGGTTGATGGTTTTTGTCGTGCGTATGGGGTCTCTCTTCTAGGGCCAAGAAACTTAACACGATCACCGAAGAACTATGTCCAGTGATCGTAAGTGGAGGGAACGTTTACAAAAGTCACAAGGGTGGTTACTTTAGTGTTTATAGGCATCTCGTAAGGGAGTCGTTGGTAGCACTTGTCGTAACTATTGGCCTTTTGTGAACATGAAGAGGTGAATCCATTATAATTACTTCTAGCTAGTGTGATGAGGAATATGTACATTGTTATGATAAGTCCAAGATTAGCACCTACGAGTCTGTAAAGATGATGATGTGCCATATCAAAATGTAGAGGCTGAAGCTATAACGTTGGAGGTGAAGAAATATGTTAGCATGGTGGAGAGTAATGAAGGTCAATGCAACAAACGATGAAGAGAATGAAAACAAAGAAGTTAAGCATTTATTGTGTTCTTATGGTGGAGGGTAGTCAACAAAATTGATAATTGATGAAAATGTGAAACCAAAGATGAAGGTGGAGAGATTTATGGAAGTTGAGAAATTAAACAACATATCAAATGAAACATTTTACTACAAGAAATCAAGGACATGTTCTTTTCAAGTGAGAGACCAATAACTCAAATAGCCGACCCGTATATGCTCATGAGTGGGAATGCGTAAGAATGATGAAGAAACATACGCATTACTTCTAGAAAACATAAATAATTCTTTTTAATAATTAACTTTATTTTAAATTGTATGTGTTTTTACTTATTTTAGTAGGTTTTAATTTTATGTTATTTTGACTAGAATTAATATTTCATTTACGTTTTTTATTCCATTTAATCATATACTCAATATGTCTATTACTTTGATTTAGGGTATGAGTTATACCCTCACGATGAGGGTGTCGTGAGGGCCTTCACGCAGTAACAACTATTGAAACACCGCCTCCTATGACGTGAGGGGGGAGATGAGGGGTTTCACGTGACAGGCTTCACGCGGGTGAGTTCCTCTTTTGACCGTTGAACGGTAAAGAATTTTAAAAAATATGATGGCTGTTAAATTAAAAAAAAACTTTTATTTAATTTTTTTACCCCTATAAATAACTCATTAACCTAATTTTTTATACACACCAATATCAAAACAATCTCTACTCTCACATTTTTATAAAAAATAACCATGAACCCAAACGACGCGATGTGATGGTTTCAACAATATGTAAATCAACAAAACGCGTTCCAAATCCGGGCGCAAAATCAACTGCTTCCGTTCAACCAAAACCCATTCGGTTCACCGGGTTATGTTCCACAACCACAAGACCAACCGTTAAATTTGTACGACCCGGATGTTATTCCTGAAACTCAAGTACCACCCGATGAAGAAAACGTCGCCGAAACGCAACCCGTCCCTACAAAAAAGAAAAGCAAAAAGAAGAAGCAAGTTAAAGAATCGACATCTATACGGGACACAAAGAAGTGGTATACGGAGGATGAATTGAAGTTGGCTAGGGCGTTTGTCGACGTCTCCGAGGATCCTATCATCGGTAAAATTTAATAGTTTTTTTATTTACAAATTTACCTCAAAAAGACCGGAGCCGGATTGTCAAAGAAATGATTCTCGACCGACATGGCCGATAGTCTCGACGCATCCGATGGAAGATCTAGGTATGATATCAATGAAGAGGAAATGGATGATGAGGACGTGATACGACAGCCGATCGGGAAGAAAAAAGCAAAAGCCCAAGCATCGGGCTCCCGCTCCATTCCCACACACATCGACATCGGTCAACAAATGATCGAGGAACTGCGAGAATTTAACTTGACTCAAAAAGAGAGGAATAATTGGAAAAAAAGAAAAGAAAAAGAGGAGATGGATATTCTCGCCCTCGACTTTGATCGCTTCCACGGGGCTAGACGAACCTTATTCGAGAAAAAACAAAACGAGATCTAGGCAAACTATGAACTTGAGGATTAGTTTATTTATATATTTTTATTTTATGTTTTTTTTATTTAAGTTTTTAATGAAATTTGAGTTTATGTTTTATTTTTAAAAAATAAATAAATATTAAAATAATTATTACATTTAATACTCACTACAGTTTTACTCACTTGGCTATTTCCCTTGCCAAGTGAGACCCAAAACTTCTCATAGTGGAGTTATTGAGTTCGAATCCGAAACACATAAAAAAAGGGGTTTGTGGCATGTCAAGGGGTTTACCCAGTTGGGGGGTTCCTTCTGTGGTGGACTGTCGTGGATGTTCTAGGTGTTGCCCTAGGGAAACTCAATTATCTTAGAATATCTAGGTGTTGCTGTTCAAAAAAAAAGTAAGACCCAAGTGAGGAACCATCCAAGCTTACGTGGCGCCCACGTAGCAGAAAAGTTACTCTCATTTGAGAGTGTTAAGTAAGAGTATTCCCCATACTCTAAACGTAACTAGTAATGTTTGAAAACTTTTAATAAACGTTTCTCATTTCAGTTTTATCTAGATCTTTACGTATTTAGCCTTTTTTTCACTTCCGTCGTGTTGTGTTATCTAGTTTTTTTAGAACGGCTAAGTTACACACCATCTACTCTTGCTCCTAAATTTTGACAAATTCTGTAGCTCCAAAATAGAAACCGGGAACAACTAAGAAAAAGTTTCCACGACACTCACCAAGAACTATTATATTTGAAATTTAAATTTCAAATTCCAAAAACGAAAATATTACATCTGTTAAACAGCATAAGCAAAAAAGGGTTTGAAGTCAAGCATGAGGGGCCATGTAACCCTGGCGAAGAATTCCAAAAATACAAAAAAGAATTTATGCACGAGTCATTAGTTTGGTCATAGGAATCAACGCAGAAAGCGTTGTGTTTTAACAAATGCACTTCGAACGTAGGACTTATTAGGGGGGCCCACGTAATGTAAATGAGCAAGCTTAAAATATGGGCGAGAAAGCTAACTGTGAAGAACAAGCAAACATTCCAATAGTTAGTCATAACCATTGTGCCTTTTCGATCTCTCCAAGGAACATATATAACGTGTTGAAAAGACAATTCTTTCATTTGCAAGCATACGCATTCAACGTCCCCAAACTATTTTTTTTTATATAAAAAGATCACTTGAGATGTCGAGGCTACACATGTCTAAAGATAAGACATCATGGCCCCAAAAGTCATGATGACATGAAAACATCGAATTTAAGTTTTCATTTTTCATGTGTTTACTCTTCCAATTGCTCCCAGTCATCCAACTCAGCTACCTGCCATAATGCAAGCATCACTCTATGCCTCACCTGTAAAAAACACCGCATTGATTTAGAGAGAACAATACAATAACCTGTTTATACTAGAAATTGATCTCCCGATTAAATTTAGCTTTTAATTAATTGACTTGCTATTTGTGAGAAACACGTTTACCTTTGAATTTCGTTAATCATAGATGTGTTACAACTATGATTATGTTGTGATAAAGATGCGGAACATTGTTCCGCAATGCTGGGGTAATAACCCTTTCGTCGAGTTTGTGTCGATCCACTCAACATATTTTGTTTAGTCATCCTGACTGACTGAAGGACTAATCCCGATCGTCAAATACTTAGTGGATCATTTATGTAATTAGTAAATGCTCTAGTTTATATCTATTATGTATAGTATTGAATTAGAGGGGTTAAAATTATCAAACCTCTAAATTTAGGATTAGGGATACGACGGTTCCATCTGATTGTTTATATACGGATGTAAACACAAATCCTGAATCATTCGATCCTTGCAAATTCAATTCAATCGAATTTTCTTTTTTTTTTTAAAGGAAAATTTCTTTAATATGTGGGAGTGGGACATGAACCCATGACCTCCTCAACCCCTTAGTGTTCTAAAAGAATTTTTCTCTACCATTGGGCCACCAACCCCGATGACATCACACTACAACAATATCACACTACAACCTCAATTTTTCTTTAATCCTGACGATTTTTTTTACCCTGTAGCGACGACTTATCGTCGGTATAGGCTATGCCGACGACATGTCGTCGGTATAGATGTCGTCGGTATTGCCTCGTCCCAATAGGTCAAAGATGTCGTCGGTATAGGTGTCGTCGGCATAGGTCAGCCTATAGCGACGACTTGTCGTCGCTATAGGGTTTAATTAAAAATTTCAAAAAGAAATTCTATACCGACGACATGTCTTCGGTATAAAGTCCAACTCTGTACCGACGACATGTCGTCGGTACAGGTTGACCCTATTCCGACGACATTTCGTCGGTATAGGGTTTCTTGTTTTTTTTTAATAATTTTTTAAAAAGGCCTATAGCGACGAAATGTCGTCGGTATAGGGTTTTTTGTTTTTTTAATAATTTTTAAAAAAGACCTATAGCGACGACATGTCATCGGTATATGTTTTCCCCAAAAATTCAAAATTAACCTAGACCGACGAAAATTGATTAAATAAAAAAAACAAAAAGAAAATCAAAATTAACCTATAGTGACGACATGACGTCGCTATAGGTTTTCCCCAAAAATTCATTGGGCGCCAGCTTTCCCTCCAATCTGGCTCAACCCTATAGCGACGACATGTCGTCGCTATAGGGTGTCTCATTCAAAATTTTGGTTTTCACCTATACCGACGACATGTCGTCGGTACAGGGTGACCTATGCTGACGACAATTGTCGTCGGTATAGGCGGCGTCGGCACAGGGTCTTTTTCTTGTAGTGTCAATCGTATTTTTCTTTACTTTTGATTCTCAATTGATTGTTCCACCGTAGGCAACACTGACTTGGATTTTGTGAGATATTGATTCTAGTTTGAATGTGACAAAATAGTATGAATGCTTTAGTCTTGGATCAGACTTGTGATTTAGAGAATAATTTTACTGCTTCTAAGATCAGAGTGTCATTCATTCTCAAAACACATTACATAAATAGAGAAAAAATAACCGGCCTGCTCCTAAAGAAAAGGAAATTAACCTACCCATGACTCTACTACTTTAACTAAACAAAATAAACTACCCATGACCCTTTAAACCATAAAAAAACATGTAATTAAATAGATTTTCTGCTGACATGTATCCAACTCCATGACCCGTCAAGATTAATTCTACACTCTCCCTCTTAATCTTGATTCGGTCTTGCTTCTTGCTCATTGATTGAACCACACAGGTTCCTTACTCCGGTTGTCACTTGCTTGATCGGTTCACATAGATCCAACTCTTACTCTTGCTACTTGCTATTGCTTTCTTTTTCTTCTATGTTGACCAAAACACTCCAATGGCAATTAGTTACCCTGTTGCTTCGACAATTAAAGGTACCGGGTACCCTGCTTGCTTTTATTTACTTCTTCTACTTCTTTTATTCAATTGATTATAGCCACAAGTTTTATATCATTTTATCGTAATATTTAGTGTTATGAATTAAATTATCCCTTGTATGTATGTATGTGTGTATATATGTGTATATATAGGGTCCGATTATTATACAAAGGGCTTTTAGCGTACGAAGAATCCAGCATGCGACACGTGTTTAGTGCGCGAAGGGTAAATGTGTCTGCGTCGTAATAATAATCCATGTTTTATAATAACGCATGTGTAAAATGCTATGTTTTATAGTAACACATGACCATAATCACGCATATCACGCATGCTTTGTAATAACGCATGACCATATTCACGCATGTTATACGCATAATCACACATGTTATACACATAATCACGCTTACGCATGTTATACGCACAACACATCGACTTTTTCTAAGTCAATTTTTTAAATAAAAGTATAGCAAGACTATACTCAAATTAAAAAGAATAAAATGCTTGATTTTATGGTGTAAGTTTTTAAAAAAAATAATGTCGTATAAAAAAATTATACATGTTTTAAAAAATTGAGGAACTCAAAAAAGTCAACAAAGGTAGGCTATTTCAATTTTATCCTTTTAAGAAACTTTTCACGCTTAAAACAATATACATTGATCTTAACCTTTGATTTCCTAAATCAATGATCAAGAAATCTTCATACTTTCGAATGGAAAAAACCCTTTGTATTCAAACATTTCTCTCTCTCTCTATATATATATATACATATATATATATATATATAGGGAAGTTCATTTCTGAACAAGGAAATTTTGCGAGAACCGAGGGAACAAACTTAAATCGTTTAATTTTTTAATCCAAGATAATTTTTCTTTAAATTTTACACTTCTTACATACAAATATGTATGTTTATGTACATAAAAAAACATTAAACTAGTTTTTTCATATGTTTTTATATATTTAAAAGTTTCCTACACATGTATATGTTATGTGTAGGTAAAAAAAACCCTACAAATGAATTAAACATGTGTAGGTATGTATATAAACGAAATTTGTTCTTATTTTTTTACTTGAATTTCATGAAAAAAATAATAAACATTACAGTTATATCATTTTTTTTATATTTTAAATTTTTTTAAGATTGAAAAAGTGAATGATTCTTTTTGTTCTGCGTGTTCTCGCGAAATTTAGTGTTCTGAATTGAACCCTCCCCTATATATGTGTGTGTGTGTGTGAGTATGTGTGTGGCCTTGGCCCTCGTTTAATGCTTCTCCTATGATGGAATTCAATTTGAAATGGTGGTTAAGACAAGGGGATCTATTATCACCCCTCTCTTCAGTAGTGTCATTATACAAACGGCTAGGTATAATCACTTGTTTAATGGGGTGTCACTACCAAATGGGTGGTCTAGTCTAAACATGTATTATATGTTGATGACATTATGTTCCTTGGTGAGTGGGATGCTAAAAATACGATGAACCTCACAAAAATTCTTAGATGTTTTATATGATCTCTGGGTTGAAAATGAACTATTTTAAGAGTGAAGTGTGTGGATTGGGGGTTGGGGATCAAGAGGTTGCTAGGATGGTAAGCCATTTAAAATGTGAAGTCGTCTCGTTTCCATTCAATTACCTTGGGCTACCAACAGAGGCTAATATGAACCTTGCAAAAAATTGACGACATGTTGTGTACTAATTTAAAGGTAAACTTAGTTCATGGAAGGCAAAGCAACTTTCTTTTGGGGGCCATCTCACTTTGATTAAATCGGTTCTTAATAGTCTTCCTTATATTTTATTGTAAGGTCCCAAACCCGTGAGGCCTCACGTGTTGGATTTACTCATAAACATACAGTTTCTTAAACTTGAATATCAAATAACGCAGCAGAAAATTTCATTCAAACATAACGTCAACATTGTTTAAACATGCGGAAACGTAAAAATTGCCTGTAACATAAATATATTGTAACTAAAACATAACGAGATGCCAGTCTTCATGATCAGCCAGGTAACTCATCTCGCTAGCCAAGTATCACCGTCCATCCTCATAACCTTCCTTAACCTGAATGTGCATACTAAAAAGTCAGCTACGTTGGTGAGTTCTAGTTTTAACATAAAACGTTAACTTCAAATAACTGCCAAAAACCTAACTTCAAACTTCATTTAATAAAAGCGTACGTAAAAAAATGCAATAACAAAAACATAACACATCATAACCCATAAGTCAACAAACACATCGAATCGGCGCCTTATCGTAACCTTCAAATCCAAACATCACATACTGGCGGAATAACCCTAAGATCGCCACCACTAGGCCCTTCAACACTGTATTATCCTTCGGACGGAGAAACCTAGGGCCCGACGCTTAGGCTATCCAACCGAACTTCAAGTACGACATCAGAAGAATGACACGTACCAAACTTCAAGCACTGCACCGTGTAAGGCACAAGTACCAAACTTCAAGCACGACTACCCCGTAAGGTAAATCGTACCAACTTCAAGGATCACGTTAATCCCCTTGGTGACCGTCATCACCCCAGTTGTACAACAGTTGGCCAGCCACAAAGGCACCTAAAGGGTAAAGGCCCATAACATACTTGCCATACCCATAACCTTCATTCCCTAAGGAATAATGGCAGATTCGTTGGTTTGTGACTTTCATAAACATCCACTTCTTTTACTTCAAAACTTCAGTTAAAGCATTCGTACGTTTTATTAAAAATCATTCATTCATTCGTAAACACTTTGTATACTTCTTTTGGCAAAATATTTCATAAACACTTCTTTCATAACCTTTCCTTCCAAAACATCGTTCATAAACATCATTTTATAAAACGTCACATACATCATTCATAAACATCGTTTTATAAAGTAGTCATATCGTTACGTATGCACACAAGCCTAAAAATATTATTTAAAACATTTAAAAGAGGGCTTCTAGAACTCACCTGATAAGCTAGTCTCGTTGCCCTAGTCGAGGCCCAACAACGTCACGTACTATCAGAATTGGGTAGTTAAATACACATCAGACTTAATCCCGACTCTAACGGTTTACTTGTTCTGTTTTAGGTGAACTTAAGGCTAAGTTCGCCTCTTACCAACCTGGCGAACATACAGGCGAACTTAGGCTAAGTTAGCTTGATCCATGCCTAGTGAACTTAGTAAGTTCGCTTACATAAGTTCGCTGGTTTCAACCCAGCGAAGTCACTAAGTTCGCTTACATATGTTCGCTTATTTCTAGTCCCAGGCGAACTTGTCAACCGAACTTGATAAGTTCGCCCCATCCTCCCTAGGCGAACTTGATAAGTTCGCCTGTCGGGCAGTCATCTTCCCTAAGAACCATAAGTTGCATGTTAATGGCGGCCAGATCCAATTACGTTCAAGTTACCGACTTTTTACGTTCAAAACTTGTAGTTTTCATTCCTATTTACAGATCTATAACCCTTTTCTCGTTTGGTTCACAAAAACTCAACATTTTCATGAAAATACCCGAAAACCCAACGGAAACTAAAAACTCAGATTTGGAACGAGTTGTTACCTGTTTCGAGATTCCGAATCGGAGGAACCACTCACGATCAGTAGAGGAACAAGATGCTAGCTCCTCGGGTCAATCCTTGCACTTTCTCTCTCTACGGTTTCTCTCTCTAGAATGTGTAAATGAGAGAATGAGTAGGGTTTGGCTATTTATAGGGAGGTTCATCTCCCTTGTTCGCCACCCCCATGCTCGCCCGGCCCGTTATGCCTCATTCGTTTATTCCGTTCGTTCTCGCATTTTAACCCGCTATTATAACTGTCGTTTTATTTTTGGGATGTTACAAGTCTACCCCCTTTACAATAGGTTTTGTCCCGAAACCTATCATAAGTTAAATAGTCGAGGGTACGACTCCCTCATTTTCGTCTCTGTTTCCCATGTAGCCTCCGATCCCCATCGGTGCTTCCATTGGACTCTAACCAATTGAATAACTTTATTACGCAAACATGTCTCCTTCCTGTCTAGGATGGTTACAGGTTCTTCGATATAGTTAAGGCTGTTGTCGACCTCGATGTCAGTAAGTGGTACGTGAGCCGATTCATCCGCCAAACACTTTCGCAAGTGTGATACATGGAAGGTAGGATGAATCCCACTTAACTCATCAGGCAACTCCAACCGATAAGAGACTTCACTAAGCCGTGCCATTATTCTGAATGGTCTGACAAACCTCGGACTTAACTTTCCTCTCTTTCTGAATCGTATGATTCCTTTCCTGGGAGACACTTTCAAAAGTTCTAACCATCGTGTCTGTCTCATATTGAGCTCCTTTTGTTCGAAGAAGTACTTCAAACTTTTGTGGTCATAGTAAATGGTAAACTTCACTCCGTAAAGGTAGTGTCACTAGATTTTCAATGCGAATATGACAGTGGCAAGTTCCAATTCGTGAGTCGGGTAGTTTACTTCGTGAACTTTCAACTGTCGTGACGCATACACGATCACTCTCCCACGTTGCATCAGTACGCACACCAACCCCTGACCCGAAGCGTCAGAGTATACCACCAAGTCTTCATTGCCCTCGGGAAGGGCCAAGACTGGAGCTTGGGTTAGCCTCTCCTTCAGTTCCCTAAATGCCTCTTCTTGGGTCGAACCCCATTCGTACTTTACCTCCTTTCGTGTCAACTTTGTCAATGGCGAAGCTATTTTCGAGAAATCCTGAATGAATCTTCGATAGTAGCCTGCCAACCCTAAGAAACTGCGGATTTCAGTTGGAGTCTTAGGGATTTCCCAATCTCTTACCATCATTATCTTTGCTGGGTCCACCATAATGTCGTTCGGATTAATGACATGACCTAGGAATTGGACTTCCCTAAGCCGGAACGCGTATTTGGAGAACTTATCATACAGTTTCTCTGGAGCACCCCAAGGCGAGATGCTCGGTTGGATAATTAATACACATTCTCATCGAACCGTCCTTCTTCTTCACAAACAACACCAGAGCACCCGAAGGCGAGATGCTCGGTTGGATAAATCGATTCTCAAGCAATTCGTCTAGTTGTGTCATTAGTTCTTTCATTTCTACCGGTGCTAGTCGATATGGAGCCTTAGCCACGGGCTGGGCATCGAGTACTAAGTCAATTCGAAACTCAATCTCTCTGTGGGGTGGTATCCGAGGTAAATCCGTTGGAAACACCTTCGGGTACTCGCGTATCACGGGTACATCATCTAGTAATTTCACTTCCTTACACTTTTCAATCACATACACCATATTAGCCTCGCATGCGCGCCTTACGTAATCTGCTGCCTTAATCATCAAGATGACATTAGGCATCGGGGTGTCACGATCTCCAAAAACCTCTACTTCGCTACCATCCGGAGCCTTGAGTCAGATTATCTTTCGTTTGCATATAATATGCGCTTCATTGGCAGTTAGCCAATCCATACCCAACACTACATCAAAACTTCCCAGAACCATAATGAACAGCCTGACGGGGAATCTATGGCCTTCTATTTTTATCATGCAGTTATCAACTACGTCAGTCACTCTCGCAGTTCTACCCTCGGCAATTTCTACGCTAAAGGACCTTTCTAGCTTACTAACAGTGTATTTCACTCTTTTACAAAAAGTTGCAGATATAAAACTCTTACTGACACCCAAATCAAATAACACAGAAGAAAAGGTGTTGTCAAGGATGAACGTACCTGACGCCACATCGGGGTCCACCCTGGCCTGTTCTTATGTTAGTGCATATGCTCGAGTCTTCGCTCGGGGTCTCTCTTCTTTTTTCTCCAGGCCTTTCCCTTTCCCGGCTTCACCCATCCTGGGCTTAGTGCATTCCCGGCTCATATGACTAATCTCCCCACAGTTGTAGCATTTGAAGCCTTGCGGGCATTCACGGGAGTAGTGTCCGGTCTTGCCGCACTTAAAGCACAGGTTCGATCCCACTCGGCATTCACCTGTATGCCTTCCTCCACATTTTCCACAGACAGCAGTATCGCCTATCCTCTCCTGTTTGTCTCGAGCCCTAGACAACTTTCCTCCCGATCGCTTGGCAGGAAAACTCAACTTCTTTTTGGGCTCGTCAATGGGAACGACATTCAGCGCCAGATCATCAAATACCACGTCGCTCAGTTCTACTGCCGAATCATAGGTAGTAGGGCCATTTGCCTTAACATAGGTGCGGACCTGGTCCTGCAACCCTTGAATGTAGCAGGCGATATTTCTTTCCTCCGTCGTGACAAGATGTGGGACCAGACTTGCCAGTTCATTGAACCGTGTGGTATACTGCCTGTGCGTCATGCTTCCGGCCTTAATCCCCATAAATTCCCTCTCTAGCTTCTCGATCTCATTCCTTGGATATAAATTCTTGATCACCAGAGTCTTCAGATTATTCCACATCATTGCGTTAACAGTCTCGTCCCCTTTGGCTTGACGCACACCTTCCCACTAATGAGACGTTTCCTCCCTCAAGGAGTTAGCAGCAAACTTCACGACCTGATTCGGTCGACATTCACTCAGATGAATGGTGGCTTCCATACGGATAACCCAGTCAAACTTAGCCACTACGTCTTTCTTCCCGGTCAGGACCGGTGGGTCACATGCCTTAAAGGACTTATAGTCGCAACCACGGTTAAGCGGTGCGTTAACTGCCTCAGTGTCCAGGGTGCCAACCGCCGTGTTAGACCCATCCGTCTCACTAGCCTTCTTTAACGGTTCTGCCAACAGACCTGGCAAAGAAGCCTTCATCAACTCAGTGAACTCGCGCGCTAGAGCTACTCTCACTTCCGGTTCAAAAGTGAAATTTTGTTCTTCGACATGAGTCAGCTCAGTTCCATGCACACTAACTGCCGGTTCAGTGTGGACACTTCCTTCTTCGCTGTACTCCTGACGAGCAGGAGTTCTACCTCGACCACCACCGGTACGACCACCGGTACGGCCCCCACCACACCTTCTTCCTCTTCTTCCCGCTATTTCGTTCTACAAGACAAGGAATTCAACGTTATCACGCTAGTTAACAAATAGAATTCAACAAGTACTGTAAGAAATTAATATACACTGGCCATTTGCAATTAACCATTACACTACCTCTCGATTTCTATTTGACCACCTTTGTGATTTCATCAGAACACAAGTCCTAACCTAACACTTCTAAGGCATACTACATAGGTAAATATATATACTACCTTCATACCTGATGTTGTGGCTTGAGTTACCCATACTAGTATTCGATTTCGGTCCCATTCACAGTTTAAGTTCAGACACTAGGAGTGTCCAAATCTCTCAAACTATTGCTCTGATACCAATTGTAAGGCCCCAAACCCGGGAGACCTCACGTGTTGGATTTACTCATAATGTAACATCCCGAAATCAGTTAGTCAACGAAACAGATGACGGGTGGCCCGAATAGTTACTAGTGTATAGCAAGGATCATGGATGGCCATTATATGTGCATTTAATATCCGAGGGTGAACCGGATAAACAATTAAAACACAGTTTTGGGATAAAAGCACACAAAAAGATAAAACAAGGACCCGGATGTAATTGTGGGTTGTATTTAAGCAACTTATGAGAAACCCTAAGCCATTCTCGGCTAGGTGTGGGCGATGGCAAGGAGCAAACCGCCGGGAAGGGAACCCGGCGGTTGAAGAGGACGGCGGCGCGACGGCGAGTACAACCTTCACATCACGTGAGGTAATATACGTGTCCATTCTCTTTCCATTTATTAGTCATTTACATGGGTGCGGGGGAACCCGATTAGGGTTTAGTTGGGTTGCACGGCCGTGATCGACGAAGAAGGGAGCGGCTGAGGTGGTGGTATTGGTTGGTGCTCGGTGGCAGCCATGGGACGGCTATGGTTGTGGTTACGGGGTAGCAGGAGGAGACGGCGGCGGGGTAGAGGTTAATGATGGTGGCCGAAGTGGAGAGGTAGGTGGCAACACATGGGGATAACTCCGGTGAAAAGAAAGGAGCACGGTAAGAGCCATAGGGGTGTGCTCGGCTGAGGCAATGGATCCGACGGAGAGGACGGTGGCTTGTGGCTGCGTCGGATGCTGTGGTGGCAGCCATGGTGACACGATGGTGATGGCTAGGATTCTGCCCGATCGAAGGGTTGGTCGTGGTGCTGTCCGGACGGGGCCTACGGTGATGCGTGGGGTGCAAGAGCCGACTCGGGAAACCCTAGGGTTTTGCATGGTGGGATAGGATTTTGCATGGCGGTGTACGTGCATGTGTTCATGTTACCTATTCAAGTTTTCGGCTTCCAAATGGGTCGAGGGCTATCCGGTTTGGGGAAACGCGAGGGACTAGGGTCGTGGAAAGAAAGGACGAGCTGAAGAGATAGCGTTGGGGTTTATATTTTATGCATTATACGTTGGATGTGTAGAACGTACCCTAATCGTGTAATCATACTTCTGACAGGTTCGGGTGTCGGGCGTGTACGGACGGACTTGCACAGCAAGGGTGTGGATCTTATAACTATGAGTTTCTAATCCCCTCATTTAAACGATTTTAATGTTTTGGGGCTATCGTACATACATTAAAGACGTGTTTTATTACATTAGTTGTGTATCGAGCTTCGGGGTCAAACCCGACGAGTTTACGAAGTTAATTATGTAAATATGAGCTAAGGGACTAGATGTTACCCTTAATATGTGTAGGTTAAAGGTGGGTGTATGGTCACAGGTCGTTTAGTAATTGTATGTATGTTGCTATATTAGTATTGTATTGTGTTATGAGTTAGACGGGGTGAGTCAGGATATATGCTAAACGCTTATGAATACGCGTAGGATATCTTATCCTAGTGTTATGTGTGAAGTGCAGGTGCAGTTAATGAATTATTTATATAGAATGTATTGTTATGTGATTATACATGTGTTGTGTGCATTGTGTCATTGTCCCTGTGACACGGCGGGTATTGTGTTTGCATTATTGTCATTATGACATGGCAAACGGGGTTGTGGCGGACTAAGTCCTTCGGGAGGTCACCAAAGGTGATGATGTCCAACAGGACAGTGATGAGCTCGGGTGTGTCAAACACACTGATGAGGGTAACCTTTACGAGGGTGCAACGAAGAGGTATGTGTTAGTGTGCTTATATATTTGTGTTAAATTGCATACAAGTGTTGAGTTATATTTATTGTGCATGAGATAGTATTATTGTGGTGAGTCGAATTCGATTGACCATTGTGTCATGATTGTGATGTGGTGCTTACAACTATTATGTTAGTTGATTTGTAAGAGCCTTGGTCAAGGCTGAGTAAGTTGATGTATAGGGATTTGTTGTGTTAACCAAGTGTCGAGTTAATACATGTACTTGAGTATGAGTTATTAGTGTAGGTAAGTTCGACTTATGTCGATGAGACTGCTGGATTATTATTATTATGGGATGAGTCTTGGGTAATGAGCTATTATGGGATATCAGGTGATAACATGGGTTATGTATTTGTTAATGAATTTTGGACCTATTTTATAAGGACCGCGGGTCCTGAGTAAAGTTTAAATAACATTTGAGACGAGTTGGCTTTTAATCAAACTAAACTATTATAACTCACTCAGCGTAGCAGACTCTGTGTGTTCGATAGGTTGTTTTGCAGGTAAGCGTTGCGTTGACGTATTTTGGCTTGGGAGCGGTGCTACTCGGATTGGTGTGCAAGCATTCGTGAGGTAACTTAATGACGTTAAATAGTAATTAATGTTTTTAGAAAGACTTCCGCTGTAGTTTAATATATCAATAATGAGTATTTTCAAGGGAATAACCCGTTATGAGAACCAAATGTGGGGTGCCCGGTTTGGGACTTTACAAGTTGGTATCAGAGCCGAGGTTTAAGAGAAAAGTGGTATTTTTAAAACAAATAAAATGTCTTAACTTAAACTGAAAATGGGACAAGGGTGAAACGAATGCCACCACGAGTAACCGCGAGCCAAGAGGTACGTCTTTCGAGTTAAATATTAATTGTTAGAGTATTATTTGTGTAGTATAACACTACGTGGAGTTGTGTGGTATGATTAAGTGAGACCATGATGTGAGTTGAGTAATGTGGAGTAGCATTAAATGTAACTATGTGAGATAGTTTGGAGTGTCGATATGATTTAGTGATTTTGTGTGTAACCTTTGATGGTGTGAGATTGTGATAAATATGATGACTTGCTAGATTATTGTGTGATGCTATATGAGTTGTGTGGGATGCATGTGCATCCGGGGTGTGTGAAAGATAAAAATCTTGTGTGAATATGATGGGGAAGGTTTAGAATCCGAGTAGTAATGTGGACCACCAAATTACATTTGATCATCGTGGTTTGGCAGTCTATGATTATTCTCATATTCTGAATTTGACGCCCATAGTAATCACTCCAATGTTTTATCTTGTGCAGGTACTGATGGCCATGACGATTCGGACTAGATGGGTTACACGAGGAGCCCTTATCAGGAGGTTGACAGAGCGGTGGGCTAGACGTTTGGCTGTCGTTCGCACAGTTGTCTTTGGAGGAAGACGAGTCTTAGCACCTGTTCCACTGACGGTGTTTCCACCGGCGACTGAGGGTGAGCAGGAGATACCAGCACAGGAGGTGATTCTTGCGCTTTCGGTGCCTAATGCTCCCAGTACTACCAGGATAGCTACAAGAGGTGGATTTAGTAGTTCTTTTTATGGGAGAGGTAGAAATGCATTCGCAGTTAGGAGTCAGCCTTCGAGGCACAACACTGGATCGAGAAATGGATGGTTGGTGGAATCTGATGACGGGGAACAAGTGGGTGATAACTTTGACTTGTTTAGTCATTAAAGCAGTGGTGGTTACCACGAAAGGACTACAGCATGTTGAGTAGTGGCTGTCGGGCACTTTTGTGACGAAATATTCGTTTTGGTTTTTCAATTACTTGATTTGACCTTGACATTGAATTTTGCCATGGGATGGTATAGAACGTAGTTAGTGATAGTTGAATGTGTGATAGCTTGCTATTAACGGCGTAGTGTTAATTATGTGTGATTATGTGATTACCTTTCTGAACAACGTGAGTCCATACTAAATGTAATCCTTGATGTGATGCTAGAGCTTGATTGATTAGAATATAGAGTAGACCTATGTAGACCTGAGTTTTGATTTTTGTGTGTGTCTACGGTCTTGAGATAGTGTCACCTATTTGTTATGCTTAGGTGATGTGTGAAGTGTAAGGGGTGTTTCGCCTTTCTATGATATTGAATGTCTTTATATCTTAAGGCATAGATCTTCGCGAGGTAAATGTTGTGGTGTTCAAGGACATGAAAATGTTTTGTGAGTAAACTGGTATGTCGATAATTAAGTTGCTAATGAGTATGAATTAATTGTGTCACGTACTTAATAGTCGTGGCAGGAGATCAAGCGTGACCTTGATATTGTGTCTGGCATTAGTCAGGCGGGAGATCAGGTGTAAGCTTGATATAGTGTTGACATTTGTCAACAGGTTATTGTGTCTGACGGTAGTCAGGCTGGAGATCGTGTTTGCTGGTTCCTTTGGATCAAACAACATGATATACTTGTGTGTCTATAAATGACGAGGTTATATTGTATGTGTGTAGATTTACCCGGATCTAGCTAGTTGTGTATGTGCACCTTGTGTGAGTTGAAGGTTGAGTTACTAGTACATGTGTAGAACAATGTGTGTTATGTAGTTATGTGTGTCGGTGTGTGTCATTGTAGTACACGCTTAGTCGTGCATAGGACGGATGGTTAGTGTGCTAAAGTATGGTATTTCTATCTTGTCGATCTCTCGACGCTGATACGTCGAGGTGATGCAAGGAGTTTTGACGTCTTTCTAGGCGACCAGTGAGGTGTTCTTATCAGATGCCTATGCTTATATCTCGAGAATTCGGAGCACGAAGCCAATGGGCGGAGCTGTGAGAGTAGATGATGAAGGCGTTTACGTGGACGTTTGACCGGAAATGTTTATTATGAGATCATGGTGATGACGCTAAGAATTTCAGCACGAAGTTAACACGATGACGAAGGACCTTCATGGAACACGTTCTATATGAAGAATTCAGTCGAGATGAGACACCAAAACACTAGGGATGTTCTTCCATGGGCGAGACGATGAATAGCTGAGGCTTGTGAGTAGGCGGACTTCATGTTCGTGCATGATAAATGAGATGCGGTCGAGGATCGCATGGTAATGGTAGAGCAACATGGAGATAGGTGAAACTCGGGAGGGACAAGTGCAAGATTTCACGTAAGTGACTAAGAAGGATATGCCTACGCTGGTAAATCCAAGACCAGCTTAATATAAGCTCTCATGGAGCATTTAAGGAAAGCAAGTGTTTAGATGATCGAAACGGACACAACAAAGGCATATGGGCCGTGAGAAACATCGAGAGCTGACGAAGATGACCCTAGTGTTGGGTGTATGTACATACTTAAGAGGAGTACTGAACGCGTGATAATGAAGTAAAGAGTTACTATAGTGGAGAAATTTGGAGTAGATGAGTGTAGCTTTGCACAAGCTCCTGAAGATCATCGGAGAAAGACATTAGTGATGCCCTTATGGGTAGGACAATGGGCTAGAGTTCGAGGAATCATCGCAAAATGGCAATCGGAGTATGAGAAAGAAAGGTATGAGGAGTATATAACGGTGAAACAGTGAGTGTTTCTACCTGTGAAAGTAGGAAACCTACTTGGGGTGATGGCCGTCGGAATGACGAGACCTTTGGGGTTATGCAAGAGACGAAGGGAAATTGTGCCAGTGAACCAAAATGAAAGGTGACAAGTGGGCGGACATGTGGCGGTGTTGTGCCACGTAGTACTAAAGATACTACGTACGACGATGTTAAGAACGTTAAGAGCGAAAAGGGATTTTCAAGGGCAATGACAATGAAACCTTCGTGAAAGGATCGGTAATCAAGGCGATCACGGATGACAACTCCTGGCAAGTATTGGAATAGCCAGAGTTGGGAATGCAGCCGTTTATATATTGACCAGAAATATGAGAGATAAGGGAATGGTAAGTGAAATCTACAAATCCCAAGATTTAAAGCGAGCAACGGAGAAGACTTCTTTGGATAACTAAGTGGTGATCGTATTGCAAGGCAAAGCAATAAAACAGGTAGTGTAAAGATGAATGCTTGACACCAAATGCATTTGGTTGCGAGTAAGAACGGGTATATAAGTCAAGTTGGTTCGTACCGACATAGGATTCGAGGACGAATCCTCTTTTAAGGGGGGTATACTTGTAACATCCCAAAATAAGTTAGTTAACGAAACAGACGACGGGTGGCCCGAATAGTTACTAGTGTATAGCAAGGGGCATGGATGGCCATTATATGTGCATTTAACATCTGGGGGTGAACCGGATAACCAATTAAAACACAGTTTTGGGATCAAAGCGCACAAAAAGATAAAGCAAGGACCCGGATGTAATTGTGGGTTGTATTTAAGCAACTTATGAGAAACCCTAAGCCATTCTCGGCTAGGTGTGGGCGATGGCAAGGATCAAACCGCGGGGAAGGGAACCCGGTGGGGGAAGAGGATGGCGGCGTGACGGCGGGTACGACCTTCACATCACGTGAGGTAATATACGTGTTCATTCTCTTTCCTTTTCTTAGTCGTTTACGTGGGTGTGGGGGAACCCGATTAGGGTTTAGTTGGGTTGCATGGCCGTGATCGACGAAGAAGGGAGTGGCTGAGGTGGTGGTATCGGTTGGAGCTCGGTGGAAGCCATGGGACGGCTGTGGTGGTGGTTACGGGGTAGCAGGAGGAGACGGCGATGGGGTAGAGGTGAATGATGGTGGCCGAAGTGGAGAGGTAGGCGGCAGCACATGGTGATAACTCCGGTGAAGGGTAAGGAGCACTGTGAGAGCTATGGGGGTGTGCTCGGCTGAGGCAATGGACCCGACCGACAGGACGGTGGCTTGTGGCTGCGTCGGATGCCGTGGTGGCAGCCATGGTGACACGATGGTGACGGCTAGGATTCTGCCCGATCGAAGGGTTAGTCGTGGTGGTGGCCGGACGGGGCCTACGGTGATGCGTGGGGTGCAAGACCCGACTCGGGAAAACCTAGGATTTTGCATGGTGGGATAGGGTTTTGCATGGCGGTGTACGTCCATGCGTGCATTTGACCAATTCAGCTTTTCGGCTTCCAAATGGGTCGAAGGCGATCCGGTTTGGGGAAACGCGAGGGACCAGGGTCTTGGAAAGAAAGGACGATCTGACGAGATAGCGTTGGGGTTTATATTTTATGCGTTATACGTTGGATGTGTAGAATGTACCCTAATCGTGTAATCATACGTCTGACAGGTTCGGGTGTCGAGCGTGTACGGACGGACTTGCAGAGCAAGGGTGTGGATCTTATAACTGTGAGTTTCTAATCCCCTCTTTTAAACGATTTTAATTTTTTGGGGCTATCGTACATACATTCAAGACTTGTTTTATTACATTAGTTGTGTATCGAGCTTCGAGGTCTAACCCGGCGAGTTTACGAAGTTAATTATGTAAATATGGGCTAAGAGACTAGATGTTACCCTTAATATGTGTAGGTTAAAGGTGGGTGTATGGTCACGGGTCGTTTAGTGACCTAACAAGGGTGAGTCGGGATTGTAGTTATGGGTCGTACGGGTATGACTAGGAAGTGTCACAGGGTGTGCATGTACGTGGTATATGCGTAAATAATGAGATATAGTAATTGTATGTATGTTGCTATATTAGTATTGTATTGTGTTATGAGTTAGTCGGGGTGAGTCAGGATATAAGCTAAACGCTTATGAATACGCGTAGGATATCTTATCCTAGTGTTATGTGTGAAGTGCAGGTGCAGTTAATGAATTCTGTATATAGAATATATTGTTATGTGATTATACATGTGTTGTGTGTATTGTGTCGTTGTCCTTATGACACGGCGGGTATTGTGTTTGCATTATTGTCATTATGACATGGCAAACGGGGTTGTGGAGGACTAAGTCCTTCGGGAGGTCACCAAAGGTGACGATGTCCAACATGATAGTGATGAGCTCCGGGTGTGTCAAACGCCCCGACAAGGGTAACCCTAACGAGAGTGCAGCGAAGAGGTATGTGTTTGTGTGCTTATATATTTGTGTTAAATTACATACAAGCGTTGAGTTATATTTATTGTGCATGAGATAGTATTATTGTGGTGAGTCGAGTTAGATTGACCGTTGTGTCATGATTGTGATGTGGTGCTTACAACTATTATGTTAGTTGATTTGTTAGAGTCTTGGTCAAGGCTGAGTAAGTTGATGTCTAGGGATTTGTTGTGTTAACCAAGTGTCGAGTTAATACATGTACTTGAGTATGAGTTATTAGTGTAGTTAAGTTCGACCTATGTATATGAGACTGCGGGATTATTATTATTATAGGATGAGTCTTGGGTAATGAGCTTTTATGGGATATCGGGTGATAACATGGGTTACCTATTTGTTAATGAATTTTGGACCTATTTTATAAGGACCGTGGGTTCTGAGTAAAGTTTAAATAACCTTTGAGACGAGTTGGCTTTTAATCAAACTAAGCTATTAGAACTCACTGAGAGTAGCTGACTTTGTGTGTTCGATAGGTTGTTTTGCAGGTAAGCGTTGCGTTGACATATTTTGGCTTGGGAGCGGTGCTACTCGGATTGGTGTGCAAGCATTCGTGAGGTAACTTAATGACGTTAAATAGTAATTAATGTTTTTAGAAAGACTTCCGCTGTAGTTTAATATATCAATAAAGAGTATTTTCAAGGGAATACCTTGTTATGAGAACCAACTGTGGGGTGCCCGGTTTAGGGCCTTACACATAAACATACAGTTCTTAAACTTGAATATCAAATAACGCAGCTGGAAATTTCATTCAAACATAACGTCAATATTGTTTAAACATGCGGAAGAGTAAACATTGTTTAAAACATAAATACATTGTAACTAAAACATAACGGGATGACAGTCTTGATGATCAGCCGGGTAACTCATCTCGCTAGCCAAGCATCACCGTCCTTCCTCATAACATGCCTTAACATGAATGTGCATACTAAAAAGTCAGTTACGCTGGTGAGTTCTAGTTTTAACATAAAACGTTAACTTCAAATAATTGCCAAAAACTTAACTTTATACGTCATTTAATAAAAGCGTACGTAAAATATTGCAATAAAAAAACATATCACATCATAACCCATAAGTCAACAAACGCATCGAATATGCGCATTCTCGTAACCGTCAAATCCAAACGTCACATACTGGCGGAATAACCCTAAGATCGCCACCACTAGGCCCTTCAACACCGTACTGTCCTTCAGGCGGAGAAACCTAGGGCCCGACGCTTAGGCTATTCAACCGAACTTCAAGCACGGCATCACAAGGATGCCACGTACCAAACTTCAAGCACTGCACCCCGTAAGGCACAAGTACCAAACTTCAAGCACGACTACCCTGTAAGGTAAATCGTACCAACTTCAAGGATCACGTTAATCCCCTTGGTGACCGTCATCACCCCAGTTATACAACAGTTGGCCAGCCACAAAGGCCCCTAAAAGGTAAAGGCACATAACATACTTCTCATACCTATAACCTTCATTCCCTAAGGAATAATGGCAGATTCGTTCATTTGTAACTTTCGTAAACATTCACTTCTTTTATTTCAAAACTTCAGTTAAAGCATTCGTACGTTTTATTAAAAATCATTCATTCATTCGTAAACACTTCGTAAACTTCTTTTGACAAAATATTTCATAAACACTTCTTTCATAACCTTTCCTTCCAAAACACCGTTCATAAACATCATGTTATAAAACGTCACATACATCATTCATAAACATCGCTTTATAAAGTAGTCATATCGTTACGTATGTACCCCGGCCCAAAAATATTATTTAAAACATTTAAAAGAACGCTTCTAGAACTCACCTGATAAGCTAGTCTCGTTGCGAAGGCCCAACAACGTCACGTACTATCTGAATTAGATAGTTAAATACACATCATACCTAATCCCGACTCTAACGGTTTACTTGTTCTGTTTTAGGCGAACTTAAGGCTAAGTTCGCCTCTTACCAACTTGGCGAACATACAGGCGAACTGAGGCTAAGTTCGCCTAATCCATGCCCAGCGAACTTAGTAAGTTCGCTTACATAAGTTTGCTGTTTTCAACCGAGCGAAGTCAGTAAGTTCTCTTACATATGTTCGCTTACTTCTAGTCCCAGGCGAACTTGTCAAGCGAACTTGATAAGTTCGCCCCATCCTCCCTAGGCGAACTTCGGGTAGTCATCTTCCCCAAGAATCCTAAGTTGCATGTTAATGGCGACCATATCCGATTACGTTCAAGTTACCGATTTTTTACGTTCAAAACTTGTAGTTTTCATTCCTATTTACAGATCTATAACCCTTTTTCTCGTTTGGTTCACAAAAAGTCAACCTTTTCATGAAAATACCCGAAAACCCAACGGAAACTAAAAACTAAGATTTGGAACGAGTTGTTACCTGTTTCGAGATTCCGAATCGGAGGATCCACTCACGATCAGTAGAGAAACAAGATGCTAGCTCCTCGGGTCGATCCTTGCACTTTCTCTCTCTCTACGGTTTCTCTCTCTAGAATGTGTAAATAAGAGAATGAGGGTTTGGCTATTTATAGGGAGGTTCATCTCTCTTGTTCGCCACCCTCATGCTCGCCCGGCCTGTCATGCCTGGTTCGTTTATTCCGTTCGTTCTCGCATTTTAACCCGTTATTATAACTGTCGTTTTATTTTTGGGATGTTACATTTATGTCCATGTTTTAAGTTCCAAAGAAGGTTTTACATTCCTTGGATCTAATTAGAAAAAGCTTTTTGTGCTGTGGGGATGGTGAAAAGAAAAAAATATACTGGATTGCATGCCAAAATGTGTCCAAAGCTAAGTGTCACGGGGTTGAAATCTTAGAATTATAAACCTTGGGTTATCGGCTTAATTCTCTTGTTATAATTGTACGTTAATTGTTTCTTTAGGTCGAGCCCTCCGCTGGCTTATTAGTTCTCTAATAAAATCGTTTTTGATTGCTGTTTATAAAAAATATATTAAGGTATATATGGTTACTAGTTCCCACAAGCAAAACTTATGACCTATTAGATGGGCCTACAAGAATTTTATGAGGGAATGAATATTCCTCAAACATATGATGCAAGTTGTTCAACGAACAAACGGATCTTTCTTTTATTTAACTGTAAATAGATAACAATGTGCCCTTTGGACTTCTCCAGGGTACATGGCATACCCTTTCAACATCCCCATAAATTTAACAAAAGAAGGTGTGTGTGGGCCCACAATTCTGATGACGTGGAAAGTGAGTTACCTGGATTTTATATTCCCGTCGTGTGTTTCCCACTGGTCGATTAAAATGCCCATTTTCATATTTAAATATGGATTCTAACTCATCAATGTGCATTTTGTTTCAGTAACATGATACAAAAATGCAGATTTGGTTGGTTGTAAAGAACCATTGCGTGTGTCTTCAATCTTCACAATCACAGCTGAAGGGATTAACAATTGGTTGGATCTCTCAACTGCAAAAGAGTATTGCTCTTCCGTCCTTCGATTACAGTAAAGAGATGATCTTGTTGAAGAACATTCTTGGGGGAATCAGACAAGAAACAAAAGCAATGTTCTTTAGTGTGACAATCAAAGGTAAGACGACATAATAAATGGTTGGTAGCTTGTATAATTACTTCACCTTGAGATTCATCTAATGATTGCGTTGGCTCTATCTCTGATCATCTTCTCCTCCACATCTTATGTGAATGTTCCTTATACCAAAGGATTCATTTGAGTGTACAAGTAGGCAAGTTAAGAATATTGGTGGAAAAACACACTCAAAAACACCCGTCGCAGAACATGCAAACAAAGGTAAACTGGTTATTCTATAAACCGACAAGATGTTTTTTTTTATTGTGAGCAACCTCAACTTGTGCAGCATTATAACCTGAAATTGGGACCAGTTCTGGATTAGAGTATGTATAAAATGATTGCAATGTTGTCCTTTCAGCATCTCTACGGTCAGCATACCCTTTCAACATGTAGAGAAATTTCATATACTATGATTAGACACATAGAAAAATCGAAGTTTATGATTCTGTGATGTAATAGTTTGATTGAAGAGTCTTGTGCAAAAACAAAATCATATGACGAGTTTAAATGTGACTTGAGAAGAAAGGCAACTAGGGCCCACATTGCATTATGACATGGACAGAATAACCTTCCAGGTTTTGAGATCGCTCAGCTATTGTCATATTAAAATCATGTGAATTTTTTTAAACTAGTTTATAACTGGATAATGAGTTCCGTCTTTAATAGTCTCATCCTGAGTGGTAGAAGTTAGCCTCCGGTTTCCTGCTGTTGAGCGAGATCGGATGCAATTTAAATCAAGGAAAATTTTGGGATGAGAGTTTTGTTAATTACTTGAGTTCACATGTGAAAGAGATAAAAATGGATGCTTGGGCCGGAAACTTGGAATGGAAAGAAAGGAGGGATCGCAAGTTATTAGGATTGGTATGAGTCTAGGAAATTTGTTTTTCTAATTTGTTGAGTCCTATTATGAGTCTAATACTTGTTTAGTTTGTTATTTATCTTTAGTATGTTTATCTTTATTTGTTTGGTTTATCATTAAGGTATTCAAGTAGGTTTAGCATAAGATTGCTTGATTAAACATATGTGTCTTGTAATTGCATGAAAGTAATGAAAATTCAGTTTGAAAGTTTACGATTTCTCTCTTGATTCGAAACAGTATTGTCGTAACCTTTTTTTCTTCTTTTCTTTGGTTACGGTTTGCTTATTGGTCTTTAGGTTGGGTTTGTTTGAATGTAATAGCAAAAACCTACGTACAATTGGTATCAGAGCTACATGCTCTTGGTACTGTGATCGAAGGAAGAAGGAGCAAGATTTGTTCTTGTGTAAGGCCCCAAATCTAAGAGGCCTTAATTGTTGAATTTACTCATTCATTGCAGTGGAAATAATTTTCATTACATTATACCAACAAGTCAACTAATTAAAACATTGTTCCATAACATATAATCCTCATAACAAATATTCATGGATGCCAGAACGGTAGCAGGGCATGGATAGCTAAGCATACATCCACACCTTGTCCTTCTATACTTATCCTGATATGAATAATAAAAGTCAGCTAACACTGTTGAGTTCAAGCTTCTTTCATTCATATTAGGAAATCTTTTTATCGTTCATTCGTTCAATACAGTTTAAATCATTTCATAAGAAAACAGGACTTATCATTCATTCATTCAGTCATCGTCAAACATAATTTAAGGAACATACATGTATCATTTATCATTTATCATATGTTTAGGTCATACATTTTTATTTAAATATGTGTCATCGTTCAATCCGTCATTGCATATTATATTGCCCCTAAGGTTTAACTGCACCAAGACCGACAATATAATATGTTCTGTCAATTCATTATATAATGTCCCTAAGGCTTAACTGCACGAAGGCCGACAATATATTTCCGGTCCTTTAATTACCCCTATGGCTTATACGTCCATAAACCGACAATGCACTTCGACCGGTTTGGCACTTACGTCCACACCACCGTCAGATTTTAATTTAACCCACTGGTCACGTTAACCCTGAGTAACCGTCATTACTCCGGTCCAACTTGTACAACATCGAAACCATTAACATGCCACTAAGGCACTGCCCATGTTGTGCTTATGGACCTATGGCTCTTAAGTCCATAAACAACTATAAGACTGGTAATAGGATAAGTCACGTAGACTAGACCACTACTTCCCAGACTTTTTATCTGTCAATTCTTCTCTTAGCATATTAGACATGAAATGACTCCTTTTAAAACATTTGCCCTTTTCTTTTCATAAAACATTGCATTCATTTATAAAAGCCTTTCGTTAATTTTATAAATCATTCCTTTTGTAAACCTTTCATTTTATAAACGTTCTTGTTTCATAAATCATTCCTTTCATAAACCATTCGTTTCATAATCATTTCCTTTCATAAATTCATCATTTCTTAAACATTTCTTGTGACTATGCATATCACCCTAGAAACAAGTAAATAGAGATTCTTGATTCACCTGATTGACTGTACGTAGGTCTGAACTGGACGTCTATTTAGGGTAGGTGTTAATCGATTTGCATATAAGTCAACATACGAATTCTATCAATCTTACTAGTGTCGCCTAGATAGTGTCGCCTGACAGTGACCAGTGTCGCCAGGCACATGAACAGTGGGCACCTGGCAATCAAAGTCGTCGGAACTTGCGTTTTGGACTTAGTGTCGTTGAATGCTAGTATCGTTGGTTTAGTGTCGCCAGATTAGGGTGTTCAATATTTGGTTTCAAACCGATAACCGAATCGAAACCAAAACCGTTTAAAACCAAACCGAATTACATATTTGGTTTTTGGTTTGGTTCAAACCGAAAACCGAATATGTAATTTAGTTTTTGGTTTGGTTTAGGTTTCAAGATTTTGAATTCGGATTGAACCGAAAACCCCAAATTGGGTTATACCACTATTTTAATCCATATTATATTTTAACCCAATTCATTTATATCAATAACTAATACCCATATATGGATTATAAATAATTATTTGATGAAAGTATGTTTTTGTTTAAACTTTCCTAAAATGTTGTGTGTTTAAACCGAATAAGTTAAGGCTACCCAAAAGAAAAAAAAGTTTTTTTTTTGGCTAATTCGGTTTGTTAGGTTCAAACCGAATTACAATGTCGTTTTACGTTCAGATTAGGTTTCCTCCAATATGGTTCGGTTCGGATTGTGGTTTTAACCAAAAAAAATACCAACCCGAAAAACCTGCAACCCGGCCAGTTGAACACCCATACGCCAGATGGCTTTGGTGACACTCTTAGTGTCGCCTACAACACGTGTCACAAATCATTTGCAAACCTCGGGATGCTAACCTTTTCTTCCCCAATTAGTGTTGCCTTTGGAGGCAGTGTCACTTCCAGTGTCGCCACATGAACATCAAACCCTAACAGACCCGTTTTCTATCCAATTTTGTAACTTTTTTACATCCAAAACGTTTATTTAACTTCCATGAAGTCAGATTTTGCCTGTAATCGAGCATTAACACGTAAAAACCTTACTTTTGAGATCAAAACACTAGTTTTATCTGCAAAACCCATTTAGACTAAAATCATAGGTTTTAGGTTAGATTTATACCTCAGAAGTTGCGGTTCTTCATGGATTCTTCTTTTAGAGGAATGGAGAATCAGATTGGAAGCAAACTTAAAGATTAAAAGTTAATTTCTTGGAATTTCTCTCTCTATAAGCTCTCTCTTTCTAGATGAAAATAATGAAGATGATGAGAATGGGTGCTAGTGGAGGCTCCCTCTAGGGTTTAAACCCTCTATTCCCTTGCAAGGAGTGGCCCAAGCCCAACTACCACTAGCCCACCATCATTTCTTTTCATTCCTTCGGCCCACTTAACTTGTCAGGATTTTTGGATGTTACATCTTGTTAAGAAGGTTTGAAGGAAGCAAGAGCATGATCTTCACGAAGGTTTGAACGAAGCAAGAAAGAAGGAACAAAGCAAGTTTTCCTTGTTAAGTGGGCAATCAAGAATCCGTTTCTTGGTTGATTGAAGGAGTAGGAAAAACAATATCTTTTCTTGTTAAGAAGGTAATCAAGAACCCTGGTTTTTGATTAAGTGAAGGAGTAGGAAGAACAAGATTTTTCTTGTTAAGTAGGCTATCAAGGACTTGTGTTCTTAGGGATTTGAAAGAGTAAGAGAAAGAAGGAAAAAGGAATCAAAGAAGGAGAAAGAAGGAAAGAATGACGGATCAAAACCGAGCAATGGTTTAGGTATGCGAGCAAGAGAATGTGCATTACAATGCCCAAAATTGACTGAAACAAACTATACACTTGGTCAAGTTTGATGGAGCAGATCCTAAGGGCCTATGACCTTTGGGAAGTGGTTGGTGCACTAGTAGGAACACAAGTGGAGGAAAATAAGGTGGCTAAAGCAAAGGCAATGATTTTTCAAACACTGCCTCAGGACATCACAATGCAGGTTGCTCAGTATCAAAGCCCGAAGGAGGTGTGGGATGCAATCAAAGTCCTACATCTAGGAGTAGAGATGGTTCAGAAGGCAAGATTGCAAACTTTGAGGGTTGAATTGGAAGCCATGAACATGAAGGAGAATGAGTCGGTAGACACGTTTACATGAAAGTTAAGTGGGGTAAGGGCAAAGTTCATAACTCTTGGTTCTGTTTTGAAGGATTGGGTGATAGTGAGGAAGTTGTTGAACTCGACGCCAAGGAAGTTCTTATTGTTCATAGCTTCTGCTAAACAATACTCTGACATTGACAAGATGATGCTCACATAAGAGAATCACTAATGAGAGATAAATCTCTCAAAACTGTTGTGACATAGTTTCACCATACATGAACGCAAAGCTTGCATATTATTGTACTAGAATTTTATGTCTATTTTCTAACACATTTGGTGTTCCATCAACATGCTCACATAATGAATCTCATAATTCTTTAGCAATTTCACAATGGAACAAACCCTGATAGATCTCATTAGGTAGTGACACGGCCAACATGCCAAAAGTCTTATCATCAACTTTGATCTTCTTCAAAATATTATAGAATTGATATGGATAAAAAGATGATTTCCTTCTATATTAATATGTGACTACCCTGAACTATGTAATAAATACAATGTATAAAATAATATAGTCTAATATACTTTCTTAGTCTAAGGAGCAGGTTGACAGATGCTTAGACTGGATTTGAAATCATCAAATAAGACACGTGGTAACCCTTTTGTGAAAATGTCAGCAATTTGATAACGAGAAGGATCATGTATCACACGAATCTGTCTTGTTTGTACCTTTTCCCTAATAAAGTGAATGACAATCTCGATATGTTTAGTTCTTTGATGCTGGATTGGATTGTCGGACATGTAGATATCACTTCCATTATCACAGTAGACAAGTGATGTTTTGTGAAGCAGTTTTCTGAGCCAACAAAGTGCTGCTAAAGTGCTGCTACAACGTTGGCTACCCCCGGTATATTTCTTTGGCACTAGATCGTGAGATCGTGATTTGTCGCTTGGATGATCGTCAAATGAGATTATCGCCCAGGTAGACACAGTATCCAGAAGTCGAGCAACGAGTGTCAGGACAACCCGCTCAATCTGCATCGGTGTATGAGATGAGAGTGGATACGGGGCTACGTTTCATGTGGATTTCCATCATCAAGGTACCTTTAACATACCACATGATTCGTTTTAAAGCATTTAGATGACCCGATGGGGTGGGGAAGCATACCTGTTGAACAACGTAAGAGATATATGGGCGGGTGAATGTCAAGTACTTAAGAGCCCCCGCCAGGCTCTGATACCATAATAAAATTGATATTACTCAAAAGATGATTTCCTTCTCATTGATGAATATATTTATAATTACAACATTAACATGTGACTACCCTGAACTATATGATTATACAATGTATAAAATAATCTAGTCTGATAAAATACTTTAATGCTTTCTTTGGAATATGAATTCCACTATCCGTAGGAAGTTAGATTTTTTTTAACGACAATTTGGATCACTGACAGACCACTGACCCACCCGATCATCTCCACCTCCTTCTGGAGGAAACCCAGCATAAGTGAGAAAAACCCCTGGCCCATCCTATACCCCCTTTTTTGTTACAAGTGGGACTTGAACCCAAGACCTCCTCATTTTAATGAAGTATTTGGTATACACATTTACCACTAAGTTAAGCTAGTGGTTGTCGTAGGAAGTTAGATGTTGAATCTTTTTGCTTCCAAATAACGAATTCATTCCTAGCAACCTTATTAGGTGTGTTGGTTGATCCACTATCAGCATTTTTCATAAATTTTTTATTTAAGTTGCATAAACTTATACAAAAAAGAAAGGTTTGATCTTCACAAACAGACAAAATGACAAACCAAATTTAATTCAATCGATTGCTAGATCAATTAAATTCAAACCTTTCTCTGACACCACTTATTAGGATTGATTCAAATTTATTTATTGAGTTGATTTATTGTTTGATTCTAAAAAATTATGCAGTGGAAACAAATTTATTTATTGAGTGATTTATTGTTTGATCAAGTAAACACAATAATGAAGAACAAAGGATTCTTCTTTAAGATCATTTCTTATTGAATATATAAATTCAAATGATTACAATAAGAAAACTTTGAATGTCCTACAAAGATTACGAAACCCTATAACATTATATACTATAATCTGTTCTAGATTAAAAGATAACAACGAAAAAAAATATATATTCTCTCTAATCTCTATATCATAGCATTGATATCTCTATCGCGATCTAAACTAACAACCTTCCTTTAATACTACTGTTTACGTCATCGTCAGCAGAAACTCTAACAGCATCAGAAAGTTACACAACAGTAGTAACCTTTCTTAGTACAAAATCATACAATACAACTCGATCAGTAGAAACAAGATTAGCACAAACTACTCTTCAGTATTAACCTTGTCCTTAGTAAAAACATCAAGTGGTCCAAACTTGATGGTTTATCAGTAGCTCCACTTTAGTATTAACATCAACGTAGGCTTGTAAACAAATCGAATGTTCAGTGACCTTTTCAACGGGGAGTTCTTTTATGTCCATTTATTTAATAAACAAACGAACACGGACAAAAAATTTGTTCATTTAATTAAACGAATGAGCAGGAACACATGTCATGTTCACTTATTTATGTTTATAAACGTTTGTTTAAGTTCGTTTATTTATGTGTATAAATATTCGTTTAAGTTCGTTTATTTATATATTCATTTCATTTATGTATCATGGCCTATTAGTCCATCACCTTATCAATATAATTTTATAAAAATATCAGCCCATTCATTTAGTTTTTATGCCCATTGACTTGGTTATTAATATGATGTCACCCTATTCTTAGCCTTTAGTCTTCAGACCCATTATAAATAAAAGTAATAGCTTATCAATTATAATAGGGGAATTATATCCAGACACGAAATATTACTAATTGTACACGCCGTAACCTTATACATTCTCGTATAGACCAACGAGGCGTATTGGGTTTAGTATCCCAACAGGGAATGTCACGTGTCATTCCCTGTCTGGCGGCTGAGACCCATACATGGCGTATTGCACTATACAACGCGTATGGGTCTCGGGTTACATTTTTGCTTCAAAACTTGGCAGATTACTAAGTTTAAGAAACCTATACGTGGCGTATTGGTCTATACGCCACGTATTGGATTTTTTTTAATTTATGTTATATTTATCTTTTTTTAATAAGTTTGGTATTTTATTTAATTTATATAATTTTTATGTTTATTTTTAATTTATATAATATTTATTTTTTTTAATTTATATAATTTTTTTTATTTATATAATTTTTATCTTTTGTTTTTATATAATTTATAATTATTTTTAATTTATATATGTATTTTATCTTTTTTAAACATTAATTATTTTTTTACATTTATAATACATCATTACAAATAAACAAACAAATTAAACATTACAAACAAACAACTATAACATTATATACATTAAATCAAAAAATATATATTCATCCAAATGTTTTTACATATACAATAGGAAATACTACTGAATACAAATAAAACCAACTAAGCCTGACCCACCATACGCGTGCCTGATACCAGGGAAACCAAGCCATACGCGGCGTACTCGAGCCATACGCGTGCCTGTTACCGGGAAACCAAGCCATACGCCACATATAACTTAATACGTGGCGTATAGCTTGTGTCAGGGGAAACCAAGCCATACGCGGCAAGTTACCGGGAATCCAAGCCATACGCGGCGTCTGAAGACCATACGCGGGTATGTTACCGGGAATCCAAGCCATACGCAACGTATAGATTTATACGTGGCCGGCAGTGTAGATTACGTACCTTTAATAGTATAATCGAGGTTTTTGGAGCCGACAATCTTAATCTCGTCCGCCTTCGTATATGTTTGTCTGTAAAAAAAGTTGGTGCGTTTGGCCCAGTACGAAGGGATTTCTACCTATATCTTAGAACTATACGCTTCGTATAGGGCTGGAATTCTATACGGTACCTATGACTCTATACGCCGCGTATTAGCTCAAAATATCTGAAATTTGAAATTTTCAGATATTTTCCCTCTTTTTAAAGGCAATACGCCACATATTGACCTATACGTGGCGTATTGTATTGTACTTTTTGTGTTTTTTTATTATTTAATTTTTTTTAAAATATAAATTATTTAAATGTTTTTCTTAAAATTAATAATAAAAATGATATTTAAATTAATAATAAAATGATATTTAACTTAAATAATATAGAAATTAATAATAAAATGTTTTATAATTACATTATCCAATATTCGTTACATATTGTGTAAAGTTCTTTGTACTAGTTGTCATTATCTTCTTAAACCGTTCCATACGATCGCTGTATATATTTTCCCATTCTGCTGCAACATCATTTCGATGCAAATTCCACAGAGCATTCGGTACGGGAATTGGATAATCTCCTAACTTGACGTGGATGAAATGAGTATTGTTGACATGAACGAACGATACGACTTGATGTTGAGCGTGAAGGTTAGGACCATACCATAATGGGAAGAAGGTTTTGTTACCGTTGATGCTTAATAGGTGAACAACACGCCAAATCTTTGAGCAATTAAGAGTCATGTGTATGGCATCGACATCCAACAGCTAACGGGTGCGGCTTTCACATTCTGTCAATCTATAGTGTGACGTAGCTTATCATACTCTTGAAAGGCAACTCTGTCGAATACAGATCTCCACCAATCTTCTTTACCGTCCATCTTCTGGAGAAGTTGTTGGCGAATGAAAAGCCACTTATTTTCATCAAACCCTAAACCCACAGCTACCGATCGAAAACCACAGTTACCGTCAGGCATTACATCCTGTATATGTGAAACGTATGGATGAAACAGAGATGGAATGGAATCCTTAAAACAATTTATATTGTTAATTGCATCCTCCCCCATCATCAATGGAAACCCGTTATCAGCTTGTGGTTGCTTTCCTAACGATGGTGTCGAGAGTCTTGTGACGGAGTATATGAGCTATGTCTCGCAGGTTCAAATCTGCTTTGTTGTGATTCTATGCACAAGCTGTTTCTCGCAAGATCCTGTTTCCTTTGATGTTGCTTTTTCAACGTTGGACGACCGCGAGTATCTTCTTGTACCAAAGGCGCTTTCTTATTAGTTTTGCTGGGAAAGACCACCGGGGCGATTCTCGTCAACAGACTTTTTTTTACCTAATCGGGCTGTGACATAATTTTGTTTCTCACAAGACCAAGTACTTTATCCACGTCTACATTTTCCTGGTCGACAAACGACGGTTTTAAATCGAGCTTCCTCCGGAAGACGTCCACCGTATCTAACGAGATTCTACCACATGTATTAAAACGAGATATTCAGAACATTTTGGAATTAGAAAAGGCATGATAATTCTTAAAAGATGGTATTTATGACCTGTGGCTTCGATCTTTGCTAGACGACAAGCACATGGCAACCCACGGCTACTTAAAAGCTGGCAACCACACGATTCATTTTGTTTTCGAAAAGTTGATAACTTATACCACTCTTTTTCTAACAAATCTAGAGCTTTATGCGAAACTTTACCATGTAAGTTATCAAACAATACAATAGCTGCGTGGTTGTCCATTTTTCTTATCAAGCTTGTCCCAAACCCATGCTGCATTTAACAATTTCATCAACAAACCCAACAAGTCTATACAGCGAGCTTTTAACATTTCTAAGATAGCTCTTGAGTAGCGAATGCTGGCTCTCAACTCGGTTCGTTGTATGTTGACCAAAATTGAGATTTCTGTTGGACCAGGCTGATACAAACTTTTCTTTATACGGGTCCAACCAATTTTTGGTCACATAGTCTATACCTTCTGAAAAAATAATATGTATAATGTAAATCGTAATAAATATTTTAAATTATAAACAATATATATAAGGTAAAAATAAAAACTTACTTCCTAGTCTAGCTGAATACAGTCGTTCATAGAGTCGGTTGAAGTTGTACTGGTATACATCTGGTGTGGGAGACTCACACAACACCGACCATGAGTACTTGAATTTTGCACAATCTTCGTCTGTGAACGATGCCTTGCAGTGTTTTTGAGATATTATCATGTATGTGCCAAGTGCATAGGTACTTGGAAGTGTATGGGAATATTTTATCACACGCGTTCATAAGAGCTTTATCTGTCTGTTACTATCACACGCGGCTCCATACCCTTTTGCAACATACCTTTGATTTGCTGTAGCAACCGGACGAAGTTTTCCTCCGTTCTTTAGATATAAATGCATGAGCGACGCAGAACGAATGGTGTGTAGAGGTCACACTGTCACACCCCAACCGATGGCAGAATACGCCGGGGCGGGACATGTAGACTGTTCAAAAGCTCAAGGTTTACTAAAGTTTAAATATTTAAACAACCAATTTCATATCACAAATAAAACTTGAATCCAACAATACAAGGAAAATAGAAATACATAAATAGTTTTATTAATTTAAATTCTAGGTCCTCGGTCCTAAGTGAAGCAGCTTGTACTTATTTTCAAGCATTAGTTCCTGAAACATGATGAAAACAAGGTCAACTAAAAAGTTGGTGAGCATACATAGGTTTGACACATAACCAAGTTTAAAGTGTTTTATACAATTCATACGATACACGTGTGTAAGGCATTTATGGAGAATCTATAGTTAAACTAAGTGTGTACAATCAAACCTTGTGACTGAGGCATAACACGCAGGTTACCCTAATGTAAAGTCGGTAACAAACACCCTAACCGGGTGGGTTTGTCAGACACAATAGATCTATCAATGTTAACCGTTGGCTTATACTGAGTTAATGATTGTACTAATGTCATGTATATGTAGTCTTAACTCATAGCATTCAAGCATAAAGCACAAATAACATATAGCATCATATTAGTGAATTGTATATGAGTAATTGCAAAGAATTTCAAGGTGTAATCATGTTTCACCCCAAAAATGCAAAATGTAAAAAGGGGCTATGTAAAACTCACTTTGATATTAAGGATGTAGCTAGCACAAGAGAATAGGTGGCAAAGTGATCCTTGTACTCACAAAGTTAACCTAGAGTGTAACGCGTATGAATATGAATTAATAAAATGTCTAAGACAAAGTCTAGGGTTTCAAAGGGTGTGAGTATAGGGAATTGTACAATGAGTTCGTGTCGTATGATGTAAAAGGATTGTGTAGGAGTTTGCGTTTTGAATTCGAATAAGCGTTCTATAATCGTGAAGAGTTGAAGTATAAATAGATGACTTAGGGTTTACGTTTGAATAACTAATTAAATTAAATAATTGTTATTTATTTATTTAATTAGAAAAATAATGTGAAATTATATTTATTCAAATATAATTTAAATAAATAACTTTACTTTATTTATTTATTTACTTATAAAGGTGTGTGAATAATTTTGGTATAAAATTTAATGTTAATTATACTTTTAAATCCTAAGTGTAGATTATATAAATAATAAATAAATTTTATTTATTTATTTACCATTTAAAATAAGTATTTATTTGTTTTAAATAAAGTTAAAATTTTATAAAACTTTATAAACTTATTTTCAAGGAAAGGGGTATTTTATAAAATATTGTCATCATATTTATAACGTGGAAAAGTTGTTACTTTGCAAAAATGTCTTTATAAAATTTTTTGTTAATTAATTAAAATGACATTCCAAGATAAATTTGTAATAATAGTGATTTTATATCGAAAATTGAAAAACTTGGTTTGATTCTGTTCAAAATGTTGTAGGGTTTATAAAAAAAAATTTATATGAATTGTGGAGCTTTAAAACGGTTTTTAAAAATGAATGAGGCTTGCCCGGGTCAAACCCGGGTCTGCCCTGTGCAGGCTCAACGATTTAACCACTGCACCAGGGGCTGACTATTGAACTAGATCCGGTTTGAATTCATTTTAAGATGCAACTAAAAAAGAGCCGGATTCTGGTAACAAAAGGGAATTAAAACGGTGTCGGGTATGGGTTTGGAACCCGCGACTACGCGTGTACGGGTCTTGCATCTTAGCCGGTTGAACTGGGTTAAAACCTTGATAACAATTTGTTCCTTTAATTCTTTAACAACTAATCCCCGAATCCTTTTCTTCCCCAACTCGCAAACACAAACCCTAACCCCTGGATTGAATCGGTTAAGCCCTCGATTACACCTGGAATCATGGGGCTTATGCTCCTGAGATCAAAACGAATCTAAGGGCACAAGAATTACTTACAATGGTTGCGTAGATAGGACGATCTACAGGGGTTTCAGTTTCGGTGATCTTTAACTTGGACAGAGCTTCAGTGATGAAATGCGGATCGTATGAGTGTTCAGAGAGTTTGTGTGTAGGTAGGCGAAGATGTATAAGCGGTTTAATTTGTTTAATTCCATCCAAATAATACTATTCAATTATAATTCGAGGATGACAGCTGTCAGAGAGTTTTGCGTGTGAATTGAATCAATTTGGGGGTGAATTAGGTCGTGTTTAGGGTCCAGATTCATGTGAAATTAGTCCTCGTAAAGTTTGCTGTCCAAAACGTGTGTCAATCTCGCGGATTCATTCCTGAATTAGTTTGATTTGACTCTGTCGAGTCAAATTCGGTTGAATTTGAATTAGACCGCGTGTTTTGATTGAATTGGGTTGGCATTAAGGCTTGAAATCAGTCGATACTCGAATTGGTAAGCAAGGAAGGTCCATATCAGTGGTGATTGATCAAGTAGGTCGTTGGATTTGTACGGTTCTTAGCCTGTTTGACTTTCTGAAAGTCAAAATGGGTCAAGGTGATGTTTTGGGTCAAAATTGGGATCAAATGGTCCATTTTCAAAGGTGGGGGGTTCACATTGAGGAGTCCAAATGTTAAGGGTTCGAATGTTTAGAAGGGGGTGTTTCTTTGAATCAAAAGGTTCAAGACTAATGTTATTTGTTTTAAATCATTTTGTTTTATAAAAATCTAATTTATTATTTATTTAATTATAAATATTTTATAAAGAGATAAATAACAAACTTTGTAGATGGATTATCTATTAAAAATTTATATACATATATTTATTTATGTATCCATAAATAAATACATTTACATTTATATAAAAATGTGTACTTACATGATTAAAACTTTATAAGTTTTATTTTGATTTAAGCAAGTTATATAAATACATATATACATCTTATATAATTATACATGCACATGTTATATATTTAATAGGAAGTACTATGTATAAGCTAAGTTGAAACGTTAAATTGATACATGTTTAAAATAGTGTATAATGTGAAATATTGTGTTGAACCGGTACAGAATCGAAATGGGTTGTGAAATAAATAAATAATAATAAGAAAAGTAAAAAAAAATTGGCCGGAAAAATCATGGATGTTACACACACTGATAACTTGGATAAATGGAAGCCTATACATGTTTGTTTTGTACATTGCGTCGATCATTAACACGTGCGGGAACGCCCGTCACATCTCGTACGATTTCGGGTGAACAAAAAATACCTCCTCCACGACATTTGTGGCGGGATCCTCCCAAGTATAGTAGATGTAGTCTTTAGAAGAAAGCAGGTGCTCCAGAACCTGCATTGGAGTTTCACCGACTCTCGTTTCGTTCTTTATCTTTTGTATCAAATTATAAATGTCCTTTTTAATACACCTACTCTCAGGATTTTGCTCCCGTATGGTTGCCAGAATGTTACGTTGCGGCATGTTTTGCGAATACAACTTCGCCACAAGAATTTGTTCCGACTGAGACAGTTTCCGGGCAAATGCGTGCGCCTGAAGATGTAGACTAGGATCGTGGTTATGACTCCCATCTATCACTGTTAACTTCCAATAACCAATGTTTTCGTCGTATACTCCTTCCAATTTAAAGGGACAACCTATTTTCTTGCTACCAACACGTCTAACTGTGGCCGTAGACATACGTTCACCGTGTCGGTCACACACAAGCCACACCTTGATAACCGGTGCTGACGGGTCGTCGCCTTTTCTCCTAGATCGTCGGGTCACAACGACGTAACCACTATCACGTCCCCCGCGGACAACCCAATCCACCAAGTGTTCACAAGACTGAAAATTATGCAACGACGGTATGGTAACAGTTAATAAACAACAAACTAATTGTACGTATATATACGCGGTAATGTTAAACCTGTTCAGTTTTATACGACACGGTTGAATGGGTTTGTTCCTCGTCTTCGGACTCATTAGCCGATTTGTTCCCCGTGTATACGAAGTCGACGGTTTGTTGTGTCGGGTAGGATAATTCACCCGCGTATACTAGGTCGTCTGTGTTTTGTGTCGGGTAAGATTGTTCAACCGCGTATGCGCACTCGTTGGTGTCTTGTGTCGGGTAAGATTGTTGACCCACGTATACGAAGTTGTCGCTGTGTTGTGTTGGGTAAGAGACTTCACTGTACAAGAAGTCATCCATGGGTTGTGTAAGTGATGTGCTTGAAATTACACATCTTTTCGGCACAAAACTTCGCTCATTTAACGATCAATTCTTGGTTACTTCCAACGTTTAGACACTTATTTGCTTCATTTCCTGTTTTGTAGGTTTTTGTGAAGCTTAGTGAACAAACATGGGATTTCCAGGATAAAAGTGAAGTTTTAGGGTTTCTGTGATAGAGGCACGGTCGTGTCCCTAATTGGCACGGTCGTGCCAAGCTTGTTTAACCCTAGGCACGGTCGCGCTCCGTACATGGCACGACCGCGCCAAGCCAAAAGTCAAGGCACAACCGTGCCCTGACGCCCCACGGTCGCGTGTACACCCGTGAGTCTGACACCTCGAAGCAAGAGAGCCAATGAAAGAAGCAGACCGGTCAACCACCTGTCCCACGACCGTGCTTAACCCTAGGCACGGTCGCGTTCCCTTGTCTGGCACGGGCGTGCCTTCCCACTAGGCACGGTCGTGCCCCTTGTTCTATAAATATCAGAAGTTTTCCTCACATCAGAAGCCTGGAGACCTGGAGAGTTGAAGCCCTTAGCACTGTTTTGTGCTCCGAATTTCCTTGTTTCTAGCCACATTTCAAGCTTCTAGGAAGGACTACAACATCAAGAGGATCACCATACATCATCATCATCTAGCTTGGGGAAGTTGTTTGATTCTTGGCATTTCTTTATGAGTCTTGTAACTTTTCCTTGCTTTGTTCCTGTTCTTATGCTCACCATGAGCTAACTCTTGACATCACTTTGGTTTAGATGAAGTTTAGTAATGTTTGACAACATTTATGGATCTTTGGCATAGTTTATGTTAATGTTATAACAATGGCATGATTATTCCTCAATGATATTGTGTATTTGGGAGTTGATATTGTTTGCAAGACTTGTATATGTATTGACTTTGTATGTTGGAAAACCCATGGTCTATGCATGTATTCATTGATTAGTGTATGTATGTATGCTAGTTTATGGCCTTTGACTAGGAATGGTGGATGAAGCCTTGTTTATGGTTGAAAACTCTTGAATGTGCATCCTTGCGCTTATGTTTGGAAATACAAAGTGCTTGTTATGATGTGTCATGTTTAGTATTATGTTCATCTAGGACTTGTTGACGCAATCTTCTAGTTTATGTAATCTTGATATGAACATTGTATGTTGAAGAAGTGCATG
The DNA here is from genome assembly GCA_023525975.1 of Smallanthus sonchifolius. Classification (NCBI taxonomy): domain Eukaryota; kingdom Viridiplantae; phylum Streptophyta; class Magnoliopsida; order Asterales; family Asteraceae; genus Smallanthus; species Smallanthus sonchifolius. The sequence goes on from CM042033.1 coordinate 77,495,162, forward strand.
TTGTTGTTTACTTTAATCAACTTGAGGTGGGTTATGTGTTGATTCATGTAATCTTTCCAACTAGTTGTTGAATTAGCCAACCTTGACATGAAGCTAGTCCAATCTTTATTAAACATTTACGTATTCATAGCACGTGAGCTTCATTGTATGATTTTAGGTGGTTGGTTTGTGTTATTCTTTCTAACTTTCCGAAGAATCATTTGATTAGATGTCTTTGACCAGAATTTAGTCAACTTATATATTGTGTACGTGTCATGTATTTATAGTTGTTGTTGGATGTTTACTAAATGGATTCGAGGCCGAAGTGATATTCCTTCCTTGATTGTTTGATTTGTGTTCTTAGTTTAGTTTTATATTCTTGCATATTAGTTTAATCAAAAATCAACTTAAACATATTTACCCTTACTTGATTGGATTTTAGTTCCGGTTTATTATCGCATTCCACCGTGTCCACGGATTGATATCCGGTTCTTACCTTTACTATATTGCTATCCGACGGGTACACTGCCCGATGTGTGTGTGATTAGTCTTTGGTGAAAACCCTTTTTAAAACTAATACTGTGTGATAAATCTCTATTAAAATATATATAGTTTCACACGCATCAAGTTTTTGGCGCCGTTGCCGGGGATACGGTGTGTGCGAGAACGATTAGAATTATTATTTAGTCATTTAGTATATATCTGTCTATATCTTGGTAAATAATTTTCCTTATTTAAATTTGTTTCAGTTTTATTTTATCATCTTTGTCTTATTTTTGTGTATAATTCTTCGGATTTTAATTTATTTTTATTTTTATCCGGTACCCGTGATCGTTTTGTTTGAGTGTTCTTTGCAGTGATTTTCATGGATCGCGACTATGGGGGTTACAGTGACGAGTACCCGTTTGATCTATGGGGTTACCACGAGGAAGATGTGCAAACGGATGGGTTCACCAACGAACCAATGACAATGGTGACGCCCAATCCTCCGTTGTGCACCGAGAAGAGCCGGCCCGTGACTGATCATGATCACGATTCGTCATACGAGTCATCCGAACAGCGGGAGAAGGCGAGACACTTCACGGACCAACCGATTTGGAAGGCGCGACATCGGTCCACAAAGCATGGCAAGTCAACACTATCTTGCCGGGATGATTGCCTCCTTCACTACATCATGTGCCTCAGGTTCGGTCCGGGCAAATACAAGGGTTGGTGGCACGACCCGTCACTTCGTTTTCGCATTTACTATTGGTTGTCACTAACCGGTGGTAAATGCATTAAACCAAACGGGTCGGATGGGTATTCAAGAATCATATGCCACCCGTTTGTTGATTTGCCCCATCATTTGTCCTAAATTGGCACGCATAAGGACACGAGTCTAGCTAATGACTCGTTAATAATCTTAGCATGTCCGGGTTTCACCCGTTAGTTATGTGTGTTCATTTTATCTTCCAATTATTTTCTTAGTTTTTATTTCATGTTTTTCTAGAATTTTACCATTTATTTTTTAGATAAGGTTATCGGGACGTGTTTTGGATCGAGCGAATTTGGGACAATGTTTAGAATGTCACAGGTATGTCTTCTGAATTTTTAGAAATTTTAACTTGGAAGAATCGCAGTCGGGTTTGGAATACTCTTCATAAAAAAATCAAGTTTCTCTGTCTGCTGGGCATGAGACACGGTCGTGCCTAGCTATGGACGCGGTCGTGCCTATAACCATAGGCGCGGTCGTGCCTATGTAAGAGGCGCGGTCGTGTCTCAGAAATTTTGGGCGGGTTAAGTAAGGTTAAACGGCGAATACCATTTTCTCTTCACTTTTTCCCCTAAAAAACAAGAACCCCCCCTACGTGCGATCGATTTTCTTCTATTCCGCATTGTTGATCTCCGTTCCTTCGAAGTCAAGTACGCCCCCCCTATTCTAATCTTTTCATTGTTATGTTCATGATTAGGATCGTAAAATTCTAGGGTTTTCGTCTTTTTCTATTTTTGAACGTCATTTTAGGTGTAAATAAGTAGAAATAGGTAGTTATATGTCCTGGAATTGGAAATAGGTAGTTATATGTCCTAGAATTGTGTTGTGTTAAATGCCCCGTTGTAATCGTGCTTAAACTGTGTTCTTTTGAATTGGAAACCCCAAAATTGGGAGGAGCACGACCGCGCTCTTGACCTAGGCGCGGTCGTGTATGGCTTTAATAATTTCAAGGATGAAGATTTTGATTGAGCGCGGTCGTGCCTTCCACTAGCGCGGTCGTGCCAAGTTGGGTGTGACCAAGGGGCACCCGTGTGTCGGGAGGAGCACGACCGCGCTCTTGACCTAGGCGCGGTCGTGTCTGGCTTTAATAATTTCAAGGATGAAGATTTTGATTGAGCGCGGTCGTGCCAAGTTGGGTGTGACCAAGGCGCGCCTGTGTGTCATACTAGCGCGGCCGTGGCTTTCTTTTTTGACCTAGGCGCGGTCGTGCCCTTCTCAGGCGCGACCGTGTCTGCCGGGTTTGGACTACCCGTGGTCGCCCACAGCGCGACCGTGGGCTTTGTTTTTTGCCTTGGCGCGGTCGTGCCCCTTCTCAGGCGCGACCGTGTCTCCCGGGTTGGACTGCCCGTGGTCGCCCAAGGCGCGACCGTGGGCTTGGATTTTGGCCTAGGCGAGGTCGTGCCCCTTCTCAGGCGCGACCGTGCCCCTTCATAATTTTGGTCAGAAACTTCATAAATTCAGTTTAGCGTCTTCATAACTGTTCTGATTTCATTTTTGTTGTCGTGCAGATGGTAGGCAACAGGGACCACCCGTACCTCGAGTTTGACATGAACGAGCACGAGTACGAGGCTCGTTTGGATGTTTTGTGGCCCCGCAGAGGCCGGATTCTAGCTGCTCGTCGTTTAGAGCCAGCCGCCATCGATGCCATCGGTCAGCGGGACCGGTGGAACGACATTATCACCGCCCCTTGGCGCCGGTTGTTCAGGCTTCATGCCATACAGTACATCGAGCTCGTGATGGTGTTTTTCTCCACTTACGAGTTTGATTATCCTTGCACGGACCTCGAGCAGCCCGAGACTGTTAGGTTCAGATTAGGCGACGAGTGGGGCTTGATGTCTGTCGCCAGATTTGGGAGATTACTAGGGTTATACACTCGCCAGGAGCTTCAGACTGAGTTGTTTACTGAGGGGATCATCGAATTCCCGACAGAGGAGGATAAGGATCAGTTTTGGCACGAGTTTGGGTTCGAGATATACGATCCGAGTTTGACCAAGGCTTCGAGCCTTCGGGATCCGTTACATCGTGTTCTTCACCGCTGCATCGTTTATTCGATCTCTGGGAGAGGTCAGGGGGAGACGGTGGTGAACCTTAGGGAGTTATTTTACCTATTTTGCCTTGTACGCCCGTGCGCCTGTAACCTCGCGCATTCTATCGCGGGGTACTTGGTAAATAGCTCGGGGCGCGACGTCAGCAGCGCCATTTGTGGAGGTCACTTCGTGACCAAGCTGGCGAGACACTTCCAGCTGCTGACAGACGATTTGATAAGGGATCTGACCCCTGTGGCTGAGACTGTCGTGATGTCTGTGCAGACATTGCGTAACATGCACGTCGCTCGGCGCGGCGCAGGGGGATTAGATTGGTGGATCGATGGGGACGGACGTGGGATCCAGACCGTCCGGGCCCCGATCCAGATCGTGTACAGGCCGAGGCCACCGCTCAGCAGGAGCAGGAGCAGGTTCATGAGCTTCATCAGCCCGATCAGCCCGATCAGCCCGATCAGCCGCCTCCGCCGCCACCACTGCCTCCGGTTGTCATCTCGTACGACCTATTCATGCGTTACTGGGCCTGGCAGTATGAGGTCTAGTGCGTCGCCGCTGCTGCTGGCGGGGCACCATACGTGGTTCCCCTCCCATTCTTCATGCAGCCAGAGCAGCAGCCTGATCAGCCACCACCATCACCACCGCATCAGCCACCATCACCACCTGATCAGCCACCACCATCACCACCGCATCAGCCACCATCACCACCGCATCAGCCACCACCATCACCGCATCATCAGTCACCACCAGCAGCAGGAGGCGTGGGTGGCGGGGCCGCCGATATCGACCTTGAGGGTATGCAGTGGGAGTAGTACCTCCTACTGCCTTTTGGTATCATTTTTGTGAGTTGTACTTTTGTTGTATTGTACAAACTCTTGTATCGCGCTACGGCGTTTATGTTGTACTTTTGTTTCCTTGTACTTTTGTTTCCATGTACTGTTTTATATATTTGTGTTTATATTTTGGCTTGATGTTACTGATCTGTGTTTGATGTTAGTCTTGATTAGATCTTGGACTTGTGGAACTACATGGAACTACGTGGAACGTCCTTGTTGTGGGTTAGATTTTTGCGTGTGCCATGATCGACACGAGGGAAGTCTCAGTTATCCCTTCACACTCCATTGCATTGCATTCCATTTTGCTTGGCATGTTTTTGTATACATTGTGAGCAATGTATGTTTCTAAGTGTGGGGTTGGGTGTTTATTCTTTGCTTTACATTATTTTTTGTTGTACATTGAGGGCAATGTACAATTCTAAGTGTTGGGTGTATTCGCGCGTTGTTTATCCTCTTAGCATTTTATCGATTCATTTTTTACAAAATATTCTGTCATATTTTTTTATTGGCACTAAATTAAAAGTTAACCGTTTAGCATTCACAATTTTTAGTAAATAATAGAGGTTTGATTTTTCGAAAGCAATTGAGATAGAAATTCCATTGAGTCAAACCCAATTTTTTGTGATAACCATGAGTTTTAGTGTGCTAAACGAATGAAGTGCATGTAACCTTTTGCTTACACCTATTCCCTTCCGTTTCCGTGAGTTTATTTTTGAGCCTTGATAGCTTTAGACATTGTTTGCTCTCGTTTTTGCGGATTTGAGTGTGCCGGATGTTTCATGCTTGTTAGAACTTGCTTTTAGTATACACTTCGAAATCATGAACATAAATATTACATAAAAATGATTGAGGCATTAGGATAAACCACTCTGTTAGCCTTTTATCTTTGTTTTCCCTTACCCGAACACATCCACTAGTTAACCACGTTGAGCCTATCCCATGTTCTTCTTTTATTACCCACATTACACCGTCATTAAGCCTTCATTAGCCTTTTCATTTATTTATTCTATTTTTCACCCGTGTTAGAAATCCGGTCGGCTAATGTTAATTTTGTAGCTTTTATTTTGTTGTAATCTTCAAATTCTTGAGAAGTTTTTAGCTAAAGAAAGATGCATATTTACTTAGTTCCCTTCAAAAGAAAAGAAATAGTTAAAAAAAAAAAATTCACAAAAATCAGGTGAAATATAGTCGATTAAAGCAATTTTGTGAGCAAAGATGGAAAGAATTCGGTTGTTAGCTCTTACCTATATACGGAAGTATTAGTTAGTTTATTTTTCATATTAAAAGTGTTTTAGTTTTTGAATTAGCATAACCGCCGGGTTTTTAGCCATTTAGCCACTTTTAAATTTCATTTCCTTACCCTTAACCATTGCCAAGTTACAACCCGTTTAAATCCCTCTTGATTTGTGCTTTGTTTCATGTTAGTTGATAGAGATTTGATCTTTTAGCAAGCTTATGATTTATGCATGTTAATTGTCTTGGCATTTGAGTGTTCTATACATACACCATTACTTGTATGATCATATATATTCCCGAGTGTGTGTGAACATTGTGAGAAGCATAAAGTTGCATGCTAATGATTTCCTCCAATTCGGTTGTCACGTCATTGGGTTCATTGGGTTTCATTTAGTTAATTTTGCATTTCTTGTCAAACCTTTATAAATTTATTAATGCTTACGGTTTTCCGAATTGATCCATAGTGTTATTGGAAGTTTTGTTTTATTTTGATTTCTTGCTTGAGGACAAGCAATGTTCAAGTGTGGGGTTGTTTGATGTGCTTGAAATTACACATCTTTTCGGCACAAAACTTCGCTCATTTAACGATCAATTCTTGGTTACTTCCAACGTTTAGACACTTATTTGCTTCATTTCCTGTTTTGTAGGTTTTTGTGAAGCTTAGTGAACAAACATGGGATTTCCAGGATAAAAGTGAAGTTTTAGGGTTTCTGTGAGAGAGGCATGGTCGTGTCACTAATTGGCACGGTCGTGCCAAGCTTGTTTAACCCCTAGGCACGGTCGCGCTCCGTACATGGCACGACCGCGCCAAGCCAAAAGTCAAGGCACAACCGTGCCCTGACGCCCCACGGTCGCGTGTACACCTGTGAGTCTGACACCTCGAAGCAAGAGAGCCAATGAAAGAAGCAGACCGGTCAACCACCTGTCCCACGACCGTGCTTAACCCTAGGCACGGTCGCGTTCCCTTGTCTGGAACGGGCGTGCCTTCCCACTAGGCACGGTCGTGCCCCTTGTTCTATAAATATCAGAAGTTTTCCTCACATCAGAAGCCTGGAGACCTGGAGAGTTGAAGCCCTTAGCACTGTTTTGTGCTCCGAATTTCCTTGTTTCTAGCCATATTTCAAGCTTCTAGGAAGGACTACAACATCAAGAGGATCACCATACATCATCATCATCTAGCTTGGGGAAGTTGTTTGATTCTTGGCATTTCTTTATGAGTCTTGTAACTTTTCCTTGCTTTGTTCCTGTTCTTATGCTCACCATGAGCTAACTCTTGACATCACTTTGGTTTAGATGAAGTTTAGTAACGTTTGACAACATTTATGGATCTTTGGCATAGTTTATGTTAATGTTATAACAATGGCATGATTATTCCTCAATGATATTGTGTATTTGGGAGTTGATATTGTTTGCAAGACTTGTATATGTATTGACTTTGTATGTTGGAAAACCCATGGTCTATGCATGTATTCATTGATTAGTGTATGTATGTATGCTAGTTTATGGCCTTTGACTAGGAATGGTGGATGAAGCCTTGTTTATGGTTGAAAACTCTTGAATGTGCATCCTTGCGCTTATGTTTGGAAAGACAAAGTGCTTGTTATGATGTGTCATGTTTAGTATTATGTTCATCTAGGACTTGTTGACGCAATCTTCTAGTTTATGTAATCTTGATATGAACATTGTATGTTGAAGAAGTGCATGTTGTTGTTTACTTTAATCAACTTGAGGTGGGTTATGTGTTGATTCATGTAATCTTTCCAACTAGTTGTTGAATTAGCCAACCTTGACAGGAAGCTAGTCCAATCTTTATTAAACATTTACGTATTCATAGCACGTGAGCTTCATTGTATGATTTTAGGTGGTTGGTTTGTGTTATTCTTTCTAACTTTCCGAAGAATCATTTGATTAGATGTCTTTGACCAGAATTTAGTCAACTTATATATTGTGTACGTGTCATGTATTTATAGTTGTTGTTGGATGTTTACTAAATGGATTCGAGGCCGAAGTGATATTCCTTCCTTGATTGTTTGATTTGTGTTCTTTGTTTAGTTTTATATTCTTGCATATTAGTTTAATCAAAAATCAACTTAAACATATTTACCCTTACTTGATTGGATTTTAGTTCCGGTTTATTATCGCATTCCACCGTGTCCACGGATTGATATCCGGTTCTTACCTTTACTATATTGCTATCCGACGGGTACACTGCCCGATGTGTGTGTGATTAGTCTTTGGTGAAAACCCTTTTTAAAACTAATACTGTGTGATAAATCTCTATTAAAATATATATAGTTTCACACGCATCAGTAAGGTAAGAGGGTTTATCGTATACGAACTCGGGATTGCTTAGTGGCTCGTTCAAATCTGGAAGCCTTACCCGTTCTTTGGAATAAACGTCGGACGAGACCTCCTCCTGGTTCACCCCTTGACCGCCATAACTTTGTGGGTTGTTTTCTAGCGACTCGTTAGAATATACCTGAAAACCGTAGTTACCATCCCACCACCAAGACATGGCTATAATTTGTTTGGGAAATTGTTTGAATAATTTTTTAACGATACGTTCATATGAGAATTGTGCATGTTTAAATACAAAAAAAGTGTCCCCTATACGCATCGTATAGCCCTATACGATGCGTATAGGATCTGGTCAAACCGACAACATCGTATTACCTAGTCATTCCAACCACTATACACATTGTATGGTTCAATACGCTGCATATAGGGTACAACGTACCTTCTGCAACTGGTCAGACGTTACCTCGTACCCTAAACTGCATCGTATGGATCAATACGATGCGTATAAAGGTTCGAATGACAAGGTAGTACGATGTTGTCTAACATGGGAATAAGTGAATGGCAATATGCATCGTATTGCCCTATATGATGTGTATAGAGCCCGGTCTGGATAGCATTTTCGGTGTCTTGTTAGTAGTCCCCTTATAATAACACTTAGAAGTCATAGATTGAATAATAATACTCAGAGAATAAACTTATGTTCTGGAACATTATCCTTTCGGTTGGTGTTCGTTTATTTATGTTCGTTTGTATTTGTTTATGTTTGGGTTATGTTTGTTATGTTCATTTGTATTCGTTTATGTTTGGATTGTGTTCGTTATGTTCAATTGCGTTTATGTTCTGGAACCGTTTGAAAGGACTCGAACCGGGATCCTCTCATAGTTGGCACAAAACATGATTAAACATAGCTCTTAAATTTAAATCACGAAAATCTATTACAGCGGAAGTCTTACTAAAATTCACAACTAATTCAAACTTTAATCATAAATGTCTAAATCTACTAAACATGGGAATGTCAGACTTCAAAATCTCGAGCAACCATCCAACCATGCACTCCAAGCTCTCACGACTTCATTCTTTTCTCTATGTTTTGCTACCTGATGTGCATACTAAATGTCAGCTAACGCTGGTGAGTTCAATTTTTCATATCTTTAATAATAAGGGTTTTACTTTCACATTTTATTCATAAAGCAATTTACTTTCTCTTGTCTTTCATAAACCATTTATAAACTTAAACATGTAACATCATACTATGTAAATATATCATAGTAAATCTTTCTTTAACATACTTAATTACTTTGTGCTCTGTTATTAAGTAATACATTTTATGTCTACAATATGTTTTTATCTGTAAGCGTCTCTGTGTTCCCGAAGGGACTGAGGCAGGTGTTTTTCCCTAAGACTCAACGTCCAAACGCCGACACCGCCCCTCTATATCCCGAAGGAACTTCTGTTCGCGGGTATTGTTCCCTAAGCCTCAACGTCCAAAGGTCTATACCCACTTTATGTGCCCCCAAGCGGGTTTCTTCATTCTTACTTAACGACCGTCGCTGCTAAAGTAACCGTCGTTACTCATCTTAACCAGTTGCAACTTCACCCGATACAGTGTCCTGCCTAGCACTGTTGGTTTTTCACATGGTACGTCATGGTCTCGATCCAGGACACAACATCAGCTTCGGGTAGCATTAGTCACTAGGACTATACTACTACCTCAAGACTTGCTACTATGCTTAGGGTAGCACTAGCCTCTAGCACTACGCTACTACCCCAAGTCTTTTCTTATCTGGGTCTCATACTATGACAGATTAGACAATGTATTTGACTTATTCTTCTTCTCTTTGTTTATAAAACACATAGTTAAATAAACCATTATCTTCTTTTTATCTTTCGTTTATAAAACATTCAGTTAAATAAACTGTTCTCTTTTCTCCTCTTCGTTTATAAAACATTTCGTTAAATAAACCGTTCTCTTATCTTATCTTTCGTTTATAAAACATTTAGTTAAATAAATCGTTCTTTTCTTCTTATCTTTCGTTTATTTAACATTTAGTTAAATAAACCATTATTTTCTTCTTATCTTTCGTTTATAAAACATTTAGTTAAATAAACTGTTATGTTCTTCTTATTTTTCGTTTATAAAACATTTAATTAAAATAAACCCTTTCTTAACCCTTTTTCATTTGAAAACGTCCCTTATGGTTTACTGTTTAAAATTCTTTCTTTCTTTCTTAATTTGTTCTTTTGTTTATAAAACATACAGTTATATAAACATTTATCTTTTTCTCTGTCACGCTTAAGTTATAGAAACTCACTTGTCGGTCGACAACTATCCCAAATCTGGATGTCTAAGCTAAAACGGGTGCTAAACGATCTGCATGAAAGTTAACACACGAAAACTATCAAAACTCGTCTAAGTGTCGTTGGGATCCTAAGTGTCGCCGGAAAGTCGACCGAATAGTCGACGGACAGTCGACACTCGACCCGGACAGTCGACAGTCGATGGTCGACCCGACTCTTGCTGTAAATTGTGTTCCAGACTTTCACTCAACAGTCGCCAATCATGGGTGGCGACCCTCCCGAGTACGCCGACCCTCCACATGGCACCAAATCCTTCGCTTTCACGTTGTTACTTCACGTTATTAACGCGTGACCGATTTTCTATCAAAACTCATTACCTAAAACCCCATCTTATCAAATTCATACCCATTATGTATTGAGGACGTCTAATACTTCTTTCTTTGTAACGAAAATCGGACAGAGTTTCGTTTGTTTTTGTCTAAAACATGACAATTCAAATTGTCTATTGTTATCCCAAATCAATCAACGATAATCCACAAACAATCGAGCTTTAGCTTCTAGCATCAAAAACCATACTTAATCAGGTTTGACAATTAATAATTATATAAAATATATATAATTATACCAATTATATCTTTACCGAAAAATATTCTCAAACGACGCCCTCAATAATTTTACCAAGTCCCGTGCTACTACCCGATACTAGATCTATAAGTTTTCCGGGTCATACCTTTGCGTACGAGCCGTTCTAAGTGGTTTTGTACGAAACTGTTAAGCACCACGCAAGAAAAAAACTTGTTTTGCACATATCTCGATCATACGAGCTCCGATTGAGATGATTCAAGCGGCCAAGGAACCGTTTCGTCAAGCTCCACCAGCCCCACCGGTCGCCACCGTCGTCGCCGGAAAACCAAGCAGTGGACGGCTTTGATGGTTTTTGGCCGAAAAACTTGCCCCTGGTCGGAAAACTTCACCTTTTTGAATCAAAACTTCTTGTAGTCTATAGATCGGACCTTTAGGAGTGTAGATCTTGTCTTAGATCGGAAAAGCCCCAAAATATATCACTCGTCGGAGTTTTTTTACTCGTCATAAAACTGAGTGGCTCCCTTAGCCACCGCCGCTGCCTCCACTGTGTTCGACCACAACTTCCCGTCGCATCATCGCCTGCCCCCCTCTCTTCTCGCCGAAAACAGGTCGCCGGAACCCTAGTACCACGTCGGAATTCTCTCTAGAACACACACATGTGTGTGTTTTGTTTTGTGACAAATGATGAGTCCTACAAGGAATATCATTTATATAGGCGGGTTCGGTTCGGCTATGCGGTGCCTCGCTCGTGGTTGTGAACCTTCGTTTAATCATCGGTTTAAATTATAAAAAGAACTCGGGTCATATAATATTCCCTAACGAAACTTTATTACGACTAAGCCCTATACGACATAAATATTGAAATTTTGACGTGTTAACTTAACTAATTAACACGTTATAATTTCCTAGATTTTTGGGATGTTACACCGTTCATTTAGAATTGTAACGAACCAAAACCCGGGTCTCGTTATAAATAAATAAATATTTCTAATTAATATTATGGTGAAAATAATATTTTAGAAATAAGTTGAAACAAGTGGGTTTCAAGTTTGTAATGGGGCTATGTTAGTTTTGACTAACTTTAGAATGAAATGGGTGAAGTGGAAAGTTGAGGGACTAAAGTTGTAATATGGCAAAATCTGCCATTTGACTAGTTAAAGTCAAAATTAACTCATTTTTGAGGTGTTAGTCGTTCAAGAGAAGAGGAGAAGAAGAGAATTTCGTTTTGGAGCTAAATCGCGGAATTGAGGCTTGTTTTGTGAAGGTTTTGGCTCACACAACAACTTCATAACATCAAGTAAGTGATTCTCTTCCTCTTGATTTCACCATGAATGTGTTCTTGGTGGGTTTTGGGTGAAATCCGAAATTATGTATGCATGTGATGAAATGGTGTTAGATTATTGATAATCTAGCTAAACTAAAGTTAAAGAATGATGATTAACATCCTAGAACCCTTTGATTTTGATTATGAGAAGTTAGGGTTCATATGGTGGAAATTGGGGGTGTTTGGATCATGATGCTAAAATGATGAATTAATGAAGATTAAGTGTTTTTAAGATGTTAGACACTTGAACAAACACCAAATTAACTTAATAATAATTTTTGAAAGAAAAATTAGTGTTAAGATTAAGATAATGAAACTCAAGTGGGTGAGTTTGTGGTGAAAGAGGGTGTTTGGTTATGAGGATAACCCAAACGGGTCAATTTGGGTTGGAAATGGGGAAATTGAGTTGTGGACTCAATTGTAATAGAATTTTGATGTATGTTAGATTACTAAACTAGGCGAATGTGTTTAGGTAATCAAATTGTGGGTCTAGAAGGCGGAGCGGGATCTTCTAACCCGAAAGGTAAGTGCCTATGCACTTACTTAGTATTGATGATAAATGGGGAATTTAGTGGTTTATGTGTTATGTGTTTGTGTGCATACTTTGTGATATGATCAATTATGAACGATTTAGTATGTACAATGAACGAGTGTAGTTATAGTGTTAATCTATAATGGAAATGGATCATGTGTTGATCATAAATGAAACGGAGTTATGGCCTTGTGCCATAATGGAAATGGATCATGTGTTGATCATAAATGAAACGGAGTTATGGCCTTGTGCCATAATGGAAATGGATCATGTGTTGATCATAAATGAAACGGAGTTATGTCCTTGTGCCATAATGGAAATGGATCATGTGTTGATCATAAATGAAACGGAGTTATGGCCTTGTGCCATAATGGAAATGGATCATGGGTTGATCATAAATGAACGGGGTTATGGCCTTTGTGCCATAATGGAAATGGGTTGATCAATCATGTGTTGATCATAATTGAAACTTGTAGTAAAGGTGCAAGTAATATGTAGCCTAAATGACAATTTGGGTGGAAACGGGTCAAATGGGTGAATGGGTGTAAACAAGTAGTATTTACTTGATTGATATGTTTATGATGGACTATGTGCTATAATGGAAATGGAAATATGTTAATTAAGAATGGTAAATGAAAAGAATGATACTTGTAGGTGAAATACAAGTAAAAGGTGGCCTAATTGCAAAATGGTTGTAAACGGGTCAAATTGGGTGAATGGGTGTAAACAAGTTGTTCTGCTTGTTGTTACGTTTAAGATCATTTTTAATGATAATATTAATGTGGTGTTGTGAAAGGAATGAAACTTGTAGGTGAAATGCAAGTGATACGCAACCAAATGACAATTTGGTTGGAAACGGGTCAAGTGGGTGAATGTGTGAAACAAGTAGATTTTTTTTACTTGTTTGTCATGTTTATCTCATTACTAATGGTGATATGTTTTTATGGTTGTAGGAAAGGCTCCGAAGTAGTCCAAGTCAAGTCCAAGGCGTGAATGGTTCTCGTATGCATATTTTTGGTATTATAGGGATTTTGGGGAAAACCCTCGTAGATGGATTAAATTTGATATACAAATGGTGTTTTAGTGTATTTACATGTTGTTGATGTGTCTTTGGTCAAAACCCAAGTATTGGGAATTTTTGGATGTCTTGTAGTAGTGAAAAAGTTGGAAATTTGGCTAAGTATGAATTTTGCAGGAAACTGAAACTCTCTGGAAATCTGATTCCTCGCGGTACGCGAAGAACCGGGATAGGTTCTCTCGCGGTACGCGAGGGACAAGGGTTCCGGAGATGCTTCGAGGGGTCTCCTCGCGGTACGCGAGAGCTTGCAGGGAAATCTCTCGCGGTACGCGAGAGACCTGGGTTCCGGGCGTGTTTTTGGGACTCCCTCGCGGTACGCGAGGGAGGTGGTCAAAATGCCTCGCGGTACGCGAGGGTCAAAAAAAAAAAAAAAAAAAAAAAAAAAAAAAAAAATTATCTTGGGATTTAGTCTTCCGCGCGTTAAACTTTTGTTATTAAAAGTGGTGTGTTACAACTTGGTATCAGAGCAATGGTTTGAGGGATTTGGTGTGGTGGCACCAAACTCAAACCGGATGCTCTTGATATGGGGGAAAATGATACGAGAATCCATGAAGGACTTGACTAAGACTCGGAGCTTGCGGAAATGAAAGGTTAGTAATGATTTGATAAAATGATAATATATATATATGGTGTATGTATATATGTATGATGAATGTTGTTAAGGTGTTATGTGTGCCGAAACTTGTTTTGTGACTTGTTATATGGAGATGGTAATTACAATTGGGCATGGCGTACTATTAAACATGTCTGGCCAATATGTTTAATAAGACGAAATGTGCAAGAGACTTTATGATAACCATATAACAATGAACATTTGCAAGGATTAGGTGAAGGTGGTTATATGTGTGTGTATGTATGTATGTATGTATATGGATGATTAGATGGGGGTAATACATATACACATAGATAAGATATAGTGCCTTAACGAGTGGGTAGATTAAAGACCTATAAGTAGGTAGAACATCTACAACTTAGTTAAAAAATTTGTCGGGGAGACTAAGGGGCACTTGTGTAAGTAAAAGAAATGGTGGATGAAAGTCATCTTAAGGACTCAAGTATGTTAAAGCCTAGTAGTGTATCACCTCGTGGGTGGTGAGGAACATGGAATAGGTTGGGAGAAAAAGAATGCATCAATCTAGCGGAGAATGGCTAGAGCTTTCTATCATGTTGTATCAATCTTCCTTCAAGGAAGATAGGGCTCTTTGAGGTGATCCTTGAGAGGAACAGAATGAAGCCTTGAGAGCGGAAAGTATATCGTTTGGCGAACCGAAGTGGAAGGAAAACCTTGTTTTCACAAGGGGATTCGTGGTGTGCAAACCAAAAGAGTTGAAAGGTGAGAGAATTAATCTTTGATTAATTAGCAGTTGATCACTATAATGGTATTGGCTTTGAAGCAATCCATGGTGATTGAAAGAAGGTGCATCACTCGCGATGAGTTGACTTCAGGTCGTGGCGGAAATTTGGTAGATTTTGATCCGATGATTGTAGAAGAGGTGATGGGTTACTTAGTAACCATATCATAGTCAAGTATGATAAAGGGGTGACGTGTTAATCTGTTCTCATTAGAGACAGTGAAACACGAGGCATACGAATTGGTGTGTATACATGGCTTGTGCCATTGACATCAACCGGGGATATAAAGGGATACTTAGTATTCCAGTTGAGAAAAGGGGATTTGATAAGGGTCATTGCACCCATGTGATTGTTCTATAGTACATAAACTTTTCGGTGGAAAAGGAAAATGGAAGAGTGCGTTTTGGCACTGACAGTCGGTGATAGGATAAAAACTGACTAAAGGTCTCACGGTTTGTGGACTTTATGGTCAAGGGGTAAATGATAAAATGTACATAGGTGGAATGTGTACATAAATGGTGGATGAAGTCTTAGAACTTCATAAATGATGTTGGAAGTCTTTTGGACTTCACAAACGGTGTTTGAAAGCGAAGTCTTCGAACTTCAAAAGGTGGATTCGGTGATTTAGATCCTTAAATCTCAAAGGATGACTTACGTTTAAGTCAATGGAAATTCTTAGGATGTTTGGGTCGCAGATAGGAATCTTCCTCCCAGTGTTGTAAAAGAGGATTCAAGTAAGGAAGTTATCGTATCCTTACTTGAGGAGGTTGCATGCTTTATCGATTAAGAATTGATGAGCTGAAGACTCGAGCTTCAAGGGGTATTATGTTTGGGTGTTGGGATCCTCGAATCCCAAGAGGTATGAACTTGAGACCTTGAGTCTCAATGGGTGGATTGGTGAGATAGCTTTGAAATTCAAGTGGAAACTTGACGTCATAAAAGTTTTCCTTTGAAATGTGGTGTTTCGGGTTTGAGATCATAGGAGGATAGGTTCACGTATCGTTGGGTTGTCCAACATGGGGACTTTATTGGTGGATAGATTAATGTTTGGGAACTTCTCAGATGAAACGAGTGGGCTCCATAATACATTATGCGTGACCAAACACGAAATCGTTAGGAGGTTGGAACTGTTGTTATTTCATTATGGTGAAGATAAGATAAATGATAAACGTTTCGCCTAATTGAAACAGAGACCATCTTAGATAGTGGGCGATCTAATTGGTGCAAAAAGTAGACAAAATGCGTTTTCGTCGCCGAAGGAACCATTAAAGACGGAGTTAACACTTGGTGGGGATTTGAAGATGGAACGGGTGGTTCTTATGTTGACAAGCTTTGGGAAAATAATTCGGGGTTAAAGACATGCTTTGATAGGATTTGGATTCCTAGGTTGTCAAGTGTTTTGACAACTATTTTAGATGAGGCGCATAAATCCAAATATTCTATCCATCCGGGGGCCACAAAGATATTTTATGATTTAAGGTATCATTTTTGGTGGCCGGGTACGAGGCGTGAAGTTGTTAAGTATGTTGAAGGGTGTCTCACATGCTTAAGAGTAATGGCGGAACACCAAAAGCCGTATGGAAAGCTTCAACCGCTTGAAATACCGCTTTGGAAATGGGAGAATATAGCTATGGATTTGATCACTAAACTACCAAAGACCCGAAAGGGGTTATGATGCGATATGGGTAGTAGTGGATCGGTTGACGAATAGTGCATAATTCCTTCCTATAAAGGAAACGTACTCATCGAATAGATTGACAGAGTTATATGTACAAGAGATTGTGTCACGCCATGGGGTGCCGGTGTCGATTATATCGGACCGGGATACGAGATTCACTTCTCGTTTTTGGAAGAAATTCCATGAGGACATGGGAACGAGGTTGAACCTTAGCACCGCCTATCATCCACTAATGGATGGGCAAAGCGAGCGAACGATTCAAACGCTCGAGGATTATGATGCGAGCGTGTGCTCTGGATTTTTGGGGAAAGTTGGGACGATCATTTACCGTTGGCAGGAATTTTCTTATAACAATAGCTACCGTTCTAGTTTTGGTATGCCGCCTTTCGAGGCGTTGTATGGGAGAAAGTGTCGAACACTCGTGTGTTGGGGTGAAATTGGTCAACGGGAACTTGGTAATGTCGAGGCGGTCAAGGAAACTAATGATAGTATTGACCAAATTAGAGCACGCTTGAAAGCGGCTCAAGATCGCCAAAAGTCCTATGCGGATAATAGGAAGCGAGCGATTGAGTTTCAAGTGGGGGACTTTGTGCTTCTGAAAGTCTCTCCTTGGAAAGGGGTGATACGGTTTAGGAAACGGGGGAAGTTAAATCCACGTTTCATCGGACCGTTTAAAGTGATAGCAAAAGTGGGTGCGGTAGCTTATCGTTTGGAACTACCGGAGGGACTAAGTAGACTTCATAACACATTTCATGTGTCTCATTTGCGAAAGTGTTTGGCGGATGAATCTACTTTTGTTCCATTGGATGATATTGAGTTGGACGAAAAGTTGAATTATGTGGAAGAACCGGTGGCAATCTTGGATAGAAAAGTGAAGCGTTTACGCAATAAAGAGATTAGCCAAATTTTGGTGAGGTGGAAACATAGAAGGGGAGCGGAAATGACTTGGGAAACCGAGGAGGAAATGCTCAAATATTATCCGAACCTTTTTATGTGAAGTCGGGTTTCGGGGACGAAACCCAAATAAGGGGAGGAGATTTGTAACGAACCAAAACCCGGGTCTCGTTATAAATAAATAAATATTTCTAATTAATATTATGGTGAAAATAATATTTTAGAAATAAGTTGAAACAAGTGGGTTTCAAGTTTGTAATGGGGCTATGTTAGTTTTGACTAACTTTAGAATGAAATGGGTGAAGTGGAAAGTTGAGGGACTAAAGTTGTAATATGGCAAAATCTGCCATTTGACTAGTTAAAGTCAAAATTAACTCATTTTTGAGGTGTTAGTCGTTCAAGAGAAGAGGAGAAGAAGAGAATTTCGTTTTGGAGCTAAATCGCGGAATTGAGGCTTGTTTTGTGAAGGTTTTGGCTCACACAACAACTTCATAACATCAAGTAAGTGATTCTCTTCCTCTTGATTTCACCATGAATGTGTTCTTGGTGGGTTTTGGGTGAAATCCGAAATTATGTATGCATGTGATGAAATGGTGTTAGATTATTGATAATCTAGCTAAACTAAAGTTAAAGAATGATGATTAACATCCTAGAACCCTTTGATTTTGATTATGAGAAGTTAGGGTTCATATGGTGGAAATTGGGGGTGTTTGGATCATGATGCTAAAATGATGAATTAATGAAGATTAAGTGTTTTTAAGATGTTAGACACTTGAACAAACACCAAATTAACTTAATAATAATTTTTGAAAGAAAAATTAGTGTTAAGATTAAGATAATGAAACTCAAGTGGGTGAGTTTGTGGTGAAAGAGGGTGTTTGGTTATGAGGATAACCCAAACGGGTCAATTTGGGTTGGAAATGGGGAAATTGAGTTGTGGACTCAATTGTAATAGAATTTTGATGTATGTTAGATTACTAAACTAGGCGAATGTGTTTAGGTAATCAAATTGTGGGTCTAGAAGGCGGAGCGGGATCTTCTAACCCGAAAGGTAAGTGCCTATGCACTTACTTAGTATTGATGATAAATGGGGAATTTAGTGGTTTATGTGTTATGTGTTTGTGTGCATACTTTGTGATATGATCAATTATGAACGATTTAGTATGTACAATGAACGAGTGTAGTTATAGTGTTAATCTATAATGGAAATGGATCATGTGTTGATCATAAATGAAACGGAGTTATGGCCTTGTGCCATAATGGAAATGGATCATGTGTTGATCATAAATGAAACGGAGTTATGGCCTTGTGCCATAATGGAAATGGATCATGTGTTGATCATAAATGAAACGGAGTTATGTCCTTGTGCCATAATGGAAATGGATCATGTGTTGATCATAAATGAAACGGAGTTATGGCCTTGTGCCATAATGGAAATGGATCATGGGTTGATCATAAATGAACGGGGTTATGGCCTTTGTGCCATAATGGAAATGGGTTGATCAATCATGTGTTGATCATAATTGAAACTTGTAGTAAAGGTGCAAGTAATATGTAGCCTAAATGACAATTTGGGTGGAAACGGGTCAAATGGGTGAATGGGTGTAAACAAGTAGTATTTACTTGATTGATATGTTTATGATGGACTATGTGCTATAATGGAAATGGAAATATGTTAATTAAGAATGGTAAATGAAAAGAATGATACTTGTAGGTGAAATACAAGTAAAAGGTGGCCTAATTGCAAAATGGTTGTAAACGGGTCAAATTGGGTGAATGGGTGTAAACAAGTTGTTCTGCTTGTTGTTACGTTTAAGATCATTTTTAATGATAATATTAATGTGGTGTTGTGAAAGGAATGAAACTTGTAGGTGAAATGCAAGTGATACGCAACCAAATGACAATTTGGTTGGAAACGGGTCAAGTGGGTGAATGTGTGAAACAAGTAGATTTTTTTTACTTGTTTGTCATGTTTATCTCATTACTAATGGTGATATGTTTTTATGGTTGTAGGAAAGGCTCCGAAGTAGTCCAAGTCAAGTCCAAGGCGTGAATGGTTCTCGTATGCATATTTTTGGTATTATAGGGATTTTGGGGAAAACCCTCGTAGATGGATTAAATTTGATATACAAATGGTGTTTTAGTGTATTTACATGTTGTTGATGTGTCTTTGGTCAAAACCCAAGTATTGGGAATTTTTGGATGTCTTGTAGTAGTGAAAAAGTTGGAAATTTGGCTAAGTATGAATTTTGCAGGAAACTGAAACTCTCTGGAAATCTGATTCCTCGCGGTACGCGAAGAACCGGGATAGGTTCTCTCGCGGTACGCGAGGGACAAGGGTTCCGGAGATGCTTCGAGGGGTCTCCTCGCGGTACGCGAGAGCTTGCAGGGAAATCTCTCGCGGTACGCGAGAGACCTGGGTTCCGGGCGTGTTTTTGGGACTCCCTCGCGGTACGCGAGGGAGGTGGTCAAAATGCCTCGCGGTACGCGAGGGTCAAAAAAAAAAAAAAAAAAAAAAAAAAATTATCTTGGGATTTAGTCTTCCGCGCGTTAAACTTTTGTTATTAAAAGTGGTGTGTTACAAGAATATTAACGAATAAACATAAACAAACATAAACACACTTATTTTCTTAACGAACAAAAAAATATGCCCGTTTAATTTTTCGTTTCCGTTCTTTTGTTCGGTTAAAGTTAAAAGAACAAACATGAACATGACTTGTTCGTGTTCGTTCAGTTTGTTTTCAGGCCTAACCAACACCATTTAATCTAAGTATAAACAACTTACTTTAGTAGTAATTATCATCACTATTAATTACTTGTGTTTTGTATTATCAATTCTAAGATCCATGATCCCAACATGATGTTTGTCACGTTATAATTTCCTAGATTTTTGGGATGTTACACCGTTCATTTAGAATATTAACGAATAAACATAAACACACTTATTTTCTTAACGAACAAAAAAAATATGCCCGTTTAATTTTTCGTTTCCGTTCTTTTGTTCGGTTAAAGTTAAAAGAACAAACATGAACATGACTTGTTCGTGTTCGTTCAGTTTGTTTTCAGGCCTAACCAACACCATTTAATCTAAGTATAAACAACTTACTTTAGTAGTAATTATCATCACTATTAATTACTTGTGTTTTGTATTATCAATTCTAAGATCCATGATCCCAACATGATGTTTGTTTTCAAAGCCATTACTCAACGGGTATAAAAGAAATAGTACAAGAAATATATTTACGAATCATAACAGGTAAATTTTAACAAACAATAATACTCGATAAATAATGGTAGTTAAATAGTAGAGGCAAAGCCTTTTAAACACTTAAAATACCTCAAGGTCATGGGTTCAAGTCTCACTAAATAATGAAATTTTCCGTTCAAAAAATAAATAAATAAATAAAATAAAAAATAATGAGTAAGCTATTACCCAACGGGTGTAAAAGACAATTTTACACTGGAGTACAAACTAAGATTATCAATACCCATCCTAAACTGATGTAATTCCTTAAACCTTAAAAGGCAAAATGGAAACCATTGATGCTCTTGGTACAACATTGTCATGTCTTTATCAATTTTGTCTTCTTCTAAAACTTTACCACTTGGACCTACAACTTTAGTCAGCTTCCTTTTATTCCCTTTTCTAACCAGTTTTAATTATTACACTTGAACTTTTAAAAATGTTATCATACAGCCCTTGAAGTTTAAAAAAGTTACTTTTTATATGTATTTTTTTACTCTTTTTCTTGAATTCTTTCTTTTTCTTTTTTTCTGTTTTTTACTTTTATTTTTTTTTCTTTTTATCGACGTTTCCATTGTTTTGACGTGCATTTTTTCGCGGGGTGAGTACTAATATACCGTTTTGTTTTGTTTATTTTTATCTACGTATTGAACCCGCTATTAAAAAATATTAATTTCTTCCACGGTTAAACACGCCGTAACACGCGTGGACACAATTCTAGTTGTCTCTATTCATTAACGTTAATAAGAAATATAGTTTTGTAGAATATTTTTCAGTCAAAACAATAGAAAAAGAAAACGGCGGTTAACAGGGTCAAGTCAGTGAGCAAACAAGAAGGCCGCCATGTGCAGTCCACGTGAAGATTCTAAAATGGTGGAAAATATTATCTTTTTCCAGAAATAGAAATACGTCTACAAAGTCAAAACTCAATTCATTCCCAGGATTTGGCACAATAAAGAATCATCACACGTACGTCATACACACCACAAATTTATTAATTTAATACGTGCCCTATAAGACACGATTTATTATGTGTATTTTATAATTATTTATTTTATTATTAAATAATTAAATATTTTATTTATTTGTTTATTAATATATGGCTAGTAATTAGTTGATGGGTCTAATTACTCTTAATGGGTCATTAATAGGTTTTCCTTTGAGTGTACATATAAATAGAGAGATTATTAGAGGTAATTGACTAATGATTATTCAATTATTATCACCACTAAACTCGTCTTTCTCTCTCAATAACTGTGAGCTTACTATCTCATCTAATACCATCCTAACCGTACACCCTAAACGGGAACCCGATCCAGATCAGAGATCATGAAGTCTTCCCTCTCTGCTGTTAGCTTATCAGGTATGATTTATTATTATTTGTTTTCCATTATCATGTTTCAAGAACTGATCAACATGTGGTATTAGAGAAGATGTTGATAAATTAGTTCTTTTTTCTTTTCTTAAACTGGAATTAAAATCGGAAAACAAAGTCTTGATTAAAACCGTTTGGAAAATCGTTTTATTAAGTTTCACGGTTTTCTGTTTATGTTAATATTTCACGGTTTTTTTGATCTCCTAAAATCGAGATCTATAAAGTTTTTCGAAATCTGTTAAAGAATTATGTTTCAAGATTTCGATTCCAGGTTTTTATCTGATATTATTGAAGAACAGTTTATCTGATGTTCATAAACTGTTCTTCGTGTTCATCATTAGTTTCGATGAAAATCCCCTTATTTTGGGATGGATTAGGATGTTGATTGTGTTTTTACTAAAATCTTGTAACTTTATCTCCAAGATTTCGAATTAAAATATTATTTTATTATTTTAAATAAAGAAACTTGGATATATACTTAACAACCTTAAAGATTTTTCGAAATCTAAATACAATCATATCCCTTAATTTTCGCACAGCCTTATCGGGGTCATCTTTCACGGTTTCAGACTCTCACGGTTATAATTCACGGGTAAGAATCACGGGTTTTGTTTACGGATCTTAAATTTCACGGGTAACAGTCCACGATTCTAAGTTTACGGTTCATGTTTCACGGTTTACAGTCCACGATTCTAAGTTTACAGTTCATGTTTCACGGTTTACAGTCCACGATTCTGAGTTTACGGTTCATGTTTCACGGTTTACAGTTCACAGTTCACGGGTTTTACATTTCACAGTTTACTTTCTGGAGCGGTGAACCTTATAGAAGCCGTGAACCTTTGATGAACCGTGAACCTTTTGTTGAACCGTGAACCTTAGCTGAACCATGAACCTTTTGTTGAACCGTGGACCTTAGCTGAACAGTGAACCTTTTGCTGAACCGTGAACCCTTATTGAACCGTGAATCCTTACCTGAGCCGTGAACCTTCACCTGAGCCGTGAACCCTTATGGAACCGTGAACCTAGCCTTAAATGTGCCTAAAATTGGGTTTGATATTAATGAATGTTTTAGTTTTAGTTTTGTTAAACCTTAAAATTAAATGTTTTCAAAACTTTTAAAACTTACTTTAATAACACCTAAAGCTTCACTTCTTCCCAAAGGTGATGTGATGCATGTGTAAACTTATTCAAGCTTAATTAAACATTATAACTTAGTGCATGTCATGATATTAAATTAGAAAACATGATTAACTTAAATAACACATAAAGTTTCACTTTTGCCCAAAGATGATATGTCACGCTTGTAAAGTTATTTAAGTCTAATTAAGCACTACTTCGCCTAATATAACTAAATGTTTCTACTTCTGCCCAAAGGTGATGTGTCACATTTAGTTTCCGCGAAGCTAATTATGTGCATACTAAACAAATGTTTCACTTCTGCCCCAAAGGTGATGTGTTACATTCTTACTGCACATACTCATTATCAAATTGTTCCTAATACTAAACAAATGTCTCACTTCTGTCCAAAGGTGATGTGTTACATTGTTTAAATAGAACCTAATTAATCTATTAGTTTGGTGTTATAATAGATTTTATCACATCTTCATAAAATAATTGTTCTTAAGTAGAACCTTTTTTTACTTATTATTTATGTCTACCTTAGATTATTACCCCATAGATCACTCTAAGTTCTTCTTTAGCTATTTGTACCTTACTTTCACTCTAGCTTCTAAGATGAGTTTTGCTTAATTAAGAGTTTCCATAAATATTTGCTCTTATTAAGTCTTGACTATCCCTTAAGACATGACATTCCTGCTGATCTTTCTGATAAAAGTACTACAAAAGAAAAGTAGAGCATAAAAATAGGATAAGTCAAAACAATGTCTCTTATGGTAATCAAGAACTCCTTTCATTATTGCTATCAGGGGAGCTACTTCAGATTCTGCATTTCCTAAGACTAATGTATTCTCTATGGAAATGGAAGAATCAAAATAATTCCTTAGACGCATGCAAACATTCTAATTCTAAATAAAAGTTTAAGTGGCATCTGTGAACACATCATCATATACACTGACATGACCCATAAACTAAGGGCTTATACATGGAAATCAGTGAAGTTTTTCAGTGCGTACATAATATTTTTTTTTCACTAGTACGATTAGTTGCCTTAAAAATCAAATATAACACTCAGAAGTACCAAAGGAAAATGAGTGTATTGATAGCAACATACGTACAAGAAAAAGAAACGCCTAAAACTGGAAAACCGGATGTTATTCACCTCACTACCACTAAACCTAAGAAGAGGATAGTTCTAAGGTCCGAAAACAAAATACAAGTACTACTTCAAGCTCTAAGTCCTCCAAGGAGAAGTCTCACTGCAAAACTATTTCATTATACTAGGCATAAACATTGAGTAAGCCAAGGGACTAGCTGGCTAAAATAAAGTAGTCACTAACTAATGATTTTTTGAGTCCGCTAATATTAATATTTCAATCAACACATGATGAGTTGAATCTAGTTCTATACGTTTCCTTACCAGAATTCAACTAATAATTAAGATGAGAAATTAGTGGTGGATTTAAATGTTAAGGCTACATAGAACCATGAAATAATTGATCATTGTATTAGGCTTTATGATACCTCACATATTCTGAAGAATACTCAGAATTTAGTATCAATAATAAAGCTACACTTTGACAGTTATAAGGTTTGCATGGCCAAAACAAAGTCACCATTAACTTAAACTCTCATATTATTGGTTATCATTATCTGGATAGAAACCTTTATGACATAAAACTAGCTGATACAATAAACTTTCACAACTTTTGTTATCATGAAAATGAAAATTTAACAAAATATAAATGAGACCTCTGCACTTCATCCATTAAGACCAAATTTTATGAGAAATCATGACCAGGTCAATGCAGGATGAATTGTTACCAAATCTAATTCTCAGTGACTTTAAATCATGTGTTAAACGCCCTAAATATCAAATGGCTAAGAGAATAAATGAGGGTCCACCAGAAGTTATCCTAAATGGAATATTCGGACATAATTCATTTTATCATTTAGAAGAATATTTACTTGTATCTAATCTGTTTCCTACGGCCCAAAGCTTTAAAGATATCAATTCATATATACTTAACAGAATTCCTTCTAAATTTGTCTATAAAATTTCTTATTAATTTTTTGACGATAAGAAAATCAAGTCTAAAATATATGAAAGGTTCCCACGTTACGCGCATCATTGAAACTTGTCATGTGTAGTTCCTAGAGACCTTAAAGATCAGTAGGAGAACCAAGTGTCCTAATTATAGCTTACGAAAGTTGCAAGAGGTGGGGGAGTGACAAATTGGTCTTACCTCAAACTACACCTCTTGTACACGACACTGTTCCAACACAACTTGTCTCCTTAGAATCTAATGCTACTACTAACAAAGTCTCATAGAGGCTAATATGTGGGCAAACTTAGATTTCTTACTAAAAACTAAAGTAATCATCAACAAGAGAAACTAACATAAACATCATTAAGTTGTTTCTCTGTTAGAATCTATTGGTCTTCAAATGTTAGATACAATGTTGACCCTAAGCATGCTGAACTACTTATAATTTCTAAGCTAAGTGGGATTAGTAAAAGTCCTTATCATGACTTTCCAGGAGTACAAAAGGCGGGGGGAGAGACTCGTTAAATTTAACTCCGATTACACATCTTGTACACCATACTGCATCAACTTCTACACACTTAGAAACTAATGTTGCTCCTAATATACATGAAAATGAAAGCGCCTAACCAAGAGCTAATCTATAAACTTGAAACTCCTAATAAACCCAATAATCAACTCAGGAGGTCATCTAGGTCTAAAAGGCCTACTAACTTTGATGATTATGTATCCTACTTGACTGAATTTGAAATGGATGCTAGAAAGTTTACCGATCCTACTTCTTCTGATTAAGTCATTAGAATCAATCAATCTTCTAAATGGAATAAAGCTATTATTAGCAAGTCTGACTCCATGAATTAGAATAACATTTGGGGTTTGATTGAATTACCTAAAGGGTGTTCATAACTAAACAAAATCCGAATGGAAACGCACGATTGATTGCTAAAGGTTATATTCAAGAAAGAATAAATTATCAAAGAATCTTCTTACCTGTTTTACAAAGATTTCTTTGAGGATCATTACTGTTCTAGTAGCTTACAATAACTTAAATCTACATTAGATGGACATTAAAACAACTTTCCCTAACATTGACCTACATGTTCATAAAATAACCTAAAAGTTATAAACTGAAGGTTAAGAACACTTATTCTGTAAGTCAATGAAATCCACGTATGGGTTGAATGAAATCATAGTGCAACTCTCTTCATCAACAACTAAGTGAATTTGTATACCTACCTCAAGATGAGTGGGAGCAACTAATGTAAACTTGTCCTTATATAGATAACATTCTTTTGAAAAGTATATGTTACATGAGTCAAAGCATTGATTACTCATATTTTGACATGATGGATCTTGGAGATACTTCTTATGTGATAAGTTTCAAAATACACCGAGATAGATCTAACGGGACATTAGTTTCATCCCATAAGCTTTACACTAAGCGGATCCTTACACATGTAACATTTAAATTGTTCTCCTTTAGAGGCTAATAGGATAAATGAAAACTATTTCCTTATGATTCATTAATTAGAAGCCTTATGAAGGTTAAAGTCTATACTCGCTTAGATATTGCTCACATTGTTGAACACTAGACTAGTCTAGATTATTGTGAAGCATCTAATGAAATATTACAATATTTTTAACAAACGAGAGACTATAATTTAAAGAAGAAGTGAAAAAGGTTGACTACTCTTATTCTGTTTTGTTTTATTCAAAGAAAACAAAATGTCCACTTCGGAGTATATCCTTATGTCAGCAGACATACCTATCTCATGGAGGAGTCATAAGAAACTGTTAACAACAACCTAAGTTTCAATGACATAATATGTTGCTGATCACAACATAATTGTTACTAAATGTTGTTGGAAAATTTATCAGTGGACTCATAATTTAGTAACTCCACTTTAATATCATATTGAAGACTTATTATGATAAGTCAGCTACCCTTACTTCTTGAACAATAACAGTTCGAGCGGAGCTGCATTAAATTCCGATACGAAATTATTGTTCACTTATGAATTATGAACAAGTTGGGGAAACTAAATCTTTGTATCGAATACATTCATGATATGCTAATGGATCCAAATAACTAAAGGTCTACCACCCCTAAATCTTTTGTAAGCGCTTATAATAAAGACGGGTATTACTAATGACCATACATAATTGCATATCGTACTATGAATGATTAATTATTAAAATTCCTCACTTATTTAAATTTGTTTGTCTCTAAATACGTTTATGCATGCCTAAAGACGTATAGACAACTATCTATACAAATCAACGTTAAAGGGCTTATTTATAAATTTGATCCTAAAGTTTACTTAAGTTTTAAATTTGTGCTATAGTATGATTAATTGGTGTCCTGAGTTGAATATTGATTCAATGACTGTATTTCTCTGCTATAGTTACAGTTTATAACTAAAATGAGTATTAAATCTCTGCAGACTTACTAATGCTTTACTAATGCTCATAATAAATGATTATCCAGCCAAGTGAGAGAATGTAAGACACGATTTATTATGTGGCTCTTATAATCACTTATCTTATTATTAAATGATCAAATGTTTTATTTATTTATTTATTAAACTATGGCTAGTAATTAGTTGATGGGCCTAATTACTCTTAATGGGTCATTAATAGGTTTCCCTTTGGGTGTACATATAAATAGAGAGATTATTAGAGTGAATTGACTAATGATTATTCAATTACTATCACCACTAAACTCGTCTCTCTCTCTCTCTCTCTCCATAACCGTGAGCTTACTATCTCACCTAATACCATCCTAACCGTACACCGTAAACGAAACCCGATCCAGATTAGAGATCATGAAGTCTTCCCTCTCTGTGGTTAGCTTATCAAGTATGATTTATTATTATTATTTGTTTTTCATTATCATGTTTCAAGAACTGATTAACATGCCCAACAGTATTTACATTTTTTTGAAACGTAAAGCTAATCGATCGACACCCAAAAAACATGGTGGCTCCACCTTACCAGGAGGAAACCCGTGGTCTCACAACCCTGGCAAGGAGTGAACCACCCGGGAAAACCCCCTGTTAAGATCAAGGATCGAACCCATGACCTGGGCCTCATCCATCATGTCCCTTACTACTGGACCAAAGTGTTCCAACCGTATTTACATGCATGATTTATTTTGTATGACTAAAAAATGAATTAATTCGTATTTATATGGCATCTGCGTGTCCCATGAGCCTAACAACACGCGTCAACTCATCATTATTTTTTTTTTGGAAAGGCGAACATTGAATGTTGTGACGTCGCACCCCCGTCACATGGGAGAGCCTCGTCCAACTCCAGCCAATATGTTGTCTTAACCGGGCCCACTTGGCGTCAGAGTTGGAGAGCATCCAAGGAAAAATCCCACCCAATATGGCCCCTTCCGGGCTTGAGGGAGAGCCGAGGCTCGAACCCTAGATCGGCGTGGGTAAAACCATGGTGCATCAGCCTAAAAACTAGGCCTCATTTGCATGTCTCAAAAATTAATAGTGGTGACAGGGATTGAACCTGGGTCCCTTGGGATTTCAGGTCTCACCTCATCATTATTTAAAAGGTTTTCCTATTATTATTAAAAATAATCTTTAGGAAAAGTAACGGTTTGAGATAATGTTCAATCGTGTTATTAGACAGTTATATTTATACATGTACATGTCATGATATTTTGATCTTTTTACAATTCTTGTACCTATTTCTTTTTACATCCTCTATATATAAAAAAACATATATTAGACATCAAATTTGATCTTTAAACACAAGATCGACTATTTCTTTTATTAATTCTTGACACTTGCAAATTACGTTAACCTATCTATTTAAAATGAATAAACGACCCACACAATTCTAATCCTACTCAAACATGAATTGTAATCCTAAACTAATTCGACCGGCTCGCAAAAAGCTCGATTCCAGCCGAGCTTAAACGAGCTCGAGCCCGAGCTCTAGCCTAAAAATAAGCTTGTTTAATAAACGAGCCCGGACCCGAGCTCGAGCTTCACTTTTTGAGCTGGCTCGCGAACCTAAACAAGCGTATTATTTATATAATTTTTATTTAATATATTAAATATATATTTATATAATACTAATTATTATATATAAAATTCAAATAAAATTGATTAAATAATATATATTGCTTTATATAAAAATAATTATAAATAAATATATATGTATATAAATTAATTAACTAATAAATAATAAACAATCCGAGACCGGTACTCATGAGCCGAGCTCGAGATTTAAAAATAGAGCTCGAAACGAGCAAAGCTCGAGCTCAAGCTCTCTAAAAATTAAACGAGTTGAGCTCGGGTTCGGCTCGTTTACACCCCTACCGAAGGGTGCTAGAATTTAGCCGACGGATACATGTCTGCGTCTCTTATTGGCTTCTGTCGATGTTCCACATGTTTGTTTTTGTTCCACTACTAGAAAAATGTATATTTTCTACAAAAGTTACGACACGTTACCAACAAAAGAAATTTCACACAAGTTAGCGACAAATTTCCGACAAAACAAAAAAGTAGCCATAAGATTTTCTATAATTTTCTGACAAATTTATTAAATAAGTTAACTTATTTATTTAATATAACCGTCGGAATATTGTCGGAAATTACCGACGAAAGGCTTTTGTTGCTAATTCCTTGAAACTTAGCCGGGACTTTGTCGGAAAAAAACATTTTCTACGGGGTTTTTCTATCAAACACTTCTTGAACCTACCAATTTTTTATTAAAAAATATATATTTTACATATACTTATTTTATGCTTTCAGATAAACAGGTATAAATGAATTTTAGTTTTACTTTGCATTGTAAGTTCTAAGCGTATTTTATGCAGCACAACTGGTAAATGTTGAACCTGACATCCTTAGTCCAAACAATAACTACTGAAGCGAATCAATAGTGTATTTTGTAGATTATTTCATGAAACATTTACAAAGACGAGTGACCATATAAGAGAACCATCATCATTATTCAACGAAAAACGATGGTTCATGGAGGACTACCGATTGGTCTGTAAGGTTGTTTCATACGACATGAGGTGAACGGAGGGTGTCGACCGGTTGACGCATGTTTTGGTATCGCTAAATTGGTTGACGAATCATAAAACATATCGAAGAAGGCACGGTGTGACACCGTCTTAGCTACTCCTACACAATCATCAGCGAGCGACATCAGGGAACGAGGGTGGCCAGTAGCTCGCGACTGTCTTACGCTTGGACCAAACGGATGTTGTTGAGATATGAATGAAAACATATACAACGATACGGATATAATGAAAAATTAGAGGTTGAAGGCTTGGGAGCAGACGATTCGTGAGTTATCCATGAAATTCAATCTAGGGTATGATTTTAAATGGTAGAATATATCATCCGATAGGGTTTGATAATTCGTTTAATTGGAAAGTAAATGCATGATAATTAATTTGATTAGAAGGTAAGTCATATTTACGGCAAACAGGTTGTATGCACAGACTGTAAGTGTAAAAGAAAACCCAAATTAGCGGCCAAGATCCCCACTCTCACTGTTCTACAGTGGATCATTTGTCCTAAAACCTTACAAATTAGTAAAATATAAAAAATCCAACAGTATTATTTAACAAATACTTAACCAATTAAATCCATAAACATAAAATACTATTCGATTTCGTTTCCAACACGAACAACGAAAAAAAAATTGTATGAAAAAGTAGATAAAAAATGTTACATTTTTTTTTAATAATATATTTAGTAGCAAGGTATCTTAATTTAAATACTTAAAAATATTTTAAAAAAAGTTTTCAACAAAAACTTGGCATGTGTCATGGTCATAGACTTTTCTTTTATTTATTTCTTTTTTTCATTTATACCCTTTAAAATGAGAAAATTCCGAAAAAACCGTTGCGACGAACTTATTTTTATCTACGTTTCGATTTAAGTTTCGTTCAAAACAGAGTTGCGCGTGTTAGTGTACGCACCTACATACAATGTAGTGATGAATTTTTTTTAACACATTACTAACTATTTCGATGCAACGCGTGAGTTCGCATAAAGGTTTTACTTTTTTTATATAAAGTTTCGAATAAATTTATTTACTTCGTACACAATAACTTTTTTATCTTTAATATTATCAAAGCTCTATTAAATGTTTTATTTTTTATGTTGCATGTATTAACGTGCCGCTACGTGCGAGTTAACACGCCGCAACGTGGGTGCTTTAAAAACTTTGATTTATTTACCGATTTAGTTTTTTTTTTTGTTTCGAAGCCGTTTGGTGTCCTTTTTTTTGCAAGAATTTGATTCATTTAACTGTTTAGTTTTTCTTTCTTTTTTTTTTATAAAATTCTAGCGTTTGTTATTTCACGTGTCATGGCGCGCAACCGCCTCAACGCACGGGGTAAAAATACTAGTTACATTTATAATTCCTTAGGTAATAAATTATATAAAAAATAGTAAAAAATATATTTAAGAATAACCGGTAGTTTTTAACAAACGACAATACTTGATAGATTTTGAACGGCGAACATTGAATGTTGTGACGTCACACCCTCGTCATATGGGAGAGCCTCGTCCAATTCCGGCCAATATGTTGTCTTAATCGGGCCCACTTGGCGTCAGGGTTGAAGAGCATCCAAGGAAACATTTCACCCAATACGGCCCCTTCTGGTCTTGAGGGAGAGCCGGGGCTCGAACCCTGGATCGGCGTGGGTAAAACTCAGCCTTAAAGCTAGGCCTCATTTGCATGCCGCAGAAACTAATGAGGATGACAGGGATCCAACCTGGGTCACAAGAAACACCAAATCTCTCCCTTACCACTCCACCACCAGCTCATTGGCGACAATACTTGATAGATAATGAGTAAACCATTACCCAGCGGGCATAAAAGACAATTTTACCATCGAGCACAGACTAAGAGAAAAAGAAAATGGCGGTTAACAGGGTCAAGTCAGTGAGCAAAAAAGAGGGCAGCCATGTGCGGTCCACGTGAAGATTCTAAAATGGTGGAAAATATGATTTTTTTTCCAGAAATAGAAAAACGTTTACAAAGTCAAAACTCAATTTTTTTTTATTTTTTTTAGAAAAGCAAATATAAACCTCCTATTTATGATCGGAATAAACCCGGCCCAACTCGTCCAGCCTAGACTGAAATTAAGACTCAATCACCAAGATTCAAAATCAAAACCTCTAACGTCCTGAGCTCTAACTCATTACTAAAGTACCATTGAGTACAACGCTAAGTCAAAAACTCAATTTGTTCCCAGGATTTGGCACAGTAAAGAATCATCACAGTACGTCATACACACTACAAATTTATTAATTTAATAACTTTTTTTAGAAAGGCATTAATTTAGGGGGTGTTTGGGATTACTTTTTGAGCTACTTATTAACTTATTAACTTTTTTAAAAAGTTAATAAGTTAAAAGTTTGTTTGGGTTAAATGAAAAGAGAAAAAAAAATGGAAGGAGAAAAGGAGATTTGAAGAAGTAAGAAATTCTTACTTTTCAAAACTACTTATTAACTTCTTGTAAAAGTTAATAAGTAGTTTTCAAAAGGAATCCCAAACATGGCCTTAATAACTGCCCAACAATATTTACATGCATGATTTATTTTGTATGACAAAAAATATGATTTAATTCATATTTATATGGCATCTACGTGTCCCATGAGCCTAACAACACGGCCAATTGGTCATTATTTAAAAGGTTTTCTCATTAAAGTGTTAGAAGCTTCGTATAAAAGCAGTTTATTTAGGATTTTTTAATTTACAACAACGTCTCCTAAAAATTTACATTCTAACCCTATCAAGTTTAGCTAAATTAACATTCTTTTTCTCTTTTTGTCTTTTTTTTTGGAATATTTTATTAGTATAATTAATTTTAAAGTTATTTTGTTTTTTCTATAACTTTTAAAATATGATTTTTATAAAGTTTCGAATATACCGTTGCGACGTGCTTATTTTATTTACGTTTCGATTTAAATTTAATTCGAAACGGAGTTGCGTGTAATAATGTACAAGTCATCAAATCACAAACGTACGAGTCGTCAAAGTTGCTTCAATGTTTCTATTTTTTCATAGTTTTTTTGGTTTTTCACTTACAACTTTTAAAATATGATGTTTTATAAAATTTTGAGTTTGACGTTGCGACATGCCTATTTTTATCTACTTGTCGACGTGAATTTTCGTAACGTCATTCTTAAGTAGACCGGTTGTTTTAAACTTTTTTTTAAACTGTTCAACGCTCATCTCCAAATATACAGATTCGCCCCTCTTTTTTCTTTTCACAGTCTTACGCTTCTACCGCAACGTGGTGTTTCGTTTTTTTTTTAATTTAAAGTTTCGAATTTTATCGCTAATAAACCTAAGAAATTACAAAAAACATTAAGAAATGATGTCAAACGAACTCTGATTGAGCTCATTTCAGCGGCGTTGGAACCGTCTCGTCGAACTCTACCATCTTAGCTTTTAGGGTTAGCTTTTAAGGTTTAGATTTTAGGGTTGAATTTTAGGATTTAGCCTTAGGGTTTAGCTTTTAGGGTTTAGGTTTTTTTTTTTGTGGGGGTGGGGGTTTAGGTTTTTGGGGATGGGTTTAGGTTTAGGTTTTTGGGGGTGGGTTTAGGTTTTTGGAGGGGTGGGGGGTTTAGGTTTTTGAGGGGTGGGGTGGTGGTTTTAGGCTTTTCGGGGTGGGGTTGGAGGGGGGTGTAGGTTTTTAGGGGTGCGGGTGGAGGAAGTTTAGGTTTTTGGGGGCAGGTTAGGGTTTGATGAGACGGTTCTAACGCCGCTGGAATGAACTCAATCGGAGTTCGTTTGACCCATTTCTTAGCGAAAAACAACTTTTTAGTGGAACCTTCCCCTATATGTATGTATGTATATATGTATATATATAGGGGACGGTTCCACTAATAAGTGGTTTTTCGCTAAGAAATCCTAAGAAGTGGGTCAAACGAACTCCGATTAATCTCATTCCAGCGGCGTTGGAACCGTCTAATCGAACCCTAACCCGGACCCAAAAACCTAAACCCCCTCCACCCGCACCCCCAAAAACCTAAACCCCCCTCCAACCCTACCCCGAAAAGCCTAAAACCACCACCCCCACCGCCAAAAAACCAAACACAAGCCCACCCCACCCCACCCTCCCCAAAAAAACCTAAACCCACCCACCTCAAAAAACCTAAACCCCCCAACCCCAAAAAAAAATCTAAACCCTAATGCTAAACCCCTAAAAGTCAAATGTAAGATCTAAACCTTAAACGCTAAACCCTAAAAGCTAAGATGGTAGAATTCGACGAGACGGTTCCAACGCCGCTGAAATTAGCTCAATCGGAGTTCGTTTGATATCGTTTCTTATGCTTTTTGTCATTTCTTAGATTTTTTAACGAAAAACTACTTCTTATTTGATACTCCCCCTATATATATATATCACGTTTGTAATAATATAACTATAACTATAACCATAACCGACACGCCATTAGTTTATAATTGACATGCTACATTACCCATTAACCATACTTCACTTTGTAAGTTTTTTCTAATTTTCCTACTATTACACTGATTGTAATTTTACTTTTAATATATGTTAATTGTTTATTTATAGTTTAATTTATGTTAAATTTTTCTTGTCTTCCATACGTTTCTATTTCATACTTTTAGTGTATTTGCATATTTTTGTCAGGTTTAAACGAGTTTCTACTTGATACTTTAACATGCCATTTAGTTTAGTTTATGTCATGTACTTCCCCAAAAGCTATATAATCTGGATATAAGAAACAAATGGGTGATTTAATCTTTCTCTCATAACTAATTTCTGGTTAACCAAGTTTACTAAAATGGGTGCTTGAAATGAAACTAATTAACCCGCTTTTGCTGTCTACGATAAACTAAATCGGTCGGGTTAATTTGGATTGAGTTCTGAAATATTAAATATTCTTTTCAGTTCTATCAAGTATATATCAATGATCATCTTAAGCCCTTCATTATGATATAAGCTATATAATTAAACATATAGTTCCCACAAGCAAAACTTACGACCTATTCGAAGGGCCTACAAGAATTTTAAGAGGGAATATTCCTCAAACATATATATGATGCAAGTTGTTCAACTAACAAACGGATCTTTCTTTTATATAACTGTAAACCACCTCGATCTGAACAATATGTATACATAGATAACAATGTTTATATAACTGTAAACCACCTCGATCTGAACAATATGTATACATAGATAACAATGTGCCTTTTGGACTTCTCCAGGGTACATAGCATACCCTTTCAACATCCCTAGAAATTTCTCGTCTTGGACGTTAGATACAAGATGCAAACAAAAGCAGATGTGTGTAGGCTCACGATTCACGATGACGTGGAATGTGAATTATCTGGATTTTATATTCCCGTCGTGTGTTTCCCACTAGTCGATTAAAATGACCATTTTCGTATATAAATCAAAGGGAAAATCATAAAAATAGACATGTTAGACCACAATTTTTGCTCTAATGGGCATTGACTTTTACATTCGTTCAAATAGACATCCTGAAACAACCGATCAAAGGAGGACAAATAAGCATGGACGGCTACTTTATAGCTCACACACTCATAATTCACCACCTTCACAGCCTACACACTCATAATCCGACACCTTCATAGCCCACACTCTATAAATCTGGCACCTTCACAGCCAACTAAAAAGTCAATGCCAATCCGGGTCCTTCACAGCCTACACTCCATAAATTCAGCACCTTCACATCCCACACATCCATAATTTGGCATCTTCATAGCCTAGGCACCGATAATCCGGCACTTCTACAGCCCATTTAAAAGTCAATGCCTATTTTGTTAATTTTTTTAATCAGCTTGTCTATTCTCATGATTTTCCCTAAATCAAAGAGAAGGCCAAAGAAACGTATAAATGTGGTACACAAATGCAGATTTGGTTGGTTCTAAAGAACCATTGGTATGCTCTCAATCTTCACAGCAGATGGGATTAACAATTGGTTGTATCTCTCAACTGCAAAAGAATATTGCTCTTTCGATCCTTCGATTATAGTAAAGAGATGATCATGTTGAAGAACATTCTTAAGGAATTAATCAGACAAGAAACAGAAGCAATGTTCTTTATTGTAACAATCAAAGGTAAGACAACATAATAAATGGTGGGTAGCTTATATAATTACTTCACCTTGAGGTTCATCTAATGGTTGCATTGGCTCTATCTCTGAGCATCCTCTCCTCCACACCTTATACCAAAAGACCCATTGGAGTGTACAAGTAGGCAAGTTAAGTATATTGGTTGAAAAACATACTCGAAACAACCCGCCGCAGAACATGCAAGCAACAAAAAGTAAACCGGTTATTCTATATAAACCGACAAGATGATTTTTTATTGTGAGCAACCTCAACTTGTGCAGCATTATAAGCTGAAATTGTGACCAGTAGTTATGGATTAGAGTATGTATAAAATGATTGCAATATTGTTGCCCTTTCCAAATCTATAGGGTCAGCGTACCCTTTCAACATGTAAAACATTTCATATACTATGACTAGATACATATAGAAATAAAAT
Organism: Smallanthus sonchifolius; assembly: GCA_023525975.1. Taxonomy (NCBI): domain Eukaryota; kingdom Viridiplantae; phylum Streptophyta; class Magnoliopsida; order Asterales; family Asteraceae; genus Smallanthus; species Smallanthus sonchifolius. Next base: position 77,531,863 of record CM042033.1, read on the forward strand.
ATTTTGCTTTTTTAATGCACTTTTCCATAAAAAACATATAGAAATATCAAAGTTGATGATTCTGTGATGAAATAGTTTGATTGAGGTGTCTTGAGCAAAAAGCAAAATCAGATGACGAGTCTAAATGTGCCTTGAGACGAAAGGCAACTAGGGCCCACACTGGAATATGAGTTCACTCTTTAATAGTCTCATCATTGGCCCCTATTTCCGGGCAATAAGCGAGATCGGATTCAAATTTAATAGAGCAAAATATTGGGATGAGACAGGATCAAACAAGGATCATAATAAAAAAAACGAGAACACACTATTGCTTTCATATATATTCTATGAACACTCTCAAGATCTATATGTTTAGAAAGTATGCACCACCTTAAATTTTAAACCAGAGATTTATGTTATATACATTGTTTTCCTCATTTCCGGCAAGTCTAGATAAGCTCTATACTAATTGTCTATAAATCTAGATTTCTATTATAATCTTTTTAAATTCTTTGAGGTGTTTGTGGGCTTTTCACGATTTTTGATCCATAAGATCTTTTTGGTTTTAGCTTCAAAATCTTGTTAAGCATTTGTGATATCACATCTCTCAAACGTGCTACGTTAACTCATAACCAAAATCTTGTAGGCACCCACGTCTCCACCACATGCAGTTTCTTTACTATTTTCCCCTGTTTTTATTATTGCTTGTAATTCCATGCTTTGTTTATTTGTACTTTAGCTTTCTTAGGTAGTAAGCAGTTTTTTTAATTAGCTAAAAGTTAGGGATGTGGGGTGAGACTAGTTTTCCTATATGTACCGAATCAAGTTTATTGAATAGGGGTAAGCAGTTACTGTTTCCATTGCTAGCACAAAGTTGGCCTCTTTGTGTGGTTATCAAAATCTGTTTCATTCTATGTATTCTAAAAGCAAGTTCTTCTTAAAGAACATTCGTTGCTACAATTCAATGTTTTCTTTTACTTCAATGGGTGGGAAGATAGATTCGTCCATTAATAGAGGTAACCCTCCTTTCATCTTCCGACTCAGTGGGCAAAACTATCATACTATGGGAAGTCTTCTGCCTCAAGATGGATCCAAACCCAAATTCTCTCAACTTTATATTTATGACACTGATAATGAAGTCTCAAATAGACAGTCATTATTTAGGTATGTCTCTACAATTGCAGTTTAATTATCATTCATTTTATTCTGTTATATACATTTTTTTAATTTTTTAATACCATTTGAAATTGTTAACATTCTTATCAGTGAATCAAAAAATGCATCTACATCAACTACTCAAGTGCAAGATATTCAAATTATACAAGAACTAAAGCTGATGTTAGACTCTGATAATGAGTTAGTTAAAGTTTATAGGATGGTAAGAGACTGTTTTGATAAAGATCCTCATGTCGACCTAAAGCTACGCCTAATTGGGAAAAGGCAACAAGATGGTAGGACATACAACTTACCAAGTGCTTCTGAAGTTGCTGCTCTCATTGTCGGTGACATTGGGGACTGCATTGAAAATCGAGATATTATTGTCGAGACTTAAACAGGAAATCTAAAACGCATAAGTGAATTGCATCCCTCATATCCACTACTTTTTCTGTACGGTGATGACGGTTACAGGGTTGACATCAGTCATAGAAATGTTGGTACTTTACAGAGAAGCAAGAGAAAAAACTGTACAATGAGAGAGTTTTTTTCCTACCGAGTTCAGGATAAGGTCAATAATTTCTCATTGATTCTAAATTCTAGGAGGCTTTTCCAACAATTCTTAGTTGACACTTATACTATGATTGAGAGCGAGCGACTTTACAACATACGTAACCAATAGAAGGTTCTTCGGTGTGAATCATACGAGAATCTTCGTAAGCTCAAAAACAATGGAGATGAAGATATATCTAACATTGGACAACATGTAATACTACCTTCATCTTTTACCGGTAGTGCGCGTTATATGATGCAAAATTACTTGGATGCCATGTCTCTTTGTAAGTGGTATGGATATCCAGATTTTTTTTATAACGATAACATGTAACCCAAAGTGGCGCGAGATTAAAAGGTTTCTTAAGGACACCAGCATTTATCCAGAAGACAGACCAAATGTATTGTGTCGATTATTTAAAGTTAAGCTGGATTTAATCATTAAAGACTTAAAAGATCATTTATTATTGGGTATTGTTTCAGCATATATGTTTTTTTTTTCATTAATAATTTAATCTATTTGAATACTAAAATTAATATTATAAAATTTTTAAAAAATATAATAAATATGAGTCATAAAGATTTAATATATTTTATATGATATTTTTATAATATTATTACATGTTAATATAATCGTATTTATATTTTTAATGTAGTTGTCTATACTGTTGAGTTTCAAAAGCATGGCTTGCCGCATGCCATATATGTTTATTCATGCATGTTGATTACAAGCTTCATTCTGTTGACCATATTGATAAGTAGATTTCTGTCGAGATACCTGACAAGAACGAAGATCCTAATTTATATTCACTCGTGAGTGAGTTCATGATGCATGGTCCATGTGGTAATGATAATCCGAAATGTCCATGCATGGTTGATAGAAAATGCTCAAAAAACTTTCCAAAGAAGTTCTCTTCTCATACTTCTACTGATTCAAATGGCTTCCCATTATATAGGAGAAGAGATTCTGGATCGTTTGTTGAAAAGTCTGGCGTTAAATTGGGCAACATAAGCATTATCGCATATAACAAACAACTTTTGAAAAGATATCAGGCACACATTAATGTAAAATGGTGCAATCAGGCAGGATCAATCAAATATTTATTCAAGTATATTAACAAAGGTCTGGATAGAGCTATTGTTGCCGTTGTAGAAACTGATAAAGAAGATTATCAGGATAACGGAAAAGATGAAATAAAAGAATTATGTGATTGTACATATATTTCTGCATGTGAAGCTTCATGGAGGATTTTTGCATATGAGGTTCATTACCATCATCCGTCTGTTATTAGGCTTCCTTTCCATCTTCCAGGCCAACAACAAGTTGTATATGGTGCAGATGATGATATCAACAATGTCCTCAACAAACCAACTGTTGCTTCTTCCATGTTCTTATCTTGGATGAAGTGTAATGAATCCGATTATGTAGCACGGAAACTTAGTTATGTTGAATTCCATACTAAGTTTGTATGGAAACTTGACCAACGATGTTGAGCACGACGAAAACAAGGCTTTTCAATAGGTAGAATTCACTCCGTATCTCCGTCGCTTGGTGAAGCCTATTTTTTACGAATTCTTCTAAACAAAGTCAAGGGGCCAACATCATTTGAAGATATTAAAATAGCGAATGGACAAAGATTTCCTACATTTAGAGATGCATGTTATGCGCTTGGTCTCTTAGATGATGACACAGAATATGTCAAGGCCATTAAAGAAGCAAGTCATTCAGGTTCCGGGTATTATCTTCGTACTTTATTTGCAACAATGTTGTTGTCTAATACTTTGTCAAGACCTGCTTTTGTATGGAATAATACATGGGAATACTTAGCGGGTGGCATTCTTTACAAACAACAAAGAATACTGAAGCTTCCAGGTATAATACTTTAATACAAAATTCCATAGATGTTGACTTTACACAAAATTAACGTTTACGTTATTTTTTTATATCATAAACATTGTTAATACGTAGCAAATGTCTTTTTGCTATCAAATATATTTATAGTTTTTTTTTTTTTGACATTTTACAAACTTATCACTTATTAATGATCAGATAAAAAACTTGACATTGTTTGAAATTGAGAAATATTTACTTTGCAATAACTCAAGCCTACGAACATTTACAAGTATGCCTTACCCTGATAATGAGTCAATGTCTTCTTCAAACAATCGTTTGATTAGTGAGGAGTTATCGTATGATGTTATGAATGTTGGAAATGAGTTTCAAAATCTATTGCATTCGTTAACATACGAGCAAAGAATTGTTTTTGATGAAATCATTGGGGATGTTGAAGGTAAAAAGGGTGGTGTTTTTTTCGTTTACGGTTATGGAGGAACCGGTAAAACTTTTTTGTGGAGAACTTTGTCTACAACAATAAGATCAAAAGGTAAAATTGTATTAAATGTAGCATCAAGTGGGATTGCATCTTTGCTATTGATCGGAGGAAGGACAGCACACTCGCGATTTCATATTCCATTAAATCTTACAGAAGATTCACTTTGCCACATAAGACCCGACAGTGATGTTGCCAATCTATTGAAGCAAACAATATTGATTATATGGGACGAAGCACCAACGGTTCATAAACATGCGTTCGAAGCTTTGGACAGAACTATGGATGCCATATTCAGTTCAGATAGTTCTTTCAATTCTGAAATGCCATTTGGTGGTAAGGTGATTGTTTTTGGTGGCGATTTTAGACAAATTCTACCGGTTGTTCCAAATGGTAGTCGAGAGGAAATTGTTAATGCATTGTTAAGTTCATCACACATTTGGGTTAAATGCAAACTATCTTAAGACCGTATACACACAAATAATCAAAACTCAGGTCTACATAGGTCTACTCATACAGTCAAATCAACCAAGCTCTAGTATCACATCAAAGATTACATTTAGTATGAACTCACGTTGTTCAAAAGGTAACCACATAATCACACATAATTAACACTACACCACCAATAGCAAGTTATCACACATGCAACTATCATTAACTACGTTTTAAACCATCACATGGTAAGATTCACTGTCAAGGTTAAAATCAAGCAATTGAAAAACCAAGAACAAATATTTCATCACAAAAGTGCCTAACGGCCACTACTCAAAATGCTCTAGTCCTCTCGTGGTAACTACCTCTGCTCTAGTCAATGAACTAGTCAAAGTTATCACCCACTTGTTCCTCATCGTCAGATTCCTCCAGCCATCCGTTTCCCGATCCCGAATCCTGCCTCAGAGGCTGGTGCCTAACTGCAAATGCGTTCCTTCCTCGCCAACCACTTCTCCTGTAGAGGGAGCTACTAAGTCCACTCCTCATAACTGCCCTGGTAGTAATGGGAGCATTAGGCGCCGAAAGCGCCAAGATCACATCATGTGCTGGTAGTTCCTGCTCATCTTCAGCCGCCGGTGCAACCACCGTCAATGGAACAGGTGCTAAGATCCGTCTTCTCCCAAAGATAACCGTACGAACAACAGCCGCACGTCTAGCCCGCCGTTCTGTCAACCTCTTGATGAGAGCTCCCCGCCTAATCCATCTAGTCCGAATCATCATAGTCATCAGTATCTGCACAAGATAGAACGTTGGAGTGATTACTATAGGCGTCAAATTCAGAATATGAGAGTAATCATAGACTGCCAAATCACGGTGATCAAATGCAATTTGGTGGTCCACATTACTGCTCTGATTCTAAACCTTCCCCATCATATTCACACTAACTTTTTATCTTTCACACACCCCGGATGCACATGCATCCCACACAACTCATATAGCACCACACGATAATCTAGCAAGTCATCATCTTTGTCACGATTACACACAAAATTATTAAATCATATCGACACACCAAACTATCTCACATAGTTACAATTAATGCTACTCTGCATTACTCAACTCACATCATAGTCTCATTCAATCACACCACACAACTTCAAGTAGTTATACATAATACTACAACACATAGCACACATCATGATCCCACACGGGACCATAAGTCACTTACTCACACCAATCACTTTACCTAGTGTAACACTACACAAATGGTAAATAATAATTACTGCTCAACTCGGAAGACATACCTCTTGGCTCGTGGTTACTCGTGGTGGCATTCTTTTCACCCTCGTCCCATTTTCAGTTTAAGTTAAGGCATTTTATTTGTTTAAAAACACTAAGTTTCTATTAAACCTCTGATACCAACTTGTAAGGCCCCAAACCGGGCACCCTACGGTTGGATCTCATCACTAGGTAAACTCATTAAAAACATCTAACTTTCATTTACCTAAACATCGGAAGTCTTTCTCGAAATAGTATTATCTTTAAATTCATTAATTTTCATAACATTGCCTGACAATAGTATTATCTCTAAATTCATTAATTTTCATAACATTGCCTGACGAATGCATGTGCACCAACCCGAGTAGTCCGCTCCCAATCCAAGATACCTCATCTAGCAGACTCACCTACAAAACAATCTAACGTACATACAAAGTCACCTACGCTGAGTGAGTTCTAATAGTTTAAATTAACAAAAGCCAACTCGTCATTATTTATCTCCACTCAAGACCCTCTAGTCAATAGAAAATAGTTGTATAGATTTTCATCATATAATTAACTCCCGTTATTTGATAATATCCCAAAGGATTCACCACCCCACACTCTACCTACCATTTTAACTCAGTAAGTCTCTCTAACATAGAACGAACTTACTATTCTGATAACTCACAATTTACCATATATATTAACCCTACACTGGTTAACTCATCCAACCTCTAGACACCGACTTACCACTCCTAACCAGGACTCTCATAAACCAATTGATTCAACAGTTGTACACAATGTACTCAGCCCGACACAACGGTCAATCTAACTCGACACACCTCATTGATTCCATCTATTTATCACATCAATACTATCTCATACACAATTAATATAACTCATCACTTGCATGCAACTTAACACATATATAAGCACACGAATACATACCTCATCACTGCACCCTCATCAGGGTTATCCCCGTCGGGATACTCGTCCTAAGCTCAGCTCCACCCTTGTTACAGGGCCCCGCCGCTAAGCATAGCGACACACTCGTCATCTATGATGACTACCCAGCCACCACACGGTGACTATATCATCTAGCATACGGTGACTGACACATCACACGTACAATGATGACCCCGAATGAATCCATCCTCCACATCACTATTAGCCGTATACACGGACAACAATGCAAGCACACAAAGCAACACATATATACACATGACCTACATGGACATGTACTATGACTCACTACCATTTACGGATCACTTACGTGTGTAATCCAATGCTTACTTAGACGTATCCTCATAACGCCTAGACACATTACCCAACTCTTTCCGAATAGGAAGTTATACGACACACAAACACCATACTGACTTCTAGCCCATACATACTATGGACACCACATAGACTCATGCAAAAACGATACATGTCGTGTCATGAGGACAACGACACAATACACACAGCATCAAGCACATTACGCATGACAGCATACTAGCACCTACTTGACTCGTTAATGAACCACGTACGGGTTCCCATGCTAACTCTCCTTATATAATAATCACAGGTTTAGCTAAATTCCCGACTAACTCATAAGGTGACGCACCCAGATCATGCTAAGGACCCCATAACGACCCTTAGCTTCATTATTACATAACGATATCATAAAACACTTCAAGTTTAAATCGTAACTCGTAATACATTCATATAATAAAACATGTGAGTATGTACGATAGCCCCAAAGCAGTAAAACGTTTAAAAGAGGGGATTAGAAACTCACTGGTTACGAGGCAGTCCAAATCCTTGCTCTACAAGCCGCCCGATCACGCTCGAAGCCCAACCTGACAAACGTATGATCCACAAACAGAATATTTCCTAAACAAATATCAGACGTGCATAAAAAACCCCACACTCCATTTCCATCATTCGTCGAACCCTACTTCACGAACACGCGTATACCCGAGCCGAGTTCTCATGCATACATGCATGCACGCCATGCAGAAACCTTGATCGGGTGTACCCCAGCCCCAATCCTCTCCTTGATCATTTCCGTGAATTGCCACTATCATGAACCACCTCCACCGTACATCACCACCGTGAACCACCTCTCGTGTCCCGGCCACCTTCTTTCTCACGAGAAACCCTAATCGAGCACCATTGTCACAGCCCTCCATACCTTCCATCGTGGTATGCCACCATCCCTGCCGCCACATAGCTGCCGAACACCACCGTAGTACGCCACCACGATAGCCACAACAGTTGTACCGTATTCGCTCGTCACCCCCTCTCTCTATTCTTGTCCCGGAATCCGATCACCACACTAACCGATCACCCCCCCCCTTGACCACTCCCTGTTGTCCATCCCCATCCCGCGCAACCATCTCGCTGCCGACCGCCTAACATGCTCATGCCACTACCACAGCCAACCACCATCATCTTCCTCACCATGTCGCCGTCCGTGGGCAGGAACACCCAAACCCTAATCGGTTGTTATAGCAAAAACGTAAACAATACGCATGAAAAGGATAAACGGAGATTACCTCGGCTATGGACGAAGTTCCCCTCTTGAAACCATCATGGGACCAGCGTTTTCCGGCTCCACCCGGCACTTCTCTCCTCCTCTTTCCCTCTGGTTGCTGTCGCGAACCTACCTAGGACGAATGGCCTAGGGTTTCCCCCCTAACTTCTTTTTAAACCCTTAAGGTTTCCATTCGGGCCCTCGGGTTTCCTTGTTGGGCACTTTCGACCCTAAATCGTCCTTTCCTTTGGCTAATCGGGTCCTCTATTTCTCGTTAGATTATGTTTTACCTGAAAACCTAACTAGCTACCTTGCTTATTAATGATCCGGGTTGTCCATTAACACAATCCATTATCATATAGATTTACAGGATGTTACAAAAGAGTAGAGACAGAATAAAGTTGCTAATATTGGATACAAATGGTAAAGTTACTAATCAAACAACAAATGTTGTGTACAAGAAAATATTTCAAAATTTATGAAATAATATTTAGTTTTGTGAATGTTATTGTAATTTTAATTTTTCTCCCTACAAAATTTTATTTTATTTATGAGATTGTCTTACGCAATTGTAAATCATTTATGTTTCTTTTCATCAACCGTGTAGTACACGGGTACTAACCTAGTATATATATATATATCACGTTTGTAATAATATGACTATAACTATAACTATAACTATAACCATAACCGACGCGCCATTAGTTTATAATTGACATGCTACATTACCCATTACCCATACTTCACTATGGAAGTTTTTCTAATTTTCCTACTATTACACTGATTGTAATTTTACTTTTAATATATGTTAATTGTTTATTTATAGTTTAATTTATGTTAAATTTTTCTTGTCTTCCATACGTTTCTATTTCATACTTTTAGTGTATTTGCATATTTTTGTCAGGTTTAAACGAGTTTCTACTTGATACTTTAACATGCCATTTAGTTTAGTTTGTCATGTACTTACCCAAAGGCTATATAATCTGGATATAAGAAACAAATGGGTGATTTAATCTTTCTCTCATAACTAGCTAATTTATGGTTAACCAAGTTTACTAAAATGGGTGCTTGAAATGAAACTAATTAACCCGCTATTCCTGTCTACGATAAACTAAATCGGTCGGGTTAATTGGATTGAGTTCTGAAATATTAAATATTATTTTCAGTTCTATCAAGTATATATCAATGATCATCTTAAGCCCTTCATTATGATATAAGCTATATAATTAAACATATAGTTTCATATAAGTTTACTTAACTTTACTAGTTCCCACAAGCAAAACTTACGACCTATTCGAAGGGCCTACAAGAATTTTAAGAGGGAATATTCCTCAAACATATATATGATGCAAGTTGTTCAACGAACAAACGGATCTTTCTTTTATATAACTGTAAACCACCTCGATCTGAACAATATGTATACATAGATAACAATGTGCCCTTTGGACTTCTCCAGGGTACATAGCATACCCTTTCAACATCCCTAGAAATTTCTCGTCTTGGACGTTAGATACAAGATGCAAACAAAAGCAGATTTGTGTAGGCTCACGATTCACGACGACGTGGAATGTGAATTATCTGGATTTTATATTCCCGTTGTGTGTTTCCCACTGGTCGGTTAAAATGACCATTTTCGTATATAAATCAAAGGGAAAATCATAAAAATAGACATGTTCCACAATTTTTGCTCTAATGGGCATTGACTTTTACATTTGTGCAAATAGACAACCTGAAACAACCGATCAGAGAAGGACAAATAAGCATAGAGGTTCCTTTATAGCTCACACACTCATAATTCACCACCTTCACAGCCTACACACTCATAATCCGACACCTTCATAGCTCACTCTATAAATCTGGCACCTTCACAACCAACTAAAAAGTCAATGCCAATCCGGCTCCTTCACAGCCTACACTCCATAAATTCAGCACCTTCACATCCCACACATCTACAATTCGGCATCTTCATAGCCCAGGCGCCGATAATCCGGCACTTCCACAACGCATTTAAAAGTCAATGCCGATTTTGTTAATTTTTTTGATCAGCTTGTCTATTCTCATGATTTTCCCTAAATCAAATAGAAGTCCAAAGAAACGTATAAATGTCGTACACAAATGCAGATTTGGTTGGTTCTAAAGAACCATTGGTATGCTTTCAATCTTCACAGCTGATGGGATTAACAATTGGTTGGATCTCTCAACTGCAAAAGAATATTGCTCTATCGATCCTTCGATTATAGTAAAGAGATGATCATGTTGAAGAACATTCTTAAGGAATTAATCAGACAAGAAACAGAAGCAATGTTCTTTATTGTAACAATCAAAGGTAAGACAACATAATAAATGGTGGGTAGCTTATATAATTACTTCACCTTGAGGTTCATCTAATGGTTGCGTTGGCTCTATCTCTGATCATCCTCTCCTCCACACCTTATACCAAAAGACCCATTGGAGTGTACAAGTAGGCAAGTTAAGTATATTGGTTGAAAAACATACTCGAAACAACCCGCCGCAGAACATGCAAGCAACAAAAAGTAAACCGGTTATTCTATATAAACCGACAAGATGATTTTTTATTGTGAGCAACCTCAACTTGTGCAGCATTATAAGCTGAAATTGTGACCAGTAGTTATGGATTAGAGTATGTATAAAATGATTGCAATATTGTTGCCCTTTCCAAATCTATAGGGTCAGCGTACCCTTTCAACATGTAAAACATTTCATATACTATGACTAGATACATATAGAAATAAAATATTTTGCTTTTTTAATGCACTGTTCCATAAAAACATATAGAAATTTCAAAGTTGATGATTCTGTGATGAAATAGTTTGATTGAGGTGTCTTGAGCAAAAAGCAAAATCAGATGACGAGTCTAAATGTGCCTTGAGACGAAAGGCAACTAGGGCCCACACTGGAATATGAGTTCACTCTTTAATAGTCTCATCATTGGCCCCTATTTCCGGGCAATAAGCGAGATCGGATTCAAATTTAATAGAGCAAAATATTGGGATGAGACAGGATCAAACAAGGATCATAATAAAAAAAACGAGAACACACTATTGCTTTCATATATATTCTATGAACACTCTCAAGATCTATATGTTTAGAAAGTATGCACCACCTTAAATTTTAAACAAGAGATTTATGTTATATACATTGTTTTCCTCATTTCCGGCAAGTCTAGATAAGCTCTATACTAATTGTCTATAAATCTAGATTTCTATTATAATCTTTTTAAATTCTTTGAGGTGTTTGTGGGCTTTTCACGATTTTTGATCCATAAGATCTTTTTGGTTTTAGCTTCAAAATCTTGTTAAGCATTTGTGATATCAGATCTCTCAAACGTGCTACGTTAATTCATAACCAGATTCTAGACCCGTTGTTAGGAACAAGCATATCGGGAATTTAGGGCTAAACGTACTAGCCGCTGGGGATTCAAAAGAGTTAGCCGTTGGCTCTCTTAGAATTAGATTTGAGGAAAATGGGTCAGTATCCACGGACCTCAAGCCGGGTCAGAAGGAGACCCATAACCCGGGTTAAAAGAAGCACCAAAAATCACAGGCACCCACGTCTCCACCACATGCAGTTTCTTTACTATTTTCCCATGTTTTTATTATTGCTTTTAATTCCATGCTTTGTTTATTTGTACTTTAGTTTTCTTATGTAGTAAGCAGTTTTTTTTAATTAGCTAGAAGTTAGGACGTGGGGTGAGACTAGTTTTCCTATATGTCCCGAATCAAGTTTAATGAAAAGGTGTTGATTTGTTTGATAAAATTCTACTATGTTTCTCTCGTGAGGAAGCAGTTACTATTTCCATTGCTAGCACAAAGTTGGCCTCTTTGTGTGGTGTTCTTTGGAGCCTATTCAAACTAGGGTGGGGAATCTGTATCCTTATAGTTGTTTAGGTTAGCCCTATCGCGCTCTCGTGTGGTGTTTCTGTATCACATGTGCTCGTTAGCCCTCTATATCCCATCAATTTTGAATTTTCTATTTGTTACCTAACCAGGTTTATATCATATGGTATCAGATCCAAAACACATCTGTTTTGACTCCAATTTTGTTTCCAAAATCGCTAGTCAGTCAATTCTATCATAGCATACGAGAATCGAATTGTTGAGCAGCAACTCCGGGATCTGCAAGATCAATTAAGGGAGCGATACGTCGCTTTACAACACCGACGAGGTGCTGATGAAGATGATGATGACCGGTCACACAAAGGGGACTACAAACCCTATGGGAGCCGACGCATGACAGTAGTGATATCAAAGTAGACATACCTGAGTATGATGGACGTTTGGATACAGACGAGTTCATTGAGTGGTTACGTACGATTGAACGAGTGTTTGCATATAAGCAAACAGCAGAGGAGAAGAAGGTAAAGCTTATTTCCTTAAAGCTAAAGAAGTAGGCCACCACATGGTACGCAAATGTGTGTTCATAACGCGAAAAACTTGGTAAAGACAAGGTCCATTCTTGGAGCAATATGAAGAAACTTTTCAAGTCCAAATTCATGCCTACATACTATCTTCAGGAGAGTTTTTCAAAACTGCACTTGATTAAGTAGGGAATAAGGACTGTTGAGGAGTATTCTCAAGAGTTTGAACACCTTCTTATGAAGTGTGGTGTTAGTGAAGTTGATCCCCAAACCATGGTGCGTTATCTTGGTGGTTTGGACTCAAGAATCGCTTCTATTGTAGAGTTACAACCCTTCTCTACGTTGGTTGCACTCACACTATTGGCCCACAAGTCGGAATCCCAACAGAGACCCAAGACAAGGCTGAGACAACTAAACCAGTGAACAACCCGTCGATCCCAGCCTTTTCACGAACGATGGAGAAACGGGAAGACTCTAGCGTGAAATCGAGGAATGCATGACGTTGTTTCCGTTGTTAGGGACTAGGCCATATTGCCTCTGAATGCCCTAACAAACGGATTATTACTTTGACTAAGTTTGAAGCACCGGTCGGATCACACTATCAAGAAGAACCAAATCAACACCAACAAAGTGAGGAAGTGAAAATTTTCCCTAATGAGTGAGAATGTTTGGTGGCACGACGCACATTAATCAAGAGTTCAACTCATGGTGAAGACCTGCAACGGGAGGCTCTGTTTCGTACCCGTTGTACCATACGGTGGGAGGCTCTGTTTCGTACCCGTTGTACCATATGGTACAAAGTATGCTCGCTAGTTGTTGATGGTAGGAGCTGCACCAATGTTGCATCTCAAACCCTGGTTACTAAGTTGAGCCTTCCTACATATCCTCATCCTTCTCCGTTACAAGACCCCGACCCGGGCATCCTACAGTTGGTTCTCATAACGGGTTATTCTCTTTTAAAATACATATGTTATCAATCAAATTACAGCGGAAGTCTTTCTAAAATCTACAATTATTATTTAACGTCGCTATCGTCATAAGTTTACCTCACGAATGCCTCCACACCAATCCGATTAGCACCGCTCCCAAGCCAAGATACGCCGACCACCAAAGCTCACCTGCACACAATCTAACGTACGCACAAAGTCAGCTACGCTGAGTGAGTTCTAATAGTTTAATTTTAAATAAAATCCATCTCGTTCCAATTAATGTTTATCTCCACTCAGGACCCTCCGGTCCTTGTAAAATAGTTTTATAAATTATCATCATATAGATAACTCATGTTATCTTATGATGTCCCAAATGGTTCACCACCCAACACTCGCCCTACAAATATAGCCCCATAAATCTCACCGACACAATTCAATCTTTCTACATTAGTCACTCGTAATCTACTACGTGTATTAACTCGGAAACCTGATTAACACAATAATTCCCTAGAGACCGACTTACCCAACCTTGACTAAGGCTCAAACAAATCAACTGACACGACAGTTATAAACACCTCATCACAATGTAGACACAACAGTCACTCTAACTCTACTCACCTCATCAATATCATCTACGCATCACATTACTAATATCTCATGCACAATAAATATAGTTCAACACTAGTATACAATTTAACATGATTATATATATATATGCACACGTACACATACCTCGTCACTGCACCCTCATCAGGGCATTCAACACACCCCGAGTTCTTCATTAACCTGTTAAATATTGTCACCATTGGTAACTTCCCGAAGGACTTTGTCCTTCATAACTCCCGTTTGCCGTGTCATAAAGACCGCGATGCAAACACAATGCCGTCGTGCCACAATGACAACGACACAAAGCACATAACATAAATACAAATACATAATATCACACTTCATTTACATGTCTCATTAACTACATCTGCATCTCGCACGTAGCACTAAAATATCGTATCATAAACATATTTATAAGTGTTTAGCTTATATCCCGACTAACCCTTAACACAACCCCTATTAATAACTCTTTCTCTGGCTCACAACTCTCCTTAGACACCCCATAAGCCCTCCGGCTTTCATTATAGTTCGTAGACACTTTGGGTTCAAACCCAAAACCCTTAACACGTTCAATATATTAAACATCTCATAAAAGTATGTACGATAGCCCTAAAACAGTAAAACATTTAAAGTAGGGGATTAGAAACTCACCGGTTATGTTGAGTCTTAGTTCTTGCTCTGCAAGTCGTCCGTCCACACTCATCCCATTCCTAACAAACGCATGATCACACAATCAGAACACGTTCTAAACATACGTTGCATAACGTATAATTACATAAATAAATCCTAATACTCGGTCTTGACTACTCGCCCTTCTGATTTACCTAGCCCTTACCTCCACAGCTCACACATCGGATCGTCCTTGACCTGCTCAAAACCTGTATACCCGAACGGCTTCCCCCCCCACATGCATGCACGTAACCCACATCATGCAAACCTCAGGCTCACAAGCTCTAATCGGGAGTAACCCGACCCCACCCTCTTTCTCTTTCATTACCGTGAACCACCACCACCCTGCATCTCCGCCATGCACCACCCTCGTGCTCCGCCACCTCGAGTCACTATCGCACTCCCATCACCCATTCTAGCCATGAGAAACCCTAGCCGGTTTCCCTTTCTACGTGAAAACACCGTTGCCACCCTTACTCCGTCGTCCGCCGCCGGGAAACCACCACTACTGTCAACTACCGTGACCACCAACACCTTCCCTTGCTGCGATCGACGTCCCCACTATCCCCGAAGTCAGCCCTTCTTCTTCGATTGAGACCCTAGCCGCTCGCCACTGGTCGTCACCACCACATACCCCGTCGTCCACCGCTTCACGTTCTCACAGTGCTCCCATGGCTGTCTCCACGCTCCACTCCCTCCGCTCCTGCTGCGCACCACCATACTCCACCCTTTCGGCCATTACAGCGGTTGCGGAGCACCACCGTGTCCTCCCCTGTGGCTCCTTCTCCTGAACTCGTGACCACCATTACTGCCGGAACTTCCTCCCTGTCTCCTCTATGTCTCACCTGATCACTGTCCCCTCCCCCCATAGTCAGAATCCTAATAACAAGATAGATAACAACGAAACAAGATGTACACACGAGAATTACCGTATCGAAGCTCGGAAACCGTTGTATGCTTGTCCGGTCTCTCCTCGTTGCCGGCTTCCGTTTCCCCCCTTTGCTCCTCCTCTCTACCGTAAGCATTCCTAGGCTGATTATGGCCTAGGGTTTCTTGATAAAGGGTATTTAAATCCACAAGGGTTACATTCTAGATCCGGGTTTCTGTTTCGTGCGTTTTTTATCCCAACCGTTCACTTAGTGGCTATCCGGGTCCTTTAGTTTTCCACAACAGGGTTTTTCGTGAAAAATCTTTACAATCCACGCTAATTAGAAGAGATCAGGTTTACTCAATAACCTGATCCGTTAGTTCTAAAGTTCTGGGATGTTACATCCATATGACATCCATTGGCTCAATCAAGGGAAAGATATTCGAATCACCAATCGAGTTTTACTATCAATTACTATTGGTCAGGAGTAGAAGGATGCCATTTGGTGTGACATACTTCCCATGGATGCCTGCCACGTGCTGCTAGGACGCCCATGGTTATTTGATCGTCATGTAACTCATGACGGATACAAGAACACCTACTCGTTTGTCAAAGACGGGAGAAAGATAACTTTACTTCCCCGGATCTACCGGACTATCCCTGATCATCATGCTTTGTTTTCTACTAATACTTCTCTGCAGGTTGGAATCGGTAACTCAAATAAATGGCACACGGGAGCTGTTCATGATCTCGAACGGATCTCAAAACAGCCAACTATCCAAGACCACAGTACAGCCAACAGGGTACATTCATTAACAGGAACTTTGCCAGCACCTATACTCACGGATCAGAGATTGTTTATTTAAGTTTATGGGCAAACTTTTTCAAAGGAGGAGAGGATGTTAGGAACAAGCATTGCAGGAATTTAGAGCTAAACGAACTAGTCGTTGGGGATTCAAAAGAGTTAGTTGTTGGCTCTCTTAGAATTGGATTTGAGGAAAATGAGTCGGTATCCACGGATCTCAAGCCGGATCAGAAGGAGACCCATAACCCAGGTTAAAAAGAAGCACCAAAAATCCCAGGCACCCACGTCTCCACCACCTGCAGTTGCTTTTAATTCCATGCTTTGTTTATTTGTACTTTAGTTTTCTAGGTAGTAAGCAGTTTTTTTAATTAGCTATAACTTAGGGACGTTGGGTGAGACTAGTTTTCCTATATGTACCGAATCATGTTTAATAAAAAGGGGTTGATTTGTTTGATAAAATTATGCTATGTTTCTCTCGTGAGGAAGCAGTTCCTATTTCCATTACTAGCACAAAGTTGGCCTTTTTGTGTGGTGTTCTTTGGAGCCTATTCAAACTAGGGTGGTGAATCTGTATCCTTAAAGTTGTTTAGGTTAGTCCTACCGCGCTCTCGCGTGGTGTTTCTGTATCACGGGTGCTCGTTAGCCCTCTAATTCCCATCAATTTCGAATTTTCTATCTGTTACCTAACCAGGTTTATATCACCCACTTTTAGGCAAAGCTTCTGTTCTTAAATATGATCCTTATTTTGACTGAATTGCTTAAACTTTGTAGTATTTAGTGTAAAAGATATAACTTTGTACTTACCAACACATGGTCAATGTAAGATACATCCAACTGAAGCGCGATAAACATAGTGGGATACTTCGCGCCAAGTCCGTCTGGCATACACATGAAAATACTATTGCTGATGTTGTGGTAAATGTGATGGTTCCAAAGCTTTTGCTTAGTGAAAGCTGTCGAGTTGACCCGACTTCTACAAACATGCCTAAGCACTAACATAATATTTTTACAATTGTTCATTTAGTTAAACGTATGAACATGAACACATGTCTTAATTCACTTATTTATGTTTGTGAACGTTTGTTTAAGTTCTTTCATTTATGTTCATAAATATTCGTTTAAGTTCTTTATTTATATATTCATTTAATTTATTTTAGCCATTTAGGCCCATTAGTCCATCACCTTATCAATTTTAGTTTTTATGCCCATTGACTTGGTTATGATTATGATGTCACCCTATTCTTTAGCATTTAGTCTTCGGACCCACTATAAATAAAAGTATTAACTTATTATCATTCATAATAACACTTATCATTCATAATAACACTTAGAAGTCATTGCCGATTGAATAATAATACTCAGAGAATAAACTTATGTTCACAATTTTATCCTTTCGATTGGTGTTCATTTATTTATGTTTATTTGTATTCATTTATGTTGGGTTGTGTTCGTTATGTTCATTTGCGTTTATGTTCAGGAAACGTTCCTTTAGGATATTAACGAATAAACATGAACAAACATGAGCGCACTTATTTTCTTAACGAACAAAAAATCTGTCGATTTAATTTTTCGTTTTCATTCGTTTGTTCGGTTAAAGTTAAACGAACGAACATGAACATGGCTCGTTCGTATTCGTTCAGTTCGTTTACCGGCCTAACCAACACCATTTAATCTAAGTATAAACAACTTAGTTTAGTAGTAATTATCATCACTATTAATTACTTGTGTCTTGTATTATCAATTCTAAGATCCATGATCCCAACATAACGTTTGTTTTGGTGAGGTAAGCTATGTAGAAAAGCTTAAGTACAATCTATTGAGAATCTCTCACTTTTGTGACAAGGACTTTGATGTTCTTTCAACAAAAAGGAATTGCAAAATCTTTTTAAATAATGAGACTTTGTTCAATGGAAGTCTCTGGAACTGTTGCATTTTAATTCATTTCTATTAGCCCAGTTGAGTTAATTACACATGTTAAGCCCAATAACAATTGCCTAATTTGAAGCCCACTCTCATTTTTTTTTTCATTTGAATTTCCCAGTTCGCACATAACAAAACTTAAGATATTATCATTTTAAAATTTTAAATATATTCAAATTTTGCGGTCCGGAAAGGTTTTATACAGTCGCTTTTTGGGATAAACCGTTCACTACGGTTTGAAATTTTTTAAACTAACCGACCAAAAGTTAGAAGAAAAAACCGACCACGAAACCAAACCGATGACAGGTTTGGACGGTTTTACAGTTTTAAACCAAACCGTGAACACCCCTAGCTCAAAGCTGAGAAAAGAGGGAATATATATATCTTTCGTAGATGAGAGATGTGAGCCTTACCTGAGGACCTTGTTATAGCATAGGAGTTAGTACACATTAACCTCAAAACCATTAACAAGTTAGCCAAAACGAAAATTGTAAGATGTTTCACAACCTAGGGTTCTCGTTACCAGCAACTCTAACGAATAGATAACACGTCTCTCAAGTAAATACATAATATATTTGGTTAGGGAAATGAAAAATCCTAAGGGCGTTTGGTTCGCGGAATTCGTTAGAATTGGAATTAGATTTGGATTTGAAAGGATTCCTTTGAAAAACATAATGTGTTTGATTAACATATTTGTTAATAAAATTGTAATGTAAAAATACCTAAAAGACAAAATTACTTCTTAAAATGGTGAGAGATTCTGAATTCCACTAAAATAGGGAGAGATTTTGAATTTCATTAGTTGAGCTATTTGGTTGGAATTAATTCTAATTTCAATTCTTTCTCTTAGGGTATGAGATATACCCTCACGGTGAGGGTGCCGTGAGGGCCTTCACGTCGTGAAGATGGTTGGAACACCGCCCCCCTCACGCGTGAAGAGGGGTGAGGGAGAATCCGTGAGCAGGTTCACGCGTGAAAGAGAAGAAAAAGTAGTCGTTGGTGCTTGAACTAGCCGTTGGTGGGTGGGTTTTGACCGTTTAAAAAAAATTCTTTTTAAATATAAACCCAATCAAACTTTTATTTTACAAACTCAATCATACTTCTATTTTACAAACCCTCACACGCTTGTATTTATATTTTATAGAAAAAATGGCATCATCTTCATCTTCAAGTGACGAGCCGACTTAAATGATATTCCGTGCTTGAACAGCCGCAGCGATTACGTGGTGCCAAGAAGCTGAATCAGCACAACCTTTAACACGAAGTGCTCGTCTAAACCGTGAACGGTCGGCTGCTAACGCACAACTACTACAAGACTACTTTAATGAAGAGTGTTTCGAATGAGCAGGAATTTATTTTTAAGGATATTAAATGATATCGAGATCGAATGAGCTCTGAAAGCGGACTTGATTGACCATATTTTGAGCGTTCCTAACATTAGTTTTTTATGTAACTTTTATTTATGTTATTTATGTTTTTTTATGTAACTTTTATTTATGTTAATATCATGGAATTTTATTAATATAATTTTATTTAAAAATTCATATTTTATAAAATATGAATTTAATGCTCACTTGGGTTGGGTATTTCTCTTGCTATGTGAGACCCAAGTGAGTAAGCAACCAAGCTGATGTGGCGCCCACGTGGCAGAAAAGATGCTCTCACTTGGGATAGCCAAGTGAGATTATACCACATACTCTTCGCCGACCAAACATGTCAAGGAAAGGAATTTAAATTTCAATTCTACCGAAATCTCATAAATTCCTGTCAACCAAACATGCCATAAGTTGATTAGGTGTAAAGAAACCCATTTTGCCCTATGATACTTATTGAAATTTGAAGCTCCTCGCCTGATCGAGAGATATTTATCTAATCATCTTAATATTATATATCTATTTAAAAAGCTAAGTAAATGAACAGTAATATTAGTTTAATAATTTTTTATTAATATTTATACTCATAAATAAAAATCATACGGAGACACGTGTCACTTCTGTTGCATCATCAGCATGTTTTTCCCCTCCTTCTCTTCTATTAAATAATGATATTAAAAGAATATACTTTTAAATACTTAATATAAATCTAATTATGGATAGTTATTATTTAAATATGGATAGTTATTATATCAAATGAATTTAATACACTACTAAAAAACTGAAAAATTTGTGACGGCAGATTTCGCTGGAAATTTGTCAGAATTGACCGTTAGCGACAAGTTTCTGACAAAAAAATTTTGTCGGAAAAAACCCCTAGTAAATGTTATTTCCGACAAAGTCCCGACTAATTTTCCGATGAATTAGCGACAAATGTCTTTCGTCGGTAATTTCCGACAATATTCCGACGATTATATTAAATAAATAAGTTAACTTATTTAATAAATTTGTCGGAAAATTATAGGAAATCTTAAAGTTACTTTTTTGTTTTTGTTTTGTCGGAAAGTTGTTGCTAACTTATGAGAAATTTCTTTTGTTGGTAACTTTTCGAAAACTTTTGTAGCAAATATACATGTTTTCTAGTAGTGATATGAATTACATTTATTAATTACATAAAAAAAATAATATCCAGTTGAAAAAAAATGTTTTAAAAATTAACTTAATATGATTTATGATTGTCATGTCAAAGTACATTTTTTTTAAAAACATATTTTGACGAGTGTGTGTTAACAAATTACATTATATTTTATTCAACGTACCCGTGTAATACACAAGTTTTTAAAGACATAAATTTTTTATTATTACGTATGTATCATTACATTTATTCAACTCATTTAATAAACGGGATTCTAACCTTGTACATAATATATATATTTACATATATTTAGTTTTAAAACGCCCCGAACCGAGAACATCTCATAGTTGGTCCAAAACATGAAATACAGAGTTCTTAAAGTAGAAATCAGAATCTATTACATTAGAAATCTCTGTTCAAACATAACATAATTCATAAGGAATTAAACTTTCAAGCATAATTGTTCAATACTATCAAACTATCAGAAATGTCAGTCTTCAGTGATCGAGTAGCTCATCAGCCATGCCATCCAAGCTCTCACAGCTTCTTTGAACTATCCATCCTTAACCTAATGTGCATACTAAAAGTCAGTTATACTGAGTGAGTTCTATCTTTACTTTATTAACTGTAACTTTGTATGTCTTTAATTATAGCTTAATTATTAATATAAGTTAAGCTTTCTTTGTGTTACGTTTTAACAAAACATTCTTTGTACTTTAGACTCAATAATTCCATAATTTCTGAAATCTCTTCTTTTACTATCATTTGCCCAAACTTTGTTTTAGGGAAACCAATTACAGTGTCTCACTCTGACTTTGTCGTTATTTCTATCTCTGTACTATCAACAAGTAAACTTGCACCTGTATGAATTTGTCATAACATAACCGAACTATTGTCCAAGGACAAGGTTCCTCGATCTGTGCATGCACAGGAAAAGACTCCTCTGTGCTTGCAGAAGGTAAATCTATACTACTCTGTGCTTGTACGAATAGAAGGCTCCTTTACTCTTGCACAAGGCAAGACTATAC
This sequence comes from Smallanthus sonchifolius, assembly GCA_023525975.1. Classification (NCBI taxonomy): domain Eukaryota; kingdom Viridiplantae; phylum Streptophyta; class Magnoliopsida; order Asterales; family Asteraceae; genus Smallanthus; species Smallanthus sonchifolius. Next base: position 77,553,800 of record CM042033.1, read on the forward strand.
TACTTTGTGCTTGTACGAATACAAGGCTCCTCTGCTCTTGCACAAGGCACCTCTGCTTTTGCACAAGGCAAGACTACTCTAAGCTTGCATAAGGCAAGACTTTATTACTCTGTGCTTGTGACACCTACAAAAATTCCAAAACCTAAAACCTAGTTGTTGGGCTAAACCCAACTAGGCCCAATAGTGATCCAAGCCCATTAGATGCCCAATTACATAACCGAATATCAAACTAGTCACTCATTTTCGTCTAACAACTTGTTACGCTATTCTAAGAACTTACGATGCGATAGAAGTATGTACGCGGTTCAACATTTTAAAACGTTAAACCGCGTAAGATACTCGTAAGATTAATGATATCGGTGCGGTTGTGACCAATACGTTTTTGATACGACGAATATGATAAAAAATCGTTTTAATATTATTAGTAAAATAATAAACTTTAAACTCGGAGCGAGAAACGTTTAAAAAGAACGAATGCGTGAAAACGCGAAACCAACGCGTACCGGTTCATACATCAACTGAAATGTAAATCTCATGGCTTAAAATACGTAAATAATATTATTAATGACGTTTCAAAATTCTAGGAATTTTAAAATAAAAAAACGAGGAATTAATTAACGCAAGAACATGACGAGACGGGTTCTTTACGCGGAGTAAACCCTTTAGAAAACCCGGAGTATAAAAACACCTTATCTTCTTCTTTCCTCTCATTTTTCCCCCAAACCCTAGCACACTTAGAGAGAGAAAGGGAGAGGGTATGAGAGAGAAAGGGGTGGCCAGCCTCTTCTCCGGCGGACTCCGGCCGTCCCACGACGGGCCTGCGAAGCCTGAGGTGGCAGGGACCGTTTTTCCGGCGAAGTCGACTAGGATTCCAACTAGGTCCATATTTCCGAATCTTGACCCGTTGGACTAGAATCTCGTCATACAAGCGGCTAAGTTAAGGTGTGGGTTCGTTTCTCGTTCGTCCCTTTCGTTTATCCGACGATCTGAGGTATAAAATCGAACCCAAAACCGTTTATTGTTGATTAAACTCTTGAGACCTCTAGATCTGTTTATTTATGTGATAAAACTAGTGATTTGATGGTCGGGTTTTGTTCCCGAGTGTTAATATGCGTTTTTGAATATGAAATGACGCCACGGGTCTCGGTCAAACCTAGTCAACCCTGGTCAAACAAGTCAAACTCAGTCAAACTTGGGTCAACGACGGTCGGTTATGATCAAACCCGTAAATCGTGAGATTTGCAAACAGAAAATATGGAAGGTATAAACGCGCGCTAAAAAGTTTAATTATATAAATTCTTATGCATCATGTAAAATACTAAAATATACGCGTGTGGGATAAAAACGAAACAGAAGTGATTAATGAGGCGTTAGTACGAACAAGAAATTAAAAATACATTTATCGAGACTCAGGCTAATAAAAACGTGCATAATTATTTAGACCACCAACCCGATAATGTTAATACGTGTTATATGAAGCTTTGGGAATATGCATAATTATATATTTGTCATACGAACCGTGACTATTAATGATACTACATATCCCCGCTAACTTAAGTTAGAACTCGGCCTACGCATCAAATACGTTGATTCTTAGAACAAATTAATATTTTCGAAACAAATTTCATACAATACTAATAACGGACTTTACAATGACATATACTCGTATAATTACAATGGCCAACACTCGTATTTTCTTATAAAATATATGTATATATCTCCATATATACACATAGTCGTTTTACATATAGTTACACAATTTTGTTTGCACTAGACAACGATTACGTCTCGATATAAAACATGTAGATGTATATATTTCTCACAACGAGTTTGAAAAACTTATTATATATATACATACACATTTAGTCTTGATATAAACTTTTTAATAGAAATATCAAGCGATAAATTCATTAAATATATGTTATCTTATAAGATTAAAATGATATCGTGGGTATTAGTAACGTAATATTATTATTTTGGTTGGAAATATTAAAATATATGATGATTAACAATATTATTTGTTTTAACAACAATACTTTACGTTTTCATCATACAATACCGCCCGTACCATTATATTGCTAATTACAGCATCATTTCTCCTTTTATCAATATATGAATATTTTGAATACGACTAATTATACGAATCATTGGATACATTTGAAATAAGTATTTTATAACTAGCGCACATAATCGACATTCGGAAGTAAATTTAAGTATTTTATACTTGGTTATTCTTCTAACAAAATATAAATACATACACGTACTATATTTTAAAGGAAATGGGGAGTATTTTCTACACACAAACCCACTATTATTTGCAATGAATCGAACTTATCCAATTTGTCACTAAATGTAAATTTTTCTCACGAGCGTTAATAACTAGAACTTGAGAGACGTGACGACGACATGTAACTAGTCAAAGCGCATATAGAATTAGGACATAATTATACTTAGGCATTGATCAGCATATTGACTCATTTATATGGAACATAGGGTAGCCCATAAATCTTATAGTGCCTACGTGTATCGTGGGACTCAAGTAGGAGGCATACCCCGCATTGTCACTTATTCGAGGAGTACGATTTTTACCACACAATTACCGGGTGAGTTTCACGGCCCTTTTTTGCTGTTTTCTATACTTGGGGGAAAAACATGTTAAATTCAAATGGTATGATAACTAGAAAACGAGAAACAAACATCTGATTCACTTGTGTGCATGAGTTAACACATAAAGGTCCTCGGTATTTCAAACTATAACCATTAGCTATGGACTTAGCCGTAGATCTATATGAATAGTACTATTCGGGTTGACACCCCCAATCATGGTTAGTCGAGCTAACCATGACCAGCAGGAATGATTGCATATTAGGTCTTGTTGTTTCTCATTGTTTAAAGGGACAATGGGCTGGGGGCAAAAATGGAGAATTCGTTAAAGGTTTGGTTATAGGCTTGTGCATCACATAATTTGTTTGTGCTAGCTAGACATCGATGAATCAACCGCTAACTTGTTTTGTTTATCATATGCATAAAGTAAATATCGAGCAAAGGGTTTTGCTAGACAATTTTGAGCAAAGGGTTTTGCCAATGGTATACGTACCAATGGTTTCACCGGTAAATTTCGAGCAAAGGATTTTGTCAATAGTACCCGTACAAACAGTGTTGTCAAACGATTTCATACAAATGGTTTTGCTAATTGTATTCATTTAAAACCTGTGAACTCACCAACATTGCGTTGACATTTTTTAACTTGTTTTTCAGGTAATATACATAGCTACGACACTGTTGGAATAGGTTAAGAATTTGGATTAAGACCTTAGAAGACGAAGACACATGGTCATTTCCAAATCCATTTAGACTTGTATGTCTTTAGGTCTATGTATTCATTTAGTTCCTGTAATGGTGTTCGACACCTTAGAATTCTTTATTTTAGCTTCCGCTGTTGTGAAATGTTACCAATTGTTGCAACCCTAATTTATTTATTTATTTATTTATTAAGTGAATAAATTTGGGGGTGTGACAGTGCTTGTTATGAAAACAAGACTCCTCTTTGCTTACAAGGCTTTACTCTATCCTATAGAATAAATATGCATTTACTCTATCTATCACATAAATATTCACATATCACATAAATGCCGATAAATTAGCACATGTTATCACATAAGCACATAACATGGCATCTGTCACTATCATCAGGTACTGAAGTACTGTTATCTCTGTCTATCATCACTTTCTTTAAAAACATTGATTTAAAGATTGTATCAGTTTACTCTGTCTCTGTTTTCTTTACTTTTATAAAAATAACTTTTTTATAAAATATAACTTTGTCTTTCTAAATCTTTCATTTAGTCTATATTCTCTGTTTAAGTATGCACATTAGCCCAAAAGCATTTGAAAATGGGCGATAGAAAATCACGTGTGGAAATTTGACTATTGGGGATGAGTTCTGATTGAACTGGGGACTCTATCAACTATGCCAAATCTGTACAAGTTCATTATGTGAAACAACAGGTTAACATTCATGCAAAACACATGGTTCAAAGGACAAGTACTCGCACTAGGTATTCGTCGGATAGCCTGAGTATACGCACAAGGTATTCACCCGGATACTATGAGTATCTGCAGCAGGTATTCGCTCGGATACTCTGAATATTCACACGAATTATTCGCCCTGATACTCTGAGTATTCGCACAAGAGTATTCTCCCAAATAATCTAAGTACTCACACTAGTATTCGCCCGAATACTCAGTTCATCTTTTCGCAGGAAGCCCTAGTTCTTGTATGAATGGCATCTGATCCAAATATGCATCAAGATTCTAACTTTTATCCCTAACTCGTTTGTTTAACTCCCATGATACTAGATCTATGGTTTTTAAACCATTTTATATGTAAAAAATCTGAACTTTTATGATTAAACCAAAGTTTTACCCACTATAACCCATTTCAATGAAAACAAGAGATTGGGGTTGATTTCTTACCTTAAAACGTGTATGGCTTCATGTTTCTTCTTTCTCAATCGATCTAGAGAATATTGGAATAGGGTTGAAGGCTTGGATGAAATTTTTCTTTCACTTTCTCTCTCTAGTTCACTCAAATGAAGGTGAAGAATGAGGAAATGGGGGTGGAGGCGGCTAGGGTTAAGGGGTATCCTCTTCTTTGGCTTTTAACCAACTAGTCCCTCAATCTTTATTTTATTTGACCCCGACCTTTCCAGTTTAGCATAGAGCTTATCTTTGTTGTTCCGTACGAACTCTGGGGTGATCTTAGGGGGTCTTTCCGTCAGACCCCTCTGCCTCTTCTATTAGGAAGTAGTCTTCTACAAAACCTCCCTCTGGATATTGGATGGTTCCATTAGTATCTTCTACCCTCGGCTTCGAGGCTGCTCCCTTGTTGGGTGTTTCCATCACAGGTGGAGGCGGTGGAGGAGACGGAGGGGGTCAAGAGGTAGTGGTGGCATCCCAGTTGTAGAGGTGGGACTCGTCCCAGCTCCGAAATGTTTGTACGTCTATCGGGTATTGGAACGGTAGTGCGTAGGGATATACAGACCTAGTCAGATAGGTCCCATGGATGGCTACAGGTGCACAAACCGGGTTGGGCACAATAACCGGAACCGGTTCCAAACCGGTTCTTTTTTGACCGAGTACAAATCGGATCGGGTAGGAACCTGATTATGGGTTGAAGAACCCTACCCTGTTGTCACACCCCGCCAGAGGCGGAAACGCGAGGTGTCACACATATAGTTCATAGCACAAGGTATAAAGACAAATACTACGGCATCACATAAATTATTAAATTTCATATTTAATGTCAAAACTTGTTTCAATAAAACAAACAAACATCAAAAGTAATATTGTTCAAATTTATTAGCTAAGTCCAAGAGCATTCCTATGTGATCCTTCAACGTCCTAGTTGTCATTTCCTGAAACATGTAAAGTAAACTGTCAGCATAAAGTTGGTGAGAAACATAGGTTTTATAAGTCATAAAAATAAGTTGGCATGAAAAGATATAAACAAATTCAATACAAGTTCAATCAAATGTGCAAACATATTAACACAAAATTTATTGCAATCAACCCTTAATGTTATATGCATCCACAATCCCAAATGTTGTGTCGTTGAAATGTTATTGCATCCACAATCCCAAAGATTGTGTCGTTGAAATGTTATTGCATCCACAATCCCAAAGATTGTGTCGTTATTATATCGGTTTCCCATATATGGTCATACTAGTACTTCCTTAGGCTTATAAACAAGTTAATGATTGCAACGTTATTATAGTGTTCAAATATCAAGCACATACTTGAAATCACTTGTTTAAGAATATGTTTTGATAAAAAGGTTAAGTTATCAAGACATATGTATACATGTTTCCCCCAAAAGTAAAAAAGAAAAAAGGGCTATGAATCTCACCTTGATATGAAGTCTCAAACTTGAACTAGATCGAGAGGACGGGTGAACCGGTTTAACGATGCCCTAAATAAATATGATATGTTATTTTAATATATAGGAACGATTAAAAGGAATAAAGACGGGACGGAATGAAACGATTTGGGAAGATAGGATTTTTGGAACGAACGGGCGAAAGAAAATGTTAAAGATTCGAATTATTACGATAACAAGTTAAATGTATAAATCAAGTTACATGAAATAATGTTTTACAGATTTTATTTGTAAAAGAGATTTTAGGTGTCAAATATTAATTTCAAATTTAATATAATAAATGTCCTATTAAGACAATTTTGGAACAATATTTATATGGATATCATTTGAAATAAGTAAATAAATTAGTTATACGAGTTTTCTATTTATGAAAAATTTCAATTAAAAATTATTAAAAGAATCTTTCAACTATTAATACCATATAATAATAAAATATACTAATAAAACAATTATTAAAACACTAATATAATCGTATTATTAATAATATATTATTGATCAAGTCGTTATAAAGGTTTAGGTTATAACCCTTTTGATTAATAAAACTTATGACGTTAATGAAACACGACCATTATTTTATGATTTTAAAAGTTACATATAAAAGATAGTAGGGTTTATGTTAATACAATAACGTTCGTCACGTTCTTGAAATATATAATTGTAACGAAATAATACACGCTTAATAATAATGTTCATATACTCTAAGTTATACGTTTGTGATAATCATAATGTGTAACAATATAATATAAGTAAAATCATTAAATATATATATATATATATATATATACATTCTTTAAATATTTAAATCCGTTTTATATAAATAATTACATACTTTAAGTGAGTCTTAAATAAATAAAAAAATAAAAAAAGAAGGTAATGGGTTTAGAACCCGCGACCATTTTAACCACTAGACCATGTTCCATTTGTTTAAAATTCTAGTAAAGCAAAATTATAATCCAATGCTCAGTTCATCTTCCTCAAATAAAAAAAATAGAACAGATCGCATTCCAGGTTCTTAAAACCCTAGACCCAAATGATTACCAGAAGAAAAAGAGATCAGGGATGAACGCGATTAACAGGGATGATTCGTTACCTGGTTCCTCGCAATCCAAGTTGTACGAGAGGTTCTCCACAGGGCCGATCGCGACGTGGAGGAGAAAGAGGGCGAATTCGAGTGGTGATTTCGAGTTGTAAGATGGTAGGGACATTTATAGGACGTTTTAACGTGTATTACAGCTATAGAATCGAACGAGATCGCGAGATTGGGGTTCGATTTAGGTGATTTTGCAAATCTAATCCCTATTTACGTGACATACCAAAATTGGGTCCCAAATCTCACGATTTTGGTTCTAACCTCTCAAATTGGGGATTGATACGTAATTAATACACGATCTTGAACGTTTATGATTCAAAAGAAATGAATTTTGGTTGCTAATTCGGTGGAAATAGGAGAGAAAAAAAATGGGTTTTGACTTTTATAAGTCAAACTTTTGTTGAGTTCTAACCAGGGTTCAACCAAAAGAGAACTAAAAGCTGAAATGAGGGGGTTCAAACCTCAAATATTTGACAAACTATCATTTAAATTAAGAAATTTGTTTTATAAAACTTATAAGACTTAAAACTTATTTATTTATTATTCATTTTATTGTTATTATTATTTTTCTTTTATAAAAATAAAACCTCATTTTATAAAAATTAAAGTTTATAATTTATCTATTTAATTTAACAAAAGAATATATATATATATATATATATATATATATATATATATATATATATAAGGAGAATACAAAATAAAAGTTTAAAAATCTCAAAAACTCTGAATCGTTATTTGTTTGAAAGTAATGGAATAATGAAATGTACGGGTGTGTTATAACGAGGTTGAAATAATGTAGTGGTCATGAATGTTATTATTGCACAAAAATGAAATAATTAATTTAAGCAAAAGTCACGGATGTTACACCTATGGAACCGGGTAGGGTCGGGTCCAGTTCGGGTCTAGAACCTGTTCCAATATATATATATATATATATATATATATATTTAATAATTAAAATAACATAAAATGTAATTTTTATTTATTTTTAATGTGGAACCGGGTAGGGTAGGAACTGGTTCTAGTCGATTCCGGGTAGAAACCGGGTCCGGTTCGGGTCCGAGTAGGAATCGGTCGAGCAAAGGAAACCCCAAACCGGGTAGGAACCAGCGGGGTAGGAACCGGTTCTTGGAAATACTGGGTAGGAACCGGAAACAGTTCGGGTCGAGTAGGTCAGTTCCGGTTCCGAAACCGGTTTTTTTGGGCACCTCTAGATAGCGCCACTGTAAATTCCAAAGCTTGGCTGGTGGTAAAATGATGGAGTTTTTGGATCTAGGGTTTGCTAACTCGTTGGAAAGTGACATGCAAACCAGAACATTGTTAGCCTCATCACAAGAAAGGCCCGGGGGTTTCGTTGTGACCAACCTCCAGCGTGAGAATAAGTTTAAGTTGGCCGAAGTAATGAATGTTAAGTGAAGTGAGTAAGAGGAATTGAATGCCTCTCCTCCGGATGAAGAGATGTTTATATACTTAGGGAGGGTTGACTTCTTGATACATTAAATGCGCTATATCCTGACGCAGGTGCTCAGGTCTGCGGGCATTAGGTCTTCACCTAAGGGTTTAACCTTTGGAGTTTGGACCATCGGAGATTAGTTTTGCCTACCGGTTAACAGACTGACACCAAATCTTCTCTGTATCTCCGTATCTTCGTAATTAATGTCTTGCAGGTTACCGTTACACTTCGCCTAGGCTTCTTTCGGGCCAGCCTGGTTGTAATAGGTGGGTTATTTAGCCCGGACTTTCGCCCAGTACACCCGGCTATTAGCAGTTCTATGATTGTGGCTCTTTCCGGTGACTTCTTGTATGATCGTTTTTTGTCTTTATTCTTGGGTATGACCCCGGTTTAGTGGGTTATATCCTATCAAACATCCTTTATGATCCAACCCGAGACTTGGAGGCACCGAACATCACATTGCACGAGCTTTACCTACAAGAACAAACATCAATTGCAAATTTTAGCATAAGCTAAGTAATTATCATGCTTTGCCACAAAGATTAAGACATGAAGAAAAATGGATAGACTATACTCATAAGGTCTCCACCGTACTCGTACGGTGCCCGGAAAAGACATCCATACCGTATTCAGACTTTATTTCAGCCAAAAATTGAAGTTTAAAAAAAATGAACTTTACACTGATGGTACTGCGGTCTATAGACCATACTCGTATGGTCCACTATGACCTTATGCGGTTTTATGCTGTTTTTGGACAGGTCTATCCATTTTGACCCATTCCTTCAACATATTTTCAATTTAACCATACAACTCCATAAACACATGTACAAAACATTTATATATGTTATAAATAAGTTTAAATAAACATTCTCTTTGTTTTAAATATTTCTTAACTAACCATCTTTGGGAAAATAGATTGCCTCCAATTTATTAGTTTGTAATTTTGGATATTTATGGCTGTAACACTTGTAATTTTAATTAAGTTTATATGTTAATTATTATTATTATTAATATCTATTAGTAACAAAGTATTAGATACTGATTTCGGTTGAAATATTGCTTTGGATTTAGGTTGAATTGTTGCCAAAATTGTATAAAGCTGTCATTTGTATTTAGGCAAACTTTGCAAAAATAGTAATCAGCTTTGGAATTAACTTTAGAATATGCATATAACATCAAACAACTTAAAATATATTTGTCACTAGCTTAGATCCCGTGTAATACACGGGGTGAAAAATATCAATATATAAAATTCTTAAATCTTTATGTATATATTTTATAGGTGTAAAAATATATTACATATATTAAGGATATAAAACAAAATTCAAAATATGTAAAAATTAATATATAATTGGGTTTCAAAAATACATTAATTACTATTTAATATAATTTGACTTTCAGTTACTATTTTATTGAAAATAAAAGTTATATAATTAGATTTCAATGTTTCTTATTATAAGAGATAATTTAAAATAAATGTGTTTTATTAATATAAGTATTATTTTCTTTAAAAATATATTAATATTAAAAGATAGAAATGTATTTAATAAGAGAGAGAGGCGGAAAAAAAAGATGAAAATAAATATGGAGACGACACGTGTCATTAAAAAACTTTTATTTATTATATAGTATAGATTATAGAATCAAATTTAAAACTAACTTTTTAAATTGGTAGCATGAAAGTCGGTTGATGCCACGCTATTGGAGATGTCAATGTGACGTAAGTATCACGTATGCAAAAAACATTGATGATCACAAATAAATTATTTACACAAAATTTTAAATAAAAGATTTACTTTTGTTTTGTTATTATGTCTTTTTATTCTAATCTATTTTCTATTAATTTATTCTATATATACTTACTAATTTTATTTTATACTATACATGGGAAGGTTATATTAAAAATGGAATTGGTTTATAACGATTAGGATAAAGGTTGCACCACCACCGCCCTCAACGGCAATCCCCTCCTTTCCCACGTCGGTTGCCTCCAAATTTAACGGAAAAAATTGACGTGGTTAGATGTTAAAAGTTAATCGCTCATATCGTTTGAACGGATCCTTAACTAGTTCCTGGTATGGGTTAAACTCAGTGGCAAAGCTTGAAGAAAAACGTCGGGGAGGCCGAGGCGCAATCCTATAATTTTTCTTTCATATCATGGGGGCCGGAACTTAATACCTATAAAATTTTCGGCCGAATACGTATAAATTAACACACTACTAAAAAACATATATATTTCCTACAAAAGTTTCCAACAAATCACCAACAAAAGATATTTCTCACGAGTTAGCGACAAATTTTCGACAAAACAAAAACAAAAAAGTAACTATACGATTTATACAATTTTCCGACAAATTTATTAAATAAGTTAACTTATTTATTTACTATAATCGTCGGAATATTGTCGGAAATTACCGACGAAATACTTTTGTCGCTAATTCGTCGGAAAATTAGTCGGAACTTTGTTGGAAAAAACATTTCCTACGGGGTTTTTTCCAACAAACACTTTTTTGTCAGAAACTTGTCACTAACGACCAATTCCGACAAATTTCCCACGAAATCTCACTACTAAAAAATGAAAAATTTGCGACAACAGTTTTGTGGGAAATTTGTCGGAATTGGTCGTTAGCGACAAGTTTCCGACAAAAAAATGTTTGTTGGAAAAAACCCCATAGGAAATGTTTTTCCGACAAAGTCCCGACTAATTTTCCGACGAATTACCGACAAAAGCTTTTTGTCAGTAATTTCCAACAATATTCCGACGATTATAGTAAATAAATAAGTTAACTTGTTTAATAAATTTGTCGGAAAATTGTAGGAAATTGTATAGTTACTTTTTTGTTTTTGTTTTGTCGAAAATTTGTCGCTAACTTGTGAAAAATTTCTTTTGTAGGAAATATATATGTTTTCTAGTAGTGACACTACGGAGCGAAAAATCAGGGACCCCCCCCCCCCCACACTAAGTTGCGCCCCTAGTTAAACTTGCACTTAAAAAAAGATTTTATTTTTGCTTAGTATTTTTTAGATTATAAGATTTGAACTTAAGACCTCTAACACAAATATAGAAGTATTTACTACCTAATCTATGGGACGGATGGAACGAAAAACGGCTTATTATGTAAAATAAACTATCCTGAGGTTTTCTTTGAAATTTTGATGGATTCTGAATTTCATCAATTAAAGAAATTGGTTGGAAGTAATTCCAATTCCAACTTTTCACTTAGCCAACTAATGGAATTTAAATTTCACTTCCATTGAATTCTCATGAATTCCTAACAACCAAACAGACTCAAAGAGGCGTTTGGTTTGCAGAATTTTTGGAATTGGAATTCAAATGATGCATTTAGAATCAAAATTGGAACTTGAATTTGAATTGGAATATAAAATTTTCTAAATAACAAAATGACACCTTAAAATTAATAAAATATAAAACAAAGATCCAAACTCAAATATCTTTAAAAAATATTTTTTTTAAATGAAAACGACTATGATTATTACGTAAATTATAACCATTCCTGAGGTTTCCTTTAAAATGTTAAAAGATTATGAATTCCGTTAATTAAAGGATTTAGCTAGAATTAATTTCAATTCAAATTCATTCTCTTTGTCAACCAAACATACAAATGAATGCAATTTAAATACAATTCAATTGAATTTCTCATGAATTCTTACTAAACAAACACGCCCTAAAATGTTGATGTGGTATTTCTCACTAGTTAAATTATTACTCTCTCCTCCACAAATCTCTTTACTAAACAATATATTTATTTTATTCTTTTAAATACAAACAACATTACGGTATACTATTTGAATTTTTACTAATATATAAATACTTTCTAAAATTAGTAATTATGTTATCCAGTTTTAAGTCCGATTCGACCAGCAAACGAGTAGTGTAACGGGTTTGATAACCAATCTGGTTTTCAAATCATTTCCCACACAAATTGTGATTTTATTATAATTCTATATTAATTCCACATTTGATTTGCTAAACTTATCTGGTACAATTAACTATTTACAAAAAATGCCCCAGCTGTATTATTAATTAAACATATTCTTAGATATATGTTGGAATTTTTAGTGAAAATTGATTTTTCACTAACTTTGTACACAAATAATTATATTTATATATTAGTTAAATAATTAATTATTTATGTGTTGTGTTCTATTATATGAGAGATTCACAACGAAACAAATCGTGTCTAAACCGGAGCTGATGAATGGGATATCGATGTTCGAAGTTGAGTGGTTGAAATGAATATTACTAATCTTGGGTGACTCTAGTAAAAATTTGGTTGCATCTTTTGATTAGATTTTTTTTGAACGGAAACAATGAGATTACTCATATAAAAGCTAGCGGGGAAGTAGCAAATACCCCAGTTACAAACACCAAAAATGCAATTATAGCAACAAAGTTTTTCGCCCATTATCCTAGCTTTACGGATGATCTTACCCTTGACTCCTTCACACTACACAGGGCATCTTTTGATTAGATGCTAACAAATTTTGTCATAAAGCCATATGAGTCTTTTGGTTCTTGAATAATAAATCTTTCATTATAACGGTTAGATTATGGTTTTTAATTTTATTTTAATTTGACATTAACTTGTGGTTGGTTGGTCTTCCAAACTAAATTTATGGAGTTTTTTGTTTGAGTACATATATAATAAACCTTTGATTCATTATTCATAAGAGAGAAAAAATGAATGGAAAAAAAATACAAAGAGAAGAATGAGTCCATCAAACATAAGAGAGGAGCACTCTCTAATTGTTCATCCGACACTATCACCATCTTCATCCTTTTCACCTTTTCTAAACACACCATTTAACCGGTGATACCTCGGGCACGAGAGCCTTTCCCGACAGTACATACTGCTTTGGCTGTTTTTAAGTGACTCGTGTTAAACACGAAGTCTCAGCCACAACCGTCATCATTTTGTTTGCCTTTTGTTGCAGTCAAGGAACATAGTTGAAGACTAAACGTGGCGAAGATTTAAGTCAATGATTCTACACGAAGAATTGTTGAAGTACCCGATAAAGACTTTGGTTTGAATCAATTTACATTTATGTAACGTTTATTTCATAGTTTACATATTCGTTTAATCGTTTTCATTTTGTATCATGGTATTTGCTACTACTTATTTTCCCATATTAATAACGAGAGTATCGTTATTATTATTTCATTATTTATTTTTAATAAAATGTGACCTCCTACAAAATGCCCAAGATGTATTATTAATTAAACATATTCTTAGATATATATTAGGGCCGTTAGGTCCTCACGACTCTCCTAAATACAAAATAAAATCATATTTAAATGCAAATGTGTAACCTACAAAAATGTGCTTATGGCATATGCTAATAATATATATTGATATACGATATTTTGTGTTCTTCTTCTTGTTTCTTTTTCGGTTTCTCCTCTTTTCACAAAACTTATCTACAAGAAATCCCATAGTATAATTCTTCACTACTAGCAAACAAACCCACGTATCGTGTCATAAACATGTGACCACAACCCAACTCATTCAATACCAAAAAAATGTTTTGCCTTTTTCATATTATACGGTAAAATTACAAATTTAATACCAAAAGTTAGGAGGTGGAATTTACCGTTGAAATCACACGAAAATAATAAGATTTTGGATTGTCATTTCTAACCCGATTATTGACTGGGTCATGTTCGAATTAACTTGTTTGAATAAAAAATAAAAATATATATCTTTTATAAGGTCAACACTAAACGACCATTTAACCCCTTTATTACAACTAGTTAAACAACCTACCAAACCGTTTATGCCTCATTAAACACGTTTACATCTTGATTATAACTCATTTACAAGCCACCAACTCGTCAAGTCATTTGACTCGTTAGATAAATGGGTTATACGGTCGTATTAAGGTTACATGATTATTAGTGTGTATGGTTTAGAGTTGATGTATTTGACATAAATAAATATATGGGTTGTGTTCGGTTCATCAATTCAACCCGCCAACCCAACACAATTGACATCCCTACGAAAATATAAATGTGTATAAAGCAACTACATTTAAACTATAAAACCTCATCCTCATTTATCTGTTGACTTTTATAAAACTCGATTTTGAAAGAAAATTATAAAATTAAATTGGTTAAACAGGTCAATCCATCTCGCTAAACTTGGTTCCACCCAAAACTTACTCATACCCGTTTATACTAAACCCAACTGTGAATTACCAAAGCCAAAAACAAAATTATTATATCAAAAGGTCATTGTATTTATTATATGCACAAGCTTAATAAGATCAACTTACTTAACTTGTTTGTTTATTTTCTATATTGGTAATTATATTTGGTTTTAGTGACTTTAATAATATCATAAACTGCTAATATACCAACTTTTCTTTTATAATGTTTATTTTACGTCAAATTTCATTAAATAACTACAATCCATGTTTGTTATATAAAGCACATGAAGAAGTATTGCCACTGAATACTAATGGATGTAGAGAGTGGTGCTACTGGAGACATGGAACCAAAAAGTCTGATCAAATTACAAGCTCCAGATCATTTAGTCTCATATTACAAGCTTTTTACCTTTGCTGACGCGGCTGACTATGTTCTTATGCTTATGGGGACAATTTGTGCGATTGGAAGCGGGATCAGCATTCCTATCCAGACCTTGATATTCGGTGAGTTAATTGACGCATTTGGAGCGTCTGAAGATAACAAGGCCAATATTGTTCATCAAGTTTCCAAGGTACATATGTGTATCATATCTCTATGCCAGTTCCCATTTGGTCATGTATTAAACACTCAAGACCACTTCTTTATTTCTATGTATGTTTCCTTTTTCTAAATCCTATAAATTCTTCATCAGGTATCCCTCAAATATGTCTACTTGGCAGTTGGGGCTGGTGCTGCAGCATTTTTTCGTAAGCATGTTATGCTACACTAACCGACTGCTTGATTATTACAAGTGTCAACTTAACCTGTTTCGTACTTTGCAGAGGTGCTTTGCTGGACGGTGACTGGGGAGAGGCAGTCCGCACGAATCAGAAGTTTATATTTGAAAACAATACTGAGGCAAGATGTGGGATTCTTTGATCAGGAATGCAAGACTGGAGAAATTGTGGAACATATGTGTGGTGATACAGTTATGATTCAGGATGCTATGGGAGAAAAGGTACAACTGGTCAGGAAGATGTCTGCCTAAAGTTTATTTTTTAGTCCTAAACAAATCATTAATACACAAGCTTTGATCATGTTTCAGGTTGGAAAATTCATACAAGTGATTTTAACATTTGTTGGAGGTTTCGTGGTCTCTTTTTCACAGGGGTGGCTTCTTTCCCTTGTGTTAGTATGTTCAGTTCCTCCGCTTGCGATGTCAGCTATCTTTATGACTCTAGTGGTGGCAAAACTAGTGTCCACTGGCCAAGCTGCTTATTCTGTTGGAGCAGCTGTAGTTGAACAGACAGTTACCTCTATTAGAACTGTGAGTCAATTTTTTTCTAATAGTGTTGTAAATGGTAATGTTGATATAATTTTTTTTATTACTACAAAACAAAACCAGGTTGCATCATTCACAGGGGAGAAGCAAGCTATTAGCATGTATGACAGGTGTCTTAGGAAGGCTTACAAGGTTGAGGTGCAACAGAGTTTGGTTGCTGGAGTTGGTTCTGGTGCATTTATGTTTTGTGTATTCTGTTGTTACTCTTTGGCCATATGGTTTGGTGGCAAAATGATCATAGAACACGGGTATAGCGGAGGACAGGTCACGAATATAATGATCGCTATCTTCATCAGCTCCTTGTAAGTGCATTTACACATTTTGGTTTTTTCGATCTTTATGTCATATAAATGCATTTAACTAAAAAGGGTCCAAATTGTATGTTTAAATCAGTTCCTTAGGACAGGCTTCACCATGCTGGACTGCATTTGCCTCTGGAAGAGTTGTAGCTTCTAAACTATTCCAGGTAATAGATAGAAAGTCCCAAATAGATCCATACGACACAAATGGTCAGAAACTGGACCATATTCGTGGGGATATTGAACTGCGGAATGTTACTTTTAGCTATCCAACTAGACCAGATGAAAACATCCTTAACGGGCTTTCTCTCATCATATCAAGTGGCACAACCACAGCTTTAGTTGGACAAAGTGGAAGTGGGAAATCAACAATAATCAGCCTCATAGAGAGGTTTTATGACCCACAACAAGGTGAAGTTTGTATTGATGGTATTAATATCAGAGAGTACCAACTGAGGTGGCTTCGAAGCAAGATCGGTCTTGTTAGCCAGGAACCTGTTTTGTTCACTTCCACTATAAAAGATAATATTGCTTACGGGAAGGATGGCGCAACACTTGATGAAATCAAAGCGGCTTCAGAGCTCTCCAATGCTGCCAAATTTATTGCTAAATTCCCCCAGGTTCAATTTCAAACCCATTTGTATGTATTACACGCGCTATACTAATGGTTGGTGATCATGAAACTCATGGTATGTATTTAGGGACTAGATACAATGGTTGGTGATCATGGAACACAAATGTCTGGAGGACAGAAGCAGAGAATTGCAATAGCCAGGGCAATCTTGAAAGACCCAAGGATTTTACTACTGGATGAAGCTACAAGTTCTCTTGATGCAGAATCTGAGAGAGTTGTTCAAGAGGCACTTGATAAAATCATGGTTAACCGTACTACTGTTATTGTGGCCCATCGCTTGACCACGATAAAAAATTCTGATATCATTGAGGTTATTCATGATGGCAAGATTGTAGAGAGAGGTATATGTTACAAGTAAATGGGCTAAAATTTCCACCACTAATCTAACCTAACACTTGGTTGTTCTCCTATTCTTAATCAACCAGGTTCACACTCCGAGCTACTACAAGAACCTGAAGGTGCATACTGCAAGCTCGTACGATTACAAGAGCTGCGAAAATACTCAGAAAGAGAAGAAGGTGGCGATCAGGAGATCACTAATGTGGTTTCTGGAATACATTCAAGTGAAAGAATTTCTATCTTAAGTGGATCATCACCTAATTACAATGATGACTGTAGTTATAGTCGGCTTCCATTGAACACTAATGCCACAAGTGGTTTTGAGGAAGCGAGACCAGACTCAAATTTCTCCCTTGTTCGCTTGGCTTATATGAACAAGCCAGAAATCCCGGTGATAATACTAGGTTCTATAGCTGCTGTAGTTAGTGGTGTGATCCTACCAACTTTTGGGTATCTTCTCTCGGTTATCTTGAAGGCCTTCTTTAAGCCAGCTAAAGAGCTGCACAAGAATACGGACTTTTGGGCATTGATTCTTCTTGCACTTGGTTTGGCAAATCTAATAGCAACACCATTTAGGACCTACTTTTTTGGTGTAGCCGGGTGTAAGCTAGTAAGGAGAATCCGATTAAAATGCTTTGAGAAAGTGGTTCAGATGGAGATAAGCTGGTTTGATAAGACTGAAAATTCAAGTGGTTTAATTGGGGCAAAGTTGTCTGCAGATGCAGCTTCTGTGAGAGGTTTGGTAGGGGATAATCTTTCTTTACTTGTTCAAAACACAGCTTCAGCACTTTGTGGATTAATCATCGCGTTTATGGGAAACGCGCAGTTGGCTTGTATAGTCCTATTATTGTTAGCACTAATAGGACTTAATGGATATGTTCAGATAAAACTCGTTAGCAGATTCACTACTGATGCAAAGGTGAGCTTCCATTTTTATTATGATGGTATGTTTCCTAGTAGAGGTCAGAGAATGAGACAATGAGTCGACTGCGGTTGTACGTGTTTTAGATTAATTTATACTATAACAAATATATTGTTTTAGTAACCGTAGTTAATGCATTAGTTATTAAGAGTGTTTGTATATATACATATGAAGTTGTATTTGTTTCCAGAAGCAATATGAGGATGCGTGTGTAGTGGCGAGCGATGCAGTAGGGAGCATTAGAACAGTTGCTTCATTTTGCGCAGAAGATAAGGTAATGAAGCTTTATGAAAAGACATGCGAAGGCCCTCGAAGAGCAGGAATTAAAATAGGTTTTGCTAGCAGTGCTGCTTTCGGGTCGTCCTTCTTTTTGTTATTTCTGGTGTATGCAACCAGCTTTTATTTCGGAGCTCGTTTTATTGATTCAGGCAAGACTACATTCCCTAAGGTTTTCCAGGTAATTAAGCAGCTAGGCTGAACTTGTGTTTTGTGGTTTTAGTATGTATGTATATGTGTGTTTATGACTTGAATATATTCTTTTTTTATCATTTTAAGGTGTTTCTGGGGTTGAGTATGGCAGCCATGGGTGTAACCCAATCAGGATCCGTTGTTCCGGACTCTGGAAAAGCCAAGACTGCTGCTGCATCAGTTTTTGCTCTTCTTGATCAAGAGTCGAAAATAGACTATACTGACGAGTCTGGAACCACGTTATCGGACGTGAAGGGGGATATCAAGTTTAGTCATGTTAGTTTCTGGTATCCTTCTAGACCTGACCTTCAAATCTTCACAGACCTGTGTTTGGAAATTCATTATGGCCAGGTATATATGGTACCTCTTTAACTTTTTCAAACAAGCATGCTGAACTCAAGTTAACAACTAAATATCTTGTTTTATATTTGATTATCAAGACGGTAGCTCTGGTTGGAGAAAGTGGAAGTGGAAAATCGACGTTGATATCTCTGCTGCTAAGGTTCTATGATGTTGATTCAGGCCAGATATGGTTTGATGGAGTTGAGATCCAAAGGCTAAAAGTGAAGTGGTTAAGGCAGCAGATGGGTCTAGTGAGCCAAGAGCCAGTCTTGTTTAATGACACAATCCGTGCCAACATTGCATATGGAAAGGAAGGCAATGCCACTGAGGCTGAAGTCTTAGCAGCAGCTGAACTGGCAAATGCCCATAAATTCATCAGCGCGTTACCTCAGGTATTCGCTAACCTTAAGTCATTCACTTTCTTCTCATGCACTGTAATTCATAAGCAAGCAATCTAAAAGATTTGAGTGTGAACTGGATCAGGGGTATGACACAAATGTAGGGGAAAAAGGGATCCAGTTATCCGTAGGGCAGAAGCAAAGGGTGGCGATAGCAAGAGCGATGGTTAGTGATCCAAAGGTGTTGTTACTGGATGAGGCGACTAGTGCACTGGATGCTGAATCTGAGAAGGCGGTGCAAGATGCCCTTGACCGGGTTATTGTACATAGAACCGCAGTCGTGGTGGCTCACAATCTACCCACAATCCAGGGAGCAGATGTTATTGCTGTTGTAAAAAATGGAGTGATTGCAGAGAAAGGAAAACATGAGGAACTCATTAATAGAAAAGATGGCATATATGCCTCTTTAGTTGCATTACGTACTAGTGCTTCTCCTTCCTAAAAACCAATGATCATCCAGGACTCATGACTCGAAATCATACACGTTCACCTTAGTTGAGAATCATCTAGGTTGGGCCTAGAGTAGAGTCTGGTCAGGTCATTTGTTATGTTTGACATTGTTTGCTTATGTCAAGTTGTTTAATTAATTTACAGGGTAAAAATGCCAAAAGGCTACACACCCTAACATATGCTCTTACTTGGTGTTTTGATTATATAATATTGTGACCCAAAAGTCTATGCCTTTTCTTATTTTCTTTTAAACTTGTGGTATGTTATCAATAGAGCTGATAAAATGCGTTACACGACACGTTTAACTAAACGTGTCATTTACTTAAACATGCACCAACACCAACACATTTTATGTCACTGTAGGGATGGATTGGTTGTCTAGGCATAAAGCCAATATCTTATGTGGACCGAAGGCGATTCAACTTACTTCTCCTATGGGGAAATCTATCTATATTCGAGGTGAAAGAAAAGGTGATGTTTTGCTATGTTCTTATCTCAAGGCGGTGAAATATTTGAAGCGCGGGTGTACGGCGTTTATGGCATGTGTAACAGACAGGGTGTGTTAGAGATTCACGATGTTCCGGTCGTGAACAAATTTGTTGATGTCTTCCCTAATGACTTGCTGGGGATTCCACTAGAATTTGGGATTGACCTAATCCCGGAGCTAAGCCGGTTGCTAAAGCACCCTATCGGTTGGCACCACCCGAGATGAAGGAGTTGAAGGCTCAACTTCAAGAGTTACTCGATAAGGGCTTTATACGCTTGAGTGTCTCTCCTTGGGGTGCACCCATTCTGTTCGTGAAAAAGAAGGATGGGAATATGTGGATGTGCATCGATTATCCAGAGTTGAATAAGTTGACTATTAAAAATCGGTACCCATTACCTCAGATTGACAACCTCTTTGATCAACTCTAAGGAGCATCGTGGTTTTCGAAGATTGACTTGAGGTCTAGGTATCATCAGTTGAAGATGAGGGAAGAAGATATCTCTAAAACAACATTATGTACCCGTTATGGTCAATAAGAGTTCACGGTTATGCCTTTCGGTCTAATAAATGCGGTCGCGACTTTCATGGATCTCATGAATCGGGTGTGTAGGCCATTTCTTGATCGGTCGGTCATCATATTCATCGATGATATTCTTGTTTATTCTCGAAGTGAGGATGACCACGCGTGTCACCTTCGCAGGATTCTTGAAATTATTTGAAAAGAAAAGTTGTATGTCGAAATTCTCCAAGTGTGCCTTTTGGTTATGGGAGGTTCAATTATTGGGTCATGTGGTGAGATCGGAGGGGATTTCCGTTGACCGGTTCAAAATTGAAGCGATTAAAGGTTGGTTACTGCCGAAAACACTCACGAAGATTAAAATCTTTTTGGGGCTAGCGGGTTATCATCGGCGATTCATTGAAAACGTCTCTCGTGTTTCCTTTCCAATGACCAAATTAACACGCAAGGATACAAAATTCGTTTGTTGTTTATTCTGATGTCTCGCATCTCGGACTCGGTTGTGTCTTTATGCAAAGAGGTAGGGTGATTGCATATACCTCTAGGCAGTTCAAGATTCATGAGGCAAACTATCAGACCCACGACTTGGAGCTCGCGGCCTTGGTTTTCTATCTCAAAGTCTGGAGGCGTTATCTTTACGAAGTGCGTTGTACGATCTTCACTTATCATAAGAGTTTCAAGTATTTCCTTGACCAGAAAGACCTCAACATGAGGTGGCTGAGAGGGCTTAAATTAGTCAAGGATTATGATTGTGAGAAACACTATCATCCGGTAAGGAAAATATGGTAGTGGATGCTCTTAGTCGTAAGACTAACCATTCACCTTTAAAGGTGAAATCCTTTAATATGACTACTTCGTCATCTCTTATTGATTAAATCTGAGAGGCTCAATCTATAGCGCTCAGAGGAGATTTAAAGAAAGAACGGATGGTTCTATATGAGGATAAACTTGAGGAGAATAGTTTGGGGTTAAATACACTGTACGATAGAATATGGATTCCTCGTTTGTCAAATGTTCTAACTACCATTCTTGAGGAGGTTCATAAATCCAAATGTTCAATCCATCCGGGGGCGACAAAGATGTTTTATGATTTGAGGCATAACTTTTGATGACCGGTGATGAAAAGAGACATAGTCAAGTATATTCAAAAATGTCTCACTTGCCTATGGGTAAAGGCCGAACACCAAAAGTTGTATGGAAAGCTTCAACCGCTTGAAATACCTCTTTGGAAGTGGGAGAATCTCACTATGGATTTGATCACTAAATTGCCTAAGACTTGGAAGGGGTATTATACGATTTGGGTTGTAGTTCATCAGTTGACCAAGAGTGCACATTTCCTTCCTATTAAGGAAACTTTTTCCTCTGAGCAACCGGCGGATGTGTATATAAAAGAAGTTGTGTCACGTTACGGTGTACCCGTTACTATCGTATCGGATTGGGACACCCGATTCACTTCTCATTTTTTAAGGAAATTTCATGAGGAATTAGGGACTAAACTTCATCTAGGAACCACTTATCATCCATAAATGGATAGACAAAGCAAAAGGATGATTCAAACACTCGAAGATATGCTTCGAGCATATGTGCTAGAGTTTAGGGGAAATTGGGATGATCGGTTACTGTTAGCCAAGTTCTCATATAATAATAGCTACCATTCAAGTATCGGTATGCCACCATTCGAAATGTTATACGGTAGAAGGTGTCGAACACCGGTTTGTTGGGCGAGATCGGGTAACAGGAACTTGGGAGTAAAGATGTGGTCGAGAACATGGCGCGGTAAAAATCAATCAAGCTTTAGAGTGAGTTTGAAAACCGCTCAAGATCGTCAAAAGTCCTATGCGGACAAGAGAAGGAGGCCTACTGAATTCCAAGTGGGGGACTTTGTGCTTTTGAAAGTCTCCCAGTGGAAAGGGGTGATTCGGTTCCGTAAGCATGGGAAGTTAAGTCCATGTTTATCGGACCGTTCAAGATTATGGATCGTGTGGGTAAGGTGGCATATAGCTTGGAGTAACCGGGGGAATTAAGTAAACTCCACAACACGTTTAATGTATCTCACTTACGGAAGTGTGGCGGATGAATGCACCTTTGTTCCACTAGATGATTTAGAGGTGGATGATAAACTCAACTATGTTGAGGAACCGGTTGCTATCTTGGATAGAAAGGTGAAACGCTTGCCCGTAACAAGGATTTTAGCCAAGTATTGGTTCAATGGAAGCATAGAAAGGGGTGGATATGACTTAGGAAAGCGAGGATGAAAGACTCAAGTTTTACCCTAAATTGTTTATGCAATGATGGGTTTCAGGGACGAAACTCAAAATTAGGGATGATGATTTGTAATGAACCAACTATCAAGATTTATTATATAACTAGTTTAGAACGACACTGGGTGAAAAATATCAATACATAAAATTCTTAAATTTTAATGTATATATTTTACAGGTGTGAAAATCTATTAAATATACTAAGGATTATAAACAAAATTTAAAATATGTAAAAATTAATATATAATTGGGTTTTGTAAAAACGTTAATTACTATTTAATGTAATTTGACTTTCATTTACTATTTGATTGAAAATAAAAGTTACATAATTAGATTTCAAAGTTTCTTATAATAAGAGATAATTTAAAATAAATGTGTTTTATTAGTATAATTAGTATTTTCTTTAAAAATATAATTATTATTAAAAGATAAAGGTGTATTTAATAAAAGAGAGAAGCAGGAAAAAAATGATGAGATTGAATATGGAGGCGACATGTGGCATGGAAAAACCTTTAGTTATTATATAGTATAGATATGTTAAAACATATTATGGGGTGTAAATAAATTAAAATAAAAGTTTAGGGTTCTAATTGTAAATGGGCATTTTTGACTTTTGGTGTAAAGGGGGGCAAAATAGAAAGTCCAGGGGCAGTTTTATAAAATCTAAAAATCAGATTGGTAGGGTGCACGCAACACACAGTGAGTGTGTGTGTGTGTGTGTTGCCGGTGACGTGAAGAATAAAGGAAAAAGGGAAGAGGAGCAAGAACCTAAGAATCTTGATTTTGTGTGTGAAATTCATGGGTTTTGAAGTATTGATCTACTTCTATACATTCAAGTAAGTGTACTTTCTCCTCTAGAACCTCCATTAATTGTGTTCTTGATAGGTGTTGGGTGAGAACCCTAGTTTCTGGAATTTGGTGAATTTAGAAATTGGGGATTTTGGGTGAAAGATGGAATAATCCTTAATAGGTCAAATAGGTTGTTTTGGTTGAAATTTGATTGTAATGGTGATTATGGGAGTTTGAGGTTTGGTTATGGTTAATTTGACTAACATAAGTAGGGGTATTAACCAATAGGTTAAAAGTGTTATGGATCCCACTTGGTGGTTATGATGGGATCATTAGATTACCAAACATGAGTGAAATTGTTTAGGTGATAGGTTGCTAAGGTTGAAGATCAACCGTCAATATCTAAGGATAAAGGTAAGTGTTTATACAATTAATTAGTAGTTGGTAATTTTGTTGTTTACATATAAATGATATGTATGATTGTATGAATATGTTGTGATTATATGATTATGTGTATGAGTGAATTGGTGTATCATTATATGTGTTCTGTTTGCAAGTAATTTTGGAAGGTGTATTGATATGTTTAGAAAGTCTTGAACTTCCATGGTGAATGAATATGAGATCCATAGAATCCCAATGGATGATAATAAGTTGGGGTTATGAGCTACAACAAGGAGTATTGGTGATTGAAGTCTTTGAACTTCATATATTGGTGGTTTAACGAAGTCTATGAACTTCAAGGGATTAATGTGGGGATTGAGATAATTGAATCTCAAGAATTAATATTGTATGATTAGGCTAATATGGGTGGTTTATGTAACATTTCTGCTTTTCGCGTACTTGTAACGCTTACCATATTCAAGAATCAATGAAGCTTGAAACCCTCATCATAACTCATGTTCATATAATACTTGAAACATACCTATTTCATGCACATTATACTTATTACATGGTCACATGTTGACTTCAACGCTTGGAATTGCCTTAAATTGCAACATGGACCGTTAAACCGTTTAATAACTCGTTTACCGACACGAAAACTCAACCACTACTAACTCAAAGGCAATGTATCAACCATATGTGCCTAACATAGTTATTTAACTCATTCAATTTGTCACATAATTCAAATTGATGCCCTAGTACGTTAGTTAGTACTTTCGTGCGATCGTTCGCCTTTTAAACCGTTGTTAGTTGCGTACCGTCCACACCCGACAAACTCATATAACATGACATTAATTTATGTTTTAAATGTTTAACATATTCATTTCATTAATTAAAACAAAGTTTGTTTGCAAAACTTTCCTTAAATAAATCCTGAAATTCAAAAAAACGATCAAAAACCACGAAACCGAACCGTTGGATCAACCATGGGTCAAAGGCCACCCATGACCCATGGAAGAATTTTTCAGCCCACAAGGCCAAGAAATTTAGGCCACCCCCTCTACACACCCTTAAAACCCTAAATCCCTTTCCAAGACATTCCATTTTTACACCCCTTCACCCATTAGTATAAATAGGAGGCTTAGGAACTTGTTTTCTTTGCTAATTCTTCCTCAAACACTCACAAAACTTTATAATTTGTGAAATCCCTGTCTCCCCTTTTGAAGAGTTCGAAAATCCCTAGAGGATTCCAAGAGTTGAAGATCAAACAAGTAAGTAACCCTTCGAAGTTCAATACCGTCTTTTAATTCATTCTTTCTTCATCCCCTCAATCTTTTTTCTATTTTCTATCCATGATCACTTGATCATGTGAAACCTCAGCCCTAAAAAACCTCTAATAATCTTAACTAAACCAAGAAATCAAGCTAACATCACCAACAATCAAACGAAGAATCCCGTTTGTAATGGCGGCGATGTCGTCGCATTCTATGAATCCTCAAGACAACTATTGCAAAAGTGGCTCTGCCGATGCTTTAGTATGTTCTTGATAAATTAAAACATGTTAATACTTATGTATTATCACTTATATGAACTTACACACTAATTTAATATAGAATCCGCTCGCTCGTGTCGGCTATGCCGATTGCTTTCTGTGATTCTCCAAAACGCTTCTGTGAATATCATGGCTAGACCGGTGACACGTGACATTTTTTATTACCTAATATGATTATATTATGTAATATAATGATATAATAACATTCGTCTAATTTTTTATTTACGCGTTCCGTAACCTTAAAACCCTAAACGGTCCACTTAAGTGCAACCATTGATTGTGGATAGAAACTGTGCTGACTTTAACTAAGCATAACTTGACCATAATTAAACGAAACTAAGAAAACTCAAATTCCAAGACGTATTTCGTAATTTTATTTCCAACCATAATTGGCTCGTTTTCTAGTTCAAACGTATGACTCCGTAGTAGCCAAAACGGAACAGAAATATTTTTCAGTACCTTCTGTCTTGTTGGACGGTTTTGGCTATGATCCGAGTTTCAAATGGAAAAAATTTCTAAACGAAACTTGTTCGGAAGGACTTAAACTAATCCCCTATAAAATTTCATAATTTTTGGACGTCGTTTGATATTTTTAACAAGCCCGTTTCTGTTCAGCTACTTTGCTGTCCAAATCAGTAAAACAACTAAAACTCTACTTTTGCAACTAATTCTTAACCTTATGACCCGAACCGCCTATATAACACTCGTAACCATCGAACCTACCCTAAAACTAGTTTATTCATTTGTTTAGGTTCTGGTCATTGATTCACCTCGTCTATTTGCTCAAGTATCTTATCGCTCCTAGTTATCAAGATGAGACTTCATAGCCCCACTTTATTCAAATCGTTTTGGGGGAAACATGTATGCGTTGGCACGCATTAAAACACATTCTTTTTCAAACAATTCTAAAACAAGTGAATCTTATATGTATGTGAATAAATGAACACAAATGATAAACGTTAAACTTGCAAATCCTTAACTTGAAACTTTCAAGCCAACAGTTGTACAGATATGGGCCATAGGATGGAAACCGCATCATACTCTATAGACAACTTTTGGTTGGACATCTTATTCGTTATTAGTGCAACTTGCGAGTTGTACCACTTATTCATTATTCATCATTTTAGGTTAGATTTGCTAATCATGTGTTTGTTTTATTTATGTGCTATATGATGATCTTGAATTGTGAATTGTTACTTTTGCCAAACTTATGATTTTATTAAACATGTGACGTCTCACCAACTATTTTTAGTTGACACTTGTTTTTCGTACATGTTTCAGGTGATTAAGCTCATGATAGGTCAAGCAAAGGATCGCATAGGATTTGCCTAGATATTAAATGAAGAAATTCTATTATAAGTTGTTTTGTCTTTTGAACATGTTATTTGGTTGGTTTAAGTTGAGATTTATGTAATGAGATTTTAACTCTATGGAATTTAATAGTAATCTTCTTTATTGCCTTGTGTTCTTTTATTCAATTTCGTCGCACTCTCGTGTTTTCGCTTTGGCGGGGTGTGACAGATTGGTGTCAGAGCCTTGGTTATAGAGAATTAGGTTCCCTTAGCAATAACCTAGACTATAACCTAAGTGTCACATTATTAGGAATTATGTGCTTACATGTAATTAATATGCTTTCATTGTATCTCGTCCACAACCCTCACGTTACACACACTCATGAAGACTCGGATCTGTTGTCACACGTCGGAGAGCCCAAGCCCGATCAAGAAGGCCGCAAGTAGGAAGACCTCTAACTACTGTTGGATACAACTAACCCGCACTACTCACGACCCGAGGAAGACGTCATCTACATTCCTAGCAAATTGGAGCCCAACAACAAGAAGGAAGAAGAAGCTTGCACGAAGTTGAATCCAATTCTTGGGCAAGGCCCAATCCATGACACTCTCATCAAAATCAAAGACTCGCATAATGGTACTAGGGACACGTGTAATCTGGAAGGGTGAGCGCCTGTACACTAGGGGTCTTAGCACTAAGGAAAGTGAGGCACGTTCGTTACGAGTCGCACTTACCTGGAGACCCTTGGAGTGAGTGCCCACCTATTGGCTAAAACACGTCTCACTAGTATTATTCATCCGGACCGTGAGTTTTGATTAGTCAATTTTATCTTTAATTTCAATTGTAATTCAACATATATGTTTTAATATATGTTTTATTAATCTTGTAAGACATTTGATATTAATGAATGAGTGATTTTATTATTATTTGAATGTCTATCCTAACTTTCAACTTGTGATTTCTCTTTCGTAGAATGCCTCCTCGTCGTGATCCCGATACCACCGTGGCCAACACCGGTGAAGCCTCCAACCCTTCCGCTGAAACCTTCGCCATAGCTACCCTTCTCACTCAACAACTTGTTGCTGTCTTACCCACTATTGTCACTCAAATCAACAACTCCACTGGAAGATCTAGTGGGAGTGTTTGTACATTCAAGCACTTTAACTCTTGTAACCCACACAGGTATCTTGGGTCTGAAGGTGCTACTGGGTTATTGCAATGGTTCAAAGGCATGGAAAACACGTTTGAGATGAGTGTCCGCTCCGATGATCTCAATGTTAAGTATGCTACAAGTGCCTTCCAAAAGAGGGCACTAACCTGGTGGAATGCTAAAAAGAAGATTCGGGGTAGGGAAGAAGCTCTTGCTATGACTTAGGATAAACTCAAGGAAATCATGATCGAAGAATTCTGTCCCAGCAATGAGATGAAGAAGCTAGAAATCAAATTGTGGGATCTTACCCAGGATAGTGGAGAAAGTGAAGAGTTCACTACACGCTTTCATGAACTCTGCATCCTAGTCCTGCATCTGGTTACACCCCTGACTCAAAAATTGATCGTTACATTGGAGGCCTTCCGCCTCAAATTCGGGGTACCGTCATGGGAAGTAGCCCCACAACACTTGAAGCTGCTATTCATTTGTCTACATGCTTAACGGATGATCTAGTTAGTCTGGGATCTTGTTCAGGAAAAGTGACAAGGGGACCAACGAAGAAGTAATGATAGAGCCTGAGTACCATCATAAGAAACAAAATACATCCAATAGCTTCGCTATAGTAACTCCTGCCACTCCTATTACCCAAGTTGCCCCTGTTTCTGCCAAGAAGCCATACGGTGGACCTTACCCTCTGTATGCAAAGTGCCAGTATCATCACCCTTCTGCACAACCGTGTCGTGAGTGCACCAAGTGCGGAAGAAATGGGCATCTAGACACCTCTTTCCGCATTCCTACTCCTGCTGCTGCCAACAACGCCATGCTCCCTTTTAATACCAATGGTAGGTCTTGCTTTGAGTGTGGTGCAACCGATCACTTCAAGCACCATTGTCCCAAGCTTAACAACAATCAAGGTGCTTGTGCTCGCACCTTTGCATGGGAACAACTGAGGCTCGTGAAGACCCTACCACCCAAGACAACACAAACCCTACTAGTTAAGTTTTGGGAGAAAATCCCCTTAACTAGGGGAGACATGATAACTATGTTATTTATTTGATTTCTTAATTTGTTACCTTGGTTCATCAAAACTTGAATTCTATGTTTGTTTGGATGACTCTATCTTGAGACTTAGGTTGATTTCTTTTATCAATGAATCATGTTTGCTCATAAATTTGCACTATGTTTGGATGGATTATTATTCAAGATTCATTTTGTGGACTACTATGTGAATATCCCACTTTATACATTACTGCTAAATATGCATAAGATACCTATTTAATCATGATTCTTAAATCTCAAAACAACATGTTTTCACTGCCCTTCGATAATGTTCGTAACCTCCGCCTACATTACTATCATCACTTTATAGGTGCATAGTAGAAGGACATATCACACTGGTGTAAGGTAAATTGATGATTGCGGTCGCCAGCATAATCATGAATTTACAGGTACATTGGTGTGAAGTGAAATTCTACGATGTAGCTACCCATAACCAATTCCTGAACTCGAATCATGCCACCCAACATTATCCGTGTTAGTGGTAGTCTTGATAGGTGGCTAGTACGCTTCCAATGCGCTAAAAGTGTGGTGGGTTAACTACGGTACACCCTATATATAAACACTAATGGTGCATTGGAAGTGGGACTAGGCGTCGGATCAAGGACTAGCCCTAGTCAACGTATAGCATAACCTATCCTTTTCTAGTTATCACTATCTCTACTAGTTGAATTTCAGGGACGAAATTCCCTTAACTAGGGGAGACTGTAACATTTCTGCTTTTCGCGTACTTGTAACGCTTACCATATTCATCAATCAATGAAGCTTGAAACCCTCATCATAACTCGTGTTCACATAATACATGAAACATACCTATTTCATGCACATTATTCTTATTACATGGTCACATGTTGACTGCAACGCTTGAAATTGCCTTAAATTGCAACTTGGCCCGTTAAACCATTTAATAACTCGTTTATCAACACCAAAACTCACCCACTGCTAACTCAAAGGTAATGTATCAACCATATGTGCCTAACATAGTTATTTAACTCATTTCACATAATTCAAATTGATGCCCTAGTACGTTAGTTAGTACTTTCGTGCGATCGTTCGCCTTTTAAACCGTTGTTAGTTGCGTACCGTCCACACCCGACAAACTCATATAACATGACATTAATTTATTTTTTAAATGTTTAACATATTCATTTCATTAATTAAAACAAAGTTTGTTTGCAAAACTTTCCTTAAATAAATCCTGAAATTCAAAAAAACGATCAAAAACCACGAAACCGAACCGTTGGATCAACCATGGGTCAAAGGCCACCCATGACCCATGGAAGAATTTTTCAGCCCACAAGGCCAAGAAATTTAGGCCACCCCCTCTACACACCCTTAAAACCCTAAATCCCTTTCCAAGACATTCCATTTTTACACCCCTTCACCCATTAGTATAAATAGGAGGCTTAGGAACTTGTTTTCTTTGCTAATTCTTCCTCAAACACTCACAAAACTTTATAATTTGTGAAATACCTATCTCCCCTTTTGAAGAGTTCGAAAGTCCCTAGAGGATTCCAAGAGTTGAAGATCAAACAAGTAAGTAACCCTTCGAAGTTCAATACCGTCTTTTAATTCATTCTTTCTTCATCCCCTCAATCTTTTTTCTATTTTCTATCCATGATCACTTGATCATGTGAAACCTCAGCCCTAAAAACCCTCTAATAATCTTAACTAAACCAAGAAATCAAGCTAACATCACCAACAATCAAACGAAGAATCCCGTTTGTAATGGCGGCGATGTCGTCGCATTCTATGAATCCTCAAGACAACTATTGCAAAGTGGCTCTGCCGATGCTTTAGTATGTTCTTGATAAATTAAAACATGTTAATACTTATGTATTATCACTTATATGAACTCACACGCTAATTTAATATAGAATCCGCTTGCTCGTGTCGGTTATGCCGATTGCATTCTGTGATTCTCCAAAACGCTTCTGTGAATATCATGGCTAGACCGATGACACGGGACATTTTGAATAACCTAATATGATTATATTATGTAATATAATGATATAATAACATTCTTCTAATTTTTTATTTACGCGTTCGGTAACCTTAAAACCCTAAACGGTCCACTTAAGTGCAACCGTTGATTGTGGACAGAAACTGTGCTGACTTTAACGAAGCATAACTTGACCATAATTAAACGAAACTGAGAAAAATCAAATTCCAAGACGTATTTCGTCGAAGTTTCTTTCCAACCATAATTGGCTCGCTTTCTAATTCAAACTTATGACTCCGTAGTAGCCAAAACGGAACAGAAACCTTTTTCAGTACCTTCTGTCTTGTTGGACAGTTTTGGCTATGATCCGAGTTTCAAATGGAAAAACTTTCTAAACGAAACTTGTTCGGAACGACTTAAACTAATTACCTACAAAATTTCATAATTTGTGGACGTCGTTTGATATTTTTAACAAGCCCGTTTATGTTCAGCTACTTTGTTGTCCAAATCAGTAAAACAACTAAAACTCTACTTTTGCAACTAATTCTTAACCTTATGACCTGAACCGCCTATCTAACACTCGTAACCATCGAACCTACCCTAAAACTAGTTTATTCATTTGTTTAGGTTCTGGTCATTGATTCACCTCGTCTATTTGCTCAAGTATCTTATCGCTCCTAGTTATCAAGGTGAGACTTCATAGCCCCACTTTATTCAAATCGTTTTGGGGGAAACATGTACGCGTTGGCACGCGTTAAAACACGTTCTTTTTCAAACAATTCTAAAACAAGTGAGTCTTATATGTATGTGAATAAATGAACACAAATGATAAACGTTAAACTTGCAAATCCTTAACTTGAAACTTTCAAGCCAACGGTTGTAAAGATATGGGTCATAGGATGGAAACCGCATCATACCTTATGGACAACTTTTGGTTGGACATCTTATTCATTATTAGTGCAACTTGCGAGTTGTACCCCTTATTCGTTATTCATCATTTTAGGTTGGATTTGCTAATTATGTGTTTGTTTTATTTATGTGCTATATGATGATCTTGAATTGTGAATTGTTACTTTTGCCAAACTTATGATTTTATTAAACATGTGACGTCTCACCAATTATTTTTAGTTGACACTTATTTTTTGTACATGTTTCAGGTGATTAAGCTCATGATAGGTCAAGCAAATGATCACATAGGATTTGCCTAGCTATTAAATGAAGAAATTCTATTATAAGTTGTTTTGTCTTTTGAACATGTTATTTGGTTGGTTTAAGTTGAGATTTTTGTAATGAGATTTTAACTCTATGGAATTTAATAGTAATCTTCTTTATTGCCTTGTGTTCTTTTATTCAATTTCGTTGCACTGTCGTGTTTCTGCCTTGGCGGGGTGTGACAGTTTAGGATTGGGAAATCCATATACAAATATAAGCATGCGCAATGGCGATTTGGGTATAAAACCCATTTGAATGTGGGGGTTAAACAAGTTGCAATAGGTTGGAATCAGAAAAAACTGGATTGGGCGTATCATACCCTGGCTGTGCGTATCATACGTCGGGCCATACGCTGGCAACGTACGATACGCCCGGAAGCTTCTATAAACGCTGACACAGACGTTGGTTTGGGTTTTTGGGTCAATTTTTTGGGGAATACTCACGGGGGTTGATTATGAAATGACAAAACATTACTAACTTGTTCTATGGGGTGTTTTTGGTGTAGGAAAAGCTCCAATGTAAGCTTGGGACCTCAAGTCGCTCAGGATGGATTCACATTTTAAATCTTTGACATGTTTGATGGTGTTTGTGTTTAAGACTCCATGTGAGGATACTAAACAAATGTTTTGATGTAAATTAAGGTGTTCACGTATAGGGATACAATGTTTTGAATTTGACATGTCATAACATGGATTTTAAGTGTAACTGGGACCATTTTTCCCAATTGATTTAAAGTTTAAACTGGTTTGAAATTCTGGGTGTTACAGATTCAATCTGTTATATGTAATTTTATTATGTTAATCTTTTCATGTGTATAGACAGATTGATGCTAATGTGTATGTGTATTCATGGTTCTCCCTTAGTATGATGCATATTCTTATAGTACCCATCATTCTTGATTAAAGGTTCAACTTCTTGATTTCATAAAAAAATGTCAACCTTTTGTGTGGTCAAAGCAAATTTGGTTTTGATATTGATATATGAATGAGTTTGTGAATCATGATTTGTATTTGAAGCAAAAAACCATTCAAAAGATGGAGCTTCTTGTCTTGATCTTAGTAGAGGCGGAAAAATGGGCGGGGTGGGGGTTTACCCAGTTTAGTGACGTGTCAAAACATGTTTGAGTCAAAATGAGTAATTTTCTGTTTAGCTTTATACATGTTAGGTTTAGTCAAAATATCTTTTATTCAAAATTCTATATTTTTTTACACGTTTACTATGTTAAAGATGGTTACATAAATTATATTAATTCAATAATAACTTTAACTTTGAATTAAATGATTAAGAGGTTTTATGCATTATAGATACACTTTTGGCGACTTTTGACACGTTCAACTTTTTTGGCCCGGGTTGGAGATAAAAACATAACGCAAATTGATTCATTCAAATAGTAAATGAGTCAAAATAGCCACCTGAAAGAGTGATAAAAATAACATGAGGTATGTGCGTCAGTTCTTTAAAGTCGTTACTCACATTTTGCATATGCCCAAACGATTTAAGGAGTAGATCAAGCTTAAGGTTATTAATTTGAATTAAACTGTTATATTATGTTTGTTAATTTCCATTCATTTAGTAAATTTTTTAGGGTAAACATTTGGTTAAGTATTAATTTTATTATTTTGAAAAACCCGAATTACCAGACTAAAACTAGTTTTATTTAGACATACTCCGGACCAATATAAACTAGTTTTGCAAATAAATAATAATGTATCCCTAGGTCTTATTATTAGTACCGACGGTTTAATCAATCCATTTATTCCCCTCCACCCATCCAATCTTTTAGGCATTCTTTCTTTTTTCATTCTCCAATCTCCACAATGAGAAAAGCTATATCCTCATCAATGGCAAATCATATCAGAAGTTCATCTGGGAAAGAAATGCTAACTTATTCATATCTTCTCGTATACATTGCCCTCTCTAGCACTCAAATTTTCTTTAACAAGGTTCTTTCCGTCATCTTTACAAATCTTGTTGATTTTTAATCTAGATTTGAAGATGTAATCAATGTTTCTTGGGTGTCATTCTATGATGTTCTTGATGGGAATAAAGCCATGTTAATTAATCAAGAAATATGACAAAATGTTTCTAAGCCATTTAAATGTTTATAATTCCATTTGCAATATTGGAATGCAGTGGGTTTTGTCATCAAAGGAGATTAACTTTCCATATCCCCTTGGCTTAACACTACTTCATATGGTGTTCTCCTCTGTCTTATGTTTTGTACTCACCAAACTTACCAAGGTAAAAACTAAACACACCTAATAATTTAGCTGTTTATACGTCTCGTTTCTGCAATTCGTAATGCCAGTCTGTGTTTTCCACAGATTATTGAAGTCGAAAAAGGAATGACTTTTGAAATGTGAGCACCAAATGACAATATCAATATTCTAGATTCATTCGATTAAACAAATGCGTGCTTATCGATACATTCTTAACGTGCAGATACACAACATCAGTCTTTCCAATTGGTGCAATGTTTGCAGTGACTCTTTGGCTTGGAAACACTGCATACCTTTATATATCTGTATCATTTGCCCAAATGTTGAAAGCAATCAGTAAGTACACAAAAGAAAGCTCACACTATCAAAAGTTGTAATCTTTAACCTTGTCTTTGATCTGCAGTGCCAGTGGCTGTGTTCATTCTTGGTGTAGCAGCTGGACTCGAAGCAATGAGCTGCGGCATGCTGCTCATAATGTCTGTGATAAGTTTTGGAGTGTTAGTGGCTTCTTATGGAGAGATTAACATCAACTGGATAGGTGTTGTTTACCAAATGGGAGGTGTGGTTGGTGAGGCTTTGAGGCTTATTTTCATGGAGATTTTGGCCAAAAGAAAGGGTGTTAAATTAAACCCAATATCCATGATGTTTTATGTTAGTCCTTGCAGGCAAGTATCTTATGTTGTAAAGCTACCAAAGTGTGTTCTTGTTTATGTTCCATATTTATTATAAGTTCAGAGAATTTCATTTCTGCCCATGTGAGCAGAATCTTGGTTCGCTGTGCAGTGCTGTTTGCTTGTTTGTTCCATGGATCTTTCTGGAGATGCCAAGAATGGAGTCATGGACCTTTCAACCTTTTGTGCTAACCCTTAATTCTCTATGTACTTTTGCTCTCAACTTGTCGGTTTTTCTTGTGATACAACACACAAGCGCGTTAACCATTCGTGTTGCTGGGGTTGTTAAAGATTGGGTGGTTGTGTTGCTTTCAGCAATTCTTTTTGCTGACACAAAGCTCTCCATGGTCAATCTCTTCGGTTATGCAATAGGTATTCTCTTTGTTTCAATTTCTACTCATTTACTTATAAATAGGACCAGGTAGTCGAAGGCGCTAAGCGCACTCAAGGAGAAAAGGGTGAGTCTTGGCCTAGGTGCAAGGCACTTAAAAAGGGAGGGCTTTTTTTAAGCAAGATGCACAATATAGACAAGCTATTTTTAGAGGTTTTGGGCTTGTTTTAGGCTAGTTTAAACATGTTCCAGACCATTTTCATATGTTTCGAACCATTTTTAGACGTTCCAGACCATTTTTAATTGTTTTAGGCCAATTCAGATGTTTTCAGACCAATTTTGGCCGGAAATTGACCCGTTTCAGCTCGAGCCCGTTTTGACTTGTTGTCTGACTTTCCCAGTACTAACATGTCATTATTGATGCAGCCATTGCAGGTGTAGCTGCATACAATAACTACAAGCTAAAGAAGGAAGCATGTGAAGAAAGTCCTGAAAATTACAAGCTTTCTACAACAGGAACCGCTTCTTCCCCGAAATCATATTCTGTTTAATAGATTTAAATCTCACATATACGTTTGTTACACGATTACAGTTGTAAAGTGCAACAATCTTTATATGTTATAAGTTCTATTCCTCGATTCCAAATTTCTTCCGCATGTATTGAACAAAGCCGAAGATTTTTGGCAAGTCAGGAAGAGCGTTAGACACGCTCTCTTTGTTCTGAATGCATCTTTTAGCCCACGCGATCAATTTCGGGCACTCGTGATCAAAGTTGAAGTTCCCATAGGTTTCATAGGCTTGAAACCATGAATAAAATGGGATTAAAGATACATCAAGGTAGCCAAAAGTTTCACCTCCAAAGTAAGGTTTGTCTCCAAGCTCTCCTTCAAGCAATTTAAGACAATCCATGAACTCTTTCCTAGATGTTTCGTGTTCTTCGCCCTTTTTTGTGTATAAATTCATCCCAATTTGGTATAACTGCATTTCCGTTTATAAACTTAGATAAAGGATTACAAATTCGAGATCACGAAAAGGAAAAAAAAATATATCAGATGTACTAGTACAAGCAGTACATCTACAGTCACAATTGCCGTGAGTAAACATATTAATGATGAGAAGCACGTATTTTCAAGGTCATCTTCCCGGCAGGTATAGCTCTTCGTACCAACCAATATTGTTCATTTTGTCCACATGGAGCTCATTAATTTGTTTTTAGTTGCCCATGTGGAAACTTCTTAGGAGCTCACCCAGTGAAGTACATTTAACTGCAAAATTCTGATAGGATCCGATGCATTAGTGTTGGTATACTCACTCCGGAAACTAAAAACAAATCCGTGAGCTCCTCGTAGCAAAACATAAAATATTGGTTGGTACGAGAGACGGATGATGACGGTATTGGTTTGACTTTTCTTAAGGAATAAAACTAAATATTTTATTTTGAGTTTAGACGTCCCAAATCAAAATCTTTGTAATGGAGGTTTGGCATGAACTCTTGGTTCAGGCCCTTGTTTTACACACACACTACACACTATTTTGAAACTCTTTCTGTGTATTGAATGTAAAAAGAATTACAAGAGCTTAACAAAGAAATTACGTAAATTAGGAATTTAAATAGCAAAAGAACATGTGCTGAAAATCATGAAACCAAGTCCACGTCCCTTTTCTTTAGCATCAATCCAACGTACACTTTTGTTATTTTGTTACATGTTAAATAGTACAGGGACTAAAAATGTAATTTTTGCTAATTGAGGGGTCTGCTTGTAATTGTTGTTAGAAATTAGTTGGAACTAAATGAACGGATTATAAGTTCGTTTATATGTTCTTTGTAAGAATCATCTAGATAATGAATTGAACATTTTCTCTCTATTACGATTCTCGTTTGATTCTAATCCTAACATTGGTATCAGAGCTACCGTTCCTTTCGGAGCTCAAAGTCTGCAAGCGTTGTTTGTATCAATTCAATCGTAGTTTCAATTCAGCAAGAATCGTCCGTTTTCGTTTCAATTTCGCAGAAATTAGGGTTCGTGATTGTGTGTATGGCAACTAGACAACAAGAAATGGAACGATTGGAGAAGTTAGCTCATGAGAATGCGAAGTCAATTGAAAGTCAACAGATCCTTATGGAGCAAAATTCAGAAGCAATTCAATTACTTCAAAGTAGTTTGACAGCATTGGTGACGCAAATGTCCGATATGAGCAACAAAGTTGATCGTTTGAGTGATCGAAATGGTGGCCATCAAGAACAGCGTCTAGTACTCACTGGTCGATTAGATTTTCCGAAATTCAGTGGAATTGAGGTTGAAGGTTGGATCATACGCTGCAATCATTTCTTTGCGTCGATAGGACTCCTGATAATGCTCGTGTACACTATGCGGTTATTAATTTGGAAGGAGCAGCATTGGAATGGCATCAGGGTTATTTTGACAGTCAAGATAGGGAAATTGAAGACATTACTTGGGATGAGTATTGTCGTTCTATTATTAATCGGTTTTCAGACAGATTATCCGAAGATCCTATGGAAGAATTAAAGAATCTCAACCAAACAAGTTCGTTACAAGATTACACTAAAGCATTTGATACTCTACTTAATAGGGTTAAGTTGACTGATGAATATGCTGCTAGTTTGTTTGTGGGTGGACTAAAACTAGAAATTAGATGTTTAGTTAAGATCTTTAAACCTAAGTCAATGAGGGATGCTATAGCAATGGCTAAACAACAAACTGTAGTGTATTGTACTTTGTTTGGAGACACACCAGTTAAGAAGTCTATTTCTACTTCCTTATCAACTAATACTAGCAGTTCCAATGTGGGTTATGTGAAATCTGGTGCTGGTGGGAACAATCCTGTTAATACCTTATCCTTACTACCTACACCACCTGCTAATAAAATGTTAAAGAATATGAGGAAGGTTCCTGCTAAAGTGGCTGAAGAAAAAAGGGCTAAGAATGAATGTTTCTGGTGTACTGAAAAATACTCCCCATCTCATGTTTGTAAATTCAAACATTTATATGTGCTAGAAATATATGGGGATGATGATGCTATTGTGGATGAAAATAATTCTGGGGAATTGCAGGGAATGAATTTAGACCCACATATTTCTGTTCATGCTTTGATGGGAGTGAATTCCTTTTCAACTATGAGAGTAGTTGGTACTATTGGCACTAGACAGATACAAATTCTGATTGATTCTGGATCTACTCATAATTTCCTTGATTCCAAATTGGCTAGTAAACTGCAGTGTCCATCTAAAAGGTTATCATCTATGTAGGTTAAAGTGGCTAATGGTAAGGAGTTAGACTGCCATGAGTTATGTTCTGATTTTCAATGGCTAATGCAGGGTATTTGGTTTAAAACATATGTATTATTGTTACCCTTGGACAATTATGACATGGTTTTGGGAATTCAATGGTTACAATCCTTAAATGACATAATTTGGAATTTTAAAGCATTAACAATGCAATTTTCAGTGGACTCTAAAGTCATTTTGCTAAATGGAACTAATAGCAATGAAACTTCTTTGTGTTCTATACACAAGTTGAACAGTTTGCTGAGTAAAGAGGGTCCTATGGTTCAGCTGCAGCTTTTCAGTATGCAAATGACTCAAACAGATTCTTTTCAACATCAAACTACCTTGACTGGCTTACAACCCAATTCAGCAATTCAAGCATTGTTACAGGAGTTTGATGATGTTTTTCAAACTCCAACTACATTACCCCCAGATAGAAGTTGTAACCACAAAATACAGCTAATTGATGAGGCAGTCACTATTAATCAGAGGGCTTATAGATACTCTGTTGGTCAGAAAGATATTATTGAAAAGATGGTACAAGAGATGTTAGATATGGGGATTATCAAGCACAGTGTAAGCTCTTTTGCCTCACCTGTGGTGTTAGTTAAAAATAAAGATGGTTCTTGGAGACTTTGTGTAGATTATAGAAAGCTCAATGATCACACTATTAAAAACAGATTTCCTATTCCCTTGATTGAAGAACTGTTGGAAGAAATAGGAAGGGCTGAGGTTTTCTCTAAGCTGGATTTGAGGTCTGGTTACCACCAAGTCAGAATGCATGCTTTGGATATCCATAAAACTGCTTTTAGGACCCATCAAGGTCTATTTGAATTTTTGGTGCTCCCATTTGGTCTTACAAATGCCCCGGCAACATTTCAAGGACTCATGAATTCTGTGTTTAAGAAGTTATTAAGGAATTATGTGCTCATTTTTTTTGATGATGTGTTGGTTTATAGCAAATCTATTCAGCAACATGTGGAAGACTTAAGAGTAGTTTTGCAACTTTTCAGAGATAATCAAATTTATGCAAAGCTGTCAAAGTGTAGTTTTGCAGGCTCCAAAGTAGAGTACTTGGGTCATGTGATCTCTAAACATGGGGTATACACTGATCCCTCAAAAATTGATGTTGTTAATAATTGTCCTACACCTACTAATGTCAAGCAGCTTAGAGGTTTCTTGGGTCTCACTGGTTATTACAGAAGATTTATATCTTCTTATGGAATTTTGGCTAAACCTCTCACTAACCTGCTTCAAAAAGATGCTTTTGTATGGTCTAGTGAAGCTCAACATGCATTTGAAGTTTTAAAGACTGCTTTGGTCAGTGCTCTGGTGTTAGCTCTACCAGACTGGTCAAAAGAATTCATTGTGGAGACTGATGCTAGTTCAAAAGGTTTAGGAGCAGTTTTAATGCAAGACAACCACCCTATTGCTTTTGTAAGTAAAGCACTATCTGCTAGACAATGTGCCCTATCTGTTTATGAGAAAGAACTGTTAGCTATATTGTTGGCTGTAAAACATTGGCACCAATATTTGATATTGAAGCATTTCACTATCAAAACAGATCAAAAGAGTTTAAAGCATCTGTTGGAACAGAAAATCACTACACCCTTGCAACATACTTGGCTTAGTAAATTGATGGGCTATGATTATAATATTTTGTATAAGAAGGGTGTGGACAATAGTGCTGCAGATGCTCTATCCAGAGTTCATGGAGTTACTTTGTTTCAAATTGCTATTTCTTCTTATGATCCTATACTGTTGCAAAGAATTAAATCTCATTGGGCTACTGATGTTATTGCTCAACAGTGGATTTTAAGACTTTCTCAAAGTGAGTCTATTAAACATTTAGCTTGGGATGGTTCTGTCTTAACAAGAAAAAAGAAGTTGTGGATTGGCGAGGATCAGGAATTGAGAAAGGATATTTTACTGTTCTGTCATGCATCTCCTTTAGGGGGACATTCTAGGGTTCAACCTACAATTCAAAGATTTAGAGATATGTTTTACTGGAAAGCGGCTTACAAAGACATTAACTTTTTCATCAAAAGGTGTGATGTATGTCTCAAATCCAAGTATGAGACTATTGCTACACCTGGGTTATTGCAACCACTTCCTGTTCCTAAATCTGTTTTCACTGATGTGTCTCTGGATTTCATTAGTGGTCTTCCTAAATCTGGTGGCAAAGATGTTATTTTAGTTGTGGTGGACAAATTTACCAAATATGGTCATTTCTTGACCTTAAAACACCTTTTCTCTGCTGTCCATGTAGCTCAAGTAATGATGGACAATGTGTTTAAACTCCATGGTTGCCCACAAACCACTGTTTTCGGTAGAGATCCCTTATTTTTTATCATGTTTTGGAAAGAATTTTTGAGATTACAAGGCATTCAGCAGGCTCTTTCTACTGCTTATCATCCCCAGTCAGATGGCCAAAATGAAGTTTTGAATAGGTGTTTAGAAACATAGCTGAGGTGTATGGTTATGACTGAACCTAATACTTGGGTGCAATGGATTTCTTTAGCAGAATGGTGGTACAACACCACTTGGCATTCTGCCATCAAGATGTCTCCTTTTAAAGCTTTGTATGGTGTTGATGCTCCCTTACAATTGCCTCATATTCCTTGTGACACTGTTGTGGCTACATTGGAGGAATTATTTTTAAAAAGAGAAGCTATGATTTCTACTCTTAAACATACTTTAGAGAAAGCTAGAAACCGAATGAAGCAATTTGCTGATCTTAAAAGGAGTGACAGAACTTTTCAAGTTGGGGATTGGATTTATTTGAAGTTGCAGCCTTATGTGCAAACTTCTTTAAGATTGCAAAGGTATTCCAAGTTATCTTAGAAATTTTTTGGTCATTTTTTGATCCTTAAAAGAATTGGTACTGTGGCTTATACACTGGATCTTCCTCCAGGTTCCCAAATTCACCCCACTTTTCATGTGTCCTTGTTGAAACGTGCTTATGGACCTCCTGCACAACCTATTCACTTACCCAATGCAACTGCCCCAGTTCTGCAACTATTTGCTAGGCAAGGCAACCGTCCAGTGGTTAAGTTTTTAATTCAATGGGAGGATTTGCCTTTACATGATGCTACTTGGGAGGTTGCAACTGAATTCATGCTACGATACCCAGATTTTAACTGTGATTCTTGAGGTCAAGAATCTTAAAGGGGGGAGTATTGTTACATGTTAAATAGTACAGGGACTAAAAATGTAATTGTTGCTAATTGAGGGGTCTGTTTGTAATTGTTGTTCGAAATTAGTTGGAACTAAACGAACGGATTATAAGTTCGTTTATATGTTCTTTGTAAGAATCATCAGGATAATGAATTGAACATTTTCTCTCTATTACGATTCTCGTTTGATTCTAATCCTAACATATTTCCACATAACTCGGTCAATCCTTGACCAAACCCACGATTAAGAATCAGACTTGGATAACCCATTTTCCTGCTAACCCGTGACCCGAGTGACCAGAGACCCGCTAACCGTGAATAAACTCGATTAACCCAACATGTACAATCCCTGTAATTAAAATATTAATAATAATAATAGGAAAGAAAAGAACGTCAAGAAGATAAGTCAAAGTTACCTTCTTGTCGATGAAGTCAATCCAAAACCTAGCACGAGCTTTGGCATAAGAATCAGAAGGTAACAATGGAGCTTTATCATTCCAAACTTCATCGATATACTCAACAATGATGCTAGACTCGCAGATTGGGTTGCCGTTGTGGATGAGGACTGGGATCTGCTTGTGAATGGGGTTGGAGTCCAGTAGAAGCTGGCTCTTGTTCCTCAAATCTTCTTCTCTGTACTCATAAGAAAGACCCTTTTCAGCAAGAGCGATCCTGACCCTCATACCATATATGCTTGTCCAGTAATCAAGTAGAACCAGTTGTTCTTGTTTAGCCATTGTTGGGTTCCTGGTGATGTTGACTGCGTTTTTGCGTAGGTGTGGACGGAGGGTGAGCGGGGTGGAAGTGTGTGGATATATGATGTGTGGCCGTGAATTCAGAAATCGGATCACCATGTTGTTTGTAATGGATGTACATTAGTAATTTTCAGTTTATTTACGTTGGTTCTCACTAAGGGGTGTAAACGAGCCGAGCTCGCTCATTTAACTTTCTGAGGGCTCGAGCTCTATTTCTAAAGCTCGAGCTCGGCTCGTGAGTAGTTTTTCAAGCTCGAGTTTATTATTTATTAATTAATTTATATATATATATATATATATATACATTTATAATTATTTTTATATATTTTTTATTATATTTTTGTATATAATATCTATTATTTATTTATTTTATAATCATTATTTTATAAATATATATTTAATATATTAATTAAAAAACTATATAAACAATAGGCTCGTTTAGGCTCGCGAGCCGGCTCGAGCTCGATAAGTGAAGCTCGGGCTCGTTTATTAAACAAGCTTATATTTAGCCTCGAGCTCGGGCTCGAGGTCGTTTAAGCTCGGCTCGATTCGAGCTTTTAGCGAGCCGATCGCGAGTAGCTCGCGAGCCGGCTTGGCTCGTTTACACCCTCACTTCTCACAAACGGGCATAAAAATAGGTCAGGTGTGGTTTGGGTATTGGTAATATCAGACTCATACTCCGTTATAAAACCGTATCTCATACTCGTTACTTATTATCCATCAGGATCACGGGGATTCAAAACCGTCCCTTATATTCCGGGTGCCCTTTCAAGAAAATGGGCCTCTAAAATATAAAGTTGTGTATTAAAAAAAATTATTAATGCGACGATAATTGTTGTACAATAAACAAAACATCGTAAGACTCTCTTATCATTCTTGAAAGAAAAACTGTTCAACCATCTGATTAAAGGACCCTCGGTTTAATTTTTGTTCCAATTGAATTGCCGATGACAGGGTTTAAATTAGCTCTTGGAATGTCCAGTTACATGAAATCTTATTTTAAACTTATCTAAAAAACCGACTTGAAATATAAAATTTTCAAATACAGTTCTAATAATTTTATAATTTTAATAATTTCAACTTTTAAGAACGTCGACATACTATTTATTATATTTTGTATATTAATATATTCAGGTTATTTGCAGGTAACAGGTTCGGATAATCGAGCGGGTATCACCTAACATCACACTCGTCCCAAACCTGTAAAATTTTGAAAACTAATCACATATCTGTTCATATACCCTAATCCACATCCCCTTACTTGTTCCGAATGTTTTAGGTTTTAGGTTTCTTGTCAAGTTGAATTCGTTTGTCATCCCTACTCATAAACATGCATGGTCACTTGAGCGCGCGATACCTACATTTTTCATAAGTAGTATTTCTCATAAATATCCTTACATTTTTCACATTATCATCAAATTAATAATAAATTATTTTAATTGATCTTAACAATAAATTGTTTTCATTTTCAATAACAAATAATTCATTTTTAATAAGTTAAAAAATATATAATTCTTTATATATATATATATATAGGCTGATTATTGTATAAAGGCCTAAAAATGTACCAAACCACCAAAACGCGACACGTGTCCTTGGAGTGAGGGGTAAATCCGTCTGCAACCTATGTATATAATTATGCAAGCTTTGTTTAATAATTACGCAACATATATTTATAATTACGAACATATGTTTATAATTACGCATATTATACGTACAACACATTGGGTATTTTTTTTAAAGTCATTTTTTATAATAAAAATATAGTAAGGCTATACTCAAATTAAAGAAAATAAAATACTCGATTTTATGGTGCAATTATTTTTAGAAAAAAAAAAGTCGTATAAAAAAGTTGTATGCGTTTAAAAAATATGAAGGAA
Source organism: Smallanthus sonchifolius (assembly GCA_023525975.1). Taxonomy (NCBI): domain Eukaryota; kingdom Viridiplantae; phylum Streptophyta; class Magnoliopsida; order Asterales; family Asteraceae; genus Smallanthus; species Smallanthus sonchifolius. Next base: position 77,598,584 of record CM042033.1, read on the forward strand.
CTTGAAAATAAAATCAACATTGGTGTACTGCCCATTTCCCGGGAGACCTCACGCGTTGGGTTTACTCATTCACAACATAGTTTAATAACTGAAGTTCATTCAATTGGCAGCGAAAACATTATCATAAAACATAAGTCATAGAAACATCATTAACATTGTCTATAGTCAAAAACATAGAGACGAGATGTCAGTCGTGAGTCAGGTAGCCATCAGTCCTAGTCCAATGCATCCATAAGCAATCCTCATCATCTATCATTTATCTAGAGTGTATACTAAAAGTCAGCTAACACTGATGAGTACTAATTTTAAGCAATCAAGCATTTACATCATTCATATAACATATGCATATATATAATCCTATATATAGGGTGATATTCAAATGATAACCAATATTTATTTGATAACAACGATAACCACTCTCAAGCATAGTGTTACGTATATGTAGCAATTATCATTTTGTTAGTATTACATATACGTAAACACTATGTGTCACGTATATGTAACATTATTTGGTATGTATATGTAAGACTTATCATTTCCGTATTTATATTCAAGATACTTAAATACTCTTTTAACAATTAAAAGAAAAAATAATTTATAAATTATATAATTATTTAATAGTTGTTATCACGGTTATCAAATAAAAAATTGATTATCATTTGAAGTCTTATATATATATATGATTGAGTTCAAAATATAACCCACCGTAAATGTCATAACCCATTAACTCTATGGTTGCTTTATTAGTGTAAATCAGAATGTGTAATCCATATTATCTCTAAACAAAATGTGTGGTGGTAATGATACTAAGGGCAAACTGGTTTTTTTTATTTATGTCTTTTCTGTGAAATATCAAACCAATCCCAACTAATGTTTTCAGAATCGGACCGGACAACGAACCGGACGTCTTAGAGGTTCACTGGTCGAACCGGTCGTACCGGATTCAAGAACCGGATGACGCAATAAATAATATAAATATTCATAAAAATATATAGAAAAATATAAAAAATTCCAAATACTACATATACAACCATTTAAACAATTTTGAGTTAAGGACGAGGGTTGTAGGTCTGTAGGAATTTTAATTCTTTTGAAACTTCAATTTTAATTTTGATTAGGGTTTTAGGAGACCTATGGTAGCGTATAAGTTAAAAGGAAAGAGTCAAATTGGGTTAAAATTGTAAATAGAAGTAAGTAGAAGGACTATAGGATAAAAAAGATTAAAAAAATAGTAAAAAAAATAAAAAAATTAAACTATCCGGTTCGACCACCTGTTCGCGGTTCGACCCCTGAATCGCTTGGACCGCCCGGTTCAACCAGCAAATGGTCTCAGAGCATGTAACCGGACCGGTGGAGGTCACGGTTCCCGGTCCGACCGGCCGGTCCGGGTTTAAAAACATTGACCCCAACGTCTATCCATTCAAACAAACAATTCGTCGACCTTCTCCCCCAAATTGTTTCCTCCTCAAACCCTAGGATTCGACTTCAACATAATCTGTCACTTCTCTTTCTACAAGTTCAAGCAATTCGTCTTCATTGGAGCCTTCTTTTTCTTATTCCACTAACCTTACTACCTCTGTAGGACCTGCTCGTCGATTCGTGTTCGTCGATTTGGGTGTTTGTTGATTCGTGTGTCTCTAATGCCAAGTGGGATGCCTTCTGCGTACGATCTTAAAGCAAAGAGATTCCTTCTGCGTACGATCTTAATGCCAAGTTGGATGTCTATCTTGATTTGGGTGTTCGTCGATTCGTGTACTCCTCCACCCACCGGTGCTCTTGCTGGCCTCATCCTGGTCAGATTTTTCATTTCCATTTTTTTTAGAACAGTCTTTTGAAATCAAGAGGGGGAGAAACTGGGATTTGGGTTTGAAATCCTGGCTCGCCTACCAAGTGTTTGTATTTTTGTGTGAGAGAAAAAAAGTTAATTTTTTGGTTTCTAGTGATTGATTGGAGCTCCATGTTTGTTGGCATGTTGGAAGGGTGTTAGACTTTTACTGTATTTTAACGTGTTCCTATATTTGCAAATAAAGAATTAGTTTCTTATCACTAGGCAATGAAAGAAAAAAAATGGGAAGTTTTTAGGGTAAATTGTGTGATGTATGTATCTGTTTATATTTTGATTTAAATGGGAATTTTTTTTACCATTTGGTTGAAACTGTGCAATGTTTAGTTTTATTTGAATAATTGTTTAGAAGCTTAAAAAGGACCTTAGATTTTATAAAAAAAACACACAAATTTCGCATATCATTTTGTTGCTTTTGATTAGTAAGTTATTTAAAAATAACTTGTTTAGCAATCTATTTATTTAGTTTAGTTTCTGTTCGCGACATCAATGTAACTAGGGTATTACATCAATGTAAATGTAATGACTTTATCCTTCTTACATAAATGTAATACAATATTACATCAATGTAATTCCCATCTTACATCAATGTAACTGGTCATTACATTAATGTAACATCCTTTTTTACGCAGTTTTTGCTTCATTAACTGATATGTAATTTTTTTGATAAGCAGTTTTGGCTTCAGTAAGTGATGGAATCACATTTAAGTCGATTGGAGTTTCAAACCATCAATCACCGGAGCTGCATAATCCACATGTTAACGCAGTTTTTTAGCGTTTTGAGAACACTTTTTCACGCACTTACAGGTAGGTTAGTTTACAAGGTTCCACTTTCTACTCTTTTTCCAGGCACTTAGAAGTAGCATTAGTTTACAAGGTTCCATTTTCTACTCATTTTGTTTCAGGCCGTAAAGTTGCTTTTAAAAGTGTTGGTTTGTAAATGAGTCGATTTTGGTTTACCTTATTGAAACACTTTTGAGTTACATCAATGTAATACTCTATGTGTTCATTACTGTTATTTTACACCAATGTATTTACTGACCTATGAAAATATATATATATATATATATATTTTGGCGAAATTATACTAGAATTAAAGATAAAAATGCGACGAGTTTAATGGTGTATTTTTTATAAAAAATAACATAGTGTTAAAAGGTTATGAAGGTTTTTAAAAAAAAGGGGGGATCTTTTATAAAAAAATGAGAAATGAAGTTGCGGGGGAAATAAGACACTTGTCAGCTTCTACATGATTCTGATTTTTTGTGGTATATTAATTGACCATAATGCCCTTTTTATTTAAAAAACAAATATGGACAGTTGTCAACATCTTATTTAATTTTAATATTTTGAACCACTAGATTTGAGTTAATGGGTTACTACAATTAGTATTGGTTAACAATAGAAGTCAACCATATCCATATATATATATATATATATATATATATATATATATATATATATATATATATATATATAACTATGTAACAAATGGAGTCGTAGCTCCTAATCATACATCAAATGGAGTCGTAGCTCCCAGACATTCATCATTGTGAGTCATAGCACATGAACACACATGTCAAGGAGATTAGCTTAACACACATGGGGAAAACCTTCTCGTATCATATCAGTGTCACTTAGACAACCTCACTCGTACCTACTACATATGCAGATGTGCGTCGAAAACTCCTACTGTCTACAGAAAGTAGCCGTAAATTGTCTATCGTAGTAGACATATACATACCGTTTGCATAGTAGTCGCATCCTCTACCGAAGTAGTTGAAGTAGCTCCTACCGTCTACACCAAGTGGAGGCAATCTTACAACTCACCGGTGCAGCCGTAAATATAACGTCTACACGAAGTAGCCAGATACAGTCTACCGAAGTAGATGTTTCCCATTCAGTTACAGTATGTAACGTTGCATCGAAAGCTCCTACCGTCCACGTATGTGGCTGTAAATAGTCTATCGTAGCAGACATAAACATACCGTCTGCATTAGTAACCGTCTGGTCATCCGTTTACCACAAAGGTAACCGTTAACACGTACATATAAGCACATAAGGAAATCATTAATTTAACATTCAACTTTTCATAGTATGGACATAGCCATTGTTTGTAAACATTTCATAAATAGGTTAAGTATGTACCTTAGCCCCAAAATATATAAAACTTCTTCAAAAAAGGCATCTAGAAACTCACTTGTGGCACGTGATACGTATGCTGAGCATAGGCAAGGCATGTAGGCTCTATGGGGTACACACAGCCTATAAGGGTACATATAAAGTGAACTTAAGTTTAAATGCTAAGTATTCGCATAGCAAGTATGTGCTTATACCTCTCATGCGTGAACTTCCAAGTATACGCACAGAGTATTCGTGCATATACATCAAGTACTCGTCCTCCTCAAGTATGCGCGTTCCCAAGTACTCGGTTATGGTAAAAAGGGTGAACTTTTCCCGAGAACTTTGGGCCGCATACTTACAGCAAGAACTTCTTTCGTACGCCCAAAAACCCTAGTTTTTGCATGGTTCAGATATGATCTTTAAATGATTAAAGCTTCTAACTTTAATCGTTCAAAAGACTTGAAATCATCATATATCCATAAGTAATACACAACTTGTTACTAAAAATGAAAGCTTTACGTAAAGTTATTACCTTTTTAAGCCAGATACTGAAAGTCTCCACATCCACATACGAGTAGCTCGAAACCATATCAAACGGAGTCCAATTGAGGTGATTCAAGCGGCCACGGAACCGTCTCATCGAGCTCTACCAGCCCTTCACTTAGTCACCGCCGGAATCCATCTCCTCCGTCTTCGAAGAGCCAAACAGTCATCGGAATTCTTCAGAATACATTGTTCTGTTCGGGACAATAAAAAGTGACCTCCAGGACTTAAAATCAAAAACCCAACGGTTAAAGTCTACGTCTATGTGTTATGAAGCTCCTGTCAAAATTTGAGATCGATTAGACGGTTAGATCTCCGGGGATCGTCCGATCTTTGTTGCTAGGTATCCTAAAAACGGGATTTCCTTCTTCTCTTCTTTCCCTCTTGCCCAAAACGGTTTTTGCACATTAAAATGGGACGAGGGTGGGGTCTTAAGGTTTGGGTCCCAATCCCTCTTTGGCCCCTCTTGTTCTTTGTTTTACATTTTCCACCCAAGACTTTGAAATAATTACAATGTCCATCTTTATTCACAAATTTCTGAAAATGGGATGTACAAGTCTACCCATCTTACAAAATGTTTCATCCTCGAAACGTGTTATAAGTTAAACAGTTGAGGGTATAGTTCTCTCATTCATGCTTCGGCTTCCCAAGTAGCCTCTGAACTTTTTCGGTGTTTCCATTGTATCTTAACCAATCGGATCACTTTATTACGCAGTCGTTTCTCTTTTCTATCTAGGATGGCCACGGGTTCTTCAACATGGTTAAGGTTGTTATAAACCTCGATGTCGGTAAGTGGCACGTGAGCTGATTCATCGGCCAAACACTATCGCAAGTGTGATACGTGAAACGTAGGATGAATCCTACTTAACTCGTCAGGTAATTTCCATCGATAAGCAACTTCTCCTACCGTGCCAAGATCTTGAATGGTCCAACGAACCTCGGACTTAACTTCCCTCTCTTTCTGAACCATATAATTCCTTTCTAGAGCGATACTTTTAACATTACCTTGTCCCCAACGTTAAATTCAATAGGTCTTTGTCTTTTGTCCGCGTAGGATTTCTAGCAGTCTTGTGCGGCTTTTAGGGGTGTAAACGAGCCGAGCTGAGCCCGAGCCTGGCACTAATTGAGCTTGGCTCGTGGGATTATCCTGAAGCTCGAGCTCGGCTCGGTTCGAGCCTATAATTATGGATCGAGCTCAGCTCGTGGAGTGAAAATAAAGCTCGAGATCGGCTCGACAAGGCTCGATTTCATTCAAGACTATTAAACGAGCAAAAGCTCGGCTCGAGCTCGGTTATAGGAAGCCTTAAATGATCCAAAGCTCGTCTCGAGCTCGATTTGGGGGGTTAAATTGAATAATATATTAATTATATAAAAAAAAAAAGTTTTACTAAGCTTGTTAAGGCTCGTGAGCCTAAACGATCTTAGAAGGCAAAGCTCGAGCTCGGGCTCGATAACTAACGAGACATATTTTAGGCTCGCGATCGGGCTCGGGCTCGTTAAGGCTCTGCTCGTTCAAGCTTTTTACCGATCCGATCCTGAGTAGCTCTCGAGCTGACTTGACTCGTTTACACCCCTGGCGGCTTTCATAAGGGCCTTGATTTGATCAACATTCCATAACAAGTAACTTTTGACAGTTGTGACACGTGAGCTTTCTTTTATCAATACCAATTCTCCCATTTGATGTAGTGTTGGGATATGGTCTTCCAGTTCTTGAATATAACTTTTCAGCCTTGTGTGCTATCATGGCCATTTGATACTGCAAATCCAGATCTTCCAAATCATTTAGATGAAAGTATTTTAAGCGACATCCGATAAAGTCAAAGAATTCAGGATCATTGGCCATGAATGCTTCGTTTCTTGTTTGCTCAGGGGAGCTCTGAGTGTTATACGAGGTGGAGGTACCGTCAGTAGGAAAAGTGACAGTGTAATCACTTGTTGATGCCGAGGGTGTAAAGAATGCGACACCTTGAGTAAAAACCTCGGCACATTTCTTGGCATTGCTCAGTAACTTACTATCTTGACTCATCTCTAGTTCGTATGTTTTCAATATACCATGCAACTCCACTGAGTCAAGTTTCTTTAGATCATATGAGTTCTTAATAGAGATTGTATACATTCTCCATTGTGCAGGAAGTGATCTTAAAAACTTCTCTAGAACCTCATCTATGTCATACTCTCTTCCTTTAGTTCTCAACTTATTGAGAAGCTTTGTGAGTCTGTCACACTGCTTTGACATAGTCTCTCCCTCAATATGAGCAAACATTTCATATTCTTGGATGAGGGTCTTCCTCCTGTTGGCCTTCACTTTGTATGTCCCTTCAAACTTGGTTTGAAGTGCTTCCAAGAGTTCCTTGGCACTCTTGTAGTGAAGGAACCCCTTGATATATATCATTAGGAATAGCCATGGCTAAAGCACTTTTGGCTTTGAAGTCTCTTTCAATCAGCTTTTTATCTTCCTCAGAGTATATTGAGACTTCTTTGGGAACAGACACAACATTGTTATCAACATCAGTGGTCATAGGAATATGAGGTCCTTCTTGAACAGATCTCCAGAGATTGAAATTATAGAATCCAATAAATTCCTCCATCCTAATCTTCCATGTGTTGAAGTCATTGACAAGCAACATTGGTGGCTTGTTGATGGTTCCAGTTTTAGAACCCATTTTTGATCGAGACATTTTTCAAAAGTGAGATTTAAGAAATGAATTCAAACGAGTTTTTAGAACCACGAGATAAGAACACTAATTGTTAAATTATTGTTCTTGATATTGTTCTTGATCAAAGGCTCTGATACCACTTGTCATGATCGACTAAGATGATTCTACTTTGTAAAGACTAGCGGAAACAGTCTAGACAGATATCGAATGATAGTAACAACAAGAACAATAAGAAAAAAAGACCAATACTATTAATCACTCGTATATTAATGTGAAAAAACTGATGATGATTACAAGTCATACGACTACTATTTATACAAGAACTGAAAGTAACTGATTGCGAGATATTCTCCACAATCATAGCACTAGCCAAATCGTAATAGTCTACGCTATAATTACATAGGAAATCAGTTACATTGTCATATCCCAGTCTCAGGCACTGGTTAGTTGTGATGAATAGTACATAACACATACTGAAAACTAGAACCTCAATTTTCATTTATACAAACATTGTTTAATTATAGTTTTATACGAAAATACACAGAGCGGCTTCATTATCTTGATTTGAACGAAAATACATTCTAACAAGTAACATCTATAAAAATAAAATATATGTAAAAATATATATAATTTTTATGGTTGTTTAGTTATAGTTTTATCCGAATTGAATATAATGGGTAATCAAGAGTGCAAATTGATGAAGAACACAACTATTTCGATAATCTTGCTATTGAATTGCAGAGAGAATTTGTTCATACATACACAAACTATCGACACCATGTATGGTTGTTTGTGGGGTTATTTAACCCTAATTTACAGACACATCGTTTACCCAAACTACACAATTGTTTAACTTTCAACACACTTACATACAGACACTTGAACTTCCTTTAACTTCCTATAAATACACAATTGACTCTAAACTTAAGTTTCTAGTATTTACAACTTTGACCTGATGCATTCCTTTGCATAGTGACCATAGTCACAACATTCATAACACATAACATTGCTCTTTTCTTTGTTTCCTCGATCAGTACTTGTTCACGTCCTCTTCCTCCTTTGAAAGAAACCCTTCCACGTCTTCTATCACGACTTTGTGTTCCGCGTCCTTTACCATGATGCCAACCTTCAGAATTACTTGCATTTGCCATCAGGAGCTTCCCTTGATTATCCTCCGGTCCGTCTTCGCTTTTGACGTGTTCTTCAAAGGCTATTATCCTTCCTACTGCTTCTTCAAAAAACATCTTATCAACTTCTGAATACTGCTCGATAGTTGCCACGATTGGTAGAAACTTCTTTGGAACCAAGTTCAGTAGTTTTCTAACAATTGTTTTGTCCTTAAGAGTTTCCCCGAGGGTTTTAAACTTGGCCCTTCTACTACTCAACTTTCTCGAGAAGTCACTTACTGTTTCATTTTCTTTCATCCTCAAGGCCTCTAATTCGCTTCTTAGTGTTTGTAGACGTGCCTTCTGAACGAGGTCTGCTCCAAGGTATCGAACTTTAATCGATTCCCACACTTCCTTTGCACTTGGATATTGTCGGTGGGTGGAAATGGTGGTGCAGTGTGGCCTAGTGGGGGAAATTAAGATACGAAATGTTACATGATTGGTCCTTGAATTTATGGTGAAATTGGAGATTTGGGAAATTACATAAATAGTTTTTTGGTGGATAAAAATACCATTATATCCTCATGTGCAAGGCACATGTCAATATTTAAAAGAAAAAGTTAACACCAATTAGTGAAAAAGATGAAATGTGTACAAAATTTTTTAAAAAAGGAACAGTCTCTGTAATTATTAAAGCCAAAGAACATATAGTACAATTTCATATATAACTAAACGACAATTTGTGTAATTTAAAAAAAAATAGATAATCAAAAGTCAAAATAAAATAACTATTAGATAATAGTATTATTTGTCTGATAAAGTTTGCATTTTTGTACTAATAAACCATATTAGAGATGGAAAAATCTGATTGGCTAAAAAATCGAAATGAATCGGTGGGGGGAGATTGTAGAAACTGCGACCTGCAAGTAAGATGGAGACGGCGTACCACTAGGGTGAAGCCCACTTTGTTAGTCATCCCTGAAGAAAAATATATAAAATAGTTTAACACGTGACAAAAAAACTAAAGGTGTAAATGAGTCAAGTCGGCTAGTGGGCTACTCGAGATAGACTCGTTAAAAGCTTAAACGAGCTCGAGCCTGAGCTTCACTTAGACTAAGAGTAATGCTACCGTGAGACAGTGGGCATGGTGCCACCTCACCCCACCACGGGCGTGAAACACCGCATCTGGTGGAGGTGAGAGGGTGAAGGTGATGGTGTTCACATCGTGAGAAGGGGGAAGAGGTGGTCAACCTAGCCGTTGATGAGTCAAACTATCCGTGGGGGGGGGGGCACGGAAAAAAAAAATATTTTTTTTAAATTATCTATATATACAAACCAATTACCACTTCTTTAAAAACATACACTCTATTTATTCCTAAATACTCTCGAAATTTTTCAAGTTCCAATGGATTTATCTGCACCAATTATGAAGAGGACGAGCCGACTAATATAGAAATAACAAACGAACAGAGACAGACAAACCGTCGGATAATCCGTTGTTCGGAAACTCATACAAACCTTATAACTGATCTGATGAAGCATATATGGAGTAATCGTAATTATCGTTAGATTTATTTGTTGTATTTTGCAATGTATTTGTAATCCAATTTATTAAATTAAATTAGGTTTTTTATTTATTTGTGATTTAAATAACATTATTTTTTAATATAAATAATATATACAAATTAATTAAATTAAAAAAAAAATTATGTAATTATTACAAAACTGGACACCTTCACCCCACCATTACACACCTGGGTGAAAGTGATGGTGAGTTCCGTCAGTGTCTACGTGGCGCCTACGTGGCACAAGGTGTGCTATCACCTTCACACTACCATTACACATAGTCTTATCGAGCTCGAGCTGGCTCGCGAACCTAAACGAGTCTGTTATTTATATAATTTTATTTAATATATCAACTATATATTTATATAATAATTAATATATATTTATATAATAATAATTGGTTGGGTTATTATTTATGGGTAGCTCATATGCACTGTGCGTGGGCCATGTATTTGTATTTCGAAAATACATTCTAACATATGTAAAAATATATGGGTAAAAAATTATAATTAATGAATGCGTTTATGATTCTCAGTTCCCAAAACTTCAATCTTAAATTTGTCTGCTTTTCTAATAATTTGTCTTGTAAATCTAACTAAGTTTTTTTTTTTTTGAAAGGCAAACTTTTCTTTTTTGAAAGGCAAACTTTTTATTTAGAGAACCCAAACAACTAGTCATAAATCTAACTAATAATTTGTCGTGTGTAGATTAAGCCCCTCTCTTCCGTATCCAGTTTCGCCTCCCTCACTTGCTATGTTTAATTCCCCGTTGTCTTTTTCTCGTTTAATCATTTTATTTTCCCGTATCCCGTTTATTCCAACGTTTCTCTTATTAATATTTTTGGAATGTTACATAAAACCTGAAAACATAGCGTCAATAAATATGAACGCAAATCCAGACGCAACGATTAGAAATCTAAAGCCAAAAAATTAAAAAACCGAAAAAGAAAAAAAAAACACAAAAGTAAAAAATAAATATATACTAAAAGACAAAACATATACCATTTACCTCTATGATCTTTAAATAATAGTATAATGAAATGTGTAATATTTCTTTTAGATGACATATAAGGCATGTCATTAGAAGTCACTCAAGCTATACTTCCTTTATCGATAACAGAAGACCTTTAAAGCATGTGATTAGAAGTCGCGCAAACTATTAAAGGACATATAAAGCATGTGATTAGAAGTCACGCAAACTATTAGAAGACATATAAAAGTTGTGATTAGAAGTCACGCAAACTACTCTTCTTTATCAAGACTTTTACTTTGATGTGCCCACACCTTAGGGTGGGATTTTCTCGCTTACACCTCAGTGTAAGACTTCTTTGCCTGCTCACACCTCAGGATGAGACTTTCTACTTTGCTTGCTCACACCTTAGGGTGAGACTTTTACTTTGCTTGCCTGCAGAACTTTCTACTATTCAATTATACTACAACACATAATATAATGTCATTGAAACACATAACACATTGACAAATAACACATATTAACACATAAGCATATAATATGGCATCTGTCTTTGTCACTGTCACTATCAAGCACTGAAGTGTAGCTTCTTTACCTTCTTTACTTTAACTCTTACTTTCTTTAAAACTCGTTTCAAAGATAGTACTATACTCTTTAACACTTTCACTTTCATCTTATAAAAATAACAATTTTATAAAAACTATAACTTTCTCTTTCATTTTATAAAAATAACATTTTTATAAAACTATATTTTGTCTTTCAAAACTTTCTATCTATATGCATGCCAGCCCAAAACCGTTAGGGAAAAAGGAGCAATAAAAACTCACATGTCAAGCTATCCTCTGTGTACTAGAACTGGTCCAATACACTTTACTCTATATCTGAACTAATAATTAACATATCATTAATCTACACTTTCTGATTTAAAACGAAACAACTAGTTTCGCTCCCTTTGCCCAAGCAAAACTATATTAGTTTCGCTTCCATTAACCTTAGCGAATCTAAGACCAAGAGAAACTATACTTTAAGTGAAACTATTCTTTATAAGTGAAACTATTTGACCAAGCGAAACTGTATGGCCACGCGAAACTATTTACTCAAAGCGAAACTAAGTGGCCACGCGAAACTACTTGGTCAAACGAAACTGTCTCTATAGCGAAACTAAGCATAGTTCCGATTGGTCGTCTTCCCCACCAAGAAACTAGTGATTGCATGTTAATGGCGGCTTTTCCTCAAACAGATCAATACTTGAACTTTTTAAGTTCAAAACGTTCATTATTCAATTGTGATCCTAGATCTATGATTAGTTTTGCATTTGATACGTAAAAGCACCTCCTTTTAAAAAAAATAAACTCAAAACCCACTAACATGGAAAAACTCAGATTCAGTAGGATAGCTACCTGTTGGAGCTTGCTCCTTCTTGCTAAACTCTCTATGATGAAGGCAATCAATCTCTGAGCTTCTTGCTGTCAAAACCGTCTCTCTCTCTCTCTCTCTCTCTGAGCTTCTTGCTGTCAAAACCAACCCTCCCTCCCTACCTACTTAGGTGAATGAGGATGGGTAGGGATGGCAGCTAGGTTAAGCCCCTCTCTTTCATATTCAGTTTCGCCTCCCTCCCTTGCTATGTTTAATTCCCCGTTGTCTTTTTCTCGTTTACTTGTTTTATTTTCTCGTGTCCCGTTCATTCCAACGTTTCTCTTATTAATATTTTTGGAACGTTACATAAAACCTGAAAAGCATAGCGTCAATAAACCTGAACGCAAATCCAGACGTAACGATTAAAATTCTAAAGCCAAAACATTAAAAAACCAAAAACGAAAAAAACCACAAAAAAATACTAAAAGACAAAACAGATACTGTTTACCTCCATGGTCTTTAAATAATAGTATAATGAAATGTGTAATATTTCTTCTAGATGACATATAAAACATGTGATTAGAAGTCACGCAAGCTATACTTCCTTTATCGATATTAGAGGACCTTTAAGGCATGTGATTAGAAGTCGTGCAAACTATTAAAGGACATATAGGACATGTGATTAGAAGTCACGCAAACTATTAGAAGACATATAAAAGATGTGATTAGAAGTCACGCAAACTACTCTTCTTTATCAAGACTTTTACTTTGATGTGCCCACACCTTAGGGTGGGACTTTCTTGCTAACACCTCAGTGTAAGACTTCTTTGTCTACTCACACCTCAGGGTGAGACTTTCTACTTTGCTTGCTCATACCTCAGGATGAGACTTTTACTTTGCTTGCCTGCAGGACTTTCTACTATTTAATTATACTACAACACATAATATAATGTCATTGAAACACATAACACATTGACAAATAACACATATTAACACATAAGCATATAATATGTCATCTGTCTTTGTCATTGTCACTGTCAAGCACCGAAGTGCAGCTTCTCTACCTTCTTTACTTTAACTCTTACTTTCTTTAAAACTCGTTTCAAAGATAGTACTATACTCTTTAACATTTTCACTTTCATCTTATAAAAATAACAATTTTATAAAAAATATAACTTTCTCTTTCATTTTATAAAATAAACATTTTTATAAAACTATACTTTGTCTTTCAAAACTTTCTATCTATATGCATATCAGCCCAAAACCGTTAGGAAAAAAAGGGGCAATAAAAACTCACATGGCAAGCTATCCTCTGTGTACTAGAACTGGTTCAATACACTTTACTCTATATCTGAACTAATAATTAACATATCATTAATCTACACTTTCTGATTTAAAACGAAACAACTAGTTTCGCTCCCTTTGCCCAAGCAAAACTATATTAGTTTCACTTCCATTAACCTTAGCAAATCTAAGACTAAGAGAAACTATACTTTAAGTGAAACTATTCTTTATAAGTGAAACTATTTTACCAAGCGAAACTGTATGGCCACGCGAAACTATTTACTTAAAGCGAAACTATGTGGCCACCCGAAACTACTTGGTCAAACGAAACAGTCTCTATAGCGAAACTAAGCATAGTTCCGATTGGTCGTCTTCCCCACCAAGAAACTAGTGATTGCATGTTAATGGCGGCTTTTCCTCAAACAGATCAATACTTGAACTTTTTATGTTCAAAACGTTCATTATTCAATCGTGATCCTAGATCTATGATTAGTTTTGCATTTGATACGTAAAAGCACCTCCTTTTTACAAAAATAAACTCAGAACCCACTAACATGGAAAAACTCAGATTCAGTAGAATAGCTACCTGTTTTGAGCTTGCTCCTTCTTGCTAAACTCTCTTATGATGAAGGCAATCAATCTCTGAGCTTCTTGATGTCAAAACCCTCTCTCTGTCAAAACCAACCCTCCCTCCCTACCTACCTAGGTGAATGAGGATGGGTAGGGATGGCGGCTAGGTTAAGCCCATCTCTTCCATATTCAGTTTCGCCTCCCTCCGTTGCTATGTTTAATTCCCCGTTGTCTTTTTCTCGTTTACTTGTTTTATTTTCTCGTGTCCCGTTTATTCCAACGTTTCTCTTATTAATATTTTTGGGATATTACATAAAACCTGAAAGAATAGCGTCAATATTCCTGAACGCAAATCCAGACGTAACGATTAAAATTCTAAAGCCAAAACATTAAAAAACCGAAAACGAAAAAAAACCACAAAAAAAATACTAAAAGACAAAACAGATATTGTTTACCGCCATGGTCTTTAAATAATAGTATAATGAAATGTGTAATATTTCTTCTAGATGACATATAAAACATGTGATTAGAAGTCACGCAAGATATACTTCCTTTATCGATATTAGAGGACCTTTAAGGCATGTGATTAGAAGTCGCGCAAACTATTAAAGGACATATAGGACATGTGATTAGAAGTCACGCAAACTATTAGAAGACATATAAAAGATGTGATTAGAAATCACGCAAACTACTCTTCTTTATCGATATTAGAGGACGTATAAGGCATGTGATTAGAAGTCACGCAAACTACACTTCCTTTATCGATATTAGAGGACATATAAGGCATGTGATTAGAAGTCACGCAAACTACTCTTCTTTTATCATCAATTTTAGAGGACATATAAGGCATGTGATTAGAAGTCGCACAAAACTTATTCTTCTTTTTTCAATATTACATGACATATAAGACATGTGATTAGAAGTCACACAAACTTATTCTTCTATCAATATTACATGACATATAAGCCATGTGATTAGAAGTCACACAAACTTATTCTTCTTTAATCAATACTTTAATCAATATTAGAGGACATATAAGACATGTGATTAGATGTCAACCATACTACTCCAAGTCCGGTTAAAAAGATTCAATAATTGATTCTTTACATCTTCCTATGATATTTAGTATCAGGTGGGACTTTTTTTTTCTCTCAGCAAAGAATTGGTGGTATCATACTATCATCAAATGTTCAACCTAAATCCCTAAAGTAACTTTATATTCTTAGTAATTTATATGAATGATGTCACAATTGGATTGAATAATGTCACTCAACTCAAAACAGTATAACAGTGTTGCTGAGGTGCATCATCACAAAACCAAGAAACTGTAATCAACCCATTGAATGTAATCTCACAAACATGTAAACGAAATCAACCAATCGAATGTCGAAAAAGGAACACACCGGAAAACATAACCATATCAAGAAACACACCAGAAAATGCAACAAACACGCGATTGTAACTTGCAACTGCAACAATCTTTATTTACAGAAAAACACATCTAAGTATCTCTGTCCCAATGCTGCAACTTGTAGTCTTCTAGTCATCAATTCCAAATCTCTTCCTCAAGTACTGAACAAAGGCAAAGACTTTTGGCAACTCAGGAAGAGTGCTGGACACACTCTCTTTGTTCTGAATGCATCTTTTCGCCCACGCGATCAGCTTCGGGCACTCCAGCTCCAAGTTGAAGTTCCCATAGGTTTCATAGGCTTGAAACCATGAATAAAATGGGATCAAAGATACATCAAGGTACCCAAAACTTTCACCTCCAAAGTAAGGTTTGTCTCCAAGCTCTCCTTCAAGCAATTTAAGGCATTCTATGAACTCAACCCTTGCTGCTTCATGCTCTTCCCCTTTTGTTGTGTACAATTTTCTCCCAATTTGGTATAGCTTCAATTTTCCAATTTGGTCAACCAAAACAGAAGTCAATCAACTCTGACTTACAAAAATAGTCAAAATCTTTGCAATTAAATCCCAAATCAGAACTCTAAGCTTACACCTTATGATCTTAGGGGCAAAACAGTAAAAAATTATTTAACATTAAACATATGCCAAGAGTCAAAGACCAAGAAAGTCAAAGTTACCTTCTTGTCGATGAAGTCGGCCCAAAATCTTGCACGTGCTTTCCCACAAGGATCAGAGGGGAACAATGGGGCTTTGTGGTTCCAAACCTCGTCAATGTACTCAACGATGATGCTAGATTCACAGATGGGGTTTCCTTTGTGGATGAGAACGGGGATTTTCTTGTGAACCGGGTTGGAGTCCAAAAGGAGCTGGCTTTTGTTCCTTAAATCCTGTTCTTTGTAGTCATAAGGAATACCCTTTTCTGCAAGAGCGATTCTGACCCTCATGCCGTACATGCTTGCCCAGAAATCGAGTAGAATCAGTTCTTCTTTCGCCATTGTTAGGGTTCTTGGTAGGTGCTGATGGAGTGAGTGAGAGTGGGTGTTTGGGGGAGTGGGAGTGGGAGTTTGTGGAATCGTGGTGGATTATTATATTCAGGGTGATTTCAGAAATCGATGTTTGTTCATTTATAGGTTGCGTAATCCTGGCGTGAAAGGGTAGGTGGGTAGGCGTGAGACACCCGGCTCTTTTACGTGTGCGGAACACCGCCCCATGGGTGTGAAAAGGGGCGTGAGACATCAGGCATGAGGCGTTTTACGGGCAAAGGGAGCAAACCTTGGTCAAACTAGCCGTATCCATAGGCTCTTTTAAAAAAAAAATATTTTTAATCTATAAATATCTATCATATTCCTTTACAAAAAATAAATCGATACTCTCATAACCAATAAATTTCTATTCTCTCATAACCAATAAATTTCTATTTTGTCTTAACCAATAAAAAATGGATTGGCCATCTTCATTGTCGGGTTTATCGGAAAAAGATGAGGTGATGATTGAAGCGATTTGTTGAGTGTACTGTGACAATCCGGACTTTTTCAGTTAACTCAGTTAGCTAAATCCAGTTAAATTCTAACTTGGTTTGCTTATCTCAAACTTCAAAAACTAATTCTGCCATTATCTAAACTCAAAAACACAGGGACTGAATCTGTAGTTCGACCAATGTCAATTTATGTTGACTTATAAAAGTCAACTCGCGGCCTTTGATCCCAATTCAAACTTCACAATCAAAGATTCGTTAGAATTGTAACTGTTTTGCACGATTATGATCATCAACGTCCATCATTAAGTCATTAAACCTGACATTTATTTGAATTGAAACTCAATTATGGGTAATCAAGTTGTAAACGTCGACTGTACCGACAAGAATGATCAAATTCGATCATGTCGTATGATAACATCACAATTGAACCATCTGCGCATCATACTCGAATTCCACAGAACCTGATTAACCCTTCAAGTCGATCGGAATAGCAACAGGAGTCACCGGAGAACAAGTCATTCACAGCCGGAACCTGTTCTAGTCGATCTCCATTAATCCGGCGTCTATACTGGTAAATAACCCCACCCTTAGCTTCGTCAACTGGTCCTACAGCACTCAAGATCAAAGGTTTGAAGTCTTCAGGGGAAGAACAGAAGAAAGAAGATCACTCTATGCAACTGTTGATGAGATATTACAACTTCCAGATTCTGATCTCAGAAGAATAATGGAGCTGGGTGAAGCTCATGAGCTCGAGAATGAAGGTGGGAGACATCTGTTGCTGGTGATTGATGAGTGGCCAAAGTTTCATGTATTAAAAGGTGCAATATGTTATATTCATGTAAATTAATATGTGGAATACAAAGGTTTTGTGTAGCTGTGCATGTGCAGGTGTTGGAAGCTTAAAGTATGATTTTGGAAGATATTAGGCGAGAGATGCAAGAGTCGGAAGAGACACGGAGAAAACGGGGCAAAATGCAGGGTCAGCGTAAGGCTACGCTGCTACAGCGTAAGCCTACGCCGAAGGCAAATTGCAAACAGAAGCATCAGAGGGTCAGCGTAAGGCTACGCCATATCGGCGTAGGCCTACGCCTAAGTAATTTCTTCACAGCGGCTTCCAGTGGACCGGCGTAGGCCTACGCCCTCCCAGCGTAAGCCTACGCTGGGTGCGTTTCAGACGCGGGTTTTGGGCGAAACAGCCGATTTTCAATGGTTAATTAGGTTTTTCTTCCCCAAATTCGAATCCATCTTTTACACCACAATTCTTGGGCGATTTTGAGAGGATTCACACATCCACTTGAAGATTGAAGATGATCTCCCTCACCATGAGCGGGTGATTCACTTGTGGCTTCCTCCAGGCGGACGGTTCGTATAGGTTTTTGTATTTGATTCAGTTTATTCATGTTTGGATCTTGTTAGTTTCTGACAATAACTTGAGAGATTGATGTATTAGTTGATTTAAACAGTTTATGATTGTGCTTTGAGTTTGCTTGCTTTACGATCTTGTTCGGTTGATGACAAAACCTAGTAGCAGGGTTGGGTGACTAAAGGGGGTAACTTGGCATTCATAAATTGGGTGATTGAATTATACTGGTTTGTGACGGAACTGGTTGTATAGGTTGCTGACAACAACCTGTCTTCAATGACTATTTTAACTGATTTTCCAACACTATGTCTATGTGGTGTCCAATTAAATAACTGAGTTTTGCATAAACCTAGAATCTGAAGTTTGGAGGAGGTTGCATCTTTATTTGATCTGTGTGTTTTCATCCTAATTATCAAACTAAGCAATTCCACTAACCACTAATTCCTCGTGGATACGATACTCTTCTTACCCTTACTAGTTAAGTGTTTAAGGATTGTTTTTGACCGACCTGACGACATCGATCAGTGATCAAACATCACTTCAACCCCAACAAAGAAGAATTATTGATGTCAAACCTCTCCAATCCCACTCTCCATTCATTAGCTGGTCCTACAACGCTGAAAAGGATGAATTCACACTAACAGATGTTAAAGGACAGAAGATGAGGTGTCTAAGCAAGGCTATCTTCAAAATGCCAAGCAAAGATATCAAGACTCTATATGAGCTTCCTCTTAACAATCCCAGCAAGGACCCAAGAGGCTATGAGGTTGCAAGAATCGTCAGCCACATGCAAAAGCTTCAGCAACAAAAGCAGTAAGAGAGTTTTGGTAGCATCAGTGTAGGGGGAGTTTGTAGAAATAAAGACTGATGGCTACAAAATTATCTAAGTACAAATGCTGTTGATCTCAGAGTTTGCTACTGACCAACAAACTGCTACGAATAAGCTTATCTGCAGCGGATACTTGGGAGCGCGAGGACCAGATGATGCACAAGTATCCTCATCTGTTCAAGCAATCCACGTCAAACTCTTAAGGTACTATTTTAATTTTCGGGACGAAAATTCTTTCAACTAGGGGATAATGTGACATCCGGAAAAAAAAATTATTATTTTAATTTTTGGGACGAAAATTCTTTCAACTAGGGGATTATGTGACAATCCGGACTTTTCCGGTTAACTTCGTTAACAAAATCCAGTTAAAGTTAACTTAAATTAACTTAACTCAAACTTTAAGGACTAATTCTATCAATAATCCAAACTTAAACTCCAGGGACTATTTTTGTAATATCCCTAAACCATTCGGTTGACTCTACAAAGTCAAAATTTAATGAGATTTATTCCTATTGACTTTTTCTAGTCAAACTAACAAGGCCCTAACTCAATTAACTAGATCAAAACCTTAGGGACTAATTCTGTCAAAACTCTAAACTCATATTTATCTGAAACTAGAGGGACTAATCCTGTAATTAAGCCAATGTCAATTTCTGTTGACTTTCATAAGTCAAACAGAGTGTTCTTAAGCCTGAATTCACGAAATCGGTTGATCTGTAACCGTCATTCACGATTAGTAACATTTAACGACACCATTAAGGTGTTAAAACATCATTAATTCGCAAATTAAAACCAATAACGAGGATTAAACTCATAATCGTCGACTCCAACTCTTTTACTCGTAAATCTGTCAATTCGATCCTCACACTTGAAATCACCCCTCTACACACGTTAGACGACTCTCTCCGAAGCTGTTGCACACTCGAATTCGGTCGGAGAAGGAACTAAAATCGTCGGGGACCAACACACTCAAGCCGGAACTGTGTTTTACTCGAACACCATCAATTCGACATCCTTTCTGGTAGTTAATCATACCCCTAACTTCGTTTCAGTTTCTAGAACAAAAGCCCCTTGATTATTCTGGCTTACATTATCGAATTGATCGTGAACCATAATCTAGGGTTCATATAAAGCCGGTTTAATCGAGCCCTGCTTTAGAATCTGTTAAAATTCAATTAATTTATATGGTTAGAATCGCAACCCCTCACTTGTTAAAAGTCCTATGATAATTGGATCCAACAACATCGAATCGAACACGATCATGTAACTAGGGTTTGTTCACAATGGAATTTGGGGGTTTCGATCTTAACAGCTTTATAAATCCAATTAAACCACATGATCATATTCGAAATCCTTCGTTTAGTAAAAACCCTATGTTTTCAACTGATTCCAATATACAAATTCATCAATTTGATTTGTGTTCAAAGCTAGGGTTTCGACGGTTTCAAAGAGGAATTAAACGACCTAAAACTCAATACTTTTCAAATTAAACATCACCACAGATTTGCCAAAACTCGAATAACAAAACCCCTAAACTTTGGATTCGAATCGTGATCAATTTGGTGGGATTTAGAGCTGGACTTGGTTCGGCTTCGATAGGGGGGGCGAGAACACAGGAAACCATCTTGCTAAAACCTTTCCAGTTTGGGTTTATAATGCGATGGCCTAGCGGCTGAGTTGGTTAAGGCTTTGTACTCGTAGGGGAGGGACCCGGGTTCGAATCCCTCCCCACTGTTTATTTTTAAAACCTTTTCACAACTATTATTTTAATATTAAATCAAACCCTATATTATTATAATATTATATAAACGTGTTTTAGCCCGGGAAACAACCCGTGGGCTCGAGTTTGAACTTTGTAACCAATTTTACTATTATTTCCATTTTTAAAAATAATGTATTTATGTATTTTTCAAACCGTAATCTCGTATAAAATAATATAATTATATTATTTTCAACCCGTATTCAACGTTAATAAAATAATATATATATATATATATATATATATATATATTATATTATTTCGACCCATTTAATTATCTTGTGTGACATTTTTGAAAGTATAAATAATATAAATAGTTATATTATTTACCTCGATTAAAAATAATATATTTATTATTTTTCCACTCCAATGATTATTTAGTAAATCTTTCGAACTTAAAAATAATATATTAAATTATATTATTTTCCTAATCTTTGTAAACGACTCGTACGTATAAATATATGTATTTGTTTAATTATTTATTAACATACGACACGTAACGCTTTTCCCTTAACGAACATATTAAAAAGTTATATAATTCTGTAGACACGTTCGTTTATTCCTAAATCCTTAGAATGTGTTAGGACATTCTAACTTTACGTGTCGTCGTCACAATTCCCAAATTGTCCCTAATTTATGAGTTTATAATTTTAGGGCATACGTGAGCCGTGCAGGCTAACACTTGAGATTTCAAATCTTTCATTTGTGAGATACTACCTACTACGCAACGCATGTGAGTTTTCACGGCCCCTTTTTACTGTTTTAAACTGGGGGAGAAAACATGTCATAAATACTTTTTGATCCTTGTAATTCATATATGATATCACTTGTATGACTATGCGTATACATTTCCTCACATCGGACTGTCAATATGAACATAGCGAGGTAATTTGAGTAGTACTACTGGGTTTGACAAACCTCACCCGCGAGGTCGAACGGGTGCAATATTGACCTAAACATGCACCATGATGGTGGGAGGCATATAAACAGTCAGCTGTCGGTTGCGAGCGCATTAGTTAACATGTTTATGGGTTAGCTACCTATTGATTTATATACTGAATGTACATTAATCTGTTAAACGCTTCTATAAATTGAAACATGTGAACTCACCAACCTTGTGTTGACATTTTCTTACATGTTTTTCTCAGGTCGCTTAAGATAAGGCACAGGTGCACACAATAGGACATGCATGGAATTCTGCCTATGATTTCTGTTTTATTAAACTGTTTGGTCTATTTTAAATTTGTGTTTGGTTTGGACTTTTGGACTATTCTTTTGGGAGCGTGTGTTTTGTGCATTTATTTTCTTTACGCTTCCGCATTAACTCTGATTGATATGATAATTTTCATTTGAGTCCCATATAGAGTCGTTCAATGTAACTAATATCTGAGATCCTGGTTCGTCACTTCCCAAACGGTAAAACTCCGTTAGTTAAAATTTGGGGGTGTGACAGATTGGTATCAGAGACATTGGTTATAGAGAACTAGGATTGTATAGTAGACTATAACCTCATTCATTAGTTACATGTCATAAATCTTGGATGTTTGGCACTTATATGTTATATTACAGGAACATGTCATCAACTCCACCACCATCACCTAAGGCACCAGGACACGATGCACCTATCTTATCATCCCCGGAGCCTAAAAGGCGCCAGACTAGTTCTAGTGATTATTCGGTTGATCAGGGTGAACCGAGTAGCACGCAAGCAAC
Organism: Smallanthus sonchifolius; assembly: GCA_023525975.1. NCBI lineage: Eukaryota > Viridiplantae > Streptophyta > Magnoliopsida > Asterales > Asteraceae > Smallanthus > Smallanthus sonchifolius. Next base: position 77,621,150 of record CM042033.1, read on the forward strand.
GAATCCTGCTCGTAATTGGAATGCATGCCCGCAAATGATCCAAAGGTGGATCGAGATGGGAAATGTTCCATCACCCTACTTTGGTTCCGCTTCCTCATCATCTACTTTACCTAGCTTGCCCTACACTATGGAACAAGCTTTTGCAGCTTTTGTATTTTACATGTCTAGGGAGTTGAGCATTGTGAAAGATGCTACTGATGAGATACCTGACATTCTGCAGCGAGAGACTCAAATAGAGGAGAACAAGGTAGGAATTGAGCTTTTGACTGCTGAGCTAGCAGTGACGGATCAGGTCCATAATGTTTTGGTGGATCGGGTGACACATTTGGAGACGAGGGTAGACACCTCGGATTTTAAGGTAGGAGGGATTCCGGAGAGAGTGGCTAATCTGGAAGGCCAGCTGCAAGTAGCAAACCATGATGCCGAGGGACTTCAAGAAAGAGTGACTCACTTAGAAGCCAACTGCAAGCAGCCTTATTTCCGGAAGACATTCCACTTTTGGACGGCAAGGAAGAACCTTTCGAGGAGGAGCCCTTCGAGGATGAACCCTTGGAGGAGGAGCCACCCGAGGAGGAACCGGTGGAGATCGATGATGCTCAATCATACGTTTCTTCCGATGACGAGGATGTTTGATGATCTTACTATTCTATCTTTCTTTTTCATTCATGTTTTGCTTATGTTATTTCTCTTTTCAAACCTAGATGGGTAAGGTTGTTCCCATTTAATAAAAGCATGAGAAGTTTAATGTTTGAGTTATTTATTTTGTAGCCTTACAATTTATTTAATTTTCAAAATATTAGATGTTGTATTTCCTTACTTGTACATAAATAATGTTTAATATGCTATATATTTCTCATTGTTTGTATTTGTGAATGTGAAGAATCATGTCAGGAAGAGGACGTGGAGGTCGTGCCAGTGGCCGGGTACCATCAACATGACAGCAGCGGAGCTAGCGGCACTAATCAACGATAGTGTGGCTGGGGCTCTAGTAGCACAAAATGCTGCAGGTAAATGCCTAAACTATTGACTAATGAGGTCAATTCATCTCCTAAAAGCGCTTTTCTTAAGATCTATAATCCCAATCCTATGTTATTTCTAAATCCAGGCCAGCAAAACCAGCAGAATCAGTAACCAGCATGCACGTTCAAAGCATTTATGGACTGTAAGCCCCACGCCTTTAGTGGAGCTGAAGGAGCTATCAGACTGCTCCGTTGGTTCGAAAAAGTAGAATCAGTGATTGCCATGTGCAACTGCCCAGTGGCCAATCAGGTCAAGTTCGCTGCTGGAACTTTGGAGGGCCCGGCTCTCACATGATGGAACGCTCAGGTCCAGATGTTGGGTCTGGCCATGGCAAATGGACTCCCGTGGGAGGAGTTTAAGATGATGATGAAGGAGGAGTACTGTCCTCGCGATAAAATTCAGAAGTTGGAAGGTGAATTTTAGAACCTGAAAATGGAAGTTTCTGAAATTGAGTTGTATACCACACGCTCCCATGAGCTCGCTGCCATGTGCCCACATATGGCGACTCTAGATTACAAGAGAATTGAGCTGTATATTGGAGGTCTAGTGCCTCAAATTCAAAGTATGGTTACTTCGTCCAACCCTACTACCATCCAGCAAATGATCAGACTGGCTCACAAGCTAACCGATCAGGCGGTGACACAAGGGACTTTACCCCCGAGAGGTTCGGTCTCTAAATCCACCGACAATCATAAACGCAAGTTTGATCATCACTCCAACACCCACTCCAAATCTCACTCCAAAGGATCCCAGTTCAATCAACCCCAGCAGCAGCAGCGAAAGTTTGAGCCTACTAAGAACTTCAATCAGACGACCGCCTCAGGTCAAAATCAAGGTAGTTATGCGGGGAGAGCCCCCAAGTGCAATAAGTGCAATTATCACCACGTCGGTGCTTGTAACCGTTGTCAACGGTGTGGCAAGATGGGCCACGCTGCAAAAGATTGTAGAGTGGATCTTCAGAATAAGCAACCGTTCCGACCGCAAGGATCCACAAGGTGATGTTTTCAGTGCGGCAAAGAGGGACACATCCAGAGGGATTGTCCTCAGTCAAAGAGGAATGGTAATGGAAATGGAAATGGTAACGGCAATAACAGGGTAACAATGGTAACGGCAACAACAATCAAGGCAATAACAGTGGTGGCAATAATACCAGTAATGGAGGGAATGGTGCGAAAGGACGAGCTTTCGTTCTAGGATCTGGAGAAGCTCGTCATGATCATAACGTGGTCACCGGTAAGTTTCTCTTAAATAATTACTTTGCTTCTGTCCTTTTTGACACTGGTGCTGATAGAAGTTTTATATCTAGAAAACTTTGTGATATGATAAAAGGAACTCTAACTCTGTTAGGAGCTAAGTATATAATAGAAATAGCTGATGACCAAATAATTGAAGCAGCCCACATTCTTAAGGGTTGTAAGCTAGAACTAGCTAGTCATAAACTTAATATCGACCTTATGCCGGTCACACTTGGTAGTTTTGATGTAATTGTCGGCATGGATTGGTTATCTAAAAACCAAGATGAAATCATCTGTCGAGAGAAAATTGTTCGAATTCCTCTCCCGAGTGGAGAAACCCTTTCCGTTCAGGGTGAAAAGGTTGGTGCAGTCATGGGCATCATATCCTTTATGAAAGCACATAAATGCCTTCAAAAAGGGTATACTACTATTTTGGCTCTCGTTGCTGAGCAGCCCTCAGAAGAGAAGAAGATTGATGATATTCCCGTCGTTCGTGATTGTTTGGAAGTATTTCCTGAAAATTTACCTGGTCTGCCACCACATCGTCAAGTCGAATTCCAAATCGATCTAGCACCCGGAGCGGCACCGATCGCTCGGGCACCTTACAGACTGGCACCTAGTGAATTGCAAGAGCTATTTACTCAGTTACAGGAATTGTTGGATAAAGGTTTCATCCGACCTAGCTCATCGCCATGGGGAGCTCCAGTCCTGTTCGTCAAGAAGAAGGACGGAACTTTCCGTATGTGTATCGACTACCGTGAGCTAAATAAAGTCACAATCAAGAATCGTTATCCTTTGCCTCGCATAGATGATCTCATTGATCAACTCCAAGGATCCAGTTTCTATTCCAAGATAGATCTTAGGTCCGGCTACCACCAATTGAGAGTCCGAGATGAAGATATCTCTGAGACTGCTTTCAGGACAAGGTACGGCCACTATGAATTTATGGTCATGCCTTTCGGATTAACCAACGCACCAGCGGTATTCATGGACCTCATGAACCGTGTGTGTAAGCCTTACCTTGATCAATTTTTCATCATTTTCATCGACGACATTCTCATTTATTCCAAGGACAAGGAGGAACATGAGGAACATCCACGTTTAATCCTGGAATTACTTAAAAAGGAACAGTTGTATGCTAAGTTTTCCAAGTGTGAATTTTGGATCCGGGAAGTTCAATTCTTAGGACACGTGGTTAACGAGAAAGGAATACATGTCGATCCATCAAAGATAGAAGACATCAAGAATTGGGCAGCACCGACGACTTCGACTGAGGTGCGACAATTTCTGGGATTGGCTGGATACTACCGTCGATTCATCAAGGGATTTTCAAAAATTGCACAACCCCTCACTGCCTTAACTCAAAAGGGTAAAGCCTACAACTGGGGCGACAACCAAGAGTCAGCATTTTAGCATCTTAAACAGAAACTTTGCAGTGCACCTATTCTAGCTCTTCCGGAAGGTACAGATGATTTCGTAGTGTATTGCGACGTATCTATTCAGGGTTTGGGTTGTGTATTAATGCAACGAGAAAAGGTGATCGCATATGCTTCGCGTCAACTAAAAATTCACGAGAAAAACTACACCACTCATGACCTAGAATTGGGAGCTGTAGTTTTCACACTTAAGATATGGAGACACTACTTGTATGGTACCAAGTGCACCATCTACACCGATCACAAGAGTTTGCAGCATATATTCGAGCGGAAAGAGCTGAACATGCGACAACGTCGTTGGGTCAAGCTTTTGAATGATTATGACTGTGCGATCCGATATCATCCGGGTAAAGCTAATGTTGTAGCTGATGCCTTAAGTCGAAAGGAAACCAAGCCCAAACAAGTTCGAGCATTACAGCTTACTATTCACCCCGGATTACCTGACAAAATCCGTAGTGCTCAACTTGAAGCCTTGAAAGAGGAAAATCTACCGCTGGAAGGTACACACAGTATGGAAGCACAACTCGAGGTCAAGTCTGACGGTATTCGCTACTTCGCAGAGCGAATTTGGATTCCTTTGTATGGGAACTTAAGAGAACTAATCATGGATGAGGCGCACAAATCCCGATACTCTATTCATCCAGGTTCTGACAAAATGTACCACAAAATGTACCACGACCTTAAGGTGTTATATTGGTGGCCAAAGATGAAGGCTGATATAGCCACCTATTTAAGAAAGTGCCTGACTTGCTCAAAGGTCAAGGTGGAATATCAAAAACCTTCTGGTCTACTGCAACAACCGGAAATCCCAATGTGGAAATGGGAGCAAATATCTATGGACTTCATAACAAAATTACCCAGAATCCCCAGCGGATGCGATACCATTTGGGTGATCGTAGATCGCTTAACAAAATCTGCACACTTCCTTGCAATCAAAGAAACCGACAAATTGGACAAGTTTACTCATATTTATTTGAAAGAAGTAGTATCTCGGCACGGGGTGCCAATCTCTATCATTTCGGATCGTGATGCACGATTCACCTCTCGTTTCTGGCAATCATTACATAAAGCTTTAGGCACGCGTTTAGACATGAGTACAGCTTATCACCCGCAAACCGATGGTCAAACGGAACGTACCATCCAAACATTAGAGGACATGCTGCGAGCTTGTGTGATCGATTTCGGTAACACTTGAGAATCTCACTTACCTTTAGTGGAGTTCTCCTACAACAACAGTTATCACACTAGCATCAAGACGGCACCATTCGATGCATTGTATGGACGTAAATGCTGATCTCCTATCTGTTGGGCTGAAGTTGGGGATAGCCAACTTACAGGTCCTGAACTTGTATTCGAAACTTCCGAAAAGATCGTTCAAATCCGAAAGCGTATGGCGGCAGCTCGTGATCGTCAAAAGAGCTATGCCGACAAGCGTCGCAAACCCTTAGAGTTTCAAATAGGTGACATGGTCTTACTCAAAGTCTCACCTTGGAAAGGTGTCATTCGCTTCGGGAAGCGAGGCAAACTGAACCCCCGGTATGTTAGACCTTTCAAGATAGTGAAGAGAATTAGCCTAGTAGCATATCAACTGGACCTGCCGGAAGGACTTAGTGGTGTACACGATGTCTTTCATGTCTCGAACTTAAAGAAATGTCTGGCAGACGAGACACTCACGGTTCCTCTTGAGGAGATGCATATTGATGAACAACTACGGTTCGTTGAAGAACCGGTAGAAGTCATGGATAGGGAAATCAAAACGTTGAAACGTAGTAAAATCCCTATTGTCAGAGTTTGTTGGGACTCGAAACGCGGACCAGAATTCACTTGGGAGCGCGAGGACCAGATGATGCGCAAGTATCCTCATCTGTTCAAGCAATCCACGTCAAACTCTTAAGGTACTATTTTAATTTTCGGGACGAAAATTCTTTCAACTAGGGGATAATGTGACATCCTGAAAAAAAATTATTATTTTAATTTTTGGGACGAAAATTCTTTCAACTAGGGGATTATGTGACAATCCGGACTTTTCCGGTTAACTTCGTTAACAAAATCCAGTTAAAGTTAACTTAAATTAACTTAACTCAAACTTTAAGGACTAATTCTGTCAATAATCCAAACTTAAACTCCAGGGACTAGTTTTGTAATATCCCTAAACCATTCGGTTGACTCTACAAAGTCAAAATTTAATGAGATTTATTCCTATTGACTTTTTCTAGTCAAACTAACAAGGCCCTAACTCAATTAACTAGATCAAAACCTTAGGGACTAATTCTGTCAAAACTCTAAACTCATATTTATCTGAAACTAGAGGGACTAATCCTGTAATTAAGCCAATGTCAATTTCTGTTGACTTTCATAAGTCAAACAGAGTGTTCTTAAGCCTGAATTCACGAAATCGGTTGATCTGTAACCGTCATTCACGATTAGTAACATTTAACGACACCATTAAGGTGTTAAAACATCATTAATTCGCAAATTAAAACCAATAACGAGGATTAAACTCATAATCGTCGACTCCAACTCTTTTACTCGTAAATCTGTCAATTCGATCCTCACACTTGAAATCACCCCTCTACACACGTTAGACGACTCTCTCCGAAGCTGTTGCACACTCGAATTCGGTCGGAGAAGGAACTAAAATCGTCGGGGACCAACACACTCAAGCCGGAACTGTGTTTTACTCGAACACCATCAATTCGACATCCTTTCTGGTAGTTAATCATACCCCTAACTTCGTTTCAGTTTCTAGAACAAAAGCCCCTTGATTATTCTGGCTTACATTATCGAATTGATCGTGAACCATAATCTAGGGTTCATATAAAGCCGGTTTAATCGAGCCCTGCTTTAGAATCTGTTAAAATTCAATTAATTTATATGGTTAGAATCGCAACCCCTCACTTGTTAAAAGTCCTATGATAATTGGATCCAACAACATCGAATCGAACACGATCATGTAACTAGGGTTTGTTCACAATGGAATTTGGGGGTTTCGATCTTAACAGCTTTATAAATCCAATTAAACCACATGATCATATTCGAAATCCTTCGTTTAGTAAAAACCCTATGTTTTCAACTGATTCCAATATACAAATTCATCAATTTGATTTGTGTTCAAAGCTAGGGTTTCGACGGTTTCAAAGAGGAATTAAACGACCTAAAACTCAATACTTTTCAAATTAAACATCACCACAGATTTGCCAAAACTCGAATAACAAAACCCCTAAACTTTGGATTCGAATCGTGATCAATTTGGTGGGATTTAGAGCTGGACTTGGTTCGGCTTCGATAGGGGGGGCGAGAACACAGGAAACCATCTTGCTAAAACCTTTCCAGTTTGGGTTTATAATGCGATGGCCTAGCGGCTGAGTTGGTTAAGGCTTTGTACTCGTAGGGAGGGACCCGGGTTCGAATCCCTCCCCACTGTTTTATTTTTAAAACCTTTTCACAACTATTATTTTAATATTAAATCAAACCCTATATTATTATAATATTATATAAACGTGTTTTAGCCCGGGAAACAACCCGTGGGCTCGAGTTTGAACTTTGTAACCAATTTTACTATTATTTCCATTTTTAAAAATAATGTATTTATGTATTTTTCAAACCGTAATCTCGTATAAAATAATATAATTATATTATTTTCAACCCGTATTCAACGTTAATAAAATAATATATATATATTATATTATTTCGACCCATTTAATTATCTTGTGTGACATTTTTGAAAGTATAAATAATATAAATAGTTATATTATTTACCTCGATTAAAAATAATATATTTATTATTTTTCCACTCCAATGATTATTTAGTAAATCTTTCGAACTTAAAAATAATATATTAAATTATATTATTTTCCTAATCTTTGTAAACGACTCGTACGTATAAATATATGTATTTGTTTAATTATTTATTAACATACGACACGTAACGCTTTTCCCTTAACGAACATATTAAAAAGTTATATAATTCTGTAGACACATTCGTTTATTCCTAAATCCTTAGAATGTGTTAGGACATTCTAACTTTACGTGTCGTCGTCACAATTCCCAAATTGTCCCTAATTTATGAGTTTATAATTTTAGGGCATACGTGAGCCGTGCAGGCTAACACTTGAGATTCCAAATCTTTCATTTGTGAGATACTACCTACTACGCAACGCATGTGAGTTTTCACGGCCCCTTTTTACTGTTTTAAACTGGGGGAGAAAACATGTCATAAATACTTTTTGATCCTTGTAATTCATATATGATATCACTTGTATGACTATGCGTATACATTATCCTTTAAGTCCTCACATCGAACTGTCAATATGAACATAGCGAGGTAATTTGAGTAGTACTACTGGGTTTGACAAACCTCACCCGCGAGGTCGAACGGGTGCAATATTGACCTAAACATGCACCATGATGGTGGGAGGTATATAAACAGTCAGCTGTCGGTTGCGAGCGCATTAGTTAACATGTTTATGGGTTAGCTACCTATTGATTTATATACTGAATGTTCATTAATCTGTTAAACGCTTTTATAAATTGAAACCTGTGAACTCACCAACCTCGTGTTGACATTTTCTTACATGTTTTTCTCAGGTCGCTTAAGATAAGACACAGGTGCACACAATAGGACATGCATGGAATTCTGCCAATGATTTCTGTTTTATTAAACTGTTTAGTCTATTTTAAATTTGTGTTTGGTTTGGACTTTTGGACTATTCTTTTGGGCGCGTGTGTTTTGCGCATTTATTTTCTTTACGCTTCCGCATTAACTCTGATTGATATGATAATTTTCATTTGAGTCCCATGTAGAGTGGTTCAATGTAACTAATGTCTGAGATCCTGGTTCGTCACTTCCCAAACGGTAAAACTCCGTTAGTTGAAATTTGGGGGTGTGAAAGTACCGACAAGAATGATCAAATTCGATCATGTCATATGATAACATCATAATTGAACCATGTGCGCATCATACTCGAACTCCACAGAACCTGATTAACCCTTCAAGTTGATCGGAATAGCAACAGGAGTCACCGGAGAACAAGTCATTCACAGCCGGAACCTGTTCTAGTCGATCTCCATCAATCTGGCGTCTATACTGTAAAATAACCCCACCCTTAGCTTCGTTTTAACATTCAGATCGAAAGCCCCATACCAATTTGGGCTTATTACATCAATTCGGTTGAAATTCAGATTCTAGGGTTCATGCATTTGCAGTTTGATCGAACCCTACCTAACAGTCTGTTTTAATCCAATTAATTCACACCATTTGATTCGCAATCCTCTGTATATTGAAAACCCTATGCTAATTCATTTTCATAATATCGAATTGATCTCGATCCGGAAACTAGGGTTTGTTCATATTCTAATTTGGGGTTTTTGATCCTAGACACAACCTGAACCAAATTAAACTATATCAATGGATTCGTAATGTTCAAATCTGTAATAGCCCCATGAATTCAACCTTTTTCATTATCAAAATAGATCAATTTGATTTTGAGTTATAATCTAGGGTTTTAGGATTTCAAACTAAGAACTAACCAACCAAAACTTGTTGCTTTTCAAATTAAACTCTCACAGAGGATCGCTAGGCTTCGATTAACAAAACCCCTATGAAATTACATCCAATCGTGATCGAATTTGTTGGATTTGGGATGGGATTCGTTTGACTATGCGTATGGTAGGGGGACTCATTGAAACTATTAGATAAAAACAATTAATCCGGATATTGTTTGTGATTCCCTAGCGGGCTGTGATGGTTAAGAGCGTGTGCTTGTGTGGGAGTCTCTCCACATTGTTTTTGTTTTAAAACCGATTTTTAGTATTATTATTTTCAATATAAAAATCATTCCACTATTATTATTATACTATACTAAAATGTTTTGAACCTATAAAACACCCGTAGGCTCGGGTTTGGTTTTATAACCCATTTTTTATATTATTTTCACTTTTAAAAATAATATATTTATGTTATTATCGAATAAAAATAATATGTTTATATTATTTTCAAACCGTGACTCCTAGTATGAAATAATATATAGTTTTATATTATTTCACCTCGTTTAATTACCTCGTGTGGCGTTTTAAACTAATTAATAATATAATTGTTATATTATTTACCCACGTTTATATACTTGATTAAAAATAATATATTTATTATTTCTCCACACAAATGATTATTTGTTTATCCTACGAACCTAAAAATAATATATTAAATTATATTATTTTTCTAACTTTTGAAAACGACTCTAACGTACGAATTTATTTATCTATTCATTATTCATTATTAACGTTCCACACGTAACGCTTTTATCTTAATTATTATATTAAGAAATATATATATTTCCGTAGACATGTTCGTCTACTCTGAAATCCTTTGAATGCATTAAGGCGTTAAATCTTCCGTGTCGTCGTCACAAATCCCAACTTATGACCCTAATTTTATGTGTTTATAATTCTAGGGCATACGTAAGTCGTCTGAGACTTACACTTGTGGTTCCAACCTAATCTCATCCTTGTGTGATCCAACCACTACTCAAACTCAGGTGAGTTTCACGGCCCCTTTTTACTGTTTTAATTTGGGAGAGAAAACATGCAAACTATTTTTGATTTTGGTACGTCATATGATATCACTGTTGGGGCTAAGCGTATTGCAACTATCTTTGAAAGTCCTCACACTCACATCGTACCGTTAATATAGATCTTAGCGTGGTAATGTTTAGTAGTACTACCGGTGCTTGACAAGCCCCACCCGCGTTAGTCGCGCTAACTTGATTGGAGGTCGAACGGGTGAAATATTAGCCTAATCACATTAGTCAGGGTTGATAGACCTGGCTGGAGGCAAACAATCAAACACATGTCAGCTTCGGTTATGAACGCTTCAGCAAAACAGGAACGTAGGTTAGCTACCTATAGATATGCATATTGGAATGTACATAATCTACAAGTGCTTTACTATGTTATTGAAACCTGTGAACTCACCAACCTAGTGTTGACTCGTTTTCTTACATGTTTTCTCAGGTTGGCACTCAGGATCACGTTAAGTCATGCATGTGTCTTGGATTACATTCAAATTATCTATCTATCAAACAATCTTTATGTTTGTATTTGGATTTGGGCGCGTTGTTTTGCGCATTTACTTTCGTTTAACGCTTCCGCATATTTATTCTGAACCTTTTAATTTTATGAAATGTTATTACGAGTCTCATATAGAGTCGTTTGAAGTAGCTAATGTCTGAGATCCTAGTTTGTCACGTCCCAAACAGTAAAACTCTGTTAGTGGAATTTGGGGGTGTGACACGTACGAACTAGCCGAAGAAGCCGAGAGTTCAGAACGGATAACACGACGAGTTATGATTGAGCAGGATCGAGAAGCTGCTAACGAATGTCTAGTACGTGATTACTTTTCTGAGCATCCCATGTATAAGGACTTCGACTCCGTTTTCGTATGAACGAGAACTTTTCTTAGGATATATGGCGGTTTAGAAAGAGATTATTAATATTTTCAACAAAGGGAAGACGCGAGATATAAGTTTGGATTTACTCCTTTAAAAAAATGCGCGTGTGCAATTCGACAATTAGCGTACGGTACTTCGCACGATTCATTGGATGAATATTTGAAGATGTCTGAAAAAACCGAGCGAGATACTCTTTATATTTTTTGTAAAGGTGTTAATATTATTATAGTTATTATTATGTATTATTTACTTATTATAAGTTTTTAGGTGTGATTAATCTCTACGGCAAGAGATATTTAAGTAGGCCGACTTTTAGTGACATTCAACAAATATATAAGGTGCATGAAGTCATACATGGCTTTCCCCTGGATGCTTGGTAGGATTGATTGCACACACCGGGAATGGGCAAATTGTCCGACTGCTTGGCGAGGTTAACACCAGCGATGTGACCATCCACACCCAACAATAATGCTTGAAGTCGTGACGTCATATGATCTTTGGATTTGTCATGCATTCTTTGGTGTTGCGGAAGCAAACAACGATATCAATGTTTTGGATCAATTGCCTATATTTGACGGCATCATAGGCGGAGTTGCACCCGGTTCTACATTCATTGTCAATGATGTCTAGTACAATCAAGGGTATTATCTTCCCGATGATATATATCCAGAGTATGCCACGTTTATCAAAGCATATACGGGCCCAATTGGTGAGAAAAGAGAACTTTTTAAAAAAGCACTAGAATCGGCGTAGAAGGATATCAAGCGTGCATTTGGAGTTCTAAAGAAAAAATGGGCTATGATTAACAGTCCATGTCGAATATGGTCCAAAGAAAAAATAAGAAATGTTATGTACACTTGCATAATATTACATAACATGATATTGAAAGACAAGGGACTAGCCATTTGCCAAAACTATGATGATAACCCACAAACGCCACTGACACAACTAAGCTCCACAGAAAAAAAAGAAATTTACAACACAATACGCGACAGAGAAACACATCTAAGCCTACGCGGGGATTTGACGGAGCATATTTGAAGGAATCGTCCAAGTGACGGTCGATTTTTTGTATTTTAATATATTTGTTTTTCATTAAATAAAATTGTATCTTGTTGTCAAACATTTGTTTTTATTTAAATGATTAGTTAATGATTAAAAATTAAATCTAGCAGTGAAACCATTAGATAACTTAGTGATTCTTTCAAGTTATAGCCCATATGCTAATGTGGCAGTGACATGGCAGGGCGTGAATCACTTTTAAATGAAACTATTATGGATAGCCTAAACGAGCTGAGCTGAGTCGAGTCAGGATAGGCTTAAGCTCGGCTCGTGAAAGTTTAGAATCGAGTTGGCTCGGGTTGAAAGTTGAAAGAATGACTTTTATGCATGCATTTGCACTTATACCCTTATCCCTCCATTTCTGTGAGCGTTTTTATACCTCTTTTAGTGTTGTTTACATCTTATTGTTGATTGCATCATCAAACGAATGGATTCCATTGATAAAGCTTGTAATTACAATGACTAAAACTTGAGAGATTGTGATTACTACAGATCTGATCAAAGAGCACACATACATGAAAATTGGTAATCACTACTTACAAGTTCAAACAACAAACTATATATAGTAAAAAGATTTCGATCAAAATCTTCGTCCGAAAACGTTTTCGACCGAAACACTTTTTGACCGAAAACTTTGAACTTGTACCATTTTAATCTAACACTTGATTTCTATGGACTACTAGGTTCCAACAATCTCCCCCTAGTCCATTGAACATCAAGGCTTCAGTTATTGTCTGCAGCAGGCTTGACTTCAACTTTGACTTTCTTAGATTCCAGATCCGTAAGTCGTTTCTTGATTATATTAGCTTCATAATGCATTGACAAACATCTTGCAACAACCCTCATGTACAGCTTGGCTTCGGTCTTGATCATTGAACTCATGTTACATTTGATAGGATTATGGAATAGAATCTTCAGGTCTTCATCGGAGAAACTGAACAGATCCATTGGATCGAAGATTCTAACCTCAGGTGATTCTTTCTGTGTGATAACCGCTTCATGAGTTAGACTATCATACTCCCATCTGATAAAAGAATTAATAAACTTTCTCGTCTTGCTGGAATATACACAGTCATCACAGTATCATCCGGTTTAACTATATATTTGAACTTTCTTTGATCATCTAATCTGTACTTTCTCTTTATCTTTTCACACTTAGGAACTTGTGGATTGGATGAAGTGAATCTATCTTGCTCACACTGATTCCTTAAAAATGTTTCAAATGCAGAAGCAATAGAGCATTTTGCTGGATTTATCAAGTTCAGATGACTTAAATCTCTAATATCCCATCTTGGCAATGTCTGCAGTTTATGACTTGTAGCGAAATATTGAATGTTCCCATCAACCCTTTTGATAACATACATCTTCTTCTCACTATCATACATCCAACTAAGTATCTATCCAGTCAGTGCTTTCTTTGGATTACGAATCTTCTGAGTAACTTGTTCGACAATAGTTGGTTTTTCTCTAATCTTCCACCACAAACTTTTGTCACTGACATTTGTCTTTGGTGCATCAGTTGATTCGTCATTATCATCAGGAATATCAAATGATTCATGATCATCAACAATATTATCAATCCTTCCAATCATTGATCCATCATTTTCAACATATGTTTGCTTTTCTTCATACTCATACTTGGTATATTATTTGTTTGACTTGCCTTCGTCACTTGACTCTTGATTATTAGAATTACTACTAATGCCTCAAGAACTATCACTACTATTGTCGTCGTCATCAGAAGGATTGGCATCATCTTTCCGTTCACCAGTAATAACTACTTCCTCCTCTTTCTCTTCCTCTTCCTCTTTCTCTTCCTCTTCCTCTTTATCTTTCTCTGTGTCATCAGTAATCTCCATTCCTTCACCTTGATTATTAAGCAAACAATCCACATCAAACATATCTTTAGAGCCATAAACATTTGCTTCAATTACAGGAAATTGAACACTATGAGGTTCTACTGTAGATGGGCCTTCCTGATTCACATTCTTTTGATTTTCAGGGTTAATTAGAGAGGTGACATTATCATATTAAGTTAGCAGTCCAAGATGCTTCAGTAAATCTTGTACTATGCCTTGAAAATTGTTGATTTGTGCTTGTTGTTGATCAATAAATGTTTGCTGACGATTACTTTCTGTACGCAATTCCCTAATTTCTCTTGAATTCATTGTTTCTAGATTTTGCAAGTTTGCAATCTGAGTCTTCAATTGACTCACAACATCGGCAGTTTCCCTGGTTGCATAATTCAAGAATTCTTCATCAACTAAGTTGTAATCTTTTGAAGGTTTAAAACTCTGCTTCTCTAGAATCTCCCTGCCTTTGCCTTTGCCTTTGCCTTTGCCTTTGCCCTTGCCTATCACTTCCCTTCTAGCCATTGTCTTTAATATCTTGCCTTCAGGACTTTTGAACATGATACCCTTAGACGGAGGAGGTCTAGAAGGCACGGTACTTTATTTATCAGCTTCTTTTCTTTTCTTTGTTTGTGGGGTTTTAGTTGCTTGTGCTTCTGGAGTATTCTCTTGAGTATCATCTTATACATTTTCTGTAACATTCACTGATTCATTTTCTTTCAACTTTGTACCTTCTTTCTTATGTTTATCATGTGCTTTCTCTCTTTCTGATTCAATTACAATGGGTACTACATTTTCAATCTCTGCTTCAGATATTTGATTATTACTGTCATTAGCAGGTTGTTCATCTACATGAATCACATTATCTTGACTTACACCAACATTAATACCAACACCACCTTCACCACCCTCATTACCATCATCACCATCAACATCACTATCCATTATATCATCCACTTCATCATCTATATTAAATTCTGGATCTGGATCATCAACTGTCATGATTGGAAATAAAGGAGTTATGGTTCCACTGAACTTGCTTCTCTTTCTAACATTATTCATGCTGCTAAAAATCACTTCTTGCATATGCTCCAATGGTAATTCAATTCCGTCATTTGGTAAATCTGGCAGCAGTGTATTAATGATCATCTGAACAAATCTTGGATACATCAAAAACTTGTAATTTTTCCTTGGACCAACAAAGTTGCTAATCATTGACTCAAAAATCATTCTGGAAAAGTTGAAACGTCTATAAGTTGCTAGACACACTAAAGCTCGGTTGAACACTTCACCAATATGATCAAAAGTCGCAGTTCTTGGACTTATACAATGAATAAGTACATGAATCAAGTACCTCCATTGCTTTCCAAGCATGGTCTTAGTGACTTGTCTTCTTTCAAAGTTACCTTCGTATCCCATTGACCTCACTATTCCCATCACTCTTGTATAACTGACTTTGTAAGGGTAGTTTGGTGAATCTCTAAAATTCAGCACATCTCTTATAACTTGTTCAGTTACTTTGATCTTTTTGCCAGCAATTGTGCTTTCAATCCATATGTCTTTGTTCACATGGCGATAAATGACGTTATCCCCAAACTCTCTAACTTGATTCTCGAACACTTGAACTTGAGTTGAAATTGTTGTATGAATTCTTGATCTGTTTAAGAACCTCACAATCTCCTCATACCTTATATATTTTCTTGTTGCTGATGTAAGACATGCACAGATGTTGTGCCTAGGCTCGAATTTTAACTGATTCATATCTGCATTAACAAATATCAAGTATTAGAAAATTTTTAAAATTTCAGAAATTTTAAAACTCCAAACATTTCGATCGAAAACCTTGAGTCGAAATCACTTTTCGATCGAAAAAATCTAAACAAAACAAACCATAATCCATGACATTTCGATCGAAAACTCTGAAATTCTAAAAAACTTCCAACTTTGAACTTTTCGATCAAAAACCCTTGAAAACACCATTTTTAGATCGAAAACTCAGATTTAATAAAATTTTCAAACTTAAAACTTTTCGATCAGAACATGGATCAAAAACACTTTTCGATCGAAAACACTTTTCGATCAAAAATACATTTCGGACATATCAGTGTCCTTTAATTTCCAACCGAAAGAGATTTCGGTCCATTCAAACACTTTTCGATCGATTCATAAGAGATTTTGGGCAATTCAAATTCAAGCATTAAACTACGGATTTGGATCTATCCTAGATACCTCTATGAGTTACGAAAAACATACCTCTATGATCGGAAACACTGGAGAAACTCGATGACGTCACAAACACGGGATTTCGCTTGAAAACTTTGGACTCGTGAAAATCGTCGAACGTTCAATCGAAAACTGAGAATGGTGGTGAAATTTTTTCGATCGAAATGTCCAAAAATATATATCATACAAGATTTCGATCGGAAACAATTTCGGACAAAAACTTTTCGATCGGAAACTATTTCGATCAAAACTTTTCGGACAAAACAAGATTTCGGACAACAGATTTCGACCAAAAACTTTGTACTTATGAAATTTTAAAATTTTATTTTCTTTATCCAATCCTGATAATATTAAGACTTGTTCCAAAATTTTAATGATTTCAAATACGAACAACAACAAAGAAAAACAATTTATACTTTATACAAAACACTAAAAAAAACACACTTATTTTCAGAAAATCCAGCCTTTTCACATGTTGATAAACTGAATTGACATAGGATCATAAATGCACACTATCTTAATCACATTTCATATCAAGTCAGGATCTACTAAGTTCAACATTGATTGTCAGTATATTAATCCATATAAACTCATGCATCATGTTTCAGCAAATACTGTGTGACATTTAAGGTAAGATTAATCAATACAATGTGTACCCCACAATCGAGATGGAAAGAACTGGGAATCAACACAAAAATTCACCAGATCATGATCCAATCACCAGCATGAAGGTAGCGTTCTTAGCATAGGAAAAACAATCCAAGTGCATTTAAATGGAATCATATTGATTCAGAATCATTTTGATTCATTGTCTTGGTTTCTGAAATAGTATAGAATCATATTGATTCATATGAGATGTGGAGAGTATATATGAAGAATCATGGATGATTCGGCTATGCGGATATCCTTAAGATATTAGATATGTTAATTGAAATCATGAATGATTCAAAGGGCTAAACAGACTGACTTCCTGGCTTCCATCCGAGATTTCCACCAGAACCATAAGTTGTATAAAGGTGTTTAACTCTAAATCATATATTTGACGGATATAGTCAATAGAGCCAACAAATTGTGCTAAGAACTCATCAAGATCCTGGTCTCATGGTATGACTAGATTCATTTTGCATTCGAATGATGGAAATACCGATATTCGATGTGGGTAAAACACAAAGATTGCAATTTAGTTAATCACACAAATATCACCTAATTTATACATGCGGAGCATACCGACATATCAATAATTGTAACCAATGTCACCATCATATCCAATTTATGCGTAAGCTCAACTTACAAATATACTATCATTTCCTATATGTAAGTCAACCAGTCACATCATTTTCACAGTTAACATCATAATTAACAAATATTCACATTTTTCTCATTTTCTTTTATTATCCCCCTAAAATTGTGATGCAAATTATTCAATCTTTGTCAAAACCAAACAAACATACACATCAACACAATTTTAAACACTAAAAGAAAATCTTTTGAGGAACAATATGGTCTTTCAATCAAAACCAAATTTTTTTTTTAACATCAACAAGCCAGTATACTCAAAAAGATATCATCCCTAACATTTCTACCAAAGAGTTAAACCGATCAGTTGAAAATGCTTTTGTAAAAATATCAGCTTTTTTCTCTAAGGTATCAACGTGGACCACCTTAATCAGACCATTATCAAAATAATCGCGAATAAAGTGTAACCTGATTGCAATATGCTTTGTTTTTTAATGCTGAATTGGATTCTTTACTATGCCCAACACATCTTCATTGTCACAGTAAATTGGGGTCTCCAAGAAGTTGATTCTAAAGTCCGTAAGTTGATGTTAAATCCAAATAACCTGTGAACAATAGCTCGAAGCAGTTGTGTATTCTGCCTCAGCAGTTGAAGTGGACACATTTGTTTGTTTCTTGCATTGCCTGGACACTAACCGCTCCCCCAAAAACTGACATCCACCGGATGTGGATTTCCTGTCTGCATCCACCATAATCATTGTCAGTATAAGCATAAAAATTAAATTCAGAATCAGGTGGATACCACAGGCCAAGGTTACATAACCCTTAAGATACCGAAAGATTCTCTTGACCACGAATTCATGAGAGACTTTGGGAGCAGACTGATATCGGGCACACAAGCAAACAACAAACATAATATCAAGTCTACTTGCAGTCAAATACATCAATGAGCCAATCATGGAGCGATACAACTTTTGATTAACTTCAACACCGGACGAATCCACTGTGAGCGGTTCATGAGGAGCAATGGGGGTGGATGCTGCTTTGCAATCACTCATGTTGAACTTTGTCAGAATATCTTTAACATATTTTGCCTGATGAACAAGAATTCCATCATCAGATTATTCCACCTGCAACCCCAGAAAGAATTGCATTTGACCCATCAAACTCACTTCAAATTTTAGCTTCATGACCATCTCGAACTCACGATAAAGATTTTCAGTTGTTGAGCTGTAGATAATATCATCAACATAAACTTGGACGATCAACAGATCAGAATCAATCTTCTTTAAGAATAAAGTCTTGTCTATGGTACCACGAACAAAACCATTTGATGTAAGATGTGTCGACAAGGTTTCATACCAAGCACGAGGCGCTTGATGCAAACCATACAAGGCTTTATCGAGTTTGTACATCTGAAATGGATGATCAAGATCTTCAAATCTAGGTGGTTGATTGACATATACTTCTTCCTTGATAACCCCATAAAGAAATGCAGTCTTCACATCCATTTGATAAACCTTAAACTTCATGTACGAAGCGTAGGCTAAAAATATACGAATGGCTTCGATCTAGCAACAGGAGAAAAAACATCATCATAATCCAACCCTTCTTCCTGATAAAAACCTTGAACAACGAGTCGAGCCTTGTTCCGAACCACAATACCACGATCATCTTTCTTGTTATGGAAAACCCATTTAGTTCCAATCGGGTACTTGCCATCAGGAAGATCTACAAGATGCCAAACGTTAAGCTTTTTAAACTGAAGAAGCTCCTCTTGCATTGCTTCAATCCAGTTTTGATCTTGAAGGGCAAGTTCTTCTTGTGATAAGAAACATGAATACAGACAAACATTGATATTTCCTGATTGGCTTCTTGTTTTAACCCCATCTTCACTTTGACTAATAATGTTTTCAACTGGATGAGCTGAATGAATTCTAAGAATTGGAGTTTCATCAACTTGAACTGATTCCGGCATATTAGTGACATTTTCATCAGGGAATTGGTCACTTGAATCATCAACACTAGAAGAATTTGACAAATTAACATCCTCAGCTGAACCATTAGAATTTTCTGATAGATATTCAGAAACAACTGGTTCTTCATTAGTATCATGAAATTGTACTTCAGAATCAACATTTGTAACTAAAATTTTAATAGGTTCTTCTTGTGTCTGAGTAGAAAAAGTAACAGCATCAGAACTTTCGTTTTGAACTGTCACTTGTTGAGGACCAACCATGAAGTCGTGAACATTTTGATCAAGTCTTGTTGAAGATTCATCACTTGAATTTGAAGAACTTGCACCAGTCGAATCATATAAAGATTGTTGATGAAAAGTCTTGAAAATTACATCCGCATCAAAGAACCATTCTGGTCCACTTTGAACCGGAGGAACATTCGATTCCTGCCATTCCACGTAATAAGATTTTTGAACAATCTTTGTTCTCTTGTTGTAAACTTTGAACGCTTTCTGATATGAAGAATATCCCAAGAAATAACATTCATCACCCACTGCAGCAAACTTTGGCAATGAGTCCTGAGTGTTCAGAAGTGTACACGTGCATCCAAAAGCTCTGAAAAATTTGATATATGCCTTCCTTTTGAAGAATAACTCATATGAAGTTTTCGTATGCTGCTTCACCATTAGAACTCTATTCAACACATAACAAGCCGTGTTTACTGCTTCTGCCCAGAAAATAATGGGTAACTTTGAATCCACAAGCATTGTACGAGTAGCTTCAATTAAAGTTCTGTTCTTTCTTTCAGCCACTCCATTTTGTTGCGGAGTCCTTGCTGCACTAAACTGATGAGTTATGCTTTTTTCTGCACAAAATGAATTTATCAGTTTATTTTTAAACTCAGTTCCATTATCACTGTGAATAATTGATACTTTGCTATCACAAATGTTTTCAATACGTTTGACAAATTCAATTATTGTTTCAGGTGCCTCATCCTTTGTTGCAAGGAAAAACACCCAAGAAAATCTAGAAAAATCATCTGTGATAACAAGATAATAAGATTTCTTCGCAATACTATTGACTCGAACAGGACCAAATAAATCCATATGAATAAGAAATAAAGGTCGAGTAAATGTCGTCACGGTCTTCCTCAGATGGGATTTCTTGTGTTGCTTTCCTTTTGCACACGACATGCAACTTTCTTGAATATGAATTCTTTTCTTGGCAATCCTCGCACCAGATCCTTATGAACCAAATTGTTTATGTTTTTCAAATTTACATGTCCCAATCTTCTATGCCACATATATGACTCCGAGCCGGTGGCCTTAGACAACAAACAAGATACGCTTACTGGTGTTGAATGGTCATTCATATCAACCACATAAGTTTTGAATTTTCTTGGAGCTCTCATCAAAATCATATCTTCAGGAATAACCAGTCTCGATTTTAAGAAAAAAACACTCCTTTGCTGTAAAATGAACCGATATATCCTTATCGCACACTTGCGATACGCTAAGCAGATTAAACTCTAATTGTGACACATAGTTGACTTTCTCAAGAGTGATTAGATCAGTAATCTTCCCACCCTTTTTGTCTCCAGCAAAAACAACAAAACCACCATCAAAAGATCGAAAATCATTCAGAATCTCTCTTTGTCCCGTCATATGCCTTGAGAAACCGCTATCAACATGCCAAGCATTATTAATAATCCTCCCGGTTTGACTCTACACATTTTAAGACAACTTAATGAGAAACAAGTACCCAGATCATCTTTGACCCGGGCTGACTTTGACTTTTTACAGTCTTAGTCACCGTGACTTGTTTCTTCAAATTCACAACATTCTTTGTTCCAACGATATGTGAAGTTTGTTCATTTTTAACTTTCCAAAAACAACCAACATTTTTCTCATATTTCTTAGTAAATTTTTCTTTAGCAAAATAGCTTGGTTGGTTTGTTTTCTTCACATATCTCGAACTGTTTTGGACCCCTTTGTCCATAAACTTTGGCAACATATAATCATGACATGCATTTGAATAAAATTCACTATGATACCTAGAAAGCATGTAATCACGACTGTAACAACGAATCACTCCGGACTCTGACACTTTGTCATTTTCAGACGCCTTCTTGTTGACATGATTTTTTTTATCTTTCTTTGTAAACTTTAAACTTTGTCTCATTTGACTTGTGTTTGCAATTTCTAGTGAAATGTCCAACTTGACCACAAATAAAGCAATTGTAGCTTTTAGTCTTTGACATTGATTTAGAACACTCGCCTACTTCAAACACGCACTGTCCTTTATCACTCTTTGACGGACACACATTCTTTACTAGCTTCCCTTTTCTTTGAGCAGGCTTATCTTTGACATCAATGAACTTGTCTTTGACATCAACTGATTTTCCTTTGACACTCACTTTATTTGACACTTTAATCTCACTTTGAATCTTTGTTGGTGCACTGATTTTAATTTCGACAGACTTTTTACTTTCTTGATCACTCATAAGTATATGATTCTCAGGAGCTATGAAATCATATTTCTTAGGCTTTTCGTGAGAGAGATCATAGTCTTGAATCAATGGATTCCCAAATTTATCTACCACGACATCTTCAGCTAGACATGAGTCTTTGTGAATTGGAATATATTCTCTAGCTGTGTGCACCACCTTATAAAAAAAAGTGGATGTAGATGACACCTCGGACACACAATCAGAATCATCACAATCAGAATTAGTATTGCAAGCAGAAACATTTAAAGTATTTTCACCAAAAGTATTGTTAACAGGTGACTTAACAAACTTGTTTGCAATACATGTATCAATCATAAATTGTCTACAATCCCTTATTGTCTCTCTCACACAAACTTTATTAAATTCATTAAAACTCCTCACATCATCAACTGAAACCTTCTCATCTACATGACCCGTGTTATTTGCTGCACTTACATACAAGTCATGAAAATTAGAATTATCATCTCTAAGTAATTCATTTGAAACATGAGGTTCAGGAAACGGTTCGAAATGATCAAGATGAGGTACTGCTTTGTAACCAACATCATCTTTAACAAAACAACTTCTTTGCTTATCAACACAATTTTCTAAAAATTTTCTTTGCATACCCCATTTAGAAATCAATACCCTTTTCTTTTATAAGATCGGATTGGGCAGCAATAAGTTTGTCTGAAAGATCCTTGATTAACACATCCTTTTTATTTAAGTATCTTTAAAGTTCATGTTATCTTTTAACAAAGCATTG
Organism: Smallanthus sonchifolius; assembly: GCA_023525975.1. NCBI lineage: Eukaryota > Viridiplantae > Streptophyta > Magnoliopsida > Asterales > Asteraceae > Smallanthus > Smallanthus sonchifolius. The sequence continues at coordinate 77,643,869 of CM042033.1, forward strand.
ATTTTTCTGGTGTAGGTGACCTCATTCTGTTTTAATTCCTTATTCACCCTCTTTAATTTATCATTTTCAGCAATCAAGAATGTGTTTGCTGCATGATAATTTTGCATTTTATCAACACAATCAGAAGAACAAATAGAATACTCATAATCAGAAGTTACCTCACTATCAGATGAATTCTCTACATCATTAGCAGGTTTGCCTTTTCCTTTGTTAGTTTTTAAGGCACATTCACTTTCACTTTTAGCTGCCCTTTTAGAAACTTCAATTTCAGCCATCAGAGCCTCGTCAAATTCTTGTTCAGCATCTTCAGTTTCTGCCTCCCACTCACAGTTGCTAAGTTGTTTTGACATTAAAGCAATTGGGGCTTTCTTTGATTTTTCTTCTTCTTCAATCATTTCAATCAATTTTACTTCACTGCCATCAATTTTATTCTTTTTATCCTTTGGACACTCACGAGCAAAATGTCCAAGTTGTTGGCAATTATAACACCTCAGCTTTGCCTTATCAAACCCAACTTTCTTCCCAAACTGTAGCTTGTCTTTTCCAAACTTCTGAAGACACTTCTTGGCTCTTACAACAATCATAGCCATTTGCCACTGCAAATCCATATACTCAAGATCATCAGGATTAATTTGCACAAGATCCTCAGCATCAAGAACTGCTGGTTGTAACTTTCCAATGACAAAAGCATCATAACTACTCATGAATGCTCCAAACAATGCAATCTGATCCTCAGGAATCTGACTAGTTGATTTTCCTTTTTCTCCAGTAGAATGTTCTGTACCACAACAACTCTTAACCTTCTCAGACTTTGATCCACTACTTCCTTCACCACTCCCTGAAAACAATGTTGCATTAGTTGAACTTGTGCTATTTGGCTTATTTGGATTATTCAGCTCCCTTTTCTTTACATCAAGTTCATATGATTCTAATAAGCAGATTATATCATCAGGAATCTTGCTCTTCAAATCTGGAGTAGTGTTCTTTATCAGCATGCATGGTATGCTCCAGGTATGAATCGAGCAACTTCTTACACAAGTCATACTCCTCAAACTTAACACCCATCTTTCTCAACGTGTTAATCATGGTAGTAAAACGTGTGACTTGCTCACTCAGAGTTTCATTTTTCTTATAGCTGAACATATTATACTGTTTCAATAACAAATCTGTGCGACTCTCTTGCAATGTTGCATTTCCTTCAAATCTTAGACACAAAGCATTCCACAATCCTTGAGCTGTCTCGTGCTGCTCAAAATTCAGATAAAGTTCAGTCGAAAGAGCTAGAATGATTGATCCCAATGCTCGGTTGTCTCTTTTAATCAGCTTCTTATCCTCCTCTGAATACAAGTCTGGATCAGCAATTGGAACTAATCCATCAACGTTTGTAGTCTTTGGAACATGAGAACCTTTCACTATGGACTCCCACAAAGTATGCTCAGTAAACTTAAAGTAAGCCTTCATCATAATTTTCCAGTTTGAAAACTCTAAAACAGATTTTAACATCGGTGGCGACTTTCCCACAACACGCTCAGTATCGTACACCTTACCCGCCATTCACAAACATAAGTAAACACATGTCAAAATTCTGAAAAACTTCCAAGTAAGAACTTTTCGATCGAAAACTTTTCTGATCGGAAACTATTTCGGTCAAGACTTTTTGGTCGAAAAGTCAAGATTTCGGGCACTAGAGATTTCGGATAATTCTGAGATTTTGGACACACTTTTCGGTCAAAAAAACAGCTGACAAAAAAGACTTTTCGATTGAAAAGAGATTTTAGCTCCTTCAACAAGACTTTTCGATCGCTTCTTCTCAAGAACAACAAAAATCAACCTGTAACAATCCGGATACAAAATCAGACCTCCAAATCAATTGCAAACTTCATCTCCATCAATTTTGACTCAGAAAACTCAAAAATGGCGTGGAATAACACCCTGATTCGATAGCAATTGTTGAAAAAACCACTTGAATATCACCGAAAGCTCTGATACCACTTGTGAGTCTCTCTTATCCGGTGATAATCAAGTATCAAGCACTCTATAACTCTCCTGGAAAGGCGGAATCAATCCAAGATCAACAATACCCAAGCGAATCGAATCAAACACGAATAAGAACAAAAACCGCCACATAAACAAAAAACATCATCAAACGAATGGATTCCATTGATAAAGCTTGTAATTACAATGACTAAAACTTGAGAGATTGTGATTACTACAGATCTGATCAAAGAGCACACATACATGAAAATTGGTAATCACTACTTACAAGTTCAAACAACAAACTATATATAGTAAAAAGATTTCGATCGAAATCTTCATCCGAAAACTTTAAACTTGTACCATTTTATTCTAACACTTGATTTCTATGGACTACTAGGTTCCAACAGTTTCTGTATTAAAATGATAGAGGCATTAGGATAACCCTATTTGTGTAGCCTTTTTCGTTTCTTTCACCTTACCCGACCATTACCACTGGTCGCCATGTTGAGCCTTATTCCCATTTTGTGTTATTACCCACATTTTAAACTCACGTAGCCAAATTAGCCTTTTATTTTTAAAACCTTTGTGTTAAAAATCCGGTTTATGTCAATTGTCTAATTTGTGCTTTCTTGTTACAATATTGTAGGATTTTTATGCTTGGTTCGTGTTGGTATTGGTAGCGGTTATAAAAAAATTAAAGAAAAAAAAAAAGAAGTCATAGTTTTGTTTACATCGTCTCTTTTTAGAAAGAATCAAATTAAAATGATCAATTTTGTGCATCAACATGAAAAATCCCTTAGTAGCTCATTATTAATATATTTCTAGTTAGTTTGTGTATTTTTCTTTGTATTTGATCACACTTAACTTCTAACTAATCCGGATCTTTAACCATTTAGCCACTTTATATCCCATATTTCATACCCTTAGCCTAAGCCATGTTACAACCCATCGAAGTCCTCTTGATTTATACATTTTCTCATGCTATTTGGTGGAGATTTGATTCCTTTACAAGTTTATAATTATGTTGTTTCATTTCTTGGCATCGAGTGATTCCTATATACACGTGTACATTTATATAACCGAGTGTTAAAGTGAATCATTGTGAGTAGTGCAAACTTGTGCATAATGATAGTTTTATAAACTTGTTACACTTGTTTATGCATTTGCATGTTTTTGGAAAACTAAAGAAAGTTTATCTACTCATTTGGTTTTCTTCTTATGAAGGTTGTACTACTTGAAAATTGTTTATGCCCTTAGATCTTTAATTTGCCATGGACTTTCTTATCCCCTTTTCTTGTAGTCATTTGGATTTTTGGTTAGATTGTGCATGTGAGTTTGCTTGAGGGCAAGCAAAGTTTAAGTGTGTGGATATTTGATATGTTAATAATTATACATGTTTTTGGTACATATTCTTCCCCGTTTTGAATGCTTTTTGTTGTGAATTCGTTTAAATCGATACTTATTTGGTTCATTATTGAATTTGTAGGTTTTGTTGTCTAATTGATGGAATTTGAAGATAAATGAAGATAATAGTGGAAAGTTTGGAGTGAAAAGTCAAAGTCAACTTCTCTACATAGCCGTGTACGCCTCAATATGGTACACGGCCGTGTACAACCTTATCCAGGCGAAATCTTAAAAGCTGGATTTTTAGGATTTTACATGGCCATGTACACCTTAATAAGAGTACACAGCCGTGTACGAACCAAGACAGAAACAAAAAGCTATTTTCGGGTATTTTGGGGAGGAGGCCACTTTAGGGTGATTTCAGAAATCGATGTTTGTTATTTTATAGGTTTTAAATGAGCCAATTATCGAGCGAGCCAAGCCTACCACGGCTCGGGCTCGGCTTGTTTACAAATCGAGTTGGCTCGGCTCGGGTCGTTTTTAACCGATTTTTTTTTCGAGCCAAGTATTTTTTGAGTTTTTTTTCGAGGGAGGAGCGAGCTTTTTGAATAGCACTACTTATTTATGTATTATTTTCAAATTTTGTTGTTTTGAAAATGTAATTAACAAATAGTTAAAGTGAATAAATAAAAAGATAAACTTAGTTTTCTAACTAATATATATCGAAATACTAGGTTAGAAACTCGGTGTATTACACGGGATTGAATAAATGTAATGTTATATACTTAGTAATAAAGATTTACAAATTACATATTATGACATATTACATAGTTTTTAATACAAATTCTAGAAACGTTATATACTTATTTTTTTAAATGTTTTATAAAAAGAATGAAAGAAATGCTTAATTTATAAAAATGTTTTATGAACAAACCTATTTTTTTTTAAATAAAAAACATTTTATAAAAAGAATTATAGAAAATCATTATTATTTAATAGGAGAGAGAGGCAGCAAACAAAAAATTATAAAAACAATTAAAAAAAATTATATAATTAATAGGAGAGAGATGCAGGAAAAAAAGGCTGAGAATAAACAGAAGAGTGACATGTGTCCATCAAAACCCTTATTTATTAGAGAGTATAGATAGATATGTTTGATTCATTTGTGTTGTACCGGATTAGAAGTTAAATAAATTGCACCCGTAAGAGCACAAATAAAAATTATGGCACAAAGGGGTGAGGAATCTAACCGTAAGACCACAACACAAAGTCTAAAGGAAAGGATTTATTTATTTTTATTTAGATCTTTTTGGTATGAGGTAATGGAATAAATGAGTGAATGGAATGGACGGTTGAATGGAATGGACAAGGGAAAGAAATTGATCATTACCATTCTATTGTCATGTTTGGTTACCCTATGGGAATGAAATGAATCATTACTTCGTGCTGTTGGGTAGACAGAAAAATATTTTATGAAAAATAAAATATTTTTAATTAATAAATTTATATTATAGGTCTGGTCATAGGTCGGGTCATGGGACGGGCCATGGTTCGGGCCATGATTCGGGTCATGGGTCAGGGCATGGGTCAAGTCATGTTTCGGGTCATGGTTCAGGAAATGGGTCGAGTCATGGATCAGGTCATAGTTCGAGTCATGGGTCGGGTCATGCGTCATGGGCCAGGCCATGGTTCGGGGCATGGGTTGGGTCGGGTCGACTCATTGTTTGGGTCATGGGTTGGCTCATTGTTCGGGTCATGGGTCGGGCCATGGTTCGAGTCATGGTTCAGGTCATTAATTAAACAGAATCATTCCATTGCATGAATGAATGAAAAGAAAACACTCTTCTCCCAATGAATGAAAATCATTAGAATAGAAAGAATCATATTCCTTATGTAATGGTCCATTCCATTCATATGTGATTAACAAACATGTTCTTTTTTCATTGCAGCGTAATGACCCATTCCATTCCACCATTCATCCATGCATACCAAACACTACCTTATTGTGTTTCGTTTCCTCATATACTTCCATGTAATTAGGTAGTTTGTTAGACATTCCATGGATAGGATAATCTCTTGTTGTATTTATATTCGAATTCCCATAATGAAAATCTCAGTTCAATACCAATTTCTTTATGTTATCAGAGCAATCTTAAAGAACCAAAACCCTAATCGTCTTTCACCATGGTTGGCGACAAAAGCGAGAAAGCCAAAGATGAGGGAGAAATCATCGACTCGAATTCACCTTTTTACATCCATGCCTTTGACTATCCAAAACAGATGCAAGTAAATGATGTCTTGACTAGGGATGAGATCGGTACCGTACCGGTACCGGTACCGAAAATACCGGTACCGAAATTATGAAAAAGTGGGTACCGGTACCGGTACCAAATTTACCGGTTCGGTACGGTACCGGTATTCATTACAAAATGTTCATCTTTTTTTATACCCGCACCGTACTGATACCGGTACTGAAAATACCGGTACCAAATTTATGAAAAAGTTAGTACCAATACCGGTACCGAATATATCGGTACGGTACCGGTTCGGTACGGTACCGGTACCGGTACTCGGTACCAAATGCTTATCCCTAGTCTTGACAGAAAACAACTACAACGATTGGGCTCAGGAGATGACCAACTTCTTATTCGCCAAAAACAAGATCAAATTTATCGAAGACATGATTGAAAAACCCGAGAAAAGTTCTCAAAACTTCATGGCTTGGATGCGTTGTGATGCCATGATAAAGGGGTGGCTAACCACCGCGATGGAGAAAGACATCCGGAGCAGCTTCAAATACGCGAGCACCGCTTCTGAATGATGGAACAATTTAATCGATTGGCAAGGAGAGTGCCCCACGGTCATATGTCCTGAAACAATCACTTGTCGCCACTCGTCAAGACGGCACCTTGTTGTTCTTGTGACGGGTGCAGTGGTGCACATGTGGTGTTGGAAAGAAGCTAGTTGAACTGAAAGAAAAATAAAGATTATATCTAACCAAACAAACCGAACCGTATTGGAAATATATCTAACCGTATAAACCGAATAAAAAAAAGGTATATCCGATAACCGAACACCGAATTCGCAATTCAGATATGGTTACCAAAAACCAAATTCATAATTCGGTTCGATTTTTTTCGGTTACAGATACGATTCGGTTTTTGGTTTTTTTGCACACACCTAGTGTTCAGAGAAGCCAAGAGCAGTTGATTGGGGTTGTTGTTAAGGAGTCATCAACTGTTCAATAGTTCACTACTCACTAGGAAGCATGGATCATAAAGATTTGGTTGGCCGGAAAGTCGGGTACGGCTAGGGGTGTAAACGAGTCGAGTCTCTCGTGAGCTACTCGAGATCAGCTAGTTGAAAACCTGACTTAAGCTCGAGCTTATATTAGGGCTCATTTTGTAAATGAGTGCAAGCCTGAGCTTCACATATCGAGGTCATTTAGACTCGCGAGCCTAAATGACATTTTTATTTATATAATGTTTTTATTATATTAAAAATATAATTATATAATAATTATATTATATATAAAATTATGATAAAAATAATTAAATAGTATATATCATGTTAAAAATTATAATTATAAATATTATAAAAATATATCAAATAAAATAATTAGGGTTGGGGTAAAATGGTAGTGTCAATTAGTGGTGCACAAAAAAACCGGTTTTTTTTTTTAACCCGGTCCAAACCGGAAAACCGGTTTGGCTTAAACCGGTTTGGGCCAAACCGGTTCGGGTTGCCCAAAAACCGCCGGTTTGAAACCGGTTTGGAGATTTAAGGAGGCGATCGGTTTAGGGACCGGTTCAACCAAACCGGTTTGATAAACCGGTTCAACCAAACCGGTTTGATAAACCGGTTTAAACCGGTTTTCGAGCTGGGCAAAAAATAGCCGTTGGGGTCGATTTTGGCCGTTTTTTTGGAGTTTTTTGCACCCTTAAAACACTATAAATAGGTGGGGGTGTTTAGGGTTGATCACACCTCTCTAATCTCTAAAACCGCTCTTTAACCGCTCAAAAACGCTCTCTAAACTCTCTCTAAACTAAAAAAAAAAGCATGACAAGTTTTGGTGTTGGTGGTTCCTCAAACGAAGTGACCGTTGTGGAAATTCGAGCAACAACGAGAAATCCGGCAATTTGGTGCAATTACGATCTATGTTTGTTGTCAAACGGGAAGGAACGTGCTCGGTGTAAGATGTGTGGTGCGTTTTTGGGGAAAGATTCAAACACTAGTTTGAAAATGCATATGGAAAAATCTTGCCCGTCATTGAAGGGAATTCCAAGTGAAGGTCAAGCCTCGATGACAAGCGAAGGAGGAATTTGGAACTTTGATCCAAATATTGTTCGAGATCGAATGGCGAGGTTAGTGATTCAAGAAGGATTGCCGTTCAACCACTTTGACAATCCGCGCTTGACAAGGATGATTCAAGAGACACTCCAACCTCGTTATCACCAAGTAAGTCGCACAACCCTTAGACGAGATTGTATAAAAATGTGGAAAAAAGCAAAAAAAGAATTAATTTTGGGTTTTGAAAATTTGCAAACTGGTGTAAACTTAACCACCGATGTTTGGTCGGCTCCACATGGTATACCCGATTCGTACCTTTGCGTTACCGCGCATTGGGTTGATCCCAATACGTGGCAAATGATGAAGCGTACAATCGCTTTTGACTTGTTTGAATATCCACACACCGGCGAAAATTTATTTTATATATTGGATGGTGTTATTAACGAATTTAAATTACAAAATAAACTTTTTTCAATGTCTTTTGATAATGCATCTAATAATACAAATGCGGTTCGAAAACTAAAAATTAAATATAAACCCGTTTGCAACGGCGTTTTTTTCCATAGTCGATGTGTCGCACACATCATTAACTTGGCGGTGCAAGCTGGGCTTGCAATTGAAGAGGTTTCAAACTTAACATATACTTTTCGACAAATGCTTAAAGATATTTTTAGTAACAGAAAAAGATACCATTATTATATTAAATTTTGTCGTGATACGAATAATCTTTGCTTAGGCCCGAATTGGGACGTCGAGACAAGATGGAACTCGACTTATATTATGTTTTATAGCGCTTTACGACAAAGAGAAACTTTAGAACTATTTCATGATATGCTTGCCTCAAAACCTCGTCGTAAAATTCAAAAGTTTCCGTCTCCAAATTGGGATATTTTAAAAGACGTAACCGAATTGCTTGAAGTTTTTAAAACCGCCACCACTTTTTTATCCGGTGTTTATTATCTCACAAGTCCATTAACACTAAAACAAATATATTTAATGGCTAACAAGTTGTCTGAGCTTGAAAATAAAAGCGATCTTTTTACAAAAATGATAGAACCGATGAAAGAAAAATTAGTGAAATATTTTAAAGAAATGTCTCCCGTTATAACTTGCGCCGCCGCGTTAAACCCTACCATAAATGTTTACGGGGTTGAAACCTTGATTGATAGAATTACTTACGCTTTGAATTTGGATAGTGAAGACATCTATTTTGCACAAGGCACAAAAACATATTTTAACAAATGTTTACAAGAGTTATTTGATGTTTATTTACATAAATATGGTACAACTCCGACTCCACATGATACAATGGGTACATCATCAAGTGTTACCTCGAGAGATGTTAATTTGAATTTATATAACGAAATGTTAAATGAATTTAGTAAACGGGCTCGAGGTACCACCCCGAGTAGCGAACTCGGAAGGTATATTGGCACAAACTTTTTAGCGTTTATGCCTCCTACCGTTTTTGAGGAGTTTGATATTTTGGCATGGTGGAAAACAAACGAAGCTTCGTTTCCGATTCTTTCCGCCATGGCCCGTGATGTACTAACCGTCCAAGCTTCCACGGTAGCTTCGGAATCTGCGTTTTCTTTTAGTGGCAGGGTATTATCGATACGAAGGACTAGACTCACACCCCTAGCGATGGAAATGTGCATTTGCTTGAAGGACCATTTGGATGCGATGGATAGGATACAAGACCAAACTTCTCTCGAAGATGAAATTCAAGCCGAAGAAGTCATACACAACAACGAGGTTGATCTTGGAATATCCGAACCCGTCACGGATGAAGAACTAGCCGAAGATGCAAGGCTACGAAGCTCTAGTTCCGAAGACAACGCACAAGAATAATCAATCAATATTCCAAAAAATAAAACGTTGAACTTAATGTTTTATATTTGTTATATTTTTTGTAATTTTTTACAATTTTATCTTGTCATGTTTTTTAATTTCCGAACTTTCCAAATATTAATAAACGTTGAACTTTATGTTTTAATTTTGTTATATTTTATTATAGATTTTATATTAAAAATATAAAATTTATTTGGATTTTTTTTTTTTAATAAAAACCGGTTTAAAGGACAAACCGGTTTAAAACCTACCCGAACCGGTTTGACCGGTTTACATATTTCCATTACTCGAACCGGTTTAACCCGAACCGGTTTGGGCCCAAACCGGTTTTGACTTCTCGTTGACCAAACCGGTTCGGGTCGGGTTGAACCGGTTTGGGTTAAAAAACCGATTTGTGCACCACTAGTGTCAATGGTATCTGGGTTCGATTCCTTTGAGCCCATAATACTTGGGGTATTGGTAATTTAGCTGGGCCTAATAACTAGGGTTGGGGTTTAATCAGCCTTATATAGATGCCGACTATCATCTTCTTCCTTTGTAGATAAGAAATCACTCAACAATCCTTATGGATTTCCGATTATAATCGATTCAGTTCTGTATTTAAGGGCCAAATCTTTTTAATTTTGAATACGGCCTCGAACAAATCGCTAAATCTTTTTTTTTTGAACGGTTAATTTCCTTACCCCTGTGATGCAGGTAGAAATAAGCATAGCGTAATGGTATATTCGAAAAAAAAAAAAGCATAACGTTGTTGTGAAAAAAAAAATAAAAATATATTAACGGCGGCTCGATTTTGAATAGAACTTATATCAAAATCAAAATGTAAGTAGAAATAATCGCGCCGCAACAATATATTCGAAACTTAAAAAACATTACGTTTTTGTGAAGAAAAAAAAGGAAAATATTATGGGTCCGTCTAAAATAAAATGTATATAAAAAATGCACGTCGAAATGGCTAATACAAAGTTTTATAAAACATTATATTTTAAAACTTGTAATGGGGAAAGAAAAAGAAATTCTAAAAAAAACCCTACGTTTGTGCCTCAATAATCTGTACATCAGCACGAAAACTAGATTTTGAATTAAATTTATATTGAAACCTAAATAAATATAAGAACGTCACAACGATACTTTTGAACTTTTGTCAAACATCATATTTTAAAGTTATAATAGAAAAACAAAATATTAAATAAAATTAATTATAAGCATTAAAATAATAAAAAAACGGAAGTCACTACTCAGTGAACAGTGACAACCGACGTTACAAAATGTATTAATTATAAACATTAAAATAATTAAAAAACGGAAGTCACTATTCGATGAACAGTGACAACCGACGTTACAAATGTATTGCTATATAATTCTTTTCTGATAAATTAATTTCATAAAAGTATAAATTTAAAAATACATAATATTTATATTTTCACAAATGTTTTTTACAAATATATTAAAATTTTAAAAATATTATATATTAATTTAATTTTTTTTATAAAACTAACAACTTTGTTTATAGAAGTGATTAGTTAAAATTTGATTAAATAAATTAAATATCCATCACCCATCCTCCTTAAAACCACTCCCTAAGATCATCCGGTATACCTCTCGTTTGTGTGGCGTGTTCCTCTGTGGCACATAAGATCACATCGTGATCTATTGCCGCCCCCTCGTTTCAATTTTCACGTCATCGTTATTTCCTGTGAGTTTTTTCACGCGAGTAATCTCTCCAACCAAAGTCAATATATCCGTTGAACGGTAACTTTTATTACCGCGGAAAATAATAATTTTAAATAAATAATAATATTTATTTTTACTCACTATAAAAACCCAATTTTACTCCATAATATTTACAATCATTTCTAATCTTCTACTTTACTAATTCTTTCTATTTTCTCAACCCATAACCAAAAAATGAGTAACGATCCGAACCCACACTTTTGGGCTTAATACGCGGCTCGTGATAACGCGTTCATGGCCAACCAAATGAACCAAAACGTCTGATGGTAGATCTTTCTACGATCTCAACATAGATGCACCTGAAGACGTGGAAGAAATACCCCGTCCGATAGGGAAGAAAAAAGCAAAAAGCCCAAGCAACGAGCTCGGGTTCGGTTGCAAGTCACGATGAAATCGGCGAGAGAATGGTCGAACAAATGACAAGATTTAACAATGCCCAAGACGAGAGGATGGATTGGAAATGAACAAAACATGAGATCGAAATTCTTGGCATGAATCTTGATTCATTCTCCACCGCATAACGTTTTTTTTATTTAAAAAAAACAAAAGGAGATTAAAAAACATCATGGTATCCCGTAGGTTTTTAGTTATGTATTTTTTTATTAATGTTTTTTTTAGTTGTTTGAATTAATGGTTTTTTTAGTAATGTTTTTTTAGTTAATTTAATTAATATATTTTTTTAATTAAATATTATGTTTTATTTTATTTCAATGAAAATTTTAAAAAAAATAACATTTAATTATCACACCACCACAATCACACGGGTATACCCCTTGCCTAGTGATGGGTGGTGTGATAATGAGGATAGTGACGTGGCGCCACGTGGCGTGCACTTTATTATCACACCACACCACAATCACACCGGTATACCCCATGCTCTAAGAGTATGAGGTATACTCTCACTTGGCTCTCCCAAGTGAGAGTACATTTTCTGTCACGTGGGCGCGACATCACCTTGGTTGCTTGCTCACTTGGGTCTCACATGGCAAGGGAAATACCCAAGTAAGGGATACTCAAATAAGCATTAAATGCAACAATTATTTTTAATAATTTTTTTTAAATAAAACATAAATTCAAATTATATTAAAAACATAAATTAAAAAAACATAAATAAAAATATAAACAAAAAAACTAGTCCTCAATCCCATATTTTGCTATGACCGCGTTTTGTTTTTTCTTGAAGAAGGCTCGTCTGGCCCGGTGGAAGCGATCAAGGTTGAGGGCGAAAATATTCATCTCATATTTTTTTTTCCAATCATTCCTCTCTTTTTGAGTCTAGTTAAATTGTCGCATTTCCTCGATCATTTGTTGACCGATCTCGTTGTGTGTCGGAACGGAGCGGGAGCCCGATGCTTGGGCTTTTGCTTTTTTCTTCCCGATCGGTCGTACTATTGCGTCCTCCTCATTCTTTTCCTCTACGTTGATATCATACATAGATCTTCCATCGGATGCGGCGGGACTATTGGCCATGTCGGGCGAGGATCGTTTCTTTGACGATCCGGGTCCAGTCTTTTTGAGGTAAATTTGTTGCCATTTCGGCAAATTCCTCAAAAGTTCCCAAATTCTAATTGGAGACATGCCTCCAACATCGTCTTGAAAACGTCCGGTTGCTTGCATCAAAATATTCGTATCACTAACCCCGCTCTTTCGGACCTGCTCACATTCTTCGTATATCCCGTTGAAAATTATGACTTTTTTTTATATGAGTCCATTTAGAACTCAACTAGCCGGTTGTGCGGTAATCGGGCCCGACATCCATCAAGATACTATATTTTTTCTGCAACACGTTCTCATAACGCGGTCTTGCTTGATCGTTCCCTAAAAATAATAAAAGTTTTAATTTTGTAAATAATAAAAGTATTAAATTTTGTAAAAAATAAAATTATTAATTTTGTAAATAATAAAAGTATTAAATTTGTAAATAATAAAAGTATTAATTTTGTAAATAATAAAAGTATTAATTTTACCGATGATGGGATCCTCGGAGACGTCGAGAAACGCCTTAGTCAACTTCAACTCCTCCTCCGTATCCCAGTTTTTTGTGGCCCGTGTAGAAGTCGATTCTTTAACGGCCTTCTTCTTTTTTTTGTTGGTAGGTGCAGGTTGCGTTTCGTCGACGTTTTCTTCGTCGGGTTGTGCTTGAATTTCAGGAACAACGTCCGGGTCGAACAAGTTTATCGGTTGTCCTTGTGGTTGTGGAACATAACCCGGTGGACCGAACGGGTTTTGGTTGAACGGAAACGATTGATTTTGCGGACGGAGTTGGAAGACGTTTTGTTGATTGGCGTAATGTTGAAACCACCACATCGGGTTATTAGAATTCATGGCTTTTTTTATAAAAATAAGAGAGTGGAGATTGTTTTGATATTGGTGTGTATAAAAATTTGGGTTAATGGGTTATTTATAGGGTAAAATAAATTTAAAAAAAAGTTTTTTTAAATTTGCAACGGTCAAAAAATTAAAACAAAATATGACCGTTGAACGGTCTTTTCTCCTCTCCCTCGCGTGAAAGCCTTCACGGCAACTCCCTCAACCCCCCCCCCCCCTTCACGCAAGAGAGGGGGCGGTGTTCCCTTACCCTTCACGACGTGAATGGGTTCACGCATGCCCTCTCGTGAGGGTATACCTCATACCCTAAGGACCATAAAGCTAGAAACTAGTCAAGGGCATGCACATTAAGACTATGAGTAATACTAGGGTGAAGGTGATAGCACACCCTGTGCCACGTAGGCGCCGCATAGACAGTGTCAGAAGTCACCCTCACCTTCACCCAGGTGTGTAATGGTGGGGTGAAAGTGACCAGTTTTGTAATAATTACATAATTATTATTTTTTTTAATTTAATTAATTTATATATATTATTGATATTAAAAAATAATGCTATTTAAATCACAAATAAATAAAAATAATAATTTAATTTAATTAAAAAATAATGTTATTTAAATCCCGCAACACCAAAGAATGCATGCCAAATCCAAAGATCGTCCGATACAACAGACTCGAGCATTAATGTGGGCCGAGGATGGTCTCCACGTTGGTGTTGACCTCGTTATGCAGTAGGACAGTTATCCCACTCCCAATGCATGCAGTCGATGCTACCAAGCATCCCCGGAAGGTCATGGACAGACTCATGTGTGTCGTACAATTTCTGTATATCAACTTTCGTTGGTTTCCTTAGATATTTTTTCCCGTATAAGCTAATCATACCTACACATTACCCCAAGTAATTTATATTTTACCATACTAAATTAGTTTAGAAAAATGGAAAGACTATCACACAAGAAATACCTTCACAAAAATGGAAAAGACTATCACGCGATGTTTTATCCGCGATCTTCAAATAGTCATCCGTTCCAAGGAATAACGGACGACTCATTCTAAACCGACGTTTAAAAGATTTCTCGTTATAATTTTGATTTTCCATAAAATAATCTCTCACTAGAAGATCATTTGCAGCCGCACGATCTCGGTTGACTCGGACTCGTCTTGAAACTCTAGAAGATGATTCTTCGACTAGATGATTTATAAAAATCACCGACGCTTGAACCGCACTCACGAAAAACTCTTCACCATCCGATGAGTCGGTTGATGAAGATAAATCCATTGAATCTTGAAACAAGTAGAGTGTATTTATAAATATATAGAGTGTAGGTTTTTAAAGAAATGGTAATTAGTTTGTATATATAGATAGTTTAATTTTTTTTTTAATTTAATCATAGCCCCAACGGCTATATTGACCTAGCCAACGGCTAGTTTTGACCGAGCCCCACCTCTCACGCCGGTGAACACCACCACCCAGCCACCTCCACGCCCGCCCTCACCCCCACCCGGCGCGGTGTTCCACGCCCGTGGTGGGTGAGGTGGCACCACGCCCGGCCCTTCACCCTTGTATTACGTTTAGTCTAATGGGCGGTCCTCTGCCTCCCCATCATTGACAGCCGTGTAGCCGTTATAATGTATGGATGCCTGGTTCATTGACTGCCTCCCTGAAGCTTTATCATTCAAAGGGTCTTTATAGAAAGTTATAAACTGTCCTAATAATCTCCAAATCATTTTAAAACCATGGTGTAAGGTTTTTAATAGCTTATTCCTATAGATATAAACTAAAGAAATTTCGACCTCACCAATAAATATTCAATTTATATCCATTTCATAACTCTATTGGTTAGGGTCGTCTCTGAGATTTCGGGTGCACTGTGTTAGGCTATTCACGAGCCGAACCGAGCTGAGTCAGGGTTAGCTCGTGCTTAACTTGGTTTGTAAACTGTCCTACTTTTCTGATACGCTACCTGTTCCTTTTTTCCGTCAAAATCAAAGGTATGTATTCTCTTTGGTCACAACTTCAGCTTTATAACGATTCATCATTCTTATTTCTTCATCCCAAATTAGAACTTTTTGTCCGTTTAGGATCTTACAGTTTGTGCTAGGGTTTTACGGTTGTTGATTTGAGCTATAATTGTTATAATGGCGACTATGGAGAACTTGATTTGTCTGGTGAATCGTGTTCAAAGAGCTTGTACTCCTTCAGATTGATGAGGTGGATTCTGATTCTCAGTGGGCTCCTCATCCAAGGTATATATGTATTTTATTGCGAATATGCATTAGGTTTCTGTTTTGTTATTCCGTTTTAGGGTTTGTTTCTGTGTTTGGATTGTGGTTTTCCTGAATATTATTTGTTTATTGATCACAATTCATTCTCAAAGTTTAAATACTTGTTTCTGAATTTTCCATTGCATTTAAAATCTGATCGCATGTTTATGAAATTGATATATAGGAGCATTATAAGGATCTGAGTTCAAAGCCTTTCTTCCCAAAACTGATTAGCTACATTACATCTGGTCCTGCTGTTTGTATGGTAATGTTTCTTGGTAGTTTCACATACATTTTTTAGCTAACAAAAGTTAATTAGATTACTGGTTTTGAATAAAAATTTTACATTTAATTATGTATTGGGCAACGCTTGGGAGGGAGTTGGTGTTGTTGTAGTTCAAACTGGAAGGTTAAAATTTGGCCTCTTTTACGTAAGTATACGTTAATGATAACTTGTAATATGGGACTTATTATGGTTTTTGGAACAGGAATGTGGTTCATGGGAGTGAAAGCCCTGAAAATGGGAAGCGTGAAATGGGTAAGAATCAGGTTGGCTGTGTCCGACAAGGCTTTTATGATCCGGTGAAGGTTGTGGGATCTGGAAAGGATTATAAGAGAACTGGTGGTGGTGGGGGTATAGGCAGGGGCAGGGGCACAGGGCTGAAATTGCAGTGAAAGATGGTCATAATTTTACTGCAGAATTCAAGATTCTCAAAAAAGTTGCAAATGGGTCTGGCAATTTAGTGGGGACTGAAGTTCCCAAATCTGACGACAAAGATGTTAAACTTGCCAAGCTTAGTGATGGTAAGAGACTTTGCTAATTATTATTATGTCTTAAGCATGTGTGACTTGCAATATCTAATGAGAAGTAGCTTCCAGTTAAATCTACTGGTTATGATAAGTATTGATGTTTCTATATTTTGATCTGCTGCTGATGACATCTTTAACTTGAAGTTGTTTGAATGAATTTTATTAACTATAATAAGTTCATATAAATGATATTCTTTTGAAGCAAAGTGGTTTCCATATGCATATATTATGTCATAACCAACGAAATTCTATTGTTTTTAGCAAACTACATTTCTGCATTAGCTTAAACTCACTTTTCTTATTTTTGTAAGTAAATGAAGTTACTTTATGTACATGGAACAACTAGATTCTTATAGATGAGTTTTTTTTATACTTATATTATTGATGAGGTAGCATCAAATAGACTATTAGTTATGAACTCATGTTTTCATGCAATTACTTCAAGATATTGAAACATATGATGTGAAATAAGTATATTACTACTATACAATTTTATTTTGAGGCAGGTCTAAGCACAAAACCTCACATAGACAACAATGCTAAGAGTCCAGACCATTTGACTAAGAGGGTAGAATGTGAGGTAAAGGAGGTGGATGAGAATCCAGACTCAAAAGGTACTTTTTCTTGTACTGAATTATTTTTCTTCCAGGTTTGTTTGTTTTTCATACTCTGATGTGCTCGAGCCGAGCTACTCGAGATCGGCTTGAGACTGGCTTGCTAAATGCTCGAATCGAGCCGAGCTACTCGAGATCGGCTTGGTAAAATTTTGAATCGACCCAAGCTTCACAAATCGAACTCGCAAGCCTTAATAAGCCTATTATTTATATAAATTTTAATTAATATATTATATATATATTTATATAATAATTATTATTTTATATAAAATTATGATAAAAAATAATCTATACTATCTAATAAATAAATATTTTTTCATGTCACGTGTCACCTCCATATTCATTCTCATCATCTTTTTTTCGCCTCTCTCTCTTATTAAACACACCTCTATCTTTTAATAATAATTTATTTTTAAAGAAAATACTAATTATACTAATAAAACACATTTATTTTAAATTACCCCTTATTATTATAAGAAACTTTGAAATCTAATTATGTAACTTTTATTTTCAATCAAATAGTAAATGAAAGTCATTATATTAAATAATAATTAACGTATTTTAGAAACCTAATTATATATTAATTTTTACATATTTTGAATTTTGTTTTCTATCCTTACTATATGTAATACATTTTTACACATGTAAAATATATACATAAAAATTTAAGAATTTTATGTATTGATATTTTTCAACCCGTGTGTATTACACGGGTTCTAAGATAGTTAAAGAATATATTGTGATATATATAAAAGTTATAATTGCAAAGATATATAAAAACATTATAAACGAACTAGCTCGAGCTTAATAAATTACTAAAAATAAAGCTCTAAACGAGCTGAAGTTAAATAAGCCGAGCTTTGGTTCCGCTCAAATAAACTCATTTACACCACGAGTTCTAAATACCACTCAAAAAGGTTTCACCATGTCCCAATCAATCAATCAATCATATACAAAATACATGTTGTATACGTAACGGAATAGAGGTATGAATTGAATTATCCGTCCTATCAATATGTTTGGTTAGCACCGAGGAATAAGAAGATTCATTCACGCATGTTGTTAGACAACTATTTTTATTTTTTACTTTACTTTTGCAATATTGTTATTTGAATTATCATCGAATGTGACATGTTTATAAAAGAAAGATAAAATATTATTTTATATTTTATATTTTAATATGTATTTGGCTCATTACCAATTTCTAATGTTATAAATAAATATTTTTGTTTAGTCAAGTGGTGAATTTGATATCAAAACAAACAATTTAACAAACATAATTTGGCTAACTCCTAAACATTTTATTAATCAAGAAATCTTACTCAAAAACTTGAATTACAATGCTAACCTTAACTCGGTTTACAGGGCCGGTCCTGAGCATTTAAGTGCCTCGGCCGAGCCGGAAAAAAAAGGCCCCTACGAACAAAATATATAAACTAATTTTTTTAAACGACGATTAATGTTATAGAAATAAACATAGAAAAAATATAGTATGTAATAAACAAAAACAATAAAAAGTCTATTATAAGTTTAAAGAGGGTCTAATCAATAAACATAGAAAAAACAAATTAAATGACTCAATGGTCATGGAATAAACAAAAGGGCCCAATCATTATAAAAGAGGGTTCAACCATTTTAAAGATTAAAATGACCTGACCATTATAAAAAATGTCCAATATATTTTAAAGTTTTATAAAAAGGACCCAATATATAAGGCCGGTATTTGAAATTTTATAATATATATATATATATATATATACAGGCCCCGTAAAAATTTTAGGCACTCGAAAAAAATGGGGCGGCCCGGCTCGGCCTACCCAGGGCAGGCCCTGTCGGTTTATATAGACTAAGCCTAACTTGGTAGGCAAGACATTACCAAATATAATTACCTTAATTGCAACCCCATAAACCCACACACTTAATGAATTCCATAAACCAACACACTTAATGATTTTTCGGGGCCCAATTTTTTTTTATATATATTATATTTTTAAATTTATTTTAAAACAAATACATATAAAGTATAAAAATTTAATTACATTTTAAACATAATAAACTTTTTAAAAAACTAACCAAACATTTTTTTTTAGTTTTAGCTATCTAAACCTATTCAAACTTCTTTATTTTTTTAGTTTTAGTCCATCTAAACCAATTTAGCCCATGTAAATCATATTTTTTTTAGTTTTAGCCCATCTAAAACAATTTTAAAACCTAAATAAAAAAACAAGCGTCAATAAGGAGGAAGGAATCGTGATTCGTGAACGTCGTTAGCCAGGGGAGAAAGTCGATCAAGTCATCGCAAAAAAAAACTATTGGCAACGTCAACCGAGATTCAAAGGCCCGAGATAAAGAATTTTTGTTATAACAATTTATTGTTGTATTAAGGAATTCATATATTTATATATATAAAACTTTATATTTTAGGGGCCCATTTTTTCTCTCGCACAGGGTACCCGAAATCTCAGAGACGACCCTGTTTTCATCCCCACTATCACTCCATGCACCACCAACAAATGCATTGTTCTTGTTGTCTTTGTTTGGTGGCTTTGGGCAATCTTGAATGAAGTGATTTGGATCACCACATCTAAAGCACCTTCTTTCATCTTTGGACTTATCCTTTTTTTCATCATAAGATGATTTCTTGTTGGAATATCTTTTGTCATTCTTTGATTGCCTTACAAAATTTCTTTTATTCTAAAGAATTTCTTGAATTCTTTTACCGCCATGCATACCCTTCACCATTATCACTATTGGATTGTTCATTATCTTCTTCACTTGATGATTTGGAGTATTTAGCTTTAATAGCAAGAGACTTGACTTTCTCTTTCTTAACTTTAGAGATTTCATCATCTTTCTCCATGATAATTTCATGGACTTTGAGGTTTCCAATTAACTCATCCATTTGGAGTGTGTTGAGATCCTTTGATTCTTCAATAGCAGTCACTTTGGCTTTCCATCTTAGATGTAATGCTCTCAAAAATTTCTTTACATAAATTTTGTTAGTATATGCAGTACCAAGAGCTTTAAGACTAGTAACAATAATATTAAATCTAGCATAACTTTCATCAACCTTTTCATGTTCATCAATATTAAATTGCTCATGTTGTTGTACAAGTAATTCAATCTTGTTGTCCATAACTTGAGGGTTACCTTGATGAGTTATGACAAGTGTTTTCCGTATTTCTTTTGCACTTGTGCACATGAAAACCCTTTCATATTGACTTTTTGTTAAGGCATTATACAATATAGAATTTGCTTTATTATTTTTGGAGATTTGACTTTTCTCATCGCTTGTCCATTGACTACTTTCAATAAGTTTACTTAAAAAAACTTGATTAACTAAAACTTAATTAAACTTGTATGATGAATACTTGTCAAGAACACAATATATAATCAAACAAACAAGTAAGTAAAGAGTTAAGAGAATGAATGACAAAATCGATTTATAGAGGTTCAAGTGGATGTTAACAAATCCACTCTACGTCCTCTCCCCGATTATTCAATCGAGAGTTGCTCCACTAAACGTCTCTCTTGAGATCACCGGTACAAACGTCTCACTAATCAAAGGTAGTGATCACTTTCTTCAACCAACTATTTCAAAATATTGGTCTTTATAATCTCACAACTTAAGCACTATATCTAGATGGTGCAACTCTCACAATCTCAAACACTATTTCAAGATAGTGCACACTCTCTCAACTATCACTACATCAAGATAGTGATTCTCACAAGTCATAATACACTATATCAAGACAGTGTTTCCCAAACCAATCATCAACTATATCAAGATAGTATGATGATGAACTCACACCAAGTGAGTCCCCCTTGTAAATTTCTCTCTCAACTAAGTGGTAACAAGCTACCACATAAAATACAAGCACAAGACTAGAAAGAATAATAGTTGTAGAGCAGCTCTTCTAACTTTGCTCTTTGATCTTGAATCTTGAATCTCTCACTTGAATTGATGTTAGAATTTCAAGAGAACTAGACAGATTATATTAAATATGTATTTCAAAGTGTTGTGAGCAAAAAGGGAAACGCAACTCAATAATCAGGAAGGAGGAAGGAGGCATGTTGGACAAACCATGATTGCTACAATGATCGTATGACCAACATTCTCTTTTTTTACTTTCTTTTGTTGTGAACGTTATGCATTATCCCATCCATCCATTATAACCCATTCAAACACATTTTTACCAAATTTTAAGTCTCAAAAAATTTACTTTGATATGTGGTAAAGTCTAGCAAAAATTTAACCCAAAATGGTAACATTTCAAAAAATGGTTTGAAAAGGTTTAAGATGCTTTCTCAAAGTGTTTGTCCTTAAACCATTTTAGTAGCTTTGTGTCTTCTAGGTGGATGCAATTTGAATACTTTTCAAGCTTAGCAAGCTCCATCCACCAATCTTTCAAATTCAAATTAATTCAAAAACTAATCTTTATATTTGCAAGACTTATTAATTAATTTGATGCTTTATAAAAATTCTTTGGGAAAATATCTTTGTTTTATAAAAATGATATTTTTATAAACTTGTTTAGATTATATGAAAAGTTATTTTATAATCTCTCTATATTCCCAATACATTCATGTTGACGGTTTAAGCTTTGACCTTCTTGTGTTGACTTGTTGACCCGAGCATTTTCATCATTGTTGAACGTTTAGCTTGTGATTAATAATTCACTAAGTGTATAAGGACATGCATGTGATATATGATCATCTTAAATTAGTATTAAACCATTGTTATCCCAACACCTTATTTTTATTCAACTTTTTTTTATTTCTTCATGATTGCATTCGATCCTTTGGTAAAGGCATCATACTTGTTCTTCTGTTACATAGTTATAGCTAGTCTATCCTCAAAAAACCATAAAAACCGTGTAAGGTCTAAAAACTGAAACAAACAAAAACATGAAACAAATAGAAAACTAAAATAAAAACCCCGTCGTCATCTGCCTATCTCCGGCGGCCATTGTCCACCTTTGTCCATCCGACTGTTACCCCAGGCCTGGCCCTCCTTTAAAGCCCTTTGCGATTCTCGTCTTCATATCCCAATCAGCTAATTTTTTGTCTAGTGTATCTTTTTTTGAATCTAAATGTAGAGGTACAAACTTTATTATATGTCTTGTTTTCTAATCAAATAACACTTTTCAACAAGTAGAGTTAAATTAGATAATCAGATACTCATCACAGCTCATGTTGTGTGAGCTAGACAATCGCAAGCAGTTAACATGATTTGCTTATTGGTGGATTTCATTACACAACATAGACTTCTACAAAAAAAACATGCTAATTTACCTACTAGAGATGAAATTTTACAACAACGATATAGTGGTATATATCATGAACTTATCTGTATGAGTGAGAACGCTTTTATGACATTGTGCAATATCTTAAAGCGTGACGGTGGTCTTCTACCTACTCAACGCATGTTTGTTGAAGAGCATGTTCCAAGATTTTTGCATATTGGAGGTAATGATTTGAGAAATCAATTTGCCTCTTAGCTATACAGTCATTCTGGATCAACAACCAGTCAGTGCCTCCATAGAGTTCTGCGAGTGATTATATCGTTAGAAAGTCATCATATTCAATAACCTAAAGGTGATATTACCCTAAATAAATTCAAGAAAAAAAGAGATTTGATCCTTTTTTCAAGGATTTGTATAGGGGCAATTGATGGAACATGTGTTCGTGTCAAAGTACCTAATGAAGATGCCCGTAGATAGGGATACCCGACAATAAATATATTGGCTGCTTGTACATTTGATTTAAAGTTTACATATGTTTTAACTGGTTGGGAGGTTAGTGCATCATGCTCAAGAATAATAAATAATGCACTTACTAAAGATGATAAACTAGTAATTCCAACGGATAAATTCTTAAACCGAATTTACTTAATTGTGTAGTATTTTATAATAATACTAATTACAACCTATTTATAGGTAGATATTGTTTAGTAAACACGAGTTTGCCTCGTACGAGTACACTAATGACACATTATATAGGTGTTAGGTATCATTTTAAAGAATACTCCACTCATGCCCATGAGAATTCAAAGGAACTATTTAACCTTCGTCATGCATCATTACGTAACGCAATTGAATGAGCATTTGGTGTCCTTAAAAAGCGGTTTCTTATTATCAGAAGTACAATGGAACCATTTTACTCTTATGAAACGCAACCTGACACATTTTTGGCATGCTGTATTTTACACAACTTTTTACTAGAGGAAGATCGTGACAAAGATCTTGAAGATGAGGTCATACATGAGGTGTTAAATGGATCACAAAAGGAAGAACGTCAAAATACAAGAGACATATGTGAGGATTGTACCAGAGTAGACCAACTAAGGATCTCAATTGAAAATGAAATGTGGACTAACTATTTGATGTATCCAAACAATGAAATAAATACGTCAAAATAGTTTCAAAATAGTAAATTATAGTATTTCATTTTGACATTTTATTAATCATTCGTGTTAAAAACTATTTATGTTATTTAGTATTTGTATTTATCCTCTTTATTACATTTACCATTTGCAAGTATTTAATTATTCTAACAATGTATATCTTTTATTTATTATTCTTCTTTTATTTATGTTACCATGTAGAGAGTCATCATGAGCAAACATGAAGTCATTGGAAATACGGGTAAGAAGGAACAATTAAAGTGGACAGAGAAAATAGATAATGCATTCATTCAAGCAATCAACAAGATACGAGTAATAGGATTAATGGGACATTTACTTCACAAGCATATAGTAATTTGCTTGAGGAGCCAACTACAAAGCTTCAAATAGTTTAAAAACATTGAAAGACCACTTTTCTCAATGGTATAATATGTTTCAAGGAACTTTATTGAGTGGGTTCTCATAGAATTCTAATACTCAACTAATTGAAGCAAAGGACGAAGTATGAGATAAATTAATAGATGCATGTGTTTTAGTTATTTTCTTAAATATTTATGTTATCTAATACTACTTATCTTTGTTTTGTAAAACAATCAAAGCTTGAGGCAGTAATGTTGAAGATGAGAAAAGTGTCAAACTACAGTGAAATGTTAGAATTATTTGTAAAGGATAAGGCATCCGGTGCAGATGCTGAAACTACTAAAGAAAGAAATGTCCAATTGCCCAAGAATGTCAACAGTAAAATAAAAACAGTAATAGAAAGTGGATGACTATTAGCCGCCAATGAAGTAAATATGGAGAACCAATACAATAATGATGACAATATTCAAGAGGTATATTCTACGCCTTCTCCACCTGAGCAGTCTTCAAATTCAAAGAAATATAAAAGTAAAAAAAGAAAACTTGAATAAGAAGATGAAGCCTTTAACTCAAAACTTATTAATTGCGTTGACAATGTGGCTAATGCTATTCTAGGGGCAATAAAATATTTGATAGAGTTTATCATCACGAGTATACACGTGAGAAAATTTATAAAGAATTGGAACTGATGAATATGGAACCTCATGAAATATTGAGGGCTTTAAATTATTTGGCGGCCAATCAAGCAAAAGTAAGGACATTATTTAGTTGTCCTCTTCAGATACGGATAGGTGTACTGAAAGATACGATGGGTGCGGGTAATTAAGTGAGTTCAGGAGATGGTGAAATGATTAATCTTATGCATTTATTTAGTTGCAGTTTTTTTTTGTATTTAATATAAGAGTAAATTACCTTTTGCATCCCTGTGTTTATATGATTTAACACAATGCGTCCCTAACATGAATTTTTAACGCTTTGAGTAACTGTGGTATACAATCTGTAACACTCTGAGCCCCTGAGCCTAACTTCTTTAAATTCTTTCCGTTAAGTTTAGTTTCGACATGCTGCGGATAGTTAAGTTTTGCTGCTGATCTAGTTTCGGCAGGGGTATCTGCGGATAGCCTTAACTAGATCAGCAACAAAACTTAGTAGTTTCGGGTGAATATCAGTAACCATCTTACCCCTATCGAAACTAAACTTAACGGAATTTTTTAACGAAGTTAGGCCCAGGGGCTTAGAGTGTTACAGATTGTATACCACAGATACTCAAAACGTTAAAAATTCGTGTTAAGGACACATTGTGTTAAATCATGTAAACCATAGGGGCGCAAATAGTAATTTACTCTTAATATAATAAAGTACAAGATGATAAATAAATATCTTAAAGATATAGATGTAAAATTGTAACTTTCTTTTCTTTTCATTTCAACTTGAAAACATATAAAATTTTTAATTTGTTTTTCTTTCCTTCAAACTCTAGAACATGAAATTACATCCTTCCTTTTCTCTCTTTAATTTCTTTTCATTTATTAAACATTTATTTGAACTCTAGAAGACAATGTAAATGAAAGAAAAACATGACCGAAAATAGTCTTTATCAAATGTTGGTAACTTTGACTTCTTGCCATTGATGATGTGCCATTTTTTACCTGCATTTTCAATTTTTTTCCTGTTATTACTATTATCTATACATTTATTTACTAGCAATTATTATTATTGACTTATATTCCTTGTTAGCTGTCGGCACCACCTCCATCGTTAATGACCATCACTATCACATTCCCTCCCTTCCTCCCATAGTCATCACAGAGATTATAAGTATGCAACTAAAGACGGTGTTAGCGACGGTGGTAGTTGTGGTTTTGGTGATTTATGATGTGTGTGTTATGTGTTACAAAAGCTTTAATAATATCATAATACTTTCTGTAGTATTTTTTATAATTATAACAAAAATACTTATGATATTCATCTTTTACACCAACAACAAATAAAGTTGTCCGCTAATACTCCATCCAGGGTTGTTCATCGGTTTAGGTTTCAGTTTCCCAAGTTTGATTTTCTTCTTGTCAGACAGAACTGTTGCTACGTGGATCCGCCAGCTATGAAGACTGAATAGCCCCACTTCGTCTTCTGTTAGCTATTTTATAGTAATTGGATTGACTTTGTTGACCAAAGTAAATCATAATATACATCAAACAAGTCAGGAGGTGCGAAGTGCACACTTGTTTGAGTTTGTTATGATTTTAAGTATTTAGGAACCTAATTGGTACTTAGGGCCTAAGCAACGGGGGTTCCAAGAGGACAACGCTCTGGGAAGCGGGGTCCAAGGGGCAGAGCCCTAGGTCAGCTTGAAAATTTTTTATTTTGACAAATGTTGGTATATTAAAAATTCATTAAAATTTTAATTTTCGTAATTTATATATAAATTTCAGTGTTAAAAATTGGCGCAATTGCATGAGAGCAGCAGTTATTGTCCCAACCCCCCCCCCCCCCGGATTTTAAAAAGAAAACCGCCTTTGGTCATCCTCTCTGGTTCACGAAAAAAAACCATATAGAAACATATATTCGATTCTTGTTTTCTCAATTTGAGTTTTATCCGATTGAAGTATTCGGGTGAACCACCGAATAATTTCGACCCGAAAGTATTTCACGACTCTCGGATATTTTATTGTATTCTTAGAAATCCCCTACATCTCCTTCATCTAGATCAATATCTGCAAAACAAAATAGAACTCGTTAAAAGGGGTCAAAGACAGAGGTCTCTTGACCACCCTCTGACCTCAAGCTAGTATCATATTCAATCATCGATGTATACATGTATGAAATAAAGAGAGTATGAGTATGAGATGTGTAAATTTCTTAAAACCTAATAACTAATTTAGTTTAGTTTTCAAACCGAATATGAAACTCGGTTTGATCTCAAACTAATTCGGTTCGATTCGATTCGATTTAATCGGTTTGTAAAAGTCTCCATCAAGATTCCTACTCCCACATTTTGGATTTCTTTACTTTACAACCCATGATGCAAAATGAAAACTCATACAAATGTTGATATTTATTTTCATCATGTGGTTTAAAATTAAAATCATTTATAAAATATTTAAAACTATTAAATAAAAAATGAGTTAAAAGGTTAAAATAGAGTGAGTATCTATCACGGATGTTAGTTGAAAAGAAGGAAGGATCCAACGACTGAAAATCCCTGAACATGACACACAGAAAACACTAACAAGAAGAGAGATAGATTCCAACTCACCCCTCCACTACCCACAGTAGAACCCAAATCATGAACCCCAAGACCCACATTTTTCAAAAGAAGCTTCTGCTTCAACCCCCAATTGTCCATATTGTCAGGCCCAGCAGCAATGGCGGAGATTGTAATCTCAACTTTAAGGTATTCACTCACACGTCTCGTCTCTATCCGTCCCTCAATTTCACATGTATAAAGCGATTCTTTCAGCTCAACCATGATCACCATGGAGGGGGATAATGCTGTAGAGAAACCACCTTTCTGTTGGGTGTTGACCCCCCTTTAAATCTATTTCATTGTATGAAACCAGGCACTCAACCATAGAAACTTTACTTTACTGTGTATATCGTTATGTATCTATGTATGTATTTTCTCTCTCTTCCTTATCTCTTGCCCATCCTTTCATTTATGTCACCGGTTCACTCTTTTTGTGATCTAATTTAATTGTGTCTTGCACTTTTTGGTATGTTTCAATGTTGTTATCGGGGGATAATTGGGTTGCCCTCCAAGTGTTTGATGAAATGCCACACTCAGCTTTTGGGGTGTTATGACTGTCAAAACCTAGTAAAAGTGGATTAGATTAGATTGCTAATCTGCGTTTTGCATTTTGTTGATAGCTACATCTTTCACTTTTATTATGCTGTTTTCCTCCCGTTAAAACCGGAACTCTGGTTCTTTCTTTCTTTCTTTGCTTATTAGCGTATACCCTTTCTTCTTTCCTCTTCGTGTTCGAATATGACGAATCATGATCTTGAAAAACATGTTTTGGGCTTGGTGATGATGCTTATGTTCTCAGTTTCTGTCCTTGTTGATTCGATTAACGAAGAGGGTGCTGTGCTTTTGGAGTTTAAGCTCTCTCTTGATGATCCAAACAGCAATCTCAATACCTGGAATCAGTCCGATTTGTTTCCTTGTAATTGGGTTGGTGTTGGCTGCACCAATGACCATAAGGTAATTTCTGTAAACCTTCATGGGCTTAACTTATCTGGCTCTCTTTCATCATCCATTTGTAAGCTTTCGTTTCTAACCGAGTTAAACATATCCAACAACTTCATTTCGGGTCCCATTCCCAACGGTGTAGCTTCCTGTCAACACTTGGAAGTTTTAGACCTCTGCACAAATAGATTCCATGATGATTTCCCCACCCAACTTGCCAAAATTTCCTCCCTTAAAGTCCTTTCATTGTGTGAAAACTACATTAATGGTGTGATCCCTGAGGACATTGGGAAGCTGATTTCATTACGAGAGCTTGTTGTTTACAGTAATAATCTCACTGGCATGATTCCCAAATCCATTGGTAGATTGAAACAACTTAAAATAATCCGGGCTGGTGTAAATTCTTTATCTGGTCCGATTCCTAGTGAGATCAGTGAATGTGAAAGCTTGGAGGTTCTCGGGTTAGCTCAGAATTCTTTATCGGGCCCGTTTCCTAGAGAGCTTCAAAAGCTCAAGAATCTTACTAGCTTGGTCCTTTGGCAGAATCTTTTATCCGGTGAGATTCCTCCCGAGATCGGAAATTTCAGTCGTATGGAATTGCTTGCACTTCATGCAAACTCCTTTTCTGGAAGCATTCCGCAAGAAATCGGTAAATTAACCCAACTTAAAAGGTTGTACTTGTATACCAACCACCTAAACGATTCAATTCCACAAGAATTAGGAAGTTGTGTTAATTTAGTTGAAATCGATTTTTCTGAAAACCGTTTAACCGGGTTCATCCCAAAGGAATTGGGCCAGATTCCAAACCTCCATCTGCTTCATCTTTTTGAAAACCTTTTGGTGGGTGACATTCCAATTGAGCTTTCACATTTGAAAGAGCTTAGGAAACTAGACCTTTCTATTAATAATTTGACTGGGGAGATTCCTTTAGGTTTTCAGAATATTCCATTTTTGGAAAGTTTTCAGCTTTTCGATAATCATCTTGAGGGAAGTATCCCTCCATTGATAGGAGCTAGTAGTAACCTTTCAGTTCTTGATATTTCCATGAATAATCTTGTGGGGATCATACCTCCACATCTTTGTAAATCTCATAAACTGATGTTTTTAAGCCTGGGATCGAATACGTTGTCTGGCAACATTCCACATGGTTTAAAATCATGCAAATCTCTCATACAACTGATGTTAGGAGACAATTTGCTTACGGGTAGCCTTTTTCTTGAGTTCTCAAATCTTTATAATCTTTCTGCTCTTGAACTCCATCAAAACCACTTCACTGGGTTTTTACCACCAGAAATCGGGCAGTTAAAGAACTTAAAAAGGCTTCATTTGTCTGATAATTACTTTTTCGGTCACATTCCTCCTGAAATCGGGAATTTGGTTCAGCTTGTTACTTTCAATGTCTCTTCTAATCGGCTGTCTGGGGACATTCCTGGTGAACTAATGAATTGTTTAAATCTTCAAAGACTTGATCTTAGCAGAAACTGGTTCACAGGTCATGTTCCATTTGAAATTGGCAATTTGGTAAATCTTGAATTGCTTAAATTGTCTGACAACAGAATGAATGGCTCAATACCGAATTCAATCGGGAAACTGGCCCGTTTAACCGATTTGCAAATGGGTGGTAATTCTTTTTCTGGAAATGTCCCGTTTGAACTCGGTCAACTCACTGCTCTTCAGATTTCACTCAATATTAGTCATAATTCTCTTTCGGGCACAATACCTCAGAATCTTGGAAACTTGTTGATGCTGGAATCTTTGTATTTGAATGACAATCTACTTGTTGGAGAAATTCCTGCATCGATCGGGCAGTTAGTGAGCCTTTTGGTCTGTAACCTTTCAAACAATCATTTGTTTGGGGCGGTTCCAAACACTCCCGTTTTTAAAAGGATGGATTCTAGCAACTTTGCAGGAAACGAAGGGCTATGCATTTTGGATTCAAACCACTGTTCACCACCTTCAATTCGCCAATCCCATCAACATTCTGGCTGGTTTAATAACGGGCTTTCTAAAGATAAAATAGTGAGCATTGTTTCTGGTGTTGTAGGGTTCTTTTCTTTGATATTTGCTATGGGTGTTTGTTGGGCTATAAAGAACCGAAAGCCCGTATTTGTGTCACTTGAAGAAGATCACATGAAGCCTGATATGTTGGACAATTATTACTTCCCAAAAGCGGGGTTCAAATATCAAGATCTTGTTGAAGCAACTCATAACTTTTCAGAAGATGTTGTGATCGGAAAAGGAGCATGTGGGGTGGTTTACAAGGCGGTGATGGGTGATGGTGAGGTGGTGGCAGTGAAAAAGTTGAAATCTGGTGGTGATGGGGCTGTTGTTGACCGTAGCTTCCTTGCTGAAATTTCGACTCTTGGAAAAATCCGGCATAAAAATATCGTCAAACTTTACGGTTTTTGCTACCACCAGGAATCAAATCTTTTACTCTACGAGTACATGGAAAACGGGAGTTTAGGGGAGTTACTTCATGGTAGTAATAATAATAATAATGCTTGTTTTCTTGACTGGAATGCTAGATACAATATTGCCCGTGGAGCAGCTGAAGGTTTATGTTATCTCCATAATGACTGTAGGCCCCATATTGTTCACCGCGATATAAAGTCAAACAACATATTATTAGACAAAAAGCTTCAACCCCATGTTGGAGATTTTGGTTTGGCTAAACTGATGGATAACCCTTATTCAAAATCCATGTCAGCCGTTGCTGGTTCATATGGCTACATTGCTCCAGGTAAGCGTTTGTAGTTTTACAAGTACCAAAATACAATTTTAAACTTATAAGTTTCTCACAAATTCAAATTCCTTATTTGTTGATTTGCAGAATACGCGTACACAATGAAAGTGACAGAAAAGTGTGATATATATAGTTTTGGGGTGGTTCTGTTGGAGCTTGTTACAGGGAAGCCCCCGGTTCAACCCCTTGATCACGGAGGAGATCTTGTGACATGTGTCAAAAGATTGGTTCATGCGATGATTCCGGTTTCTGATATATTTGACAAACGGTTAGATTTGAGCTGTAAAAAGACAACAGATGAGATGTCTCTGTTTTTAAGGATTGCATTGTTTTGCACAAGTCCATCTCCTCTCAATAGGCCTACAATGAGAGAAGTGATTGCCATGATGATTGATTCTAGGGAAGTCAAAATTAATTCACCAGCGTCACCATCATCAGAAACTCCTCTAGATGATGCTAATTCATGCAAAGGTAAGATCATCTATGCATACTATTAAAGTTGGAATAATTGCATAAAACAGTATCCAACTTATTTTAAGCCAGAAAAAAAAAATGATTCAAGGGAATTACTTGAGGTAGACAGCCGTCAAGGGCCACATCAGCGCTACATCTGTGCCATGTCAGAAAAGTTACTGGCACATCAGCTGCCACGTCATCATTTTTGACCTGTTTATCTTTAGTCAAAATTTTGAAATTGGGTACCTTAAATCAAATTTTTTGGAAATTTGTTTTTTCTAACAAAAACAAAGTTGGTTACCAAAAATAGAAAATGGGCAAAAGTGTGTTATTTTTTATGCAATTGTCCCATTAAAATACATTTATATGCAGTCAAAATTCACATTCATCTTAATTTGATTTACAGATTATATGAATCCAGCAGAAATGGGGACTAGTCCTTGGCACTCTATATCTTCCTCTTCACTGTCTCCGTTGGATAATCCAAGTAAATAACGTGTTTCATTCTTATTGTACAAAAAAGCAAAAGAAAGCGCGTGCGCGTTTAACATATTTTCTAGTTATGAAATGGAGACTTTCACAGGTTTTTTAGGTAACCTGAACAACCGGCATACGGTTTCATAATAGCAATAGTCTACAGCTAGAATTCATGCAGAAATGTGTCTCATGACTCTGAATTCAAGTTTAGAATTTGTTCTGTTTGTCATAACTTGTATACCAACACTAATGATCAAGTTCCAACCTTAGTTTTTGGATTTTATTTAACCTGAACTTTAAATACTGCATAAACTATTCGGTGAAGTCGAATTTAATCAAGAATAGAAGTTGGAAATGGAGGTTGGACAGGTTGTATGCTAATTATTGAAGATGGCCTATGTTTATTTACTGGTTTATTTCTAGCATTTTGAAATAAAGTTCAATTATTTTTTTATCTTTTTATGGGAATCATAAACACCAATTATTCAATTTGAATCTCTATATTAAATTTTGAATTTGTTAGGTGTAATTTTATGAAGTCTGGTTTATGGGTGTGTGTGATCAAGGAGGAATTATGTGGCTAAAGGCCATGGTTGGTACATAGTGAGTTGAACCTTGACATTTTGAACATTGTGTTAGGTAAGAATTTGAGACTTTGGCCCATTTTACTAGTTTTTTAATTGCAGAGATACTTTCTTCTCTAGTCTTCTTGTTTCCTTATATCCAGGATCAGATGTCATCTAGTACCACCATTTTCAACCATTCTTCTTTAGGATATAAAGAACATGGGTGTTTTTCAAGCACATGGGTGTGGTTTTGTCAAATGGAAGGGTAGTTTTTGTGTGGAAGTTGATTTGTAGTTATTACAAGATCACATGATACAAGACTCTCATACCATATATAATAAACAACCACGTAAAGTATTATGAATTATTAATTAACTATATGCATGAATACAATAAGAATAACTATAATGGTCAATGTGAGGCTAACGCACTTGGAAGAGGTACATGGCTCTTAGAGGGGAGGTCACAGGTTTAAACATGGGCAACGGAGTAATTTAGAATTATTGGTGTAAAGTAAAGTATGAGTAACATTTGCTGTTAAAAAAAGAATAACTACAATGGAAACTTAATCAGATCATATCTCCTCATTATGGTAAAGATAATTACAATACGCTCTAACTAATATATTCTATATGATAATATTTGTTTATAAATCACCACCTTTTTTTGTATTCATGAGGAGTTAGTAGATCATAATTTGGAAACATAAGAGTGAAATGTAGATATTGTTGTGGATTTTCATATTTGATGTATCTAAACACACTTATAAATGATGAGTATGTATCCTTCAACATGAAAATGTACAACACAACCTCAGAATTATTTGTGTATTTCTCCATGTTTCATGAGAAATTTGCTTGTTGTACCACATTATTAAGGCTTAATGCCTTTGTGAAGATATGAAAAGATTTATTAATCTTTAAGGATACAAAATATTGTTTTCAGACTCTAAGGGGCTTATTTAACTAATAGATAACTTCAGGGACCAAATTGTTGTTTTGGTTATCACCAAATTGCCCATGAGGGGAACATACTTGGAAGGAATTAAACATTTAAAACTATTTTTCTCAAAATGCAGATCTGACATCCTTGATCATTATAATATTATTCTAATAATTAAAACTATTAAATACTTATTTATCTATTTCAACTGTATTGTTCATAAAAAAAAACTTTTTGAGTATTATATCATCAGTTTTTCTTCCCTGATAGCTAAAATCATTGGAAAGTAGTGGGTTTGGATCGAGCGATCCGTCGACTTTGTTTTCAATAAAATTTATATCAAAATGTAGGTAGAAATAAGTACGATGTTATAGTGTATTTGGAATCTAAAAAAAAATATTACGTTGTGAAAAAAAATAAAATATATATTATGTTTGACTCGTGAGTTTTGGTTTATATTAAAACGGACGCAGAAATAAGCGTCTCGCAACGGTATATTCAGAATTTAAAAAATACTACGTTGTTATGAAAAAAATAAAAAATATAGTATATTTGACCCGGGTCGGTTTTAAACAAAATTTATAAAAAAATAAGCACGTCGAAACGACAAATCCGGAGTTTTATAAAACATTATATTTTAAAGGTTGTAAGAGAAAAAAAACTATAGAAGAAAAAAAAAAGAAACCTTGAAGCAGCTTTCATGGCTTGTACGTTCGTGCTTTGGTGACTTGTAAATTATCACGAAAACTCGATTTTAAATTAAACTTATATTAAAACGTAGATAAAAGTAAGCACGTTGCACATATATATTCATAATTTTATAAAACACCATATTTTAAAAATTATAATAGAAAAACAAATATGCCTAAAAATGAAAATAATTAAAAAACAAAAGCTAGCAGCGTGAGGGTGGGGTTGCGTGGCATCGAACCCGGGCTGCGGAGGTGGAGGGTGAGGCGATGCGGTCATTTGTGTTTAATGCCGCACGATTAATATAAAAAATAGATGTGTATTGGGTACTAGGGGTGTTCATTATTCGAATCCCATTTGAATAAACCGAAATTCGATTCGAACCGAATTCGAATAAAAAATTCGATTTCGAATTTTTGCTTATTCGAATCGAATAATTATTCGATTCGAATAAATAAGTCGAATTCGAATCCTAAAATTCTCAATTCGAATAAACCGAATTGATATATTATATAGTTTTTTATTTTTTTAAATATATAATATCCTTTTTATTTTGGTTGATTCGGGCTTTTATTTTAAGTTTTGTATGGGCTTCAAATTCAATTCCATAAAAATTCTACATGGTTCATATATTTCTCTAAACTCAAATCCTAATTCTAATTGTTGCATATGACTTTTTAGTTCTTTTTTTCAAAAAATAAAAACTAGTAATTCAGTTTATTCGAATAGATTCGAATTCGATTCGAATAGCTTATTCGAATCGGTTTCAGAGATTTTTATTCGAATTCGAATCCAGAAAAAAAAAATTCAAATTCGAATAATTCGATTCGAATAAACCGATTCGATTCGTTTGAACACCCCTGTTGGGTACTATTCACACCGACAGACATCTTTAATATATATTTTTATATATATATATATATAATAAAATACAAGGGAATATAATTTCTTTATACAATATTACCCTTCCAATAATTTTTAAAAGAAAATCAAAAATAAAAACTAAAAGGTCAAAGTCTCCAAAAAGAATGAAGAGGGAAACAAAATTTATATATTCAACCCTGAATTTTAATTGTATCTATATTAAACATGTTTACTATAACAATAGTAGTTTCGGTTAGAATTCAAATTTCGTTTAGACCCCTTGCTTTTCATCAATAGATAACTAAGTCCCTTCCAAATCCAACGCCGTCTCTTGGAAGGACTACTCACGTGATTAGCGTGTGCTCTGCTACTTCTCTTCCCCGTCATCCCACGGAGCTCAGGCGGACTGTACGTACGGATCAACGGCCACTTGATCCCGTCAAAAAACGGGTGCCGTTTAATATCCGTCGCACCCCTGGCGCACCCTAGCCTCCTCCGGTAATCCTTAACCAACAACCTCTTTATCAAGTCCTTCGCCTCATCCATCCCCGGTTCAGTTCCTCCATCTTCCTCAAATGCCACGTCTCTGCTCGATGCTATATTGCGCAGGGTGGACTCTTTACTCTCTCCACGAAACGGCGTCGTTCCGTACAACAACTCATACACCAACACACCAAACGCCCACCAGTCAACTCCGTTGCCATGACCGCTTCCGTTGACCAACTCCGGAGCCAGGTACTCGTGCGTACCGACGCATGATTTCGAAAACGCCGTCGTTGGCTCCGCCACAAACTCCGTCACGATTTCGTCCTCCGTACGTACACGTCGGTTACCGTAACCGTAACTGCCGTAACAACCGCAACGACTCCGGTGCTTCCTGCTTCTTGTCGGTTGGATTCTGTTATCAAGCTTCGG
The DNA here is from genome assembly GCA_023525975.1 of Smallanthus sonchifolius. NCBI lineage: Eukaryota > Viridiplantae > Streptophyta > Magnoliopsida > Asterales > Asteraceae > Smallanthus > Smallanthus sonchifolius. The sequence continues at coordinate 77,679,683 of CM042033.1, forward strand.
AACGACGTCGGAGCTGAAGCACAAATCGAAATCCGATAACATAATGTGACCGTCTTCTCGAATCAAAATATTCTCCGGCTTCAAATCACGATACACGATCCCGAGCGAGTGGAGATATTCAAGAGCTACTAAAACTTCGGCGGCGAAGAACCTGACGGAGTCGATTGGTAGCCGGTATTTAGGTTGCTTTCTGAGTAAGGAATGGAGGTCGCCGTTAGGGCAGAAATCGATGAGGAAGCACGTGTAGTGAGAAACTTCTAGATGCGCGTAAAGCGTGGGGAGGAACGGGTGATCGAGTGACGAAAGAATCCGGCCTTCCGTCTGCACGTGCGATAGTTTTTTAGACGTAAGTGAGTTCTTATCAACGACTTTAATGGCGAAATTGGCGTGTTCGTAATCACGGAGCCGGCAGAGGAAGACTCGGCCGAGGTTTCCGGAGCCGACGAGGCGTACGAGTTTGAGGTGGCGGAGGTGGAGAGTGCCGTCAGAGGATAGGTTAGTGGCGGCATTTATGGCGGACCAGTTGGCGTCGGATTTGCGGTGAGGGCGGGGGTGAAGGTTGGGGACGGCGGTGGAGGGGGCGGTGGCGGAGGCGGAGGAGAGACGGGTGGACTCGTTGAAGCTGAGGCATAGACTTGAACGGGCGAGACTGGAGCGAGCACTGGAGGAGGCTATGGTGGTGGTGGTGCAGCTGGTGAAGCTGAGGTCGAGATCTGAGTCTTGGCGGAAGATGGTTTGGTGGTCGTCTTCCATGGCTGGGAAAATGGTGTGTTTGGGGTTGGGGTTGGGGATGGGGATGGGGATGGGGATGGGGGTTTATAAGGAAGGGGAAGTGGGACATGTGTAATTAAAAGTCCTTAACATGTCTGGTTGACCAAATGTAGGAGGAGAGAGCCAAGTGTGGTAGGTTTTGGTTGACCAAACTTTAAGAAGGGGGGTTTAATAGTAAAAAACTGAAATTTGAGGGTATTGATTTTTAAATAAAGGATTTATTGGTTAATAATTAAACTTATACATATGAAATTTATGGGCCTAAGATTATCATGTATACCGTGAATCGACGCGTGATCCAACGTGGCCAAGAATTCAAACCGTGAAAACGAAGGAACACTGCCTCCTTGACGCGTTAGGGGGTTGAGGGTGTGATTTTTTTTAATGGGGGAAATGGAGAAGAAAGTCGTTCAACGGCTAGTTTTCAAAATAAATAAAAAACGTTTTTTTAATCAATTTTCATTATCTCATCTCCTATATAACACAAAAACCATTTATATTTTACCTCATCTCATACTACACAAATCTTTATGCCACTAAAATGTCTTCTTCAAGCGAAGAAGCCCGGGAGATGGCGTTCGGCGTTTTCGCATCGGCGGGAGTTATGTGGTGGCAAGAAGCGGAATCGTGCTCAAGACCATTAAAACGAAGTGCACGTCTCAACCGTGACCGGAAGGCTGCTAACACACTTTTACTCAAAGATTACTTTGACGAAGGGTGTTTGTACGAGGAGGAGCAATTTAATACCCGGTTTCGAATGAGTCGGAAATTATTTTTAAGAATTAATAATGATCTCGAGATAGACGTGTCTTGGCTCCGTCAACGGATTGACGCGAGAGGTCGGGTTGGTTTTACCTCAATTCAAAAGTGTACGGCCGCAATTCGTCAAATGGTGTATGGCACCGCTAGTGATTCATTTGACGATTACTTGAAGATGTCAGAACGAACGATCAGGTCATGTATTTACAAGTTTTGTAAAGCTATAATTTTATTGTATGGTAAGATATATTTACGTAAATCATCGGCTAGCGACATTCAACAATTATATGTTTTTCATGAAGCTAAACACGGATTTGTCGGGACGCTCAGTAGCATCGATTGCACGCATTGGGATTGGAAAACATTAAAACGTAATAATTATAAAAATGCTCATGAGGCGGCAAGAAAAGATTTCGAACAAGTGTTCGGTCTCTTGAAGAATAAGTAGCATATAATCGAACGGCCGGCTCGATCTTGGTCTCAAAGTAAAATTCGAAACATTATGTATGCTTGTGTGATTTTGCATAATATGATTTTAGAGGATCAATGAGTGACAATTTGTCAATACAACCCAAATGAGGAGGAGCCTACGCACGAAGAAATTGATGAAAATCAAAAGCGATTAAACCGACAAGAAATACGCAATCGAGAAATTCATAACGTACTAAAGACGGACTTAATTGAGTATGTTTAGGAAAATTCAAATCATTAGGTAATATTTTTAGTAATGTAATTTTTTTAGTAGTGTAATTTTTTTAAGTAATGTAATTTTTTAATTATTAATGAAATATTGTTTAGGTTTAATTTTATTATGTTTTATTTTATTTAAATGAATATTAAAAAAACATTTAATTATCACACCACCTCAATCACTTGGGTATTTCACTTGCAAGTGATAGATGATGTGATAATGAAGGGTGTGACGTGGCGCCACGTGGCATGCACTTTTCCATCATTTGAGACCCTTATCACTTGGGCCCTTGCTCTAAGGGTATTGGCGGCATCAAGCGGGTAGCTAATCGGGTAGGGTGGGTATACTGCCGTCATTAACTCGGGTAGCGTATCGGGTAGATAATTTCGGGTATATGTACACGTGAATGATTTACAAATTGAGCCGTTGGGTTAACGACATTGTAGCCGTTATACATTAAAAAAAATATATTTATCTTATAAATACCATACTTTTCAATAAAAATTTTACACCAAAAATCTCCAATCTTTCTATTATATTTCTATCCAAAAAATACACTCTTTTTATCCATGAATTTCAAAAAGTCAAAGACCGTTAATCATAAAAAATCTAAGCCCGGTTCTAGTCAAGATCTTTAGTGTACTTGCTTGTTTATTTTATGTACTTTTTTATTTATTGTATTTTTTATTTATTATTTATTATTTGTGTACCTTTTTTTTTAATTAATGAAGTTTTTTTATTAATTTTATTTTTAGTTAGTTTTAATAAAGAATTAATTTAAAAAAAGAATAAAAATTCTTTAGGGTACTTAGGGTTGTGCCCTCACCACTTAGGGTATTTAGGGTTGAATTTTGTTAAAAATGAGATGCCACTCACTCATTGAGTATTTTCTTAAAGTACTTTTTTTTTGTTAGGGTAGCGCCCCCAATAACATAAAAAACTTTTAGAGTGAGATTCATTTGATTAATTGAATTTGATTAACATTATGTATAAATTCTTTGTGAAATTTGGAGTTTATACATGTAGGGAATGAATAATTTGAGAACTCCTAAATATTTTGAGAACTCGCGAGAACTCGTCAAAAATCCAATCAAAACCATTTTTTTTATTTTTACTATTTTTATTGTTAGAATACAACATAAAAAATGAATTTATATATGTAAATTTACATGTCTTCATATATTAAAAAAAAACACTTGTGTAAGTTTACTACTTACACATGTATAAGTGTTTACCATTTACACATGTCTATAATTTTTTTTAAGGATAATTTAGAGAGAAGTGATGAATTAATTGAAGAGATAAATTATTTTTTATGTTATATTTTAATAATAAAGATAGTGAAAACAAAAAAAATGGTTTTAATTGATTTTTAACGAGTTCTCGCGAGTTCTCAAGTATTTATAAGTTCTCATTTGAAACTAACCCTATACATATATACATATATAATTATCAAGATCAAGATCAGGTATTATACGTTTGGTCAATAACGCAAGGTTTTTTTAAATATTCAATTTATTTGTAACATCTGTGTGAATTATTTTTTATTTATGTTAATTGTTTTCTATAATTTATCAATACAAGTATTGTCGTGTTGTATAACATGGTGATTTTAATGCGACAATTTTGATTACAATTATTACTCATGTTTAATTCAGTATTTTTTTTTGAACGACAAAGAAACTAGTATTATAATATAAACCGCGGGCCTAGCACGAGAACCCGAAAACAAGTACACCTTATTACAATTTACACAAGAAACTAAAATTACACCACACACTCCAATTTATCCATTTAAACTGTCCTCTATTTTTTTATCTAGAGAAAGCTAAATACCTTAACCTCCTCCAAGACTTTTTAATTGTAGAAAGGATTCCTATTAAAGACTTTATTGTTTCTAGCCTTCCAAAAACACCACAGACATATTTGCAAAATAGCCTTTACCAAGTTCACTCGAACTTTTTTTCGGAACTGCATCTCCGGGACTTCCATTATTTGAGCAATTGGAAGCCCCGAAAGCATTGGGAGATTACTCCAACCCAAAATCTGCATCCACGTCTCCTTAGCCACATCACATCTCCCAAATAAACGCTCAATGGATTCCTCCTATAATTCACATATTGTACAAAGTTTAGACTCCACATTCACCCCTCTTTTTGATAAAGCGAGACGAGTAGGAAGTTTATCCAAAATATATCTCCAAAAAAAGAAGTCGAACTCTAGATGGAACTAATCTCTTACCTCCATAGTATACACCATAATGTGAGAACATATTATTTTCAATTGCAAGTCTTAGAGATTGTGATGAGAACTCACCGGAGCTGTTAAGAGTCCATGACCATGTATCCTTTTGTTCCAAGATGATTATCGACTGTAACCGAGATCTTAGGTGCAATCATTGTTGCGCCAGGTCGCCATCTCCAATGTGATTTTTCCAATCAATATTCCATAACCTCACCCCACCCCTTGAAGTATAACAATCCTATACTGAACCCCGTTTATATTTTGCCATGGAGAATAAGTTAGTGTATAATGAGCACTATGTCTTATCTTCAATCCAATTGTCGAGCCAGAAGGAGATATTATTCCCATCCAATATCTTCCCTTTCATTAAGTCAATCAAGCTAATCGAGTATTTGGATAGCTCCCTATCAAGAGAGCATATATTCTCCCAAGGACCCGATAGACTTGCTTTGAGCGGCAATACAAATCACGATCTTGAGTTGAAGTGTAACGATGAGATAACCCGAAACCAAAGACTATGTAAAACCTGTAAAAATTTTCTTGTCCAAAATTTACAGAAACAATAAGTTAGGACGGGTTTCGATTAAGAAACGCGAGACTAGAACGTAACCGGACGGGAAACAAAAAGACGGTTTGACCGAAAATAGCCTAAAATTTCAAATAAGCATATATCGGACTAGGAAATGAGTTACAGGAGCCATAATATATGAAACCTGTGTATCTCGGCAAGGAGAAAGCGAAAACATGGAAAAATGGGCGGTGACTGACCGTCACCCGTCACCGGGCGTAACGGTCCGTTATGCTGCAATTTGAAAGAAACCACCAGAGACCGCCACGTGGAACGATGACTCACTTGACCTATTGCGGTGACGTTTCGTCAAAGCCTAGAACAACCTACAAATAGAGCTTTAAGTCTTTCATTTGGTATTCCAATCCAACTTTTTCGGGAACGATCTATTTTGAGAATCTCGAGCTTGAAATACCCCTTTGGGTGTTACAAGCAAGTCATTTAGGAGCAAGGGACGAGGAAACTATACATCAACGTGTCGTAGATAGTCCTTCGGTAAGTCTTCTCCCTTAGTTAGGATCAGATAGCCCCGAGGGTTGGCACAGATATAAGGGAAATGCCCGGATAATGCCAACAAAGATAGATTATAGGACAAGGAAGACGCATTATCCCTGAGGGAGGTTATACCACCTAAGATATTGACTAAATAGTATTATATTTCCATAGGATCATGTGGTTACTAGAGCTAGTGCCAATTCTGCTCGGTTGTAGAGTACAACAACAATCATACTCAATAAAAATCTGACAATTAGCAGAGTTATTGGTAGGGTCCGAGGAGGATGGATGTAGGCAAACCATACCTCTGTCCTGGATGGTAGAAAGGTTGCTTCCATAGAGACACTCAGCTCCACGAACCATAACAAGACATAACAAGTATAATAGAACCAAAGACGTCTATCCATAAAAGCTACCCTAGGAAACGACAAAAAACTCTAATAATAAATTATTAGTCAACTATCAATAACAGTAAAAATCCCACCATTAGTAGAGCTATTGCTCAATTGTAGAGTGTGAACGTTAAACTGTTAAGGTGAGTTCTATGAGGCCCTTGTTTTAAGTACTTTTTAAAATGCTTTGGACTGATATACGTATTATTAGAATTTTACGTGTGTCCTACGATGCCCTCTTTTAAATGTTTTAATGTTTTGGGCTATGAAACATGTTAAGAAACTGAGTTGGACAAATGTGAAGTTCCATACGCCATTTTTCAAATGTTTTGGGCACATTGGAATATTATAAATGGTTTTGCGGTGGATTCTATACTATGCCCTTTTTCTATAATTTTGGAGTAGATGTAAGGCCCCAACCCGGGCACCCTACAGTTGGTTCTCGTTACTGGGTATTCTCTTATAAAAGTACTCGTTTTATTTAACAAGCGTACATCAGAAGTCTTTCTAAAATAATTATTGCCTTTAAAGTCATTAACGTTATTAACTTTACCTCATGAATGCCTGCACACCGACCCGAGTAGCACCGCCCCCAAGCCAAGTTACGTCGTCCTAGAAACTCACCTGCAAAACAGACTAACGTACACACAAAGTCAGCTACGTTGAGTGAGTTCTAATAGTTTAATTTATATAAAAACCAGCTCATCACAATTAATATTTATCTCTACTAAGGACCCTCCGGTCCTTACCACATTGTTACATAAATTATCATCATATAGATAACCCCTGTTATCTTATGATATCCCAAAAGATTCACCTCCCCAGACTCAACCCACCATTTTAACTCAGTAAGTCTCTTCGACATGGATCGAGCTTACCACTCTGATAACCCAAAGTTTACCACACTATTAACCAAACACTGGTTATCTCGACTAACCTCTAGACACCGACTTAACAAGCCCTAACCAAGACTCTCACAAACCAACTGACACAACAGCTATAGCACAATGTACTCATCCCGACACCACGGTTAATCTGACTCTACACACCACATTAATATCATCTACTCACCACATCAATATCATCTCATACAAAATTATTATAACTCATTATTTGCATGCAAATTTAACACATATATATGCACACAAACACATACCTCATCACTGCACCCTCGTCAGGGTTATCCTTGCCAGGGCGTTCGACAAACAAGTATATCCCGTTCACTGATCCGAGGACACAAGCAAACACGATCTCCCGCCTAACTGCCGTCAGACATAATAACATGTTGACTAACGTTAACACAATGCCAAGCTTACGCTTGACCTCCCGCCACGACGATTAAGTACGTGACACAATTAACTCAACACATAACAGATAATACACATCATCACATATTATTTATAAGCCTAGTTACTAGGCCTGCACCATATACACATTTCCAGGATAATATATATCCTACACAAATTCATGAGCGTCTAGCTCATATCCTGACTTACTCCGACTAACTCATAACACATAACAACATACTAGCCTTTACATGACACGTTAGCTAAGCATGCACCTCACATACTCACTCCAGCTAACACATTCTACTTACACCCATAAGCCATTTAGATTATATCCCGACTCACCCCTCATAAAATGACACACGTTATTAACTGTTTTACTCCTAGCTCACGAAGTTTCATAGACACCCCAAAGACCCATCGACTCATTAGTAAACATTATAGTTCATGACCACTTTGGGTTAACACCCCAAAACTCTTAACACGTTTATTAAAATAAACATATCTTGTAAGCATGCACGATAGCCTCAAAACATTAAAAACATTTAAAGAAGGGGATTAGAAAGTCACTGGTTACGTTGAGTCCAAATCCTTGCTCTGCACCCCGATTACTTGTTCAAATCTCGAACCTGCCAAACGTATGATCACACGATCAGAATACGTTCAAAGCACACGTCGAACATGTATGAATATAAAATAAACCCTGAAGTTCAGTCTCATCCGCTTATTACCACCTCCATTAAACCCAAGTTCTGCAAGTCCATAAGAATCGGGTCGTCCCTGGCCCGTTTAGGATCCGAATATCCGAATCAGGGTTCCGTCCCATGCATGCGTGTACACAAGGCCATGCAAAAGCCCTAGCCCTACGACACTCGATCCGGATTACCCACCTACATGCAAAAAGGGAAATTCCTAGCCGACCCATCACCGTCGTCCGTCTCCACCTCGTGCACCGCCACGCTACTTTTCACCCTTGTCATCTTCGTTGCCTAACCCTAACCGCTTCCGTCTGCTCCCCCAACCATCGTTAACCAGCCTCCACCATGCACCACTATCGTCTTCCTTTTCGGGGTAACCCTATCCGACTCACACTCCCTCCGCCCTTCATTCCACGTTGCTGATATCGTCCAAATGATCTATTAAAATACTAATTAAAAACCTACCTAGACTCCTAAGTAATAAATGGAGTACCTATGAACAAAACCGCACTGACAGGAAAGTGTAACTATCGAGTGTAGCACAGCTTAACGGTAAACCGGGTTATCGAACCCTAAAGACACTACTATAGCTAAACTAGACTCTGACTCGGACTAAAGATGATTTGGTTGGGGGGGTTTACTACACTACTGATTAAACTAATAATACAGAAAACTAAGAACGATTCAAACTATCAAGACAAAGTACTAAGGAAGATATCAGAGATGGAAGAATACCACCTAGGTCTCTCTTCTACTTGCAAAGCTCAACTTCTACCGGTTATGGAAACTATGATGGATCTGGGTATCTAAGGATAACCGCTCTAGACAACCTAGTGGATCCCTAATCACTCTCATGGTGTCACCAACTAAGAAACCTAAAGATGTACTAAACTCACCAGATGGTCGGATTACCTTTCAGTCTCTCCAACAATGATAAAGTACCCAAAAGACAGATCACATTTCAGTCTCACTGTCCACAATACATTGAAGATGCATGGGGTAATCTTAGGATAACAACCATGACTCAGAATAGCAACAATCACTAGACACCTACACCAACTTCCTCTCAGACAGTTGACACGCGGATTCCTAATGACGAAGACTAAACGACTATTTCTCACTTCTCGGGTATTGAGACAGGATACACACTCAATCTAAAGAATACTCAACCACAATTCCTATGGTTAATATGTCTAGAAAACCACACAAACAATCACAACCTTAAAGTCTATGACCTAGATACGTAAATCAAACTGGAAGACATCCACAATGAACGTACGGAATCATAATCAAACATAAATCAGAACTAAGCATGCAATTTCATCATAACTAATATCAAGAGATCGTTTACAAAATCATAAATCCATCAAACAATCCAAAAACCGACAAAAATTGCAAACTTTAACAAGTAATCATCTAATGACCTAGGCAATACCAATGTTTTAGCCTAGAATCATACTTAAGTTCAACGAAACAGAAGAACAAGCATAAACCATGGTTTCAAACAAAACAATCAAATAAAAAAATCGAATCTTGAACACCGAACAAGTTAAACTACAAACTCAGGATCCAAAGACTCAAGCTTTTCTCTTCAGTTGGCTTCCTAAGCTCTAAAATCGCCTCTGGACTCTTCTCAGACGGCTGGAATACGAACTACCGATATTATGGCATTCAAATTCTATTAAATTCGATTTCTAGGTTTTTCTCGGATTTTTAGTCTCTCGCTAACCGCGAAAGATACTGGCAAGCCCCTCGCGTACCGTGAGGGCCAAATTAGTCGTGCGCCCTTCTGAGTTTCCTCGCGTACCGCGAGGACTGGTCTTCGCGTAACACGAAGGCAAGAAATTCACCATTTTTCTCTTTTGTTCTCCCGGCTTTCTTCTCTTGCTCGTTTTCTTCGGATATTCACTTGTATTCATCATGAGCACCTGTATACAAGACAAAGACTCAATTGTATACAAAAACGACTCAAGACAAAGACAAAACTAATCAAAACTAGCTAAAACCATAAGAATAAAGATGTATGATTCGCACTACATCAGTTGCCACCGTGCAACCACAGCCCACACCGGCCTCCGCCGGCTCTTCACCACAACCATCCCAAGCAGCCCTTTCATGGCGCCAAGCACCGCCGCCCTCACGCCACCCATCCTTAGCCTATCATGTTATCCCTTCCTCTCTCCATCGTCATCAACAACCCCGCAGCCACCTCCTCTTTCTGCCACCGTTGCACGCCACCACCACTACGCCTTCGTCACCCCCTGTTATCCTGAGATCACCACCTCAGTCGGCAGCCCTCATGAAACCCAAACCTAACCCTAGATCAACGCAAAAAAACCATAAACATGTAACGAAAAGAAATCAACAATACCTGCTCACGCTCTTTGTTTTCGTCGTGCGACACCACCCGGAACCACCGATGCCGGCATCCTTTCCCGGCGTCTCTCCCTCTTGCTCATCTTCCTTCAGCCGTCCATGCACAACCTAGGCCATTCGGCCTAGGTTTTTCTGATAAAATGGTTTAAATACAACTAATAGTTGCGTCCGGGTCCCTCTAGTTCCGTTTTGCGCGTATCGAATCTCGAGTTATGATTAGAATGAGTAACTATGTCATTTAATGTCGTTAACAGGTCCCATGCACGACCAACCTTGCTCCTCATTACATTAAATATGTATTCGGGTCGTCCACTAACCCGAATAACTGGCTTACGGATTTTTGGGATGTTACCTTAGAATACACACTTGAAGTGGTTTCCAAATGAAACGGCGTTGAATGACAAATCATTAGGAATTCCAAAATGGAATGTTTGAAATGACGCATCTTCGTGAGTTATTTTGAAACTAATTTTGAACTGAGATGTGTACACCTTGTTTAAATAAATGTATTTAAACATTTGATGAAAACGTCCTGATGGAAATGTGAAATTACAACGGGTTAATGAAACTAACATGACATGTTAAATTGTGTTATATGCATATAACTATCTTTGGGGAGAGGAATGTGCTCTTATCACATATTTCCAAGTCCCCATTATGAGTCCCGAAATATTGATGATAGATGGTTGTCACACATCTTAAAATTCGGACGAGACTGATCACAGTATTGCGAGCCCCGAGGGGAGTTAGATCGCTACAAGTGGACTTTTGATAGTGATGGACCTGAAATGGGGTATTTGTCTGCGACGATAATCCGATTCATGGCTCGATAATCTACGCACATTCTCCAAGAGTTGTCCTTTTTCTTGACTAGAAGAACCGAACTCGAAAAAGGGCTGTTATTGGGTTGGATTAGGACGTTTAAAAGGTTTTCAACTTGGTGCTCAATTTCTGTTTTTTTGGGAGTGTGGGTATCGTGCCCATTGCTTCGTGAAACCTTTTCCAGAACCTCGATGTGAATCGTGTGTCCTGGTCAGATACAATCGTCAAAGGCATCCCATGCCATGCTACTACTTCATTAATAAATACTTCCGCTAACCTTTCTGATGAGAACATCTCGCGAATGGGTAGGAAATGAGCACTCTTTATTAAACGGTCCATAATTACCCAAATGGTGTCATGACCTTTAGCTGTGCGAGGTAGCTTGGTTATGAAGTCCATGGTAATGTGTTCCCACTTCCATTCCGGTATATCAAGTGGTTGAATCTTTCCATACGGTTTCTGGTGTTCGGCCTTTACTTGTGAGCAAGTCAAACAATTGCTTACATACTTCGTCACCTCATGTTTCATTCCAGGCCACCAGTATTCCTTTCTCAGATCTTAGTACATTTTATTGGTACCAGGATGGACAGAGTAACGAGACTTATGAGCCTCATCTAGGATCTTAGTTCTAAGCTCACCACTCATAGGTATCCATACCCGTCCAAAACGTGTCCTAACACCAAAGGTGTTATATTCCAACTTATCCTGTTGGCCAACCATCCTTTCCTTATTTATGTTTTCCTCTTTAAGTGCCTCATCTTGAGCCTTTTCAATTTCCCTCTTCACATCCGATGTTACCACCAACTAGCAAGCTTTCACTCTAATAGGAGCAGGCACATCCTTTCGGCTTAGAGCATCAGCCACCACGTTTGCCTTTCCAGGATGGTATATGATTTCACATTCATAATCTTTCAAGAGTTCCAACCATCGTCTCTGCCTCATATTAAGCTCCCTTTGTTCGAAGAAGTACTTCAAACTTTTGTGGTTGGAGTAAATAGTAAACTTCACCCCGTAAAGGTAGTGCCTCTAGATCTTCAATGTGAATACGACAACAGCAAGTTCCAAATCGTGAGTCGGATAATTGACTTCGTGAACTTTCAACTGTCATGATGCATACGCGATCACTCTTCCTCGTTGCATCGGCACGTACCCCAACCCCTGACCCAAAGCGTCAGAGTATACTACCAAGTCTTCATTGCCCTCGGGAAGGGCCAAGACTGGAGCTTGGGTTAGCCTCTCCTTTAGCTCCTTAAATTCTTCTTCCTGGGTCGAACCCCATTCGTACTTTACCTCCTTCCGTGTTAATTTTGTCAACGGCGAAGCTATTTTTGAGAAATCCTGAATGAATCTCCGATAGTAGCCTGCCAATCCCAAGAAACTGCGGATCTCAGTTGGCATCTTAGGAATATCCCAATCCTTTACCGTCATTATCTTTGCTGGGTCAACCATGATGTCGTTCGGGTTAATGACGTGACCTAGGAATTGGACTTCCCTAATCCAGAACGCACATTTTGAGAACTTAGCATACAACCTTTCCTTCTTCAAAGCTTCTAACACCTCCTTCAAGTGACATGTGTGATCACCCTCATTCTTGGAGTAGATGAGGATATCATCGATGAACACAATCACCGATCGGTCCAGCATCGGTCAAGACACCCTATTCATTAAATCCATGAATGCTGCGGGGGAGTTCGTCAATTCGAAGGACATTACGCGGAACTCAAAATGTCCATAGCGCGTGCGAAACGCGGTTTTTGGTATGTCTTCTTCCCTTACCTTCAAATAATGGTACCCGTATCGAAGGTCGATCTTTGAGAACCAACTGGCGCCTTGTAATTGATCGAACATGTCGTCGATCCTTGGTAGAGGGTACTTGTTCTTCATGATACGTTTGTTCAACTTGCGATAATCAATACCCATTCTCATCGAACCATCCTTCTTCTTTACAAACAACACCGGGGCACCCCAAGGTGAGATGCTCGGTTGGATAAATCCTTTCTCAAGTAATTCTTCTAATTGTGCCATTAGTTCTTTCATATCTAATGGTGCTAGTTGATATGGAGCCTTAGCCACGGGCTGGGCATCTGGTACTAAGTCGATTCGAAACTCAATCTCTCTGTCAGGTGGTATCCCAGGAAAATCCTCTGGAAATACCTCCGGGTACTCGCGCACCACGGGTACATCATCTAGTTCCTTCACTTCCTTACACTTGTCAATCACATACACCAGATAAGCCTCGCATCCGCGCCTCAGGTATTCTATTGCCTTAATCATCGAAATGACGTTGGGCATCGGGGCGTCACGATCTCCAAAAACCTCGACTTCGCTACCATCTGGAGCCTTGATTCGGATTATCTTTCGTTTGCATATAATTTGCGCTTCGTTGGCAGTTAGCCAATCCATACCCAACACGACATCAAACTCTCCCAAAACCATAACGAACAACCTGACGGGGAATCTATGGCCTTCTATTTTTATCGTGGAATCCTCAACTACTTCGGTTACCCTTGCGGTTCTACCCTCAGCGGTTTCTACACTAAAGGCCTTTTCTAGTTTATTGACTGAGGATTTTACCCGTTTACAAAAAGTGGCAGATATAAAACTTTTACTGGCGCCCGAATCAAATAACACAGATACAAAAGTGTTGTCGAGGATGAACGTACCTGACGCCACATCGGGGTCTACCCTGGCCTGTTCTTGCGTCAGTGCATACGCTCGAGTCTTCGCTCGGGGCCTTTCTTCCTTCTTTTCCGGGCCTTTCCACTTCCCGGTCTCACCCATCCTGGGCTTGGTGCATTCCCGGCTCATATGACCACTCTCCCCACAGTTGTAGCATTTGAAGCCTTGTGGGCATTCGCGGGAGTAGTGTCCGATTCGTTGAACCGAATTGTGGCACCAGACATGCCAGTTCGTGACAAGATGTGGCACCAGACGTGCCAGTTTGTTGAACCGAGTTGTGTACTGCCGGTGTGTCATGCTCCCGGCTTTCAACCCCAGAAATTCCCTCTCTACCGTCTCGATCTCATTTTTGGACAGAAATTCTTAATCACCAGGGTTTTCAAATCATTCCACATCATTGCGTCAACAGTCTCATCCCCCTTGGCTTGACGCACACCTTCCCGCCAATGAGATGCTTTCTCCCTTAAGGAGTTAGCAGCAAACTTCACAACTTGATTCGCTCGACATTCGCTCAGACGAATGGCAGCTTCCATACGTATTACCCAGTCAAAAGTAGCCACCGCGTCTTTCTTCCCAGTCAGGACCGGCGGGTCACATGCCTTAAAGGACTTATAGTCACAACCACGGGTAAGCGGTGCGTTAACTGCCTCAGTGTTCGGGGTACCAACCGCCGTGTTAGACCCGCCCGCCTCGTTAAACTTCTTTAACGCTTCTGCCAGTAGTTCCGGCAAGGAAGTCTTCATCAACTCAGTGAACTCGCGTGCTAGAGCCGCTCTCACTTCCAGTTCAAAAGTGAATTGTTGTTCTTCGAAATGAGTCGGCTTAGTCCCGTGCATACTAACTTCTGGCTCAGTGTGAACACTTCCTTCTTCACTGTATTCTTGGCGCGCAGGGGTCCTGCCGCGCCCACCGTTACGACCACCGGTATGGCCCCCACCACGTCTTTCGTTTCCTCTCCTTTCCATTTCGTTCTATAAGACAAGAAATCCAATGTCATCACGCTAGTTAACAAATATAATTCAATAAGTATTGTAAGATGTTAATATACACTGGCCATCTGCAATTAACCATTACACTACCTTTCGATTTCTATTTGACCAACTTTGTGATTCCATCAGAAGACAAGTCCCAACCTTAACACTTTCTAAGGCATAATATATATGTAAATATATACTACTTTCATACCTTATGCTGTGGCTCGAGTTTCCCGTACTGGCATCCGCTTTCGGTCCCATTCATAGTTTAAGTTCAGACACTAGAAGTGTCCAAATCTCTCAAACTATTGCTCTGATACCAACTTGTAAGGCCCCAAACCCGGGAGGCATCACTTGTTGGATTTACTCATTCACAGACAGTTCTTAAAATTGAATATCAAATAACGCAGCGGAAAATTTCATTTCAAACATAACATAACATCGTTCAACATGCGGAAGCGTAACATTGTTTATTACATAAACATAACATAACCAACTTCATAACGGGATGCCAGTCTTCATATCATCCGGGTAACTCATCAAGCCGCCCAGCATCACCGTCCATCATCATAACCTGTCTTAACCTGAATGTGCATACTAAAAAGTCAGCTACGCTGGTGAGTTCTAGCTTTTCATGAAACATTAACTTCAAATATTTGCCAAAAACATATCATTTAACTTCATTAATAAAAGCGTACGAAAACATGTAATAACATAACATAACGTCATAAACATAAGTCAACGAACATATCGAATCTGCGCCTTCTCGTAACCGTAAATTCTAACCTCAAGTACGATACCACATAGGGCATCAGTACCAAACTGCAAGCACGACATCACAAGGATGACACGTACCAAACTTCCAGCACGATACTCCGTGGAGTAGTCGTACCTAACTTCAAGCACGATTACCCCGCAAGGTAAATCGTATCAACTTCAAGGATCACGGTAATCCCCATGGTGACCGTCATCACCCCAGTTGTACAACAGTTGGCCAGCCACAAAGGCCCCTAAAAGGTAAAGGTCCATAACATACATCCCATACCCATAACCTTCATTCCCTAAGTAATAATGGCAGATTCGTTCGTTTGTGACTTTCGTAAACATTCACTTCTTTTACTTCAAAACTTCAGTTAAAGCATTCGTAAGTTTTATTAAAAACCATTCATTCATTCGTAAACACTTCGTAAACTTCTTTTGGCAAAATATTTCATAAACACTTCTTTCATAACCTTTTCTTTCAAAACATCGTTTATAAACATCGTTTCATAAAACACCACATACATCATTCATAAACATCGTTTTATAAAACAGTCACATCGTTACGTATGCACACCAGCCCAAAAATATTTATTTAAAACATTTAAAGAAGGGCTTCTAGAACTCACCTAAGATAAACAGGGTCAAAGGTCTCTAAAGGATCTTCTAACCTGTATGTACGCAACCTAGTTTTAGCTTCTCATACAACTCATTACATTTCATTCCTAACCGCAAACTTCACCCAACCACAAACTTTACCCAAACCGCAAACTTCACCCAACCGTGAACTTCACCCAACCGTGAACTTCAACCAAACCGAAAACTTCATCCCATCAGCCCATTTTTACATATCGACGGTTTCGTTAAGTTTGAAACTTTTTACGTTCAAAACGCGTGTTTTCCTCTCGTGATTCCAGATCTATAATCCTTTTCTCTTTTGGTTAATAAAAACCAAACCTTTTACCAAAAATACCCGGGAACCCGATTTTAAACAAAAACCCAGATTCGGAACGAGTCGTTACCTGAATCGAGCTTCTGATTCGGAGGTCTTGCTCCCAAGCTATGTGGTAACACGTACTTGAATCTCAGGTCGATCCGTCAACTTTCTCTCTCTACGGTTTCTCTCTCTAGAACTTACAAACGAGAGAAAATGTGGTGGTTTTATGGAGGGGCTCACTTCCCTTGTTTGCCACCCTCACGCGCGCCTGGCCCATCCGGCCCGGCCTATCGTGCCTTGCTTGTTTATTTGGCTCGTCTCATGTTTAACCCGTGATTAAATTTTTTATTTTATTTTTGGGATGTTACAATTATCATCGGCCTCCAACAGCTTAAAAGTCCTCACCTTGCAACGGTGACCCAGACCATATTTCTCCCTGCAACGAAAGCAATCACCACGTGACAACCTAACATGTTTCTCGGTATCTGAAATGCGGAGGGGCGGCTTTGATGGAACCACCTGTTGGTTATTGGTCACGATAGAGGTTGTTGAAGTTTTGTTGTTGGACTTCGCTGGTTTCACACTTAGTTTCCATTGGTTTGATCTCCTAGTGTGGGAGTGCCCAACCTTGGACTCATATTCCAACGCAAGACTCATAGGGTTGTATACGTCCTCGGTTTATGAATGCGGACATGTAACACTTGCCACAAAAATGTCCAAGAAATGCCATGGTGAACCTAAAAGGGCTTAAGTATCTAAAGTACTAAAGTCCAGGGTTAAAAATGAAAATTTTGATTTCTGAATAGATAGTAGACCGCTATCAATTCTCTCAACGGTCCGCAATGATTAAGGAATCGAATAGCGGACCGATATCATCGAGATAACGGTCCGACTAGACGCAATTCCGCCGCAATTTCTAGTGCTGACACGTGTCTTGTGACTCGGCCCTAGAATCTGACGCGTGCCTTGATTTCGGACCACTACGCATGCTCATAATAGTCCGCTAGCCGTGAAACGAGGTGCGGTCCAATCAGATTGAGACGTGGTGGGCTGACGCCATCATAGGCAGATAGCGGCCCGCTATGACCTACCATGTCGGTCTGCTATGGGTCTGAAACTCAGCCTATAAATAGCTTCCCCAATTTATTCATTTTTTTCACTTCCAACTCGTCCTTTACTCTCAAAATTTGTTCTATAGCATCCCTAAGACAGTTCCGACGACCTCGGTCCAACTCTCGCTCGTTGTAGTGCTCGGTTTAAGAAGAAAACACTTGTAGAAGTGCGGAAACGCTAGAGAAACCAAGTTAGGAAGTTGATTCAATAATTTCCAACTTAGAGGCTCATTCCTATTATCAAGGTGAATACTTTATCTCTTTTAAAATTTGTGTCAAAACATTTACATTTACGGAAATGGCCAAATAAAGGTTAAGGGAATAATGCTCAACGTTCTTCTATGAACAAAGCATTCAGTCCATAGGTATACGTAAAACTTGCAAGGGATACACGGATCTTGGGTGAAAATCCCGGATTATGGCTGGTACTTATCTTATAACAATTTCGGAGGCGTAGACCTGGCCATTGTTATAGGGCATGATACCAGTGTATACAGTGGTGCACATGATCAGTAGATAAGGGCCTAATGAATGTGTGGATTGAACACAAAGTTGTGATTATGAAATTAATACTTGTTTATGCCAAACGATTTTACCGTCAAGATAATTTTATTCACCGGCGTTCGCGCTGGCGTTTTATTTTCAAAATATTTTCAGATAATGAATAAAATGTAAAGAAAAAAGGGATACGGGCAGACATAAGATCTGACCCATGAAATGAGAAATGAAAAGGATGAAATACATGTTGTATTCTCAGACCTTATGCGTAGATAATCCTGAAAAGAAGAAAAAGGAGATAGGACCAAGGGATTGATCAACCTTGGATAGTACTATTTCTGGTGGCTTGAACTTGTCCATAAGAGACAAGAGATGTATTTTATTTCAAACACTATTTGTAATCAATATAAAAAGTGTATTTAAATCCCTATGTTTATTAAATGAATACAAGGCTTTTGTTTTCCAACTGATTCTTGATATTTACAAATACAACCCTCGAGGTTGAAGCAAATGATGAATCGATACTTATGAAAAAGACTTCCGCTGTGTTTTATAAAAACTCTGAAATCAAAAAGGTACCAATCGTGATCACATCCCATCCAGGGGGTGCCTGAGGCGGGATGTGACAGGACGTCTGCTTTGAGCTCCTCCTTCAAACCGTTCAAAAATACCCCCAATAGACAATTATCTGCCCAATTGGACACCCGGGCAGACTTTTTGCATACTCCTGACGGTATTCCTGAACCGAACCCATCTGTTTTATGCTGCATAGAAACTCGTATGGATTCTGAAACTCCGCTAGCCCAAAGCTCTTCTGAAATTCATGAACCAGATCTTCCCACAAGGTGATCAGTTGGTCGGTGGACAACCATGAGAACAAATCCAAAACATCACCCTCGAGATGCATGGATGCGACATCAACATTCTCACCGTCGGGTATGTTGTAATAACGGAAATATTTTTCCGCCTTGAGTATCCAACCTCGCGGGTAACCACCGCTAAATGCCGGAAAACCAATTTTGTTGTACGACCTTTAATGTGAGTGGCATTGCGACCTCCACGAACTTTCTTCCGCGGTTTGCGTTCCATGATTTGAGTGCTGTGATGTCCTCCTTCATGGCTTCAATTGATTCCAACTTGCGCTATTTCCGCCAATTGCGCAACAATGAGGTCTGATGGGTTCGTCGTATTGTCGTCTGAGCTGTTCTGGGTGTTCACCATCTTCGTTTCCTGGAAATGGAACCAAATGCTAAGATCAAATAAGATATACCGGGAACCGAATGCTTTGATTACTGAAAAACAGAAGATTACAAGTATGGTACCCAATTCGAGAAGGGTTGATATCCATAAACAAGAACAATACGGAAATAATTGAACCCCATAAACAAAAAGCTAGATCCTAATTAATAGTTCCCAGTATGGAATAGAAACTGCCCTTGATAACCGTCACTAGCCACTAAGTCGGGCGTATGGGTCAATTCCCAAACCCACGAATATCTTCAGCTGCTCCACTGACCCGTCCGGACGTTCTTTCTTTCTCCTTCTCGAGTACACTTTAAGTGGAGTCGTAACACAATCCTCCTTCGTCTTCTGCCCGATGCACTCTCCGGCTGGGTTCCGACCCTCTGTTATCGCCGACTCTCCAGCTCCCTCTCATCTCATGCTCTTTTTTTAATCCAGTAATTATGATAAGTCATTATTAGTATCGTCAGCATAATAATTACTTTTATTACAAAAGTACTCCGGTTTTAAGATTCACTTTAAGGCTAACAAATGGTTGAGTCTAACATATTGACCCGCTGTTTAGCATTTATGGTCATGGTAACAATAACTTTATGATTATTTTTGCAAAACTGTAGTCGATAGCTATAATTTTGTTAATCATAATTATTAGTTAAATAGAAGTTTATTCTTTACAACAATTACATTATACAGTTATACTAGCTGTTAAGCATGTTAATATTTCCCTAAACTTTTTTTTTTCCAAAGACCTATATTTATATATATGTTTTAATCAATTAATTGAGGGTTAATTGCATAAATGGGCCCTGTGGTTTGTTTATTTTGCAAGTTTGGCCCCTAAGTTTTAAAAACTGCAAACTTAACCCAAACTTTTATAAACTAGTTGTGCATTTAGCCCCTGTCATCATGATCAGTTAGTTTTTAACGTTAAGTAACCTCATGTGCCATCCACGTGAGGGTATATTTGTCATTTTAGATATTAAACCCTAAAGAACACTAGATTGTTAAAGAAAAAATTTAAAAAAAATTCATGTTGGACACAAGGATCGAACTGACGACCTGTTTAATATTGTTAACTCTCGTTAACGGATATGCCAATTTAAAATTATTGTTTCTACGTCTGCTATTAATAATCTTATATACAAAACGATGCTCTCATCTTCTTTGTTTTAGATAGGGTTCGGACGGGTAAGGTGTTTAAAATGTTGTTGTCTGCCTTGCATCGTTTCTATCCTTGGAGTCCGTGAGAATATGAATCAAATATGAGGCGCGACCGAAGATTATATCAATTCCTTACCAACACACAAATTTAAATTAAACCCGACTACTGACAACGATTGTGATAATTCAGGCGGGCTTTGAGCAGCCGGGACAAAAAACGAGCGTGCGGTATCTGGTGAAGATGCTGCAAGTAACATGAAATTACCTAATTACCCCTTCGTTTAACCGAACTTAATATTTTACCTAGTTAAAACATTTAGATGTGTTGTGGCAGGTTTGTTGCATATGCCTGGCAAAATACACAAATGATGATTTGTTGAGAGAGCTCCCATGCACACATTTCTTCCACATGGAATGTGTTGATAGATGGTTAAAAATCAATGCATCGTGTCCGTTAGATCGTTATGCAAGTTTGAGATCGATAACACGTCTTCTACCTGAGACTTGCTACATCAGCAGCAAGCATGAAACATGGTTTTATGAAATCAGGAAGTGTCAAACAAAAGTTAAAATTGAGCTACTATAACTGTAACATCCCGGAAATTCGGGAACTAAGGGAATCGGGTTATTAGTTGAATCGATCCTCTTTCAAATAGCATGGGCTATGTGGCTTTCACGTAAAGCTCGGATTACCGAACATTGAGGACCCGATTAGTCGTTATCTTTGAAAGTTCGGATAAGAAAAAAACATTAGATGGATATTGAAGGACCCGGATTGAAACTTAAAGTGGTATTTAAACCACCTAAGCCGCAAACCCTAGGCCATTTGGCTAGGGTGAGCGACGGCCAAGAACAAGAGGAGGGCAAGAGAGGGAGGAGCCGGCGACGTAAGGAAGGAGACCGACGATGGGGGTGCTCCGGCTAAGACAGTTTCCATGAAACGCAAAGGTAATTCTCATTCGTTTTATTTCGCTTTGTGATGTGGTATCGGGTATGGTTATCGGGATAAGGGGTAGCGACCGATGGTGGTTGTAAACGATGGCGGCTGTGGTTACGGGTGATGGCAGGGACATCGATGGTTTGGTGGTGGTGCGTGGAGGCGGCTCTCGACAGGAGAGAAACGAGTGTACTGGCGTGTGTGGTGGCCGGTTGCCGAGAACAGAAAAGAGAAAAGGGAGAGAGTGAGGGGCTGAGCGAGAAAGGGGCGATGGCGGTGTTTGGTGGCTGCCGGCGGCAATTACGGAGGTGCGCTATGGCGCCAAACGGTGTAGAATGGAGATAGCCTTGTTCCAGACGTGAAATGAGACTGTAGTGGAGTCCTTCGACATAGTAGTTGTGGTGTTATCCTGTTAGGGTTTAGCCGCGGTGGAGAAGATGGAGGATGTTCATGGTGGCACACGGTGATGAGGATGAAGAAGACAACACGCACGGTGGTGCATGGACGGACCCGATTAGGGTTTTTTCGTGGTGTGCATGCATGCATGGGAACCCGGGTTACGCATACGGGTTCTAACGGGTCCACAACAATGCGATACGCGTGCCTGTGAAAGTAGGGTTCGTGGAGGAAGAATGACGAGCTCACGAGACGAGTGTCAGAGTTTTATTTTATGTACGCATTATTTGACGTATTTTTAAGCATGTGTCTGATCATGTGATCATACGCTTGGCAGGATCGGGATTTGGACGAGTGATCGGGGTGCAGAGCAAAGATTTGGATTCAGCGTAACCGGTGAGTTTCTAATCCCCTCTTTTAAACCATTTACTGTTTTGGGGCTATCGTACATACTCACATGTTTTATTAAACGAATGTATCGAGTTATGATTTAACTTGAAGTGTTTTATGAGATCATTATGTAATAATGAAGCTAAGGGTCGTTATGGGATCCTTAGGATGGGTGAACAAGAGTTGTGATGGTCTGTGTGCGTCAGGTTATGAGTTAGCCGGGGTGAGTCAGGAAATTAGTTAAACCTGTGATGGTTATATAAGGAGGGTTATCATGGGAACCCGTACGTGGTTCATTAACAAGTCAAGTAGGTGCTAGTATGCTGTCATGTGCTTGATGTTGTGTGTATTGTGTCGTTATCCTCGTGACACGACGAGAATCGTGTTTGCATGAGTCTATGTGGTGTCCATAGTATGTGTGGGCAAGAAGTCAATATAGTGTTTGTGTGTCGTATATTTTCCTATTCGGAAAGAGTTGGGTAATGTGTCTAGACGTTATGAGGATACGTCTAAGTAAGTGTTTATTTCACATGTAAGTGATCCGTGAAAGGGTGGTGAGTAGTAGTACATGTCCAGGTAGTGTCACGTGTATATATGTGTTGCTTTGTGTGCTTGCACTGTTGGCCATGTATACGGCTAATAGTGGTGTGGAGGACGGAGTCCTTCAAGGTCATCATTGTACATGTGACGTGACAGTCGCCGTATAGTAGATGATATAGTCACCGTGTGGGTGGCTGGGTAGTCATCATAGATGACGAGTGTGTCGCTATGACTAGTGGCGGGGCCCTGTAACAAGGGTAGTGCGGAACTTATGACGAGTATCCTGACGGGGATAACCCTTACGAGGGTGTAGTGACAATGTATGTGTTTGTGTGCATTTATTTATATGTGTTAAATTGCATGCAAGTGATGAGTTATATTAATTGTGTACGAGATGATATTGATGCGTTAAAAAGATGGAATCAATGTGGTGTGTCGAGTTAGATTGACCGTGGTGTCGGGATGAGTTCATTATGTACAACTGTTGAGTCAGTTGGTATATGAGAGTCCTGGTTAGGGCTGGTAAGTCAGTGTCTAGAAGTTGGTTGAGTTAACCAGTGTGTGGTCAATATATGTGGTAAATTGTGAGTTATCATAGTAGTAAGCTCGTTCTACGTCAGAGAGACTTACTGGGTTTAAATTATGGGTAGAGTCTGGGGTGGTGAATCATTTGGGATATTATAAGATAACGGGTGTTATTAACAGGATGAAAATCTATACAACTATTTCCTAATGGCCAGAGAGTCTTGAGTGGAGATAAACAATAAATGAGATGAGTTGTTTTTTGTTAAATTAAACTATTAGAACTCACTCAGCGTAGCTGAATTTGTATGTACGTTAGATTATTTTTGCAGGTGAGTCTGCTGGACGAGGTATCTTGGCTTGGGAGCGGTGCTACTCAGATTGGTGTGCATGCATTCGTCAGGTAATGTTGTGAAAGTTAACGAGTTTAAAGATAACGTTATTTTGAGAAAGACTTCCGATGTTTACTTAAATGAAAGTTAAGTGTTTTTAATGAGTTTACCTTGTTATGAGAACCAACTGTAGGGTGCCTGGTTCGGGGCCTTACAAGTTGGTATCAGAGCCGAGGTTTAAGAGAAAACTGGTGTTTTTAAACAAATAAAATGCCTTAACTTAAACTGAAAATGGGATGAGGGTGAAACAAATGCCACCACGAGTAACTGCGAGCCAAGAGATATGTCTTTTGAGTTGTACGTTAATTGTAGAGTATCATTGGTGTAATGTTACACCAGGTGAAGGAATTGGTATGACTAATGATTTATGGTTTCGTGTGGGATCATGCTGTGTGCTATGTGTTGTAGTAGTATGTAGAACTACGTGAAGTTGTGTGGTGTGATTAAATGAGACTATGATGTGAGTTGAGTAATGTGGAGTAGCATTAATTGTAACTATGTGAGATAGTTTGGTGTGTCAATATGTTTTAGTGATTTTGTGTGTGTGACTAAGTGTGGTGAGAAGTCGTGATAAATATGATGACTTACTAGATTTTTGTGAGGTGTTATGTGAGTTGTGTGGGATGCATGTGCATCCGGGGTGTGGGAAGATAGAAAGCTGGTGTGAATATGATGGGGAAGGTTTAGAATCCGAGCAGTAATGTGGACCACCAAATTGCATTTGATCACCGTGATTTGGCAGTCTAAGATTACTCTCATATTCTGAATCTAACACGCATAGTAATCACTCCAACGTTCTATCTTGTGCAGGTACTGATGGCCATGACGATTTGGACTAGATAGATTAGACGGGGAGCTATTATTAGGAGGTTGACAGAACGGCGGGCTAGACGTGCGGCTGCTGTTCGTACGGTTATCTTTGGGAGAAGACGGATCTTAGCACATGTTCCATTGACGATGGTTCCACCGGCGGCTAAGGATGAGTAGGAGCTACCAGCACAGGAGGTGATCTTGGCGCTTCCGGTGCCTAATGCTCCCAGTACTACCAAGGCAACTATGAAAGGTGGACTTAGTAGCTCCTTTTACAGGAGAGGTGGTTGGAGAGGAAGACATGCATTTGTAGTCAGGAGTCAGCCTTCGAGACACAACACCGAATTAGGAAACGGATGGCTGGAGGAATCTGACGACGAGGAACAAGTGGGTGGTAACTTTGACTTGTTCAGTGATTAGAGTAGTGGTGGTTACCATGAGAGGACTAGAGCATCTTGAGTAGTGGCCGTCAGGCACTTTTGTGAAGAAATACTTGTTCTTGGTGTTCAATTGCTTGATTTTAACCTTGACAGCGAATCTTACCAAGGGATGGTTTGAAACGTAGTTAATGATAGTTGCATGTGTGATAGCTTGCTATTGGTGGTGCAGTGTAAATTATGTGTGATTATGTGATTACATGTTGAACATCGTGAGTTCATACTAAATGTAATCTTTGATGTGATGCTAGAGCTTGGTTGATTAGACTATATGAGTAGACATGTGTAAACCTGAGTTTTGATTACTTGTGTGTGTTTATGGTCTTAAGATAGTGTCACCTATATGAATGTTTAGGTGATGTCTGAAGTGTAAGGGGTGTGTTGCACCTTGTGTAACTGTTCAGGACGAGGTCCTGTGGGAAATCTTAAATATACATCTTTAGTATGTATAAATGTTCAGGACGAGGTCCTGTGGGAAATTGTAGCTAAATACCTTATGTTTAGGTATGCACGTTAAGGACCAGATCCAGTGGAAAATAAGATATTTTTTTATATCTTGTGTGTATGAACGTTTAGGGATGTTTGTGTCTAGACTGAGTAGTGTGTCGTCGTGAAGTATGGGTACGACCCGTATGGGTACGACCAAGTAAACAATGTGAGTATATGATGACGTGTGGCAGGGGCTACCGTTGTAGTGAGTAAGAAATAAGGTTCAGGAGTTTGTGTGTCTATAAATGACGAGGCCATATTGTATGCACGTAGATTTACTCAGATCTAGCAGTTGTGTGTGTGCATGTGATGTGTGTTTAGAGTTTGGGGTTACTAGTACATGCGTAGAACATTGTGTGTTCTGCAGTTATGTGTGTCGGTGTGTATCCTTGTAGTACACGTTTAGTCGTGCATAGGACGAGAGGTCAATGTGCTCAAGTATAGTATTTCTATCTTGACGATTTTCTCGACGTTGATACACCGAGGAGTTTTGACGTCTTCCTAGACGATCGGTGAGGTGCTCTTACGAGATGCCTATGCTTATATCTCAGGAATTCGGAGCACGAAGCCAATGGGCGGAGCTGTAGAGTTAGTGATGAATGCGTTTACGTGGATGCTTGACCAGAAATGTTTATGATGAGTTCAAGGTGATGACGCTGAAGATTTCAGCACGAAGTTAACAAGATGACGAAGGACCTGCATGCAACACGTTCAGGATGCAGGATTCTGTCGAGGTGTGATACCAGAGGAATAGGGATGTTTTCTCCGGACGAGACGATGGATAGCTGAGGCTTATGATGGGGCGGACTTCATGTTCGTACTCGATGAATGAGACGCGGTCGATAATCGCGTGGTAACAATAGAGCAATGACGAGGAGAGTAGAGCGAAGGAAGGGTAAGTGCAGAATTGCACATAAGTGACTGTAAAGGAAATGCCTACGCTGGTATGCTTATGACTAGTTTAAGGCAGGCTCCCGTGGAGCATCGATTAAGTGAAATTATGCACGTGAACTGAAGTGAAAGTGTGACAAGTAAACGAGCTGGTAGCAGTGTCGTGCTACGTAGTACTTGGGACAGTACCTAGATCGGGGGTAAGGATAGCAAGTGCAGTGATGTATTGACGATGCAATAACCGTGAAACCTTCATGAACGGATGGACATCAAGGCTGCGGGTTAGTGAATCCTTTGGGATATGACTAAAATGCAGTCGTTCGACTAATGGTTGGAAGGACGAGAGATGAGAGGATAAGTGGGTCCGAGGTTGGTGGCCGTGTTGAAAAGTAATAACCTTGACGCGATGTTGGCAAAAATTGACTTTGAGTGCACCAGGAGTAGTAAAAAGGAGAAGGTGTTGGATTATGCCGACGCAGGATTCGAGGACGAATCCTCCTTTAAGGGGGGTAGACTTGTAACATCCCGGAAATTCGGGAACTAAGTGAATCGGGTTATTAGTTGAACCGAGCCTCTTTCAAATAGCATGGGCTATGTAGCTTTCACGTAAAGCTTGGATTACCAAACTTTGAGGACCCGATTAGTCGTTATCTTTGAAAGTTCGGATAAGAAAAAAACATTAGATGGATATTGAAGGACCCAGATTGAAACTTAAAGTGGTATTTAAACCACCAGAGCCGCAAACCCTAGGCCATTTGGCTAGGGTGCGCGACGGCTAAGAACAAGAGGAGGGCAAGAGAGGGAGGAGCCGGCGACGTAAGGAAGGAGACCGACGACGGGGGTGCTCCGGCTAGGACAATTTCCATGAAACGTAAAGGTAATTCTCATTCGTTTTATTTCGCTTTGTGATGCTGGTAACGGGTATGGTTATCGGGATAAGGGGTAGCGACCGGTGGTGGTTGTAAACGATGGCATCTGTGGTTACGGGTGATGGCAGGGACAACGATGGTTTGGTGGTGGTGCGTGGAGGCGGTTCTTGGCAGGAGAGAAACGAGTGTACCGGTGTGTGTGGTGGCCGGTTGCCGAGAACAGAAAAGAGAAAAGGGTGAGAGTAAGGGGCTGAGCGAGAAAGGGGCGGTGGCAGTGTTTGGCGGCTACTGGCGGCAATTACGGAGGTGTGCTATGGCGCCAAACGGTGTAGAATGGAGATAGCCTTGTTCCAGACGTGAAATGAGACTGTAGTGGAGTCCTTCGACATAGTAGTTGTGGTGTTATCCTGTTAGGGTTTAGCCGCGGTGGAGAAGATGGAGGATGTTCGTGGTGGCACACGGTGATGAGGATGAAGAAGACAACACGCACGGTGGTGCATGGACGGACCCGATTAGGGTTTTTTCGTGGTGTGCATGCATGCATGGGAACCCGGGTTACGCATACGGGTTCTAACGGGTCCACAACAATGCGATACGCGTGCCTGTGAAAGTAGGGTTCGTGGAGGAAGAATGACGAGCTCACGAGACGAGTGTCAGAGTTTTATTTTATGTACGCATTATTTGACGTATTTTTAAGCATGTGTCTGATCATGTGATCATACGCTTGGCAGGATCGGGATTTGGACGAGTGATCGGGGTGCAGAGCAAAGATTTGGATTCAGCGTAACCGGTGAGTTTCTAATCCCCTCTTTTAAACCATTTACTGTTTTGGGGCTATCGTACATACTCACATGTTTTATTAAACGAATGTATCGAGTTATGATTTAACTTGAAGTGTTTTATGAGATCATTATGTAATAATGAAGCTAAGGGTCGTTATGGGATCCTTAGGATGGGTGAACAAGAGTTGTGATGGTCTGTGTGCGTCAGGTTATGAGTTAGTCGGGGTGAGTCGGGAAATTAGTTAAACCTGTGATGGTTATATAAGGAGGGTTAGCATGGGAACCCATACGAGGTTCATTAACAAGTCAAGTAAGTGCTAGTATGCTGTCATGCGTCGTGTGCTTGATGTTGTGTGTATTGTGTCGTTGTCCTCGTGACACGACGGGTATAGTGTTTGCACGAGTCTATGTGGTGTCCATAGTATGTGTGGGCTAGAAGTCAGTATAGTGTTTGTGTGTCGTATAATTTCCTATTCGGAAAGAGTTGGGTAATGTGTCTAGACGTTATGAGGATACGTCTAAGTAAGTGTTTATTTCACATGTAAGTGATCCGTGAAAGGGTGGTGAGTAGTAGTACATGTCCAGGTAGTGTCACGTGTATATATGTGTTGCTTTGTGTGCTTGCACTGTTGGCCATGTATACGGCTAATAGTGGTGTGGAGGACGAAGTCCTTCGGGGTCATCATTGTACATGTGACGTGACAGTCGCCGTATGGTAGATGATAGTCACCGTGTGGGTGGCTGGGTAGTCATCATAGATGACGAGTGTGTCGCTATGACTAGTGGCGGGGCCCTGTAACAAGGGTAGTGCGGAACTTATGACGAGTATCCTGACGGGGATAACCCTTACGAGGGTGCAGTGACAATGTATGTGTTTGTGTGCATTTATTTATATGTGTTAAATTGCATGCAAGTGATGAGTTATATTAATTGTGTACGAGATGATATTGATGTGTTAAATAGATGGAATCAATGTGGTGTGTCGAGTTAGATTGACCGTGGTGTCGGGATGAGTTCATTATGTACAACTGTTGAGTCAGTTGGTATATGAGAGTCCTGGTTAGGGCTGGTAAGTCAGTGTCTAGAAGTTGGTTGAGTTAACCAGTGTGTGGTTAATATATGTGGTAAATTGTGAGTTATCATAGTAGTAAGCTCGTTCTACGTCAGAGAGACTTACTGGGTTTAAATTGTGGGTAAAGTCTGGGGTGGTGAATTTGGGATATTATAAGATAACGGGTGTTATTAACATGATGAAAATCTATACAACTATTTCCTAATGGCCAGAGGGTCTTGAGTGGAGATAAACAATAAATGAGATGAGTTGTTTTTTGTTAAATTAAACTATTAGAACTCACTCAACGTAGCTGAATTTATATGTACGTTAGATTGTTTTTGCAGGTGAGTCTTCTGGACGAGGTATTTGGGCTTGGGAGCGGTGCTACTCGGGTTGGTGTGCATGCATTCATTAGATAATGTTGTGAAAGTTAACGAGTTTAAAAATAACGTTATTTTGAGAAAGACTTCTGCTGTTTACTTAAATGAAAGTTAAGTGTTTTTAATGAGTTTACCTAGTGATGAGAACCAACTGTAGTGTGTCTGATTCGGGGCCTTACAATAACAATGGTAGAAATTGTGAAAGAATGTAATATATAAGCATGGTTCAAGGTACATGTCTATTATAAGGGATTTAGTTTAATATTTTGTATAAATGAATTTTGATGAAGTAAATAGCAAAGTGATGCTTTCAAATTATGACCATGATAGGATGGGAAAAATACGAAAATGGACATTTGACTAGAAAAGTTATGAAAAATGGACACCCAAATTTAGCCTCCTAATTCATAGATATTACTCTTGTGAGCCGGCTAAGCTAGCCTACTCATATTTCCGTGCCAACATTCCTTTTTACAGTGTACGAACCAACCGGATTGCGACATGTGGCCGGCTAAGCCTTAAAAGAGAGGAGGTTAAGCCGGCTAATAGCTTGCTATAGCCGTCTGGCGTTTTTTTAAGGTTTAGCTGGCAAATTTAAAAGGCTTAGCCGGCTAATTTTCGGAGGCTTAGCCTGCTAATAGACTGCTATAGCCGTCTATTAGCCGGCTAAGCCTGCCACGGGTCGTTTGTTTATTGGTTCGTACTCTAACAAATGGAATGTTGGCATAGAAATTTTAGCCGGCTAGCTTAGCTGCCTTTAGCCGGCTCGCAAGACCAATGTCCATAAAATAGTAGGCTAAATAAGGATGTCAATGTCCATTTTGACGTACGATTTTAAATAAAAGATGTACAATTGACTAAAATGAAGAAGATGACAACATTGTTTTGTGTATAAGATTATTAATATCAGACATTAAATTATAAAGTATAAACTGGTGCAGTGTTTAAGGATGGTTAACAAAATTCTACAAGTCGAGGGTTCGATCCTTGTAGCCCACATGATATTTTTTGAAAGTTTTTATTTAACAATCAAGTGTTGTTTAGGATTTAATATTTAAAAGGACAAATATGCCCTCATGTGGATAGCACATTGGGTCACTTAACGTTAAAAACTAACTGCTCATGATGACAGGGGCTAAATGCGTAACTAGTTCATAAAAGTTTGGGTTAAGTTTGCAGTTTTTAAAACTTCGGGGCCAGACTTGCAAAATAAACAAACCACATGGGCTATTTTTATAATTAACTCATTAATTATATATTATAATGACAGGGGTGAGTGTAACCGTTGTCAAGGACAATTTCTAACCCTTAGATCTGGCCAAAATTAAATCTCAACCATTTAAACTAGCAATTTCCGATTTCCAAGAACGGTTATCAACACTTTCGGTTCATTCGAGAGTCTTCTAGAGGTTAAAGGTGTTGGAAATTTTGGACAAAAATAATTATTTGTATTTATTAATGATATAATTATTATTTAGTTCGTGTATGTGAGTGGATCACAACGAACTAAACCGTATTCAAAACGGAACTAAGATAAATGAGATATCAAAGCTCCAAGTGTGTGTTAAAACTTGAGATGTGGGAACTTGTCCCACATTGGTGGCATGATGAAACTTGAAGGGGTTTATAAGGGGAGCACTTATAAAATCCTGTTACCTTATAAGGAATGACATCCAGTAGCAGTTAAGAGGGTGCAAAGTACCCAACGCGATCGCGCCCGGGACGAGGGCGATCATCGTAATGTGGCGTTTTGATGGCGCATTTTGTATCGCCGCGAGCCGCAATAGTATTTTTGACCAGTGACGTGTGGGTCCGCGTATCTTCACGGGCGAGGCGTGCCATTCTAGCGTCCGAGCACTATCTGCACGGCTGGATGGAGTCCGGTCCGCGTGGCGTGCCTGACTGCGTACCTTGTCGGGTGTCCGGTCCACGTCTGCGTGCTCATCCGGGCATTTGCGTGGCTGGATGAAGTCCGATTCTGCGTGGCGTATGGTTAGGCTGGTGAGGTTCGTGTACCCGGGCGGGTGGCGGATGCCTCCGCGTTCTGTGTCGCCATTGTCGGGTGTCCGGTCCGCGTGCTCAGCCAGGCATCTGCGCGACTGGATGAAGTCCGAGTCTGCGTGGAGTATGGTTAGGCGGGTGAGATCCGCGTACCCGGGCGGGTGGCGGATGCCTCCGCGTTCCTTGTCCTGGCGCAGATCAC
Source organism: Smallanthus sonchifolius (assembly GCA_023525975.1). NCBI lineage: Eukaryota > Viridiplantae > Streptophyta > Magnoliopsida > Asterales > Asteraceae > Smallanthus > Smallanthus sonchifolius. The sequence goes on from CM042033.1 coordinate 77,711,239, forward strand.
CGGGTATGTTGCAAACGAACAGCCTGTCTGTTCGTTTTCCATCCGTTACAAGACTGTCAAGTTACACCATTAATCATAGTTAATTGTGTATTAACTCAGACCTTTCAGGTCACTGTTTTCGTGTATTTACAAAACAAATGTGCAGTGTCCAGATATAAGAAATTAAGAGTTCACATGTCGCAAAAACCACCCAGAGACTTTCCTTCAGTCTTAGACCTTATCACTCTTCTTTCAGATATTGTTTTATGTGCTTGGTTAACTCCGTCAGTGCCACTGCTCCGACTGTTGTACCCTGGGAGACAGACGGGTTCACCTGGGTGACCCGGAATCTGTTTTAAGGGACCTTTGTGTAATAGAAATCCTATGCCACCACACATTTTCATTCTTATTGTTTTCTTTCTTTCTTGTTATTTATATTTCTGTATTGTAATTCGATTATTGATAAATAAAGTGTTTTATTTATTTTTGTTGAACGGTATTCCTACAAAAGAAACACCAATTACCCCCCTCTAATAAGTTCAACTTTAACTCTACTCTTTATTTAAAGAAACCCTGTCGTTTTTATTTCTGGGTTGATTTTAATAATGGATATCGTTGGCTTTATCTGAGTAGGTTTATTACATGCGGTACCTTCACTGTAACTGGGTATGGATTGCAGAGTGAAGAGTTAAATTAAGCATGCAAAAGAGTATTTATTGGTGGTTTGGAGTAGGAGGTCCCACATGTATAAATGTAAAAGTAAAGTGGTGAAAAGGTTAAAATACTTTTCAATATTGACTTAATGAATGGGTAATAATAGAAGTATGGAACCAGTGGACTCTATGTTTAGGCTTATTAATTTCAACAAAAGTAACATAAATAAATAAAAAGAGAGGCTACACTGTATCTACACTCTCTCTACACGTATTAATTTATTGTTATATGTTAGTTGGGCTCATCCACATCATTTGGTTTGGGTTTCCTCTCACGGGGTTATGGGTTCGAGTCTCACTTGTTATAATATGCTTAGGTGGATTAGGGGTTTACCACAATGGACCTTCGGGTGGTGGGTTTCCCCTGAAATGGTAGGCGGGCCATGTCACCAGTGTTGTCTGCGTTCGAGGGCGTGGTGGCCTTTTGTCAATGAGTTTACCCGAGTGATCGGGCTTATAGTATTCGTTGGTCGTTCAAAAAAAATGTTAGTTGGTTTGGGCGTTCTAAAACAAATGATTTTTATTTTATGTTTATTAATTAGTGAAAAGTTAAAAACTTGTTTGTTTTGTTTTATGAAATATAGATGTACTATACTACTACTGCTACCGTATTGCCACCAAATATTGGAGAAGAAAACGAATTAAAATACCGGAAACCCGAGACATCTTGGATGGGTATGGAGTCGGATAATCGGGTATGGGATCAGAGATTACTTTTTAATTTTTTATTCACGGGTATGAGATGGGCATGGGGTCCGGTAATCGGGTATGGGACAAGATATTACTTTTTTTTTTACGGGTATGGGACGGGTATAAAATTTGATAGTATACCCGACCCGATTACCAGATTATATACCCAAAATAATTTCTTTTTTTAATTATTTTAATTATATTATATATTTATATTTGGTTTTCATTTTGATATGATTCATAATAAATATGAGCTGCACATTAACTTTTGTTTTCATTTTGATATGAATCATAACAACCGATGTTGGCAATCTGTTTTTGTAATCAGTAGATGCCCGATGGGTATACTCAACGGGTATTTTTATGAAACTAATGGGTATGCCTGACATCCAACGGGTAAATACCCGATAGATATCCGATGGATTTTGGACCAGGTATGGGGACACATTTTTATAAATAGGTATGAGGTTGAAATTAATCAAACCCGTGCTATTGACATCCCTAACTAACATGTGATGAAATGGTTTACCATGAAAAAGTAAAGTATGGGTGAAAGACTGAAAGTAAAAAATAAACAGGAAAATTACAAAACTAGACATTTTAACAGTTGACTTTACCAAACTAGACATCATTTTTCAGTTGTCCAACATATAGACATCGACCGAAAAAGACCATTCACATTCCGACACGTACACAAACGCCGGCTAAGCTGGCGGTTTTAGCCGGCACAGAAACTCATGAAAAAAACACATGGACCTCTAGCAAAGCGACATGTATGTGTACTGACGGCGAGGTAGCCGATTCACTAGCCGGCTCTCATTGCTCCAGCCGTAGCCAACTTCTCCCCTCTTAGCCAGCAATGTTAAGTCGGCAGCTCAATTTCATATCAGATGAGCTGAGCTGTCCATGCCACTTAGCCGACACGTCATGTAGCCGGCTATTGCGGGCTTAGCCGTCTTTCTTTTTATCAATTAGCCGACAATATATTAGTAGATATGTTTGCTTTTTTAGTAGATCAGGTAAAGGTAAGGAGCCTACAGAACCTAGCAAGCCCGTGATCTTCTTGAAAGAAATCCGTGAAACTCTTGAAGATATTCATGAAACAATTGAAGCAGAAGCAGTAAAAGCCCACTACCACTATTAGGAAGTCGAGGAATTGGCCCTGGGTAATAGGAGAAAGATTGAGGAACTTTGCGGCCAGTGTAATTCTTCATCTGTTGTCGCATCTGTCCAAGACACTTCTACTGCCACACCTCATCAGGGACACACTTAGGATGACACCCCTGTCCTCCGACATGAGTGGTGTCAAGGTAGCATCAGGAGAAAAAATGATGAGTTGGAATGAGTCTACGTTACTTAATAATGTTGTTTGTTATCAGTGTTCATTTGCTTGGTTGTTTTTTTTTTGCTTGTTTAGTTTTACTTAATAATGTTGTTTGTTAACTCGTTTCGTTACTATCAATGTAATTTATGAAGTTTGAATTTATAAATTTGCATGAATGACATGGGGCTAGATGATATGGAAGGGAGACACTACATAAAAATTAAACATACAAACTACAATAAAAAAAAATCAAAATACAAAAAAAAAACGATTCTATTAAAAAGGAGAAATAAAATTACAAATCTGATTTAACGGTCACCATGAATGGGTATAAAACAAGCAAAATAAATATTACCAGTCATAAACCACTTATATTTCAGTACTATATCCATAGCATCTCGTTCAAGAGGCTTATTCAAAACTAAATGTTTCGTTAATATACAAACAAAAACCTCTGAATTTCTATCTAGATAACGGTCCTTCTTTTGAACATATTTATCACTAGTTTTGAATGTAAATAGTTTCTTTGAATTTCTAGAACTTCTCCAGTAACCAATGTTGACGAGCAAATGTAACATCCACAAATTTGGATCTTGATCGATCTGGACTTCTGTAAGCTAAACAGAGGCATTGAACGTAAAAAGTTTATCCGTTTTCATGAACAACAGCCTTAGCATGCAAATTAGGGTTTTACTCGTTAGGATGAACTGAGTATACGCATAAAGTACTCGGCCTAAGTACACGCGCATGAACTTGGAGTACTCGCAGATAGTACTCTAGGCGAATACTGAGAGTATTCGCAAGGAATACCCCCTACGTGTACTGAAGTACCCGCAAGCAAGATGGGCGTATACTTGGAAGTATTTGCAAGATCGTTGTGCGAGTACTTCTGTGCGTAAAATCTTAGGGCGTGTACTTAGAGTATTTCCATTACAGACAACTGTAGCAGTATTTATAGAGTTTCGTGTGTTGATTCTTATGCAGATAGTACCGTAACCTAGCCAACCGTTTTGAGAAAGAACAAGAAAGTCAGGTGAGTTATGGATCCCCTTTTTATGACTACTTTTAGGGTGGTGTGCATAATGTGTAGTGTTTATTATAAATGCGTGTTTGGAGTTGTTAAATGATTCTGATTGAGAAATATTATACCATCCGGTAAAGCCGAATGTGATAGCTAATGCCTTGAGTCGAAATGAGAGACAAACTATCCGGGTGAAAGCTTGTCAGCTGATTGTAACATCGGACTTCATGGCACATATAGAGAAGCCCAAGATCAGGCCTTAAAGGAGGAGGACATAAAGAAGAAAGAATGGTAGGTCAACAAGAGAAGTTGGATTTAAACACTCATAGGGAAAGGATCAGGTTTAGCAAAATGTGGGTACCGGTAGAGGACGGACTGAAGATGAAGATTTTGAATAAAGCACATAAGTCCTGCTACTTGATCCATCCGGGCACTACAAAGATGTATCAGGATTTAAGGAAAGATTATTGGTGGCCCGAAATAAAATTCAAAATGATGAAGTACGTGGCTAAGTGTCTGACTTATTCTCAAGTCGAGGCAGAACATCAAAAGCCTTATGGTAGAATACAACCGTTGGAGAGACTTCATAACCAAGCTACCCCGCACAGCTAAGGGTTATGACACCATATGGGTGATTGTGGACCGCCTGACGAAAAGCGCTCGCTTCTTACCTATTCGTGAGTTGTTTACTTCGGAAAGATTGACAGAATTATTCGTTAATGAAATTGTAATTCGACATGGTGTACCTTTGTCCATTGTCTCTGACAATGATACAGAGTTCACATCCAGATTCTGGAGGACATGCTTCGTGCTTGCATAATCGGTTTTGGGAGGGGAATGGGATAGTCACTTGCCTTTGGTAGAGTTCTCTTACAACAACATTATTACGCCAGCATAGGCATGTCAACAAAATACGACGACCTATTAAGTTCAATGTTGGTGATAAAGTGATGTTTAAAGTTTCACCGTGGAGAGGTATCATTAGATTTTGGAAAAAGGGATAAGCTAAGCCCTATGTATGTCGGACCATTAAAGATTCTGAAACGAGTTGGGGAAGTTGCGTATAGGTTGGAATTGCCCGAGGAGTTGAGTGAAATTCATCCTACATTTCATGTGTTGTGTCTACACAAGTGTTTAGCGGACGAGTCAACGCATATTCCACTCGAAGAAATTGAAGTAGATGACAGATTGAACTATATCGAACAACCCGTAGCTATCCTTGATAGAAAAGAAAAGCAACTTCGTAACAAAGTGATTCGACATGTAAAGGTACAGTGGAAGTACAAGAAAGGATTGGAGGCTACGTGGGAGGCCGAGGAGAAGATGATAGAGTTGTATCCTTAGTTGTTTAAACTATGATAGGTTTCAAGGACGAAACCTCTTGTAAGGAGAGTAGACTTGTAACGTCCCTAAATCCAGACGTTTAGTATTATTATTTTGGGATCGCGTTTGAAAGATCGAGGGGCTATAGTTGTCAACGCGAAAGAAAAGGGGGATGGAGCCTTTAATCCTAGCCATCACCCCCTTCCCCCTCATTTCTTCACCACCTTCAAAATTTCTAGAGAGAAAGAGAGAATCCTAGAGAGAGAAAGTGTCGGTTTTCACTCTAAATCGCTTCGTCTTCATTGTCATGTGATCGTGGTGTTCGTTGCTAAAGTTTCTGGATGATTTGAGGTAAGAAACAGTCCCTACATCTTCATTTTCGTCATTCAGGTAAAATGGTGGGTTTTAGATCAAAGGTTGGACCTTTACTTATGAAATGAATTAAAAATACTAGATCTGGCCTTGCATGAGTTAAACAAAAGGTTTGGGCGTAAAAAGTTAGAATTTTGGGTCAAAACCGTCGTTTTTGGCAAAACCCGTGAATGGGCTGAAAGTACGTATGAATCGGTCTAAAGTATATAATTTAGGCCGAAAGGAACATCCGTCCGAATGTAAGTTCCGACAGAAAGTATAGTTCTAGCCGAAAGTTCTCTAGTTTTAACATCGTTCATATCTAACTCTTCATACAGACTGTAGGATGCTTCACTTAGATTCCATATCATCAATCTTGTAGCAAGTTAGCATGTGGGTCCTAGAATCCCCTTTTTACTGTTTTGGGGTGATATACTTGCTCGCTAAAATGATTTATAAAAGAAAGGTTTACACTTATTAAACGTACAAAGGTTTACGAACATCTACGAATGTTTATAATGATAATGATTTTAAAAGAAAGAGGGTAACGTTTTAATGAAGTCATTACATTGTCAAAATCTGCTATGGTTCCCTCGGGAACAGACGCTATGCTATGCTATTATGGACGTGAGCCTTTGTGGCTTGCTAACGGTTGTACAACTGGTAAGGAAGTGATGACGATCGCTCCGGGGTGAACGTAACCCCCCTTGACTGTAGTCCTATGAGCTTGCGATTAGAATGTATTGTCGGTCTACTCGCTCAAGTCGTAAAGGACAATACATGATGTGGACGCTTACGAGAATGTATTGTCAGTCTACGCGCACAAGTCGTAAAGGACAATACGTGATGTGGATGCTTACGAGAATGTATTGTAGGTCTACGCGCACAAGTCGTAAAGGATAATACATGATGTGGACGCTTACGTGATGACACAGATCTAGACATTTATGTATGACTTGTGATATATGTTTTATGTACGTTTCATTTCATAAAGGTTTATATGTTTTATGCTTACAAATGAATCCCTCTTCACATGTTTATGTAAATAAGAACTCACTCAACGTAGCTGACTTTTAGTATGTATATTAGGTTAAGTGTAGGTCTTGTTGAAGGCTTAAGGTGGTGCTTGGTTCGAGGCGAAGTACTACTTCCCCGATGGAAAGAACTGGCATCCCGTTTATGCTTTATGAACTTTATGTATATGGATTTAAGCCAAATTATGTAATGGTTGTACTACGTTTCGTTGTTTATGATATGAGATTTTTGTTTTAAGAACTATGTATGCTATGATTTATCAAATGTGAGACCTCCCGGGTTCGGTGGCTTACATTCCGACGCCACACTTATTTTTATTCACGTTTTAATATAAATTTTATCCAAAATCAAGTCGTCGCAACACGCGGCCATAATTCAAGTATAAGATAAACACACAAACTTGCGGTAAACATGTAAAATTGTCACTTCTATGATGAGAAAATTGATGAGGACAGCAAGTCCTCGCACGACTATGACACGAAAATAATTAAATTTTCGGTTGGCTAATATAACCCATTTATTGAGGAGTTCAAACCCAAGACAACCGGTTTAGTAAACACATTAACCCAAATTTTTAGATTTGTTTTTACATGGAAGCTATTTAATGGGCTATGACACACAACTTATATTGTTTATGAATAGATAATCAATTTTAATAACTTACTACTTAAAAAATCTTAAATGGTAGTTTAGAGAAAATATTTTTAATCAAAAAAATTGAAGAAAATGATGGAAAGAGTCGACGGAGGCGTTTCTACCGCTGATACACCACTTCTTGCACACTAGAAGCAGATTGATAGAACATAATTAATTAAATGCTTAATTATTAACTAATAACTACTAATTAACTTACCAATAAATAATAACGGTCCCATGTGATGGGCCCTGATTAACCCAATTAGTTTTGTGGGATCCCCTCGTAAAACTGTCTGCCACGTGGTAAACATCGGCCCCATACATTCGCATTTTTAAGCTAGTTAGAAATTGACAACAAAACATATAAAATATATTATTCTTTCCATCTCAAGATTTTAGTATTTTTCCTTCCAACTATGTTGAAACTTGAAACAAACAAATCTTTTTTTTAAGACAGATATAACATTAAATAGTTAATCCCAAATAAGTTTATGGTGTAGTGGTTGAGGTAAGGCCCGGAGTCCCAAGGGACCCGGGTTCAATCCCTGCCACCACCATTAATTTTCGCGGCATCGCAAATGAGGCCTAACTTTTAGGCTGATGCACCAGTGTTTTACTCACGTCGATCCAGGGTTCGAGCCTCTGCTCTCCCTAAAGCCCGGAAGGGGCCGTATTGGGTGGGGTTTTTCCTTGAAAGCTCTCCAACTCTGACGCCAAGTGGCCCGGTTAAGACAACATATTGGCCGGAGTTGGACGAGACTCTCCCATGTGACGTGGGGTGCGACGTCACAACATTCAATGTTCTCCTTTCAAAAAATGTAGTAATAAAGTTAATTGTGTTTTAATATTTTTTAAGCAATTTTGTTGTATATCATAGAAAAATAACTGTTTAAGTTTGATTAAGGCCTTCAATAATCAAATAACCCGGATGATCACGTGTCTATTGAGATGTTAAAAAAAATAGAAAAATAAAAAATCATTTCAAAGAATTTTATTCAATCTTCAAATATGTCTAGTGAAGTATATGTTCTTAGTGAAAAAAAATTTTTACAAAACCAAACATACACTCAACACCTACATATCTAATGTTATCAAATGAGTACCTCAACTCTCGACATGGCTTCGGAATGCATACGTGGCATGCGGTACTGCTAGGGAACGGGCCACCCCATGCGGTATCGCTAGTACTGAGGTGACTAACTTAATGAACAACCCAGAAGGTTGAGGGATAGAAATGATGGGAAGATAACCATTTTCATGGTTTAAGGATGGTTTAAATAGAGGTGTTCACGGCCCTCCTTGGCCGGTTTTGACGGAATTTTTAGACCAAACTGATAATTACAGGGTTTTTTTTAAATTGAACCAAATTGGGCGGATTGGTTGGGTCGGTTGAATCGGCTAAAAGTCTAAAACGATGCGGTTTTGACTGTTTTTTAGCACCGAATTACACCGTTAGATTTTTGAAAGTTTAGTAAGATGGTAGGTTTAAAATGAGACCAAACCTTCTACCTTATAAGTATTAAAGCGTTTACGAAATAAAAAGGTGAAAAAAAAAATTAATAGCACAAGATCGGTTAAATTAATAATATATACGTATTATAATTAAAAATATGTATACGTATTATAGTTGTTTGATTCCTATACAAAGAAAAAATATTTTTTTTTTGTTAAATTCATATAGATAAAGAATTATTTTTTAATTATTCTTTTAACATTTCGGCCCGTTCGGTTTTGGAGACCGGTTCCAAACCGTAAACCGGACCGTGAAAACTGGTTTTTCAAATCATAAACTAAATTGGTTGACTCCTAAACTGGGTTGAACCGACCGATTTAGCTCGGTTTGAGCAGTTGAGGCGGTTTTAACAGTTTATATCTTTATGAACACCCTTATATTTAATGATGGAATGAAAAATGTGATCTGAATAGAACGGGTATATTGTAATTTTTATGCTATAGAATCGTACTAATCACTTTAATTTGGGTTTTTTGATTGTTTAGGAATTCTATAAAAATACCTTTATAAACATAAAATTAGCTAACTATTCTAACTTTAATTATTTGACTACGAATCAACTGATTTAAATATATATAATTATATATGTATAATATATATTCAGATATGAACTGAATTATGTTAAATTAAACATTTCATTTATTTTCCAACAGAATAGATATATTTTATTCATATATGATTTACCAATAATGCTTTGTCTAGAGAGTTAATTTTAAATAATTTATTGAAATAAAACCACATCTGCCATTGGCACGTGATGGAATTATTTGCATTAATATTTATTTACTTATTTATTTTCTAAACCCACTATCCCACTTAATTATAGATCGATGATTGATTTTGCATAGAAATTTGATCACGATTTGTTAGCTTCAATTGTTAGTTATCATCATGATCATCAAGCTTTCTGGTGTTTAATTTTTTTACTAATACTTACGCTTCGAATATACCAATGTATTAAATACATCATGTCTATCTTTGAAATATGACACGATATATTTAAAATATATAAAAAAATATTTCTTTAACATAACACATCAAAAATAATGAAAATGCTATGAATTCAGATATTTTATTATATATTATGTGTACCGCAAAACTTATATTATACGACATAAAATGAGTAAAAAGAAGTTTAATAATCTAAAGACAACTACAAATTGGGTTTACGTCAACTTACGTGTAAACTTTAGAACCGGTCAGGCTAGGTTGGCCACCCTATTTTTTTTTAGAACTTCTTAGTTTTTTATTAAATATTATATGTACACATATACAAATTTATTTAGTACAAGTTTCTATTTTAATTTCAACAATAACGATAACATACTTTAATTTTGATTTATTCAAAACTCGATTTTCGCTCAATTTTGTTGAGAAGGAATATCAGTATGTTACAGTCGACTTTGATATCCGTCCTACCTCATGTTATAAGTAGTTACATGTCTTTAATACCGTTAAAACAAACTATAATACGATTTAACTAGTATATATATACACACGCGCGTAAATTGAAATTGAAATTGTCATATCGAAATAGGTAGATCTTATCGTAATAGTGTTATTTTATCGGAATAAGTAAGTCAAAGAGTTGACCTTGTATGGTAAATTATATGGCACAAAATGTGGGTCGTTGACATATATTCCCGATAGTCATAAGCACAACAAAGAACATGACACGATGTATGTTCATAATGATGCATGAGGGTGACATGTGATATTATTTGTGGCTCAATAATGGTTGCAAAAAAATTTGGCCCACCTAAATAGTACCAATATTTGTATATTGGGCTAAATGTGGGCTTTTAAATTGCGCCTCTTGTCAAGTTGTCACTCATTGATTTGATTATCATGATTTGAAATTATTAATAATTAGGTTTTTATTTTTTAAACAAACAAGATTTATTTTAATTTCCTATGTGGTTTGAACTCAAGTAAGTAATTTATAAGAGTTGTAACAAAATTAAAAGGTAAAAAAAAATAGATAACCTATTTAACCCTTTTTAAAACATATTATTGGCATAATTTAGTTATCTGATTTATATTAATCGGTTATATTAATCGGTATTATATAATTACTCTTGATACAACAAACACCTCACCCTCTCGGTCCTATTAAGAAAAATATATTGTATTCATATGTAAGTATGTACATACGTAGGTATGTAACTTTTTTTTAATCATATGTGTAAACACACGTGTGTGACAGTGTCTTAAAATGGAAAATCGTGGAACTCCACCTAGATATGTCTAGATCGAAACATTCATATGTTAAAATCTCTATAACATGCTTTCCCTTTCATTTAATGTTATTGATTTTCAATTTAGTTATATAAATTTCATTACGATTATAAGCTATTGATAAATTATTGAATGACTCTAATTTATTCTACTTGTATAAATTTGTTTAGGTGTTCTTAAATTTTTTTTTGAAGAGCAAGATATTTCATTCAAAACACTAATATTATATATATAGAGAGAGGATGGTTCCTCTAAAAAGTTTAATTTGGCTAAGAAGCCTAAGAAACAATCTCATCCTTTTAATTGGATAATCAATGGTAGAGATTTAGGTGTAGAAAAAATAAGGGATGGAATGACATTCTTGGAAAACCCACAATTGTTGACTTTTTTCAAACACCCCCACCTTTTTTTAAACGTACATAACTTTTTCATACGACATTATTTTTTAAAAAAAATTACACCATAAAATCAAGCGTTTTTTACCTTTAGTTCGAGTATAGTATTGCTATATTTTTTTGTAAAAACAAAATCGACACTTAATGAAATTGTGCTTCTTTACGTAAATGTGCTTGTTTCTAGTAAAACAACACAATTAACTGTGTTGTATTGTAAAATAACACAATTACCTATGTTGCTTTATCATAAAACAACACCAAACATAACAATTAATTGTGTTGTTTTACTATAAAACAACACCAAAACAACACGGTTAATTGTGTAACTTGCTCTTCTTAGATAACCTAGTACAAACAAAACCAGCATAACAAAACTAGTATATCAAACCAGCACAAACACAACATTTTGATGCATAAGCTTTTTGTTGCCTACCACTGAACCGTTTTGTTGTTGTATGGATGCTTTAAATTTTTATTTTTAAAGAATGCTACCAAATTAGGCACATAATAATTGACTAAAAGTAGCACAAATTAAAGAAACTAGCACATTTACGTAAATTGTGCTGTTTGACCAGAAACCAGCAAAATTTTAATGTGCTAAATTGTGCTGTTTTACCATAAACCAGCACATTTATGTAAACTAACACAGTTTTATTAAGTGTTGATTTTATTTTTACAAAAAAATATAGCAATACTATACTCAAATTAAAGATTAAAAAACGCTCGATTTTATGGTGTAATTTTTTTTTTAAAATAATGTTCTATGAAAAAGTTATAAATGTTTAAAAAAAGTGGGGAAAGTTGAAAAAAGTCAACAAAAGTGGCTATTATTTAAATACCTTTCCATCTTTTATTTTTCATACACTTAAATCTCTACTCTTGATCATCCAATTGAATGGATGAGATTGCTTTTTAGACTTTTTAGCCAAATTACACTTTATATATATATATATATAGTATTTAAATAAATGAGCAAATTACAATTTACGTCCTTTAAGTATTACACAAATTTCAGTATACGTCATTTAACTAAGAAAATTACGAAAAACGTCATTTATGTTTAAAAAACCTTGCACGTTATGTCCTTTAGCTTAACGGTCGTTAAATTTTACCGTTAAGTCTGGTCACGTGACATGCACATGAGGGTATTTTGGGGCTTTCACACATAAAATGACTATTCTTGTAATTCGTTTCTATGAATGAGGGTTTACAGAAATAGTCTTTTTACGGTAAAAAGACCAAAATACCCTCATGTGCCTTGCACATGACCTGACTTAACGGTGAAATTTAACGGTCGTTAGGCTAAATGACATAACGTGCAAGGTTTTTAAACATAAATGACTTTTTTTGTAATTTCCTTAGTTAAAGGACGTATACTGAAATTTAGGTAATACTTAAAGAACGTAATTTGTAATTCGCTATCTCTTTTATGAATTTAATTTCCATTAGAGAATGAAGAAACTTGTTGGGGATAATAAATATTTATGTTGGAAACCTGGTGTCTAAGCGATAAAACTAAATAAAAAATGCATTTAATTATGGAGGCATATTGATATTCATGCACAAGAACAAAAGAGTGAGAAATAGAAAAAGTGGTTATATTTGAACATCCACTATTTCTTTTCAAAGGTGCAATGTATCTTTCCATTCTTTCACTACCTAATCTTATTCCAAATAAATGCTCCTTTTAATTATGTAAATTATTATTATTATAATCATTTCTATTATTATAATAATGGTTATTGTTGGTATGTTTTCATTCAATTCACTTAGATCATTGATTGAAATGGAAGTAGCAAAACAAGATAATATAATCTTTGATTGGTTGTTATTGGGGTTGGTGACCCGGTGGTATAGGAAAATCCTCTATAAACACCAAGGTATGAAAAGATCATGGGTTCAAGTCCCACTCCCACAGGAATTAAGAAATTTACCTTTAAAAAAAAAGAAATCTTTGATTGGTCAAAATCGATCCTAACTAAAATCAATTTTTTTTATTTGGAGAGCCGAGATGGAAAGAATCTCTACTCGGCTGACGTTATTGAGAAGATATATATAACAAGAAAACTGTATGTGTGCGATGTGTGGGCTGCAACCGGAATCAGGAGACCATCTGTTGCTTAATTGCAAATGGGCCGCACAAATTTGGAATCTAGAGTTGGTGCAAGATCATAGGAACGAGAAAACATTCGGTGAAGGAGATGTTGGGTTTCTCTAAAGACCTAAGAGGTAATACACACTACAAGGAACACATGCCACGTAATTATTTTAACCACCATGTGGTTCATTTGGAGATCTAGGAATGAGATAATTTTTACTGGGGTATTTTGGAATCAAGGAAAAATTGTGGAGGAAATCAAAGCAAATACGTTCTTATGGGTAAAAATAGAGGAAACTTAAAATCCATACAATGAAATGATTGGTGTAACTTTAGTTTATTCGATTAGACAAGTCTTGTATTTACCTATGTAAGCTTCCCTCTTCTTCTTAATATAATTTTTACCGTTAAAAAACTAATTTATACTAAATGAAAAGGTTAAATTATAAGAATAATTTCTTTTCTTTTCAGTTTTCACTTTATTCTTTTACTTCTCCTTCTCTCCATATTATTTTTGGAAAAAGCACAAATGCACACATGCAAACTAAAAAAAGATTAAAAATATAGCACTTAAAAAATCAACACATTGATATGTATATATACATATATGTAAATCTAGTTAATTTACACAATAAACTGAAATACAGGACATTGTATACATAAAACAATTTATAAATACAATAGTTTTAAAAAATAAAACCCAAACACATTTATAAGCACATGTGCATTGAACCAGTGGCGGATCCAGGAATTATTTTCAAGGGGTTCACTGTTTTTAGATGCTCCAATATCATAGGGCCGAGCATAAATTTTTTTTGGGTCGGTTCGATTATTCGGGTCGGGTAAAGTTCATCACATAACAAAAATACGATAACATAGTAAAAAAACATTGTCATTAGAAATTAAAACACAAAAATAACTGATAATCCCACTGACAAGGCTGATGTGTATCTTAATGAATCTAGCAGCAATTGTTAATCTAAAGAAAAGTCAGACAATGATATACTTTAAACATTAAGACTTTTGGATGTTGATAAATATTGCTAACATGCTATTAAAAAGAGTGAGATGGAATTTTCATATTATACTAATACAACATTGCCTACAAACATTCAAGAAACCAAGTCAAGATTCAGCAAAAATCTGCACATAATCCACCACTACCAAAGACCAAATAATCTAACGGCTCTCTATTGTTGCATAAATGCTCAGAAGTATTAGTCAACCATTTTCTTTGGCATAAATGCTCAGAAGTATTAGTGATTGCTCATTTGGTACTTCAAAATGTTTACAAATAGAATTGATTTTAAAAAATATTGGTGAAGGGATTCGAACCCACAACCTCCTTGTTATAATACAAAGTCTAAACCACTACACTACTTGTGAAACTTTGTAAGGGGATTCACCCTATAATGTTTTAGGGGGTTCACCCCAGTTTTTTTACCTACCGTTACACTAAAATTTCGAAACTCGGGGGTTCCTGTGAACCCTGCTCCTGCGTTGAACACATAACTAATCTATTTACAAAATACATCCACACAACATAATATTACCTTTATAGTATGCACATGTTACTTAAAATCTAAAGTTAACCACTATATGCAAATGTGCATCGTGGGACAGAAATATGAGAGTCCGATATACACAGCAAAAAAGGGAACACTGTTAAATCGAAAAAGTTTTGCCAAAACCGTATAAAATATGCATTGAACCCGAACCATTGAAAATATAAATTGAACCTCAAACGAGCAATGTTTCATATATTTGTTATAACGAACCCTAATAAGATTTAGACAACGTAAAAACCAAAAAACAACAGACAGAAATAGATCCAGAGCATAAAACCCATATCATTCGTACAGAATCGTTATAAAAAATAGACCAATTAAGAAACAAAGAAGAAACTGATTGCAAAGTTAGTGTTAAGGGTAACCTAACTTGGTTGGTTTGGGAAGTGACAAACATGCCACGGTTTCGAAGACGATCAATGACATTTATCCGTTGATGATATGATCGAGTATAGAAAAGCTCAATAAATAATAACAAAAGAAATTGATTTTAAAGCACATGTATGTTTTCGATTATATATTTTTTTAATCTAATATGACGAGTGAAAAAAATACATAGGACCCAATTATAATTATAATACATATTAAAAGGTAACGTTTATGAATAGTGAAAGGAAAAGTGCCATCTTTTGATTGGACCAACACCACACCTGCGACGTGACAGATACCTTCATCCACGCGTTGCGCTCTGTTTCTTCTTCCTTCAAACGGTCGCACCACCATTATTCAACTGGTTTAATTTAAAAGAACGCTACACGAAAAGTCAAAAGTAACTCGTATTTAATTTTTAGGTTCACGTTACCTGATGACTAAAAGTTTACTACAATTCATTGAGCTTATGTATTTATTCAAAATATATCACATGTAAAACATTAAATTGTGTGGCTTGGCAACTCCTAACCAATCATTATTTAGTTACCAACATATATATTAAAATCAATAATAAGGTTGAGATTCCCAATTTTCAATCATAGAGTTATCAAAACAATAATTTAAGACCCACACACCCACTCTCGCCCCCCAACCTATTTGCAGTTATGTTAGTTGCAGTTAACAAATCAAAATGTTTTTTTCTAAAATCGGGATTATTAAAACTAATCTGTATAATTTAAACATGTAGGATCATGTGTCTAGGACCAAGCTTTAATTTGCATTATTTTTGTATACAATGTCCTGTCTTTCACTAAAAATTAAAAATACATCAATAATTAAAAAAATAGAATTGATCGTTGGGGTGAAGTGTGGCGAGATGTTCCTCCAAATCATGTCGAAGATTGTTGTGTGTCGCGGTTGCGTATATGCCCTTCACTAACACTTTTTTGGGCATCACTAACTTTCTCTAATCCGAATGTGGCTTCAAATTCGTCTTCTTTGAACTCATAAATCGCATGACCTTTATCCTCTAGGATCATGTTATGTAGGATGAGGCACGCATACATAACAGCAGTATTTTATCGAGCTTCCATGCATGTGCCGGGTTTTTCACTATATGTCATCTTTGTATGAGGACTCCAAATATGCAGACTGTTCATGATCAATAATTGGAATGGATCACCTTTTTAAGGCGGTTAGCAAGAATTTTGGATAGAACTTTGGGCATACATCCAATCAAACATATGGGACGGTAATCTTTAGAGGATATTGGGTCTTGAATTTTGGGGATGAGGGATATAGTAGCATCTGTTAGTTCTCCTTTAGTTTCAATATCTTTAATGAAAGCGATAAACAAAATTGACATACTAACTAAATTCAAACAAAAAATTTAAAAATACATTAAACCCACCAAACATTCTTAAAACTTTGAATGTCAGTTTGGTTTTTGTTTCAAACCGCCAATGAAACAGTTATTGGAAACTTAAATCCAACATCAACCAAACACAAGTATCATTCAATCCATAATCAATCACATCCACCTAAACTATCTACATCAATCACTATATAATTTAAAACATCAATCACTTTAAAAAACATGAAGATGCACTCAAAGTCCTCCCTTGCCAATATTCCATCTTCTCTCCTTTTCCATATGGTTCTGTTGCTTTGCTCTTCTCCCATTGGCAACGAGTCTATGAGCCACACGCGCGCGTGAACTAATAGAAACCCTGACCCGATCAACCGCTACATTCAAACCACCTACTCTTCGTATCTGATGCGGATACAATGGATATTTCATTTGGTTTTTCTTCTTAAGGCTTCGTCTCAATGCGCTCATCAGCTTCTTCCCACCACCATTGCTTGTTTTGGGACTATCTGTGGCTAAAGGCTCCATACAACATTCGGGTCGATCCACATATTCGTTATCACTTTCTATTGATGGCAATGGTGGCACAAATTTGGTTGGTGGTATGGTAGTAGTTGGTAGAGGGATCAAAGAGTTTCTTCGTGGTAATATTGATCTCACTGGGACCCGCTGTGAAGTCGTACAAATGGAAGCCCGACCCGTTCGTTTTGGAATCTTGAATGGTTCGGGCAGATATGGGTTGTTTTCTTTTTCGTTTTCCATATCGTCATCTGGATTGACCAGGTCTCGTGCTGGAGGATGGGGTGCAGGTAGTTTGTAGGTGGTGGTGTTCTTGTCAATAAGTGGTGGTTGAAATTGGTTTTCTTTGCCTTCTTCATTGTTTTTCGGGGTGTTCAACGGTTTAGAAGCTAGTGGTGGTCTTGAAAGTGTAGAAACCGGGTCATCTTGCAGTTGTTGTTTCATTTGTTGTTCTGCTATCTTTGTATCAACATGTTGGCGTGCAAGTTTTCTCTCTACCAGAAGTTGTGATTCCAATTCTTTAACCTGAAAAATGTAAAATAATCTGGATTGATTTTACTGTATACCGTGTAATTAGAATGAAGAGGAACCCTCAATATATATACAAACTGAAACCTAGAAACCCTGGAGAAACCTATCTTGGGCATGTGGGCTAAATATAACTAAACCCTAATTATAAAATACTAATAACTATATTTAACAAAAAAACAAAAACAAGAATCATTTTATGATCTTGATCATGGTCAAACCAAGATTACTAATGATAAACATGTACCTTATCTTGCAAAATCTTGTTTTTCAACTCTTTTTCTTTCAACTTGATGTCTAAACCATGAAAGTTATCCTCCGTTTTTTTTATAAGTAGATCTTTGCTCTTCATCTCGTGCTTGTACCTCTCGGCCTAACAAGATCATAAACAAACAAAAAAACAATGAGGGGCTTGTGTTTGATTCTCTCATACACAATTGACAGCAAGATTTAATATTTACCATTTGTTTGTATTTTAGAACTTCCGAGCTTTCAATTTGCTTCTTTGCAGGGCCCAATTCTATTCCTCTCACTCTGCTTGCAAAGTTGAGGGAGCAAAGTGATTCACTTAAATCACTCTCATTGGGACTAATCTGCACAAACATTAGTGTCTTCGAGTCTCCACCTAAATAAATCATCAAAGGGTGTTGTTTATATCATAAAATATCGTATTAAAAAGTTTAAAAATAGAAACTTTATTGTATCTTAGTTGTACGGTACCTAGAGAATCTTGAAGCAAATGAGTGAGCTTTGAGTTTCTGCAAAAAGACCATGAATAGAAACCGATTAATTGACTAAAAAGATTTAAGCTTGCAGCCTAAAAAGCCCAGGAAATTTGAAATACCTAAAGGGGATGTGTGGGCTCTTGGTTGCTAAAGCAGATATAACATCTCCAAGTGCAGAAAGTGATCGGTTTATATTTTGGGTTTCTTTGAGTCTTTCCCCTTGTACCTCAGTTTTAGCAACCCGTTCACTTCCTGCTAAATCAACCAGCCAAAGCTTGCTCCTTGTGCATTCTCCACTCACCAAATTTTCCCCTTTAACCATCACACAATGTATACTACAAACAAAATGAGTGGGTCGACCCGTTTCAATTTAAGCTACTTTTTTCAATTTACCAGTTTGATATGTTGGAAGTAAAACATAACCTGAATGTATCATAAGTAACTGTTTAAAAATTTGCCACCTCTAAAAAAATTCAAGAAATTAATCTCGGGTCAAGAAAACAAGAACCAAGACTCACCAATGAGATCGGCTACTATGCTCATTAGCATTGGTTGACCCAACCGCCCTTGAACTACTCCCTGTTTTCAAAACCTCCCAGACCTCACCCATGTTGTTCACCTCAGCCTCAATCAGGCCTGGAACATGGTGCAACCCTTCACCAACTTGTCTAATTTCAAGCCTACACAAAAAAACAATTTTACACCATTTTAGAAATTAAAAACCTTCACAAACACACCCAAATGTAAAGAATATTAATCTACCTCTTTGCAGCAACTCCTGGCTGTGAACTTGGAAGTAGTAAATCGTGAATCTGCTCATTATAAACTTCCAAAACACTTACAGATATTTCATACCGGATTTGATTCTTACGTTCATTAATCACACGGAATAATTCTTCAAGAGTCCTGAAATTAACTCCTCGGTTTTCATGTGTGCCCTCCATTGTAAAAGTTTTGCCAGTTCCGGTTTGTCCATAGGCAAATATGCACACATTATATCCATCAAGAACCGAGGTTGCAAATGATGACGTGTCCTCGAAAACATCGACTATAAAGATTCATGTTAATAATTATTAAACATCAAAATGAATACCTTTTCATGTAGTTAAATGTTAGTTACCTTGGCTTGATTCAGGGCCGAAAACTGAATCGAATTTGAAGTTTTTTTTAAATGCTATATTTGATTTTACTCTAAGTTCACCGTCTTTGGAAGCTTCAAAATCAAATGCCATTGAAGCTCCTTCAGCAATCTCTTCTGAGTTCAAAGGCCTACACCGACAAAATACCCTAATATTCCCTACAATATTTATTAACCATTATCATATTTGACACGGTTTTCTTGAGATCATACATGTTATTTCAGAAATAAAAATCCAAATCTAACCTTTTAACTCTTGGATCTTGTTATAAAGTTCTTTCCTTTCTTTAGCTCCTTCATTGAATCTGATCTTAAGATCTTCATGTTGTGTAACTTGTTCATTAACTATCAAATGAACAACATGAATTATGTTCATCCTTTAAATTGATATTAACATGGAGGATTTAGAGTAACAAAATGTAAAACTTACTTCTTGATTGAATGATACAACTCATGTCATTCATATCAGCAGCATGTTTTTTGTACGCCTCTGCCTCTTCTAGCAGCTTGATTTGATCCATTTTCATAATCTGTTTTCAGAAATAACTCTTGTTATTATTATTATTATTATTTTTGTGTGTATAAAAAAAGAAAAACTTCATAGTGAATAACATGATGGTTTGTACCTTAAGTTTTCTTGACATGTCTCTTAAGGATGAAAACCATTTACTCTTTTCTTTCACTTGACCCTCAACTGCAAAAGCTGTCAAAAACAATAAAATCAAATGATTTTCTATGCAAATTCTGAAATTTTGGTAAGCAATTTCAAGAAAACATTAATACCCAGTGATCCAACATGCATTGATTTTCTCATTAACTCGTTTTGAAGTTCTCTTAAAGACTTTAAAGCTTCTTCACATTCTCTACTCTTGCATTCATTTTCCTTCTTCATCATCTCCAATGCCCTTTTTGCTTTCATCAGCTCATCACAGTCTTCATCATTTTCCTGCAAAATAAATCAAAAAATATTTAAAATATCCGCATATACGAAAAAGAATTTGACTTCTCAAATGGGTTGTTTTTTTAACTTCAAATTTTATAAAATCATTGTGGAAAGATCATTACTTCACATGATGCTAATGGAAGGAGCTCAAATGAAGCTTCTGAACTACCAAGATCTTCATTTGTATTAATTGGAGTGTGAATGTAATCCTTCATCCGGGATCCCTCAGTAATACCGTTTTCAAAAGAGAGCTCCAGGGATGACTGTTTTAATAACTTGGGTGAATCTTCATATGTTCGGTAAGGGATATCAGGCGATCCAGAGCATATAACTAAATCGGGTGAAGTTAAAGAATACCCTAGCATGGAATGACCTATAAATCAAGAAAATGAAAACAATATTCTAGTGATTAAGTTTATGAATCTTTAAAATTCATATAAAAGTGGTAAAAATTTGTACTTTTTGTCACATCCTCATCCTCAAGAAGATATTCTGTCCCAATTGCTTCTGAGATTGAGTTTCTCCATGAAATTTCTAGTTCAAGAAAACAAGAACCCAAGTACAAAAGATTACTTTCTTCCAAGAAAACTAAAAAAATATAGTGATAAAGATTCAATTTTATGTAAAACTAGGAAGATCTTGTACCTTTTTTCACATTTCCATCATCAAGAACATCTTCAGTCCCAGTTGCTTCTGAGCATATACCTAAATCAGGAAAAATGAAAAAAGAGTCTAGTAATTGAAGTTCATGAATCTTGAATATTTAGGGGCTTTCAAAACCAATAATACGTTGAGAACCGCGGGAACTGCATAATGCATTTGTACCTATTGTTTTGAGTGTGATACGCAAGGCAAGAAGTTATGTAACTGCTTGTGTTTCTCTCTCTCACTACTTCTGATTATCTTTTGTGCACTATGTACAAAGGTTCTCCTAGTTCTCAATATATTATCGGTTCTAAAACGAAATTGTAATGTGGGAAAATAAGTACCTTTCTTGGCATCCTCATCATCAAGAACTTCTTTGGGCCGAGTTGCTTCTGAACTTAAATTCCCCCAAGAAATTTCTACATCAAGAAACAAAAAAATAAAAAAAACCCTAACTAGTATAAAAGATTCAACTTCTTCCAAGAAAACAAATTTAAAATATAGTGATCAAGTTCAAGAATCTTGAAATTTAATACAAAAGTTGAAAATTTTGTACCTTTTTTCCCATTTCCATCATCAAGAACATCTCCAATCCCAATTGCACCTGAGCTTGAATTCCTCCAAGAAATTTCTATTTCAAGAAAACAAAACCCTAATTAGTACAAACAGATTTACTTTCTTCAGAAATCCAATCAAACAAGTTGATAACTGGCCCTAATTAGTACAAAACCCTAATTATTCACACACTCACCATCAAGAACATCATTTCCAATCGGATCCATACAATCTTTAGCACTAACCGCTTCCCGCGGTCGATTTTGCAAAGAAAACTCTATTTCAACAAAGCAGATAGACTAATTAGTTCAAGATCTAAAAAACCCACCAATAAAAACTGGATCTTGATACAAATTCTCACCTTCAATCTTGTTAAAACACAGATCATCAGATTCAGCCATTAAAGAAGTCTGAAACACACTATGCGATCGGGTTTCCGGTTTCGGTTGGTGATAATATTGCAATTGCTGCCTGGGAACATCAGTGATTAGAAGTGGGTCAAATCGATTATCTTCCATTGATGAAAAGAGGGAAGATTTATTTAAACTTTGAATGAAAAAAGGTCGGTTGCAGGCTTCTTGAAGGGAGAGAAAGCGGGTGCTTTTTTGTTTTTCCCCAATCTTTTTTGGTGTGTTTGTGAGTGAGATGAGATGCGATGATTTGGTTAGGAGATGATGATTTCACTTTCTGCTGTTATGTGTGAGATAAAGAGGACCGTTGGGTGTTTGAAATTTTGAAACTTTGAACCCGGTTCAAGATTTATAAATGGGAAAATGGGGCAAAAGTTGCAAGTAATGAATGTCCCAAAAATTAAAATCATTGAATTGATTCAATCTATTATAGAAATAATGTTACTATTATAAGCATTTGGTGATTAAGCAACAAGTATAAAGATTTTCATGGATTGATTGATGGTATAGATAGTAATTTTGGTGATTAAGAAATAAATAAACCGGGTAAAATGAATTTTGATTGAAATAATTGCCGGTAATTTGTTGGTGATTCTTCCTCTAAGTTATCCTTCGTAAATGCATTACCCACGTCCTATTTTCCGACAGAGTATCATCGACGGATTACCGACGAGGCCTCCTTTCACCGAAGGATTTCCAACGGATATATCCGTCGGTGAAAGTCATTTGTTTTGTAGCGGTTTTCTCCTTCTCTCGATCTTCAAAAAGATTTGAGACGTAAAAGCCTTGAGCATAGGAGTGTGGTTATGCGACCACGCTAATTAAATTAAATTAATTTTGATGAAAATAAATATGGATTGAATTGGTAAAAATTTGAAGTCAAGAGATTTGAGTCTAAAGTGTATTTAATTGCATAAAATATTTCATTTAAAAATAAGTTATATACTATATAGTCACATTTAATATGGTAATGAATTTTAAAACGCAAAAAGATATGAATAAAAAGATTTATAACTTTGTAAGTTAACTCGACATGTTTGACATGTACTACAATATAATTATTTTTAACGTATAGTGAACTCGTCTGATGATACATTATATCATGTATAATATTTTTTACTGATTATAAGAAATATAACACAAATTCTTCTCAACTAAAAAAAAATTAAAATATTCTTTTACGTAAAGTTAAAATAAAACTTTGGTCAAGAAACAAATTTTAATTGCCATTGGGGTGGTGGTCCAATGGTAGAGGCAAAACATTTTAAACACTTTAAGACCTTAAGGTCATGGGTTCAAGTCCCACCAAGTAAAGAAATTTGCCGTTAAAAAAAATTTTTTTAAGTGAAGTCATGTAATCTATACGATCTAATAAATAAAGGTTTTTGTGGGACACTTGTCACTTGTGCCTCCTCACCATTTTTTTCACGTCTCTCTCCTATTAATTATACAAATTTCTTTAATTGTTTTTTTTATTTTTTATTCCCCGCTTCTCACTAATATTAAATAATAATGATTTCTATATATTTTTGAGTTAATTGCATAAATGGCGCATGTGGTTTGATCAAATTGCATGTTTGGCCCCCAGGTTTTAAAAATTGCAAATTTAGCCCAACTTTTGGGACTGGTTGCGCCTTTAGCCCCTGGTGTTAACACTAGTTAGTTTTTAACGGAAAGTTAGCCCATATGTCATCCACATGACTTACGATTACAAACTTAACCCTAAAAATGAGTTAAAATAAGTAAAAATCAGTAAAAAAAGTAGTGATTTTTACTGATTTTTTTATGAATTTTTATTGATTTTTACTGATTTTTATTTATTTTTTAATGAATTTTACTTATTTTAACTCATTTTTAGGGTTAACTTTGTAATCGTAAGTCATGTGGATGGCACATGTGCTAACTTCCGTTAAAAACTAACTGGTGTTAACTCCAGGGGCTAAAGGCGCAATCAGTCTTAAAAGTTTGGGCTAAATTTGTAATTTTTAAAACTTGGGGGCCAAACTTGCAATTTAATCAAACCATAGGGGCCATTTATGCAATTAACTCAATATTTTTTATAAAACGTGTTTTATTTAAAAAAATAGGTTTATTCATAAAACATTTTATAAATTGAACATTTCTTTCATT
Source organism: Smallanthus sonchifolius (assembly GCA_023525975.1). Taxonomy (NCBI): domain Eukaryota; kingdom Viridiplantae; phylum Streptophyta; class Magnoliopsida; order Asterales; family Asteraceae; genus Smallanthus; species Smallanthus sonchifolius. The sequence continues at coordinate 77,735,457 of CM042033.1, forward strand.
CTTTTTATAATTTTTTTTAAATAACTATATAACGTTTCTAGAATTTGTATTAAAAAAATTATGTAATATGTAAATCTTTATTACGAAGTATATAAAATTGCATTTATTCAACCTGTGTAATACACCGGGTTTCTAACCTAGTTATATTAGTAAAAAAAATATTATTTTTTTTAAATATTTGTTGTTTCCTAATCTTAGCTATATATCTTGTGATAAACATTTTCTTAATTTCGTATGTGTAAAATTAACAATGGATTAATGTTATGAGTAAACTATTTATATGTTAATTTTCATGTTGAAATTTGGAAATACACTAGTAATGATTGAGATGATCTTATGTTGAACCGTAAGTTATGTTGTTTGAAAAAAAAAAAGTATAAAACGAAGGAATAAGTTTTGTTGTCTTATGAGATAAGTAGATATCATTATGTTGACCTTAATCTCATTAACAAACATCGACTCTTTGTTAAGCTTTCGTGTGACACTTAGTCTCTACTAAGTTCAATCTTATCCTCGATACTCGTATCGATTCACATACTTATAGAGGAATGCAAGATTATGTGAACATGAAAAGTGAAAACACTTTCTATTGCTTAATAATGTACCCTAAATTATACATGTTTTTCATGCATAATCATAATCGTAATTTACTGGTTTTAAGTAATATTCATAGCAAACGATACTTAATTGCTTCCTATTTGAATATGCAATCCAATTAATCCTCTATGGCATAAAGGAAGTAAAATCCCATAAAAATAGAGACTTTTGGATGCTAGCAGCCAAGCATGGTTGTGCTCGCCAAGCATGACCGTGCCCGCCAAGCATGATCATGCCTCCCTAAAATCAAGAATGGAATAAACCAGGAAGTCAAAGAAAGTCAAAGATCAAGAGGCACAGTCGTGCTCATGTCTGACTTGTACCCCCAACGGTCACTGAAAAAGCTGAAGATTCATTCGTGGTACCATGTACCTTTTGTACGGAGCACGTCCATGCTCCTCCAAGCACGGGCGTGCCTGCCCCAAATTTCAGCCTATAAATAGAGTCTCAAGCCTCGTTCGTTGATGTGCACTTCCAAAGGTATAATTCCACCCTTCTAGCTCCTTTCTCTGTAAATACTAGTGTACCAAGTAGTGTAGAATCCTAATTCTTTATATTCAAGTTTTAGAGGCAATTTATACTCATTTCACTTTGGCTTTGGTTTGATCTTTGGATCATTCCATGATTATATCACCAAGTGTTAGCGTAGTCATTTGTATGGCCATTCTTGACTTGTATTACTTGGGTTTTGATGAGCATTTAACATTTTAATTTAATGTATGATGTGTTTATGTTTCTTAGTTAACTTTGACTATGATCTTCCTTTACAGATATGAGTTCTTGGTTTCTTTTCACTTAAATTTTAAGTCTTTTGAGTGTCTTAAGCAAGACAAACTCAATTGTTATAATTCTTTTTTTATTGTCTTCTTAAAGGACACTTGCACACTTGGCACAATAATAACTTCAGATCAATAGCCTTTTTATTTATGCTTTATTTTCTATTTTTGTCAATTAGGTCTGATCAATGCATTAGTTTACTTGAGGACAACCCAAAATTTAAGTGTGGGGATGTATGATGTATCCTAAATTATACATATTTTTCATGCATAATCATACCCATAATTGACCGGTTTTAAGTCATACCCATAATTGACCGGTTTTAAGTCATATTTATAAGAAACGATACTTAATTGCTTTATATTCGAATTTGTAGTCCAATTAATTCTCCATAGCATAAAGGAACTAAAAACCCACAAAAACGGAGACTTTTAGATGCTAGTAGCTAAGCATGGCCGAGCTCGCCAGGCATGACCATGCCTCCCTGAAATCAAGAATGAAACAAACATTGAAGTCAAAGACCAAGAGCCTGACTTTAAGAAAACCAAACCGAAAACAAATGTTTGTCTCTAGTTCATTGTACATGTCCTAATATCCATATACGATGTTGACTTGATTGTTAAAGGGTGCCCTTTCAAACAAAAGCATTAAGACCACATTCGAATGATTCTCATACAGAATCGACCCGACCTGACCATCAAGGCTCACCTCGAAGACCCCTTCTAACTATTCTTGTTGAAAAACTATATATCTTGAGCAACATTGTTAATATCATTGTAGCAGTGACCGGTATGGTGAAGACTGAAGACATAAAATTGTTGATAAGTTTAACGGCTTAAGGCTATGGGGTAGGGATGAGATCGGTACCGTTCCGGTACTGACCCGGTACCGATACCGAAAATACCGGTACCGAATTTATGGAAAAGTTGATACCGGTACCGAATTTATCGGTATGGTACCGGTTCCGTACGGTACGGATACTCGTTACAAAATATTCATATCTAGATGGTATCGGTACCGAACCGGTGAATTTATGAAAAAGTGGGTACCGGTACCGAATCTATCGGTACGGTACTGGTACCGGTACTAGGTACCAAATGCCCATCCCTATTATGGGGTGTACTCCACTCTCTGCTTCCCTCCACTCTATGTCATGTCAGCGTCACATCACACTCCATTCCACTCTACTAAGGAAATACTCTGCTCTATCCGTCTCTCCATTTTCAAAATTAAAAATATAAACAAAACTACATAAATTAAAATTTAAAATATCTAAAAATAAAACTACGTCATAATTTAAAATTTAAACTAACTAAAAATAAAACTACATAAATTAAAACTTAAAATAACTAAAAATAAAATTATATAAATTAATTTTAAACATATTTGTCGTCGATTTGATCATTCAACGTCTCAATCGCTCATCTATGTTTTTCATCCTCAATATCGATTTTAGTCATTAAGATTTTAAAATCCTCCCGCCTCCCCGCATTGTCATTCCGCTTCTTCATATCTTCGACCATTTTTTCTCTCATTCGAAATTTTCGTTCTTCAATGTCTATATACGAAGTGTTAAAATAAAAACATATAATTTAAGAAACAAAGTGTCTATTTTTTCACCTGTTAAATTTGATGACGAACTTTCAGCTTGTTTTGTCCCTCACGGTTGGGCGTGTGATGTATCCTAAATTATACATATTTTGCATTCATGATTATCCCCATAATCATCACAATTAATTATTAACAAAATGATGGGAATTGATACTTAATCTATTCATTTGTGTTACAACAGGATAATTGACCTTGGTATGCAAAAACATGAAGAAATCACTCAAAATCAAGGAGAACTCAGCATCTGGAAGTCAATTGAACGAACCTGGACCCAGAAAGTCAAAATAGGAAGTCAAAAGTCAACAGAGAGCGGAAAAGGCCCAATGCACGGGCGTACATTCCAATGCAGGGTCGTGCAAAGGGCCAAATTTGCCCCTGTACTCCCCAAAGCGGTTAGATTCCTTCACGTGCAAGAAAAGGGTACTTTGCACGGTCGTGCAATCCAATGCACGGTCGTGCATTGCCAAAATATTAGCCTATAAATAGCAAGCTCATTCTAGTGTTTTAGGTGTCCAAGACCAAGGGTTGTGAAGGCCCTAGTGCTCTGCTAGAGCCGAAACTCTCTCGGTTTTGGTCCGTTTTAGCTTTTCTTTGTTTATTTTATGTTTTTTGTCTTGTAATATGAAATGATTCTTCTCGTTCGGGTAAACAAGAGACAACCTATACCCACTCTCCCTTGGTGTTGGAACACTTCCACACATTGTCTAAGGGTTAGTGGAGTCACTTGTATGGTCATTCGTGGCTAGTCCTCTTGCATTACTTGAGTTGGTTGAATTTTAATTAATTAATAAAGTATTTTTTGTATGTTATGTTCTTTAAGTCTTTCCTTTAATCTATCTTAAAAAGACAAGAATAAGTAATCTTTAAACCAACTATATAATTTTAAATCTTGTGAGTTTTTTAAGCAAGACTTCTTTTTTGCAAGCTTATTCAAGTTTGTACGGTCTATATACAAATCTTGGTGCTAGCAAACAGCCGAGTTAGTATAGGTTTAATCTTATGGGTGATTGGAGATTTGGGTATTCAACGAGTCGTTCGATTCCTAGCTGGACCTTGTGGTTCGTGTAGGTATTTCTTTACTTCCCTTGTGTTAGCTTGCAGAGGACTTCTAGCGAGAGCCATGAGGCTTGATCTTCAGAATGAAAGTTATGTTTATTTAAAATAATATTATAAGTAAAGACAACTATTTTAAGAATATAAATTGTTAGGTACGCGCGTTCATAAAGTAGCTTTGGAGGGGGTTGCGCAATTCAACTTTCCAAAAGAAGTTACAGGACTTGATATACGTCAGTCGACAGGATAATCTTAGTCCGAATAATAACTCATGGGACAGCCGACAGACTTGAGACCCCGTTAGGATCCTGGGAGTTATTAGGAACAGTTGGCCGCCCGTATCCACAGTTCCGTTATGAAATGCTAACTCCCCTATCGAAAGGGTTAGTATTAGTAACTTTGACCAACCTTATTAAAATATAACATTAATTAACGAGTGATAACAATCCGAGTCACACCTTAAATGAGATAACATTCCTAATTACTTTCATTTTCCTTTTTCCTTCTTTTAAACAAAACCCCCTTTTTCAACTTATGATCCTAGTCAGACAATAGCGAGGATTGAGTAAGGAATCAGTGTCCATGGTTCGATACTTGGTTCTTACCCGGACTATATTACGCAGTGATAGGTACACTTGCATATTGTGTGTGTTTTAAGTTTAAGTAATTATCATCTTAATTTATAAATTTAAAACCTGATTTTGTGTAACTATAAACCAAACATTAAAAATAGTATATGTATATGAATAAATTATATCTCTCGTATTCGCTATCAAGTTTTTGGTGCCATTACCAAGGGTTGTATACTTATATATGTGTATGTGTATTTTTATATACATAAAACACGCTTATCAGTGTGTAGGTTTGAGTAGCTCGGGGGGTGTCATCTAAATCCTCCACATCGATATCACGTTTAGAATGTGCGTCGGAGTCAACCGAAACATAATTGTTGTCCTCCGAGCCCTTCGTGCATTTGGAACTGCCACAATATTGAAACACTTCAGGCACCTTTTCCATTTCGATTTATCCTTAACGACGACCAAAACGTGAGATGGGTGAAAGTTGAGCCTTCCTTGGCTGGTATTTCTCATGTGCCCTCGACAAAATGTCAGTATCACTCCAACGCTTTTGTGGTTGTTTTAGATACCGTTAAACTTCGCCATTCTCTTATTCATTTCACGCCACTTGGAGTTGAGTTGATGACGGCTTCAGTATTGATCACGTTGAAGGACCACATGAAAGTGTGCGCTAACTCGCTTCCAAAATTGATATCATTTTTGCGCGTTACCTTTGATCTAAAAAAAATAATATTTAATATGTTAAAAACACAAATATAAAAAAATATAAATATAATAAATATATAAACAGGGAAATGATCATTTGAGAACTCCTATATATTTTGAGAACTCGTCAAAACATCAATCGAAACCATTTTTTTTGTTTCTACTAACTTTATTATTAAGATACAACATAAAAAAAATGAATTTATACATGTAAATTTACATGTATACATATATTAAAAAAAATATACACATGTGTAAGTTTACCACTTTCACATATGTAAGTGTTTACCATTTACACATGTTTATAATTTTTTTAAGTATAATTTAGAGGGAAGAGGTAATTAATTGGAGAGATAAATTATTTTTTATGTTGTATTTTATAATAAAGGTAGTGAAAACAAAAAAAAATGGTTTTAATTGGTTTTTTGACGAGTTCTCAACTATTTATGAGTTCTTATTTGAACCTAACCCTAATAAGGATTATTGGATTTTAATAATCCCACCTTTTACCAATTGGCCAATAATAATCCCAACTGAGAATATTATTACCACTAGTCCCTACTTTCAAACTATTTTGTTACATTGGACTCCCTGTTAAAAAAACTTAACGCCGTTAGATTTTATATGACGTGGACATCTGCAAACCGCCGGAAAGTCGAGCCAAGCTAGTAGTGGTCTCGTGGTGGGTTTTGAAATTGGCTCTGGTGGTGTTTAACTAGTCTCGTTGGTCCGGCAAGTCCAAACAGAGATAACAGTAGTGTTTAACGAGACCAGTTAAACACCACTGGAGCCAATTCAAAACCCACCACGATACCACTTCTAGCTTAGCTCGAATTTTCGGTGGTTTGCAGATGTTCACGCCATATAAAATCTAACGGCGTTAAGTTTTTTTAACGGGGAGTCCAATGTAACAAAATAGTTTGAAAGTAGGGACTAGTGGTAATAATATTCTCAGTTGGGATTATTATTGGCTAATTGGTAAAATGTGGGATTATTAAAATCCAATAATCCTAAATATAATAAATATATAAATATAAAAAATAAATATATAAATATTTACCGGGTCCTCCGAAACATCTATGGTCTACCCAAGCTTTTCCCAATGCTTTTTCCTCTTGGGTCGTCCAATGTTGATGTCACACCCCGCCAAGGCGAAAGTACGGGATGTAACCGGTATATTGCATTGAACACAAGTACAAGAGAAACTAAAAGGAAAATTGTGCATTACATTGAACCATACTACATGTTTCTAACAAAGGTACAAATACAAGAAAAATCTCTAAAACAGTACAAAGTGTCTAAATGTCTCACTACAACTAAAGTACATAATCAAAACTAAAAACAATAGTTCTAGTCCAAAGGCGAGCCCCCATAAAAATCTCTTCTTCAATTCCGTTTACCTGAAAGCATGTTTCGAAAACGGGTCAACTATATAAATAGTTGGTGAGTTCGCAGGTTTTGCGACTCTATAAAAAGTTTCTGATAAAAAAAAATTCAAAGTGATAAAAAATCCATTGATCGAGTACACATGTATTAGACAACATATAACCATGAGCCTTAATCAAAGCATCGACGAAATAGAAATAAAGTACCCATTACGGAAGTCTAATGCAAACAACCGCCTAAAAATTGGCTAACTTTGCGCCAAAGTGACCCTACAAGTCTGGTTGGCGCGACCAAACCATGAGCGGGGGTGTCAACCCAAGTAGTACTACCCAAAATTCTCAACGGCTACACTCAACTAATTGATTGCCCAAAATTGGGGATTTTAAGGCATTAAAAAAACTCATATATTAATGTATGTAAGGCCCCAAACCGGGCACCCTACAGTTGGTTCTCATAACGGGTTATTCCCTTAAAAAATACTCATTTTTTATATATTAAACTACAACGGAAGTCTTTCTAAAAATATTAATTAGTATTTAATATCATTAAGTTACCTCACGAATGCTTGCACACCAATCCGATTAGCACCGCTCCCAAGCCAAGATACGTTAACGCAACGCTTACCTGCAAAACAATCTATCGTACACACAAAGTCAGCTACGCTGAGTGAGTTATAATAGTTTAGTTTAATTAAAAGCCAACTTGTCTCAAAATTTATTTAAACTTTACTCAAGACCCACGGTCCTTATAAAATAGGTCCACAATTCATTAACAAATAGATAACCCCTGTTATCACCCAATATCCCATAATAGCTTATTACCCAAGACTCATCCCATAATAATAATAATCCCGTAGTCTCATCGACATAGGTCGAACTTACCTACACTAATAACTAATGCTCAAGTACAAGTATTAACTCGACACTTGGTTAACACCACCAATCCCTAAACATCAACTTACTCGACCTTGACCAAGGCTCTTACAAATCAACTGACATAACAGTTGTAAATGCCACATTAATATCCAGACACCACGGTCAATCTAACTCTACTCGCTTCTAACTCTACTCGCTTCATAAATATCATCTACACATCGCATTAATATTATTGCACGTATAATAAATATAACTCAACACTTGTATGCAATTTAACACATATATACATACACACAAACACATACCTCATCTCTGCACCCTCGTCAGGGTTACCCTCGTCAGGGCGTTTGACACACCCCGAGCTCATCATTAACCTGCTGAATTATTGTCACCTTAGGTGACTTCCCGAAGGACCTCGTCCTTCACAAATCCCGTTTGCCGTGTCATATTAACAACAATGCAAACACAATACCCGCTGTGTCACCATGACAACGACACAATAATAATTCCCGACGCGTCACATGGACAACGACACAATACACACAACACATGTATAAACACATAAGATTATACTCTATGTACATGACTCATTAGCTGCACCTGCACCTCACACGTAGCACTATGATAAGATATCCTACATGTATTCATAAGCGTCTAGCTTATATCCTGACTCACCCCGACTAACTCATAACACAATCTACTTCTAATATAGCAACTCTCATACAAATATTATGTCTCATTATCTAAGAACATACCACGTACATGCACACCCTATGACACCTCCTAGTCGTACCGGCACGTCATGTAAATACAATCCTGACTCACCCCTATTAGGTCATATACCCACCTTTAACCTACACCTCTCAAGGGCATCACATAGTCCCTTAGCCCCGTATTCAAATAGTTAGATTCGTAAACTCATCGGTTCAGACCCCAAAGCTCGATATACATTTAATGTAATAAAAATGCCTCAAAAGTATCTACGATAGCCCCAAAACATTAAAAACATTTAAAAGAGGGGATTAGAAACTTACCGGTTTGAAGATCCCTTGCAAGTACTCCTTTATCGCGCGCATTTGGTTTGAACTGTTGGTTGACTAACTGGGATCTTTACTATGCTTCACGGGTCAATCTCTACTTGAAGCTTCGTTACATAAAGATCCGGGTTATCCGTAAGCCCGAATCGTCAAGTTAGAGGTTTTTGAGATGTTACAATGTATCATATAACATGTGACTAAAAATAAATAAAGAAACAGCTTTTCCCCAAAAATAGTAAAAAATAAGTAAAGTGGGGCCGCGAAACTCACCTAAAAAGTGCGGCGAGTACTGCGTCACAGACGACAAAATACTGAAAAAATCCAAGTCCTAATCGGGTCCTACTGGTCAAGTGGACACAAACGATGCATTCAGGACTCCTAAAGGTTGTGAACAAGTCAACAAAAAAAAAGTGGTTATGTAATCGGTTGCATACCCAAAACCCGTGCATACGCGTACGAACTTCTCAAAGTTGTAAAACCGGCTTTTATATAAATTCGTGACCTTAAAACTTAAAGTTTAAGTTATTAATAAAATAAATCAGTAGTTATAAAGTCACATATGATAAAATCTCAAGTCACGGTTTTGTTTGACCAAAAACACGGGTACGCGCTTAAAGTCTGTTTTACGGTATAAAAATCCGATTCGTTCAAAATTAAGGTTTTAGTGTGATCTTAGCATCCAAATTAAAAGTCCAAAATTATGTTTTTGATAAGTTATATCTTCTGTCCAAAACTTAATAAAACTGTTATAAAATTTATTTTTATATAAAAAGTACATAAAATTGCCATTTTTATAAAGATTTAATCTTCCAAAATTCTAAAACCATACCTGGACACAAAAGTAATGCTTGAAACTTTTATCAATTTATCATATATGTAATTAAAAATTTCTGACAAATTTTCATAATTTTTCATTATTCAGATTGTTTATTATGAATATAGTATTATTAAAATTTAACAAATGCGGGAAAAATAGTTAAACTTGTCAAAACTTCATCAAATTTTTACTAGGTTAGTTTTATATCTAAATGATATTCTATTAAAATTTTCAAGTCCAAAATTTATCCAGAAGTATATGATCAAATTTACACTTGTTAAAACTTATCAAATACCAAAACCATACTTATTCTACTCTAAAATTCACAAAATTTTGGGATGTGCTTTATGAATTGTTTAAATCCATTGTTGAAAGGGTAAAAGAAAAGAATTAAAAGAATCTATTTGAGAAAGCTGGTTAAATGAATGGGTTATTTATAGTTTAAAGTTTAATTATTATTTTTTTGAGTAAACTACTCTTTTAGTCCCTGAGTTTGGGCCAATTCTCTAATTTAGTCTATTAGTTCTAATTTCACTATTTTAGCCACGGTGGTTTCATTTTTGTTTCAATTAAAACCAGATAGATAACACTGTTTGATTTTTCGTTAAATTTTTTATGAAAAGACAAAAATGCCCCTCTTATTAAAAATACCCACCTTTATTATATTCTTCTCCATAAAAACCTTAGAATACCCTCCTCCACCTCCATTCCTGTCTGTATCTCTTTACCCTCTCCCTATAAAACCGGCAACTATACCTTCTCCGACGACCACCATGGAACCACCACCACCACCTGAAACCATACCATTCCTAGATCTAAGAGGGAGGAGGAGGTCAAAGACTAAAAACCCTAGACCACCATGGTCAGGATTGTTACGCACCGGCGGGATTTCAGATCTGGTTGTTGGGCAGCGATGGTGACGATTGGAGATATCAAATCACGGACGAAGTTTTTTTGCTTTGATCGCCTAGGGCTGTAGTAACGAAACCATAGGTGCTTGATTTCATCGATAAAACTGAAGGGTGCTACGATCTTCAACTGTAGCAGACCACTTGTGGAAACCCTAAATACCCAAATAGAAGCCCTAGTTTTCTGCAACTAGATCTTGCTCCGATCGATGGGGGTGGACGCATTTAACTTTAATGGGAAGGGTGCTACGATCTTCAACTGTAACGATGGTGCTGATAAAGAGATCTTGCTCAGATTGAAGCCCTAATTTACTATTGTGTTGTGATTTTGCAAAGTAGATTGTGTTGTGAGTTCAGAGATTTCTTCTAGGAATTCCCTAAGTCCAAATCATGTTGGTCTAATGATCTTAATCAATTTTAGTTGATGTTGCTCGATTTTTGAAATAGGTTTGGTGTTCGATGGGCTGATATGGAGTGATGAATCTGGTTATGAGTGTGGTGGTGGCCTAGTCGGAAAAACTCGGTGATTGGCGGTGGTAGGGATGAACAGATTTGGTGTGGTGATGGGTTTTCAAATCTGAATGGTCGTTTAGTGTGGTGGAGGGTGGCAAGATATTTAGGGTGGTGGAATAGGTAGTGGTGGTGGCAGGATTTTTGTGGTTGGTTGTGGCAATGGAGGTGGAGGTGGAGGTGGGTGGTGAAAAGGGAGTTATGTTGATTTTAGGTTTTAATTAAATAAATGGTCTTTATTTTAAAACAAGGGTAATTTTGTCTTTTCATATAAAAAATAACATAAAATTTGGATGGTGTTAGACGCACGACTTTAATTGAAACAAAAATAAAAACACAGTGACTAAAAAGGTGAAATTAGAACTAATGGTCTAAAATAGAGAATTGGCCCAAAACTCAGGGACTAAAACCGTAGTTTACTCTTATTTTTTTTAATAAAGCCGTTATGCAACCATAATTTTTTTTAATCTAGGCGTTATATGCAACATTTTGAGTGATGGTTTAGGCGTGGAGAATCCTCCGCTTTTTATCTTTCTGGGCGACGCCCGTGAAGGAGGACGAGGTTCACCGACGGCCCCACTCCGTAGTGACGCGGCTCCCACACCGCACAACCTAAAGAAATTATATTTTATTAAAAAAATGTAAACATTTAACGAGAAAGAGACAAAAAGGTGTTGGGGGTAAGGAAGTAAGGAACAACGACACAAGTGTGCACGTTCTCAAAATAAATTAAAATTTTGCTCAATTTTTTTGTATTAAATTCAAATAAAATGTTTTACTATTAAATACTAAAAAAAAAGTAGTAAAAAGATGAGAAAAAATGGTAACGCCGACGCGATCTGTTAACTCACGCAAATATAGATCCGATCCCAGTAATATCAAATATCAATCCAACCTCACAAGCTTTTTCTAATCCTTCTGCTTCTGGTAGTCTATCGTCGTCTTCTTCGTGGAAACCCTAACGACCTCAATCTGACCGCCGATATTTTCTCACTCTACTTTCCGATCTACAATTGGTGAGTTTCTGTTTTCTCTCACTCTTAAGCCTTGTTTTACACTGAACTAGGTTTTTTCGCTGATAAATTTTGTACTCGATCTATCTATTTCTATTCACCTAGTTCTAGATATGGAGGTTTTGGAAATCAGTTAGATCTGTTCCTGATACATGCTCAATGCTGTAACATGTGCGTTATTGCATTTAATCTCCTTTTTAATTGTAGAGTTTGTTGATTTACCGTGTTCTGTGAGTACACGAAGCTGTACTTGAAGCATGATTTTATATAATAAACTTTAAATTTATTGCATGTAAGCTATTTCAAATCTAAGAGTGGAGGGAGTATCTGCAACTTGATTGAACTAAACAAATTGATGAGTTAATCTCTTAGCGAAGAGGATATGATTCTGATGTGATTTGGAATGATATGTAGTATCTTCTAGGTCTGTGGCTGTTGGAGTTCAGAGTTCTTATGTGAGCATGGCCTTTGTTGGAACTCTATTATATTGCTTATTACCGGTTTGGTAATTCTTTAAGATATTGTCTGGTTATCATTTTCCAAATCCTTCCATTTTTGGAATAAAGGCAAAAGGTGTAAAGTTTTAATACAAGAATACATGATTTGTTCTTTGATTTTAAAAAGCACGCCTAGGCGCAGGTTCTGTAGCTTTTGTGTAGACAAGGAGAGCGATGACAAAAGACGCAGGTGAGCCACGCTTTTCAGGCGAAAAATTAGCATAAGGTGCAGTGTTAAGGCGCGCTTTTTGTATGGGGGCTGGATTTGGGCTTCAGGATGTTGTACAACAGGCTTTTTAGGTTGTACATATAGGTTATTTAGATATTAAACCATATATAGAGCTTATTTGTGTCTAAATTTTGGGTAAATGGTGTTCGAAACCTATGAAAAATATATTAAACATTTATGTAATGAATTGCTTTGCGTACGAAAAGCGGTGCGCTTTTGCGCTTTGGTACGCTTCTCGTTTTTTAAAACCAAGCCTATGATTTAGAATTTGATCTTTCTTAATGTTGGATATTGGATATTCTGAAGGGGCTCTTATCTCTGGCTAATTGGCTTTACTCACTTTTGAGTACTTCTAAATTCTAATTGAAAACTGAACATAAGTAAGAAGCAGGAAGAAAAATGTTAGATGGTAAAAGTTTTAAATTTTTAATAGACACATCATAGTTCCATAATAAATATAACTGTAGCTTGGGTATGACTCGGGAGCAAAGTACTAAAACTCTTAATTTCTATCTTGTAGGTTTGGTGATAGACATTGATTGTAGCATCATTGGTTTCGGTTGATTGAAGTTTTAGAGTCTCAACTCCCAGTTACACCCTTAAGACAATGGCCTTGTTATTCGTCTCTAAAAGGACTTATTTGGTCCTTTTCACCTATGTGGTTTTTCTTGGACATCTCTGTAATGGTTTTTATTTGCCTGGAAGCTACATGCGTACATACTCAACAGGTCAGGAAATATTTGCCAAAGTTAATTCATTAACGTCTATCGAAACAGAGCTTCCCTTCAGTTATTACAGTCTACCATACTGCACTCCCTCTGGTGGAATAAAGAAAAGTGCTGAAAATTTAGGAGAATTACTTATGGGAGACCAAATCGACAACTCACCCTATCGTTTCCGAATGAATATCAATGAATCTGTTTTTCTTTGTACCACACATCCCTTAAGTGAGCACGAAGTAAAGCTTTTAAAACAAAGAACACATGATTTGTATCAAGTTAATATGATTCTTGATAACTTGCCTGCAATGAGGTTTGCTAACCAGAACGGTGTTAAAATTCAATGGACGGGGTTCCCAGTTGGGTTTACGCCTCCTGGAAGTAAGGATGATTACATTATCAATCATGTTAAGTTCAGGGTGTTTGTACACGAGTATGAAGGTGCGGGTGTGCAGATAATCGGTACAGGTGAAGAAGGAATGGGTGTGATATCAACTTCTGATGATAAAAAGAAGTCTGCTGGATATGAGATTGTTGGTTTTGAGGTTTTCCCATGTAGTGTTAAGTATGAACCTGAAAAAATGGCAAAACTTCATCAATATGATGAAGTGGATTCTGTAAACTGTCCGTTAGAGCAGGAAAAATCTCAAATAATAAGAGAACAAGAAAAAGTATCATTCACTTATGAAGTCGAGTTTGTGAAAAGCAACGTGAGATGGCCGTCTCGTTGGGATGCTTATCTGAAAATGGAAGGTGCTCGTGTCCATTGGTTCTCAATTCTTAACTCACTAATGGTAATCTTCTTTTTAGCCGGTATTGTTTTTGTTATATTTTTAAGAACCGTGAGACGTGATCTTACACGATATGAAGAATTAGACAAAGAATCTCAGGCACAAATGAATGAAGAGCTATCAGGGTGGAAACTTGTTGTTGGTGATGTGTTTCGTGAGCCAAATCACTCTAAACTTCTATGTGTGATGGTAGGAGATGGAGTACAAATCACGGGAATGACAGTTGCTACCATCTTATTCGCTGCATTTGGGTTCATGTCACCAGCTTCACGAGGTATGCTTTTAACTGGAATGATAATTCTTTATCTTTTCTTGGGAACCGGAGCTGGGTATGCTGGAGTTTATCTATGGAGAACAATTAAAGGTACTTCAGAAGGATGGCGATCTGTTTCTTGGTCAATTGCATTTTTCTTCCCGGGTATCGTTTTCATTATCCTAACTGTATTAAACTTCATTCTTTGGGGCAGTAACAGCACTAGTGCAATTCCCATTTCATTATACTTCATACTTCTGTCACTTCTATTTTGCATCTCGGTCCCACTCACTCTGTTAGGAGGGTACTTAGGGACACGGGCCGACCCGATTCAGTTCCCTGTTCGAACCAATCAAATTGCTAGAGAAATCCCAGCACAAAAATACCCGTCATGGCTACTAGTAATTGGTGCTGGAACCCTTCCATTTGGGACCCTGTTCATTGAGCTATTTTTCATCCTTTCTAGCATCTGGCTCGGAAGATTCTACTATGTGTTTGGGTTTTTGCTTGTGGTTCTTATGTTGTTGGTGGTTGTGTGTGCTGAGGTGTCGGTTGTTCTGACCTACATGCATCTTTGCGTTGAGGATTGGCAGTGGTGGTGGAAGGCATTTTATGCTTCGGGTTCTGTCTCTCTTTATGTGTTCTTATATTCCATGAAGTATTTGGTTTTTGACCTTCAGAGTTTAAGTGGGCCCGTGTCGGCTATACTATATCTTGGGTACTCACTGATTTTTGCGATTGCGATCATGTTGTCTACGGGCACCATCGGGTTCATTACATCGTTCTACTTTGTTCACTATTTGTTCTCCTCAGTGAAGATCGATTAAGGATCGGTTAGTGCAAATTCTTATAGGCATCCAGGCTTCAATTTCAAATCTAACATGTGTTCATCTTAGAAGGCCTGTAAATTTTCCGGGTTATTGAAGGTTAGACGAATATATTTGTCTTCTGTTTTTGTTTTCTATGACTTACTATAATTGCAAGGTCTTGTTTGTGCCAACATTTGAAGAAATAGGTGTTCTATGGTTTCTTTTTTGAGTCAAAGTTTAATGCTTTTCTTTGTACTTGTTTTTATTTTTTATTTAAGATTTTAAGCCTGTGAAAATTGTCGGGTCGGTCATGTAACAGATCATAACGGGTTTGGGTTAAAACATGTCGATTTTACAAAAGTGCCAATTCGGTACGGGTCAAAACATGTTTTGAGCATGATGGCTTCGGGTTGAAACGGGTCATAATTAAACTTACTGTTGGTGTGATTAGGAACTCTTGTAACTTACAACTTGACCAAAATGAAGCTTCAAAAGTTTCGAGTCTGAACTATGCTCGAGTGAAAGAAAGCTTTCTTGTACCGTTAGACACGTTTTAAATCAGAAATTTGTGGTAATCTAATTCTCTTTAATTATGTGCATCTTTTCTGGTTAAATACTTAAATAGTTGTGTTTTTCGAAAGTTTTGATTTGATTATAACCTATAACTTAGTATAGTGATATCTTGAGGGTAAATTGCACTAAAATGCAACAACTTCTTAGTTAATTCATTGTTATAATTTTCATCTTTAATGTAGAAACTAGGGGTGTTAACGGTTCTACCTGTTTTGACGGGATTTCTGGGCTGATCGGTAACTACGGTGTTAAATAGACTAAACCAAATCGGCTGGGTTGGTTGGGCCGGCCAAAACGGTTCGATTTTGGTGGTTTTGCGATTTGGGCTGGTTTTATTATTATTATTATTATTTTTATTTTATCTTTTTTTTAACATGAAATCGTAAATTTTCAAATGTTTTTAAGATATTCGAGGAGGAAAAAAAAAATGACGAACGTTTTACCTGTTAAGTATCAAAGAAGTTTGAGTAAAAAGTAAAGAGAAAAAAAACCTTGTGAACATGAGATCGGGTAGATTAGTAATCTATATGTATTATAATTTAAAATACATATGCGTAATATAATTTTTAGATTCATATACGTGAAAAGAAAAGTGTTTTTATATATATATATTTTCTACTAAAATTATATAGATTAAAACAATAATTTTTTTTATAATTTTTATTAATTTCTCGGCTGGTTTGGTTTACCCTTCCGGTTCCAAACTGTAAACCGAATAGTGAAACCTGGATTTTCAAACTGTACACCGAACCGTGATACTCTTAACTCGGTCAAACCGGCTGGTTTAGCTCGGTTTAGGTGCTTGGTCGGTTTTAACGGTATCTCAAACCCCCTAAAAAAACTTTAATTTCGTTACCATGTAAAAAAAAATAATCCAAACATTCGTTAAGCATTTACTTATTTGAATTTTATATATGTTTTGTGTAACATTCATAATTTTCTTAAAATATAAAGAACGATTATAAGTTCATGTTTGGGCGAATTTTAGAATGAAAATGTTAAAAAATGGCGAATTTTTGGTTTTTTTATCAAACATTTACAAACTAAAAATCTTCACAGATCTTAAACACACTAACATTTTAAACCAAGACCCTTGCTAGGGTCAAAACAACTAACTCCATATTAGAGGTGCACAAAAAAACCGGTTTGAGATTTCAAATCGGTTTTTAAACTGACCCAAACCAATTGTTAAACCGGTTTGCAACTGGTTCAAACCGCCGATTTGAAACTATAAAATGAACCGGTTTAACCCGAACCGAACCGGTCAAAACCTCCTCAAAAACTGGTTTCAAACCGGTCAAGCTCCCCCTCTCAAACCGGTTTTAAACCAAACCGATTTTGATTTTTGTTAACCAAACCAGTTTCAAACCGTTGGGTTTGAAAAACCGAATTATGCACCTCGAGTCCATAATGCAAAACAAATTTAAAAGTTCCAATTGGCAGTGAGAAGAAGTAAAATGTTAGTTTTACAAGGCTAAGATAATGAATTGCTACCAGTACTAAAATTTAATTATCACCGGCAACTATTAATTAAATTTGTTTTAATAATCTTAATTTTGATTCTCAAATGTACCAGTTAAGCTGAAAACCCATAACGAAATGATTTGAAATCAAACCGAATTTTAAAATGATAAATATCGTACTAAATTTTAATACGAGTAAATTATAGAAATCGTCATTTATGTTTATACCCCTTTTTCACTTTATGTCCTTTAACCTAAAAAATGTCAGAGATCATCCTTTACATTTACAAATCTTGCACGTTACGTCCTTTAGTCATAACTCAGTTAAATTTCTCAGTTAAGTTTGGTCATGTGTTTTGCACATGAGGGTATTTTGGACTTTTACTCCTTTAAGGATTATTTGTGTAATTAATTCAAAGTTTTATACCTAAATGGATAAACCCAAATCAAATACCCACCATCATCGGCCACCACCATCTTCCTCACCTCCTGTCTTCCCGGTTCCAATCGCGACCCACACCATCGGCCCTTCATACCCACCGTTAAACCGACAACCTCTCCTCCCTGCGATTCCCAACCAAAGACTTAAACTCCACATGAACACCAACCCACCCCCCACAAAAACCATGTCCATGAAAGAACAATTCACAGGTATAGACTCACAACTTTCTGATGATTTTATTAAATAACGTCAAAGCTTTAAAAAGCAAAACAAAGCATCAAAGGAAATAACAAACAACCAACAAAATAGGAAACAACCTGAACACATGACCTGCTTTCCAGACACGCATCTAGGGTTCCGACGACCATCGCCTGAAACTGCCACCATCACCACCCCTTTCCAACCGTTGGACGCATAGAGTGATTCTCTCATCATCGCTGCTTTATCGGTGAGATTATACACCGCCACTGCTGAAATTGGAACCCTCATGTCCTGAATTTTGGGAAGAATCGAAGGGAGATAGTTGTAAACCGCCGCCGCTGCTGAAATTGGAACCCTCATGTCCTGAATTTTGCGAAGGATAGAAATCAGATCTAAAACACGATTCGCCGGAGCATTTATGTGATTTAGGGTTAATAGTGCGCATAGAACGCTGAATCCGAGAATGAGGCCATTGGTGCGGCGAAGAACAATGATGAGAAAGATGAGGGGGTGGGGATGGTGGTGGTTGCGGTGTTGATGGAGGGTCTAAGTGGGTAAAGGGAGGGTGTTTTATGGTGGTGGTGATGCTAGGGCGGTGGTGGTGCTCAGACCGGAGGAGGGGGTTGTGCGGTGGTCGGCTGGTGGTGGTGGTGGTGGTGTTTGGCGGTGGTGCTTAGATCGGAGGAGGAGCCACCAGATTTTAGAGAGAGATTTGAGAGAGAAAGAGATGAGAGAGGTTTATTATTTATGTTTATATATATATATATACATATTTATGAGTAAAAAGACCAAAACACCCTCATGTGCAAGGCACATGTATAGAGTTAACTAAAAAACTTAACGACCATTAGGCTAAAGGACGTAATCCGCAACAAATTTAAACGTAAAGGATGATCACTGACATTTTTTGGGCTAAAGGAAATACAGTGAAAAATAATATAAACATAAAGGACGATTTCTGTAATTTACTCTTTAAATATTTTAGTTTATATTTGTTTTTCTGGTTTAAAACCAAAACTGAACCAAATGCAAATTTGAATTCTGTTCAAATTCTGCTCAGTCATTTGGACCAAAGAAACCCAAACCAAGGAACCCAAACAAATTGAAAACACGAACACACTTGATGATATACTTGGCCATCTGAGGATGGATCAGTGTCGAGTCTTTTTCTAATGAGTTTCTTTGATGTTATAGTTAAAACCAAGCCCGTGATGACAAGGAAGGTCTCAACTTTGACAAGTTTATGATTCAACAATTGCTTTTTTCTTTGGTTTTTAAGTAGTATTTGGCCCCTTATCAAAAGAACATTTTAAGAGCACTAGAAGTGGGCCGGAGTCCTCAGACCTCCACCTCAGCATTTTCCGGACAAACCCAAAGCCCCCCATGGATCGGACCCACGGCCCGCCCTCTGTTTTTTCTCCCCTCACATTTTCTTGGTTCACAGATGATCCGTGAAGAAATAACTTTCATCTCGAGAACGTGAGGATTTTTTGGAGATACGTTGCCACATCAACACTAGCTAAGCGACGGACGATGCCATTGACCTGCATTGTGGGTGCTCTAAATATTATTTTATATTTTCTAGAATTTATAGGTAAAAAAAAGGTAGTATGCAAGTGTCACACCCCGCCTCAGGCACCCCCTGGATGTGTGCGAGCTCGATTGGTATCTGCTTTGATTTCAGAGTTTTTATAAAACACAGCGGAAGTCTTTTTACAAGGATCGTTTCATCATTTCGTTCAACCTCAAGGGTTGTATTTGTAAATATCAAGACTCAGTAGGAAAACAAAAGTCTCATATTTATTTCATAAACATAAGGATTTAAATACCCCTTTCATTTAATTACAAAACAGAGTTTGAAATCAAATACATTTCTTGTCTCTTATAGACAAGTTTCAAGCCACTGGAAATAGTACTATACAAGGTTGATCAGTCCCTTGGTCCTATCTCCTTTTTCATCTTTTAGGATTTCCTATGCACGAGGACTGAGAATCTAACGTGCAAGTTATCCTTTCTCAACATTCATTCCTGAGTCAGATCTTATGTCTGCCTATACCCCCCTTTTTCCTTTTCATTTTATTCATTGTCTGAAAACATTTTGAAATGAAACGTCAGCACGAACGCCGGTGAATACAATTATCTTGATAGGAAAATCATTTGGCACAAACAAGTATTAATTTCATAATCACAACTTTTGTTCAATCTACACATTCAGCAGGCACATGTCCTGACTGTATGCACCATTGTATACACTGGCGTCATACCTTATAACAACGGACAGGTCTACGCCTCCGAATTTGTTATAAGATAAGCACTAGCCGCAATCCGGGACTCTCACCTGAGACCCGTGTATCCCTTGCAAGTTTTACGTATACCTACAGCCCGAATGCTTTGTTCGTAGAAGAACGTCGAGCATTATACCCTTAACCTTTATTTTGCCATTTTCGTAAATGTAAATGTTTGACACAAGTTTTGAAATAGATAAAGTATTCACCTTGATTATAGGAATGAGCCTTTAAGTTGGAAATTATAGAATCAACCTCCTAACTTTGATTTTTCTAGCGTATCAACACTTCTACGAGCATTTCTTCTTAAACCAGACGCTAAAATGAGCGGGAATCGAACCGAAAGCTTCGGGAGTCTTCTAAGATAGCTTTGGAACAAGTTTTGAGAATGAGAATCGATTTTGATGTGAGAAAACTGAATGAACTTGTCCAACTATTTATAGGGCAAATTCTGAGACCGTGACAGACCGTTACGGGTGGTGACGACCCGTCACCAGATTAGGGTTTGCGAGTCATCAGACACGCGTCACCCCCTGGTCAAATTGCGGCGTAACGGGCCGTTACCAGGCGTGACGGTCCGTTATGAAGTGATACGTGGTGCACCCAGATGGTTTTGCAGCTGTGACGGACCGTTAGCAGGCGTGACGGTCCGTTATAGGGTTTCCACGCGACAGATTGTGAACATGAGTCACTGGACACGCGGCGCGCCACCATTGATCGCGTGCTCAGCTCGTAACAGACCGTTACCGTCCGTGACGGTCCGCTACCGTTGTATTCTCATGTTTTTCACTTTTTGAACCTTGATCTATATGTTAATTACACTTATAGTCCTTGTGGTTTGTACCTTAGTCAAATCTTGGACGTTTTCGTGGCAGGTGTTACATTCTCTCCACCTTGTTTTAATCTCGTCGTTGAGATTATTCGAACAAGTGATGATATTTCTTTTTCATTTCGGACTCCAATTCCCACGTGTACTCAGGTCCACGTCTGGAGTTCCATTTTACTTTCACAATCATCAGTTTCTTTCTTTTCAATTTCTTTTCCTGCTTGTCCTCAATTTGCAGAGGTTGTTCCACGAATTTCAACTTTTCATTTACCTCTACATCGTGTAGGGGTATTACCAGAGATTCATCTGCCAAACACTTGCGCAGATTTGGCACATGGAATACATCATGTACTCCATTCATTTCTTCTAGTAATTTGAGTTGATAGGCCACATGCCCAACTCTTTTCAAGATTTTGAATGGTCCTACGAATCTAGGACTTAATTTTCCTTTCTTTCCAAATCTTACAACGCCTTTCCATGGTGAAACTTTCAGCAAAACGTTGTCACCGACGTTGAATTCTAACGACTTTCGTCTTCTATCAGCATAACTCTTTTGACGATCACGAGCCGCTTTCAATCTATCTTTTATTTGAATGATTTTCTCAGTTGTTTCTAGGACTATTTCAGGTCCAGGCAACTGATTTTCTCTTATTTCAGACCAATAGATTAGAGTTTGACATTTACGACCGTATAAGGCTTCAAAAGGAGCGGCCTGTATACTAGTACGATAGCTATTGTTATAGGAGAATTCCATTAGAGGTAAGTGGTCATCCCAACTTCCTCCAAGATCAATAACACACCCTTAACATATCTTCTAGAGTTTGAATAGTTCTTTCGCTCTACCCGTCCGTTTGAGGATGGTAGGCAGTGCTAAGATTCAATTTCGTTCCAAGGGCTTTTTGAAAACTTAGCCAGAATCGAGAAGTAAATCTACTATCTCTATATGACACAATAGATAGTGGCAAACTGTGTAAAGATACAATCTCATTAACGTATAGCTGTGCCAGCTTATCCATGCTGAACGTTTCTTTCACGGGAAGAAAATGAGCAGACTTAGTAAGTCTGTCAATGATAACCCAGATGGTATCATTCCCTCGACTGGTTCGGGGAAGTTTAGTAATGAAATCCATGGTTATCATCTCCCATTTCCAGACAGGAATTTCAAGTTGCTGTAACAAGCCAGACGGCTTTTGATGTTCCGCTTTAACTTGAGAGCAGGTTAAGCATTTTGCAACATAGCTAGCGATGTGTTTCTTCATTCCTATCCACCAGTAATTGGTTTTTAGGTTTTTGTACATTTTATCGCTTCCAGGATGCATCGTATACTTAGATTTATGAGCTTCTTCTAGAATCTCTTCACGTACGTTTCCATAGATAGGAACCCAGATTCTTTTATTCATTCTAAGAATATTATCATCACCTTTGATCAATTGGTCGATCATGCCTTCCAAACCTTCTTTCTCGAGGTTTGGTTCTTGTAAGGCAAGCTTTTGAGATTCCTTAATACGAGTAATAAGGTCGATTTGGAGATCGAGTCTTAGAGCACGAACTCGTTAAGGTCTCTCATGTTCTTTTCTACTCAAGGCGTCTGCTACAACATTAGCTTTGCCTTCATGATAACAGATTTCGTAATCGTAATCATTCAGGACTTCCATCTAACGCCTTTTCCTCATATTCAGTTCTTTTTGACTGAATATATACTTTAGGCTTTTATGATCAGTGAATATGGTGAATTTAACTCCATATAGATAGTGCCTCCATAATTTCAGTGCGAAGATTATGGCGCCCAACTCTAAATCGTGAGTCGTATAATTCTTTTCATGAGTTTTCAATTGTCGAGAAGCATAAGCAATAACTTTCCTCCCTTGCATTAACACATAACCAAAGCCGGTGTGTGAAGCATCACAGTATACTGAAAAGCCTTCGTTTCCATCTGGCAAAGCCAGTATGGGTGCTTATGTTAGTTTCTGTTTCAGAGTTTCAAAGGCTTCTGATTCCTTAGGTCCCATTCATACTTAACTGACTTGTGAGTCAGAGAAGTTAATGGAACAGCAATTCGAGAAAAATCTTGCATAAATCTCCGATAGTAACCAGCCAAACCGAGAAAAGTATGGATTTCAGTCGGTGATTTCGGGATTTCCCATTTGGATATCGCTTCGATTTTGATAGGATCAACTTGGATGCCATCAGCTTTAATGACATGTCCAAGGAATTGAACTTCTGACAGCCAGAATTCACATTTTGAAAACTTAGCATATAGCTTTTCGTTTCGCAAAAGTTCAAGCAAGATTTTCAAATGGTTCGCATGCTCTTCCTTACTTTTGGAGTAAATAAGGATATCGTCGATGAATACGATAACTAATTTATCCAAGTAAGGTTTACAAACTCGATTCATCATATCCATAAATGCAACGGGTGCATTAGTAAGTCCAAACGACATTACCGTGAACTCATATTGACCATATCGAGTTCTGAAAGCTGTTTTGGGAATATCTTCTTCCTGGACTTTCAATTGTTGATAGCAAGAACGAAGATCGATTTTCGAGAAACATCGAGCTCCCTGTAGTTGATCAAAGAGATCATCAATCCGGGGAAGCGGATAACGGTACTTAATCGTGACTTTATTCTGCTCATGATAATAAATGCACATACGCATTGAACCGTCTTTCTTCTTAACGAATAAGTCTGGAGCTCCCCAAGGCGACGAGCTTGGTATTATGAATCCTTTCTCGAGTAATTCATCCAACTGTTTCTTTAATTCTGCTATCTCAGTTGGAGCTAATCTGTACGGTGTCGTACCTGGTACGAGATTATATCTGAACTCCACTTCTCTCTCAGGTGGAATTCCAGGCAGTTCGTCAGGGAAGATATCGAGGAATTCAGCCACAACCGGCACATCTTCAATCTTTTTCTTAGTGTCGGTGGTTACAGATACAAGGTATGCTAAGCATCCCTTTCGTAGATATTTTGTGGCTTTTAACATGGAAATTATTCCAACAGAGTTGGATAATATATCACCATTTATTGTAAGAATATTGCCCTTCGGCGAACGAAGTTTTATGGCTTTCTTATCACACAGGATACGAGCTTGGTTAGAAGCTAACCAATCCATTCCTACGACAATATCAAATCCTGCCAAATTTATTGGAAATAGTTGTGAAGGAATAACATGTCCTAATAGTGTGATATTACAATCGTTTAAGATTTCTGAAATTTGGACTTGGTCCCTGTTGGCAGTTTCTACCATATATTTCTTGTCTAATTTAGCTAGAGTTTTATTTAACAGTGTACAGAATTTATGATCTATAAAACTTTGGTTTGCACCAGAGTCAAATAGAAGTCGAACATAAATATCATTGACAAGAAATGTACCCGTAATGACATCGGGCATACCTGCGGCTTCATGAATATTGAGAACGAATGCTCGTGCATTCTTATTTACTCCTTCAGCGGGTTTAGGACCTGTCCCTTCAGGCTTCAGTTTGGGACAATAACTCTTGATGTGGCCAGCCTCACCACATTCATAGCAGGTGATGGGTTTCTTTTTGTAACAATCTTTTGTTTTGTGTCTAGACATCTTGCAGAAACTACAATAAGGTCCATATCGACATTGTCCCAAGTGCCTTTTCTTGCACTTTGGACATTCAGGGATAGAACAATTGTTATTTCGAGAATGAAAACCTGATCCTAGCTTCTTAGAACCACTTGGGCCTTGCCTAGTTGCTTCCTTCTTCTTTCTTCCTTCCTCTTGATTCCTGATTAAGCTACTGGTCAAGGAGGCTCCCAAATCCATAACATCATCAAGGTTTTCACAATTGGCAACCTTAACCATGTCACGGATTTCTCCGATTAAACCCCAAATGTATCTCTTTATCAGATTAGATTCAGGAGTAGCAAGATGAGGAACTATTCGAGCATACTCGAGGAGTTTGGTCGAATATTCTTGATGATTTGTTCCTATAATCTTCAGACTAAGGAATTTTCCTTCGATCTGTTCCTTTTCGTTCTGGGGAACATATTTCTTCTCCACTCTTGTCTTGAAGGCATTCCAGCCCATAGTATAGGCTGCATCCTTTCCTTTAGCAGCAATAATGTTATTCCACCACTCCAAGTCTTGATCTTTGAACCGATTGGAAGCATAAAGAACTTTATCTTCCTCAGCACATTTGCTTATGGCAAGCACAGATTCAGTCTTTTCAATCCACCTCGGTGTGGCTATTCCTCTTTCCTTTCGAGAAAAGTTATAGGGCTTGCAATCCTGGAACATCTTATAAGTACAACTGACTATTTTTCTCTTCTTCTCTACATGACCATAATTATTACCCATCCCTTCATCCTCAGAAGAGTTATGGTAATACTCCTCCCTTTCAGTCTTCTTGGTAGGATGAGTAGCAGAACCCTCCGGTTTGAGAGTAACGGGTTTGGACTGAGTTATAGTTCGAGTATGTTGAGTTATATGTTAGGAATGAATAGATTTTGGAATTGACGGCTGAACAGACATTTTATCTGCCTGCCTCTTTTCCATTTCGGTAATGATCATTGGAAGAGAATCTTTGATTCCTTCTGCAATCAGTTTCTGAAGTTCTTTACGAGAATCAAGGATTTCAGCAGCATTTTCAATCACTACCTGTTTCCTTTTTCCTCTCATATTATAAGAAGGTCTAGTTTGTTTAGACATGCTATCAAAAGAAACATGATTGTAATAAAAAACAGAACTTTTTATTAATAAATTATAAAAGATAATACATGTAGAAATCATTGTTTCTAAAGATTCCTAAAATTCTGTTGGGTATAATTTTGAGACTGATGCTGTTAATCGAAATTACAGTATCAAAACTACTAGTTTCGGTTGAACTTTTGGTTAATCGAAACTACTAGTTTCGGTTGAACATTTGTTCAATCGAAACTAGGTAGTTTCGATACCTGTTTTTCAGGCCCATTGGGCGGTGGCTTGGAAAACAAGGCGCATGTGCTTGGCCTCCTATATATAACAGATTATGCTCTAGGAGTGAGTGTGTGTCTGTAGAGGGAATCACCACCCTAGGGGGAGCTCACCCTGGGGTGAGATAATTGTAGAGTGTGTGATGAGTCTTTTAATTTTCATATCAATCAAAGAATCATACGTTTTATGCTCCAATTATCTGTTCTTTTCACTTTTATATATTTCTGTTCGTGTTTGTGATTCCCGCACCCGTCTCTACCATTTCTGATTCGAGAGTGATACCGGATCCAGAGATTCCGCCTCTCGATCCGGACTGTTTGAAGAATTTCTCCGCAGATCTGTGTCTACAGTTCTGCTCAGGACCTACAGTTGGTATCAGAGCCATGGTGGCTCTTATTGCTCTCGAATCTGCTCGATAATCAGAAAAAACCCGCCATTGAGACGTTAAACATGAAGAAATCGATGTGTAGCAGGTTCGTGACTAATGTTCTACATTTCCACTGTCAAAATCTGAAGATGTAAGGCTCTTGAAGCATTTTTCAGACCTGGATTGGGGGTATCGAAGTAGCTGAAGGTTGAAGATGGTCAATCGAAACTATGTGGCGGCTGAACATTTTCTATCGAAACTACTGGTGTTGCCCTAAATCAGAAGTAGAAGACATCGAAACTAGGCTGTCGAAACTAGGCTATCGAAACTAGAAGGTATCGAAACTACTAGTTTCGGTTGAAGAATCTCCTATCGAAACTACTAGTTTCGATTGAAGAATCTCTTTATCGAAACTTCTTGTTTCGATACTGTCTCTATCGAAACTAGCCTTGTTTCGACTGAAGTAGAGCCTATCGAAACTACAGGCAGAACTGTCCAAGTACTTTCCAAAAAAAAAAAAAGTTTTTTTTTGGAAATTTTCTTGGATAAATTTTTTAACAGGATATTGCATAGAAGGAGGGGAGTTTTGGAAGAAAACTTGGAGACAGCCTTTTTCGGGTTTTCAAAAAATTCATTTCTTCGGCAATATACACGATGTTCTGCCTGATTCAGCCGTAATTCCTTTGATCAAAGTTCAAGTTTGGGCAACGGGTAACAAAGTCAAGCATACTTGTGACAAACCGGATCATTAGTTGTTGATTACATGGTGATTTGATCCCTTATCTTTTGCCTAGAAATAGGAGGGTCTACACTTCAGGGGGAGAATTACCACGAAAGACTTCAAATTATCAGCAGAGTTATGAAGATGTAAGACAAAGTGAGCCTTTGCTTGAAATTGACCTTTTTTTAGGGGGAGAGAAGGCAAAAGTTGATCAAGTGTTCGAGAATGTCAAGAATCCTTGTAGAAAGATGGTTATTTACTGCTAAATACTTGGGATTCAAACCTTTACCATTTGCCTACAAGATAGGAGGGTCTACACTTGAGGGGGAGAATCATAACGAAAGGCATTGGATCATCAGTCAATCTATGAAGACGAAAGACAGAGTCGGACAAGAATTGATAGCATCAGTCTAGGGGGAGATTGTTGGGTATAATTTTGAGACTGATGCTGTCAATCGAAATTACAGTATCGAAACTACTAGTTTCGGTTGAACTTTTGGTTAATCGAAACTACTAGTTTCGGTTGAACATTTGTTCAATCGAAACTACCTAGTTTCGATTGAACAAACCGAAACTAGTAGTTTCGATACCTGTTTTTCAGGCCCATTGGGCGGTGGCTTGGAAAACAAGGCGCATGTGCTTGGCCTCCTACATATAGCAGATTATGCCCTAGGAGTGAGTGTGTGTCTGTAGAGGGAATCACCACCCCAGGGGGAGCTCACCCTAGGGTGAGATAATTGTAGAGTGTGTGAGGAGCCTTTTAATTTTCATATCAATCAAAGAATCATACGTTTTATGCTTCAATTATCTGTTCTTTTCACTTTTATATATTTCTGTTCGTGTTTGTGATTCCCACACCCGTCTCTACCATTTCTGATTCGAGAGTGATACCGGATCCAGAGATTCCGCCTCTCGATCCGGACTGTTTGAAGAATTTCTTCGCAGATCTGTGTCTACAGTTCTGCTCAGGACCTACAAATTCTTCTCTTCAAGAGCTTAGACTAACAAAACATTCCGAGCTTCAACTTCAGCTTTTTCTCGTTCAAGTTCAGCTATTCTGTTTAACAACATTTGTTCCCTTTCACTTCCCGATGCATTCTCATTTATATGAGGAGCAGGGAAAGGAACAGTCACATAGTAGGGAACGTAGAGTTTATTGGAATCATGTAAGGCCCCAAAATCGAAGACCCGACTCGTTGGCATACATGTAAGCACAGTAGTAAATGACTTCAAATAAACTCAAATTAATGCAGTGGAAAACAAACAGTCAAAAGTGGTCAATGACTCAAATTCCAAACACAATCTAATCAAGTACTAATATTTAAATAGTTCAACACCATAACGGAAATAAAATGTCATCACAACGATCAAGGTAACCAAACGCCATCCAGAAGCCGCCAGCTCACACTTTCTCTTTACCTGAAATACATGCTAAAAGTCAGCTACGCTGAGTGAGTTCTATAGTAATTCATTCGGAAGTATTAAGTCCCGAACGTTTATGAAAAATGGTTTATGTTATAACGGTTTTCTCATACAAATCATCGTCCATTCAAATATTATATTTTATCGACGTACACGAAATCATGACGACTAGTCCTAGAAAACGTATGATCATGACTCGTTAACTTATCACCGCCAGTCATAACAACTCACCGACTTACTATCAAGCTTGAGCAACTCATTTTGTCTGGCTAACGTCAGACTAGTTTCCCGTCGACTAATGTCGATGAATATCAAATAACTCTTAATTAACAGTCACGAAACTTAATTACGTGATACCAAATCCTACGCATACAAGAATGACCATTATTTCACAACACATATATTAATGTCAAAACTCTTTCATTTCGTGCATTCACTATACCGCATGTTGCATGTATTCTTGCCCAAACTACAAAACATTTAAAAGTGGGCGATAGAAACTCACGTTTGTTAGACGCAACTCGATCTCTAGAACTTGCTAACGCCTCGTGCTCGCCTTTCGACCTTGCACCTATAATACACACAAAACACGAGTCAAAACATGACCCACCACTTACACCCCCGATCACTTGGCTACCTAACCATGTGCATGGCCACCCATGCTTGCATGCAACCATGCATGGTTCGCATGGAATACAACCCGTACTCTCCCGAAGTCCCTAAATGATTAACCGGCTCAAGGATTCGTTGGTTTTACGTCCCGACATCACCAACCACCCATCTCGCATACGTACGACTTTTGCCATACACGTATACCCCAACTCAAGCCTAACCCGACTTCCTGATGGCTTCGAGCCGCCCGGCCGCCTCGACTCAGCCGTTTTCGCATCACCACAGCCCCATCGTGGGCTTCGGTTTGCTCCCGCTCCGCCGCAAGCCGCCACACTCCTCCCTCGCACCACTCCTCCTGTCCACGCCGCCACCGCCGAGCCGACCAGCCATGGTCCGACCTTCCTACGCTGCTGTCGGGATCTCCCACCACCCGTACCACCCTCGTGTGCGGGTTTAGTGCTTCGTCACACCCTCCCCCGGCACGATTTCGTCCAACCGGCCACCCCTAGGGTTAGGCCGAACCTTGCATAACCGGAAATGGGTCTCACTCGCTCGACAAATCAAAATACAAGATAATTAACAAAGTGTATACCTTTAACTCGGATGACTCGTGCGAATCGAATCACCGAAGCACTCGTCTTCTTCCTACTCACGTCTCCTTCGAAACCCTAAAATCATAACAATGATTAATACAATTACTTGGGGATTAAAACACGTACACAATGATTAGAGGCTAGCGATTATACCTTGATCTTGACAAAAGCTCGATGAACGGTCTCTTTCTCTCTTCCTAGTGATCTCGGCAGCCGCAAGAAACAAAAATGGGGCTCTCCCCTTTTCGCCGAGCATTTTAGGGTGTGCCACCCTCGGACCGGGCTTCGACCCCCACGCGTTATCGATATCCACACAGGCTTAGCCCGTCTCGAATCTTTTATAAAACTTTCCCTCAGGTTTCGATAGTTACCCAATAAACCCCATCGAATTATTTACAAAAATGTTAACGTACTATTCTCGTCAAGTCTCCTACACCCGAGAACATTTATTTACAAGATTTACAAACCCGTTTTGTAAATGAAAAACCGGGATGTTACAAATCAGCTCGTTCTTCAACTTCTTCAGGATCACATTTATGCTCATAAGGTATTTCAGCGTATCCCTCAAGAAAGTTATGTGAATATATTGGAGTGATATTATAGCTTCGACAGGTAGGAGCAGAATAAAAACTTATAGAAGGATTACAAGGAACACTAGAGTTTTTTATTTCTCCGAGGCTCCTAAAAGTTGAACCTTCAGTTTCCTCATTATTTTCTATAGTAATTTCATTTGTTTTACGTTCATAATAATTTAGCTGGATCGAATTTACGAAGAAAACTAGGACCTTTGCCTTTTCTAACCATAGATGTACATAGAGTAAAATAAAACGAGATTTATTATTTTATTAGAAATATATTAAAGGGAAAAATACAATATAAAATTCTAATCCTTCATTAGCTTTTTCCCAAGAGTCATCAAATCCTCTCCGTATTCGTATACTTGTTGCCCATAGAATTTGGTTCTTGCTTTGTGATATGACTTAAATTATACATGTTTTTCACGCATAATTATCCTCGAAATCATCACAATTAGAGACAATATGATAATAATTGATGCCTAATCCACTCATTTGTGTTCCGATAGGATAATTGACCCGGATTTGCAAAAACGTGAAGAAAGCACTCAAAATCAAGGTAAAATCAGCATTCGGGGGCCAATTGAACGAAACCGGACGCAGAAGGTCAAAGCTGGAACTCAAAAAGTCAACAAGAGGCATTATAGGGAAATGCACGGTCAAGCATTGCCTTGCACGGCCATACAAACTATAAAATGCCCTCCTGTCCTCTCCTGTACTGCTAGATTTCGCACGTGAAATAAATGGGTACTTTGCACGCCCGTGCAATCCAATGCACGGCCGTGCATTGCCAAACTTTTTGCCTATAAATAGCAAGCTCATTCTAGTGTTTGAGGTGTCCATTACCAAGAGGTGTGAAGGCCTTAGTGCTCTGCTAAGAGCCGGAACTCTCTCGGTTTTGGTCTATTTAGCTTTTTCTTTGTTTATTTGCTTTTTCTAAGTCTTGTAATACGAAACGATTCTTCTTGTTCGACCAAGCAAGAGACAACCTATACCCACTCTCCCTTGGTGTTTGAATACTTCCACACATTATCTAAGGGTTAGTGGAGTCACTTGTATGGTCATTCATGGCTAATTCTCTTGTGTTGCTCGAGTTGGTTGAACTTTAATTAATTAATGAATTATTTTTAGTATGTTATGTTTTTAAAGTCTTTACTATGATTTATCTTAAAAATACAAGAATAAGTGATCTTTAAACCAATCTAATAATCCTAAATCTTGTAAGTTACTTAAGCAAGACTTCTTGTTTGGGAAGCTTTTTCGATGTTTGTACGGTCTATATTCAAATCTTGGTGCTAGCATGGCCAGTTAGTATAGATTTAATATTATGGGTTGATTGGAGGTTTAAGTATTCAGCAGGCCGTTTGAGCCCTAACCAGACCGAGCGGTTTGTGTCGGTATTTCTTTACTTCTCTCGTGTCGGCTTGCAGAGGACTTCTAGCGGGAGCCATGGGGTTTGATCTTGAGAATGAAAGTCTTATTTATTTAAAATAATATTATAATTAAAGACAACTATCTAAGAACATATTTTGTTAGGTCCGAGCGTTCATAAAGTAGCTCTAGAGGGAGTTGCGCATTCCGACTTTCCAAAGGTAGTTACAAGACATGACGTACGTCAGTAATTGGATAATCTTAGTCCGAATAATGAATTGTGAGATACCAACGGACTTGAGACCCCGTTTAGGGTCCGTTATATTCATTAAGGAACAGCTGGCCGACCGTATTCACTGTTCTGTTACAAAATACTAACTCCCCTATCGAAAGGGTTAGTACTAGTAACTATGACCAACCTTACTTTAAATATAAAATTAATTAACAAGGGATAACAACTAGAGTAACGTCTTAAACGAGATAACCTTTCTAATTGCATTTCTTATCTGTTTATTTTCTTTCTAAAGCAAAACCCATTTTTCAACTTATTATCCTAGTCATACAATAGCGAGGGTTGAGTACGGGATCCGTGTCCATGGTTTGATACTTGGTTCTTACCCATACTTTACTACGCTGCGATAGGTACACTTGCCTATTGTGTGTATATTTAGTTGAAGTAATTATCATTTTAATTTATAAATTTAAAACCTGATTTTGTGTAGATCTAAATAGAATATATTTATTACTACTAAAAACACGCCATCATGTCTTTGGCGTTGTTGCCAGGGTTATATATATACATTTTTATCTACATATAAAACACATATTAAGTTTTTTGGCGCCATTGCCGGGGACACGATAATTTTGCGAAAGATATAAGTCGTTGGACTGACTACTTATTTCTATTTAACTTTTGTTTTACTTCTACCTTATTTTTGTTTTATTTTCATTTTTATTTCTATTTTATTTTTCTTTTTCTTTTTATTTTTTTTTACTACTTTTGTTTTTATTTTGGTATTTGTGCTAGCTAATCTATCTTTGCAGTAACTTTCACGGATCATAACCTACGAATTATTGCGAAAAAAAATGAACGGATAAAAGTACCGTCATTCGAAAGCATTTTAAGAATAGGCGTAACACTTTCGAACGGTTTTACGTGTTTAGATTTTACATTCCTCTTTATTTTCGATGATGACAAGCTCGTTACTTTGAAATTGGATATCAAGAAACAAGGTAAGTTTTCTAACGTAAAATCGGGATTTTAATGGTGACATTCCCTTTTGACCAATTTATTTTAAAATAAATTAATATTTTAATATAATTTAAATTATTCTTATTTATTTTAAAAATATATTTTAGTTTATTTTTAAAAGTATTATTTTCAAGTGGATTTTTAGAAAAAAAAAGTCAAACAGGGGTGATGCACGGCCGTGCAACCCAATGCACGCCCATGCATTGGGGTTCGTGCGCGTCTGGTGTTAAAATTGCAGAAAAATCACTTTCCTCTCAAAACCCTAACTCCGAAAATGCTCGGTTTCAGGCAAAATCACTCTAAAACCCCCGATTGCTCACGGTTTCTCTTGATTTTTGCTTCCAATCTCTTCCCCGAGGTATGTAAACTTGTCCATTGTCAATTTTAGTGTGATTTATGCTTCAAATGTGGATAATCTTGTTCAAATAAGACTAGGGTTTTGTTTTGAACTTTGGTTTGAATATGCTTAAATATGAACTCAATGCTTGATCTATATGCATATTTGACTAGGTATGATCATAATGTAACTCATTTTAGCCCTGTTTCGGTAGGATTTGTTTGATTTGTATGGATGGGTTAATGAATTTTGACTTAGAGTTCTTGAACTTGGAATTACAAATTGAAGCATGAATCTTGTTTGAATGTGTTTAGGTTTTAACATAGTTGGTGGGAAATTGTTGATTAGTTGAATTAGGTCAAGAATTTTGGCGGGTTTGTCTTTTCAAAAGTCAACATTTTGACCATCTATTTTGGTAGTCATATTACACCATTTGAATTTGCGTCTTGTTTGATTGATTGCAATTGACCATTTTGGAACTCGAGAAACATAACTGTGCCATAACCATGCACGAAATTGTGTTCCCTTTGTGTGGTCCAAAAATTATATACATATATATATTTTTATAAAAAAAAACATGACTCTTATCAAGTTTTTGGCACCAATATGCATCATACGTTACACACTATCAAGTTTTTGGCGCCGTTAAAATATATATGATGAATCACTCTTGTTTCTACGAATTAACTCTTTTCTTTTGGTGATTATAGAGCATGGCGGAGTCATCCCGAGCTGCTGGGAAACAAAGGCAGATGAGGTCTTCATCCCGATCTACCCCGTCCCCAACTACGTCCGGAGGCAATGGATCTCCTCCATCACCACCATCACCCTACCACCCTCACCCAATGCCCACAAGGAAAGTTTGAATTACATTCTTGGCTAGTGTTTGACCCAGATGATGCTATAGAAGTGGAAGCCTATCATAAGCTTCATGAACTTCTAGGACAGGAGTTTGGCATCCACAAGACTATTTGCTACACCACTTTGGAGGAAATCGAGCTGCTAAATCAATGTGCTGAACTCATAACTAAACCATGGGAAAGGTTCTTTGCTATCCAAGACACTACCTATTATGAGCTGACCTTGGAGTTCTTGGCCTCATTCTCATTTGTGAGGCAAGTGATTAGTTTGGAGTTGCATGATTGTGTCAGATTCAGGATGGCCAGGCATTGGCATGAGATGTCACTAGCCTAGTGTGGGGTGAGGATGGGAATGTAGGCACAGAGAGATTACTCCGTCAGTGAGCCACAGTGAGTTTGGCGAGGGGGAGGCATCCCTGTTCTGGGGAAGGATTGGGTTTGGACCATTCGACCCACACAGTCAAAAGAGCACCAAAATGAAACACCCA
Organism: Smallanthus sonchifolius; assembly: GCA_023525975.1. Lineage (NCBI taxonomy): Eukaryota > Viridiplantae > Streptophyta > Magnoliopsida > Asterales > Asteraceae > Smallanthus > Smallanthus sonchifolius. The sequence continues at coordinate 77,769,952 of CM042033.1, forward strand.
CTCCACCGATACCTTCATAGATGTATAGTCCTTACCCTGGGAGGAAGAAGGGACCGCACAGGGGTGGTAAGCGTTAGGGACCTCTTTCACCTTCACTGCCTCATTGATCAGGTTGACTGCAACTTGGCCTACAGTTTAGCAAAATTTTTCACTAGAGCTTCAGGATATTGTTCTTCAAGCCACGTGTTTGGAGGGCCTTTCATCACTCGTTTGGACTCTAACATGGGATTTTTAACTCCTGCTCGCCTTGGGACTCTACTTGAAATGAACCTTAAATTCACCACTGTTGATAGCTAGATGCTAATCTATATGGGAATGTTGAAGAAAATTAATAGAGTCTATCGGTTAATAAATCATAAAGGTAACATCTGGACAGGGGTAGTTGAAGAATCAGATGATGATGCAGGGGGAGGACACCTAGAGCTAGGAGGGGGCAAGGAGAATAACATGGGATACCGCCTATTTATCACACCACTGCGGATCCCTCTATGCTGGATTTGATGATCAGTATGGGTCAACTATGGTATACCATGGACGGCATGCGACAGGATTTTCACGATCATCTATAGGACACGTATGCTTACCAACCACATCAGCAGCCTCCTGGCCCATACCAGCAGTGGCCTCGCCCGCCATATCAGTAGTAGCACTCTTTTCCTTTTGTTTATATAGTTTGTGGTCCTTGACTTTTGATGTTAGTTGACTATACCATTTTTACCGGTTACAGGAGTAACCGTTGACATGGTGGCACTGCCACCAACCTTATTCGGCCGCTTTATTAAGCGAATAATAGTTTAATTTTTCCTTTTAGTACTTACTTTATGTGTTGAGCTTCGCATAGCATTACATGTGATACAGATTTTGGTTCGTACCCGAAAATACGATCTAGGCGCTGATGAGAGCTGTTTAAACGCATGATATTGACATCTCATAAGGGGAGTATCAGTTTCACCACACTCTTATTATTCATGACACATATCATATTGCATACATTCATATTGTCAGAAACTAAGTGTGGGGTGGAACCCCGTTGATATTTTGGCTGCCAAATTTTGTCCTAAGTATTACGAGTGCATGACTAATAACTACCCAATCTATTGAATTAAAAGTTATATAGAAGTAATAAAAACATTTTCAAAAATAATCTTAAAGCAAAAGTCTTAAAAATTAGTTGGCACAAATGGGCTTATAAAAACGGCAATTTGAAATACCGTTGAAGTGAATCAAGGAAACAAATAGGGAAGATTAGGGAGCACAACATAAAGAAAGAAATACGTGTATGCATATTTTTACTTTATTACCCTTTACTTTTTGTTTCCATGTGAGAGATTTGAACTATCCAAGTATTATCACGAACACATCAAGTTTTTGACGCCATTGATTATCACATGCTCATTTCGTTTGTTAGAGTGATTGCTAACTATTGCTTTGCATATTAGAACTTGTGTAAAATATACATTTCAAGATCATGTACTAAAAGAATGCATAAAAATGATTGAGGCATTAGGATTAACCCCCTTTCTTTAGCCTTCTCTCCTTCTCTTGCCAACCCTAAATACTATCCCTTAGTTAACCCCTTTGAACCTAAACCTTTTCGTTCTAAACCCACATCTCAAAACCATTAAATCCGAAAAATTAGCCTTTTATCTTTTAACCCCTTTTAGTTGAAAATCGACTTGGCTATGATTTAAAGAATGATTACCGTCCGAAAGTTTATAGATCCATCCTATGTTCGAAGAAATAAACTCATGAAAAGAAGAATTATTATGAAAAGAAGAATTATTGTGATAAGAAAAAGGGGCAACCAAAAAGGAGTTCATAGTCGCCCAAGCTAGTGAAGAAATCTCATCAAAAGAAAATCAAACTTACTCAAAAAAATTGGAGTATGCAAAGCTGATCAAAGTGAATGTATTAGGAAGAAACAGTCGAACGATTCATGAATAATTGATAGCAATGAATATTTCAACAATAAGAAGAAGTTGACATTCTTGAAGGAAGGGATTTGGTCTTGACGATCTGAACTTAAAAGAGTCCTTAGATTAGTTACAATGTCTAATCTAAGTTGGATGAAGGAATCAATTACCTTTTTTTATCATTAAGCCAAGTCAGATTTTTAACATTTAGCCACTTTTTCCAAATACTTCCTACCCTAACCCTAAGCCAATCATTACAACCCTTTATAAAGTCCTCTTGATTTATGCACATATTTTATGTCAATTGATGTAGATTTGATTTCTATACAAGCCTATGATTATGCAAGAATTAATTATAGCAATGAGTGTTCTCCTTATCATACTATATCCACATATTTAACCCGAGTGTTGAGTGAACATTTGTGAGACTGTAATTTTGAGCATAATCATAGTTCCATTAAGTATGTTGGGCTTGCTACCCTATTGTGGAGAAACACTCGAAAGGTATAACCACCAAATCATTGTTTTAAGAAAGCCATTTGTGACAACAGCTTTGGATTAACATTTAATCAATATCTTACTTCTACGGGTATAATCATGCATGAGTTTGCTTGAGGACAAACAAAGTTTAAGTGTGGGGTATTATGATATGACGTAAATTATACATGTTTTGCACGTATAATTATCCCCGAAATCATCACAATTAGAGACAATATGATAATAATTGATGCCTAATCCACTTATTTGTGTTTCGATAGGATAATTGACCCGGATTTGCAAAAACGTGAAGAAAGCACTCAAAATCAAGGTAAAATCAGCATTCGGGGGGCCAATTGAACGAAACCGGACGCAGAAGGTCAAAGCTGGAACTCAAAAAGTCAACAGGAGGCATTTTAGGGTAATGCATGGTCGTGCATTGCCTTGCACGGCCGTGCAAACCATAAAATGCCCTCCTGTCCTCTCCTGTACTGCCAGATTCCGCATGTGAAATAAATGGGTACTTTGCACGCCCGTGCAATCCAATGCACGACCGTGCATTGTCAAAATCTTTGCTTATAAATAGCAAGCTCATTCTAGTGTTTTAGGTGTCCATTACCAAGAGGTGTGAAGGCATTAGTGCTCTGCTAAGAGCTGGAACTCTCTCGGTTTTGGTCCATTTAGCTTTTTCTTTGTTTATTTGCTTTTTCTAAGTCTTGTAATATGAAACAATTCTTCTTGTTAGAGCAAGCAAGAGACAACCTATACTCACTCTTCTTTGGTGTTGGAATACTTCCACACATTATCTAAGGGTTAGTGGAGTCACTTGTATGGTCATTCATGTCTAATTCTCTTATGTTGCTCGAGTTGGTTGAACTTTAATTAATTAATAAAGTATTTTTAGTATGTTATGTTTTTAAAGTCTTTACTATGATTTATCTTAAAAAGACAAGAATAAGTGATCTTTAAACCAATCTAATAATCTTAAATCTTGTAAGTTACTTAAGCAAGACTTCTTGTTTGGGAAGTTTATTCGATGTTTGTACGGTCTATATACAAATCTTGGTGCTAGCATGGCCAGTTAGTATAGATTTAATATTATGGGTTGATTGGAGGTTTGGGTATTCAGCAGGCCGTTTGAGCCCTAACCAGACCGGGCGTTTGTGTCGGTATTTCTTTACTTCTCTCGTGTCGGCTTGCAGAGGACTTCTAGCGGGAGCCATGGGGTTTGATCTTGAGAATGAAAGTCTTATTTATTTAAAATAATGATATAAGTAAAGACAACTATTGAAGAACATATTTTGTTAGGTCCGAGCGTTCATAAAGTAGCTCTAAAGGGAGTTGCGCATTCTAACTTTCCAAAGGTAGTTACAAGACATGACGTACGTCAGTCATTGGATAATCTTAGTCCGAATAATGAATTGTGAGATACCGACGGACTTGAGACCCCGTTTAGGGTCCGTTATATTCATTAAGGAACAGCTGGCCGACCGTATCCACTGTTCCGTTACAAAATACTAACTCCCCTATCGAAAGGGTTAGTACTAGTAACTATGACCAACCTTACTTTAAATATAACATTAATTAACAAGGGATAACAACTAGAGTAACGTCTTAAACGAGATAACCTTTCTAATTGCATTTCTTATCTGTTTATTTTCCTTCTAAAGCAAAACCCATTTTCCAACTTTTTATCCATGATTTTCTCCCGTGTCACTTCGTCCGTTTGGCACAACGAACGATCTAGGCACTCAATAGGAGAAGAAGGCATACTTTCTTCACAACCATATTTTGGTGGAGGCTCACGGAGTCCAACCATAATATCGTTATAAACATTTTGGTATTCTGAAGGAGATTGGAAATAGATTTCAAAAGGACCATGATAGACCGATTCAGGAAACATATAAGGATCGTATAAAACTGGAGTTTCAGATTGTTCAGATACAGAATTATTATGATAAGATTCTTCTTCGGATGACATGTTCTGATGGGCTTGACTAAACTCAGCCTCATTATTTCCTTGCTGTAATGGGACTTCATTATTCCAATTGCTGAAATCAGATCTAGCTTCCATCCATTGGTTTGAAGTCTCGTATGATTGGGGATGGTATTTTGGTGTAACGTTATCCAGAATGATAGCAAATGGATTATTGTTGTAGTAAGGCGAAAAAATAGGATTCATTTATGAACCCAAGGGATGATATTCAGGAGATTCTTGCTTAATTGGTCGGTTAGGATCATAATAAGTAGGAACAGAGTTATCTCCAGACATCCTGCAACTTAAAGCATCAGTACTTATCTTTTTCTTTGGTTAAGACTTAGATACTAAGGTCAGTATCCTTATCTTAACTAAATCTGATGGTTATCTTTCCAGAGCAGTACCTCCAACAGAGATGTTCCCATGAAAGAATGATGGGTCTAGGAGAGATTTATACACCACTCTTTCCTTAGACAGAACATTCCGTTTGTCAGCTAACTACATACCGGTCAGAAGGTTACCTTGTTTTCTTATCTTAATCTTGAGGCATAAAATAAACTCATGGTTAAAGCTTAGATACTAGATCCAAGTATCTAATTCGCTAAAACCTGTGGCTCTGATACCAACCTGTCACACCCCACCTCAGGCACCCCCTGGACGTGTGCGAGCTCGATTGGTATCTTCTTTGATTTCAGAGTTTTTATAAAACACAGCGGAAGTCTTTTTACAAGGGTCGTTTCATCATTTCGTTCAACCTCAAGGGTTGTATTTGTGAATATCAAGACTCAGTGGGAAAACAAAAGTCTCATATTTATTTCATAAACATAGGGATTTAAATACCATTTTCATTTGATTACAAAACAGAGTTTGAAATCAAATACATTTCTTGTCTCTTATGGACAAGTTTCAAGCCACTGGAAATAGTACTATCCAAGGTTGATCAGTCCCTTGGTCCTATCTCCTTTTTCATCTTTTAGGATTTCCTATGCATAAGGCCTGAGAATCCAGCGTGCAAGTTATCATTTCTCAACATTCATTCCTAGGTTGGATCTTATGTCTGCCTGTATCCCCTTTTTCCTTTTCATTTTATTAATTGCCTGAAAAAACATTTTGAAAATGAAACGTCAGATCGAATGCCGGTGAATACAATTATCTTTATAGGAAAATCATTTGGCACAACACAAGTATTAACTTCATAATCACAACTTTTGTTCAATCTACACATTCAGCAGGCCCATGTCCTGACTGTATGCACCACTGTATACACTGGAGTCATACCTTATAACAACGGACAGGTCTACGCCTCCAAATTTGTTATAAGATAAGCACCGGCTGCAATCGGGACTCTCACCCGAGACCCGTGTATCCCTTGCAAGTTTTACGTATACCTACGACCTGAATGCTTTGTTCGTAGAAGAACGTCGAGCATTATTCCCTTAACCTTTATTTTGCCATTTTCGTAAATGTAAATGTTTGACACAAGTTTTGAAATAGATAAAGTATTTACCTTGATTATAGGAATGAGCCTCTAAGTTGGAAATTATAGAATCAACCTCCTAACTTTGATTTCTCTAGCGTATCAGTACTTCTACGAGCGTTTCTTCTTAAACCGGGCACTAAAATGAGCGGGAATCGAATCGAAAGCTTCGGGAGTCTTCTAAGATAGCTTTGGAACAAGTTTTGAGAATGAGAATCGATTTTGATGTGAGAAAACTGAATGAACTTGTCCAACTATTTATAGGGCAAATTCTAAGACCGTGACGGACCGTTACGGGTGGTGACGGTCCGTCACCAGATTAGGGTTTGAGAGTCATCAGACACGCATCACCCCCTGGTCAAATTGCAGCGTTGCGGACCGTTACCAGGCGTGACAGTCCGTTATGAAGTGATACGTGGCGCACCCAAATGGTTTTGAGGCTGTGACGGACCGTTACTAGGCGTGACGGTCTGTTATAGGGTTTCCACGCGTCAGATTGTGAACATGAGTCACTGGACACGTGGCGCGCCACCATTGATCGCGTGCTCAGTCCGTAACGGATCGTTACCGTTGGATTTTCATGTTTTTCACTTTTTGAACCTTGATCTATAGGTTAATTACACTTATAGTCCTTGTGGTTTGTAACTTAGTCAAATCTTGGACGTTTTCGTGGCAGTTGTTACAGCAAGTTATGATTTGCTATTATTCAAAACTTATAATAAGACTTACTCTAAATATACTTTTATATAAACACTTGTTGAGATCGATATATAACTTATTTGTGATTTAAAACCAGTTGTAGTTTTGTCTTATTAAATTTTATTTTTAGATGTTTAATATAAAAAAGTTATAAATTTACATTTAAGCAAACAACTATGAAACAATTTTTTAAGAGAAATTTAACATAAATTCGAAAAACTTGTGAGCTTAAGATTCAAGTCTCACTCTCACATGATTAAAGACTTAAACAAATGCTAAATTGATATGGTTCTCTTTTGAGTTTTGATTTCTTCTACCATTTATATATCTGTTTTAATTAATTGATTACTACCCCCAAAACAATATCTACCCTAAAAGAAAAAACGGCAGCATTAGAAATTAAGAGTAACCAGAAATTAAGACCCGCACGTTACGGCGGGACGTACGGCGACACTAACGTGGTTAAGCATATAATAAAACCCGGCGATGCGGCGCGTTTGCTAACTCCGTTACAGCCGTTGACATTAACGTCATTAAGTATATAAAAGAAACGTATGGAGTTGCGGCAGTTCAATATATATAGAAAAGAATATTACGCCTAGCACGTTGTGACGTGATCAATTACCGTCAGTCGATATAACATACGATACCAAAAAAATACACTATACAACCGTTTTTAACAAAATTTATACCAGGACGTCAAGAAAAAAAACTAAACACAACTGCAAATTATTTTTGGTTAAGAAAAAGTTAACGAAGTGTATAGTATATATATATATATACATATATATATATATATAGTACAGGGATTAACCTGAAACTTTAAAAATTTGAGAGTTAAAGTTGAAAATTTTGTTCGGAAGTAAACTTGAAACTTTAGAAATTTAAGGGGCTGAGTTGAACATTTTGTCAAATTGAGGGTCTAAATTTTGTCAAGGCAGATTTGTAAATTTTGGTCGGTTCGAAACTACAAATCCAATAGTGGTAAATGCCAATTTTTAATAAAAAGTAGAAAAAAGAAGAAATTAGAAATAATTCAAGTGGACGCTGACACTTCCATTTAACAGAGAGTAAGTAGTATCTACCCATTTATTTATAAAAAATAGTAATGTATTAAACGGTTGCGGGCCCTTAAGACAAGAGAAACCCATATATCCTAAGTCCACTTTGCAATAAGAAATCAAATGAAAAAGATATTACACTAAGGGCGGATGTTCTAAGGGTAATATATGGTTGATGTGTTTACAAAATTTCAATTCAGAAACAGTTCAAGTAGTTATCACAGAACACCGGACTCCATATACTAAAAAAATAACTTAGTTTAAGTGTGACATTATATACAGTGTACTCTTTTTTTCCATTGACTAAGTTTCATCCTATTAGCTTTTCTTAGTAAGGTTTTTAATGAAATATCATATCTGATCCGTTAGTGACTTTTATAAAAAAAATACATATTTTATAGAGCTCTGCTTATGTACAAACAAACTTATTATTGTTGTTTAATTAGTAACAAAAAATAAAAAGTAAAAATTGGTTACTAAAAATAAATAAAGCAGTATAATGTGTGTATATACAAGTGATAGACCTATTGACATAATCTATGCTTTTAAACCAGCGAAGGGTCCGGTTCTCCGTCTAACTGTGTTATCCGAGTTTAACAACACCATACATAATGATACAACTATAAAAAGTTAGTGATACAAAAATATATCAAAGTGATAGTTTGATAACTAACCTATATCCAAATATAACTCGTGATTCTTTTACTACTCTTAAAAGTCTTTCTAATAAGTACCTGATAACAATCAATATACATTGAAAAAACGATTAGAGCACCCACAACAAAGGGTTTTAGTTCGTTTTTTGGGGTGATGGGATGATGTAGAGGAAGAGGAGAGGATGGATGTTCTTGTGCAAGCACACCTAAAACCGGGATATGTGAGAGGGGGAGGAGATAGGAAAGAGACGAGGAAAGAGAGTATGCATTTTAAGGAGTTTTTTGAGCCAGTTTTGGCTGTGAGAGGGGCGAAGCCAGGGGCGGGCATAGGTGACGTAAAGCTGGTTTTGGAGAAGCCCTTAAAAGATTTTGAAAGTACAAAATAAGCATTAACGGGTTTTTAAGAGGGTTAAGTCCCGTTTTAATTATTTTTAAAACAAAATAGAAGTATTTAAATATTAACATAAGAATTTAAGATCCATGTTTCTTCTTAACATAGAATCTTTTAATATCTTTTTAACATATGGTAAGTGATGTGTAATGAATCTATTTTTTAATGTTCTAGAAGGAATTAAAACCATAATCTTGCTTAAACCAAAAGGTCAATGCCCGTTAATCAAATTATAAACATAAAACCATTAACTACTTTATAAATTATTTAAATATTTAATAACAGCATAAATGTTAAAAAGAGAAAACAAAAGCATCATTGAACAAGTCTAAAAAGGTAACATGAAAAGAGAGGGGTGTCGGTGACATATTCAGAAATGCAGGGGTGAAAATGAAAGTAAAAGCTTTTTAAACAACTGGAACTGGTGAATGAAGCAAGGTTTTCAAACTAGCCGTTACAAACGCTCCACTTTGTCTTCTCTCTCATCAATCATCAAGAACAAGAACAAGAACCAGACCCATCTGCTCTGCTTAAACCCACAACACAATTCATTTTCTTCATAATCGTTTTCTGTTCTTGTAAAAATGTTCACAGAAGGGTTAGACAAAAGTGCACTGAACTGGGTTAAGCAGGTACACGAATTCTCGATTTTCCTTGGTTTTTTCAAAAAAAAAATTTAGATTGTTGATGATATGCCCACAAATTCCTGTTGGGTTTTATTGAAATTATGCATTGATTCATATTTTCTTGATGTTTTGTTATTATAAAAACTGAATCTTGAATGTCATGTTGATTAAAAATCATACTATACTAGCAGGGATCAGAGAAAGAAAGAATAATTATTATGATTTCATTTTTTTTAGATTATTGATCATATACCCACAATTTCTTGTTAAGTTTTTTTTTATTGAAATCATGCATTTATGCATATTTTCTTGATGTTTTGTTATTCAAAAAACTGAATCTTGAATATCATGTTAATTAAAAATCATATTATACTAGCAGTGACCAGAAAGAAAAATCTTGTTCATATTTTTTTTGTTTTTGTTTTTTAGATTCTTGATCATATATTGATATGCACACATAAGTTTGCACAAGTTTGTAGAGGTTATTGATATGCATATATCCCTGATGTGTTTTAGTAGAAAACTGAATTTTGAATTTTTTGCTAAAGAAAGTATTTGGTAATTATTGATTTTATACCAACATAATTTGTTTTTCTTGGTATATTATTTGTTAAAATAATTGCAATTATTGAAATTTATGTTTCTAACAGTCATGCGAGTAATCGTTTATCAGTTTTCAGATTCTTGATCATACACCCACTTGATTTATTGATGAGATGAGTATAATCATTTTTTTAATTTTCTTTAATAAAAGAAGTGAATCTTGAGTTAGCAGGGGTCAGAGAACGAACAGCTTCGGATCCGTTCACCTTTAAGAGAGACCGCGGTTGATCATGAATACATGATTCCAAAATCCCCTCTTTCCTTCAACTCCACAACTTATAAATCCTCTAATATATTACCACCCCTTAAATTCCATTCCAGCCTGCTTGGATCTCATAATCTTGAAACAAACAGCTTCAATGATTATGAAGATGATGATGATGATGATGATTATGGTGATAATGATGAGAGTGTGGGCTCGGCTTCTGATGACATGGACTGCACTTTCTCTGAGGGAGAAGAGTTCAATGAAGAAATCTTTAATGTTAAATTTGTTAAATCACCTAAACAAGTTGGACCAAACAAGTCAACTTTGAATAAAGGGATGATAAAAGATGATCTTTCTGTTGAAGTTCCTAAAAAAACCAGAAATTTTACTGAAACTGGATGGCATGGTGGGGCAAGCACACATCTTAGCACCTATGTAAGTGCAAGCTTCTTAATGTCATATGTTTTCTAGGTTTATAAAGGTTGACTTTTGTTGACTTTCACGATAAATGTAGGGTACCCCTGTAGCTGATCTTGGAACTCCAAGTGCACCACCTATTTTTGAAGGAGTAGGACACATTGATGAGGTTGATTGTGAATCAAGTAAAGAATCTTCAGGGTGTTCGGGTTTTGAGCAATCGCAAAAAGAGATCAATATGCCAGAAAAACTCAATAATGATGATAAACTTGCTCATGATGTAAAACTGGAGACTTCTGTTAGTGAAAGGTTAGATAGTTGAACATGTGCTTGTTTATGTTGATTCTTTAGCACCTTTTTGCATAATATGTTGAGATGATAATCATTTTATGCAGGGAAAATGAAGCAATTAAGTCAATGCCTTGTGGGGAAACGAATTTACTAGATCATGCACCTTATTGTAACAGGTACTATATCGATTGAGGTTGAGCCATTTTCTTTTTGTAGCATAATTTAATTTCACTTACACAGAATGTTGACTTTTGGCAGTAGTCAAAATCCATGGCAAACTTTAATAACATATGATGCATGCTTTCGGTTATGCCTAAATGCATGGGCACGAGGCTGCACAGAAGCACCCGTGTTCCTAAATGATGAATGTCGGCTTTTGCGCAGTGCCTTCGGGTATGTTAACCTATTTTAATGTTTTTTATTGTTTTTCTTTTTCATATATCAATAGCCTTAAAAGGGTCATGTTTTCTGCTTTTGTTTAGACTACACAAGTTCTTGTTGCAACCTCGAGGTTTCAAACCGGTTGCAAGTAGCGGTACTGAGAATACAGATAAAGCATGTCCCTTGAAAGTAAAGAAAGTGATTGGAAAGATTAAGGTTGAAGGTATGATCTTTAACTCAATCTATTAAAATAAATGGCCTTTTCAACTTTAAAAATTCAAAAATATTATGTTCTTTTAACTATAACAATATGCGCATTATTTTGCAGTGAGAAAAGTAAGAATCATCCCACAAAGAAAACTCAAGGACACATACTCTCAGCAAAGTGCTATTTATGTGCAAGCAGGAGTTGAGTACATTCGACACGTTTCTTCACTTGTAAAAAGCAAAATCAACAAATTAGGACTCTCTTCATTTTCACTTCCATGTGAAGGTTTGTTGATTTATATCCTAATAATTTAATCTAATCAACAAAAGAATATTGAAAATTTCATATAATGTTTAGAAAAAATTGTCATGTTGCAGAACCAGTGACATGCTTATTGCACCTTAAAAGTTCTCAAGAACATACAGAAACAGAATCAGCTTTAGGAATTTGCTTGAGGCCTGGAACCGGTGATTCCCATGACTTGTAAGTACCCATAAAACAAAAGAACTTACAAATTCTTGTGTTACAATCTTTTAAAAATAATAATATTTATATGCTAACTTTATAATCTTGTATATAACATTAGTTTCCCAGAGAATCAAGGAGATTCCCTTTTGCTAGAAGTGCAGGGCGAGAGGAGAATTATCCAAGGTCGTGCGATTATTCCAGTTTCATCCCTACATGATAATCCTGTAAGTTTGAAGTACATATGATGATATAATAATAGATTAAAAATGTAATTTATTGATGAAATTATGGATGAAATTCGTGGAATACAGAATGATAGAATCAAATGGTGGCCAATTTATCATGAAGACAATGAATGCATAGGGAAGGTTCAGCTTTCCATCACCAGTACAGTTATATCTGATGAAACTACTCACCTCAAGGTTTAAAAATAATATAAACTTTTTAAAAAGCTTTTGCTCTAAATTGTTTCACAATGTTAATTCTTTTCATAAATTTGACAGTGTGGGCCCGTTGTGGAAACACTGGCGTATGATTTACTATTGGAGGCTGCCATGCGTGCACAATGTTTCCATGCGCGTAATTTATGGGTAGTTGAACCTTGGAAATGGTTGCTGACTGAGTTTTCTGATTATTATGGAGTTTCAGAATCATACACTAAACTCAGGTACTCAAATTTATTAATCAATGAAACTATAATCTACATGTTCTACATTTGCCTTAATTATCTCATCATCTTACATCAATTTTAGGCATCTTTCACACGTTATGAACGTTGCTACGCCTATAAAAGATTGCTTAGAGCTCATTTATGAACTACTTGTACCCGTTATCAAGGCTAGAACAGAAAGAAGACTTACAAGACAAGAGGTACGCAATCTCAAGGTTTCAAACTTGATTCTTGTTTTTTTTTTTTTTAAATTTAGACCAATATTTATTTTATTGTCATTTTGCAGAAAAGCTTGTTATTAGACTGTGAAACACAAATTGAGAGTTTACTGGCACTTGCTTTTCAAAATTACAAGTCATTGGATGAAAATTCTTCTACAGGATTATCAGACACATTGAGCCCAATTCCAGAAACTGCTGCTCCAGCATTAGTGCCAGCTGTGCAATTATATACTCTTATTCATGATATACTTTCGCCAGATGGACAAGCTTTGTTGACTAACTACTTACAGGTGGAATATTTTGTAATTTTTGGGTTAATTGGGTATTGACATGTTTCATCTGTTTAAAAGTTGTGTGTTTTTACAGGCAGCAGCAAGAAAGAGGTGTAGGAAGCATATGGTGGACACTGATGAGTTTGTGGCAATCAATACTGATGGTTTTCTTATGGATTCTATTACAATTACTACGGCTTATCAGAAAATGAAGAATTTGTGTATAAATTTAAGTGATGAAATAAAAACAGATATCAAGATACATAACCAACACATACTACCAAGGTATGCACATGTGTACCATTCTGTAATGTTTTGAAGTGGAGGTGGAAATTCTGACCCATTTGCTTTGGGTTGATTTGGGGCGTGTTTTACTTCAAATGGGTCAAATAAAAAAAATTAGCTAGAAGGGGAACGGGTTGAAAAGGGTTTAAATTTGCCAAAAGTATATTTTTGAGCATATGACCTAAACCTTTTCATTCAAAGATTTAAATTATTTTTGTAATCATAATTAACACATCCATTATTTACATAAAAATAATAAAATGTTCAAAAGATGTTAGCAGCCTATCCTGACCCGACCCATACTTAAAAACACCCATTTCAACCCGATACCCAACTTCTTTTCATTCAAAGATTTAAATTATTTTTGTAATCATAATTAACACATCCATTATTTACATAAAAATAATAAAATGTTCAAAAGATGTTAGCAGCCTATCCTGACCCGACCCATACTTAAAAACACCCATTTCAACCCAAACCCATATCAACCCGATACCCAACTTCTGCAGTTTAAAAGATTTAAAAGAAAAATAAAAAGTTATGGTATTTTAATTTTTGGACATCTTTGCCTCTTTTTTCAGCTCCATTGACCTCTCGAGCATCACAGCAGCAGTTTACAGCAGTGAATTATGCAAACGGCTTAAAGGATTTCTTGCCACATGGCCTCCTTCAAGTCCTCAGCCTTATGTCAATGAACTTCTTATAGCAACTGCAGACTTTGAAAGAAATCTTGAGTCATGGAACATTAGGTCTGTTAAATTAAATCTCATTTCCTCATGTCAATAAAATAATCATTTCATAACTCCCGAGAATTAAAAAAAAAGTTATCATTTTTATGTTTCAGTGTACCTCAAGGTGGTGTAGACTCAAGAAACTTGTACCATAATTACATTATGGTTTGGGTCCAAGATATGCAACTTTGCTTGCTTGATTTATGCAAGGCTGAAAAGACACCGTGGGCTGGTGTAATTACAAATTATTCAACTTCACCTTTTGCTGAGGAATTATATGATAAAATTAAAGAAATGTTGAGTGAATATGAAGTGGTGATCAATCGATGGCCACAATACACGTTGATCTTGGAGAATGTAAGTTATAAAATCATCTATTTATATGCATTTACAAGTCTTGGTTCTAAATGTTTTTATTGTATACTTTGAAAGGCGGTTGCAAATGTGGAAAGAGCAATCATGAAAGCACTTGAAAGACAGTATGCAGATATTTTGACACCTTTGAAAGATAGCATTCCCAAGAGGCTTGGAATACAAGTTCAGAAATTAACGAGAAGACAATCAAATGCCCTGTATTCCATTCCTAATCAAGTGAGTGATATAATTCTAATAGTTTAAAAAAAAATTAATTAAATAAATAGCTTTTCTAATTTTATTGGTTTTGCTTTATGGTAGCTGGGAACTTTCTTAAACACCATCAAGAGAATTCTTGATGTTCTACACTGTAGAATAGAAGACAAACTGAAGTCATGGGCATCGTATCTTCCGGTCAACGGGGATAAAAAGTCAACTTATGGAGAGCAAATGAATGCAGTTACAGTCTTATTCAGAACAAAGTATAAAAACTACATGCAGGCTGTGGTGGTCAAGCTTACTAGTAATGTAAGTAATAATATCTTAATAACTATACATATTTAATTGTCAATAAAAAGCAGTTTTTTTTCTTAAATTGATCATTTTTTTTACAGATGCAAGCAAGTCGAAGCACACGACTTCAAAGAATTCTGGAGGAAACAAAGGAAGCAGATGGAGAAAGTGAAATCCGTGACAGGATGCAAGTTTTGTGTTCACAGCTTGTGGAATCAGTATCCAACTTACATGAGGTTTTTACAAATCAAATATTCATTGCTAGTTGTCGTGGTTTATGGGACAAAATGGGACAGGTGATTTAACTTTAATCATTAATCTTAATCCATCATTTCTTGATCTTCATATGCTCTTATAAAGAATGTGTTCTGATGTATTTGAGTGCATAATTTGTAGATTGTGCTAAAGTTTTTGGAGGGTAGAAAGGAAAATCGCGTATGGTACAATGGATCTTATTATGCTCTTGGAGTAAGTTGTATAAACTTTATTATCTGTTTTGAGGATGGATTTTTATTTTCTAGCAATATAACATGAATTTATTGTTTGATTTGTTGTAGATTTTGGATGATACTTTTGCTTCCCAAATGCAAAGATTGCAGGGAAATGCGTTACAAGAGAAAGATCTAGAACCACCTCGCTCAATTGTTGAAGCGCGGTCTATTCTTTGTAGGGATACTAATAATGCAGCAGATACTTCCACCTACTTTTATTAAGGAAATACAAACTTAAAATTTCATTTTTTTATATGTTGTATGCCAATTCTTTTGTAAAGAATAAATGTTGCTGGTCCTAAGTTTTTCTATACAACTGCTAAATCTTGAAAGTGCCAATTTTGATGTCCCAAAATTCGATTCAGTGTGTGTGAAGTGGAGAACATAACAGACCCATAACTGCCACTAACAGCAATCCTGAGCTCGTTACAGGATTTGACTGCAAACAAGTTGGTATAAACAAGCAACATGTCTGACAAAATCAACAAGTTAAGAGTACTAAACTGACCTTGTTAAACAGTTGTTTATTAGGATGAACAATTCCTCCACAGAAAAATGCCCATCTTGCAACATGTCCGAAATCTATTTTCATATTGAAATTGAATAAAACTCACATGAGGCTAAGGGGGGTGTACTCCACTCCCTACTTCCCTTCACTCTGTGGGCATGTCAGCGTCACATCACACTCCCTAGTCCCTCCACTCCATCAAGGAAATACCCCACTCGGGGGTTTGCTACTTTTTTTTAAATAAAATAATAGTTTTATGTTTTTAAAAATACTAATATAACTAAAACTAAAAAACAAAATATTTAACATTACATTACATTAAAAAACATAATTAAAAATTACATTTATAATTCGGAAATATGATCCGCTAAATCCGACTTAAGATTTTGATGCATTTCTACGTCACGAATTTGTTGATTGATTATTTGTGCATCGCCAATTTCTTGTTGTTCAACATCGGTTTCAACATAGGTACAAATCGTCTTGTCTTTATTTTTTAGTATCATATTGTGTAATATGATATAACCATACATCACGTTTCTTAGCCTTTTTGGTGTCCAAGCTCGTGCCGGTTTAGCTAATATATGTCACTTTTCTTAAGCACACTAAATACTCGTTCGATGTCCTTTCTCGCTCCGTGTTGATTTTTGCAAATGTTAAACGTCTTTTCTTTATATGCAGCACCGTCGGCAAAGTAATCAGCAACTAGGCGATCGTGACCTCCTTCACGGTTTCTGTTCAAAGCAGCTCCTCTCGACGTCGATGTCAAACTTTCGCCTTCTTTGGTTAGGATAGCAGATGCCGCGGACACGATCGTGTGTATAAAAATTGGTACTATAGGACTAGTTTCCAAATCGGATGAAAAATCCATCACCTTTGAAATTTGAATTTTTGGAGTGTGAAATTTGTAATTTTTAAAGTGTAAGAATTGTATACGTGTGTGGGTATTTATGTGAAAATTACATTTATTTTTTTATTATAGCCGTTGGTTAACGGTAATATTGATTTTTCAAGGGTTTTTTTTTAAATCCTTTGGTGGTTTTGGCATGGAGAACCCCGTAATCAACCTTTCTAGTGGCGCCGCTATAAGGAGGGTGGTGTTCCCCAAGCGGCCCCTCCCGCCACATCATCCACGCCGCGGTGAATCGGCGTGTACACCGGATAGTCTGATGACTAGAAGGTGATAAACCAATATTGATAAGGGGCCAAAAAGTGTAAGTAGACATTATCAGATTAAAAAAAGTAATTTTTATGCTGGTTATCAGATACATAGTTTTGGCTACAATTTTCTGAGACTAGTTTAACACAGAAAGCATATTTCTTTTGGTTGATACTGAACCAGAAAGGCCCTCATCGTGTGGCTTTTATATGTTTACATATATGTATCTTCAATGTGTTTGCATTTTGAAATAATGAAATTAATAATGCTTTATAACATTATGTTTTATATTTTCATTAATTTATAATGTTATAAAATATTTTCATGTTTTATTGCAATCGTATTTACATGTTCTATTATTTATGTAGCACCTCTTTACATATGTGTAGCTGCCCGGATTGTGTTAATAGTATACATAGTTGGCAAAAGGTCTTATTTTCATCTGCGTTTTCTGTGATTTACCAATTTACATATATGTAAATATGTAATATACATATGTGTAAATCACATGTTTTTCCATATTATGATAAAATGGACTTAAAGATACGTGTGTAGAATATACTGATTTACATAAATTGAAATAGTGTGGTCTTAAATTTGTAAATTAATGTGTTCTTCATGTTCATCATGTTCTTCGCTTCTAATCTTAAAAGAACAGAAAACTGAGAGGATCTTATTCGTGTTCTTCGCATCCCAATCATCACCAAATCAAAACCGTAGAAGAGTTCTTAAAACTAAAACGTAAAAAGTGATGTAACAATCCGTGAACATGACATCCTTTATCTGCTAAACGAAATCATAAAAAAATGGAATAGTTGGATAATACAAACTCGTTCAACAAACCTTGAAATCACTACAGAAAGATGAAGAATATTAAAAGTCTTTTATCTAAACGCACATATGCATATACAATATATGCACTTGTATATTCATATATGCACATTTTTATACTATTTTAAAAGAAATAAAGGAGAGATAAGATAAAATCAAAGAAAGAGTGGCTAGAGATAAATAAACCATTGTTTTTCAATTTTACCATTTTCGTTGAAGCGATATGTACACATCTTATGCGGTTATCATGGTTCTCAACATACTATTGGTTCTGAAAACAACAAGCTCATATAGGGGAGGAATCAAATTAGAACTCCAATTTTTATTGAGAACTTGAAGAACAAATCAGGACGATTAAATCATATATCAATGGCTCAAAATAAAAATGACGTTTTAGTAATTAAATTGTTACGCCCGCATTTTTAAGACCTGATATTTAAATTTGAGGCCGGAATTTATGTCTCAAAATTTCAATGTTTTTAGAACCGGTCTGGACATCGAACCGGTGGACTTACCGGTCCACTGGTCAAACCGGTCGGACGGTTGGACCAGATTTAAGAACCGGTAAATTAAAATTAATATAAATATAAAAAATACAATCCATGTCATCTAGTCCAAGTTAATTATCCAATTAGTTAGTCCATCTCATTTATAAATTGGTGAACCCATTAAAAAAACCCATTCATTTACCCATTTTATAATTTAACTTAAATATGTTGTTGAAACTTGAAGCACAGCCATTCACAACTCCAGTCCATTTCATCTTCCTCATGATGTAGACTGCTACATTTCGAAGATCTGAGTTCAGATCTGAGTTGGTGAGCACCATATCTGAGTTCCTAACGATGTAGGCTGCATTCCTCACTTCATCTTCCTCACGATGTGAGCACCAGATCTGAGTTCCTCACTTCATCTTCCTCACGATGTGAGCACCAGATCTGAGTTCTAATACTAGGTTCGAAGTTGGTGAAGCTTATTAGCGTAGATCTTGAAGGTTACTGGAGTTTTTGACCGTATTTTGAAGGTTACCGGAGTTTCTATGTTCAGTCCGGTCCGACCACCGGTTGCATGTCATTGACAATGGAGGGAGGATCATCCCCTCCTCTCTTTCTCGTTCTCCACCAAGGAATAAAATTGGAAAAATCAAGACAACCTAGTAAAAGTAAAGTCAAAACCTACACCACAAACAAAAGGGATGAACTAGAAAGAAAAAAAAAGAACAAGAGAGAGAAGTCGTTATCACCTCGAAAACTGAAGTCAAAGAGTTTCTATTTTAGAGAAAAGGAAAGGCTACCAAGAAGACAAAGTGGAAAGGCACAATACAGACATTTCCCTTTGGGAAGAGCGCGGCCTCTACTTAAAAAGGTGAAAAACAGGAAAACGGCTATAAATAGACAACTTCCCCTCAACAAAAGGGACACCCCAGATTCGAGGGAACCCATCTTACTCTCGATTCCTTCCTTTCTTACTTTCCCTAATTTAGCCCGTATATCGTTGTGTTTTGCAACATAGAGCTTGTCCAAGGATCTCCGAGGGCAAGTTCAATGCATCGATAATTTACATGTTTGTCTTTGAAGTAACAAGTGGCGCCCACCGTGGGGCACGCTTCAATTCAGTCACTTGAAATGTGTCTTCACATGTTCCTCTCCTAGATTTGTTTTTGTTGTTCTTTTTCGAAACAGGTGGAGTACGCCAAAAGAAGAATGACCTTATCCTCCTAACATAAGATCATCATACCAAGAAACCGGAGTCAAGCCTCATCCTTAAACCAACAAGCAACTTCCTCTTCAAAATCCCTAAGGATGTTTGTTCCTAAGACAGTCGCCCATAATAGCTTCACAAAGAGAAGATAAAAGAAGCACCAATTCCACACGCTGAAACCCCAGAAGGTAGGATGGCTCCAAAAAACTAAAAGAACGAAACAAAAGCATGGAAAAGCCATGGCACTCTGA
Organism: Smallanthus sonchifolius; assembly: GCA_023525975.1. Lineage (NCBI taxonomy): Eukaryota > Viridiplantae > Streptophyta > Magnoliopsida > Asterales > Asteraceae > Smallanthus > Smallanthus sonchifolius. The sequence continues at coordinate 77,789,793 of CM042033.1, forward strand.
AAGAGAAAGGAAGAAAAACCTAGGCGATAAGGTTTGTGGGAAAGGAAAATGATAGATTTCCCTCCTCTCCCTAAGGGAGGACACTCCACCTCGCTAATGGTCATCCGGGTACAAATAAAATAACAAGAGGTACACAGAGTTTACCTCGACGGAGAAAGCGCCTCAAACATTATCTATGAACACTTTTTTTGCGGCAAATAAAAAAAATCAGATAATTCATGGCGCATGTGTATCGACTTTAAAGACTTAAATAAAACTTGACGGTAATGATAAAGAAAATCAGATAATTCCTTGCACATGTGTATCGACTTTAAAGACTTAAATAAAGCTTGCCTAGAGGACTATTATCCCTTACTAGAGATCGATCCTAAGGTCGACGCGCTAACACGATACAAGTGGAAATGCTTCATGGATGCCTATAAAGGCTACCACTAGATCCGAATGAAAAAAGAAGACGAGGAAAAGATGGTGTTCCATACCAATGAAGGTATCTTTTGCTACCAGAAGATGCCCTTCGGCCCAAAAAATGTCAGGGCAACAAATCAGCGGTTAACTGACAAGGCATTTCAGTACCAAATTGGGAAAAACATGGAGACATATGTGGACGACCTAGTAATAAAAAACTAGGACGAGGAGTCACTCCTCCTAGACATCCAAGAAACATTAAAAAAAAACCTGAGAAAAATCAACATGAAACTCAATCCTATGAAATGCTCTTTTAGGATAGAAGAATGAAAGTTCCTCGGGCATATAGTCAGTCACTAAATAAATGATCAAAGCTAACCCATATAAGGTCAAATCCATCTGAGAAATGAAGTCCCTAAGTTCAAAGAGAGAAGTACAGTGCCTAAATGGAAGACTAGGGGCAATGCATCGCTTCCTCTCCAAGTTGGCAAAACGCTCCCTCCCTTTCTTCAAAACCTAGAAAGGATGCCTAAAAAAGACATATTTCCAATGGACAGAGGAAGCAGAGGAGGGTTTTCAAAAAAAATGAAGGAACATAATAGATGTACCTAACTAAGTCAAGTCAAATGTGCATATTTCTAGGAGCTTAATTTAGTCAAAGACGTGATAGGAAACTCCTTAAACATAGGAGCTAATTCTCTGTAAATTTGTGTATTTATACCTTGTATATCGTTCCTTTCAAATTCAGTTGAGATTACCATTCTTACATGGTATCAGGCCAAACATCGATCCCACCTTCCTAAACCATATTTCCGGCACAGTTCTCTTCCTCGACACCCCTCATGGCTTGTGACTCATCTAAGTCTTCTACCGATTCTGCTTCTGTTCCTCTTCATACCCTTCTTCATCTCATCACACTTTCTTCAACCAATTATCTCTTATGGAAAAATCAAGTCCTTTTATCAAAGCCTTCAAGGCCATGTTGATGGCACTACCTCCTTGTCGCCGGATGTCATCACTAACGAAGGCAAACATGTCTCCAATCCAGTGTACCTCTCCCGGAAAGAAGCTGACCAAAAAGTCAATTTTCTTCTTCAATCTTCCTTAACAAAAGAAGTCATGGCAGAAGCCATCAATCTCTCTACTGCTCGAGAAGTTTGGAGTGCTCTTGAAGCCGCCGCTTCATCCGTGAGCTTGTGTCATCCGGTCGATTATACACAAAGTTTGTACCAACCAAGCTTTAGGTGGTTCACATATTTACTAAGAGCCTTCCACGGCCGTTATTTGAACGTTTTCGTGGCATGTTACATGTTGCTCCCCCACCAATCAGCTTAGGTAATAGTTGTAAATTAGTTGTACCTAACTAAGTCAAGTAAAATGTACATATTTCTAGGAACTTAATTTAGTCAAAGATTGTGATAGGAAACTCCTTAATCATAGGAGCTAATTCTCTGTAATTTTTTGTATTTATACGTTGTATATTGTTCCTTTCAAATTCAACTGAGATTACCATTCTTATAGAACACATAAGCAGCTTACCAGAAATCACCGCCCTCGGACCAGGGGAAACGCTCCTCTTATACATAGCCTCAAGAAAAGAGGCCATTAGTGCAGTGTTAATAGCCGAAAGGGCAGGTACTCAAAACCCAATATATTTCGTCAGTCGAGCATCCAGAAGATTAAGAAGGTATTTTCAGTCCCACCAAATTAAAGTAATCACCAGCCAGCCAATTAAAGAAGTTCTATCCAGGCCGGAGAAGTCTGGAAGATTGGCTAGATGCACCGTAGAGTTGGGAGAGCACGACTTGTTCTACTACCCTAGAGCAGCAGTCAAAGGGCAAGTCCTAGCTGACTTTATAATAGAAAACCCAGAAGACACCATAGTGATGAAGGCCGAAAAAGAGAAAACCCCCACGGGGGGGGGGGGTAGTTTGGAAGTTATATGCTAATGAAGCCTCTAGTGCGAAAGTAGCGGAAGCCGGCTTAGTTCTCATTGACCCACAAGGCATATTCACTCAGACTCAATTTCCCCAGCACAAACAACGAAGCAATTATAAAGCACTCATAGCAGGGCTAAGGACTGCGAAGCAACTAAAGGTGGAGGATTAGAAGCCCGAGTTGACTCGCTCCTGATGGCCAACCAAATCAATGGGGAATACGAGGCTAAAGACCCCACCATGAGGAAATACATGGAAAAAACAAAATAGCTAAAAGGGCAATTTGCCTCTTACCAAGTAATACAGGTCTCTCGGACCCAAAACAAAAAGGTGGATGCCTTGAGTAAGCTGGCGCCACTTACCTTTGCACACCTGACAAAGTAAGTGCTCGTAGAAGTGCTAAAGCACAAGTCAATAGAAGAAATGGAAGTCCGTGATATCGTAAGGGAAGAAGGAGAATCATGAATGACGCCAATAACCGACTACTTATCAAGCATTCCTTACCAAGAGATAAGGACGAAGCGGAGCACCTAAAATACATGAGGGCATTTGCGGATCCCATATGGGACCTCGAAGTGTAGTAGCAAAAATCATGAATATGGGATACTATTGGCCTAGCATGCATAAAGATGCCTTAGAAGAAATTAGACAATGCGAAGGATGCCAACTACATACACCAATCCAACATTCGCCAAAAAACGACCTAGTCCCCATTATGTCGGCCTGACCTTTCCACAAATGGGGAATGGACATAGTCGGTCCTTTCCCAGTGTCCATTCCCCAGAAAGCAGAGGAAAGGTAAAATTCCTCCTGGTAGCAGTAGACTATTTCACCAAATGGCCAGAAGTGAAGCCCCTGAGTCATCAAATTCATCTAGGAAGGTATAATCTGTCGATATGAACTTCTGGGAGTAATAGTAACGGACAACGGCCGACAATTTGCAGAAAACCCATTCAAAGAAAGGTGCGAAGACCTTCTCATAAAACAGTGTTTCACGTCTGTTGCATACCCTCAAGCAAATGGACAGGTAGAAAGAATGAATCAGAGCATAGTAGAAGGATGAAGGCAAGACTAGGAAGATACGGAAAAGATTGGCCGGAAGAGTTGCCCAGCGTCCTCTAAACAATACGAACAATGGAAAAGTCTAGCCATGGCAGGACTCCGTTCAGCCTTATCTACGGCTCCGAAGCAGTGATTCCTGCTGAAATAGGAATTCCAACGACAAGAATCAGAGAAGTAAGGGAAGTAGATAACAATAGAGAAATCTTAATGAATTTAGATTTATTAGAGGAGCGAAGAGAAAGTGCTAGGGCAAAAGAGGTGGAATACAAAACCAAGATGGAAAAATATTATAACTACAGAGTAACACATGGGACTTTCAAACCATGTGACCTAGTCCTAAAAAAGCGAAGGGATCCACAAGGAGGGAATGGGAAAGATGGGCACAAAATGGGAGGTTCCTACCAAGTTGCAGAAACCCACGTAAAAGGCTCGTATAGGTATAGGTTGAAAACAATGGAAGGAAGGCCAGTCCCGAGGCATTGGATCGCCATGAACCTCCGTCGATTCTACATATGAAAGGAGGAACGAAACAAAAGTCCCCTTCCCATAAAAAGCAACAAGAGGAAGGGTTAGGAGATGTAGTATAACAGAGAAAAAGAAATCAGCTATAATAAAGTCGTTCATGTTTTCCCTACTTAATGAAGAGCCAGCAAAAGCAAAAAATATGGTTGACAATGATTTGTAACACCGAACGACCTACAAGTCTTTTTCAACAATCTATAAAAAGTACTCTCGAAAAGATCACTAAGAGGCAGGGAATCACTAAGAGGCAGGGAAAAGCTTTTCCTTGACCATGTCCATGAACCTGAGCATACGAAACATGCGATTTCAATACAAAGCGCTAAAAAGTTCGAACTATCAAGTTCACTCATATATGGGATGATCACCCAATACAAAAAACGTCACAAACGACCAAACACCAGCAAAAGATAATTACTCCCCCTCCAAAGAAATAAGAAACACGACGAACATAGGTATATTGAAAAAAGACAAGAAGAAGAAGCAACCACAACAAAAGGACCAGGCGGCGATACTCATCCTAACACATGTACGACGGAAAGTAATAACATAAAAGACCGACCCCGTTACGAGTAAGCCTCGAAACCAGCTCAGATTAGGGGTGCTGATAACGGAGGGAGGATCATCCCCTCCTCTCTTTCTCGTTCTCCAGCCAAGGAATAAAATTGGTAAAACCAAGACAACCTGGTAAAACTAAAGTCAAAACCTACACCATAAACAAAAGGGGTGAACCAAAAAAAAAGACAAAAGAGAGAGAAGTCGTTATCACCTCGGAAATTGAAGTCAAAGAGTTACCCCTTTAGAGAAAAGGAAAAACTACCAAGAAAACAAGGCAGAAAGGCACAATACAGGCATTCCCCTTTGGGAAGAGTGTGGCATCTCAGAAATGTGGAAAACGGGAAAACGGCTATAAATAGACAACATCCCTCAACAAAAGGGACACCCCGGATCCGATAGAACCCATATTACTCTCGATTCCTTCCCTTACCCTCCCTAGTTTAGCCCATATATCGTTATGTTTTGTAACATAGAGCTTGTCCAAGGATCTCCGAGGGCAAGTTCCGGACTTTAATGCATCGATACTTTACCTGCTTGTCTTTGAAGCAACACTCATGTTGCCTCAATATTTGATAACGGCAAAAGTATGTATACATATTATTCTTTACAGTGGCAATTTATGAATATACATAACATATTTAATGTTTACAGTGGCATTACAATGCCAATTTATTCCATTCTCAAATGAAAAATAAACGTATTTAATGTTTGCATGCTTATTCACTGGATTAAATGTCAGCCCACTAACAACTATTTCTTTTACTAATCATGAGCCTAACTAAATTAATTTGTGGATTATCACAGTCTATCGCAGTTAATAAACGACTTACAATCGTCCGTGGATTACCACAGTCGACATGGGATATATCTTGTTAATAAATTTTTTTATTACTAATGTCAGATTCTTGTTATTGTCACATAATCTTTATTTTTTGTTACTTACTGTTTGCAAATTTAGTCAACTTCTCTTCTAAACAATAAATGGAGGTTAAAATATAGAATGAAATGACTTACATTGAAAATTAGATATACCTACAGCCACTTGTTCTTTACTATCACATAGTAGTATGCCATAATAATATGAACATTACAGAATTTGCATATCTTCATGTGTTCCTTAAGGGTTTATCTTAAGCAACTATGGCTATTAGGGTTTATCTTCTGCAAAAACCAGAAAAAAGACACTATCACTTCCAACAACAATGTAGAAGAAAAACGGTTTAATCAAAAATCAAACAGCAACGCAGAAGAAAGTTATATAACTTACGTATAGATTGAGGATCAATATGTAAAAAAAAACTTGCAGCAACTATCAAATAACAGAACACAAGCATTAGTCCCTTGAAGTAGTTAGATGTTCCATCCTGCAAAAATAGAACAGAGTTTAGGTGCAAATTTGATTAAAAAAATGACATTAATATATAAAATAAAAGATTTTCTTAAAAGGGGTGAACCTGCAACATAAAAGCCACTACCAGAACCGTCATAAAAAGAGTCGTAGTTTCAAAAAGTTGAAAATTTAGGTCTAGTGGACGTCCAATGATCCACCCGACCACCACACAAAACGGTATCTACAGTTGCAAGAAATAAATAATAAAATTAGTAAGTTCATAAAATATTGTAGGTAAAAAATGATACAAAAATGGATATTAATGTATAACAGTATACCGCAAACATGGATATTTGTGTTGATGAGCCAATTGCCACTCCTAAAGATATATCCTGCACACATGGTATTGCAGTAACCATCATTTTTTTAAATTTGAGAAAAATGATTTTTATGATAAATAATAAATAGCAATCAAACGCTTACAAGCTTGTCTTTAATGGCGAATATGATGGCACTGGCATGTTCAGCTGCATTTCCAACAATAGGAAGTAGAATAACACTAATAAATGCTATTGGAATATCCATTGCTACAGAAGCGTTCTGAAAGATATAATAATGTGTATAATAATAAATAAAGATTCAAGAAACAGTTTTGCATAGGACCAAAACAATTTGGATACCTCAATTGTGTTGACTAGATATTCAGAAAGAACCGAAATGACAAGTGTCAAGATGCAGAGCCAGATAACGGATTCATACTTTGAAATATCTGGAGACTCTTCATCATCTGAACTCCCATCGTCCGGACTTGTTTCCTGATATTTTTAACTCAACATTAGAAAAGTATTATATTCTTAATAAATAAAAATATATATATTGAAGGTGTAAATACTGTCTCTGTAGCTAACAGGGTGATCACCAACCTCGTTGATCGGGGTATACGAGTTCTTTTGACTAGTCAACTGAAAAAAGATATATCCACCATATGCTATGAGCATTATACAACTGCTAAATCTTGACAGTGCCAATTCTGATTTCCCAAAATGCAATTCAGTGTGTGTGAAGTGGAGAACAGTTGGGAATAACAGACCCATAACTGCCATTAACAGCAATCCTGAGCTCATTACAGCATTTGACTGCCAACAAGTTGGTATAAGTTTAAATTTCAAGTTTTGATCAATAACGCAGAAATTATCAACAAGTTAAAAGTACTAAACTGACCTTGTTAAACACTTGTTGTTTAGGATGAACAATTCCTCCACAGAAAAATGCACATCCAAGAACAAGCAACATGTTTGACAAAATTGACCCCAGTAATGATTGCTGTACAACACGTAGCATACCATGTTTCATCGCGTACATTGATATTATCAACTCTGTTGCATTGCCAAAAGTAGCATTCAGAAGACCCCCAACTGCAATTTCAGTTTGTAAAATCCTAGTAAATATCAAAGCATAATATATATAAACCAATCAATTCAACTTGCAAAAAGTTAAACTATAGAATCAGATTTAGAAAGAACAGCTGGTAACAAACCTGTAGGTCCAGTGTAGAAAGCAAGCTGCCTGCATAAAAACAAGCCAAAACATCTTAGATGACTACTTATCGCACTGATTAAAATCAGTCAAACGTGGTCATAACACAATATCACATGAAGAGCAGATCTAAATAAGGTCATTCACAAGCACCCTTAATATGACTACAGATAAAAATATAAAAGAAATGTGAGGATAATTACTCGGTAGCCCAACCCAAACGTTCTGCCAACGGTATGATGCCCAATAAACTGAAGAAAAAGACCCAACCCTGATACAAGATAGAATCCAGTCAAAACAGGCATACAAACGAGTTCGAAACTGCTAGTTTCGTATCGAAATAGGATAACAACAATAACAATGATAATACTAACTCACATGATGACTAGTCAAGTGATCAACCAGTATTGCTAAGGGGCCAAAAGGTATAAGTAAACTAATCTTATCAGATAAAAAAGCAATCTTTATGCTGGTTATCACAGTCCTCAATATATTTCTTTTGCCCCAATTTTCAGAGACTGCTTCAATAGAAAACATATTTCTTTTAGCTGATACTGAACCGGAAAAGCCCTCTTCGTGTGGCTCCATAATCGGCCTCCCCTCTATCGATCCCGTCTGTGAGAATTCTTGTGTTAGAAAAATCTACACATTTCTAGTTGTATATCAACAACAAACATGGTTTCATTATGGGAATTGAATCCTACCATCTGCAGATTATTGGCGTTGACCATTTTTTTATTAATGAAATTGTTGACCAGCCAAGAAGCAGAACTTTATTGCTGCTTCACCCAGACCTTGAGTCTAACTGCACCATTAAAATCCAACCAGAACCACTTAACAGACCCACCAAAATCACTACCAAAAACCCCCAAATTCATTAACTTTGAATACAAATATTGAAGTAAGCAAAACGTCGAACACCTGGTGTGCACAATTTTTTTTTGATACTTCACATGGCTTTGTTGGTCAACAATTACGCAGTATACAAAGGGGAAATTCCGGGAAATTACGAGGGTTTGATTGAAGTCAATGATTATGGCTGTGAGTACACATTAAATGTCAAGGAAATTGAATCTAGGATATTAGGTGTCCAAAATGAAGGAAGAAAAATGGGTGTTGTGGTTTGCACGTTGCTGTTGATGTGTTGGTTTCTTTAATTAAAAGCTAAAACAAGTGTCAAGAGCGTGTGGAGGGAATGCAAAGAAGAATTATCCGTTTACTTTCCACTGATTCACGGCGGTTGTACAAAAAGGTTGAAAAATAAGGCAAGAACAAGAAAGATGGTTCGATGATCGACAACTGAAAAACTTAGGTTCATAATCTTGGCACGAGACACCTGAAATACTTGTTTCCAGTTGGATCAACAACCTAAAATGAGATTTATAAAGTTTATGAATTGCAAACACAAAAGACCATATGTTATGGGCTGATTTGCCATGGTTAGAATATTTTCAAGATATTCAAAATGTTTTTATAAAATCAATCATAATAGAACCATTGTTAGTTAAGTTGTATCACAGTTTAAGAACTCAGCTCAACAGTATTACGGCCTATCAAATCAGTAATATGGCAAACACTTCGGGCAAAGCTCCTACATATAAAACGACATTACTAAATTACATAATCTTGGCTTAATGGTTTATAACCAAAGCTGAAACAGTAGGTCGGACCTTACCTCAGCACAATCTACGACAATTTGGAGTCGAAACGCTGGAAACCAGACTCTCGTACGCGAACCGGGGCTCGGGACCAAGTTCCAGAGTGTGTGTGTGTGTTTTGCGGTGTGGAGTGTGTGCAAAATGAGCCAAGATCATGCAAGTATTTATAGGGCAAGAATTGGGTCCGCAAGGCGTGACGGTCCGTCACGCCATTCCTTGGCGGCTACACAATTTCTGAACACGTAACGGACTGTTACCAAGCTGTGACGGTCCGTCACGAGGGTGAGTCACCGGACACGTGTCAGAAACCCTAAACCGATGGTGGTTTTTGCGGCACAGACCATCACCAACCCATGACGGTCCGTCATGGCCGTAACGAACCGTTACCGAACCATGACGATCCGTTACAGGGCTAGTTTCCAAATTGTTCACTTTTGATCCTTGAACTTTGAATATTCTCATTCTAGCCCCTGAACTTATGAATCTTGGCAACTTTAATCCTTTATTTTCTTAGGAATTTTCGAGGTGTTACAGTTGCCCTCAATGGCGGAGCCACATTAGGGTGAACGGTTCACTCGACACCAATAAATTTTACACCTCATATGTAACGTGTAATAGGAAAATTTCGAGCGACACCATTGTTTTTTTACGATTGACACCATTGTTATATTGAAAAAGAGTTCTTTGCTAAAGTTAAGATTGAATCATTTTCAAAACATGAAAACACGTGGGGGACAACTATAAAAAAATTGTATATTTTAAATAACTTTGTATTTTTATTATGTGTTTTTTTTTCAATGACATTGACTTTTATTATGATATTGGCTTCGTCATTGGTTGTCAGTTTCATTCCCGTGGTTTAGTCACTTTTGATTTAATAATTAACTTATTTTAAATAGAGTAAACTGTTATTTCCGTTCCTATGGCTTAGTCACTTTTGTCAGTTTCATCCAAAAAGTTTATTTTTCTTTAGTGTATCCTCGTTGCTTACAAAACTTGTCATTTTCATCCAATCAGTCAACTTCATCCATATTTTAACAATAAATGAGGGGATATTTAGGTTTTTTTATATATTTTTTTTTATTTTGTCAATATTTTAAACTCCTTAACTATTCTCTCATCCCCTTAACCATGTTTTAGTTGGGTTGTTGACTGGGGCAAATACGGTCGTAATTCAAGAAGGGGAGCCGGACTTTGGAAAATCAAGATTCAAATAAGATCAATTTTGAAGAGTTGTTGACCGGGGCAATTACTAAATCATAATTCAAGAAGATGATAGTCACACGAACGATCGTAATTCAAGAAGATGATGGCCACAAGGACGGTCGTAATAGGGTAATTAGTGTTAATACGATCTAGGGGTATGGGGGATAATTAAGGCTTTAAAATATAGATAAAATAAGGAAATATATAAAAAGACCTAAATAACTCTTATTTAACGTTAAAATGTGGATGAAGTTAACTGACTAGTTGAAAATGACAAAATTTGTAAACCACGAGAATACATAGAAGAAAAATAAAGTTTTTAAATGAAAGTGACTAAACCACGGAGACGAAAATGACAGTTTACTCTTTTAAATAAATAAATAAATAGGAATTAATAAATTTTATACCTAAAACTTAATAATAAAAAAAGATAAAACAAAATAGAAATACAAATTATGAGAATTATTTGAAACTAAAATAACTAGATGGTTATAACTGCATTTCGTGGCGGGTGCCGGGGCATCGTTAATAAAATTTAAATGTAAACATAAGTGCAACGGTAAAAATAATGTTAATTAAAGATAAACATAAAACTAAATAATAAAAAATAAAATATACAAAATAAAAAAATCACCGGTTCGGGTCGTCGAAAACCATAAAAGCGAATACCGATACGGGTCCGAAAATACCAATACCGAAAATGATATTGTTCGCTCATAATAGGTTCGGCTTGTCACGGTACGACAACGGTAACGACACTCGCTATAGATAACGATACAAAAAAATTTGATTTTGAATACAACTTCGTTAAAAAAATATATATCGGAACGTTGACAAAAAAAGCTAAAAACAGTAGCGCCCTCCGTATTTTGAAAAAAGTTAACGAACAAAAGTTATTAAAGAAAAACAAAATCAATAGAAAATGAAATAGGCTAAAAGTGTATATTATATATAGTATAAGTATTAAAAATAAAAATATAAAAAAGAAAAAAATTCACGTGTCAAACAATAAGTGGAGTGGTCACTCTTCACGAAGCTTTTCCTTTAATCTTATGGATCTATTTAAAATTAAAATGGATTTAGAAAGACTACCCAACCTCACTTGGTCACTTTCTTCACCATTCTTCATGACATCCTCTTCTTCTTCTTCACTTATCTGACAAGTTTTGAAACACCACCAACCTAAGCAAAACTGAAAGGACCCTCACCGCTAGTCTTATCCGTCTCCACAAACACACTCGGGAAAAATGGTCATGGACGAACATTCGCAATGGAGTTGTTCGTGGCAATTTCGTCTGTCACTATCACATCATCGTCAATGAGCATACCAAGAACGTGAGCGATCTGATATTTATTAGGTGTGTATGACACGTGTCTCTACTTATTAACGTATATTTAAAAATGAATTTAATGAACTTAAAATTTGTTTTGGAAATATTTTTTTTATTTAAAAGGACATTTTAAGTTTAATGATTACCTTAGTATATATCAGATAAACTCATACTTAATAAGTCTGTTAAACAAGTGGGTTAGGTCAGGTTAAATGACATGTCAAAACGGGTCTTTAAAAAGGTATCAATTTGGTTCTTGCCAAAATGGTCTGCGATCAAAATGGACTTAGGTTGAAGTGAACCGTGGACACTATGGGCGGCTCCCGATAATAAACCTTTTTCGAGTCCCAACCTATTTAATGAGTTGATTATGACTAAGTAACTAAAAATATTACCAAACTAATGAAAACTAAAGGACTACTAGGACTAAAATGGAATAGGACTCGGGAAACAACTAGCAAGCAACTAACACAAGAAATATCAAGTATGGAGAAAGCAACTACCCAGGCTAAGAATCTTATTAACTGACTCAACGACTCTCGGGAATGAATAATCAAATGACACCGGCTCTAAAGATACGACACACTCAGGGTTAAGGATAGGCTAGATCTCCTCTTGGTCTCACCAACACATCCAAGGGATCTTAAGGGTCAAGTGAAGCTCACGGGGGTGTAGAATGGATTATGTAACACCCCCAAATTTATTCACTTATCAAATAAATAAATTAGGGTTGCAACGATCGGTAACATTACACAACAGCGAAAGCTAAAACAAGAATTCTAAGGTGTCGAACACCATTATAGAAACTAAATGAATACATAGACCTAAAGACATACAAGTCTAAATGGACTTGGCGTTAAACGACCATGCGTCTTCATCTTCTAAGGTCTTAATCCATATGCATAACCTATTCCAAACATACCGTAGCTATGTATTACCTGAAAAACATGCTAAAAAATGTCAACACGATGTTGGTGAGTTCACAGGTTTTAAATAAACACAATTGGCAAAACCATTTGTACGAAATCCTTCGACAAAAACCATTTGCACGAAATTGATTGACAAAAACCATTTGCACGAAATTGATTGACAAAACTGTTTGTACGGGTACTATTGGTAAAATACTTTGCTCGAAATTTACTAGCAAACCATTGATACGTATACCATTGGCAAAACCCGTTTCTCGAAATTGACTGACAAACCATTGGTACGTATGCCATTAGCGAAATCATTTGCTCAAAATTTACTTTATGCATATGATAAACAAAACAAGTTAGCAGTTGATTCATCGAAGTCTAGCTAACACTTACGAATTATATGATACACAAGCCTATAACGAAACCTTTAACGAATTGTCGAATTTGCCCCAGTCCATTGTACCTTTAAACAATGAGAACAACAAGACCTAATATGCAATCATTTGACCCTGCTGGTCGAGGTTAGCTATGTATTACCTGAAAAACATGCTAAAAAATGTCAACACAATGTTAGTGAGTTCACAGGTTTTAAATAAACACAATTGGCAAAACCATTTGTACGAAATCCTTTGGCAAAAACCATTTGTACGAAATCGTTCGACAAAAACCATTTGCACGAAATTGATTGACAAAACTGTTTGTACGGGTAGTATTGGCAAAATACTTTGCTCGAAATTTACTGGCAAACCATTGATACGTATACCATTGGCAAAACCCGTTTCTCGAAATTGACTGACAAACCATTGGCACGTATGTCATTGGCGAAATCCTTTGCTCGAAATTTACTTTATGCATATGATAAACAAAACAAGGTAGCAGTTGATTCATCGAAGTCTAGCTAGCACTTACGAATTATATGATACACAAGCCTATAACAAAACCTTTAACGAATTCTCGAATTTGCCCCAGCCCATTGTACCTTTAAACAATGAGAACAACAAGACCTAATATGCAATCATTTGACCCTGCTGGTCGAGGTTAGCGCGACTAACCATGATTGGGGGTGTCAACCCGAATAGTACTATTTATATTGATCTACGGCTAAGTCCATAGCTAATGGTTATAGTTCGAAATACCGAGGACCTTTATGTGTTAACTCATGCACACAAGTGAATCAAATGCATGTTTCTCGTTTTCTAGTTATCATACCATTTGAAGTTAACATGTTTTTCCCCCAAATATAGAAAACAGTAAAAAGGGGCCGTGAAACTCACCTAGTAATGTGTTATAAACGATGACGTCTTATATGTATCAACGGAAACAAAAGTCCACGTAATACGATAGTAGGGGGTCTATGTCCTACTCGAGTCATTAAATCCCTGTAGGTACTGAATGAGAATTACGGACTAACCCTAATATAAAAAGGCGAGTCTAAACTCGTGTTGAGCTATCATGCGTGCAGTTGGGTTCCATTGATTCGTTATGTTACAATACCGATCCGATGTATGTTAATAATGGTTGGTGCTTAGATCTAAATTACTCAAGCCGAATTAGGGATACCCAATGAACATCGGTTGTATTTCCAATGATCATTACCTATATATACATACTTTAGTATATTAAATTATCATATTTTATTTATTCGAGTCTTAACTGAATATATATATATATATATATATATATATATATATATATGTAACTTCATTCCTTAATTGTAATCGTCTCAAATAATCGTACACTTATTTGTTTCCCACAAAACATATATTATATTTTACGTGTGTATAATAAATATCGTTTAATACAAGTATTAAAGGTATGTAACTACATACACATTTATACTACTTGTAGATGATGTTTTAGCGTCTTATGTTTTGAAATCGTTCGTATCAATATGTATACAAAATTCTACGGTCATATATTTACTCATTCTCGTATTCAAATATTGTGTTACGTTATAATTATTTGATTTTTGTAAAAAGAAATGTGAATATTCATATACATACATGTATCTATATAGATATATAAGTGTATATATTTATGAGGTATGTTTATATCCATGAAAAATAGTCGTATCAGCACTTGTTAACTGTCAACTCCTCGATTAGTCGGTAACTCTATAGTTTTATTCGTATGAGTTCAAAAATGCTCAAACGTGATGTCCAATATATGAATTTATACAAAATACATTTATTGTCTAATTTTTCCCAAGTATAACCATCAACTCATACGATCAAAATAATAATAATTATTTGTGTATATATAACCATTGAAAGGCAAATTTTTATACATTAAAGTAGTATCTATTTATTCGTTCGTGACGATCGTTAGTCTTACTAAACCTCCATTTTCATCAGTGACACATTCATGTTTATATTTATCGCCTAATATTTCTTACTTTTAATTTGTACGGATCTCACTCACCAAACACTCGTTAATATGACTCATTATTATTTATTATTACATTAATATTTATTTGTCACTAACGAATCATTTAAAGCTCAACATATTCAACCACGCACACGATTAGCTTTCTTATACTTAAATATAAATTGATTTAGTGCGCGTTTATACCTCCCTTTCGCTCGGTTCACATACGCAAACCCGTTGACCCGCGTTGACCAAATTTGACCAGTTTGACTTTCGTTGACTGAGACTCGGGACTGTCGGGAACGACCCGAAAAGTCCCACCTATCCGGGTGACGTCCCGTCTTTGTCATAATCTGTCCAAAATGCAAAAGAATACACGGGAATGAAACCCGGCCACTTTGTTTCACCCAGTTCAACCGAAAACTCAAAATCGAAACTGATATTAAAATGGGTGTAGTTATTTGAACGTATGGCTTGTAAAAGGAAAAAGAACTCACAGGAACCCTATTCGTTCGCCGGAACACTGCAACTAGCCGGAGATTTGGTCGAATCTAAACATGCAACAGAAAATTTAGATGTTTAGGTGCTAGTCAGAAGGTCTCTGGATCCGCCATGGGTTCCGCCGCATTTTCTGGAATACCGTGAAGCCACCTGCCGCACCATCTCTGCCGTCGGTGGTCTTGGATCCTGTCACCACCGTCGGTGTCCGTCGGACCAAGAGAGCTCTTCTCTCTCTCTCTCTCCCTCCCTCCCTCCCGTAACTCTATCTCACTCTATATTTGATTGTGTGTTGAGTTTTTAAGAATTTGGGGTTTAGAGAGTTTGTATGGAGAAAAAAAGAAATTGAGATGTTGTGTAAAGATACAGAGAGAATGAACACATTGGAAAATGAAAGATTTAGTAGGATTATCTAGGAATATGGTGAAGATATCGTATCTTTTGAAAAAAAAATGGAATACCAGATTCTAGAGATTTGAAAGATATGATAGGAAAATTTATAATAAAATAATAATAATTAGATAAAATGTGAGGAGTAGGCAAAAATAACAGTATAATTTAGACTGGTTTCTGGCATATCGCGTGTCCACAAGAGTCTCCGTCATAACTGTTAGATCCGAATTTTTTGTCGTATAGATCTTGTAAAAGTAAGACGCGTTAATAAATATAATTTAAACATTTATTTCGTAAAGTTTCTATTCCAACTGCTGTCCAAACCGGTATGCGTCGACACCGCGTATCTAGTACGCGTTTTCTTAAATAAACGTTTCACGCTCCGTTTGAATAATATTATTAATAAGAATAACAAACAAATATAAATAATGATTTAATTTATTTACTTAATCGCGTAGTCCTAAAATAGTCGAATGACGCTCCTGTACTGTGTGTCTAACCGCGTGTGCTCAGAGTAAACGTTTCGCGTCACGAGATTAATTATTATATAACTTCTATATTTATATGTCGTGGTAATATATATCATTTAAATATTTGTTTTGTAAGATCCTCGTCCCGGTTGCTGCCTAAGTCGGTACACGTTGCCACTGCGCGTGCCAAACGCGTTTGCTCAAACTAACGATTCGTGCTCCGATAATTTATATTATTTATTAATAATTATACTATTAACCATATAAATAAATAGATATATATATATATATATATATATTATTTTGCTATTTCTAAAATAGTCGATATCGCCTTGTACCATGTGTTCACGTGTTGGACGTTTAGTTGGGCCGTTACTGAGTCGAGTCCGTTTATGATTAATTAACTATCAATGTACTTGGTCCTAACTTTAGGGTTGTCACATATTATCTCTCAGTCTCACCAAACTACGGATTACTAAGGTACTCTAAAAAAGATTCTCCTCTTAGTCTCACCAACTACAATGTTGTGAAAGGTTGTCATTAACAACCCCATAACACAGGAGTCAACCTGTCTAAACCAATTACTAACATGGAAACATTGAATCACGACTGCAAGGACAAATTCACTCTCGTGTAGTCTAAACTTAACAAACAATGACACAGGGGGAACCAACTAAGAGCATGGGGTATACTAATGTGATTAAGGTGTGATGTGATAATAAAGTGCACGTCACGTGACGCCACGTCAGATTCTGGAAAATCACATCACCCATCACTAGGCAAGGGGTATACCCATGTGATTGTGGTGGTGTGATAATTTAATGTTTATTTTTTAATTTTTATTTAAATAGCCAATCAACGGCTATGTATCCGTTGAATCTCTTCTTCACTGCCGTGATTTTTCTCACGCCACAAGATCACATGGGAAGGGGGAGGTGTTACCTCCTCATCACGCCGTGAAAGGCCCTCCACATAGGATCACGTAGTGATATTATGGAGTATACCGGTCGACCTAACCTATCACCTTTTGGTCTCAAGATTAGATAGAACTCTGACTCTAACCTATTAACCAACTCGTTCCCTCGACTGCTATGGTCAATAATGATAAGTTATGATTAATTAGTCAATATGAACCAATATTCAATTAGGGTACAGAAGGTAATGACTCAAGAATTAACAAAACTAACTCAGATGATTTGCAACTCAACTAGACCAATCAATTCACAAGGAACAAGCAAGAATATCAATCCAAATCAGAATGCATAACCATTAATAATCAATCAGAAACATGTCTTATCAATAGCTATCTAGTCATATGATTAAACAAACCCAAAAATCATCAAATCAACCAATATTCATCAAAACTTAGGTAGTCTAACAAGTTTAGTTACTCATGATGTCTAGCAACAAATCAAACTCAGAAAAAGTAGCAAACATAGCAGAAACAAACTCAGAAATCGAATCAATAACGAATAAGAACAAAAACAAAGCTTAACCAAATTATTAACGCTCTTGATCTTCAATCCAAGCCTTCCCAACTCTCGATTTCTGCTCCAAACCTTGAATATAACTTGTACCGGTAACGTCCAATCGAACTCCCTCAAGAATGGCCGTCAAAACGGCTTAAATAGGCTCTTTTTAGGGTTTTGGACTCGACAGGTCGGTGGAAGACCGTTACGGATTTGGTAACGGTCCTCTACGAATCTCAGGATAGTGTACGTGGAGGACCGTTACGGATTTGGTAACGGTCCTCTACGGATCTAAAAAACAGATTCTTTCCCATTTTTCCACATTCTTGCTTCTTTCTTTGTTCCGACTTCAAATTTCTTCTCGAAACCCTTCGTTTCTTCGCCGTAATTTTTTGAAAAATTTTGATATTTAAAAGGGCATGACTATGTGGTCATGGAGTATACAGTCGTGTGCCATGAACTCGCTGGAAATATGAATTTAAGATACGGCTGTGTCTCTTGGACATGTTATCCTATTTAAATTTTGAGTAATTTTGTAGTTTCGATTATTAAACCCACCTTGTATTCATTAGCTTTATGCTAAGCATATGTGATGCATGATTTTAGATAGTAAATCCATTGAAGATTAGAGACATGATTATAGTTTGTTGTATCTTTTGTTATATAAATAACAAGCATCTTGAGAGATTATTATAAGTTCAATTAGTTTTAAATGTTAAATTTTGAATTACAATGTAAACAAGACTCTATAAACAAGTTTCTATAAACAAGTTTCACCATCTGGTACAAAATTTCAAGACTCATCATTTATCTTTTTTATTTTTCTGTAAAATTCATGCAGTGCAAAACTAAGGGTAAATTGGAATGTTGGCGGTGTTGAGAAGATAAATAAGTCAAAGATATAATGTGATGATATTTTTTCAAATTTCGCTGTGATTTGACTGTTTTACCCTGAAAAAAAATGATAAGATAGCAAATAAATAAATTTCAACAATAATAAAAATTATTTTACTGAAATATTTCCCATCCCCCAAGTCATATTGTCTTGACCACAATTGGACTCCTCACATTATGCTTTCCATCTGACCATTTCAGTTGTCCAAAAACATAGTCTCCAACTGCCCTGCCCTTTTTGGACTTAAATTTAACCTTAAACGTTTTCTCTTCACCAATCTTTTCAAACTTCAACCTCTTTGGCTGAACCCGGACCGATACGCCAGCCGGTTTAAAAACTTGTGACATGTAGGTGCCCGGTGAACCCACATTCTTAACGGTTCGAGTCACTGTGATCGAGCCATTAAGGTTATGAACCGTGATTGATGGATAATTGAAGTTTATGAGACTAATGTTCTTAGATGGGCATGTATAGGGTGTTTCAGAAAACTTTTCAATTTGTGACTTGGTGTAGCCGAGTGCACACAGCAAGTCCAGGTAATCGGTTGTGGTCAGGTCATAAACCAAACCAGGGTCCATGGCTCTGTTTGGCTGTACATGTCCTGCTCCATAGCTAAACGGTGTTGCTTTAATGTGGGATGCATTTGTCATTGGTTTTGCCTCATTGTCGCGTGTTCTTGCTGCATGATTAAACATCAATTTAGAAAACAATTTGCTTTAAATGAAATAAATCTAGTTCATTATATCATGGTAATCAGTAAATGTAGTCTCACCGGTGGTCATGATGGCGGATTTAATTGCTGCTGGACTCCAATCTGGATGTAGGGTTTTCAGAAGCCCAACAATACCAGAAACATGAGGACATGACATTGAAGTGCCCGATACACAATTATATTGAACTCTGCGCGTATCAAAATCTTGATTCGTTGGTCCTTGTGATTCTGTGTAAGCAGCTATTATACTCACACCAGGTGCAGTTATATCAGGCTGAACATAATTATCAATAGGTGCAAGAATGTAAGCCAAATGATGGAGACCAGAGAATATGCAGTTATATAATACAGGTTTCTCTTCTGCTCCACTAAACTACTAAAGTTACTCGGAGTTTTTTTTGTCTCTTTAAAGTCCATTCAACTTTCATTACGTGTTTCAATCTTGTGAAATTTTTTTATAAACATTATACTTTTTTTTTTTAAATTAAGTCATATAAATAGAACATATATGAATCTTGGTTAGTATTTACTTATTAGTGATTGTTTTATTCCAATTTGACTTAAATTGAACAACTATGAAACTTTGTTATTATTTAGTGATTCTTTTCTGCACTATTATGTCTTACTTCAAGTTAAATTTGAAAAGAGAAAATAATCACTAAATAGTAACCAATATTCATATATGTTCATTTACGTGACTTGATTTTATAAAAAAGTTAATATTTATTAAAAAAAATTCACAATATTGGAACACCTAATGAAAGTTGAGTGACGCTAGAGAGACAAAAATTCTTTGAGTGCCTTTAGTGGAACAGATGAGAAACTTGGTTACTATAGTATAAAGTTTTCCCAGATAATAACCTTGAGAATCTGTGGGGTGATGATGTTAGGTCCCTTAGATGAGAAAGCAGCCATGAATGGAGCTGGCTTTGTGTCAAGTTGAGTTGATGGATGTGTGATGTAAACCAGTGGAGCCCTGTTATAAGTCATTAAATGTTAAAGAAAATAATAATGATAATAATAATACAACATTATATGTGATGTGTAGATTACTTGGTAGAATTAAGATAACGATAAACAGCAAGACCATCGGTATAAGTGATGTGCGTAGCAGGTAAAACATGAGGATCTGCAATGATCTCATTCCCAGAAGCATCATTATTAGCAAGAATCATTCCAACAGCCCCTGCTAAAGCAGCTTCTTGACCTTTGTCAACCCGAGCATTATCTCCCCGAAGGCACACTAATATTTTCCCTTTTGCCATTGTAGGATCCAGTGATCCCGCCTTACAAAGCTGCCTGCATTACAAACAAAGGCTAAATTTTAGCCAATAAGATGTGTTAATCTTATGCACCATGACTCGTTAACTTGTATTCCTTACGCGTCTTTAGCATCAGCATTGGCTGCTTTTGCTTCTACAGAGCTTATAAGCGGAAATAACTTGTTTTTCGGCAGTGCTTTAGCAGATAGGCTCTCACCCTGAAAATCAGATATTTTACAAGTAATTAATGATTGATAACAAATGTAGTGAAAGAAGTCAAGAACGGACCTTGAACCGCATGTTATTGCCCAAAACAGCATAACTAGGGAACTGGCGATCCATGGTGCTAGCTCCAACTGTGATCTGCCAGGTGGCAATGTTTGATACGGTACCATCAGCAGGACCCGAATTTCCAGCAGAGCAAACCACAACAATCCCATGTTTAACAGCATGGAAAGAGCCAATGGCAACACTATCATTAAAAAAGGGAACAGCATCACCACCAAGAGATACAGACAACACATCTACTCCATCTTGGATTGCCATATCAAATGCTGCTAAAATATCGGCATCAAAACACTCGTTTCCATTTACAGGTGGGAAGCAAACTTTATAAGCAGCAACCCTAGCGTTTGGTGATCCGCCTTTAGCAGTTCCATTCCCATACCCAAACACACTCGCACCTGGTACAAAGTTACCTCCAGCAGTTGATAACGTGTGGGACCCGTGCCCTTCATGATCACTTGGCGATTCAAACGAGGAGTTTAGAGGTCCCACCACAGACGCGTAACCTTTGTTGAAGAATCTTGCACCTATCAACTTCCTTCAATAGCAAAATAAAACATGAGTAACTGTAATATGGGTATAGCATTTTTTTTTTTTTTTTTTTTTTTTTAACAACGTATGACATAAATCATGTATTTATAAAAAAATGGGCATAAAATATGGTTGCAATATTATTGTAGAAACCTGACCGATTACAATGGAAGCTAGCATCTGCACCATTTTGACAGACTCCTTTCCACTTTGATGGGACAGGTCCCATTCCTTCATCACTAAAGCTCTTTGATTCTGGCCATACGCCTGGTTCAAAAAGATTAAATATAAATTGAAGGTTTGATATATTTTAGTATAATCAGAACAGAAGAAAATTGGATTATGTGTTATGATAACCTTTGAGAATGAGTCAATGACTTGACTATGGTATGCTACTTTTCAAAACTAGCCAATGTTGACTGTATGATGTACCAATCAGTATAAAGGGGTTAAAATTAAGTTTTCTTATTGGGAATGACAGTTACATAATAGCAGATTATAATTTTACTACTTCATAAATTCAAATAATAAAAAATTCTTAGTCCTAGCTTTTGAAACTGAAATCATTTTAGATGCCAGTTCACAAACCATGTGCACTCATGATAGTGGCCAACAGATAAAAGTTTTGCAGTGTAAAAGACCGAATGACTAGACGATCTAGATTGAATATGTTCGCTATTCTATTTCAATCAATAATTGCTAAATAATTGCCACAAGTTAATCAATTTCCAATTCCGTATAACGAACAAAGAACCACTTTGGATGCTAATGCACAACTAAGCCATTCAAAAGTCAAAGATCCCAAATGAAAGAAGCTAAAAGTCAACTTTGTTGGAAGAATATAAATAATAGCAAGTTGTCTAAAGGGTGTAAACTGTAAATTCACATTGCAGTCTTCAACTTGTGAATTGGTCAGTAATAAATAAACAAATAAATAAAAAAGAAAGAAAAAGAGACTGAAATTTGTGTTATAGTTACCAATGCCCTTAACTAAAGTACATATTGAAATGAATTATAAATATCACAAGCATGAAACTGAATTCGAAGGCTAACCTGTGTCAAGGTTTCCTATGATGGTGTTTTCACCAAATCTTGCCTTCTTCCAGATCGAACTTGAAGAAATTACACCATTATCCTCAAGCCCCATAAAATCCCATGATCTGGTTGTATGTAATTTCCTACCCTTGTTCAAGAACACTGAAACTACCCTGGGATGCTCTGCATTTGATCACATAATTTAAAACGCATCAGTCTACGATCATCTACGCCCTCAAAACAATATCGACATCACCATCAACTACTTACTAGCTATCCGGGCAGCTTCTTCATCTTCAAGTATAGCAGCAAAACCATTGATATGCCTTGTGTATGAGTAAAAGATGGCATCTTTGGCCTTATCTTTACTGCATATTCAAGAAAGAAAAAAAAAGTCAAAATTGATATTGAATAATTAAAGGACCATTGATATGCACATGTGGGAGAATACATTACCTTCCCAAACAAGAGCCAAGAAACTCATAGTGACCGTCCCTTACTCGATCTAAATCAATGAGTGAAGCTTCATAATTATGTGAATGAGCCCCTAGGTACACCACATATGACTAAAAGAAAAGAAAAAAAGTGAGAAAAATTGGAAAGAAAATTTCAAATTTAAATTTCAGAAGCAATAATGGATGCTTACCCTTTTAGCAGCAAAGGTGGGTCTATGCAACAGTGCAGAAAAAAGAAGACATGAAAGGAGAAGATAAAAAGAAGTAGCACTACATGCTCTCATTGCTAAATGCTAATGCTTGACCCCTCTCTGCTACCTTCTTTCACAGGTGAGCATATGAAACCTGGTTTCTATTTAAAGACTTCTGTTGTAGTAAATCTTCAGTGGAATATAAAGGGTCATATTGAAAAGTTCAATAATATTTCTAACCTCAAAAAAAGTTAAAAGAAACAGCTTTTTGAGGTTATACCCCAATGTTTCGCTAACACCCAAGTCATCTGATTAACGAGTCGTGCATAGTAATATTTCGGCCCCTAAGACCCAAAGCTTTGTTTTTAGTAGGATCGGTTTTGCTATTCAAAAGGGGGTTGCAGTGCAACTTGTTGCTCGTTTACCTGTCACTTTATTGTAATCGTCCTTCTTTTCATTATCAGAAATTAAACATTTGATTTAAAAAAAAAATCTGTTTAACCTTATGAACATTTTAGATCCAAATGGAGGTATTGGATCGGATATCCTCGGTCGATTAGTCAGTTTACTACTCTAGCGTGAGAAATTCCGTTTTCGTTTGGGGGCCAGCCTCAAATAATAATAATAATAATAATATAGCATTTAGAATAGTCACTTCTATGTAGTTATTAATCTTTAATGAGCACATGGTTAACAAACAAAGCCATGTTGAGTCCAAAAGCATCTTCCTTTAATTAATGAGATATTAAACTACTACATTTAAACTTTCATACCCTATTTGTCTAAAATTCTAACAGTCATTCATAACTAAATTGAACAACTAACTAAACCCACGTAAGATGTGCATATAATTTGCATGCTTGATTTGGGTGAAGTGTAAATTAGCTGCATATAGTTGAATTCAGTGAGGCATTTTAACAAACAGTTGGTGTGCATAAAGAGAATACTTGAAAAAGATAAAGGAAACAAAACAAGTGGTGGTCCAAGCATTATTATTACGAGTGGCGCAATGTTAAAAGAAGGAAACAAGTCTTCTTCTAAATAGCAAGTGGTTGAAATCCATATCTTCCTGCTCAAATCAACAACGGCCGAGTACAAGTAAAATAATGGTCAGAAATGATAAGTTTGTGGTCATGAAGTAGACGCATATGGTGTAAAATCTTGAAAATTGCTACCATTTCCGATTTAGGGTTCACATATAACTATAAAGTCAACGGAGACCGAAACCCTTATCGTTAAAGACACGCAAGCGGCCGGGGTTAGCTCGATCTGGCCGTCAAGTTGTATCTTAACCCAAGATTCGCTGATTATAATACCAAAGATAATTTAATATGATTAAAAGCCATTTAAACAAAGATTACAAATAAAGAAAAATTTAATGTTGTCTCAGACTAATGAGTTCATCTCGGTTAGTAAAACTACTACTTCGGCTGATGTACCTTAGAAGACACACTTAAATAGTTGTGAAATCTGTTATAAGAGAACCGTTATTGTCACTTGGCCTCAGTCAAATAGATTTTAGTTTTTGGTTTTAACTTTTTTATGAACGGCAATTTGGATCATTGACAGGCCACTGACCCACCCGATCATCTCCACATCTCTTAGGAGGAAAACCACCATAGATGAGAAAACTCTTTGACCCAACCTGGACCCCTTTTTTTTGTCACAGGTGGGACTTGAACCCAAGACCTCCCCATTTTTAATGAAGTCTTGGGTATACACCTTTGGCCCTAGGCTAAACTAGTGGTTATTTCTGGTTTTAACTATATTATAATTTTATACTATGTATTTTATATATTTTGTTGTAATCTCTTTTGTACGAACAATATTGTATTGTTTCTTACAAAATAAAGAGATTATCTTGTTTATTTAATAAAAGAAAGAAAAAAATATATAAGTGTCCTTACAATAAAAGAAAAATATGTATCAGCAACAACTGATCTTTTATGATACATCGTTCTTCATGTCGGTGATAATTGCTCATCAGCGAATAGTGGTAACTGCTCATCAGCAGTAGCTGAATTCCTATTAATATCGTTCTCGTTGAAGGGCTATCCCACCGGTATAATTGTTCAACTGTCGACAGTTATAACCATTAATCGCCAACTAAAACTTTGTGACGGTTCATCCCCTATATACGGAAGGTCTTTAGCCTATAATCTTGTGCGTTGTTTTCATAACAAATTTTGCATGTTCGTTCATGTTATTTCTCTTTGAATTATACAAGTGAAAATTCACGAGTATCAATGAAATATTTCAACGTGAATACAATCTCAGTGCGCTCTAGAGAGATATCCAAGCCTACATGAATTACAAAACCTATAAATAGTATTCTTGATCTTTATAGAACATAATCATAGATGTCAAATTTTAAAATATTTAAGATCAATTTAGATGTAGGAAATCAATTTCCTTTCTTAATTTGGTAATTTTGTTCTACCTTAAACATTTTCCATTAAATCTATTATAAGACAACAAAATGAAATTAAAGTGTGGACGGCTCCTTAGCAATTCTCCTAATGAGAGCACCTCCGATGCATAGTTTTCTTGGCGTCCGGTTCTGATGTGGAGAATAGGTGGAGGAGAGAGGGTGCGTTGTGTTTGGAAATTGGGACACCACCGGTTGAGTTTTGAGAGTGGGAAGCAGGTGAGAGGAGAGAGAAAGAGAAGAGAGAGAGGGTGATGTGGCCATCCAGTTCCCCACATGCGCTGTGGGTGCTCTGATTTGGAGGCTCGTTACTAAGCCTCTGAAATTTTCTTTACTTTAAAACAGACTTTACCTTTACTTTAAAATTGTACAACGTTACAATTTATAAAATAATTGTTCTGTTACTTTCTTTCTTTAAAACTTTACCTTTGAAGGAACCTAATATGGTGTCCTCCTTTACTCTTTCAAAACTTTCATTTCACTCGTACAGGACAAGTGACTTTCACACACTTTAACTATCACATATGGATCATTGTCTGAAGATAAGATCCCTTTCTCGCTTACACCTAGGGGTAAGACTTTTACTTTAGCGTTGCCCACACCTCAGGGTGGGACTTTCTTTCTCGTTTACACTTCAGTGTAAGACTCCTTTAGTACTTGCTCACACCCCAGGGTGAGACTCCTTATCATTGCTTATATCTTAGGGTAAGACTTCTACTTTAACATGCTCACACCTCGGGATGAGACTTCTACTTTAGCATGGCTTCAGGATTTTCTACTATGCAGCTACTATGCAATGCAATTACACTACTACACAAAATAGAATGCAATCACATAACTTTCACATAGACAAATAGCACATATTAACACATAAGCATAAACATGTCATCTGTCACTGTCAATGTCACTGTTTGAACTGTACCAAAACACATCTCCTATCACTGTCACTATCGAGCTGCACCGAGGTGTAGCCCCTTTACCGTTCTTTTACTTTCATTCTTTACTTTCTTTAAAATATTTATTTTAAAGATAGTACTATACACTTTAGCTTCTTTCTTTTTATATGAATAACATTTTTATAAAAAACTATAACGTTCTCTTTTACTTTATAAAAATAACATTTTTATAAAAACTATACTCTGCCTTTCAAATCTTTCTATTAGTATGCATGCCAGCCCAAAACCGTTAGGAAAAAAGAGCAATAATAACTCACATGTCAAGTTATCCTGTGAATACTAGAACTGGTCAGTAACCGTCACTCTCTATATGTATAATTAATTCATGAGGGTTAAGATAACGGACCTAACCGACCTTAGGCGTTCCATACTTTTAAGCTGGCGAACTTGAGGTTAAGTTTGTCACTTTGACCTTAGCGACCTTGTCATGTTCGCTCTCTTGGATCCTGGCGAACTTAAATCAAGTTCGCCATTTTTTATACTAGCGAACTTACACCAAGTTTGCCTTATCAGGCTTAGGCGAATTTGATCTAACGAACTTATTAAGTTCGTCATATTAGCATCAGGCGTCGCCTGTGCGCAGGGGAGGAACATTTAAGGGGCCAGGGGGCAGGCCCTCCTATTTTTTTGTTCAGAACTACTGATTTTAACCCATTTGGTTTATTTCATATTAGTGTTTAAGCCCCCCTAATCTAGACCAAAAGCCGAAATCTATTCCACAAAACCGGACAATCGCATCATTTTTGGGATTTATGATCTTTGCTTGGCGAAAAAAATTGGGTTTTTTTATGTATAACATCCCCCCCCCCATTTAGTGGTTCAAATTCCGCCACTGCCTGTGTGGACTGTCTTCTTCCCCAAAACCCTAGAATTTCGGCTAAGCTTTCACGATGATCAAGCTTCGAACTTTTTACGTCCAAAACGTTCCATTTCAATCCATGAGCATAGATCTATGCTTATTTAGTTTTTTCATACGTAAAAACCCAAGCTTTACGCGTTTTTACCCGAAACCCATTTAAAAGCTAAAAACTCAAATTCGGAGATGGTTTTCCTTTATTTCAAATTATTGTAATGTTTTTTTATCATTAATTGAATGATGTATTGAATTCTAATTACTGTATAAATGACAGATCAACTCTAGCTGTGGGTTGGGTGTAACATAACCAAAATGTTATCATTTTGTAATACAAATTTGGTGTTAAAGGCAACCAGACAAATAAGAAAGATTGAGGGTATTGAAGCTTAACTTTCAAAAGTTTTAATGAGTGATTGAAATCAGTTGGTACAAGTTAAACTTGCAATGGAAAATCAGAAATCTAATATATGGGCAGCATGATCATATAAGTGGTAACACTTCATTTTCCAGTCAGTAAAAGGTTCTTGATAATATGGACCATTTGGTTAAAGAAAGTCAAATAGGAAAGCAATGTGCACAACACTGTTTTCTACACTTTATTATGCTCCATCCATCCTCTACCCCCTTTTCCCACTTCATTATTTTCATCATGTAAATTAGATCATTCTTTTATTTTATTGGAATATATATATAAAAATGATATTTAATAAATAACCAATTTGAAGTATAGAATCATATAAACACTTGCTTATTTTTCTAAGTGTTGTTCTTATGAAATCGTACTTTAAAACAACTGTTTAACTTTGTTCTTCCTCGAAGGTTGGTTTAGTCGTATGTGGTGATCCTAGGACGTTGCTTCTATCGAATCCATTTCTGGGATAAAATCCGAATAAATTTACTAAATATATAACTTTTGATTCGTAAGTATAACATTTGAATTTTAAAACATGTTAATAATTATTGATATATAAAGATAAAAACTTGAAATTGTAGCATGGACATACTAAATTGGCATGCCAATAAAGTTAGAAGAAAGAAATGATGAATTACTACACTTTGCATGATGGGAAAAAGGTACGTGATGAAAATATGACATCGAAAATATATATATATATATATATATATATATATATATATATATATATATATATATATATATATATATATAGGGGAGGGATCAAGAGAAAACCACAAAGTTATGCGAAAACCGAGAAAACTACTAAAACAATGTGTAATACTATGGGTTATGTATAGGTAACCGCATTTTTTTTGAATTTTTTTGTTTTCTGTTTACGTATACGTAACATTATGGGTTACGTATACATAAGCCAATATTTAAATGATTTTTTGGTAAAAATTTGTAATATTACATTGATACTCTTATAAAAAAATAAAAATAAAAAAATAAAAAATAAATATTATTATATTATTGGTTAAAATTGGTTTTTATAGTGGTTTTCTCGGTTTTCGCCTAACTATTGGTTTTCTCTGGAACCCACCCCTATATATATATATATATATATATATATATATATATATATATATGGGAGGGATCAAGAGAAAACCACTAACTTAGGCGAAAACCGCTAACCGCCAATCAAATAATTTATAGATTTTTTTATTTTTTTTAATTTATTTCTAAGTGTATTAATATAATATTACACAATTTACCAAAAAATCATTTTACGTATTGTGTTTTACGTATACGTAACCGTAATTTTTTTGTTTTCTGTTTACGTATACGTAACACATAAAGCCGATACTTAAATGATTTTTTGGTAAAAATGTGTTATATTACATTGATAATCTTATAAATAAATAAAAATAAAATAAATAAAAAATAAATATTATTATATGAATGGTTAAAATCAGTTTTTTTAGTGGTTTTCGCCTAACTATGTGACTTTTTCCGGAACCCCTATATATATTATAGGGGAAGTATAGAATAGAAACCCACATGAGATGAAGAAACCTTGTAAACCCAAACCCTTGGCCTACAATGCTCCACGTGTCCCATTCTTATTTTAATGGTAAGGGGTAAATTAGTAATTCAAACTTATCTTGATTCTTGAGATATCTACTTTGTCAGATCTCGAGAGAGAGAGAGGAGACAAAATCTAGAAAGAGAGAGGAGAGAATACACAAATTATCCCTCAAATCTCATTTCCACAAACCCTACCACCACACACCTTCTACAGAGAGAGAGAGAGAGGGTTTACGAGAGAGAGAGACAGAGAAGGCTGGAAGTGGAGGGTGTCGGCTAACCTCTAGTGACCCCTCCAAGCCGTCCTACGGTGACGACAGAAGTAGAAGACGGTGGTAGGCAGCGGAGGTGCAGGTTCTGCGACATCCAAGGGTTTACGTGGAAGACGCTGTTGACGAATGGGGAGACATTGGGGAGTCTTACGGGGAAGACGCTGGCGTCGTTGTACGAAGGACCCGATCAAGACGGGTCGGAGCTTGTGGATTCGAAATGGGTCGGGTCGGCTATGGGGCAGTGGATGAAGGTGCAGTTGTCTAGGGCTCGGTCCATGTGTTGTAAACCTAGGTCTGATTTGAGGTTGTTGCTCGGGGTTATGGGCTCACCGCTTGCCTCGGTGCACGTTTGCACTGCTGACCCTTTGCCTCACCTTTGCATTAAGGACGCTCCGATTGTAAGTTTTTTTTTCAGTAGGAGATATTTCATTAGTTGTGTTCAGATTATCATACTGAAAATAGAAATTTTAATATTTAATTTCTGTAACGAAAATCTATATATATATATATATATATATATATATATATATATGTAACATTTCCGATTTTTAGTATCCGTATTTCAATTCAATGTAATGCATTTCAAACTCAATTCTAGTGCATTGTTTTGTTCCATTCGTACCATCAAATAAATACTACATTTCAATGCAAATCCGCAAATTTTACTCGGTTATATCCTACTAAACACTACATAAGTATCTATTCATACCAATATGTCAAAGACTAAAGTTACAAGGCCTAATGTTGAATCGTAACAAGAAACCCTATTAGGCACGGTCGCGCCTCGTTTTGGCACGATCGCGCGACTTGCTTTGGAACGATCGCGCCTCGTTTGGGCACGGTCGCGCCTAGTATAAGTTGAAACGTAAATGCAGTTTTAAACGCGAGATCGTTGATTGTCGTAACCGATATACATTTCACTTTCATAGACAAAGAAACGAATATTATCAATTGTAACCATTAACAACAGAAAACTGATTCAAGAAAATCAAAACCTCCTCATTTGAAAATCCTCTCCTTTGAACATCGATCCTCCTATTCTGGAGTGAATTTCCCCCAACCAAACTCCACACGATTCTCCCAGAAGCTACTGAACCATTTGAAGCAGCCGGAAGCCAAGCTCACCGACGCCGGAACTTCTTTCTACCGTTCTCTATCAATTTGCTACTCTTCCAGGTAATTGAAACCTTTTTCTCACTCGTTTCAGTCCATGGATCAAAATCCCCATATTAATTTGGGCTTTCATTATGGAAATCATCTCGAACTCGAAGCCACATTTACATTCAAAATAGTTTAATCGAATCCGGTCCTAAACACGTTTTAAATTCAATTAATTTATACAAAAAGACTCGTAATAATCTATTGGGTGAAAGCCCTATGATTTCCAACCTTGTTATTATAAAAATTAGTCAAATCGTTCCTGATTTGGAACAGACGCGGTCGCTCTAATCATCTAGCGTGGTCGTGCCTCATGAGACACTGTCATGCCGGCTTCCAGCGCGGTCGTGCCTCCTGCTCAGACCCAGTCATGCCCTTTGGCTAATCTCAGTCGTGTTTTAGAATCATAGACACGATCGTGCCTGGCCAAGGCACGGTCGTGCCTAATGATTTGGTTAGTTATGCCCTCTGTTTGATCAACACGGTCGCGCCCTGACTTGCACGGTCGCGCCCGTGGTTTGAGCACGATCGTGCCCTTCCCAGGCACGGTCGTGTGTAAGTTAGATTTTCTTGGCAGAATTATAATTTTTATATTTTTCAAACAATTGATATTTCCGATTTAATTTCAAAATAAAAATAGTTGATTTTTATAAAAATGCATTTAATTCTATTTAGAAAGATCAAATATTTAATCTTGGAATAAATAGAAAATTATTTATTTAAAGTTTATAAAATTAAATTTACATTTATTGTTAAACCTTAAAAAGTATTTTAATGATTAAGTTACATATATTATAAATAAATAAATAAAGAAATGGTTATTTATTTAATTTATATTTAAACAAAAACAATTATTTATTTATACTTACTTACAATTAATACTTGCATTACTTTCATAAACAATAATTACTTATTTAATCAATTTCAAACCTTAACTCAAAATGTTCTAAAAATATTCTTTCAAACTTTATATTTTATTCAATAATTTCAATTACAAATCAATGACTTTTTACACAAGTCCAAATGCAACTTTAGACTTAAACTTTTGTGCACACTATTAATACAATATACATTACACCCTAGGTTAACTTGTACATTCCAAGGATCCATATTTCTATCTAGTATTTCGTGTAAGCTACACCTTCGAATCATGTGAGTATTTCATAGCCCTTTTACTCTTTTACACTTTTGGGGTGAAACATGAACTCTATACAAATTACTATTCACATTTTACACAAACAACACAAATACAAATCCTATTTACATTCATGTGTGCAATTTGAGCTTTATGCCTGAATGCTAGGTGTGCTAACTTTTGTGAACAACTTATGTGCAATTATTAACTATTCAAGCCGACGGTTTTCAATGATAGATCTATTGAGTCTGACAAACCCACCCAGGTAGGGTGATTGATACCGACAACACAATTTTGCATGCTAGTTACAAAGGTTTGATTGTACTTGGTTACACAATATCTGCTCTCCATAAATGCCTTATTTATCATGTTATGTAGGGATTTGTTTTACAATCTATATGCTATCTATATACAAACATGTGTTATACTCACCAACTTTTTAGTTGACTTTATTTTATTCATGTTTTAGGTACTAATGTGTGAGTTTGATCAAGATGTGCTACACTTAGGCTTTGGACTTAGCTAATTTAAATAAAGAAGTCTATGTTTTGCAATTATGTTTCTGTCTTGGATTTGGTTTTGTTTGAATGTTTGTAATGAAATTTGACGATTAATATATTTCAATTTAGTCAACCTTGTGCTTATGAACAGTCTACATATCCCGCCCCGATGATTCCGTCATCGGTCGGGGTGTGACAATATATATTTTTTTTCTTTTTACATATGTAAAAAGTTGCTAGTTACATATGTAATATCCTTTACCTAACATTTGATTTTGCAGTCTCCTTTACCTTGCTGGAAGGTCTGTTAAAACAGTATAACAACTCATAGCATATAAATAAACATATTAGTATTTAACCATCATTTACTCGTTAAGTTTTGACATATCTTTTGCAGCGGCTAAGAAGAAGCCAAGCTCATTTCCTTCGCTCTCAACAGGAAGACTACAATCGGGTAATATTGTTTCTTTAACATATATAGTTACATATGTTACATTTGTTGGTTACTTATTTAATCCAACCTGTAAATTTACATATGTAATTTTACATGACCGCTTGTTATTTTTGGTAATTTACATACATAAACTCATAAAAGTTCTATTATAACGTACGTAACCTTACATATGTTACAAGTGTTACATGCATTTTAAGTTACTTTATACCTAATATATATTTATATATGTAAGTTGATGAACTTGTTTTCTTCGTAAGTGAAGGATTGTTGTGTCAAAGATGAAAATGATTATCAAGAAATGAAGCATATTTAGGTTTTATGTTTTTTGTTAACTTATTATAGTTTTTGGATCATTTTTAAATATTTAATTTTGTATGAAATACGTTGTTACGTTTTTAATGTTGATTGTAATGAAGTTTTAAATATTTAAGTTTGTATTAACATATGTAACAACACGTATGCTGGATTTTTATAGTTTTTGGATCATTTTTAAATATTTAAGTTTGTATTAACATATGTAACAATACATGCTACTATCACGTTTAAAATAGTAATTTTTTTTAAATAAAAAAAATTAATTTTCATTCTTTAATTACTAGCTTTTAAATAAAAAATAATATAATTTAAAAAGTATGAGAGAGAATATATGATGGATGTGTTTAGGAAGATGTGAAATAAAGTAGGAGAGAGATGGTATGGTGAATTTTCTGTTTTGCCCTTCTTGTCCTTTAATAATGATTAAATATTGAATAGAAAGTACAATTTTCCAAGATTAAATTTGAGCCCTTAATGATGTCAAATGAATGGTTGAGATGCGGTTTAATGGGTTTCTTTAACTCATAAGTGTTTTTCTTATAACCACCCCCTATATATATATATATATATATATGGAGGAAGGATAATGAGAAAACCATATAGTCAAACGAAAATCAAGAAAACTATCAAAAGTCAATCAAATAATTTATAGATTTTTTATTTTATTTATAAGTGTATTAATATAATATTACACAATTTGCCAAAAAATTATTTTACGTATTGTGTTTTATGTATACGTAACTGCAATTATTTCCTTTTCTCTTTACGTATACGTAATACGTAAGCCAATACTTAAATGTTTTTTTTTGTAAAAATGTGTAATTTTACATTGATACTCTTATAAATAAAATAAAATAAAATAGAATAAAAAAAATTATCATTGTATTATTGGTTAAAATTGGTTTTCTTAGTGGTTTTCTCGCTTTTCGCCTAACAATGTTATATTTTAATAATAAAGATAGTGAAAACAAAAAAAATTGTTTTAATTAGTTTTTTGACGAGTTCTCGTGAGTTCTCAAGTATTTATGAGTTCTCAATTGAACCTAACCCTATATATGGAATGGATATATATATATATATATATATATATATATATATATAGGGGACGGTTCCACTAAAAAGTGGTTTTTCGCTAAGAAATCCTAAGAAGTGGGTCAAACGAACCCCGATTGAGCTCATTCCAGTGGCGTTAGAACCATCTTATCGAACCCTAACCCGGACCCAAAAACCTAAACCCCCCTCCACCCGCAACCTCAAAAACCTAAACCCCCTCCAACCTTACCCCGAAAAGCCTAAAACAACCACCCCATCCCCCAAAAACCTAAACCCCCCCACCCCACCCCCCAAAAACCTAAACCCAACCCCACTCACCCCCAAAAACCTAAACCCCCCACCCCCACCCAAAAAAAAAAAAAAAACCTAAACCATAAAATCTAAAACATAAAAGCTAAAACCCTAAAACTAAAACGTAAAATCTAAACTTTAAAAGCTAAACCCTAAAAGTTAAGATGGTAGAGTTCGACGAGACGGTTCCAACGCCGCTAAAATTAGCTCAATCGGAGTTCGTTTGATAACGTTTCTTAAGGTTTTTGTCATTTCTTAGATTTTTTAGCGAAAAACTACTTCTTATTTGATTCTCCCATATATATATATATATATATATATATATATATATATATATATATAGGGCGTTCAATTCAGAACACTAAATATTGCAAGAACACGCAAAACAAAATAAATCACACTTTTTCAATATTAAAAAGTTTTAAAATATAAGAAAATTATATAAATGTAATGTTTATTTGTTTTTTATGAAATTCAAACAATAAAATATGAACAATTTTCATTTTTGTACATACCTACACATGTGTATGGAACTTTTAAATATATAAAAGCATATGAAAAAACTAGTTTAATGATTTTTTATGTATATAAACGTATATATATTTGTATGTAAAAAGTATAAAATTTTAAAAAAATTTACCAATGATAAAAAAATTAAACAATTTAAGTTTGTTCCCCATGTTCTCGCATGATTTCTTTATTTTAAAATGAACTTCCCCATATATATATATATATATATATATAGAATCGTTACAGCAGAAAATTTTGAAGAAAACGTTGGAAAAGGAAATTTCAAACATTGTGGGACTTAATGATACATCAATTTCTGGTTTTTGAAACATACCTTCAAGGGTCTGGATTTGATGTTCGTCAATGAAATCTATTTTTGGTTCTTGATGAGAAATCGTGTTATTCGATTTCGATTTATGGTTCATCGTGGATTCAATGAACAAGCAAAAAAGAATGGAATGTATTGAATAAGTTGATGCAATTATTGGTGAAGAAAAAAAACCTTGCAACATAACTTGGAATCTCTAGAAAAATAAAATTAATGATTTAAATGAACTAACAAAAACCGACTAAATAATGAAGAAAATCAAGAGATTCAATATAAAAGATACCACTACCAAGGTCAAGGGGTGTTAATTTTATATAAAAATACTCTTCCAAGTTCCAATAAATTAAAATACATTTTTATAAATTATTTGATCGGTTGATATATATATAAGGGTATATTTCATATACATTGATATGACATTATAATATTGTTGTATTGATTCAACTATCACAAAGTCCCTTCAAATTTGAGGGGCATAAAGAACGTGTGGAAGTTATGTAGTCTCAATCTCACATGAAGGACATGTAATCACATTAATGAAAATGTAATGATAGTTACAAAGTCAAGTCTCATGTTTCGTATATAATATAGTATAATTATATTATTAAAAAGTAATAATAATTTATGAAAAATAATAATTATTCTAGGATATAAAGTTAATTTATGTCATTAGTTTTAGTATGATTGAAATTCAAAAGTTCGAAAATAAATATGTCATTGAATTAAAAGTTCGTATGAGTTAATTTACGAGTCGTGTGATTTTATGCTATGAGAGCATTCGTATCAGGTTTTTTATCCTTATCTTTATAATTTAACTAAAAATCATCATTTCATAAAAAAGTTATTCATTTTTTAAAAAACTCTCGGAGCATTCCCAACATTTTCTTTATCCTTATCCTTATAATTACACTAAAATTCACTACATTTTCTCTCATTTTTAATTTAATAAGATATTTTTTATACATTTATCATTACATTTTCTCTCTCCTCCACTCACAACCACTTTAAAAAAATATTAAAAAAATTAGGTGAACAGTGTTTTCACAAATATACAAAAAATTTATACCTTTTTCTCTCTCCTCCACTCACAACCACTTTAAACCAGTCAATAAAATATACAAATCACACTCACAAAAATATAAAGAACCTACTGTGAATTCTCTCACATCTCATTCCTTATAATTTTAAAGACATTGTTAAGGAACTGATATATTTAAGATTCTAGTATACATTTTCTTATAATTTTAAAGATAAAGATAAGATTTAAAGAAACTGATGTGAAACTTTTTTTAACTTAAATCTTATTTTTTCCCCTTATAATTTAAGGATATGATATATATACCAATCCTGATATGAATACTATGAGACATAAAATATGTCTCATGGGATTCCCTAAACATTTATCTTATGGAATTGTCTAAAAGTAAATTTAAAAACAACATATATATATATATATATATATATATATATATATAAACGGCCAGTTTGTTTGATTCGTTTGAGTTGATAATTTACATTTTTTGGTTACGATTAGGGATGGTAATGAGTTGGGTTTGGGACGGGTTTAGGTAATCCCAACCCCATACCCGATTATAAAAGTTTGTCCCATACCTGGCCCAAAACCCGTCGGGTTTCTATCGGGTATTGGGTATGCCCGCGAGTTTCGGGTAAACCCGTTACTTTGTAAAAAATACCCGTCGGGTATACTTGACCCAAAACCCGTCGAGTATCTACCGAGCATATATAAAAATTGTAATTAAAATAAAAAAGAAAGAAAATCAAGTCAGGGATATACATTTTAAATAAATACATTATATATACTTAAAATAAATACTGTATATATACTTAAAATCATTAAAAAAAAGAAAGAAAAATATGTTGGGTTTATAATCGGGTAAATGGGTATATGTTATCTGGTAAACGGGTATATCACCATATTCCATACTCGTCCCAAACCCGCGAAAAATTTTAAAAGTCCAAACCCGGTCCCATACCCGATTATCCGACCCCATACCCGTCCCGAATGTTTCGGATCAGGTTCGGGTTTCATTGTCATCCCTAATTACGATATAGAGTTATTCGACTAAGTGTATGGGATTGGTGAGTCTCTCTATATGTATAATAATAACTAGGTTAGAAACCCGTGTTTTATATGGGTTAAATAAATTAAAGAGTAAACTGCCATTTTCGTCCCTGTGGTTTGGTCAAAATTGCCACTTTCATCCAATAGTTTGTTTTTTTGTATCTGGGTCCTCGTGGTTTTAAAATATTGCCATTTTCATCCTCGTGGTTTTAAAATATTGCCACTTTCATCCAGTCAGCTAACACCGTCCGTTTTTCTCAATTAAATGAGGGGTATTTCAGTCCTTTTACATATCTGTTTTATTTCTTCATCTTTTTTACTCTCACTTTTTAATCATAGAAACAAGCGACGGAGGTGTTCCAGTGGTGCTCGTCGGAAACTGGTCAGGAAAAGAGGAAGAAGGCCAGCAGGTGGATGATTAAATTAGAGGTTAAATTGGGGATGATTAAAAAGTGAGAGTAAAAAAGATGAAAAAATAAAACAAATAAGTAAAAGGACTGAAATACCCCTCATTTAACTGAGAAAAACGGACGGTGTTAGCTGACTGGATGAAAGTGGCAATATTTTAAAACCACGAGGATGAAAATGGCAACATTTTAAAACCATGAGGACCCAGATACAAAAAAACAAACTATTGGATGAAAGTGGCAATTTTGACCAAACCACAGGGACGAAAATGGCAGTTTACTCTAAATTAAATATTAAATAGTTAGTAACGAAGATTTAGAAGTTATAAAGAAAATATTAAATAGCAATGAAGATTTAGGAATTAATAAAGGAAATATAAAATAGTTAGTAATAAAAAAACGAGAAAAAGAATCTTGTAGTCACAGAATTATAACATATGACACCACATATAGATATGATATCAACTTTTTACAGGCCATATAATTAATTACATGGCTAAGTTAATTATATAACATTAAAATAAAAATGTAACTTCCTTCTCGTATAATTAATACAAATTAATAACTTGGTTTTGCTAATGTGTCAAATTAAATTGACATTTCACATTTCAGACCAAGGCTAACCATGGACCCAGTTTCCATGAATGAAACTTTCCAGCTTCCTATAAAGTCTAGTTTGTCTTGATTATAGGTTACATGACCTTTGATAATATCCACATAATTCTCCAATTCATATAATTGTTTTGATGTAACAAATTAAATTATTACTAGGAGGCCCCGCGTGTTGCGACGGCCTCCGGGCGATAATGTTAGCTTTTAGACACGCGCGTCGCAGCGTATAAAACCGCGAAAAAAATTAACGTCTTCGGAGGTTTATAAAAGAACAAAACATTTAGGTAAATTCACCCTACGCGAGAAGAGCGTATAAAATTTATGGTTATAAATTAAAGCGTAAGAAAAAATAGAAAAAAAATAGCAATAAAACCCTTAAAACCGGCCAAGGG
Organism: Smallanthus sonchifolius; assembly: GCA_023525975.1. Taxonomy (NCBI): domain Eukaryota; kingdom Viridiplantae; phylum Streptophyta; class Magnoliopsida; order Asterales; family Asteraceae; genus Smallanthus; species Smallanthus sonchifolius. The sequence goes on from CM042033.1 coordinate 77,828,549, forward strand.
GTGGGCTGCGGGTTTTAAATACTTGTCGCTTGCTAAGGCGTAAACCACGGAAATGTTATGTTTTTGTAAAAACGTATTCATTGGTTAAAGATAAATCGCGTAAATTTGTCGCCTACAAAAATTAACATTTAAAAATTCACCTAAATAATAAATAGTAAAAAGAAATTAAAAAAGGGGGTAAAAAGAAAAAAAGTGGCTTGAAATGACTGGAGTGGGGATTGAACCAACTTTTTAATATATATTAATTATTATTTATGGCAATTGTCTTAGAGCGTGATTAGTTTTGCATTGATAAATGTTTCACATATAACTACTTTTGTCGGCATAAATCATTCGAATCTTCAAGATCCGAAACACACCTCATCACAAATTACAAAATACATATATTAGTATTAGTAATACAGTGGAGGATCAAATAAGAAGTTGTTTTCGGCTAAGAACTCTAGGAAGTGACAAAAACATTAAGAAACGATATCAAACGAACTCAGATTGAGCTCATTCCAGCGGCGTTGAAACCGTATCGTCGAACTCTACCATCTTAGCTTTTAGGGTTTAGATCTTAGCGTTGAATTTTAGGATTTTAGCCTTAGGGTTTAGCCTTAGGGTTTAGATTTTAGGGTTTAGGTTTTTTTTGGGGGGTGGGTGTGGGGGTTTAGGTTTTTGGGGGGTGGGGGTGGTGGTTTTAGGCTTTTCGGGGTGGGGTTGGTGGGGGGGTTTAGGTTTTTGGGGGTGCGGGTGGAGGGGGGTTTAGGTTTTTGGGTTCGGATTAGAGTTCGATAAGACGGTTCCAACGCCGCTCGAATGAGCTCAATCGGAGTTCGTTTGACCCACTTCTTAGCGTTTCTTAGCGAAAAACCACTTCTTAGCGGAACCTTCCCCTAGTAATATATACAAAACACGATGTCCGCGGTCTAGAGTATACCCGACCCCGCTGGCCCAGCACCCCATATACAGGCTGCTGGTAATGGACCCAAGACAAGGTAAGGGATCCCTTTTGATAACGTGATCACCAAGGACCTCAATAGAGCCTCGTACGGGGAAAAGTACAGAAGAGACTTATCAGATAAGACAACCTCAGTCATGTATTAAATACTTTTAGATGGAAGTAGCAAGGGACGCGGGTTTGAACCCGTAGATCCACACCCCTTGCGTGGTTTTTTGCAATATTGAGTTTTTAATTTAGTTTTTTTTTCCTTACCTTTTTCTTTTTGTTATTCCTTTTTATTTTCTTGGTTTTTTCTATGCCAACAACGATATTTATATATGAGTTTCTATCAAAACTAATCCGTGTCAAGTGTAATATATTTTCAGTATCTTTCCACAATGACTTAATGTTTCTTTAGGTTCTTGCCAATTATTTTTTTCAGCTCACTTCCGTTTTTCTTAACATATGTTTTTACAATGACGTTACTTTTTTATGCTTTCCAAATATATCTTAACGAAATGTTTTTCTTATATGTGTATGGATTTTTGAAAACAACTTGCCGCAACGCGTGATATAAATTACAAACGAAAACGTCGGTGCCTTATTCGTTTACATGAGAGTAATCACTATTCATTGAACAGTAACTCCTGTCGTATGGAATGAGCTGAGTGGTTTATTTTTTAAAATGTTCACAATTTCATTTGTTATATATATACATTTACTCAAGACCTAATCCAACTTGGCCCGATTTTCCTCACAATCAGATGGGCTTTTCCTTTATCCGTTTCCCACTCAACCCGTTTAGTTTAATTCGTTTACCGTTGGTTGGAAAAATCCAACGGTATAACATAAAAGAGTTTTGAAATTTTTAAAGGGCCGCCAAGACTTGAACTTACTTGGACCAAACTTGATACGAGTTGTGTAGTGAAGAAGGCGATCATCCTTGTTGTTTGTTGACTTTTGATGGTGTTTCATGGACCTTTTCTTCATTTTCAGAGTTGTGTGGTCCAGCTTGTGGTGTGCCCTTTCCCACGTCTTCTTTGGTTTGGGTGGCGATCCACCGTCATAGTCCATTGTTGGCTGACTTTCTTTAGTGCAAAGTGGCGGCTTAGGTATCTCTTTCATTAGTGGTTCATTAGTGAACCCGTCCACTTGCAACACTACCACTCGGTGCGGTTCTTCCTTGATTTCCATGGTTGGCACTTCATATGGCAATGTCACTAACTCTTAGTTATCACCAACTGGGTCGAACCTTTCTTCATTTTCTTCAGTCAGAGGTATACCCATCAACTCATCCCCAAACTATTCTTCCCATGGTGGAGTAGTGTAGCTCATGGTTTCCTCCTCATTGTTACTCGGGAGAACCATTTCCATCTCTTCAGTGAGCTCATTCCCTTGTCTCTCTTCTTCTACTTCTAAGTCATGCATCACATCATCCTCACAAAACAAGTGTGAAATATCAAATGAGTATGAAGACTCATACATGTCACCCGATTCAATAAAGGGTTTAGAATTCTCACGTTTGTAATCAATTAAGCTAGGGTCATAGTACTTGCCAGCTTCCTCGTCGATTGGATACTCCTCTTCGATATCCAGTTCAAAATCAATTTCCCAGTAGGGGTCACTGCACCATGGTTGTTCTGTTTCATGCTTGGTTTGATATTCCTCTTTGCCATCATTCTCAAGATTTTCTCCCCGGTAAGGAACAATGAACATTGGTTGTCCATAATAGTCAAAACCGTGCAGAACTAAAGGTGGGACTTGTGCTGTGATTTGTGGGCTTGTGAGTTGCACTTCTTCTGTTAACGTCTCCACTTCTAGGGTTTTCTCTACATCAAGGGACAAGGGTACTCCTTCTTTCTTTTTGTATTCTGGTTCCTTGAGCAGATATTCTACTAACTTGTCGAGGTTTGACTTATCCTATCACACACTTCCCTGGTTTCCTTAGCTTCAATTTCCCATTGCTTCATCTTTTGTTTGTTATGCTCGATTCTTCGGTCTATCCTCTCCAGGAATGTTAAATATGGACAATTATACGCGTAATGGGGTTCCCCACAGTTGTAGCACCAAATGGTTGTGTCTTCCTGATACCTTCCATAGTAGTTCTCGTAGTCGCGATCCATGAGAATCACTGCAAAGAAAACTTAAACAAAAAGGATAACGGGCAACAAAACAAAAACAAAATTAAACCAAATAGAAAATAAAATAAAATAAAAATTATATGAAAATGGCTAGACTACTAACTCAGATCTTTTTCAGAATCACCGTATCCCCGACAACGGCGCCAAAAAAATTAACGTGTGTAATTCGTAACACAAATAACTTAGGGAATTCCCTGGACAAAGCTCGGTTTTATTGATAATCACTAATAACCAAACTACACACATACAGTAGTGCACCTATCGCATTCGGTATATCATATAACCAGTACCAAATATCAATTCGTGAACTCGGTGGATCTTGATACTCAACCCTCTACCAATATCTAACCGTTGAAAAGAAGACGTGATTTGATTTAACTAGTGAATGAAAACTAAAGAACAACTAAGAAATAATTAGAGTAGTCTAAGGGATTCAGATGGAGAGAATAACCACCTAGGCGTCGAATCCTCTTGACTGGACTGACAAACTGGAATGACTTAATAAAGAACATTTGAGTGAAGTGCTAGAATGGATGTTAACCTAGACAAGATGCTAATCCCACAAGACCAAAGAAATAGTGATATTGACACACACTGTAACGTCCGTGATTTTTACATGTAATATTTTATTTCATTTTTGTGCAATAATAACATTATGACAGCCATATTATTCCGATCTCGTTATCTTGTACGCGTGCATTACATATTACCATATCAATTATTATTTAAACATGTAACGACTTGGTATTTTGAGATTTTTAAACCTTATATTTTTTTTTATATATATGTGTATATATATTATTTTTATTATAAACTTCTAAGTTTATATAAATGAGGTTTATTTTTTTTTAAAAGAAAAATAATCATAATAAAATAAATGAAGATATATATATATATAAGTTTAGGTTTTATAAGTTTTATAAAATAAATCTTTATTTGATAATTAAATAGAATTTTATTTAGAATTGGATCATGAACCCCCTCTCTTTAGCAATTGAACCCTCTCTTATGCTTTAGAAACCACCCCCATGTTGAACCCCTCTTTCGTGAACCCTGGTATTAACCAACAATTTTGACTTCAAAAAGTCAAAACGCGTGAATCATCACTCAATCCCTACAAATACGGAGTTTAAATCCTCCCTAATCGGTTCCTAATCATTCGAGATCATTTAGGAATGAGAAATCAGTTAATTACTTTGTAGATTACTTCCAAATTCGAGATGATCGAACTGATTTGAAAACCCCTTTCAATCTGCTCAAATCCGACGATAATCAAGCAATTTATCCCGGAAATCGCGCCTCAATCAAAGCTCTAAACGCGTGTTATGCACACCTCTAAGCACCCTATAAATACTCATCCATTCGCAAAACCAAATCACCAAAAATCGCCCCTTTGTCATCGACGCGGATTCTTCACGAGACCGGAAACGAACTGACTTCAGTTCCGAAGATGCGTATCAAGGTAAGAGCTTTGTTTCGGTCCTTTGCATCATCCTGTGTTGCCTTTTCGATTTTTGAAATCTGACTTTGGGTTATTTTGCGTCTGGGTCTCATTGGGGAAGATGATGAGAAGTTATCTAATGGTTAAGTTTTTTTGTTTGTGATTTCTAAATAATTTATGCATTTTGGTCTAGTGGTAAAAGCTCTTGACAAACAAACAGGTGGTCTTGGGTTCTAACCCAACCCTTGCCCTTTTTTTTATATAGTTTGTGTTTTAAGTCTACTACATACACATTGATATATTTATAAACTTTTAGTATTATGTTATGGTTAAAAACCCATTTTTTCTTATAATCTTTCAAGGGTTTTATAATTAATATCCTTTTAAATAAAAAAAAAATATATTTATAATTGCGTCTGATTATTTTCTAAAAAAAAGCAATTTTTGATTATTAGAATACGAGCATCATTATTTCATGTACGCGTTATTTCGTTACCACTGTATATTTCAAAAATATGACAAAGGTTAGTGCATTTTCATAAACCCTATTATTTTATAACTTTTAAATTATAAAAATGGCCGTGTTTGTAACGTCATGGATTTTATTAAACGAAAGGTGTTATATATATAGGGGCATGTTCTTTTGAGAACCAACCATATGTTGAGAACCGAAAGAACCGCACAAAACGTGTACATATCGCTTTAGTGAAAAAAGTAAAATTCAACAACAATGTTTTATTTATCTCTTCCCACTCTTAGTTTGAGTTTATCTCCTCTCTCCTGAATTTTTTTAAGAAAAGTATAAAAATATGCATATATGCATTCATTTGTGCATATAGTGTGAATGCATATATGCATTTAAAAAAACGACCATAAATTCGAGTTTGGTGGCGCCCGCATCCATAATTTCATAATTCATGAGCTTATTTGTTGGAAGCTGAGTTTTGCTTATGTGTTACCCTTCGGGATGGCCACTTGGAGAAAACACCCCTAAGTGATTCTTATGTGCTTAAATTGATATGACTTAGTCTATGTGTTACCTTCCGGGATAGCGACTTGGTTGAAACGCCTCTATATGAAGTTTAATTTGCTTATTAATGCTCATATTCATTCATTCATTCCATTATTTCATCTGAATTTCTAAAACCTGTAAATCTTAGTTTAACGTGGTGGGAGAAATCTATATGGTTTAACCCGTGCCTAAACATGACCGTGAGACGGGATTAGGTGGAACTGTAGCTCGTAAGTGAGGGACCAATAGATTGATTGATATGCGTAATAAGGAATTAGAACACAAACGGGTGCTTGATAGTTGGTGTTGGGTTTAGTCGGATCGAAATATCATTTGTTGCATTTTAACGCGTGGTTATATCTGTGATAATAAAATTATAAGATTGTTAAAGCTTGTATTCCAGTTATGATTCCATTGTAGAGATATTTTTCGAGGACGAAAAAGGGTTAAGTGTGGAGATGTTTGATATGGTGCATAGCACACATGCATTTCCGTCCTATTTCATGTCGTTTTTGTATAGTTTTCGAGTCATATTGAGTTGTTTATAGTAAGTATTGATTTGTGTCATGTTTGTTATGAATCGGGTGAGTTTGGAGCTTAAACGATCAAGTATGGTGAAGGCACGGGCGAACGAGGCGAAACGAGAAAAAGGACAAAACTTTATGTCAATATAGACTCCTCTCGGTACGCGAGACATGAGGTCCTTCCCCCTCACGGTACGCGAGGGGTGTGATTTCTAACACAACTATTTTGTCTCTCGCTGTACGTGAGAGACTGGACCCATGGGCCTCGCGGTACCCGAGAGACCCCTGAATCGTGGTTTTTGCCTATTTTCTAGGTATAAAATATTTGGTTCGATTCTAGGGTTCAGAGGTCGATTCCAGACGCAAAGTTTGGAGCTTTTTGGCAATTTTGAGTGGGAGAAGTCTCAAGGGAACAAGAATTGAAGCGTTGAATGCGTGGATGGATTGGATTATCGTCTTTTCGGTTTATGTTTCTTATCTTTTGTTATTTGATTCATCTATCTTGCACTATGATTCTGAATATTAGACTTTGTGTTGATGTTTTGATGATGGTAGTAGGCTAGATTTCTTGAACTACCTAGATTTTGATGATTATGCGTTGTTAATTGGTTTGATTTCGGATTTCGGTTTCTTTTTGATGGATTAACGTTAAAGTAAAGAACTTGGTTTTGTTTGATTGGATGTAATTGCGTATTTAATCTTGATTTATGATCTATTGATTGTTCCATATGCTGCTTTGTGAATGTCTTTCATGTATGGTTGCGTATTAGGTCACTAACTGTGTGCATGTGGTTGGTTTATGGTTTACTGATTGTATCCATAGGAACATAGATTGAGAGTTTATTAGGATTAAGTATTCTGCCTTGTCACACCCCAACCGACGGCGGAAAGGTCGGGGCGGGACATGTAGACTGTTCACGAGCACATGGTTGGCTACAATTTAATATATTAAAACGTTACATTTCCATTCACAATTTCCAATTACGACAATACAAGAATACTTGAATTTACATAACGTATCCATTTATTTCAATTAACTAGGTCCACAACCTAAGTGTAGCAACTTGATCAACTCAAACTTTTGTACCTGAAACATGATGAAAACGAGGTCAACTAAAAAGTTGGTGAGCATACATAGGATTTAACTCTAAATAGTATCAAAGTATTGTGTGTAAACAAATCCATACAAGTCATGATTAACAAGGCATTTATGGGGAGTTACTATTGTGTAACCAGGTAGTACAATCAAACCATTGTAACTAGCATGCAAAAGTTGTGTTGTCGGTAACAATCAACCCAATCTGGGTGGGTTTGTCAGACTCAATAGATCTATCATTATTTACCGTCGGCTTGATTAGTTAATGATTGTACATGTAATTGCACATAAGTAGTTGACACACCTAGCACTCAAACATAAAGCTCAAATTGCAAACAAATTGTATAGTGGATTTGTATTGCGTAGTTTATGTAAATCATTGTAAATTGTGATCATGTTTCACCCCAAAATGTAAAAACAGTGAAAAGGGGGCTATGTAAAACTCACCTGTATCAAAGATGTTGCTAGCACAAATGTCTAGGTAGCAAAGTGATACTTGTAATTCACAACGTTAACCTAGAGTGTAATGTATATGAATCTAGGTTAATAATATGCACAATAGTCTATTGCCAAGTCTAGGGTTACAATGGATGTGTGTACAAAGGGGTTTGAGTTGTAGTTTGAAATGGAGTGTGTAGGTGATTGTGGTTTGTACTTGCTTGAGTGATTTATTGTAACGAACCAAAATCCGGGTTTCGTTTTCAAATAAATAAATAAATATTTAATAAATATTATGGTGAAAATAATATTTATGAAATAAGTTGAAACAAGTGGGTTTCAAGTTAGTAATGGGGTTATACTAGTTTTTAACTAGTTTTGGAATGAAGTGGGTGAAATGAATGTTGAGGGGCTAAACTTGTAAATATGGCAAATCTGCCATATTTGACTTGGTGAAGTCAAAATTGGGTCATTTGTGTGTGTTGGTCGATGTTTGAAAGAGAGAAAAAGGATAAAAGAGGAGTTGGAGCTAAATCATGCAATTGAGGCTTGTTTTGTGAAGGTTTTGGCTCACACAACACCTTCATAACATCAAGTAAGTGATTCTCTTCCTCTTGATTCCACCATGTATGTGTTCTTGGTGGGTTTTAGGTGAAACCCAAAATTTTGTATGCATGTGATGAAATGGTGTTAGATTATTGATAATCTAGCTAAGCTAAAGTTAAAGAATGATGGTTAACATCCTAGAACCCTTTAATTTTGATTATGAGAAGTTAGGGTTCATATGGTGAAAATTGGGGGTGTTTGGATCATAATGCTATAATGTTGAATTATTGATGATTAGGTGTTTTTATGATGTTAGACACATAAACAAACCCCAAATTAACTTAAAGAACTAATTTGATGAAAAATTAGTGTCAAGGTATTGGAAAGAGAATTCAAGAGGTTGAGTTCTTGGTTTTAAGGGGGTGTTTGGATGTGGGAATAACCCAAACGGGTCATTTTGGGTGGAAATGGAAATTGGGTTGTGAACTCAGATTTAAAGTGATTTTTATGTATGTTAATATTACTAAACTAGGTGTATATGTTTAGGTAATCAAATTGCTAAACTAGAAGGGGGTGCGGGATCTTCAAATCCGCAAGGTAAGTGCCTTTGCACTTACTTAGTAATGTGATATGTGATGTATGTGTTATGTTGTGCATAGTATGAATGATACATGAATTGATTATGCATAAGTGTATGTATGAATGTGATATGGTTATAATACTATATCTAATATGCGGAGGTTATGATCAAAGAATCATAATGGAAAAGGGGAGGTTATGATCAAAGAATCATAATGGAAAAGTGGAGGTTATGATCAAAGAATCATAATGGAAAAGGGGAGGTTATGGTCAAAGAACCATAATGGAAATGTGGTAAAATCTTGGTCTATGTACCAAGATGAAGAATGGAAAGAAAGTTATGACCTTTGTGTCATAAATGAAATGATAATGTAAAGAGTAAATAAAACTTGTAGGTGAAATACAAGTGGTATGCAATCAAATATCAATTTGAATGTTAACGGGTCAAAAGGTTTAAATGGGTGAAAATGACCGTGGTCGCTAATTCGATAAGATGATATGCACTATTAAATGTTGTGAAGATGTTATGTTAAGTAAAGAATGGAACTTGCAAGGTGTAATGCAAGTGTTTGCACCCAAATGCATCTTTGGGCGCAAACGGGTCAAATGGGTGAATGGGTGAAATAAGTAGAAATTACTTATTGTTATGATATATATCTCATTACTAATGGTGATATGTTTATGTGGTTGTAGGAAAAGCTCCGAAGTAGTCCAAGTCAAGTCCAAGGTGATCGCAGGTTCTAGTATATGTTTTAGGTGCAAATGTTTGAAGTAATTTGACTTTCCCGTAAAGGATGTAAATTTTGAATCTAGGAATCATGTTTTTGGTGTTAAATTGGTGGTATAAGTGTGTGTTTAAATGCCCAAGTGTTTGGGATTTTATGTATAGATGTTTTGAAAAATGGTTAAGTGTGAAAACTGCAAAAATGGAAACTTTCTGGAAATTTGACTCCCTCGCGTATCGCGGGGGAGGGAGGGAGTTTTCTCGCGCTACGCGAGACAGTAAAAAAAAAAAAAAAATTCTTGGGTTAAGACTTCCGCGCGTTAAAGTTTCGTTCTTTTAAAAAGTGGTGTGTTTCAACTTGGTATCAGAGCAATGGTTTGAGGGATTTGGTGTGCGGGACACTAAACTCAAACCGGATGCTCTTGATATGGGGGAAATGATACGAGAATCCATGAAGGAGTTGACTAAGACTCGGAGCTTTCGGAAATGAAAGGCTAGTAATGATATAATAAGTGATTATGTATATATGTTGTAAATGCATATGATTGATTGAATGACAAAGTGTTATGTGTGCCGAAACTTGTCTTGTGAATTGTTATATGCATATGATAATTACACTTGGGCATAACGTATTATTAAACTTGTCTGGCCAATATGATTAATAAGACGAGATGTGCAAGAGCTTTTATGATAACCATATGACAATGAACATTTTCAAGGATTAGGTGAAGGTGATCGTATATGTATGTGTATAAGTAGGTAAATATATATATATATACCCCTAGGTGATTTGAAGGTATAGGAATGTAAAGGTGTTTTTGGCGCTATTTCTCAGTTAAGAGATGACGGACGAGGGTGACCACCACGAAAATGTTGATGTGAACGAAGAACCGTTGGATCCAAGGATCCAAGATATGATAAAGGAAGAAGTGGCCAAGGCGTTTGAGCAAGCCACAAATCTCTTGATGGAGGAAATGAGGGGAAGTATTAAGCTCTCTCTTGAGGAGATCATGAAAGAGAAATATAAGGAACCTCGGGGTTGTACACTGAAGGATTTCATGGTGATCAAGCCCAAGGAATATAACGGGCAAGTGGACCCGATTCTGAGCCACAGGTGGGTGGTAGACATGGAGTCAAATTTTGAGACGACAAGGTGTAAGCCCGAGGATAGAGTGATGTTTAGCGTGACACTTTTGATTGGGCGGGCTAAGGAGTGGCTGCTAAATCTCCAAAAGGAGAGGGGTGAAAGAGGGGTGACCTCCATGTCATGGGAGGAGTTTAAAGCGGCATTCCTAAAGTACCATTGCCCACAGGCCGCTATTGACAGGATGACCGAGGAGTTTCTCCTCATGAGGCAGACGACAGAGACTATTGATGAATTAGCTGGGACTTTCTTCGATCGGGCCAAGTTCTGTCCAGATGTGGTGTCGACCGAGAAAGCCAAGATTGACAGGTTCTATGCTATGTTGACGGTGGAGTTCAGGGATAGCATATCTCCATCCTCATTTACCACACTTGTAGACTTAATAAACAGGTGTCGGGAAAGAGAGGTGGAGTTGAGGAGGCAAGAAGCTAGGGGAGAGAAGAAAAAAAGGGAAATTGTGGAACAGGTGGTGAAGAAGATAAAGGGCGAGAGCCCTAGTAAGAAGCCGTTTGTTAAACCTTCTTCGCAAGATTGTAAGTTATGTGGAAAAGTGCATTTTGGGGAATGTAGAAAGGGTTCTTCAAGATGCTATAAATGCGGAAAGCCGGGGCATATGGCTAATCAATGCCCAAGCCAAGTCCGTATATGCTACAACTGTTACAAGCCCGGGCAAAATAGGGTGGATTGTCCCGAGTTAAAGCAGCAAGGTGGAAGCGGGGTGAAGGTTGAGACGCCAAAGCCTAAGGGAAGAGCCTTCCACATTTCGGCGGAAGAGGCAAAGAACAACGCGGATGTAGTGTCAGGTACATTCAAGATTAACTCATTACCTGCACTAGTTCTATTTGATTCGGGGGCTAGCCGTTCGTTTGTGTCTTTGAAATTTGTTAAGCATTCTTCTTTTGTAAGTAGCAAGTTAGATGAACCCTTAGAAATCGAAGCGGCTAATGATAAGAGTTTCCTTGTCTTTGACATTTTTAGAGATTGTAAGTTGAGAGCGGAGGGCGAAACCTTCTTTATTGATTTGATTCCTTTGGCTATGGGAGATTTTGATGTTATTGTGGGGATGGATTGGTTGTCAAAGAATAAGGCGAGTATTTTATGTGGACCGAAGGCGATCCAACTTGTTTCCCCGTCGGGAGAGTCCATCTACATAGAAGGTGATAAAAAGGGTAAAGTAAGGTTGTGCACTTATGTGAAGGCGACCAAGTACATGGCGCGTGGGTGCAAGGCGTACATGGCTTGTGTCGCGGATGTGAATGAAAGAGTAAAGGAGATTCACGATGTACCGGTCGTGAACCAATTCGTAGATGTGTTTCCTGACGAGTTACCGGGGATTCCGCCGGATAGGGAGATAGAGTTTGGAATTGATTTGATACCAGGTGCTAAGCCGGTAGCTAAAGCGCCTTATAGATTGGCACCGCCAGAAATGAAAGAACTCATGGAGCAATTACAAGAGTTACTTGACAAAGGTTTCATACGCCCAAGTGTTTCACCTTGGGGTGCGCCCGTTCTCTTCGTAAAAAAGAAGGATGGGAGCATGAGAATGTGTATGGATTACCTGGAGTTGAACAAGTTGACAGTGAAGAATAGGTACCCATTGCCTAGGATTGACGATCTTTTCGACCAATTGCAAGGGGCGTCATGGTTTTCTAAGATTGACTTGAAGTCCAGGTATCATCAGTTGAAAGTGAAGGAAGAGGATGTTCATAAGACAGCTTTTCGCACTCGTTACGGTCACTATGAGTTTACGGTTATGCCTTTCGGTTTGACCAACGCACCTGCGGTTTTCATGGATCTCATGAACCGGGTGTGTAGACCGTTCCTCGATCGTTCGGTCATTGTGTTTATTGACGATCTTCTCATCTATTCAAGGAGCGAGGGTGATCACGCTTGTCATTTGCGTGAGATTCTTGAAGTCTTGCAAAAGGAGAAGCTTTATGCTAAATTCTCCAAGTGCGCATTTTGGATGCGCGAGATCCAATTCTTGGGTCATGTGATTAATGAAAGAGGAATTACCGTTGACCCATCCAAGATTATGGCGGTTAAAGAATGGTCATCACCGAAGACGCCTTCGGAGATTAGAAGTTTCTTGGGGTTAGCGGGTTATTATCGGAGGTTCATCGAGAACTTCTCTCAGATTGCTTTGCCGATGACGAAGTTGACTCGTAAGGAGACAAAGTTTGTTTGGAGTCCCGAGCAAGAATCTGCCTTTCAACTCTTGAAAGAAAAGTTGACTAAGGCGCCTGTTTTATCCTTGCCGGACGGGACCGAGGATTTTGTTGTTTATTCGGATGCCTCGCATTCGGGGTTGGGGTGTGTTTTGATGCAAAGGGGGAAAGTGATTGCCTATACATCTAGGCAATTAAAGACTCACGAGGTGAATTACCCAACCCATGATTTAGAGCTTGCAGCCGTGGTTTTCGCGCTCAAAATTTGGAGGCATTACTTGTATGGTGCTAAGTGTACGATCTACACGGATCACAAAAGTCTCAAATATTTCTTTGACCAAAAGGACCTCAATATGAGGCAAAGACGGTGGCTTGAATTGGTTAAGGATTATGATTGTGAGATACTTTATCATCCGGGTAAAGCGAATGTTGTGGCGGATGCGCTTAGTAGAAAGTCAAGTCATTCACCTATCAAGGTGAAGTCATTTAAGATGACAATTTCATCATCTCTTATTGATGAAATCCGGGAGGCCCAAGTGTTAGCACTTGGTGGTGACTTGAAGAAAGAACGGATGATTGCTTATGTTGATAAGCTTTGTGAAAATAGCATGGGTTTGAAGACATGCTTTGATAGAATTTGGATACCTAGGTTGTCAAGTGTCTTGACAACTATTCTTGACGAGGCGCATAAATCCAAATATTCTATCCATCCGGGGGCCACGAAGATGTTTTATGTTTTGAGGTGTCATTTTTGGTGGCCGGGTATGAGGCGTGATATTGTTAAGTATGTAGAGAGGTGTCTCACATGCTTAAGGGTTAAGACGGAGCATCAAAAGCCGTATGGAAAGCTGCAACCGCTCGAAATACCGCTTTGGAAGTGGGAAAATGTAACCATGGATTTGATCACTAAACTACCAAAGACTCAAAAAGGTTATGATGCGATATGGGTAGTAGTGGATCGGTTGACAAAGAGTGCACATTTCCTCCCAATAAAGGAAACGTACTCGTCGGATAGACTAGCGGAAATCTATGTGAAAGAAATTGTGTCACGCCATGGGGTGCCGGTGTCAATTATTTCGGACCGGGATACGAGATTCACTTCTCGTTTTTGGAAGAAATTCCATGAGGATATGGGGACAAGGTTGAACCTTAGCACCGCTTATCATCCGCAAACGGATGGGCAAAGCGAGCGTACGATTCAAACGCTCGAGGATATGTTACGCGCGTGTGCTTTGGATTTTGGGGGTAGTTGGGACGACCATTTACCGTTGGCGGAATTTGCATACAATAATAGTTACCATTCTAGCATTGGTATGCCGCCTTTTGAGGCATTGTATGGAAGGAAATGTAGAACACCCGTATGTTGGGGTGAAATTGGTCAACGGGAACTTGGCAGCAAGGAAGTGGTCATGGAAACGAATGATAGTATTGACCAAATAAAGGCTCGCTTAAAGGCGGCGCAAGATCGCCAAAAATCTTATGCGGATAATAGGAAGCGGGCGATTGAGTTTCAAGTGGGGGACTTTGTGCTATTGAAAGTCTCTCCTTGGAAAGGGGTGATAAGGTTTAGGAAACGGGGGAAGTTAAGTCCACGTTTCATTGGACCGTTTAAAGTGATGGCAAGGGTGGGTGCGGTAGCTTATCGATTGGAGTTACCGGAGGGACTAAGTAGACTTCATAACACGTACCATGTGTCTCATTTGCGAAAATGTTTAGCGGATGAATCTACTTTTGTTCCGTTGGATGATATAGAAATTGATGAAAAGTTGAACTATGTGGAAGAACCGACGGCAATCTTAGATAGGAAAGTGAAGCGGTTGCGAAATAAAGAGATTAGCCAAGTGTTGGTTCGATGGAAGCATAGAAAGGGGGCGGAAATGACTTGGGAAACCGAGGAAGAAATGCTCAAATTCTACCCGAACCTTTTTATGTGAAGTCGGGTTTCGGGGACGAAACCCAAATAAGGGGAGGTGATTTGTAACGAACCAAAATCCGGGTTTCATTTTCAAATAAATAAATAAATATTTAATAAATATTATGGTGAAAATAATATTTATGAAATAAGTTGAAACAAGTGGGTTTCAAGTTAGTAATGGGGTTATACTAGTTTTTAACTAGTTTTGGAATGAAGTGGGTGAAATGAAAGTTGAGGGGCTAAACTTGTAAATATGGCAAATCTGCCATATTTGACTTGGTGAAGTCAAAATTGGGTCATTTGTGTGTGTGTTGGTCGATGTTTGAAAGAGAGAAAAAGGATAAAAGAGGAGTTGGAGCTAAATCATGCAATTGAGGCTTGTTTTGTGAAGGTTTTGGCTCACACAACACCTTCATAACATCAAGTAAGTGATTCTCTTCCTCTTGATTCCACCATGTATGTGTTCTTGGTGGGTTTTAGGTGAAACCCAAAATTTTATATGCATGTGATGAAATGGTGTTAGATTATTGATAATCTAGCTAAGCTAAAGTTAAAGAATGATGGTTAACATCCTAGAACCCTTTAATTTTGATTATGAGAAGTTAGGGTTCATATGGTGAAAATTGGGGGTGTTTGGATCATAATGCTATAATGTTGAATTATTGATGATTAGGTGTTTTTATGATGTTAGACACATAAACAAACCCCAAATTAACTTAAAGAACTAATTTGATGAAAAATTAGTGTCAAGGTATTGGAAAGAGAATTCAAGAGGTTGAGTTCTTGGTTTTAAGGGGGTGTTTGGATGTGGGAATAACCCAAACGGGTCATTTTGGGTGGAAATGGAAATTGGGTTGTGAACTCAGATTTAAAGTGATTTTTATGTATGTTAATATTACTAAACTAGGTGTATATGTTTAGGTAATCAAATTGCTAAACTAGAAGGGGGTGCGGGATCTTCAAATCCGCAAGGTAAGTGCCTTTGCACTTACTTAGTAATGTGATATGTGATGTATGTGTTATGTTGTGCATAGTATGAATGATACATGAATTGATTATGCATAAGTGTATGTATGAATGTGATATGGTTATAATACTATATCTAATATGCGGAGGTTATGATCAAAGAATCATAATGGAAAAGGGGAGGTTATGATCAAAGAATCATAATGGAAAAGTGGAGGTTATGATCAAAGAATCATAATGGAAAAGGGGAGGTTATGGTCAAAGAACCATAATGGAAATGTGGTAAAATCTTGGTCTATGTACCAAGATGAAGAATGGAAAGAAAGTTATGACCTTTGTGTCATAAATGAAATGATAATGTAAAGAGTAAATAAAACTTGTAGGTGAAATACAAGTGGTATGCAATCAAATATCAATTTGAATGTTAACGGGTCAAAAGGTTTAAATGGGTGAAAATGACCGTGGTCGCTAATTCGATAAGATGATATGCACTATTAAATGTTGTGAAGATGTTATGTTAAGTAAAGAATGGAACTTGCAAGGTGTAATGCAAGTGTTTGCACCCAAATGCATCTTTGGGCGCAAACGGGTCAAATGGGTGAATGGGTGAAATAAGTAGAAATTACTTATTGTTATGATATATATCTCATTACTAATGGTGATATGTTTATGTGGTTGTAGGAAAAGCTCCGAAGTAGTCCAAGTCAAGTCCAAGGTGATCGCAGGTTCTAGTATATGTTTTAGGTGCAAATGTTTGAAGTAATTTGACTTTCCCGTAAAGGATGTAAATTTTGAATCTAGGAATCATGTTTTTGGTGTTAAATTGGTGGTATAAGTGTGTGTTTAAATGCCCAAGTGTTTGGGATTTTATGTATAGATGTTTTGGTGAAAAAGGTTGGAAAAATGGTTAAGTGTGAAAACTGCAAAAATGGAAACTTTCTGGAAATTTGACTCCCTCGCGTATCGCGAGGGAGGGAGGGAGTTTTCTCGCGCTACGCGAGAGTGTAAAAAAAAATAAATAAAAAATTTCCTGAGTTAAGACTTTCGCGCGTTAAAGTTTCGTTCTTTTAAAAAGTGGTATGTTTCATTTATAAAATGAAAAGTTGCAATGAATGATTTTAAAATAAATAATTTAGGGTTTGAGTTTGAATAACTAAATAAATCAAATATTTGATATTTATTTATTTAGTTAGAAAAATAATGTGTGAATATAAATTAAATAAGTAACTTTTACCTTATTTCTTTATTTATATAAAAAAAAATGTGTAAATAGTATTGATGTATAAAATTAATACTAAATATACGTTTAGCTTTTTAGTGTAGATTATAAATAATAAATAAATTTATATTTATTTATCATTAAAAATAAGTATTTGATCTTCAAATAAAGTTGATATAAAAAAATGATTTAATATGAGAATTAATTTAAATATTTAGGTTTTTTTGTTTTTAAAAAAAAAATTTAATATTCAAGTTTAACAATTAAATTTATAATAAAACTGAATATATATTGAAAATTAATAATTCTGACTTTATTCTGTTACAAATATTGTAAGGTTTATAAAATAAATTTTTATAAATTAAATAGTTGAAAGAAAATGATTTTTAAAAAATTTAACACACCACCCGGTTCGAACCCGGGTGGGTTCTGTGTATGGGTTGCGCTCCACCACTGGACCAGCGGCAGATAAAATTACTGGGGTTGGTTATAAATGGATTTTAACCCATTACTGAAGAGGGCCTGGTCTGGTTATATGGTTCGCGCAAAACGGCCGGACACTGTAGGTTTCGAACCTACGCCATCTGGTCCGATGGTGCAAGGTCTTAGCCAGTCGGACCAGATGGTTTCGCTGGTCTAGTATGGGATCTAAAGATATAAAAAACAATTATTAGATTAAGAATGGTTCCCAAATTCGAATACGATTAACCGGCCAAGAACCCTAATCCAAATTGATTTCGATAGTTAATGATAACTCGAATTGATAAGGGGCTATTGACAAGGGCTCATTTACGAATTGAATGACATAAAGTTTACCTGGTTTGGGTGCGTATCGAGTGAGAACGACTGATATGAAATCCCGGCTGGTCGTGGTGCTCGACAGAGTCCAAGAGTTGTAATGCAGATTTATTTAGGTTTGAGGGAGTTTGTACGGGTCTGTGCGAAGGTGAGGGAGTGGTTTAATTGGATTGATTTCATCCCAATTACGTGATTTGATTTTTTAATTGACCGTAACAGCCGTAGGAGGCGGATTACGCGATAAATTGGTAAACTCGGGATGAATTGGATCAAGTTAAGCTACTGGATACGTGTGGGATTGATTTGCGCGTGATTTGCGGCTTCAACGCGTTCAATTCCTTTGATTGGAGATCAGATTTGAATGCGGTTTGACCGTGAAAGGTCAATTCCATTTGA
This sequence comes from Smallanthus sonchifolius, assembly GCA_023525975.1. Classification (NCBI taxonomy): domain Eukaryota; kingdom Viridiplantae; phylum Streptophyta; class Magnoliopsida; order Asterales; family Asteraceae; genus Smallanthus; species Smallanthus sonchifolius. The sequence continues at coordinate 77,846,581 of CM042033.1, forward strand.
ATTGATTTGAATTTTGAAATTGACCGCTCAAAGATTGGATTGAAATGTTAATTGGGTTCGGTTATGGTCGATAATCCCTCTGGGATTCAAGGCAAGTCCGAATCCGTCGGGCCTTGATCGAATTTGATCCTGATTTGGGTTGTTTGACTTTTCGAAGGTCAAAATTGATCAAAGATATTGAATGGGTTAAAAACTGAGATTAAAGGGTTCAAATTCAAGGGTGGGGGTATCATAGTTGGGGGTTCAAATGTCTAAGGAGGTTCAAGGTATTACCATGCGGTTCAAAACCAATTTATTTGATTTAAAAAAAAATCTATTTTATTTTATTTATTTATTTATTTTTTTAAAAGGTCTAATTGTTATTATTTATAAAGAGGTTAAATTTTATTTTAATAAAATTTCAAATTGTATAAATGGCTCATTTAATAAAATGTATGTGTATTTATATAAAATTTGGTTATTTTCTCTTTCATAAACTTTATAAAAATTAACAATATATTTAAAAATGTCAAATATGAAATTATATTTGCATAAAATCGTTTATAAGTAAAATTTTATACATATAGAGATACATCTGTATATAAATATACAAAACAGGTGTTGAAGAAATTTATATGTAAACGCAAGGTTTTAATGGTTGAAATGAATATTAATTTATCTAGCGATTTATATGCCAAAAAGTGCTTGAATAAATTCAAGATTTAAAAATAGTGTTATTATTGAAATAAATAAGGTAAAATAGAGCCGAAAAGTCATGGATGTTACAGTCTCCCCATGTTAGAGGAATTTCGTCCCGAAATTTAACTAGTGGAGACTACTGAATCAGGAAGGAAGTGAGTTTGAGTTTGGATTGTTGGTTTGAGGAGTATAATGATCGAAAAGATTTAGGTTGGATTCTCAAAGTCAGCTTAAGTCATCATGTCAGGCCCAGATGGTGGTAGTGGATTTAGTTTGAAGAGGGTTAAGGGGATAAGCTGTTGAATAATGATTTGGATTCTAAATGTGAATCGCATTACTTGGAATGGGTTTGATGGGAGCTTGATAATTAGGGTTTGTTTAGGATGTAGTCTAATATGCTCAAAATTGTCAGTATTTCACAAACATTGGTCAAGGTCAGAATATCATAAAACTTCTCGTGATACGAACAACGCTACTACTGACAACATGACAGGAACACTTATATATAGGAAGTACCAGCGGCATATCCACCATGCCCTTGTCATATCACATTAGTTTCGTTGTTATATATCATGATAGGTTTTAGGTCATAACACACGACAGAATTCGCTATGTTTTCCATGCGCTGATTTTTATAATTTCGTGTACACCCGTAATTACTCAAATCATCGCATGGTCCGTATAGATCATTCCGTTGTGTGCGGGTCAAGAGGAGGCACAAATTCACTTAGTTCATGTATGTTGTTTTCACATATGAGTTGCTAATGAGTAACTATATCCTTAAATAGGCAAGTCAGTTAGCAACTAAAGGGTAATAAAGTAGTGTTACCTAGGGCCCCATAGTTTACTCGTGTTTGAACAAGAATACGTCAAACCCCGAGTTGTTTCAATGTGTTAGGATTTTCAAGTTTGGTGAACAAGGTGTATGACCATACTTCATGTATATGGTGATCAATCAATTGCAACAATTGTAAGCAACTTAGTTTCATGTATAATGTAAACACACAAGTTTCATGTATCATCTAGTGTCATGTAAGCTGTAATCAATATAGGTTTCACGTGTAATGTGAGCATCTTGTCATCATGTATTACGTTAAGACCTAGTATCATGTATTTTGGTAACCCAATAATCTTTGATGTGTAATGTAAGTAATGTAGTATCGTGTACTTTGTAACCAAATAAGTTTCATGTTCAATATGGTCCATCAAGTATTGTATATAAAACAATCAATTGTTATGCACCATGTATATTGCAAACAACTAAGTCCCATGTATCATGTGTTCAAGCCAGTAGCATGTGTATTGCAAATAAACAGGTTTCATGGGTTATGGGATCAATCCAGTAAATTATGATTTGCACCTAAACTAGTTTCGTGTATTATGTGATCTTGCTGTGTATCTTGTGAACGTGCATACGTAAGTTATTGAATTTCGTTTGTGACATATACTAACGAGTTTTGCATGTGATCGAGCGTTGCGAAGAAGCGTGTTGTTTGGTGTTTAAGTAAAATGTGGTGGTTAGGTTCTATCTTGTTGAGGTTTTTAGGGATGGTTGATGTCTAAGCAGTATGGATCGTATCTTGAAGCGGCAAGTGAAAGGTAACGAGGAGGTTCTGAAAACACTAAGGGAAATGTGTTTACCAATAATTGATCTTTGTTTGAAAATAGGAAATTGTAAATCGTTCTTGGTCGTAGATATATAAAGTAATGAAAACTTTTGAGTTAAATAATCTAATAAATAGATAATTTATAGGAAAATCATTTAATTTAAATTTTTAATTATTAATAAGAGAAATATTTTTAAGAGGAATTATTGGCTAAACCAGTAGTCGTATATTAATCTAGCCAGTGCTTAGAAATAATTACTTTAAAGAGGAAAAATCATAATTGTTTATCAATCCGAAATAATATTTTTATAAGATAGGTTGTATTAAGTTCCCTTACACAGTGAAAATGTTTATGGAAAAATTTATATTTCTGGTATTCTCTAAAAGTTTGAGATAAACGTTTGGTTTGAAAATAACGAGGTTGTTTAAATCTAATGGGATGAGTTGTTTACGAAGGAGATTGTCGATAGTGTACTAAATCGTATTGAATGAAGAAGGTGATACTTGGGAAATTTTCATGAAAATATGATGGATGAAATTCACATTCAACGTATAATAACTTTAGAGTTGGAGTATATAAAATTGATTAAATACTGAAATGTTAAACATTACTCAAAACATAGGGAAATGGTCCTCAAACTAAGACAATAAAAAAAAATTCTGTTAACGCCTCTGATAGTTTCCCACTAAAAGGGATATAATCACCAAGACGGGCACCGCTATGGTCCCTCGGGTAGCCGATCTGGTTTCAGCTCTAGCTGTTTCCGTGCGATTCTCCAGTACTTCTTTTTCGAGAATGGAGATTAACTCCTTGTGGTACCCTAATTGGTTTGCTAGGCTATCCATTCTTTGTCCTTGCAAGTCGTTCCTTATCTCATTCTCTATCCTTTGCCTCTCGAACTCTGAGGTCCTCACATATTGGTGAACATCATCGATTGGAATTCCCATAGCACTAGTAGGTGCCATGGTACACCTTGCCCAAGGGTTAGGATGGTACGGGTTGGGCATTAGATATGGGTATCGAAATCTTGGGCCAGTGTTCCTTACGTTAAGCCTTTGCCTAGCAGTTGCGGGTGTTGGTGACCGATACACAGGTGACCCGGTGTCTTCTTCCCAATCAGATTCTACTCCGGGACGGTATACTGGGGAGGATGGAGGGTAGGAGTCCATGTCTAGCAGAAAACAATGAAAATGTTGTAAGTGATAATGAAATATTGAGTGATAGGCATAGGAGTTCTCATAAGTTTAGAGTTTGATTAGTCATAACACCGAGTCGTCACAATAGTATTTTAGGAGTACACTTAACCTATAAGTAGTGTATCCCTGAGGAGAATTCTCAAGATAAAGGGGTGGGTCACTAGGACACATTTAAGTACCCTGTCTTTCTTTAGCCAGAATCTCTCATGGGCCTACACACTCTTCCAGCCATCGTGTATTAATAACACTATTGTTGGGCTCATGGTTATGATGAGAATTGTTGTGGACTGGGCTTTGAGGCCCGAAAGTGAGGTTTATTTATTGCAGCGGGCTTCTCATTCTTGGAGGATATATGGGCTTCTTAGTTTATTATTAATGGATATTAGGCCCAATAGTTTAAGTCTTTGTTCATAAGAGGTGATGGTATCATGTGTGTGAGTTCCAAGGTGTATGAAGAATTTGGTGTGTATGTTTGTGTGTTTAAAACTTAGGATAGCACTTAATGAAACACATAGGTAGCATGTAGATAGTAATGAATGTAAGCACAAGGGTTATCAAGTAGTGTGACACATAAACTATCATGTATTGTAGCATGTATTGAAATTACTTAAGATAACACGTAAAAATGTTCACACAAGTATCAATCATGTAATCATATAGTACCATGGCATATTGTGGGTGTCCTAAGGTTATAGTCTAAGTCAAAAGTGTCTAATAACCTAATTCCCTATAACTGTGACAACCGTGACTTTTACGGTCAACACCTGTGTTCAACGAGTTCGTATAATAATAGTATTATTATTATGTTGAAATATACTTTCAAATGAAAGGAACTCGTTAGTAAACGAAAAATAATAACAAGATTTTTTTGAGTGTTATAATGTCAAATTTTTGATTAAGTTCTAGTTTATACGCGTTAACACCTGAGTCGAACGGTTTCGTAAATTTTAATTTAAATCCGAAAGGATATATATTTACGAGACGCAAGGACTCGAGGGAAAATAATAAATTATAATAAGTTATTTTTGGATAAAATAACGCCTCTATTTTTTTATCGGGTTCGTTTAAGCGAGAAACCGGCACGCGATCGGAGACCGCGAGGTATATATATACCCCACTACCCTCTTTTTCTCTCATTTGATAAAGTCATTGAGAGAAGTTAGAGAGAGAGGAGAGGGCTGGAGAGAATTCAGGTGGTGGTGGTGGTCCGGCGGCGGTCCGGCGGTGGTCCGGTGGCGGCCGACGGCGGTCCGCGGTGGTCCGTTGGTGGCCGAAGGTGGTCGGAGATGTGGTTTTTCACCCGGAACCATTTCTCGACGCTACGAACGGAATGGTAAACTCAGATTTCTCTAAATCCTTGCTTAAATTCGTGAAAAAGAGTTTTTAAAATCTATCCAGAAAGTTTTATGCATGCGCAGTTTTAAAGATCGGACGATCCCCGGAAATCCTACCAGAGGAATTTTTGATCAGAGCTCTCTAGGTATGCTTTTCATACCCTCGAATGTGACTGATCAGATTTTCGGATTTGAAAAACTGGGTCTCAAAGAATCGTCGATCCCCGGAGATCCGACCGTTGGATCGTGACAATTTTTGGATAGTAGTTTCTTGGCATAAAAATGAATGTTTTCACCGTAGGAAATTCCGATCAGATATTGGGAAGTATATTTTTGAATACGAACAGATTGTAACAGTTTCTAGGATCGAAAACAGGAACTTGATCGGGTTGCATGGCCATCGAAACGGCATTGCATTTCAATTTTGAGCATGTGGGAATGCTCGGGAGATAAAAACGATCCTAATGGTGTTTTTGGTTCGTATTGCATGTGAGACGGGAGGTTCCGCGTACGCGAACCATTTATACGGAAGGTATAAACTTTACCCGTTAAGCTTTGATTTTATGTTAGAATAGTTTTATAAGTCATTGTTTGAGAATTGAACCCGAAAATATTTAGTATTGAGATATTTGGTATTTTAATGGTTATTAGGTTATACACTCAACCCTGTTTCACGTGAAACAAATAATGAAACTAATATATTTATTTTTATACGACAATTGTTTTGATGAATTTTTAAAAATTGTTGATCTAGCACCCAAAAGTGGTTTTAATCAGTAGAATATGTTTTAAAATGAGTATCTGAAAAATTTGGTTACCTAACTCTTTATAGATTATTTATTAAAATTCACACAAGTTTAATACATGGTAATTTGGGAAAAATATTTATGAGTATTGAAAAATTCTAAAAATTGGACAGTGATAGTTATATGATTAACTAAGACTCCTGTCCAAATTTTATGAAAATTGGAGTTGTTTAAGTATACGTTTAGTATTTATAAAGTTTAAAAGGACGATTTAGGGTTTGTATACTTCTGGATAAAATCAGGACTTGAAACTTGGTATGGGATCTTATATTGACTTAAAACTAATATGATAAAAATTTGGTAAAGTTTTGATGTGTTTAGCTATTTTTCCCGAATTTGTAAAATTTTAACAAAATTAAATTCATATTAAATAATCTGAATATTAAAAAAAATATGAAAATTTGTAAGAAAATTTTATTTATATACATGATCAATTTTTAGAAATTTTAAGCAGTAACTTTATGTCTATGTTTGGTTTTGGAATTATGGTCTATTTAAATTTTATAAAAAGTTATTAATTTTGGAAAATTTTTATATAAAATTAATTTTATAAAACTTCTAATGGATTTTGGGCAGAAGTATAACCCCATTTAAAACATAAAATTTGACTTTTAAATTGGGTGCTAATATCACACTAAAACCCTAATTTCGGACGAATCTGATTTTCAAACTGTAAACCGGACTTTACGCGCGTAATCGCGTTTTTGATCAAACGAAACCGTGACTTGAGATTTTATTGTATATGAATTTATAACTACTGATGTTCTTTACTAAAATATAAAACTTTAGGTTTTAAGGTCACGAATTTATATAAAAGCCGGTTTTACAATTTTTAACAGTCCGTACGCGTATGCACGGGTTTGGGTATGCAACCGATTACATAGCCACTTTTTGTTTTGTTGACTTGGTCACAACCTTTAGGAGTCCTGAATGCATCGTTTGTGTCCACTTGAATAGTAGGACCCTGTTAGGACTCGGATTTTATCGGTTTTTGTCGACTGTGTCGCATCACTCGCCCGCATTGTCGGCCCCTTTTTTTACTTACTGTTTTTGGGGGAAAGCTGTTTCATTTTTTCTTTGTCACATGTTACATGATACATTGATTACATGAGTTATTTTTTTTATATAATGCCTTAAAGTCCCCAAATTTTTAGGCAATCAATTAGCTGAGCGTAGCCGTTGGGAATTTTGAGTAGTACTACTTGGGTTGACACCCCCGCTCATGGTTTGGTCGCGCCAACCAGACTTGTAGGGTCACTTGGGCGCAAAGTTAGCCAATTTTTTTTAGGCGGTTGTTTGCATTAGACTTCCGTTTGGGGTACTTTATTTTTTTTTGTCGAGGCTTTGATTGCGGCTCATGGTAATATGTTGTCTAATACATGTGTACTCGATCAATGGATTTTTGATCACTTTGGATTTTTATCCGAAACTTTTTATAGAGTCGTAAAACCTGCGAACTCACCAACTATTTATATAGTTGACCCGTTTTCGAAACATGCTTTCAGGTAAACAGAATCGAAGAATAGATTTTTATGAGGACTCGCTTTTGGATTAGAACTATTGTTTCTAGTTATGATAATATACTTTGGTTGTAGTCAGGCATTGAGACATTTTGTACTGTTTTAGAGATTTTTCTTGTATTTGTACTTTCGTTAGAAGCATGTAGTACGGTTCAATGTAATGCACAATTTTCCTTCAAGTTTCTCTTGTACTTGTGTTCAATGCGATATACCGGTTACATCCCATACTTCCGCCTTGTTGGGGTGTGACAGACTTGGTATCAGAGCACTGGTTATAGAGAATTAGGTTTACCCGAGACTAGACCTAGACTATAACTCTAAGTTTATTGCATTGAACCGTAGGAATTATATGTGCATTTCATACTGCCTCTTGCTTATCTACGACACATTGCTTCGTCATAATCATGTCGTTGTCACAACACTACGCGTACTCTTTGATGATTCCAGTTACGTTTGCGGTAATCTATATTCGCCTCTATTTGTCTTGGTGTTACCTCGAGTTGTACTTGTACCTACACTGCATCTGCATCTACTCCAGTTCTGGAGTCGACTTTTTTATTTAACATCTATTGTTTTCACTTTGTGCGGTATATACTTGCTTTGGTAATTTGCTGGATTGGATGGCTAGAACTTTCGCCATGAGATATGGTAGCCATAATTGCTCAATTTAAAGGGAACCCTAGGTGGAGAAGCAGGACTAAACGGGAGAGAACTCTACGGGTCAGGAGACCCATAATTTTTTTTTGTTTGTTTATTTTGTTGGATCATTGGATCCACGTATATGTACAAATTTGTAGCATGACTTGCTCGACTCTGATTTGGGGATCTCTGCCATATTATTACTGCCTGACTTCCACCACACACTTTTTATTTTATTAGAGGACGCCGGTTGTTCCCCTCTGTCGTTACCTCCATCCAACAACAGCCTTAGTCTGCAGATCCATGAGTATTGGTACAAATAATTAAAAGTTATCAGATAGAACATCCACACTTTTACGCGAAAGTGCAACACGATGACGTGATCCAATGAACATTCCAGTTTCTTTTTTTAGCTGAGAGTTCGAGATAGAGGAAACACTGTAGGGACCATGCAAAGTAAATTATCATTACGGGTGCACACGTAATCATAATCTGCAGTGCATGAGAACTCTAGTGAGTCTTACTGTCCGAGTTAATGTCCATGATTTATCTGTATTTCTAGTCCCGATTCCCAGTCATCCGAATATTGATCGAAACTATCGTAACCTTAGGGTTGAGCCGAATACATCGAATGATGCGATAGGCTACCTCAGGTGACATGGGAATTTATATTGTCTCTTTTATCTTTGAATCTTAGTGGATCCAAAACTCTTATCAAGATTTCTTTTGCATAAAAATTTAGACCGAGACACTAAAGAGATCTGTTCTCAGTTGATTTAACCTCGGTATTTGTATCGAATTTGGCAATTATTTGTTAAGTATTGCTTCACATTTGAGATCCAGCTAAAGATTTTCTCATTTCAATTTTTTTTATATGTTTATCAACGCATGTGACGACTCTCGGTCTAGCGTGAATCAGACCTCGACATTTCTGACTCCCCTAATTGATCTTCATGTAACGTTCTCGCAGTTTTGAAGGAACAAGAGAAATTCGAATTTGATCTAATCAACTCCTTACTGAATCTTGAGCAACGGAGATTTTCTCTCATCTATTTTACTTGATAAATCAGATCCCTTGAGAGTTTACTGGCCACGTAAATTCAATATTGGCTTTACAACGCTCGACACTTACAGTAAGTGTACGACTATAATCGGAGGTCCCGACATAATCTTGGATTTTATCTTATAATCCAAATGCACTCTATAATCGATGGAGTAACAATATGATGGAGAAATTCCTTAAAGAAATATAAGCTTCTTTTCTTAGACAATATAACCTTTCTATACGATCGTTCGCATAAATCCTCATTTCGGTGTTTGTCATTCTCAATATACTCCTGATAAATATTCTTAGTAATTCAGTTTTACACCTACTTGAAATTTCCATTGCAAGTGCTCTGCACTCACTATAGTAATTTGGTACACTCAATCCCGATTCTCTTAACCGCGACGCTTATATTGTGGAAACTTAACTTGAGAAACTTGTTTACTTGGGAGGAGCCATCTTTACGACGTTCATTGTCGTGTTTATTTCTATCATTTGTAGTTCTACTATGGACACCGAGCGGCTTGTGCCCAGGATTCTTTTAGTTGGATTTACAAAAACTTTTTATTTTGGGATAGCTATGGCTTAGTATGAAACTAATGCCCTTTTTGGTGAATATTGCTACGTATTTTTTTTGCAAATCTTGATTTCTTCTGGTGCTTCGATGCCTTATTGAAAACCATTTTGATGGAGAAAATGAAACTTTATGTTGGAATGATTATTTGTGTACTGAAAATTTTATTAGTCATCATTCAAAGTTTAGTTATGGTGATTATCTCTATTTGTTACTCTACGTATTCTGTCCTTATAGATCCGAATAGGATAGTCTCATATCCTTTTTGTACTTACTCTCCCTCAAAGGTCATTTTGTTGATTGACTTTCTGATTTCCAACTAGGTAGAGGCCTATACGCATCCCTTATTCTCAATCTCCTGTAATTAGAAAACCTTAGAGCAACTACTGTTTAGAAACGACTTCTTAACATGTACCCTGAGGGCATACGAATCTATGACATTAAACACTCTATCCATCAAATTTATGGCTTGAACTCTTATGCAAAGGATTTTAAGGCTATAACCGATATTAGTGAAATACTAAATGGTAAGTCATAGTAACACCGTTCGAAAGCCAAGAAAGTTGCAGGCATATTGTACTACCAGTTGTTGGCAGATAATCAATTCGACCATCTTCAACGCGAGATCTAAGGACAAACTCTGAAATCTTATGGTCCATTTTCACCGACTTTAATGGAAATCGAGGACCTAAGTTGAAATTTTAAAACCTTATCATTTGAAAGATGTGTCCTTAAATCATAGGAGGCAAATTTTGAATTTATTTCTATGTTCTACAATTCTTAACCAATTAAAGTTGTACGCTACCACGAAGAGGAACAAGGGACGAATCATAGTTTACTCTGCTCTCTTGAACATCCGCTTGGGATTGCATTATCTTTAAGGGATCTATGAGCATGACGTCCTCACATTTGGCAAATTCCTGAAGATTACTTGATCCTCTCCTATATTTTTTTTTGACGTCTACTTTATGATAATCAAACCCCAGGCTAAATTGACAATGATATTATATCAAAGTCTACCCATTTTGTGGGTTATCAAGCTCATAATCATTTTCGAGGGACACTATTTTTATGAGATTATTTCCACAATGTGACTGTTTATTTCCTCATCTAGCTGAATAGCGGATTACTTCCGAATCATTTCAATACACATCAAGAAAGATGCAGACGTCTAATGTTATCCTATCAAATTTGGCCGACTCGATGTGAAGAGTAGACCATATTTTGATATGGACTTCTTGTTAAAATTTCAGAATTCCATTTCTGACCGTTAACCAAATTCGATTTCTGGTGTTAGTCAATTCAATGTCCAAATATTGAACTGGCACCTAGTCTTTTAACTAATCTACTTGATTAGATCGTCCTAGATCTTTAGTCACTTTCTATATCTAGATCTTGTGGAGATTTGATTTTTAGTATAACTCATTGCTAACCTTGGGCAATATGTATACGATCCTTTAGTTAAAAATCATCAAACACGGTTATATTATATCGAGACTAACACACGAGTTAGTACCGAATCCTAATGCTTGGTGGTGAGGTTACATAGCATCGGGTCATCGCTGACATCTATTTTATGATGATGACTCATTTGCTATAACACTTCATAGGATTGAGTAAATTTGACTCTTAGCAAATTTATCTCGACAGAATCCTAGTATAACTTCTATGTTTGTTAAGCTTCGGTTTAACAACTTGAGTTTGGTACAATCATATTGGTACTCATTATATACTTGCTTTGTAAACCTTTAAGCTCGGATTACTCGTTATTAATTCACTCTCTAATAACTAATCATCACTCTTCAATTCTAGTACAAGAAGTGTGAATCTCGTCCTTTTGTTATGGTGATTTTCAAAATTTCCTTGTATCTACTTATACGGTTATGTTGTATACACACCAACCATGTTGTGTCGCCTTATAACGCAACAACGTAATGACCATTATGAGTAATTACTATTACTAACAATAAGTACATACAACAACCTGAGATTCCACAAAGGGATGTGGGAACAAATTTCAATAGATTTCATTACTAGGCCTGCCTAGAACATTGAGCGACTATGATTCATTTTGGGACATTGTTAATCAATTAACGAGCTCTACACATTTTCTACTTATCCGAGAGGAGTTCTAGATAGAAAAGCTAGCTCGACTGTATAGTAGTGAAATTGTAACAAGCATGGAGTGCCTGTTTCCTTTATCTTCGATACGGATAGTCGTTTTACGTCCCATTTCTGGTAAACAATACAGAAAGCTTTGAGAACGCGCTTAGATATGAGCACCACTTACTATCCTCAAACCGACGGTCTAAGTGATCGAACTATTCATACCTTGGAGGATATGCTAAGGGCTTGTGTGATACAATTTGGTGGTAATTTGGATACTCTTTTACCTTTGGTCAAATTTCCTTACTCTAACAGTTATCACACTAGCATTAAATGAGCGCCATTAGAAGCTCTGTTTTGACACAAAGGTTGATCACCATTTTGTTATGTTGAGGTTGGTAATAATCATTTGATTGGTCTTGTTGTTTACAAACTGAAACTACCTCAGGAGCTTAATGGTATATACGATGCTTATCGTATATCGAGTTTCAAAAGGTGTTTAGCCAACAAATCCGTAATTATACCACCTAAGGAAGTTCGTATTGACGAAAAGTTTCATTTTAATGAGGTGTTATCTATCCGTATTATAAGTATATGATATGATCATCCTTCATAACCTATAGTATTTGTTATCGCTGTGATACATTTTTTTTATTCCAATGAGTCATGGTGATTCTACACACTCTTTGGATCTTAATAGCACCTCTCATACTATAATTTTATGGTTACTATTTATAATAGTATTCTTTAATGGCACCAAGCCGAATGATACTTTTCCTTGCTCATAAAAGGATACTGAATCACCGGGATTTTCTATCATAATATCATTCTGGATTTGTACCAATTTTGTATACTTGTGTATATCAATCCTATGACGGATTTCTTAATATTCTGAATAACACCAGTAGTGTACCGTTTGACTGATCAGTAAATAAATGATCTATAGAATCTTTGAAATTCGAAATATTTTTCTCTCATGATTATTCAATTTTCTTTTGAGCCTTTCTAAGTGTAACATACTCTCCATGATTCTTAGATCTCGATTTGTCAAATCTCCCTACTGTATCTAAGAAACTAGATTTCCCTTGATGATCGTACATGAATCAAATTAAGAAAAAGAACTTGTCAACTATTATACCAGTTGAATTTCGGGACGAAATTCTGTTAACTGGGAGAGAATGTGACAACCGTGACTTTTACGGTCCACACCTGTGTTCGACGAGTTCGTATAATAATAGTATTATTATTATGTTGAAATATACTTTCAAATGAAAGGAACTCGTTAGTAAACGAAAAATAATAACAAGATTTATTTGGGTGTTATAATGTCAAAATTTTGATTAAGTTCTAGTTTATACGCGTTAACACCCGAGTCGAACGGTTTCGTAAATTTTAATTTAAATCCGAAAGGATATATATTTACGAGACGCAAGGACTCGAGGGAAAATAATAAATTATAATAAGTTATTTTTGAATAAAATAACGCCTCTATTTTTTTATCGGGTTTGTTTAAGCGAGAAACCGGCACGCGATCGGAGACCGCGAGGTATATATATACCCCACTACCCTCTTTTTCTCTCATTTGATAAAGTCATTGAGAGAAGTTAGAGAGAGAGAGGAGATGGCTGGAGAGAATTCAGGTGGTGGTGGTGGTCCGGTGGCGGTCCGGCGGTGGTCCGGTGGCGGCCGACGGCGGTCCGCGGTGGTCCATTGGTGGCCGAAGGTGGTCGGAGATGCGGTTTTTCACCCGGAACCATTTCTAGATGCTACGAACGGAATGGTAAGCTCAGATTTCTCTAAATCCTTGCTTAAATTCGTGAAAAAGAGTTTTTAAAATCTATCCAGAAAGTTTTATGCATGCGCAGTTTTAAAGATCGGACGATCTACGGAAATCCGACTGTTAGAAATGCATGAATTTTGGATATGATCTTGTCAACACATAGACGCAAAACCCTACCGGAGGAATTTTTTACCAGAGCTCTCTAGGTATGCTTTTCATACCCTCGAATGTGACTGATCAGATTTTCGGATTTGAAAAACTGGGTCTCAAAGAATCGTCGATCCCCGGAGATCCGACCGTTGGATCGTGACAATTTTTGGATTGTAGTTTCTTGGCATAAAAATGAATGTTTTCACCGTAGGAAATTCCGATCAGATATTGGGAAGTATATTTTTGAATACGAACAGATTGTAACAGTTTCTAGGATCGAAAACAGGAACTTGATCGGGTTGCATGGCCATCGAAACGGCATTGCATGTCAATTTTGAGCATGTGGGAATGCTCGGGAGATAAAAACGATCCTAATGGTGTTTTTGGTTCGTATTGCATGTGAGACGGGAGGTTCCGCGTACGCGAACCATTTATACGGAAGGTATAAACTTTACCCGTTAAGCTTTGATTTTATGTTAGAATAGTTTTATAAGTCATTGTTTGAGAATTGAACCAAAAAATATTTAGTATTGAGATATTTGGTATTTTAATGGTTATTAGGTTATACACCCAACCCTGTTTCACGTGAAACAAATAATGAAACTAATATATTTATTTTTATACGATAATTGTTTTGATGAATTTTTAAAAATTGTTGATCTAGCACCCAAAAGTGGTTTTAATCAGTAGAATATGTTTTAAAATGAGTATCTGAAAAATTTGGTTACCTAACTCTTTATAGATTATTTATTAAAATTCACACAAGTTTAATACATGGTAATTTGGGAAAAATATTTATGAGTATTGAAAAATTCTAAAAATTGGACAGTGATAGTTATATGATTAACTAAGACTCCTGTCCAAATTTTATGAAAATTGGAGTTGTTTAAGTATACGTTTAGTATTTATAAAGTTTAAAAGGATGATTTAGGGTTTGTATACTTCTGGATAAAATCAGGACTTGAAACTTGGTATGGGATCTTATATTGACTTAAAACTAATATGATAAAAATTTGGTAAAGTTTTGATGTGTTTAGCTATTTTTCCCGAATTTGTAAAATTTTAACAAAATTAAATTCATATTAAATAATCTGGATATTAAAAAAAATATGAAAATTTGTAAGAAATTTTTATTTATATACATGATCAATTTGTAGAAATTTTAAGTAGTAACTTTATGTCTATGTATGGTTTTGGAATTATGGTCTATTTAAATTTTATAAAAAGTTATTAATTTTGGAAAATTTTTATATAAAATTAATTTTATAAAACTTCTAAGGGATTTTGGGCAGAAGTATAACCCCATTTAAAACATAAAATTTGACTTTTAAATTGGGTGCTAATATCACACTAAAACCCTAATTTCGGACGAATCTGATTTTCAAACTGTAAACCGGACTTTACGCGCGTAATCGCGTTTTTGATCAAACGAAACCGTGACTTGAGATTTTATTGTATATGAATTTATAACTAGTGATGTTCTTTACTAAAATCTAAAACTTTAGGTTTTAAGGTCACGAATTTATATAAAAGCCGGTTTTACAATTTTTAACAGTCCGTACGCGTATGCACGGGTTTGGGTATGCAACCGATTACATAGCCACTTTTTGTTTTGTTGACTTGGTCACAACCTTTAGGAGTCCTGAATGCATCGTTTGTGTCCACTTGACTAGTAGGACCCTGTTAGGACTCGGATTTTATCGGTTTTTGTCGACTGTGTCGCATCACTCGCCCGCATTGTCCAGGTGAGTTTCGCGGACCCTTTTTTTACTTACTGTTTTTGGGGGAAAGCTGTTTCATTTTTTTTTGTCACATGTTACATGATACATTGATTACATGAGTTATTTTTTTTATATAATGCCTTAAAGTCCCCAAATTTTTAGGCAATCAATTAGCTGAGCGTAGCCGTTGGGAATTTTGAGTAGTACTACTTGGGTTGACACCCCCGCTCATGGTTTGGTCGCGCCAACCAGACTTGTAGGGTCACTTGGGCGCAAAGTTAGCCAAATTTTTTTTAGACGGTTGTTTGCATTAGACTTCCGTATGAGGTACTTTATTTTTTTTTGTCGAGGCTTTGATTGCGGCTCATGGTAATATGTTGTCTAATACATGTGTACTCGATCAATGGATTTTTGATCACTTTGGATTTTTATCCGAAACTTTTTATAGAGTTGTAAAACCTGCGAACTCACCAACTATTTATATAGTTGACCCGTTTTCGAAACATGCTTTCAGGTAAACAGAATTGAAGAATAGATTTTTATGAGGACTCGCTTTTGGATTAGAACTATTGTTTCTAGTTATGATAATATACTTTGGTTGTAGTCAGGCATTGAGACACTTTGTACTGTTTTAGAGATTTTTCTTGTATTTGTACTTTCGTTAGAAGCATGTAGTATGGTTCAATGTAATGCACAATTTTCCTTCAAGTTTCTCTTGTACTTGTGTTCAATGCGATATACCGGTTACATCCCATACTTCCGCCTTGTTGGGGTGTGACAATAACCAAGGCTCTGATACCAATCTGTCACACCCCAACCGACGGCGGAAACGTCGGGGCGGGACATGTAGACTGTTCACGAGCACATGGTTGACTACAATTTAATATATTAAAACGTTATATTTCCATTCACAATTTCCAATTACGACAATACAAGAATACTTGAATTTACATAACGTATCCATTTATTTCAATTAACTAGGTCCACAACCTAAGTGTAGCAACTTGATCAACTCAAACTTTTGTACCTGAAACATGATGAAAACGAGGTCAACTAAAAAGTTGGTGAGCATACATAGGATTTGACTCTAAATAGTATCAAAGTATTGTGTGTAAACTAATCCATACAAGTCATGATTAACAAGGCATTTATGGGGAGTTACTATTGTGTAACCAGGTAGTACAATTAAACCTTTGTAACTAGCATGCAAAAGTTGTGTTGTCGGTAACAATCACCCCAATCTGGCATGCAAAAGTAAGTTATGAATTCTAACAATTTAAGTACCATGATAAAATAAAATATGGTAAGCATGTAACACATAGCATGTAACACATAGCATGTAGCATATCATATATTCATAGAGTATGGTAAATAATGGGTGTCCTAAGGTTATAGTCTAGGTCAAAGTGTCTAATAACCTAAATCCCTATAACCAAGGCTCTGATACCAATCTGTCACACCCCAACCGACGGCGGAAACGTCGGGGCGTGAAGCGTGCAGACTGTTCATTGCTCATGGTTTGCTAATGTTTGAATAATTAATAATTGTTTTCATTGCAATTAGATAAGTTCAACAAAGCACAATCAATCCACAAAACATAAATGTAAATTACATCAAATAAGCTAGTTTAATTAAATTCTAGGTCCAAAGTCCTATGTGTAGCATATCTTGATCACTTCAAACATTAGTACCTGAAACATGGTTAAAACAGGGTCAACTAGAAAGTTGGTGAGAGTACATAGGTTTAAATCGTGTGATAGCAAAATACGTGTTGTGTGCATACAGTTCAATACAATCATGACAATTAAGGCATTTATGGAGAGAAAAACATCGTGTGACCTATACAATCAAACCTTTGTAACTTGCACTCAAAATTTGTGTTGTCAGTAACAGTCACCCTACCTGGGTGGGTTTGTCAGACTCAATAGATCTACCACTGTTTACTGTCGGCTGTTAGTTAATGATTGTACATGAAGAGCATAATAATTGGTCTACAAAATGTACTCAAGCACAAAGCGCAAAACTGTAAACATGCATAGGATGGAACTGTATATGTGTATAATTGAAAACATGTAAATAGAACTCATGTTCCACCCCAAAACGTTTGTAAAATAGAGTAAAAGAGGGGCTATGTAACTCACGTGTTATGTAGCGTATAGATTGCACAAGCAAATGGGAAACGGCGGTGTGTTGTAGATCGCTAGATTCGACCTAATGAACAATATGATTTACGTATTATTGAGTTGCGTTATTCGATGTTGGAAGTGGATTTGTTTAAGTTTAAGGTTTGTTTTAATATACTATTTATTTAATCAGTAGTAATAGAATTTAAAATATAAGTTTAAATAAATAATATTTGTTAAAGATGAAACGTATGGAATATATTGTTGTTTATAAAACTTGTAGTATTTTATTGATTTTAATTTAAAGAGATATTGAATGATTGATCTTTAATAAGCAACACTTGGTTCTGGATATTTTATAAAATAATTTTTATAACATTAAAACTGATTAAAATATAAAATATATTAAATAAAAGATTCTGTTAAAGGGTGAACACGACCGTGCTCGTACACGGCACGACCGTGCTCGGCTCAAACGCGACCGCGCTTGTCCGGTAACGCGCCCGTGGTTGGTCAGAAGTCACAACAAGGGTCTGTTCATCAGACACGACCGTGCTCGTACCCGGCACGACCGCGCCTGGGGTTTGACTAGGTCAGGATTTTGTTTGGTCGTTAAGAATGACCGCGCCACACCCGGGCACGACTATGCTTGGTCAGGCACGACCGCGCTCTTTGATGAGCGCGACCGTGTCTGGTCCTTTTCAGACACAAATCGCCTGATTCTTGTATTAAAACTGATTAGAAACTTAGGGTTTTCATGGAGGATCTGTTCACGAACTTATCCATGCCATTTAATTGGATTTATATCCTGTTTAACTTATAATTTGATTAAAACCATTTATTTATCAAACTCAGATTCAATTCGGACAAATCGTGTATTATTGATTCAAATGAGTTTAGGGCTTTCGATTTACGTGAAGAGACGAATCTATTGGACTAATACTAACCTGTTCTGAATGGGCAACAAGTGCAGACGGCTACGGAAGGAGGATCGCGGCTTTTCTTGATCGACAGACGAGATAGAGACGATGTAATGACGGATTTAGGGTTTAAGGAAGCTAATATAGGTCGCGGGTTGGTATTTGATTACTTAATTCGTTTGATTTTCTTGCCCCAATTACTTGATTCGTTTTAAAAAGAAGTCGGTTTAGAATTTGCGAGTATTTGGACGATTGCATGTGTATTTGGTCGGGTATGCGTCGCAACTGGTCGAGTAACTTCTTCTACAAGTCTCGCGGTTTCTAAAACGCGTCTCAATTCTATTTTTGGACAAGATTTGAGTCGGTTTGACTTTTCAGAAGTCAAACTGTGTCGGAGGCGCGACCGTGCTTAATCTTAAGCACGACCGTGGTCGTGGTCTTTAAGCGCGACCGTGCTTCTATCAAGCACGACCGTGCTTGCACCAATTTTGGGTAAATACAAGAATAGTCCTTGTAGTTTTCTAGTCTTGACGTTGTTGTGAGTTTTGATCAGTTTTGGTCCTCGGGGTTTGTAAGATAATGGAGGGTTATTTTAGTTATTATTGTAATGTCATAAATGTGTGTATGTTCTTACGTCTTCGTCATTGCACAGGAAATAATGAATGTTGTGACAAGTGGTGAATGTAGAATTGGAAGCGAAATCGTCTTTCATTGTACGACATTAAATAATAGGAAAAACATGGATGTTACAAATAATATGCACAATAGTCTATGGCCAAGTCTAGGGTTACAATGGATGTGTGTACAAAGGGGTTTGAGTTGTAGTTTGAAATGGAGTGTGTAGGTGATTGTGGTTTGTACTTGCTTGAGTGATTTATAAAATGAAAAGTTACAATGAATGATTTTAAAATAAATAATTTAGGGTTTGAGTTTGAATAACTAAATAAATCAAATATTTGATATTTATTTATTTAGTTAGAAAAATAATGTGTGAATAAAAATTAAATAAGTAACTTTTACCTTATTTCTTTATTTATATAAAAAAAATGTGTAAATAGTATTGATGTATAAAATTAATACTAAATATACGTTTAGCTTTTTAGTGTAGATTATAAATAATAAATAAATTTATATTTATTCATCATTAAAAATAAGTATTTGATCTTTAAATAAAGTTGATATAAAAAAATGCTTTAATATGGTAATTAATTTAAATATTTAGGTTTTTTTTGTTTTTTTAAAAAAATTTAATATTCAAGTTTAACAATTAAATTTATAATAAAATTAATAATTCTGACTTTATTCTGTTACAAATATTGTAAGGTTTATAAAATAAATTTTTATAAATTAAATAGTTGAAAGAAAACGATTTTTAAAAAATTTAACACACCACCCGGTTCGAACCCGGGTGGGTTCTGTGTATGGGTTGCGCTCCACCACTGGACCAGCGGCAGATAACGTTACTGGGGTTGGTTATAAATGGATTTTAACCCATTACTGAAAAGAGTCTGGTCTGGTTATATGGTTCGCGCAAAACGGCCGGACACTGTAGGTTTCGAACCCACGCCATCTGGTCCGATGGTGCAAGGTCTTAGCCAGTCGGACCAGATGGTTTCGCTGGTCTAGTATGGATCTAAAGATATAAAAAACAATTATTAGATTAAGAATGGTTCCCAAATTCGAATACGATTAACCGGCCAAGAACCCTAATCCAAATTGATTTCGATAGTTATAACTCAAATTGATAAGGGCTATTGACATGGGCTCATTTACGAATTGAATGACATAAAGTTTACCTGGTTTGGGTGCGTATCAAGTGAGAACGACTGATATGAAATCCCGGCTGCTCGTGGTGCTCGACAGAGTCCAAGAGTTGTAATGCAGATTTATTTAGGTTTGAGGGAGTTTGTACGGGTCTGTGCGAAGGTGAGGGAGTGGTTTAATTGGATTGATTTCATCCCAATTACGTGATTTGATTTTTTAATTGACCGTAACAGCCGTAGGAGGTGGATTACGCGATAAATTGATAAACTGGGGATGAATTGGATCAAGTTAAGCTACTGGATACGTGTGGGATTGATTTGCGCGTGATTTGCGGCTTCAACGCGTTCAATTCCTTTGATTGGAGATCAGATTTGAATGCGGTTTGACCGTGAAAGGTCAATTCCATTTGAATTGATTTGAATTTCGAAATTGACCGCTCAAAGATTGGATTGAAATGTTAATTGGGTTCGGTTATGGTCGATAATCCCTCTGGGATTCAAGGCAAGTCCGAATCCGTCGGGCCTTGATCGAATTCGAGATAGAGACGATGTAATAACGAGATAGAGACGAGATAGAGACGATGTAATGACGGATTTAGGGTTTAAGGAAGCTTATATAGGTCGCGGGTTGGTATTTGATTACTTAATTCGTTTGATTTTCTTGCCCCAATTACTTGATTCGTTTTAAAAAGAAGTCGGTTTAGAATTTGCGAGTATTTGGACGATTGCATGTGTATTTGGTCGGGTATGCGTCGCAACTGGTCGAGTAACTTCTTCTACAAGTCTCGCGGTTTCTAAAACGCGTCTCAATTCTATTTTTGGACAAGATTTGAGTCGGTTTGACTTTTCAGAAGTCAAACTGTATCGGAGGCGCGACCGTGCTTAATCTTAAGCACGACCGTGGTCGTGGTCTTTAAGCGCGACCGTGCTTCTATCAAGCACGACCGTGCTTGCACCAATTTTGGGTAAATACAAGAATAGTCCTTGTAGTTTTCTAGTCTTGACGTTGTTGTGAGTTTTGATCAGTTTTGGTCCTCGGGGTTTGTAAGATAATGGAGGGTTATTTTAGTTATTATTGTAATGTCATAAATGTGTGTATGTTCTTACGTCTTCGTCATTGCACAGGAAATAATGAATGTTGTGACAAGTGGTGAATGTAGAATTGGAAGCGAAATCGTCTTTCATTGTACGACATTAAATAATAGGAAAAACATGGATGTTACAGTATCCCCATGTTGAGGGAATTTCGTCCCGAAATTGAATTAGTTCAAGCTACTGAAACTGCAAGGAGACGTGGGTTTGGATTTTTCAATGGGTTCTTGACATTTGGCCTAGGGAGTAACACGGATGGCCAGGTTTCAGTCTGAAAAAAAAAATTTGTCGTCATGTCGGGCATAGAGGGTGGTAGTGGGTTTAGTCTTGAAAGGGTTAAGGAGAAGACTATCAACGAATACCCTAGACTCTAAGGATAACATTGTATTACTTTAAATAGGAATGATAGGGATTTGGTAATTAGGGTTTGTTTGTGATGTGGTCTATTATGCCCGAGATTTGTTAGTGGATGAGGGGTTTCACAAATATCAGTCAATGTTAGAATATCCTAAAAACTTCTCGTGATACGAACAACGCTACTACTTGCAATATGACAGGAACACTTATATATAGGAAGTACCAGCGGCGTATCCACCATGCCCTTGTCACATCACATTTGTCTCGTTGTCATATATCATGATAGGTTTTAGGTCATAACACACGACAAAATTTCACTATGCTTTCCCTGCGCTGATTTGTATAATTCCGTGTGCACCCGTAATTATTCAAATCATCGTATGGTCCGTATAGATCGTTTCGTTGTGTGCGGGTAAGGAGCACAATTTTTTTTTATATGATCACGTTTATTGAGTACACATAAAAGTCGCTACCAAGTAACTATGTCCCTAATCAGGTCAGTTTGCAACTAAAGACTAGTAAAGTAGTAACACTTAGAGTTTCTTAGTTTGCTCGTGTTTGAACAAGAATACGTCAAACCCCGAGTCGTTTCAATGTATTATGGTCTTCAACTTTGGCGTACAAAGTGCATGACCATGTCTTGTGTATGATGTAATCAATCTATTGCAAATATTGTAAGCAATTTTGTTTCGAGTATATAGTAAACACACAAGTCTCATGTATGATCTAGTGCCACGTAGTTTGTAATCAAATAGGTCTCGTAAATAAATTAACGTCTTGTATTTTGTAAATCAATAAGCTCTAATATGTAATGTAAACAACATAGTATCATGTGTATTGTAGGAAATGGACCTCATGTATAGTGTTAGCAACTTAGAATCATGTATTCTGTATAACGTACACCGTTTAGTATCAAGTGCTTTGTAACCAAATGAGTTTCATGTATAGTGTGGTCAATCTAGAACTATGTATCAATGACGCAAATCTTATGCATCACGTATATTGCAAACAATTAAGTTTCGTGTATTATGTAATTTGTGTAGTATTGGATATATTGAGAATAATTGAGTTTTATGTACCATAAGATTGCATTGAATATATTGGGAACGTGAGCATTGAACTTCGCGTGCGATGTGTACTAACGGGTTTTGTATGCGATCTAGTGTTGCGGAGAAGTGTGTTGTTGTCGTTCTTGTAAGATGTGGTAGTTAGGTTCTAGTCCCTTAAATATCGTTGAGGTTTGTGGGGATGTTTAACATCTACGCGGTACGGATCGTCTCTTGAAGCGGCAAGTGAAAAGTAACGAGGAGGTTCTGAAACACTCAGTGGGATGTGTTTACAAATAATTGATCTTTGTTTGAAAATAGGAAATTGTAAATTGTTCTTGGTTATAGATGTATAAAGTAATGAAACTATTGAGTTAAATAATCTAAATAAATAGACCATTTACAGGAAAAAATCTTTAATTTAAAAAAAAAAAATTTATTATGGAGGGAATATTTTAAGATGACTTATTGGCTAAACAAGTAGTCGTATATTAATTTAGCCAATGTTTAAAAATAATTACTGTAATGAGGAAAATCATGCTTGTTTATCAATTTGAAGTAATATTTCTATAAAATAGGTTGTATTAATTTCCCTTGTAAAGTGAAAATGTTTATGGGAAATTTATGTTTCTGATATTCTTTTAAAAGTTCGATAAATGTTTGGTTCTGAAAACAACGAGGTTGTTTAAATCTAATATGATGATTTGATTATGAAGAAGATGAAATCGTATTGGATGGAGAAGGTGATACTTGAGGGATCTTAATGAAAATATGATGGATGAACAATGAATAATAACTTTAGAATTTTGAAAAATATAAAATTTATTAAATGCTGAAATGGTAAACATTATTCGAAACATAAGGAAAAGTTTTCAAGTTGAAAATTTAAAGGCAATAAATAGAAATTTCTGCTAATGCCTCTGGTAGTTTCCCACTAGAAGGAAGATAATCACCAAGACGAGCACCGCTATGGTCATTCGGGTAGTTAATCTGGCTTCGGCCCTAGCTGTTTCCGTGCGATTCTCAAGCATTTCTTTTTCGAGGATGGAAATTAACTCCCTTTGGTGCCCTAATTGATTCACTAGGCTATCCATTCTCTGTCCTTGCAAGTCATGTATTACTCCGTGCTCCATCCTTTGCCTCTCAAACTCGGAGGTCCTCACATATTGGTGAATGTCGTTGATTGGAATTCCCATAGCACTAGTGGGTGCCATGGTATGCCTTGCCCAAGGGTTAGGATGATATGGGTCGGGCATCAGATACGGGTCTCTTAATGGGGGTGATCCAGGTGTTCGAAGTCTCGGGCCGGTGTTCCTAGTCCAATCTACACTTACATCAACTCTTGGTCTAGTAGCTGGAGGTGTTGGTGACCGATACACGGGTGTCCCAATGTCTTCTTCCCAATCAGACTCTGCTCCAGGACGGTAAACCGGGGAGGAAGGAGAGTAGGAGTCCATATCTAGCAGAGAAGCAATGAAAAGGTTGTAAGTGATAGTGAAATATCGAGTGTTAAATGTAGGGGATCTCATAGGTTTAAAGTTTGACTAGTCATAACACCGAGTCTCCACAATAGTATTTTAGAAACACACTTGACCTATAAGCATGCATCCCTGAGGAGAATTTCCAGGAAGGAGGGGTGGGTCACTAAGACACAGTTAAGTGCCCTGTCTTTCCTTAGCCAGAATCCCTCATGGGCCTACACGCTCTTCCAGCCATCATGTATTAATAGTACTATTGTTGGGCTCATGGTCATGATGAGAATTATTATAGACTGGGCCTTGTGGCCCGAATGTAAGGTTTACGCATTTCAGTGGACTTCTTCTTCTTGGAAGATAGAGGGGCTTCTTAGTTTATTATTGGTGGGCATTAGGCCCAATAGTTTATATTTAGTTCACAAGGGTGGTGGCATTATATGTGTGAATTTAAGGGTGTATGAAAACTTTGGTGTGTGTGTTTGTGTTTAAAACTTAGGATAACACTTAATGAAACCCATAGGTAGTATGTAGATAGTAATGAATGTAAGCACAAGGGTTATCAAGTAGCGTGACACATAAACTATCATGTATTGTAGCATGTATTTGAAATTACTTAGGGTAACATGTAAAAATATCCAAACAAAACGGATATTCATAGTTTGGATTGTACTCAAATAGTGACATAATCACTTGAATACTATGACACATTAAGGTTAATTAAACTTATATAACTTTCAAGGAGACGTGCTTTAGCCTATAAGTAAACACTCATCCCGGGAATTCCCAGGAAAGCATACGGGTCCCTCGGTTGATTGGGATTTATACGAAATGCTTTCCTAGACAGAAAACCTGGAATACAGGTGTCACCCTTCCAGATTGCACGTGTCCTCTAATGATTAACAAAGTTTAAAACCCTAACGAAGAAATAATTAAATTTTATAGATTTAACTCCATGAAGATTCCACATGCTATGATGATAATGATAAAGAAGTAGACAAGAAGGTTATGAGGTTTAGGGTAAGGGTAGGGACGTTATTTTATCTAATTTACTGTTTAGATATAGTCTAGTAAGTTATGAATTCTAACAATTTAAGTACCATGATAAAATAAAATATGGTAAGCATGTAACACATAGCATGTAACACATAGCATGTAGCATATCATATATTCATAGAGTATGGTAAATAATGGGTGTCCTAAGGTTATAGTCTAGGTCAAAGTGTCTAATAACCTAAATCCCTATAACCAAGGCTCTGATACCAATCTGTCACACCCCAACCGACGGCGGAAACGTCGGGGCGTGAAGCGTGCAGACTGTTCATTGCTCATGGTTTGCTAATGTTTGAATAATTAATAATTGTTTTCATTGCAATTAGATAAGTTCAACAAAGCACAATCAATCCACAAAACATAAATGTAAATTACATCAAATAAGCTAGTTTAATTAAATTCTAGGTCCAAAGTCCTATGTGTAGCATATCTTGATCACTTCAAACATTAGTACCTGAAACATGGTTAAAACAGGGTCAACTAGAAAGTTGGTGAGAGTACATAGGTTTAAATCGTGTGATAGCAAAATACGTGTTGTGTGCATACAGTTCAATACAATCATGACAATTAAGGCATTTATGGAGAGAAAAACATCGTGTGACCTATACAATCAAACCTTTGTAACTTGCACTCAAAATTTGTGTTGTCAGTAACAGTCACCCTACCTGGGTGGGTTTGTCAGACTCAATAGATCTACCACTGTTTACTGTCGGCTGTTAGTTAATGATTGTACATGAAGAGCATAATAATTGGTCTACAAAATGTACTCAAGCACAAAGCGCAAAACTGTAAACATGCATAGGATGGAACTGTATATGTGTATAATTGAAAACATGTAAATAGAACTCATGTTCCACCCCAAAACGTTTGTAAAATAGAGTAAAAGAGGGGCTATGTAACTCACGTGTTATGTAGCGTATAGATTGCACAAGCAAATGGGAAACGGCGGTGTGTTGTAGATCGCTAGATTCGACCTAATGAACAATATGATTTACGTATTATTGAGTTGCGTTATTCGATGTTGGAAGTGGATTTGTTTAAGTTTAAGGTTTGTTTTAATATACTATTTATTTAATCAGTAGTAATAGAATTTAAAATATAAGTTTAAATAAATAATATTTGTTAAAGATGAAACGTATGGAATATATTGTTGTTTATAAAACTTGTAGTATTTTATTGATTTTAATTTAAAGAGATATTGAATGATTGATCTTTAATAAGCAACACTTGGTTCTGGATATTTTATAAAATAATTTTTATAACATTAAAACTGATTAAAATATAAAATATATTAAATAAAAGATTCTGTTAAAGGGTGAACACGACCGTGCTCGTACACGGCACGACCGTGCTCGGCTCAAACGCGACCGCGCTTGTCCGGTAACGCGCCCGTGGTTGGTCAGAAGTCACAACAAGGGTCTGTTCATCAGACACGACCGTGCTCGTACCCGGCACGACCGCGCCTGGGGTTTGACTAGGTCAGGATTTTGTTTGGTCGTTAAGAATGACCGCGCCACACCCGGGCACGACTGTGCTTGGTCAGGCACGACCGCGCTCTTTGATGAGCGCGACCGTGTCTGGTCCTTTTCAGACACAAATCGCCTGATTCTTGTATTAAAACTGATTAGAAACTTAGGGTTTTCATGGAGGATCTGTTCACGAACTTATCCATGCCATTTAATTGGATTTATATCCTGTTTAACTTATAATTTGATTAAAACCATTTATTTATCAAACTCAGATTCAATTCGGACAAATCGTGTATTATTGATTCAAATGAGTTTAGGGCTTTCGATTTACGTGAAGAGACGAATCTATTGGACTAATACTAACCTGTTCTGAATGGGCAACAAGTGCAGACGGCTACGGAAGGAGGATCGCGGCTTTTCTTGATCGACAGACGAGATAGAGACGATGTAATGACGGATTTAGGGTTTAAGGAAGCTTATATAGGTCGCGGGTTGGTATTTGATTACTTAATTCGTTTGATTTTCTTGCCCCAATTACTTGATTCGTTTTAAAAAGAAGTCGGTTTAGAATTTGCGAGTATTTGGACGATTGCATGTGTATTTGGTCGGGTATGCGTCGCAACTGGTCGAGTAACTTCTTCTACAAGTCTCGCGGTTTCTAAAACGCGTCTCAATTCTATTTTTGGACAAGATTTGAGTCGGTTTGACTTTTCAGAAGTCAAACTGTGTCGGAGGCGCGACCGTGCTTAATCTTAAGCACGACCGTGGTCGTGGTCTTTAAGCGCGACCGTGCTTCTATCAAGCACGACCGTGCTTGCACCAATTTTGGGTAAATACAAGAATAGTCCTTGTAGTTTTCTAGTCTTGACGTTGTTGTGAGTTTTGATCAGTTTTGGTCCTCGGGGTTTGTAAGATAATGGAGGGTTATTTTAGTTATTATTGTAATGTCATAAATGTGTGTATGTTCTTACGTCTTCGTCATTGCACAGGAAATAATGAATGTTGTGACAAGTGGTGAATGTAGAATTGGAAGCGAAATCGTCTTTCATTGTACGACATTAAATAATAGGAAAAACATGGATGTTACAAATAATATGCACAATAGTCTATGGCCAAGTCTAGGGTTACAATGGATGTGTGTACAAAGGGGTTTGAGTTGTAGTTTGAAATGGAGTGTGTAGGTGATTGTGGTTTGTACTTGCTTGAGTGATTTATAAAATGAAAAGTTACAATGAATGATTTTAAAATAAATAATTTAGGGTTTGAGTTTGAATAACTAAATAAATCAAATATTTGATATTTATTTATTTAGTTAGAAAAATAATGTGTGAATAAAAATTAAATAAGTAACTTTTACCTTATTTCTTTATTTATATAAAAAAAATGTGTAAATAGTATTGATGTATAAAATTAATACTAAATATACGTTTAGCTTTTTAGTGTAGATTATAAATAATAAATAAATTTATATTTATTCATCATTAAAAATAAGTATTTGATCTTTAAATAAAGTTGATATAAAAAAATGCTTTAATATGGTAATTAATTTAAATATTTAGGTTTTTTTTGTTTTTTTAAAAAAATTTAATATTCAAGTTTAACAATTAAATTTATAATAAAATTAATAATTCTGACTTTATTCTGTTACAAATATTGTAAGGTTTATAAAATAAATTTTTATAAATTAAATAGTTGAAAGAAAACGATTTTTAAAAAATTTAACACACCACCCGGTTCGAACCCGGGTGGGTTCTGTGTATGGGTTGCGCTCCACCACTGGACCAGCGGCAGATAACGTTACTGGGGTTGGTTATAAATGGATTTTAACCCATTACTGAAAAGAGTCTGGTCTGGTTATATGGTTCGCGCAAAACGGCCGGACACTGTAGGTTTCGAACCCACGCCATCTGGTCCGATGGTGCAAGGTCTTAGCCAGTCGGACCAGATGGTTTCGCTGGTCTAGTATGGATCTAAAGATATAAAAAACAATTATTAGATTAAGAATGGTTCCCAAATTCGAATACGATTAACCGGCCAAGAACCCTAATCCAAATTGATTTCGATAGTTATAACTCAAATTGATAAGGGCTATTGACATGGGCTCATTTACGAATTGAATGACATAAAGTTTACCTGGTTTGGGTGCGTATCAAGTGAGAACGACTGATATGAAATCCCGGCTGCTCGTGGTGCTCGACAGAGTCCAAGAGTTGTAATGCAGATTTATTTAGGTTTGAGGGAGTTTGTACGGGTCTGTGCGAAGGTGAGGGAGTGGTTTAATTGGATTGATTTCATCCCAATTACGTGATTTGATTTTTTAATTGACCGTAACAGCCGTAGGAGGTGGATTACGCGATAAATTGATAAACTGGGGATGAATTGGATCAAGTTAAGCTACTGGATACGTGTGGGATTGATTTGCGCGTGATTTGCGGCTTCAACGCGTTCAATTCCTTTGATTGGAGATCAGATTTGAATGCGGTTTGACCGTGAAAGGTCAATTCCATTTGAATTGATTTGAATTTCGAAATTGACCGCTCAAAGATTGGATTGAAATGTTAATTGGGTTCGGTTATGGTCGATAATCCCTCTGGGATTCAAGGCAAGTCCGAATCCGTCGGGCCTTGATCGAATTCGATCCTGATTTGGGTTGTTTGACTTTTCGAAGGTCAAAATTGATCAAAGATATTGAATGGGTTAAAAATTGAGATTAAAGGGTTCAAATTCAAGGGTGGGGGTTCATAGTTGGGGGTTCAAATGTCTAAGGAGGTTCAAGGTATTACCATGCGGTTCAAAACCAATTTATTTGGTTTAAAAAAAATCTATTTTTTTTATTTTTTAGTTTTTAAAGGTCTAATTGTTATTATTTATAAAGAGGTTAAATTTTATTTTAATAAAATTTTAAATTGTATAAATGGCTCATTTAATAAAATGTATGTGTATTTATATAAAATTTGGTTATTTTCTCTTTCATAAACTTTATAAAAATTAACAATATATTTAAAAATGTCAAATATGAAATTATATTTGCATAAAATCGTTTATAAGTAAAATTTTATACATATAGAGATACATCTGTATATAAATATACAAAACAGGTGTTGAAGAAATCTATATGTAAACGCAAGGTTTTAATGGTTGAAACGAATATTAATTTATTTAGCGATTTATATGTCAAAAAAGTGCTTGAATAAATATAGGATTTAAAAATAGTGTTATTATTGAAAAATAAATAAGGTAAAATAGAGCCGGAAAGTCATGGATGTTACATGCCTGCTTCAATAGCTGAGAGGTGAGAAGTTGTCGGGTAATCTGTGGTGTTAGGGTTTCTAGGTCAACTGCTCTGAGAGGAGGGTTTCTTAGTGTCATTGTTATTCCGTGTCTAGTCAAGTGAATTCAAGTTACTCCTTGCACTGAAAGGTGTATTGAGATAGTGAGACTGAGAGGTAATCTGTCTAGCAAGTACTTTAGTGTTGTTGGAGATAGCTAAGAGGTGATCCGACTAACTGGTGAGTTTAAACGTCCCTTAGGGTTTCCTATTAGGTCACACCTAGAGAATGATCTGGGATCCACTAGGTTGTCTAAGTGTGTCGTATTATAAGAGCCCGGCTCCATCATAGTTTCCGTATCCGAGAGATTTCCAAGGTACATGAATAGGATTCAAGGTCTAGGTAGTGCTTTCCCCATTTGTGAGTTGTCTAAAGTCTCTTGCTTTATGTTTGGTGTCGTTAGTTAGAGAGTTCCATTAGGTTACAACACAAATCCCCCTAATATAATTCAATTTAGTTAGTTGAGTCAGAGTCTAGATAGAGTTGTCGCTAGTGTCTCGTGGGTTCGATATCCGGACTTCATTTGACTTTGCTACATTGGTCGGTACACTTGCCGGTTGTGTGGTCTAGTATTAGGTTAAGTCTAGATTTATAAATTTAAAGCTAGAGTGTCTAGGTTAGGTTTTATAGTTAGTTTTTATAGACCGTTCAGCACACATCAATCAACAATAACATGCATTTATACACATCATAAGAGTATAGCAATCAAAACTTCACTAAAATCACCAAAACATAAGTAAAAGTCAAACAATAAAGTCAAAAAAGTCAAGATTCATCTAAACCTAGATGATTATGATAAACTAGCCAATCATAGTCAAGAATTACCAAAACTCAGTCATAAAACATCTCTGGAGTCCAGAATGAAAACAAGAAACGAATGCAAACCGAACTGATTAACGTGAAGACACGTTAACCGGGTGATGGATATTCACCCCATGCTCCAAGATATGTTCTTTTATGCTAAAAATTACTCCAAATACGTCCGTTATACGTCCTCTAATCTCCTATAGTTGAACTCTCCCAAAAATGGTAGTTAAAGTTCTCTAAATAGCTGAAAATTAGGTTTTACGTGTCGGCCGGCTTATTTGCCTATACTTGTGTAGTTTAGTTCATTGGTGATTACCCTTTAAAACTAAACATGTGCAACATTTTCTTGAATATTTTTATATTACTAATTGCGCATGTCAGTATTCGTCAAAAATAAAATTAAAAAGTTTTTTTTAGCCGGAGGGTTCCAGTGGGAGCAACTTCTTTATCCGTTGGGACAGAGAAAAGATTTGTCATCATATCACCCTTCGTGGATCCTATCAATAGCTTTGCTATAAGTGAGATTTTTACCGGGCACGTTTGTTTTTTTGTTATTAATTTTGATGTTACCGATTCTTAATCCGGTCAGATCAATGGATCGGTAAAACGAGCGGTTCACTATCTGGTCGATTATAATAACATTGCTCATAAAAGATGGTTCCAATTTGTTCTTGTTTGACCAAAACTTTATAAAACTTGACACATCTTATGAGATCTTGGTTACTTTTGGTCCTTTTTATAAGCGATCAATTATTTAAAAGGAAAATTTTATAAAACAGTAACCAAGTTTTCAAATTGTTCCAATTAAGTCACTCAAGCTTTTTTATTTGAAGTTTTCTCTTATTTAAAAATGTAATTTATTTGTATAAGCGATCTTTACTTAAACGAGTTTATGCGAAACCTGGGCGCTGCAGTGGGGGTGTTAAAATTTGTATGGCTCAGTTTGGACGACCTATATACTGATATTAACCCCGCAGAAAAAATTCACATCGAAACGCTGATAAACATAAACATGTTGAAACGATAAATCCGGAATTTTATAGAACATCATATTTTAAATGTTGTAAAAGTAATATAAAAAAACTATAAAAACGAAACTTTGAAGCAGTTTCGACGGCTTGTACGTTCGTACTTTGATGACTTGTACATCATCACAAAAACTTGGTTTTGAACAGTATTTATATCGAAATGTAGATAAAAATAAGTATGTCACAACTGTAGTGTTAATTGGAATAATGAAGTGGGTTTATTAATAATGTAAACGATTTGAAAAGAAAATATATTAAGGTAATGTTTTATAATAGGAGAAAAAAAAAAGAATAAAAAAGAAGAGTTGGATTGGAGGACGGGATCGAACAAACGACCTCCAACTTGTGAACCGTGTTGGTCGATTTTGACCACTGGGCTAGGTACCGGATTGAAATTGTTTGTAACAATAATTCTTTTAAAAACAGGTTCATTAGTCATTTAAAAAAAGGTGTTCAATCGGATGCCGATACCGTTTATACCGACATCCGATTATTATTATATATGTATATTAATTTCACAGTTTCTAGTTTTTTATATGGTTTGAATTTTACAAACTCTTGAACTAATTGATCTTGATAACTTGTGTTTAAATCTTGAATACATATCTTTCATTTTTTAGTAATATTGTACTTTATATGTATAACATACGAATGACGATAAATATTAATAGTGTCATAGATGGATGATCAAATAAAAAGTGAATTTTGTTAAAGTAAAATATATGAAAGAATATGAAGGTGACATGTGACATTTAGAGGTTTTTTTTATAAATAACGCTCTGTTCTCGAGTTTTCTTAAGGAAAGAAGAGAAAGACTCTATTTCCTTTCCTTTCCCCTTCTTTATCTTTTTTCTTTTCACTTCTTTTCAATTTGAAATGATGGAATTTAGGCCCAAAATCCTCTCCCTTTCTCTTCTCTTTCTTTCCACTTATTTCCGATAAAAATCTCTGGAACACAACCTTCTTTTCTTTCCTTCCACTTCTTTCTAAAAAATCCCTGGAACACAACCAAACTTTTCTTTTCTTCCACTTCCCTTCTTTTCTTTCCTGTAAGTAAACTCGGGAACAGAACGTAAGAATATTTTTGAAACATATAATCAAGTCTCTCTTTCCTCTCGTCCTCTTTCATGAACACATCATCACAAAGAGAAAACCCTAATTATTAATTTTTTATTACAACTTTTAAGTTTCGTTTTAGTTATAATAATTTTTTTTTGTAAATGTTAATTTCTACGACCACCAACGAAATAATTAAGGAAAATCAATACTAACTTGCTTCAATAATTTCATGGAGAAATACGGTATATAAAAAATACAACACAGAAAAATACAGCACATAAATATAGCACAAAAATCCAACATAGTTACAAAAATCCAGCACAGTTACAAAAATTCAGCACAGAAAAAAACAGCACACAAATTCAGGATAGAAAAATACAGCACAAATATTCAACTTTGAAAAATTCACCACAGTTTTTAAACTTTTTTAAATTGACATTTTTTATATAGCAATACTATACTCAAATTAAAGATAAAAACGCTCGATTTTATAGTGTACTTTTTTTAGAAAAATAATTTTGTATGAAAAAGTTATGATCATTTAAAAAAAGTGGAAAAAGTTGGAAAAAAAGTCAAAAATTATGGATTTTCTATAAATGAGAGCCCATCTTTTTTGCTTACTTGAATCTCAACCCTTAATCATCAAATTTAATGGCTAAAATATTTTTTAGACAAAATCCCTTTTCTAAGGAAACCTCCCTCTAGTGTCACATATTAAAATTTTTACAGTTATACCACTTTTTTTTTATACATACATTACTAAAAACAATTGTTTTGACTTTTGAACATTTTATTTTTCCTTAACTAACCATCTTTTTACCTTTTCGGGTGCGGGTAAGAATGTAAGATAGTCGAATCATTTATATCGGTGGTGTATTGATAAAAAAAGTGTTGTATAAATTATATTCCTTAGTTTATTTGTTATATAAGATTTAAATTATATTTTAGAATACATAATGAATAGTAAGAATTAGTATGTTAAATTGTCATAAGAAAATCCGTCAGAGGCATCGTAGTTAATATTGTGTTTGTCTCTTTTGGTAGCTTTATTCCCTTTCAGAAAATTATTATGTTAACACAAAATTCATTTTATTTTTAATATTCAAATAATATAAAAGAGAGTAATAAATAATTGTAGTATTGTGATATCTACAATGTCACTAGTGGTTTAAGAAGGTCCGTACTATGATTCATGAGTTAAAGGCTATTTGGTAGCCTCTTAATGATTCTATTAAGAGGCTACCTCTGAATCGTTCAGAAGTAAGGGGTGTTTGTTTCGCTAAAAATCCACCTCTTAATGATTCATTTTACCTCTTAATGGTTCAGCTGAAAAACTATGCTTAACCATTCAGACCTCTTAATGATTCAACACCTAATGGTTCAGCACTTGCCAAACAGCCCCTTAGTAGTGTAAGCAGGGTTATGCAAATCGTGTCATGTGCTGATTTTAGTAGGATCGGTTTTGTTATCCAAAAAGGGATTGCAGCGCAACTTTTTGCTCGTTTACTTGCCACTTTATTGTAATCGTGCTTCTTATCATGAAATGAATACACAACATATATACAAAAAAAGTTATGTTAAGTAGGTCAAATACGATATGACACAATTAAAACGGGTACTAAACCCGAACATGACATGATTAACTAAATGTGTCATTTTCTTAAACACAAACACAATCATGTTTAATAATCAGGTTACACGATATAACCGGTTTAGCACAATTAAATATAATATGTTTAGTAACACGAATGACCCGTTTAATATAAGTGTGCAATTTTTTAGGATAAATCATATATTAATTACTCATATATTTAATTATTTAAAAAAATTATAAAATTTTATAGCTTTGATAAACGGATTATAAACGTATAGTGTAGACCTGTTAATCTATTTAACACGATTAGTTAAACAGGTTAATCGTATTATAAACGGGTTAGGCAGGTTGAACTCGTTCAGACACATTTTTAATTGTGCCATTAGTATGTGAACCGTCTATGACCCAAACCCGTTTAACTCAAACCCTAACCTGTTTAACTTCATGTCGAATCAAGTCATGTTTTAAGTTGCTAGCTCTAAGCATAAATCCTCTATGTTAACATAGTAAAAATTTGATTTTCTTTCTCATATTCACTACCTTTACGCTTCACGTGTTATAAACATTATTAAAATGATCACGTTGCCGTTTGGACTTTGGACTTTCAGTTATTCCAATATTAGTATTTTGTCAAATTAAGCTGGATTTTACATATAACCCGATATGATATTATTATTGTATAGAAAAAACTATATTTTAAAATATAAAAATATCATAATTTATAATAAATTATTATTCAGTCATTTTATTTGAGCTTTTCTAAACTATTTCTTAAAGTTTTGCAATAGCTAATGTAATTACATACTAAATCAAATTGTTCTGTAAAGTGTAAAGTACAGTTAATTTGATTAATTATAAATATCATATTTTAATAAATTGTCTATAAAAAATGTAAAAGATGCTATTTTACCCATGATTTTTTAAACATATTAGTAGTTTATATATAGACGTTTTGATTTATTTTCAAAATTAAGAATTAAACAAACATATATTAAAACTTTGATATATTTAACTACTAGTTTAGAACCCGTGTACTACACACGGGGTGAAAAATATCAATACATAAAATTCTTATATCTTTATTTATATATTTTACAGGTGTAAAAATGTATTACATATACTAAGGATAGAAAACAAAATTCAAAGTATATAAAAGTTAATATATAATCGGGTTTCGAAAATAAGTTAATTACTATTTAATGTAATTTGACTTTGATTTTCTATTTGATTGAAAATAAAAGTTACATAATTAGATTTTTAAACTTCTTATAATAAGGGATAATTTAAAATAAATATGTTTTATTAGTATAATTAGTATTTTCTTTAAAAAATTATTATTATTAAAAGATAGATGTTTATTTAATAAGAGAGAAAGACGGGAAAAAAATGATGAAAATTAATATGAGGCGACACGTGGCATTAAAACCTTTATTTATTATATAGTATAGATATAGATATAGATATAAAACTAAAATGAAATTTCCTATAACATTATTTTGGATACCCAAATGATCTATTACATAAATTTCAAAAATGAAAAAAAAAAACTTTACTCAGTATTAGTAACCAAACAAATGAGAATTTTGTATTTGATCCCATAATTTTGCACAATGAAGCCTTTTTGCCGCCTAAAACCACCTCTTTTGACACTTGTTTTTGGACTATTATTTGTCTATCATTTTCGACCCACCCTTAAATACCCATCATTCCATGATCTTATGCTCAACTCACAAAAACATTGACTTCCACAAATGTCAATTATGTATGCACAACATTATATAATATCTTAAAGGATATGACATGAGCGGCATTGAGTGTGGCTCAAGGTCCATCGTCGGGGCAATAAACATGTAACGCGGTCGAATTGATTTACAAGATTATACTTTCTATGTTTGTATAATGGTAAAATCATCTTATATTGTTTGCAGGTATGAGATTTATTACAAATGCGGTTGCATTGATGATCGATCATAACAGTTGCAAAACGGTTATAAGGTTGAATGATTTGTCTGGCTCCCTGGATGCCATTTAAGATAAGAATGTCAAGACTTTGATTACTCTTCTTATATGGCACCTGAGGAGTCAGGCAAACATGTCGATTTGGCATTGTTTCACTCTTATATCACAATGCAGGTATTCTATTCTTTTCATACACACATGGGTGTCTAGATATGTTGCAATATAGTGTATTTTGGCACCATTGGTTCATCGACGCCAAAAGAAATGCATTTCATACAAAAACCGGTCTTATGAATTGGTATCTCGTTGGTCGGGTTTACATATTTATGACATAATTTATAGAGGTGTTCATTTTATACTTTGGTGGATATTAGAATTTAGAAATCCAAGATTGGAATCTATGAGAACATGTTGAGATAAAAAGTCCCACGAGTCAAAGTGTTCTAAGAGCCCATTGGGCTTGGGCTTAATATTCTTCCATCTTGGTTGCGTTGTGTGGCTCAAATAAGGGTTTGAGCTCTGTTTTCTTGGTTTAATCACATTTTTGTTTTGTGTCAAGTTTTATCTTTTGGTTTATTGTTCGTTTCATGAATTCTTATTTCTTGAGGTGTAAAAAAAACTAGTTTGGGAGATCCAAACTGATTTTCAAACCGGTTTCAGTAGAGGTGTAAAAAAAACCGGTTTGGGAGATCCAAACCGATTTTCAAACCGTTTGAGTGAAACTGGTTCAAACCGTCGGTTTGAAACCTATAAAACTGAAACCGGTTTAACCTGAACCAAATCAGTCAAAACCCCCTCAAAAACTGGTTTTAAACCGGTCAAACTCCCCCTCTCAAACCGCTTTCAAACCAAACCGGTTTGAACCCAAACCGGTTTTGACTTTTGTTGACCAAACCGGTTCGGTTTGAAAAACCGATTTGTGCAACTCTAATTCTTACTCTTAGTAGTGAGATTCTTTAGAGAAAGACCATAAGAAGGAATAAGATGGTGACAAATATGTCTCCGTAGGTTTATCTTTTAATTTGGGTGTTTTAAATTAAACCAATTAAAAATATTAAATAAAATAAAAATAACGCATTTTCCTTCGATCATCACCGATCTTCCCCGCCACCTCAAGTCTCATTATCCACCTCTGCCTCCTTTTCTTGTACAAAACACCTCCACATGAATTCATTTCAATTATATTTAATTGATCCAAATTAAATTAGTTAGTAGAATAGTCGGAATAAACGATGGATGACAGACTCAAACTCACTTGAGATGAGTAGATTAGGCAGGATTTGATAGACTTGCACCTCTCTGAGGACATGGTCGAGGATAGGACTTTGTGGATGTGTATGATTAAGGTTATTGACTTCTAGGGGAGGGTACAAATTTGTCTTAGCTTTATCTTAGGGACTTAGTTCTATCCATACTTGTGGTGCCCCATGTATTTGATATTTTAGGATTTATACTTGATTTGCGATTTCAAACTATAATTGCATCATGAAGGTTAGTCAAGCTATTGAATGGCATCACCTATGGTGGTCGAGTTGATCCCAAGCCTCGTCAAGCTCGACTCAACTGGTTTACGCCCTAATATCTAGTTTCAGTAACCATATATTTCAATTGAAAAAATTTAGTCTTGAGTTGGTAAATGAGATTCTCACATGCATCATTAATGATAAGTCCAAGAAGATGTAATTGTTTCTAAATCCAAGAAACCCTTAGTGGTTGTTTGGTTCATTAAGAGCTGAACCATTAAAAATTCTGAATGGTTCAGCATGGTTTCTATGCTGAACCATTAAGAGGCTAGATTAACTATTAAGAGGCTGGTAAAATCTGAAACAAAGACCCCTTTATCTCTGACCGATTCAGATGTAGCCTCTTAATAAAATCATTAAAAGTCTATCAAACAACATCTAAGTCTCCTAGATTTACACATAGTGTTTCATTGGACTTTATGTATTGGGCCTGAATATATTTCTCATCGGGCTTCTCATCAGGATGATCAAAATGGTTAAGAGTTTCAGTCTTCAACCGCACGTATTCTCATTAAAGTATTGTGTTTTCTTTTTCACATTTGTTGATATTACTCGAACTTTACAATTTCATGTCTGATTACCATCAATGGCTCATTAGATATCAGTTACGGGTGTTCATTATTGAAATCGGATTATAAAATACCGAAATTCATATGAAACAGAATTCAAATGACGAATTTTGCTTTGTTTTTGAATCGACTTCGAATTTATGATTTTAAAACTAATTCGACCCGAATATTCAAATTTGAATTATACGTAATTTTTATTTTTATAAAAAATACATATATACATTATTTACTTTTGGTTTAATTTTTTTTTTCTTAGAATTCAAATAAACCCAAATTCGAACCATATTTGAAATTTTGAAATCAAATCGGTTTTCAAGTTCCGACTCAAATTGGGTGTATATTTGAATTCACTTTCAAAAACTTAAAATTAGATTGAACCGATTCAAATATCCAGATAACTAACACCTTTTTGCATCATGATTTGACATAAACTATATATATATATATATATATATATATATATATATATATATGGCCCGTCGCCGTGACTTTATTTACTCTTATTAATCAGATCATATCTGTTTACTTCAGAAGACTTTGTATGATATTAAACCATCACATATAGTTTGATGTTCCAGGCTTTGTACTTCTCTTACGTTTGGATCTACACACTATGTATCATATACCTTTTATTTGTTTTCTCTATAGATACATTAGCATGCTATATTCCCAAATGTCGGTTAACTACACACTTTATTTGGATGACAATAAAAATTTAAATATTTAATATAAATTCTAAATATATATATTTATATGTTTGTATCATACCTTAAATAATCACCAAATATGGCAAAAAGATCAAACAAGCAAAATAAATCAATCTAGAAAATGAGACAAAAGCCACACGATGCACAACCGTCTACATTGTGGTGTGGCCATATTAGAGCCACATATTTTATAATCGATTTGACATTTCATCAGCACAAGAAATATCTTAAGACTACAATATATCAGCTTGTCGACCTCCTAACCAAGTGGTCGGCTTTGATTATATTTAGTCCTACCTTCATGTCGCTTCAATCATTTAGCTTGCCAGGATTTTGGAATACGTGTTTTTTTTACATGCACGTCTTTCTCTCTGTAAACTCCAAGACCTACGGATCATCGGATTCTCC
Organism: Smallanthus sonchifolius; assembly: GCA_023525975.1. NCBI lineage: Eukaryota > Viridiplantae > Streptophyta > Magnoliopsida > Asterales > Asteraceae > Smallanthus > Smallanthus sonchifolius. The sequence goes on from CM042033.1 coordinate 77,886,016, forward strand.
TAGAGCCTCCAGAAGAGTTATGCTATTCTTGACCTAGCAAAACAAGAACACTGTTAGTCTCGCCACAATGAGGACCCCGGGGGGTGTCGCTGTGACCAGCCTCCGGCGTGGGAGTAAGTATAGAGTACGAATAAGGAAGACTAGTAGTGAGAGAGTAAGGGGAGTGAATGAGAACATATCTGTTACCTTGGGTTGTATGGGGTATTTATACCTGTTGATTATTTGTCTTTAGTTGGGGGTGCGTCTTCGTCTTATTGGTCTGGATAGGTAATGTCTGCGCCATTGTTTAAGGTTGTTAGTAATGGTTTACGCATTGTCGGGTCTCCACCTCTTATTGGTTCGTACTCTGATATATGGATTCTTGTCTCCTATTTACCGTTAGCTTTTTGTCTTTTCATCATGAACATGTCCGGGCCTTGTCTCTCTGCCGGGTCTTTAACTAAAGCCCGGATTTTGGGTTTGTAGGCCCGGCCATAGGTTACTATATTTTTGTAAGTGTTTTTCCGGACTTAAGTTCTGGGATATGTCCGACCTTCTTTCCGGACCATATCCCAACAAGCCCCCCTAGTCTATTAGTTGCTTCGGCCATGTCGGAGCACATGATGGACTGGTTTCTCTTTACTTTTTGAGAATCTGGAGTGTCTGTTGTGTTGTAGGTGGAAGACAGCTGTTGTTCGTAAGCTCTTGAGTTCTCCTTTAGGTACAAATATCCAATGGCTTCTAAGGAGGGGATCTTCCATGTGTCAATCATCTATTCCTTTCCAACGTTTGAAATTCAAATTACTTTTTAACCGACTTACTCGAACTCTTTATAACTGTTGTAACTTTATTTCTCTTCTCTCTATGCTTTCTCCTCTCCAAAACTTTGCTCCATCTTTTCTACCTTCATTCGGCCATTTTTACACATCCCTTATCCCTTCTCCCTGTCGTATGGAACCAGGTGCGTTTCTTTCATCTTTTCTCTGATTCTTCCTTCTCCTGTTTTTTTAATTTTCGTTATGGGTGAGCGCCACAATCTTAGTGTTACTCCTCCTGTACTTTCCCCTCAAGAGTTTAGGGCTTTTGTAGTAAGTATAACATCCGTCCCGAATTAAATCCGACCTTGCCCGTCCCCGTACAAACTGCTATTGCTCCTGATGGCATGATGACTCTTTATACCAAGAATTTTGAGTTTGCCAACTGTCGTTTTCCACTTACTTCTTTTTTGGTAGAACTTCTTTTGTTCTACGGCGTCCGTTTTGACCAATTAAACCCTCTCGGTTTATGCAAAGTTTCTCACTTTGAGGTGGCGTGTCGCGCTTATGGCGGATGGCCGTCAGTAAATCTTTTCCGTGTGTTCTATCATCTCGGCACGGCCGGTGATTGGTTTACGTTTATCAAAAGAAAGAAGCCTAGTCCCTTCATGGCCCTCAAGATCCCCAATTCTCTAAAGAATTGGAAAGATCACTATTCTATGTTTCTTCTGCTGCTATTTCCGTTACTCTGCCCCGTTGGGACATCAATGCCCCTATTGATGATCTATCTCCCCTCCAGGGTACTTATGAGGATGGATTGTGTACTCTCCTATCCTCCGGACCTTCTCCTATTGTTGTTTATGATGAGCCGACCCTAGTTTTGGCTGGTGTGAGCCAAATATGGGATACACCCCTTCTCCGCCCTGTTCTCGTTCGCAATGGTGTAGGTGAGGAGAGGGTGTCTTTATTATGTTTCAATTGGTTTAACTGTCTCTGATTTTTTCTTTTTTCTTGTAGAGGTAGATTTGTTGGATATTGTGATGGGAGGTGACCTTGGTGTCACCTGGAAAGTTGTTGACGTCGTCCCTGATGCTACGAGTAGCCCTGCTCATGTTTCGTCGGCTCAAAGCGCTTCGGCTTCCCATGGGATTATTATTAGTCCTTTGCAGTCGGAGGATGAGCATGCCGAGGTGCCCTTGACTCGCCGGGGTAAAAGAAAAGTGGGGGAGTCTGCCAGCGACCCATCCTCGAAACGTCCTAACATACGGGTCATTTTTAATCCTTCCTCTCCTGTTCTTGCTACCACCCCGACATCTACTGTCGTTCCCCTTCAGTCTTTCCTGATTCAGTCGGGTTTGTCAGTTGATCCTCCTGCTGATCATTTCTTCCCTATCCCTGTTCGTGTCTCCTCTCCCCCTGCTGGGGGTGCTTCCTCTTCCTCTCCCCGCGTCGTTGGAGGCGAGGCCTCTAGCTCACGCCCTTTTGATGATAATTTTCCCTATGAGCTAGCCCACGGAGACGAGATTCCCCCTTTGTCTGAGGAGGACTTAGCCGCTCCCTTCTTCCCCAATTGGTCATTGGCTACCGGTGTTGTTCTTGATTCATCGGAGGTCAGCCATGACTTCTTTGAGCACATCCTTCCTTATGGGGAGAGGGTGTTTAACAAGGGTATTGCTACTTCTCGCCTTAGTAGCGAGCATAACTTTTTTATGGCTAATGCCCTTTCTTGTACAATAGAGATGCATCACAGGATGCTTTATTTCAAGGAGCGGTATCATGCTCTCTTATCTTGGCATAATGATTGTGGTGCTTACTTGGAGGAAATTATGGCCGAGAAGTTTAAGCTTGTGAAGGATTTGGGGGAGCAGGGTCAACGGCTTCGGGCGGTTGAGGCCGAGCTGGAGGAAGCGAAGACGGAGCTTTAGAAAGTAGACTCCCTGATTCAGGGTTCTAAGTCCTAAGATCCTAAAATTACTTGGCTTCGGGAGGAAGTGGTAGGTATGTCCGGGCAGGTAGCGGCTAAGGAGGCGGAGTGTGTCCGAGTTTCCTCAGAAATGAACCTTCTACAGGTGGACTTGGATCACACCCGAGGTGAAGTATGATCCTTGGAGGTAATGTTGCTTTCCTTATGCATTCTTGTGTTGTTTTTTTTATTTGTGTTTGTTGTTGTACAGGAGAGTGAGAGGGAGCTGAAGGCCCACTTGTCTCGTGCTAACGAGGACAAGCAGCACCTGGAAACTTTGTTAACTGATAAAGAGGATGCTTGGGCGTCGGAGAAGAGCTCCTTGATTGCTGAAACAGATACCTTGAGGGCAGGCCTTGCCGCTATATCTGCTCAGAAGTAAACTTTGGTTCTAGAGAACCATCGTTTGTTTTATGAACGGGACTGGCTCATAGGTACTTTCTTTCGGCTTTTCTTCGAGCGTCTTCGCGGCAGTCGAGAGTGGCTCCTTCTCGTTGGTGTTGTAAATAAGGCTGCTAAGGCGGTGGGTTTTCATAATGGTTTGGTGGCCGGGTATGCAGGGGGTAAGGAGCAGATTCCTTTGGAATCTGTGGAGGGTTATGATTCGAATGCTTTGCAAAGGCTTCATGATAGTACCGTGGTCTTGCAATCGTCCAGTCATTCCCTTGTATCCCGGTTGTCCGGCTTAACCCAGGCCTCTTTGGATGTCCTGAAGTCTATCCTTAGTGGTGCTCCTTCTTCCTCGGCTAGTACTGCTCCTCCATAATCTCTTGTTTTTTAGTTTCTTTCTTTGATGTCTTTGTATGTCCTTAATGTGTTTGAACTTTTAATTTCTTGTATTTCGCCTTTATGAATGATAACCTTGTATGTGGTTTTGAAACTTATATTTTTTTACAAGGGTTTATTCGATAACTTTGCCCGGGGATCTCCTACATAGGTAGTTTTATCAATGTGATTGGGTCCTGTGCTTTTGGCAAGATACATAAGTTGATCAAGTCTTATGCCCTTGGCAAGGGGCATAAGTTGTTTTTGGTGACTTATCCGGGGGTAGTCCGGCCGAATAGCCTTACGAACTTGATTTAAGTCTTATGCTCTTGGCAAGGGGCATAAGTTGTTTTTGGTGACTTATCCGGGGGTAGTCCGGCCGGATAGCCTTACGAATATGATTAAGTCTTATGCCCTTGGCAAAGGGCATAAGTTGTTTTTTAGTGACTTATCCGGGGGTAGTCCAGCCGGATAGCCTAACGAATTTGATTAAGTCTTATGCCCTTGGCAAGGGGCATAAGTTGTTTTTTGGTGACTTATCCAGGGGTAGTCCAGCCGGATAGCCTTACGAATTTGATTAAGTCTTATGCCTTTGGAAATGGGCTTAAGTTGTTTTTTGGTGACTTATCCGGGGGTAGTTCGGCCGGATAGCCTTACGAATTTGATTAAGTCTTATGCCCTTAGCAAGGGGCATAAGTTGTTTTTTTTGGTGACTTATCCGGGGGTAGTCCGGCCGGATAGCCTTACGAGTTTGATGAAGTCTTATGGTGATGTTTTGAAAAAAAAAATACGATTTTCATTAGATAAGGCCTAAAGCCGTTGTAAGAAGACTAGAAATAACATCGGTTGAGACATTTGTTCTTGCATGAAATACTTCTTTAGCTGCATCCCGTGCCAAGTTCGGGGAATAGGTGTGCCATCCGGTTTGGCTAACTTGTATGATCCCCTTGTGTTAGTTTCGATTACTTGGTAAGGGCCTTCCCACATGGGTCCCAGCTTACCAGTGTCCTCTTGTAGGCTTGCTTCATTGTCTCGCAACACCCACTCTCCAGGTTTGAAACTCCTTCCTCTTACGCGGTTATTGTAGTATTTTTCTACTTTTTTCTTGTACCTCGTTTCTCTGGCGATAGCCATTTCTCGGTGTTCTTCCAACAAGTTTAGGCGGAACCTTAGGTCCTCCTCATTTCCTTTCTCTCCTACCTGGGTTCGTTGGCTCAGCGATCCTATTTTTGTTGGGATCATTGCTTCAGTACCGTATGTTAAGCTGAACGGCGTTTCTCCATGGCTAGTCATTGGTGTGGTGCGGTGAGCCCAAAGTACGTGTGGGACTTCTTCTACCCATTTGTGGCTCCTAGGTTCGAGACGGTTTTTTATCCCTTCCACAATGCTCTTGTTGGCCCGCTCCACTTGCCCGTTGGATTGAGGGTGTTTAACAGACGAGAACACATGTGTTATCCGTAATTCTGCACACCAGCTCTTGAACGGATTTTCTGTAAACTGCCTTCCGTTGTCACTTACCAGCTCTTTTGGCATTCCAAACCTGCAAACTATGTTTTCCCATACAAAGCGTTGTACTTGCTGGCCTGTGATGGTTGTCAGTGGTTTTGCCTCGATCCATTTGGTAAAGTAGTCGATTACCACAATAAGGAACTTTACTTTTCCCGCCGCTTCTGGAAAGGGTCCTACAATATCTATGGCCCATTTGAAGAAAGGCCATGCGAAGGTTACTGAGATTAGGTTCATGCAAGGACGGCGGCTTACCGGGGCATGTCTCTGGCAGTTGTCACATTTCTGGATCTCGTCTACTGCTGTTTTGTACATTCCGGGCCAATAGTATCCAGCCCTCATCGCACGTGCTACTACCGCCTTTGGTCCTGAGTGCATACCATAGATGCCTTCGTGCAATTCTTTGATCACGTAGTTGGCTTCATCCAGGTCCACGCATTTCAGCATAGGCCCTAGGTAGGACTTCCGGTATAGTTGTTCATCTTCCACTGCATAATTAAGGGCCTTGCACTGCACCTTCCGTGCCTCTTTATGATATGATGGGAGGATTCCTTTGTTCAAAAAATCTAGTAGAGGGGACATCCACGTTCTTTTTTTTTTGCTTCTATCGACTCAACGCTCTTCTCTATCGTGGATGGCTCGGCTAGCACTTCTACCCGGATTTCTTTGGCTAGATGACTGAATGCTACCGAGGCTAGCTTACTAAGGGCATCCGCCTTTTTGTTCTGGCTTCTTGGAATGTGCATTACCTTGCAATGCTTGAAACTGGTCGTCAATTCTTCTACTTTGGCTCTGTATTGCTTCGCCCTTGACTTCATAGACATTGTTGACTTGGTTTGCCACCAGCATGGAATCTACGTGTGCTTCTATCCGGGCTATTTTCATTTCCTTTACCATACGGAGTTCTGCAAGAAAGGCTTCGTATTCTGCCTCATTGTTAGTGCTTTTGAAGTTTAGCCGGAGTGCATAGGTGAGTTATGTGCCTTCTGGGCTAATCAGTATTAAGCCTGCTCCACATCCTTCATCATTGGAAGCTCCATCCGTAAAGAGCTTCCATGGTTCCTGTTCCTCAGCTTCTTCGTTTTTTCCTTCTGACACATCCATCTCATCCTTTTGGATTCCCGGCAAATCTGCCAGGAAGTCTGCAATTACTTGCCCTTTAAATGTTGTTCGTGGGCAGTAGGTGATTTGATGATCTCCTAACTCGATTTCCCACATGGCCAGTCTTCCTAAATATTCGGGTTTCCTTAGAATCTTTTGGATGGGCTGATCCGTCAATACCTTGATTAGGTGAGCCTGGAAGTATCGTCTAAGATGTCGGGATGCGTAAACTAGTCCGAGAGTTAATTTTTCCAGGTCCGGGTATCGAGTCTCCGGGTCTTTGAGTATTCTGCTAACAAAATAGATTAGGGTTTGGATTTCTTTTCTTTCTGTCATAAGCATTGCGTTGACGGCGCCTTCGGATGCAGCTAGGTACATAATCAACGTTTCCTCTGGTTTGGGTGTTGTTAGCGTCGGTAGGTTGCATAGGTGAGCCTTCATTTCCTGGAATGCTGCTGCTGCTTCTGCCGTCCACACAAAGTCATTTTTCTTGAGGCAATTTTTTAGCGTTCCCATAAATGGGAGTGACCTGTCAGCCATCCGGGATAGAAATCTGTTTAGCGCCACCAGCCGCCCGTTCAGTCTTTGTACTTATTTTAACGTCTTTGGGGAGGGCATTTTAGCTATATCTTCCACCTTTTCCGGGTTTGGGCGGATTCCTTCTCTAGTCACCATTACCCATAGGAATTTGCCCTCTGCTACCCCGAATGAACATTTCTTTGGATTGAGCTTCATGCTGGCCCCCCGGAGTGTTTTGAAAGTTTCCTCCACATCTTTGATCATTCCCTCTTCTGTTGTGATTTTTATTACCAGGTCATCCACATATACTTCGAGGTTCTTACCAATCTGCTTTGCAAAAGTCTGGTCCATGAATCTTTGGTAGGTGGCTCCTGCGTTCTTCAGGCCGAAGGGCATTTTGGTGTAACAAAACACTCCTTCGTCTGTGTAGAAAGCTGTTTTTTATTCATCTTTCGGGGCCATCTGTATCTGGTGGTACCCCTTGTATGCATCCAGAAAACACCTTATTAGGAAGTCTGCCAGGGCTTCTACCTTCATTTCCATCTCCGGCAGGGGGTAACAATCCTTCGGGGTTGCTCTGTTGAGATCTTTAAAGTCTATACACATCCTCCGTGATCCGACTCCCTTTGCTACCATAACCGGGTTTGCTATCCAAGATGGCACTTGACTTCCCTTACTATTCCTGTCTATAATAGTTTTTTGGTTTCCGTGCATGCAGCTTTACGGCGTTTCATGCCCATACTTCGTCGCTTCTGTCGGATCGAGGCCGCTGTAGAATGTATATTAAGCTTGTGCTTTACCAGATCCCTTGGGATACCCTCAATGTCTGCTTCCTTCCAGGTGAACACATCCATGTTGCGGATGAGCAACTCCTTCAAACCTGTCTTTACCTTGTTGGATATCCGCGCTCCCACCTTGATAGTTTGCTTTGTGAAATCACCATTCATCATCCAAACTTCCTCTTCCTTATCTTGGCTTTCTTTAGTTCTATCCAATGCAGCAACTATCTCCGCAGCCGTGCTAACTGATTCAATACCTTTTGGGGTAGGGAATTTCATAATTCTGTGATTGGTGGAGACTACTCCTCTGAAGGCTTTTATCCCCGGCCTACCCATGATGATGTTATTTTTAGAATTGGCTCGTATTATGCAGAAGGTTAGGTTGACAGTATGGAACCTGTCTCCTTCCCCCAGGGTGACAGGCAAGGTTACCTTGCCTACTGGTAGCACTCTTTCTCCCGAAAATCCTACCAACGGTAGATGGTCCGGGACTAATCTAGCTTTTAAACCTTCATCTAGACGCTCGAAGTAGTGTTCAAACATGATTTCTGCTCCACTACCCCCATCTACATGTATTCTCCCGATACGATGACCAGCCACGTTTGCAAAGATGACCAGCGGACCTTCCTCGATGTCTTTGTCTGTCAGCGACTCGAAAGAGATAGATTCCATCATCCATGATTCTAGGGGCGGGGGTTTCCTTTTACGACCAACTTCTTCTTTGTCACACCCCGCCTCAGGCACCCCCTGCACGTGTGCGACTATCGATTGGTATCACCTGCTTTGATTTCAGAGTCTTTGTAAATATAGCGGAAGTCTTTCTCAAAAGGGTCGTTTCAACATTCTTTCAACCTCAAGGGTTGTATTGGTAAATATCAAAACACAGTTGGAAGACAAAAGTTTTATATTTACTTTATAAACAAAGGGTCTTAAATACCCTCCTTGATTTGATTACAAAACATGGTTTGTGATCAAATACATATAAGCCACTGGAAATAGTACAACCCAGGGTTGATCAATTCCCTGGTCCTATCTCCTTTTCATCTTTTCAGGATTTCCCTTTGCACGAGGCCTGAGAATCCTACGTGCATTCCATCCTTTTCTTTTCATGGGTCAGATTTCATATCTGCCCGCCCTTATTCCTTTTTCCATCATATTTTATCGATTTCCTGAACACATTTTGAAAATAAAACGTCAGCGCGAACGCTGGTGAATACAAATATCTTGACACTAAAAAGCATTTGGCACAAACAAGTATTAATTTGATAATCACAACTTCATTGTTCAATCTACACATTCAGCAGGCCCTCATGTCCTGACTATTGCACCACTGTATACACTGGTAGTATGTATTTATAACAACGGGGACTCATGTCTCCTCATTTGTTAAAAAGGGAAGTACCAGCAGCGATCCGAGACTTTCACCCGTGACCCGTGTATTCCTTGCAGTTTTACGTATACCTATGGCCCGAATGCTTTTACGTAGGTGAACGTTGGGCATTATTCCCTTAACCTTTATTTGGCCATTTCGTAAATAAAATGTTTGACACAAGTTTTTAGAGAGATAAAGTATTCACCTTGTTTTAGTGGTGTCACACCCCCAATTTCAACTAACAGAGTTTTACCGTTTGGGAAGTGACGAACCAGGATCTCAGACATTAGTTACATTGAACGACTCTACATGGGACTCAAAATGAAAATATCTTTTAAATCTGAGTATCAATGCGGAAGCGTAAAGAAAGTAAATGCGCAAAATACACGCGCCCAAAACCAAAGTCCAAAAGTCTCAAAAGTCCAAACGTCCAAACTAAACAAAGTATAATAGAATAATTCAACCAAACATAAATAGACACAAAGCAAAGCAGTTGAATCCCATGCATGCCCTAACGTGCACCTGTGTCTTAGCTTAGCGTCCTGAGAAAACATGTAAGAAAAAGTGGCAACACAAGGTTGGTGAGTTCACAGGTTTCAAATAAATATGTAAGCGTTCACCAGATTTATGATCATTCAATATGTATCTATAGGTAGCTAACCTATGTTCATGTTTAGCTCAAGTGCTCGTAACCAAAACTGACTGTTTGTTTATTGCCTCCTGCCAGGTCTATCAATACTGGCCATGTGAGTAGGCTAACATTTCACCCGTTCGATATCCGATCGAGTTAGCGCGACTAACGCGGGTGGGATTTGTCAAACCCAGTAGTAATACTAAACATTACCTCGCTAAGATCCATATTAACGGTTCGAGATAAGATGAGGACTTTCTGTGATAGCGTGTTACACTTAGCTTTAACATTGATAGCATATGAAATACAAAATCTCAAAAGCAGTTTAAGCATGTTTTCTCCCCCGAGTTAAAACAGTAAAAAGGGGCCGTGAAAACTCACCTGCGTTGCGTTGTAGGTAGTATCACACAAAGGATAGTTGGAACCACGTGTGTAAGTCTCAAACGACTTACGAATGCCCTAAAATTATAAACACATAAATTAGGGATAAAATGGGAATTGTGACAACGACATGGAAGACAAAAATGCCCTAACGCATTCTAAGGATTTAAGAATAAACAAACGTGTCGACGGAGTTTTATATATATATATATCTTATTGTAATGATTTTAGGAAATTCGCGTTACGCGTCGAATGTTGATAACGGATAATAATTAAATAATTATTTTAATGCGTTTGAGTCGTTTACAAAGGTTGGGAAAATAATATAATTTATATATTATTTTTAAGTACGAAGGATTTACTAAATAACCTTGGAGTGGAAAAATAATAAATATATTATTTTTAATCGGGGTAAATAACGTAGGTAAATAATATAATATTGTATATATTATTTATAGTTTTTAAAACAAATGTCACACCAGGAAATTGAATGAGTTGAAAATAATATAATTTATATATTATTTTATTAACATCGAATACGGGTTGAAAATAATATTATTATATTATTTTATACGAGATTACGGCTTGAAAATAATACGAACACGATATTTTTAAAAGTGGTAATACAATTTGTTACAAAATTCAAACCCGAGCCCACGGGTTGTTTCCCGAGCTAAAACACATTTATATAATAATATAATATTATAGGGTTTGATTTTTATTAATTAAATATTAACAGAAAAATGTTTAAAAATAATCGTGGGAGCCCGGTCTCGAACCCGGGTCTCTCCCACACACGCACACAGCTCTAACCAGTCCCGGCCGCTAGGTTATCACACACAAACCCGGAATAAAATGGTTTTAATCCTAAACACCCCTGTGTTCTTCCTCTATGTCGCGACCCGAACCAAACACCCTCCAAATCCGTCGATTTTGACAACTATCGAACCAATTGATACATGGGTTATATTCTTTACAAGATTTCGAACCTGGGGTGAGTTTTAATTTGAAAAACATCAAGTTCTGAATCGATTAATTTGAGATTGAAGGCCGAAACCCTAATTTGAAAACGTGGGATCGATTTGAATATTTCTGATGTTAGAAATCCTTGAAATCATGGGGCTTTTACTCATTCGCTCATTGCGAATCTAGCCAAGTAATTTAATTTGATTGTGGTTGAGTTTAAGGTCGAAACCCCCAAGTCGATTTTATGAAGAACCCTAGATTCCGGGTCATGATCAATTCGATATTATGGCAGTGAATTGGCATAGGGCTTTCATCAAATGGAGGATTACGAATCTAATGATATAATTTAATTGTATTTAAACAGGTTCTAAAATAAAGTTTGATTAAATCGGTTTCGCATGAACCCTAGAATCTGGATTGTGTTCAATTTGGTAATGTAAGCCCCGATTAGGTTAGGGCTTACGATCTTGCTGTAAAAATGAAGCTAAAGGATGTAAGAGTTACCAGAATAATGCTCGGATTGGTAGTGTACTAGTAGAACAGGTGCCGACCGAGAATGGTTTACTCTCCGGCGAGTGTGGATGCTTCTCCGATCGATTCAACGCGTGCAGAAGCTTCACAGAGGTTCGTTGAATGTGTGCAGGAGTTCAATTCATGAAAATGATACATGGTTTTGATCAATTTGATGATCGGGGATGATAGAGGTGACGGTTACGTTATTATTGTTCATAATTGGTGTTAATTCGAGTTAATGGTAGTGTAATAGTTCTAATGATGTGCGTTTATGACAGGGATCGGGTATTTCGGTTACAACCTCTACGAATTTCCGCCGTGGAGTTCAATTTTGAGTCAAGAATCCATGGGTTTGACTTTTAAAAGTCAAACTGAACACAAAATTCTTAATTTTGACTTGGAAAGTCAATCAAATAGGTTTAGGGTAATTACAGTCCTAGTCCTTGTATTTTTGAGTTGATATTGTGACCGAATTAGTTCTTGGAGTTAGATTTAATTAACGGGGTTAAGTTTTTAATAAGAAACTTAACGGAATAGTTAACGGGGTTAACCTAAAAAGTCGGGTTGTCACATCATTCCCTAGTTGAAAGAATTTTCGTCCCGAAAATTAAAATGAATAAAAAAAATTTTCTGGGGTTTCACATCATTCCCTAGTTGAAAGAATTTTCGTCCCGAAAATTAAATAGTACCTTAAGAATTTGACGCGGAGTGTTTGAACAGATTAGGATATTTGCGCATCATCTGATCCTCGCGTTCTCAATTGAATTCCGGTCTGCGTTTCGAGTTCCAACGAACTCTGACAATAGGGATCTTACTGTGCTTTAACGTTTTAACTTCCCTATCCATAATTTCCACAGGTTCTTCGATGAAATGTAACAGTTCATCAACGTGTAGTTCCTCAAGTGGAACTGCGAGAGATTCGTCAGCTAGACATTTCTTCAAATTTGAGATGTGAAAGACGTTGTGTACACCACTCAGTCTTTCAGGTAAGTCCATTTGATACGCTACTGGTCCGATTCTCTTTAATATTTTGAAAGGTCCAACATAACGAGGATTCAGTTTACCTCGTTTCCCGAAACGAATGACACCTTTCCAAGGTGAGACTTTGATTAAGACCATGTCACCTACTTGAAACTCCAAAGGTTTACGACGCTTGTCGGCATAGCTCTTTTGACGATCACGACCTGCCGCCATATGGTTTCTAATTTGGACGATCTTTTCGGAAGTTTCAAATACAAGTTCAGGACCTGTGAGGTGCCTATCTCCAACCTCGGTCCAACAAATGGGAGAACGGCATTTCCGTCCATAAAGTGCTTCAAAAGGTGCCTTGATGCTAGTGTGATAGCTGTTGTTGTAGGAGAACTCCACCAACGGTAGGTGAGACTCCCAAGTGTTACCGAAATCGATCACACAAGCTCGTAACATGTCCTTCAGAGTTTGGATAGTACATTCAGTTTGGCCATCACCAAGCATTGTTGGTTATTACGATTGCACCAGCCACACCACACCCAGGTTCAATACCCGACAGTGGTGGTTGAACCTATATTTTTTTGTAACATCCGGCCCCTCGTACCAACAATATTGTCCGCTTTGCCCACTAAGAGCTCACGGATTTGTTTTTGGTTGCCCGGGTGAAAACTTCCTAGGGGTCACCCATCCCTGGATTACTCCCACCTGAGCACGCTTAACTGTGGAGTTCTCCTCTCATCCACTACATTACGCGTTGTTGATTTAAGAGGCAGGGCATTCCTTATGAACCAAGAATATCTCTTGTGCACGGCCGATGTGGGATTCGCCTAGGGTGTTACAATCACCCCCCCTTTGGACTCATCGTCCTCGATGAGGTTTGCCCCACCATCCAATTCAGGGATGTGGGATTCGCCTAAGGTGTCCTTCTGAACACCCCTGGGGACTCAACCGTGATCGCTGAGGTTTGCCACACCATCCCGAACGACACAAGAGTGGCACTGATACCAATCTGTCACACCCCCAATTTCAACTAACGGAGTTTTACCGTTTGGGAAGTGACGAACCAGGATCTCAGACATTAGTTACTTTGAACGACTCTACATGGGACTCAAAATGAAAATATCTTTTAAATCAAAGTATCAATGCGGAAGCGTAAAGAAAGTAAATGCGCTAAATACACGCGCCCAAAACCAAAGTCCAAAAGTCCAAACGTCCAAACCAAACAAAGTACAATAGAATAATTCAACCAAACATAAATAGACACAAAGCAAAGCAGTTGAATCCCATGCATGCCCTAACGTGCACCTGTGTCTTAGCTTAGCGTCCTGAGAAAACATGTAAGAAAAAGTGTCAACACAAGGTTGGTGAGTTCACAGGTTTCAAATAAATATGTAAGCGTTTACCAGATTTATGATCATTCAATATGTATCTATAGGTAGCTAACCTATGTTCATGTTTAGCTCAAGTGCTCGTAACCAAAACTGACTGTTTGTTTATTGCCTCCTGCCAGGTCTATCAATACTGGCCATGTGAGTAGGCTAACATTTCACCCGTTCGATATCCGATCGAGTTAGCGCGACTAACGCGGGTGGGATTTGTCAAACCCGGTAGTACTACTAAACATTACCTCGCTAAGATCCATATTAATGGTTCGAGATAAGATGAGGACTTTCTGTGATAGCGTGTTACACTTAGCTTTAACATTGATAGCATATGAAATACAAAATCTCAAAAGCAGTTTAAGCATGTTTTCTCCTCCAAGTTAAAACAGTAAAAAGGGGCCGTGAAAACTCACCTGCGTTGCGTTGTAGGTAGTATCACACAAAGGATAGTTGGAACCACGTGTGTAAGTCTCAAACGACTTACGAATGCCCTAAAATTATAAACACATAAATTAGGGATAAAATGGGAATTGTGACAACGACACGGAAGACTAGAATGCCCTAACGCATTCTAAGGATTTAAGAATAAACGAACGTGTCGACGGAGTTTTATATATATATATATATATATATATATATATATATATATATATATATATATCTTATTGTAATGATTTTAGGAAATTCGCGTTACGCGTCGAATGTTAATAACGGATAATAATTAAATAATTATTTTAATGCGTTTGAGTCGTTTACAAAGGTTGGGAAAATAATATAATTTATATATTATTTTTAAGTACGAAGGATTTACTAAATAATCCTTGGAGTGGAAAAATAATAAATATATTATTTTTAATCGGGGTAAATAACGTAGGTAAATAATATAATATTGCATATATTATTTATAGTTTTTAAAACAAATGTCACACCAGGAAATTGAATGAGTTGAAAATAATATAATTTATATATTATTTTATTAACATCGAATACGGGTTGAAAATAATATTATTATATTATTTTATACGAGATTACGGTTTGAAAATAATACGAACACGATATTTTTAAAAGTGGAAATACAATTTGTTACAAAATTCAAACCCGAGCCCACGGGTTGTTTCCCGGGCTAAAACACATTTATATAATAATATAATATTATAGGGTTTGATTTTTATTAATTAAATATTAACAGAAAAATGTTTAAAAATAATCGTGGGAGCCCGGTCTCGAACCCGGGTCTCTCCCACACACGCACACAGCTCTAACCAGTCCCGGCCGCTAGGTTATCACACACAAACCCGGAATAAAATGGTTTTAATCCTAAACACCCCTGTGTTCTTCCTCTATGTCGCGACCCGAACCAAACACCCTCCAAATCCGTCGATTTTGACAACTATCGAACCAATTGATACAGGGGTTATATTCTTTACAAGATTTCGAACCTAGGGTGAGTTTTAATTTGAAAAACATCAAGTTCTGAATCGATTAATTTGAGATTGAAGGCCGGAACCCTAATTTGAAAACGTGGGATCGATTTGAATATTTCTGATGTTAGAAATCCTTGAAATCATGGGGCTTTTACTCATTCGCTCATTGCGAATCTAACCAAGTAATTTAATTTGATTGTGGTTGAGTTTAAGGTCGAAACCCCCAAATCGATTTTATGAAGAACCCTAGATTCCGGGTCATGGTCAATTCGATATTATGGCAGTGAATTGGCATAGGGCTTTCATCAAATGGAGGATTACGAATCTAATGATATAATTTAATTGTATTTAAACAGGTTCTAAAATAAAGTTTGATTAAATCGGTTTCGCATGAACCCTAGAATCTGGATTGGGTTCAATTTGGTAATGTAAGCCCCGATTAGGTTAGGGCTTACGATCTTGCTGTAAAAATGAAGCTAAAGGATGTAAGAGTTACCAGAATAATGCTCGAATTGGTAGTGTACTAGTAGAACAGGTGCCGACCGAGAATGGTTTGCTCTCCTGCGAGTGTGGATGCTTCTCCGATCGATTCAACGCGTGCAGAAGCTTCAAAGAGGTTCGTTGAGTGTGTGCAGGAGTTCAATTCGTGAAAATGATACATGGTTTTGATCAATTTGATGATCGGGGATGATAGAGGTGACGGTTACGTTATTATTGTTCATAGTTGGTGTTAATTCGAGTAAATGGTAGTGTAATAGTTCTAATGATGTGCGTTTATGACAGGGATCGTGTATTTCGGTTACAACCTCTACTAATTTCCGCCGTGGAGTTCAATTTTGAGTCAAGAATCCACGGGTTTGACTTTTAAAAGTCAAACTGAACACAAAATTCTTAATTTTGACTTAGAAAGTCAATCAAATAGGTTTAGGGTAATTACAGTTCTAGTCCTTGTATTTTTGAGTTGATATTGTGACCGAATTAGTTCTTGGAGTTAGATTTGATTAACGAGGTTAAGTTTTTAATAAGAAACTTAACGGAATAGTTAACGGGGTTAACCTAAAAAGTTGGGTTGTCACAAGTGGAATGAGCCTCTAGAGTCGAAAGCTTATAGTCTAGCTTCTAAACTTGATTTCTCTAGCGTAGCAGCGCTTCTACGAGCTTTTTCGTCTTAGTCTGGGCACTACGATGAGCGGGAGTTGGACCGGAATCGTCGGAACCGTCTTAGGGATCACCTGGAATGAGTTTTGAAAGTGGGAATCGTGTTTGGGATGAAGAAATCGACTGAGATCGTCCGACTATTTATAGGCTGAGTTCTGGGTCCATGTCGGACCGTTGTCAAAGGGATGTCGGTCCGACGTCCAGCTATGCCCACGTCAGCCCTAAACGTCAACTCCTGATTGGACCGTACATGTTTTTGGTGCATGTCGGACCGTTATGAGGATCATGTCGGTCCGACATCTAGACTTACGTCCCATCAATAGAGCTGAGTCATTGGACGCGTGGCAACACCATAAATTGCGGCTGAGAGGAGGCTTACGGACCGTTGTGGATTGATGTCAGTCCGATAACCGACCTATCCTTCCATTGCGGACCGTTATGAGAATGGACATCGGTCCGATATCTAACTGAGCTTCACCTCAGTCCGATATCAACATCCTTATTCACTTCGGACCGATATGAAAGTGATGTCGGTCCGATATCTAGCTATTTTCATAATTTTTTTCATTTTCAACCCTAGACTTATGTACTTTAGATACAACAAGCTCTTTAAGGTTCTAACCTTGGCATTTCTCGGACATTTTTGTGGCAAGTGTTACATCTTCCCCCACCTTGTTTTGATCTCGTCCTCGAGATTATTCGAACAATTGAGGATATTTCTTTTTCATTTCTGACTCCAGTTCCCACGTGTTCTCAGGTCCACGTCTAGAGTTCCATTTTACTTTTACAATCATCAATTTCTTTCTTTTCAATCTCTTTTCTTGCCTGTCCTTGATTTGCAGAGGTTGTTCTACAAATTTCAATTTTTTATCTACCTCTACATCGTGTAAGGGTATTACCAGAGATTTATCTGGCAGACATTTGCGCAGATTTGATACGTGGAATACGACGTGCACTCCATTCATTTCTTCTGGTAATTCAGTTGATAGGCCACAGGCCCAACTCTTTTCAGGATTTTGAATGGTCCTACAAATCTAGGACTTAATTTCCCTTTCTTTCTAAATCTTACAATGCCTTTCCATGGTGAAACTTTCAACAGAACGTTATCACCGACGTTAAATTCCAACTTCTTTCGTCTCTTATCAGCATAACTCTTTTGACGATCACGAGCCGCTTTCAGTCTATCTTTTATTTGAATAACTTTTTCAGTTGTCTACAGGACTATTTCAGGTCCGGATAACTGATTTTCTCCTATTTCAGACCAACAGATTGGAGTTCAACATTTACGACCGTATAAGGCTTCAAAATGAGTGGCCTGTATACTCGTATGATAACTATTGTTATAGGAGAATTCTATTAGAGGTAAGTGGTCACCTCAACTTCCTCCAAGATCAATCACACAAGCCCTTAACATGTCTTCAAGGGTTTGAATGGTTCTTTCGCTCTGCCCGTCCGTTTGAGAATGATAGGCAGTGCTAAGATTTAGCTTCGTGTCTAGGGCTTTTTGAAAACTTTTCCAGAATCGAGAAGTAAATCTACTGTCTCTGTCTGACACGATAGATAGTGGCACTCCATGTAATGATACTATTTCATTAACGTATAATTGTGCCAACTTATCCATACTGAATGTTTCATTCATAGGAAGAAAATGAACAGACTTGGTAAGTCTGTTAATGATAACCCATATTGTATCATTCCCTCGACTTGTTCAGGGAAGTTTAGTAATGAAATCCACGGTTATCATTTCCCATTTCCAAACAGGAATTTCAAGTTGCTGTAACAAGCCAGACGGCTTTTGATGTTCAGGTTTTACTTGAGAACAGGTTAAACATTTTGCAATGTAGATAGCGATATGCTTTTTCATTCCTATCCACCAGTAATTGGATTTTAGGTTTTTGTACATCTTATCGCTTCCAGGATGCATCGTGTATTTAGATTTATGGGCTTCTTCAAGAATTTCTTCACGAGTATTTTCATAGATAGGAATCCAAATTCTCTTATTCAGTCTAAGAATTCCATTATTACTTTTGACCAATTGGTCAATCATTCCACCCAATCCTTCTTTCTCAATGTTGGGTCCTTGCAAGGCAAGTTTTTGAGATTCTTTAATACGAGTGATAAGATCGATTTGGAGATCAAGTCTTAAAGCACGAACTCGTTTAGGTTTCTCATGTTCCTTTCTACTCAAGGCATCGGCTACAACATCGGTCTTTCCTTCATGATAACAGATTTCGCAATCATAATCATTTAGGATTTCCATCCAACGTCTTTGTCTCATATTCAGTTCTTTCTGGCAAAATATATACTTCAAGTTTTTGTGATCAGTGAATATGGTGAATTTGACTCCATAAAGATAGTGCCTCCATAATTTCAAAGCGAAAATTATGGCGCCCAATTCTAGATCATGAGTCGTATAATTCTTTTCATGAGTTTTCAATTGTCGGGAAGCATAAGCAATGACTTTGCTCCCTTGTATTAACACACAACCAAAACCGGTGTGTGAAGCATCACAGTATACTGAAAAGCCTTTGTTTTCATTTAGCAAAGCTAGTATGGGTGCTTGAGTTAGTTTCTTCTTCAGAGTTATGAAAGCTTCGGATTGCTTAGGTCCCCATTCATACTTAACTGATTTGCGAGTCAGAGAAGTTAATGGAACAACAATCCGGGAAAAATCTTGGATAAATCTCCGATAATAACCAGCTAAACCGAGAAAACTTCGGATTTCAGTTGGTGATTTCGGGATTTCCCATTTGGATATCGCTTCAATCTTAACATAATCGACTTGGATGCCGTCAGCGTTAATGATATGTCCAAGGAATTGAACTTCTGACAGCCAGAACTCACATTTCGAGAATTTAGCATACAATTTCTCGTTTATCAGGATTTCATGCAAAGTCCTTAGATGAGTTGCATGCTCTCCCTTACTTTTGGAGTAAATAAGTATATCATCAATAAATACGATGACAAATTTATCCAATTAAGGTTTACAGACTCGATTCATCATATATATGAATGCAGCTGGGGCATTAGTAAGTCCAAACGGCATTACCGTGAACTCATAATGACCATATCGAGTTCTGAAAGCAGTTTTAGGAATATCTTCTTCCTGTACTTTCAATTGATGATAGTCAGAACGAAGATCGATTTTTGAGAAACATCGTGCTCCCTAGAGTTGATCAAAAAGATCGTCAATTCTACGGAGTGGATAGCGGTTCTTTATCGTAACTTTATTTAGTTCCCGATATTCGATACACATACGCATCGAACCGTCTTTGTTTTTGACAAATAAGACTAGAGCTCCCCAAGGTGACGAGCTTGGCCTTATGAATTCTTTTTCGAGTAATTTATCCAACTGTTTCTTCAATTCTGCCATCTCAGTTGGAGCTAATCTGTACAGAGCTCTGGCAATTGGTGCGTACCAGGTACTAGATTAATTATGAACTCCACTTCTCTTTCAGGTGGAATTCCAGACAGTTCGTCAGGGAAAACATCGGGGAATTCAGCCACAATCGGCACATCTTCAATCTTCTTTTTAGTGTCGGTGGTTACAGTTACAAGGTATGCTAAGCATCCTTTTCTTAAGTACTTTGTGGCTTTCAACATGGAAATTATTCCAACAGAGTTGGATAATTTATCGCCATTGATTGTAAGAATATTGCCTTTCGGAGAACGAAGTTCTATTGCCTTTTTATCACATAGGATACGGGCTTGGTTAGAGGCTAAACAATCCATTCCTAAGACAATGTCAAAACCTGCCAAAGTCATTGGCAATAATTTTGCAGGTATAACATGTCATGAGAGTGTGATATGGCAGTCGTTCAGAATTTCGGAGATTTGGACGAGGTCACCATTGGCAATTTTTACCATATATTTCTTGTCTAATTTAGCTAGAGTTTTATTTAACAGTCTACAAAATCTATAATCTATAAAACTTTGATTTGCACCAGAGTCAAATAAAACTCGAACATAAATATCATTGACAAGAAATGTACCCGTAATAACATCGGGCATACCTGCGGCATCATGAGTATTGAGAACGAATGCTCGCGCATTCTTTTTTACTCCATCTGCAGGTTTAGGACCTGTCCCATCATGTTTCTTCAGTTTGGGATAATTGGTTTTGATGTGGGCTTTGCCACATTCAAAGCGAGTAATTGGCCTTTTCCTAAAACAATTTTCAGTTTTGTGTCCAGACATCTTGCAAAAATTGCAATAAGGTCCAGATCGACATTGCCCTAGGTGTCTCTTTTTGCACCTTGGACACTCAGAGATTGAAGAGTTGTGGGGAGTAAAGGATGATTTCTTGTTTCCACTTGGGCCTTGCCCAGATACTTCTTTCTTCTTCTTTACTTCGTCTTGATTTCTAATCATGCTACTTGTTAATGATGCTCCCAAATCCATAGCATCATCTAGATTCTCATAATTTGCGACCTTAACCATGTCGTGAATTTCACCGATCAAACCCCAAATATAACATTTTATCAGGTATGATTCGGGGGTAGCAAGATGTGGAACGATTCGAGCATATTCCAGGAGTTTGGTGGAATACTCTTGATGATTTGTTCCATTCATTTTCAAGCTTAGAAGTTTCCCTTCAATCTGTTCCCTCTCATTTTGGGGAATGTACTTCTTTTCATTTTTTGCTTTAAAAGCATTCCAGCCCATTGTATAGGCTGCTTCTCTTCCTTTGGCAGCAACAATGTTGTTCCACCATTCAAGAGCTTGGTCTTTAAACAAATTGGAAGCATACAGAACCTTATCTTCTTCAGCACATTTGCTGATTGCAAGCACAAACTCTGTTTTCTCGATCCACCTTAATGTGGCTATTCCTCCTTCTCTTCCAGAGAAGTTGAATGGCTTGCAGTCTTGGAACATCTTGTAGGTACA
The DNA here is from genome assembly GCA_023525975.1 of Smallanthus sonchifolius. Lineage (NCBI taxonomy): Eukaryota > Viridiplantae > Streptophyta > Magnoliopsida > Asterales > Asteraceae > Smallanthus > Smallanthus sonchifolius. The sequence continues at coordinate 77,907,066 of CM042033.1, forward strand.
TCCAACTACTTTCTTTTTCTTTTCTACGTGACCGTAGTTGTTACCTATTCCTTCTTCTTCCGAGGAGTTGTGATAATATTTTTCTTTTTCCGTTCTCTTGGTTTTGTGAGTAGCAGAACCTTCGGGTTTCAGAGTAATAGGTTTAGATTGAGTGATAGTACGAGTATGTTGAATTGAAGTAAAGCATTCTGAGCTTCAACTTCGGCTTTTTCTTGTTCTAATTCAGTTATTCAGTTCAACAGCATTTGTTCCCTTTCACTTCCTGATGCATTCTCATTTATATGCGGAGCAGGAATAAGAATTGTCTCATAGTAAGGAACGTAAGGTATATTAGAGTCAGCATGCTCTTCTTCTTCTTCAGGATCACATCTATTTTCATAAGGTATTTCAGTGTATTTCTCATGAAAGTTTTGTGAATAAATTGGAGTGACGTTGTAGCTTCCAGCGGTAGGAGCAGAAAGAAAACTTATAGAAGGATTATAGGGAACACTAGGGTTTCCTATTTCTCCGAGGCTTCTGAAAGTTGAACTTTCAGTTTCCTCATCATTTTCTATAGTTGTTTCATTTGTTTTACGTTCGAAGTAATTAGCAGGAGCAAATTTACGAAGAAAGCTAGGGCCTTTCCCTTTTCCAACCATTCTGAAAATAAACAAAATGATTTTATTAAGAAAGTATATTACCTTAAGAAACAAAATATAACAAAAGATTTAATCTTTCATTAGTTCTTCGCCAAGGGTCATCAAGCTTTCTCCATATTCGTATACTTGTTGCCCATAGAAGTTGGTTCTTGCCTTGTCCATTATCTTCTCCCTTGTTACTTCGTCCGTTTGGCGCAACGAACGGTCTACACATTCGATAGGGGAATAAGGCATACTATGCTCATAACCGTATTTTGGTGGAGGCTCAAGAAGTCCAACCATAATATCGTTATAAGCATTTTGGTATACTGTAGGAGCTTGGAAATATTGTTTGAAAGGACCATCATAAGGTGGTTCAGGAAACATATATGGGTCGTATAAGACTGGGGATTCAGAATTATGAGATTGATAATCAGAACTATTTGAAACAAGATTATTGAATGGATAGTCTTTAGGATTTTCAGAAGCGGGTTCATAATGATGAGTTTCTTCAGATGGATCTTCTTCCGTTGACATATTTTGCGGATTATGACTAGATTCAGCTGTATTAGTATTCCAATTGCTGAAATCTGATCCAACATCCATCCAATGACTGGAAGTATCATAGGACTGGGGATGGGATTTAGGAACAGGGTTATCCGGAAGAATGGCAAAGGGATCATCGTTATAGTAGGGTGATGATATAGAATTCATTTGGGAACCTAGTGGATAGTTTTCTGGGGATTCTTGTTTAATCGGATGATTAGGATCATAATAAACATGAACGGAATTATCTCCAGACATCTACAATCTTGAAGTATTAGTACTTATCTTAGACACTAAAGTCAATATTCTTATTTTAACTAAAGCTCTACAAGGATGGTTATCTTCCCAGAGTAGTACCTCCAACAAAGATGTTCCCAAGTAAGAGCGACGGGTCTAGGAGAGATTTATACACCGCTCTTTCCTTCGACAGAACATTCCGTTCGTTAGATAACTACATACCGGTCAGAAGGTTACCTTGTTTTCTTATCTTAAAAGCATTAATGGTTGAAGCCTAGATACTACTTCCAAGTATCTAATTTGCTAAAACCTGTGGCTCTAATACCAACCCTGTCACACCCCGCCTCAGGCACCACCTGGACGTGTGCGACTATCGATTGGTATCACCTGCTTTGATTTCAGAGTCTTTGTAAATACAGCGGAAGTCTTTCTCAAAAGGATCGTTTCAACATTCTTTCAACCTCAAGGGTTGGATTGGTAAATATCAAAACTCAGTTGGAAGACAAAAGTTTTATATTTACTTTATAAACATAGGGTCTTAAATACCCTCCTTGATTTGATTACAAAACATGGTTTGAAATCAAATACATATAAGCCACTGGAAATAGTACAACCCAGGGTTGATCAATTCCCCAGTCCTATCTCCTTTTCATCTTTTCAGGATTTCCCTTTACACGAGACCTGAGAATTCTACGTGCATTCCATCCTTTTCTTTTCATGGGTCATATTTCATATATGCCCACCCTTATTTATTTTTCCATCATATTTTATTGATTTCCTGAAAACATTTTGAAAATTAAACGTCAGCGCGAACGCCGGTGAATACAATTATCTTGACACTAAAAAGCATTTGGCACAAACAAGTGTTAATTTGATAATCACAACTTCATTGTTCAATCTACACATTCAGCAGGCCCTCATGTCCTGACTATTGTACCACTGTATACACTGGTAGTATGTCTTTATAACAACGGGGACTCATGTCTCCTCATTTGTTAAAAAGGGAAGTACCGGCCGCGATCCGAGACTTTCACCCGTGACCCGTGTATTCCTTGCAAGTTTTACGTATACCTATGGCCCGAATGCTTTTATGTAGGTGAATGTTGAGCATTATTTCCTTAACCTCTATTTGGCCATTTCATAAATAAAATGTTTGACACAAGTTTTTAGAGAGATAAAGTATTCACCTTGTTTTAGTAGAATAAGTCTCTAGAGTCGAAAGCTTATAGTCTAGCTTCTAAACTTGATTTCTATAGCGTAACATCACTTCTACGAGTTTTTTCGTCTTAGTCTGGGCACTACGATGAGCGAGAGTTGGACCAGAATCGTCGAAACTGTCTTTGGGATCACCTGGAACGAGTTTTGAAAGTGGGAATCGTGTTTGGGATGAAGAAATCGACTGAGATCGTCCAACTATTTATAGGCTGAGTTCTGGGTCCATGTCGGACCGTTATCAAAGGGATATCGGTCCGACGTCCAGCTATGCCCACGTCAGCCCTAAACATCAACTCCTGATTGGACCGCACATGTTTTTGGTGCATGTCGGACCGTTATGAGGACCATGTTAGTCCGACATCTAGACTTGCGTCCCATCAATAGAGCTGAGTCATTGAACGCGTGGCAACACCATAAATTGCGGCTGAGAGGAGGTTTACGGACCGTTATGGATTGATGTCGGTCCGATAACCGACCTATCCTTCCATTGCGGACCGCTATGAGAATGGATATCGGTCTGATATCTAACTGAGCTTCGCCTCGTTCCGATATCAACAACCTTATTCACTTCGAACCGATATGAAAGTGATGTTGGTCCGATATCTAGCTATTTTCACCCTAGAATTATGTACTTTAGATACAACAAGCTCTTTAAGGTTCTAACCTTGGCATTTCTCGGACATTTTTGTGGCAAGTGTTACATTCTTGCTTTGAACTTTCCCCTTCGTGTACCACTTCCACTCTTCCTCTATCTTCCGGGGTGGTTTTTACCTGTTTCCGTCGGGTTTTCTGTTTCTACTGCCTTGCTGACCTATTTCCTTAATCAAATGAGACAATTTTCCTATTTTCACCGCCTTCTCTATCTCCCTTCTTAAATGTTCAAAGTTGTCTGTTGTATGGCCCCCTATTTTGTGGAATTCACAGAATTTGCCTGAATCTTGCATGTATGGCCTGGGTCTGACGGGCCTAGGCGGTTGGAAACTTTGGCCGACCCTTTTCGTGGCCAGGACTTGGCTTGGAGTTTTCATGACGGTTGTAAAATCAAATGGTTGTTCCTGCCTTTCTCCCCCATGCCTTCTTGCTTCGCTACTGTATGGTTGCTTTGAGTATGGACTGAATGATGCAGCAGGATGGGACGAGTACCTGGTCTTTCTGGCATCGGTGGTCGAGATCTGTGAGCGGGCCGTTCGTCTGGGCATATCTGCTTTCCCTGCTGTCCGTGTACTTGCTCGCTTGTCTGGGGTTCCGACTATCCCATTCCCTGACTCTGTTGGATGTATCTTTACTCCGGATGAATGCCCGTACTCTGTCCATTAACACGTCAAAGCTTTTTGGATAATCTTCCCCCAATTTCTCTTGCAGCTGTGTGTGCCGTACTCCATTGATGAAGCTGCTCACCTTCATTTGCTCCGGTACATCCTTTATCAACAAACTTTCATTAATGAACCGCTCCATATACTACTCTACACTTTCGTTTTCTTTTCTTCGGATGTGCATGATCTCGTTGGCGTTCTTGAACCTTTTCTTTTGTTGGCCGAAATTATGGAGGAACTTTTCTTTCAACTGGATGAAGCTGTCTACACTTTGTGAGGGTAAAGAGTCGAACCATACCCTTGCCGGGCCTGTCAATGTCTGAGCAAACATGTGGCACCAGACCGGGAGAGACCATTACTCGACGTGGGCTGCGCCATTAAAGGTATGCAAATGGTCTTCCAGATCTTGGCTACCATCGTATTTACTGATACATGCCGGAATTTTGAGCTTAGCTGGGAGTGGTGCCTCAGTCAGTTGAGTAGTGAACTTGGACTGTTCCGCCAGGTGGTCTGGCCTGTAGGGCTTGGTTTGGTCATCTTTCATCTTCTTCCCCTCCGGGTCACTGTTGGGTTTGTTGCTTGTGTTGCCCACTCCTGTCACCTTACCACCCGTCAAGTGTGGTGTGAGCATTGTCAAAAATTGGTTCAGTAGGTTGGGTGCATCCTCCGCTGATGTCTATACGTTGTCTTTTTTTTGCTTGCCCTGTCGGGCCATGTTAGCATCGGTCGGGCCTTCCAGCTGCTTGTTTTTGTCTGTTGCTTCCTTAAAAAAAAAGCTGCTAGTTCTGCCCGGAGTTTATCCCAGTTGCTCCAGACAAACTCTGGGGTAATTTGAGCCGTCGCACCGGATGCTTCTTGGTCAGAGTCATCCAGTGCATCCTCTACCAAAACATAATTTTCTAAGAATTCCTTCACCTGGCTCTCCTTTTCTCTGCCTTCTCCCCCTTCGACGGACGTAACTCCCTTTAGCGATACTTCAGGAGTGGGTGTTGTAGAAGGGTGTTGCTGCTGGTTTGACATAGTGACTGTGGGATTAGGGTTTGGTGTTGTTTTTCTAACTGAGTTGGTTTTTTAAGGTTGATCCAATTTGGATGGCGCCACTGTAAACTCCAAGACCTCAGGATCGTCGGATTCTCCTAGAGCCTCCAGAAGGGTTATGCTATTCTTGACCTAGCAAAACAAGAACATCGTTAGTCTCGCCACAGTGAGGACCCCGGGGGTTGTCGCTGTGACCAGCCTCCGGCGTGAGAGTAAGTATAGAGTATGAATAAGGAAGACTAGTAGTGAGTGAGTAAGGGGAGTGAATGAGAACATATCCGTTACCTTGGGTTTTATGGGGTATTTATACTTGTTGATTATTTGTCTTTAGTTTGGGGTGCGTCTTCGTCTTATTGGTCTGGATAGGTAATGCTTGCGCCATTGTTTAAGGTTGTTAGTAATGGCTTATGTATTGCCGGGTCTCCACCTCTTATTGGTTCGTACTCTGATATATGAATTCTTGTCTCCTATTTACCGTTAGCTTTTTGTCTTTTCATCATGAACATGTCCGGGCCTTGCCTCTCTGCCGGGTCTTTAACTAAAGCCCGGATTTTGGGTTTGTAGGCCCGGCCATAGGTTACTGTATTTTTGTAAGTGTTTGTCCGGACTTAAGTTCTGAGATATGTCCGACCTTCTTTCCGGACCATATCCCAACACTCTCTATCTTGTATCGACACGTTGTAGTGTGTTAGTCACATTTGTTCAAAATTCGAAAAATAATATTTTATGTGATGCAAAATAATCCAATTATCCAAATCCAGTGAATTGACTGGTTTTTGAAGATATTATTTTGAAATAAAAATCAGTGAGTTCTTTTTAAGCGTCACCTCTGTGTAAAAAAGGTTTTTAATAGACCAAATGGTCCAGATTCATTGGAACAAATTCGATCCAAATATTGGGTATTATTTTAAAAACTATATATGAACACATTATTAAAATTATTTATATACTATTATGAAAGTTGTATCTTATAGTCTGCCAAATAACGGATGATATATAAATTATTTTTATATTACAAACGTTATTACGTGTGATGATATAGTATGTTTTTTATATTATACTTTGATACTATAAATAATTTGTCTATATACTATTGATACAATTTATTAATGTTGTCAGGATTGAATCCGACTGGTGGGTCGTAAATAATCAGTATGGTTACCGTTCACATTTGAACTGATTGTACCAGACTAGATGGTCAATCTGGATTTAAATTATCGTATTTTCTAATTCAAAATCTTGTTTAGTGATTCGTTTACTACGTTGGCTTTTTTGTTTATTTAAATCTTCATAATTTATTAAATTTATAAATCCATATTAAAACCTAAAATAGTTTTATATTATGTTTTAAATTAGACTTCATTATATATATGGAGGGATATTCTAAAAAGTGTAAAAAGCCACAAGGGCGCGACACGTGACCAAAAGGGAAAATGATAAATGCGTAAATAAAAAAAGTTTCGCGCGCCCATAAAAAACTTGCGTGTAAAACGCCAAGAACAAAAGGTAAAACGTAATGCCAGGTGTAAAACACCATGACCATAATTTAAAACGTCATGTTGAAAATTGATGTTCAAGTGTAAAACACCATGATTAAAAGCTGAAACACCATGCCCAGGTATAAAACACCATGACCAAAATCTAAAACACCATGTTAAAATTGACGCCCAATTGTAAACACCATGACCGATCTAAAAACCATGTTGAAAAAAATGTAAAACACCATTTGTTACTGGGGCTGTAAACGAGCCGAGCCAAGCCAGACTTGGCTCGAGAAATTAAATGAGCCAGCTCGGCTCGGCTCGATTTTTTTTTCGAGCTGAAAAGTTGAGCTCGAGCTCGGCTCGTAAAAAGCTCGAGCCAGCTCGTGGCTCGTCGAGCTAGCTCGTTTTTTTTTACATAATAATATATATATAAACAACAAAAAAATATTTTATTCTCGGTTTGAAGTTGATTGTCTTCAAAAAAACTAAATACATGGAAGGGACAATATATAAAATACAAAAAAAACATAGATAACCCAAAACTTACAAAGTATAGAGTAAATACAATTGTAGATAAAGTAAAATTTTAATCCAAAACTCAGAGTTCTTGAAAACAAATTAACTTAAAAAATCAAAACATCATATTTCAAATATAACACATATATATATATATACATATATATTAGTTATTTAGACGAGTCGAGCCACGAGCCGAGCCCGAGCCGAGCCAACCCTAGCTCGAGCTCGGCTCGATTACAATTCGAGCCAGCTCGGCTCGGCTCGTTTACAACCGAGCTTTTTCCGAGCCGAGCTTTTTTCGAGCAAGCCGCGAGCTTTTTGAACAGCCCTATTTGTTACTAGACCAGTTCTAAAACATCATGTTGAAAACACACAGTTCAAATATTTTTAAAATAAAATGATATTTTTAAAAAATAAATATATATATATATATAGCAAAACCATACTCATTTTAAAGATAAAAAACGCTCAATTTTATGATATAATTTTTTTTAAATAATGATGTATAAAAAAGTTATGAACATTTAAAAAACTTGGGGAAATAGCATGTAACTCGCATATACAAGTTTTTTACTTGACTCTTACCTTTATGTCATTTCTAATTTGCAATTATTTACCAAAATATCATCGCATGAATCTTAGTCACAAAACACAATGATATTGTGTCTGAAATTTCTTTCTAGACTTTATAGGTTTTTATCCTTTCTAATATAACCTTTACCACGATATATATATAAATTATTTATAACATCATTCGATTTTTAAAATACGTCTAACCGGTATGATCAGTGAACCGATGACCGTTCCAAACTACGAAACAATACAAATGATCCCTCCGGAGTGGGTTCTTTATAACGGCTCTACGTGTCAGCGAAAGGGTCCGCGGCAACAAAGGAGAGCGAGTCCAAAAACGGACAGGTGGACTAGACATGAGATGGCAAGGCACGTGTTAGGGGGTCATTAGGTATTACGTGTTGGAGATATGGGCTTATGGGCCCACTAACCCATTCAATGATCTTGGGCCTTAGAACGGCATTGATTTTTTTTCTTCTTTTGGTCTTTTCCTTGATTTTGATATTTTTTGGACGGCGAACAATGAATTTTGTGACGTCGTACCCTCTGTCATATGAGAGAGACTCGTCTAACTCTGGTCAACATGTTGTCTTAGCTAGGCCCACTTGGCGTCAGAGTTGGAGTGCATCCAAGGAAAAATCCCACCCAATACGGCCCCTTCCGGGCTTGAGGGAGAGCCGAGGCTCGAACCCTAGATCGGCGTGAGTAAAACCTAGGTGCATCAGCCTAAGAGCTAGGCTTCATTTTCATGCCGCAGAAACTAATGGGGAGGGATCGAACCTGGGTCACAAGAAACACAATGTCTCTCTCTTATCACTCCATCACCAGCTCATTGGCGCTTGATTTTGACCTATCCATTAAATCTTGATAATATATATTAAAAGTTTTCTTTTTTTAATTTTTTTTTATCGTGACGTGTCAATAACAGATGGATGTTTACCATTTTCACATTTTGTATATTTATTGTGATAAAAATGATGATTTAACATCCAATGACAAAATTCTTTGTTGTTCTCTCTTTATCCGGAAAAGGGGTTAGATATTTGTAAGATTATACGTCAAGAAACCCAAATATATATAACTAGTTTTTCCCTCGCGTTGTACGGCGGATTTTGATCGTTTTTCTCCGTGCCCCGCGGCGTGACTTTAGTCGTTATCGATTCGGCTTATTGGAAACCATAAAAGCAAATACCGAAGGCGGTTCCGAGAATACCAATACCGGACACGATAATGTTCGCTCATAATCGGTTTGGTTCGTCACAGTACCGCAACAGTGACCTCACTCGCTGATACAAAAAAAGGTACTCCTTTTAAAATAAATTTATATCAGAACTTTGATAAAAAAATAAAAACAAAAGACAGTTGTGCATTCCGTTTAAAAAAAAATATTATGAACGAAAGTTATCCCTCTGCGCTACGATGTGGAAGTCTGGTCGTTTTTCCCCCGCACTACGCGGCATGAGTTTGGTCGTTATCGTCTCGACTCGTCGAAAACCCTAAAAGCGAATACCGAAACCCCAAGTTTAACGAGTAAATCTCAAACAGATGACTAACAGTTTAGCTTGTTTACACACATACACTTTTTCCTTCCATTTCCCCTTCGCGACTCTTCATAAGAAAACATTGAAGAACCCTACGTGGCAGATAATTTGACACACAAGTAGTATCTCCTCTAAAGCACCAATTTAGGTTTCAAAAGCCTTTGAACCGGTTTGGGTGGTCGTTCTTCTTCTATGTTATTCTTAAACACACCTGAGATTTTCTCGAGGTGGTTTCTTTTAACAACAATTTTTTTTACTTTTAAATATCATCTAAACTTGTATTTGTAGGATTTGAATAAGTTGTATTATTATAGAAAAAGAATTATCCTTTACATCTATAGTCGACGTAATCTTATGAAATAAATTTAATCTTGTATTTTCTTTAGAATATAAAGAAAAAGTTTTGTTCATGAAATTTAATAAAATTAGAATATGAGTCATATTCTTTAAAATGTTTGGTTTAAATTCAATTAAAGAATATATTGATGACGTTAATCTTGAATAGAGAAAAAAAGGGGATTTATTTTATTAATCAGTGTTTATGTTTATCTAGTATTGGTTCCTAGTTTGAGTCTAATTAGGAGCTAGTTTATTTAATTAGTTTAATTGAGTTTGAGTTAGAATAGGTTTGGGTTTAGATTAATATAAATAGATGGCAAGGTTATTGTATTATTTACAGTTTTTCAATTAATAAAAAAGAGTCGTGGAGAGTTCCACAAAATCATCGTGTTTGAGTGTTCGTTTTGATACAATATCTTGTGTTATTGAAAGAGCAACCGAGCAAAGAAATTATGGGTTTATAGAAGTCATTTTCACTAATGGACCAATTATTTTGAGGTGAACCCAAACCATATGCATTGTTGGTGGTTTCTAAGTCTTTGTGACCATTTTGGCTACACTATAATTATTCAATCAATCCTTCTCTTATTTTGGTATGTATGACAAAAGGCATCACCTAGGAAACCAATGTTGTACCTTTCATCTTTTAATTCCCATCAATAATTTCCCATTTATTGTTACACATCATATTTGTTTCAATATTTAGTCTTTTAATTGGTTATTAGCAAGGAAATATACATTGCTTAGAAAAGACATATTTAAACCGTATACGATTTGAGTTATTTTATATCTTACTTCAACATTAGAAGTTTTAGTCAATTAAAAAAATATGTCGACCGAGTTTAAACACATGATGAGTTGGAACTCTATCGAAGCGTTTAACGAGACCAATGACTTAGGCAATGGGTCGACCCGTAAATTGTGTCACACGTAATGATATTTTCAACTTTCAACCGGTATAGTATAGTATGACTAGAGGAATATTTAAATAGGGTAATTAATGTGCATGATTAAGAATAAGTATTAATGGTCCATATAATTGTAGGTCCTAATAATAAACAAATGTCACTATTGAACATGAAACGAGAGACTAATCATAAATAATTGAATTTAAGGTGTTTCTAGAGGCATGCACATGTGTAATAACTCATCACCGTCCAAATGTCAAGGATCGGATCATCACATATTTTCGGTGTAAAAAGAATCTTATAATTCCAACCAAATATGAACAAACAAGTTTAGATAAGATTCTTCATTTTTTTATAATAAAAAAAATCATTTTTGTAGCTTCTTGCAACTAATAATGAACCGAGCTTTGTTCGTTTATGTTCATTTTGATAGAATAAACATGAACATTTTAAAAAAATTGTTTGTATTTATTCATTAAGAAAATAAATATATGTATTCGTTTATGTTCGTTCGTCAATTTTTTAAACAAACATAAATTAACATAAACGAATACAAACAAACTTTAATTAAAAGTAAACAATAATATCAGATACCATCAATAACATTTTAATAGTAAACAACATTATAGGCTAGACTTTGCCGATGTTTTAGAATGGGTTGGACTCAACTTCTATGAATGAAAACAGACATAAACTAAGTGGGAGTGATCACCCTTTAACGTCTCATTAATAGGGTGGTGATCACACTCACAACATATCTAAACGGGTAGTGATCACCCTTGCATCATTGCCCCTAATCTTGATTGAACTATCTCTAATAAATCTAGATAGGTGTTGAATGGAGATATTACAATAAATCTCACAAACATCTGACTCACCTAAACATGGGTGTTGAATAGGAATATTATAATGAATCTCTTAAATATCGCTTCTCTTGCATCCTTATGATCTCTCTTGATATAAAAGGTATTTTAGAGCATAAGATTTCTAAGGATATGATAATCATATGGAGCTTTTATTTTTACAAGAATCTCATGAAAAAAGCATGGGGATGACTTGTTTAGTCTTGATTTGAAACTACTTGTTACTAATGAACACTCAAAGAAGAATCAAATCAAGAATACAATCAAATGATTATGATCTTATTCAACTTCAATACGGATTACAATCAAAAAGAAATTACAGGAATCTTCTCTCAAGTGATGGATACAAGAAAATACCCTGAATACAACCTATAACAGACTCAAACTAACAGACAATCAAGAATGACATATACAGCCCCTCAACTTTGGTTATTAGCAAAATAACCCCTATACTTTGACTGCACATACAAACTCTGCTTTGACTTCTACTAATTGACTATTTAGTTGACTATTATTGACTTGCACTATTATAAAAATCTCTACCTAGTGCAATTCAACCAATACCTAAAATACCCAAACAATGCTCAAAACTGGTACCAGATAGAACCTTTGTAAACATGTCTGCAACATTGTTCTTGGTATTAACCTCTTCAACAATTATCTCCTTTGATTTCACCACTTCCCTTATAAAATAAAGCGTAACATTTATATGCTTGGTGCGCTCATGAAAAACTTGATTTTTAGATAATTGTACAGCTCCTTGAATATCACACAACACCACAGCTCCTTGACTATCACACAACACCACTGCATCAGTATCATTCACACCCAATTCTGACACAAATCCCTTGAGCCACATAGCCTCCTTAATAGCTTCAGTTAATGCTATATATTCAGACTCAGTTGTAGACAGTGCTACAACATGTTGTAATGATGCCTTCCAACTTACTATACTCCCCAAAACCATAAAAGCATACCCAGTTATTAACCTGCCTTTATCTAGATCCTTGGCAAAATCTGCATCCACATACCCAAGGACTATTAACCTGCTTATCTCTTTTCTGCCAAAAATCAGACCAACATCCCTAGTACCATTTAGATACCTCATAATCCATTTGGCAGCCTCCCAATGGTGTTTACCAGGGTTTGCAAGATACCTACTTACCAGGCTCACAGAATAACCTAAATCAGGTCTGGTACACACCATTAAGTACATCAAGCTGCCCACCATGCTGGAATAAGGAATTCTTTCCATCCTTTTCTGACTTTCTTTAGTGACAGGACAATCTTCATTTGATAACTTGAAATGTTGAGCAAAAGGAGTAACAGAACATTTGCTTCCTTCCATATTAAAATTCTTAAGTATCTTCTTGATATATGACTTTTGACTTAAGAACAGCTGACCAAGTGATCTGTTTCTTTCTATCTCCATTCCCAATATCTTCCTTGCAACACCCAGTTCTTTCATATCAAATTCATCCATTAGGAGTTTCTTTGTTACCTTTATTTGCTCCTTGTCTTTACATGCTAAAAGCATGTCATCAACATATAGCAGCAAATACACATACTTCCCTGTGTCATAATCTTTAAAGTATACACAATTATCAAATTTGCTTCTTGAAAATCCACAGTTAATCATGTGATCATCAAACCTTCTATACCATTGTCTTGGAGACTGTTTTAGTCCATATAAAGATCTTTTTAATAAACAAACTTTATCTTCTTTCCCAGTCTCCTCAAACCCCAAAGGTTGTTTCATATAGATATTCTCATCCAACCTTCCATGAAGAAAGGTTGTTTTAACATCTAATTGCTCCAATTCATAATCAAATAAAGCAGTAAGAGACAAGACAACTCTGATTGAAGTATGTTTTACCACGAGAGAAAAAATCTTTGTGTAATCTATCCCAGTTCTCTGTGTGAAACCCCTAGCCACAAGTCTGGCCTTATATCTTGGCTTCTCCATACCTGGAACACCCTCCTTTAGTTTATACAGCCACTTACAATCCACCAGTTTATGTCCTTCAAGTTTGTCTACCAAGTCCCAAGTATTATTCTTATGTAAAGAATCCATTTCTTCCTCCATTGCTTTAACCCACAAATCTTTATGTTCAGATTGAATAACATCATTAAAGGTCAAAGGTTCATTAGTATCTTTCATCTCTGAAACATTGAACACAAAAACAGATATATCATCAGTGTCCCTGTACCTTGAAAGTGGTATAATATTTCTTTTGGGTCTTTTCTGGGCTATTCCAGTACCATGATAATCTTCTCTAGCAGATTCACTTTGTTGAGAACTTTCACCACTATGAGATTCTTCATTAACCCCAGCCTCCACCTCAATTTGAACACTATGTTCATTAGATTCACATACCTCCATCTTCCCTTTATCTTTAGCTATAACATCTTTATACATAACTTCTTCTCTGAATTCCACTACATCTCTACTTATCTTTACTTTGGTACTTTTGCCTTCCAACCTCCATAACCTATATCCTTTTACTCCACTAGGATATCCTAGAAAAATACATTTTTCTGCTCTAGGTTCCAGCTTTCCTTGACTTACATGAGCATAGCACATTGAACCAAATACCCTGAGGTTGTCATAACTTGTCACATCTCCTGACCACATCTCCATGGGTGTTTTCATGTCTATAGTTGTAGATGGTGTTCTATTAATCAGATAAGCTGCAGTTGACACTCCCTCTACCCAGAAATTCTTTGGTAAACCAGAACTCAACAGCATACATCTGACTCTATCTAGGAGTGTTCTATTCATTCTCTCCACTAAGCCATTTTGCTGTGGAGTACCAGGAACTGTTAAGTGTCTTGATATGCCCTGAACCCTACACAGTTTGTTGAACCATTCACTGCAGAATTCTAATCCATTATCTGTCCTGAGTTTCTTTACCTTCCTTTCTGTCTGATTCTCAACAAGAGACTTCCATTCTTTGAACTTATCAAATGTCTCATGCTTATGTTTCATAACATATATCCACACTCTTCTAGAATAGTCATCAATTATACTTAAGAAGTATCTGGCCCCTCCAAGGAAGTTTACTTTAGCAGACCCCCAAAGATCTGCGTGTACATAGTCTAAAATACCTTTAGAACTATGAACACCCTTTCCAAACCTTACCCTTTTGGCCTTTCTCATAGCACAATGCTCACAGAACTCAGTGCCTATTTCATCTATATCTTTCAACACTTGTTTCTTTTTTAATTCATTTAGGCCTTGTATGCTAATATGACCCATCCTATTATGCCACAACATAGCAGCATTAGGTCTTTTATTACTAGCAACTGACACCTGCCCTGTTGAAACATGCCCATCAAGAATATATATGTTATTCCCCTTTCTAGTTCCAGATAGCACCACTATGGATCCTTTTACTACCCTTGACTTGCCATTCTTTAGACTTACATGATGACCAGTACTTTCAAATGTACCTAAGGAGTTTAAATTTCTGGACAATTCAGGTATATACCTTATATTACATAAGGTGTAATCCACTCCACCTTCAAGCTTCAATTTAACATTTCCAGATCCCTTTATCTTACAAGGTCTGTCATCCCCTAATTGTACTGATCCAAGGTCTTCCAGTTTCAATTCATCAGAGTATTCTTTATGAGGTGTCATGTGGTAGGAACACCCTGAATCCATGATCCAATCACTTGAATTTGGACCATTTGATACAACCAGAACTTCTGAACTTTCATAGCCTTCCATGGACCCTTCAGGGGATGACTGTTGTTGTTGCTTGAATGAGCTATATTCTCCCTTTTTCTTTCTTCTTTCTGGACATTCTTTCTTTAAGTGTTTTTCTGAGTTACAGACATAGCATCTCCTTTTGAACTTTGATTTAGACATTCTGTTCATCTTTTGTCTAGGTGTCCTTTGATCAGATCTTCCCCTCACATACAACCGAACCCCATTATCATCTATTGAATCATTCTTTCTCTGCAATTCTTTTGAATTAATGGCAGCCATCACTTCCTCCATTGATAGTGTATCTCTACCAAACATCAATGTGTCTACGAAATGTTCGTAAGACTGTGGAAGTGATGCCAAGAATATTATAGCCTGGCCCTCCTCATCTAAATTGACCTCTATATTCTCAAGATCTAGTATCAGATTATTGAAGTCATCGGTGTGATCTTCTAATGACTTACCAGATGTCATCTGGAAGGTATACAGGCGTTTCTTCAAATAGAGACGATTGGCTAGTGATTTCGTCATATAGAGCCCTTCCAGTTTGGTCCAAATTCTGGCTGCTGTGGACTCTTTTGATACTTCACGTAGAACACGATCACCAAGGCTCAATATAATGGCATTGTGGGCTTTCTCAAGTATATCCTTTTTCTCCTTTTCTGTGAGATTCGTCGGAAGTTTTGCTTCGCCGGCTAATGCGTCAACGACACCTTGATGTACGAGCATAGCTTTCATTTTGAGCCGCCATAGCCCAAAATCATTCTTTCCATCGAACTTCTCTAAATCAAACTTAGTCGAAACCATCCTTGATTGCTTAATCGATCGATCAGCACCTCCCTCTTTGATACGAGCCCTAACCGAAACTCTGATACCAATTGTTACTAATGAACACTCAAAGAAGAATCAAATCAAGAATACAATCAAATGATTATGATCTTATTCAACCTCAATACAGATTACAATCAAAAAGAAATTATAGGAATCTTCTCTCAAGTGATGGATACAAGAAAATACCCTGAATACAACCTATAACAGACTCAAACTAACAGACAATCAAGAATGACATATACAGCCCCTCAACTTTGGTTATTAGCAAAGTAACCCTTATACTTTGACTGCACATACAAACTCTGCTTTGACTTCTACTAATTGACTATTCAGTTGACTATTATTGACTTGCACTATTATAACACTACTCATCTTATTGAAGAATCCTTCATAGTTTGTTTGACTCAAATGTTTTATTTTAAGTCCCTTTACAAAACTTTTGGATTTTATAAAACATTTGAGTGTATTTAAATAATCATACCCTTGAGATAACGTTATAGCCATTTGACTCAATACATGTTGACAAAGTTGGTTAGTCATCGTTTGGACATACCATGATTTATTGACATTTGTCCAGGAGTGATACGGTTGTGAAGGCAACCACGGGCTTGCAGTCTTCAATCACTTTAATTAAGATCGAAAATTGAAAGATAGATTTTGCACAATTTCAAGATTGATTGTGATTACAAGTTAGTGAGGAAGTTTATGTTTGTGAGATCTAACAAATATTTCATAAATACTCAAAGATATTAGAACACGGTTTTATAATCGAAAAGATTTGGGTAAGTCGCAAATCGTGTACTCAGTTTATATCTTCAAGAAGACTCTTGTTTGATAAGCAACAAAATGTCAAGATATATTTATAGTTGATATAAATAAGAGATATTGCTCTATAAATATTGGGCTAATCTTGTCAAGTCTAATAGTATATGGGGTGGAAGGAGAAAGTTGCAAGTTTGTTAGTCCTAGTAGAAGTCTAATACTTGTTTATTTTATTAATTTATTAATTGTTTGGTTGAGTTCGTATTAGATCAGGAGTGAGTTTTTATTTATTTGATTATTTAATTAAGTTTGAGTTGTGTTAGGATTAGTATATGGTTTATTATAAATAGATGGTTAGAGATTAATTATAAAGTGTGGTTTTTTGTTTAATAAAATTCCTTGTTCGTATTCTTGGCCTGATTTCCAACAATAAATACATATAGAGATTTATGAAAAGATACATACATTGAAATTGTATAGAGTGTCAAAAGAATTTGTAATTTGAAATTATGTTGATTCTTTTTAGGAAATCTTAAAAAATCAAGACCAACACCTAAATAGTAATATTTAGGATTTCACATATTTACTTCATAATAAAATTTATTATGATACGATGCTGTTTTTCTAATCACATCTTGTATATGTAATTTTGTTGGGTCTGTTTTTACATGTCATTTAGATATACAAAGAAATACGGGCTCAAGGTTTCTATTTACGTTTAATTTGATTTTTTGGGTTGAGATTTTTCTGTGTTTGCTTGATTTTTTTTTTTTGGTATAATTATATATGTAAATCATTGACTTAGGTAATCCGTTTTGATTTCGACATCTATCATATCTTTTTGATAATTAATTTAAACTTTGAATCATTTAATAATATAAAAAACCCTCTTGTTCTCTATATATTTTACTAAATAGATTAAAATCATAAATCATTTAATTGCTAAATAGAAACATAAGAATCATAACCTTTAAAATTATGTTTTTTTAAGTTGCAAATGTAAACGTAATTTATCTTTATCTATGTTGTTTATTTTTTACTAGTTATAACCAAACAGTTTGTAAGAAATACGTTCCCTCAAACGGTTAAAAGTTCAAGTGAGTGAGGATCAAATAAGGATTTAATAAAAGTTGATTATATTATAATTTCAAAGTTACCTTTATTTTTTGTTAAATGAGAAATATGTATCAAAATGGAAAGGTGGGAGCGGGGTATAAATTTTCAAGTGGAAGCAGTCCACCTGTTTTCAACTTGGGGTGTTTGGATTGCCTTTTCAAACCAACTTATTAACTTATTAACTTTTATAAGTTAATAAGTTGTTTGGGTTACCTCTCAAAACTACTTATAAAAGAAGATTTTGAGAAGGAAAAAGAAGATTTTGAGAAGTAAGTGGGAGTTACTTCTCAAAACTACTTATAAAAGGAGATAAGAAAATAAGTAATCCCAAACACCCCCTTGGTCTTCAAATTCAATCCTCCCCATTCCTGTTTCTATTTCTATCGGTGCCATCATCATCATCATCATCATCCACCATTAAACCTCCACTGTCTTCTTCCTCTTCACTCTTTCTTAAAAACCCACCACAATTTCAATCACACATTTGCTCTTCAACATTACCCCAGGTATCCCTCTCTCTCTCTCTAGATTTCTTCCAGATCTCTGGGTGTGTTGTTTTTTAAAGAATTAAAGTTGAATCCGTTATGGGTTTTTTAATCTATAAAGTGGATAATTAACTAATTTTATAACTTCTTTCATGTTTGTGTTATATCCAGGTTCAAACCAACATGGGTCTCTCACCATACTCCAACCCTTCCGACGCCGGAATACTATGTGTGATTCTGGTCAAGACCGCCGTCTCCATATCCTTCATGAAGGAGATCCTCCGATCCATCCTCCACGTGGCCAGAATCCGTGTAGCATCATCCGGGGAAGAATTTTCCAATCAACCCCTTGCAGAATCACCACAACACAGAGGAGCCCCTTCAAGAACCTACATGGATGAGTTCAGAAGCCGGACACCAACACTCCGGTACGACACCGTTTCCTGCACCCCTAATCAAGAATGCTCTGTTTGCTTGATTGAGTTCAAACCTGATGCAGAGATTAATCACCTTTCTTGTGGCCATGTTTTCCATAAATCTTGCCTTGAGAAATGGTTAAACTATTGGAACATAACTTGCCCTCTTTGTAGAAACCACATGATGGGCCCGAATGAACCCGAAGAGAACACTTGCCCAATGTGAGTGTTTTCGCAGGGTAGAGTCCAATTTGTAGCAAGTTTGTAGCTTTGTATGGTTTCCGGTGTCTATATGCATCTGAGAAACTAAAAACCTTCATCTTGTGTTCTGGTTTGAGTCGACATATTTGTGAATTTGTAGCAAGTTTATAGCTTTGTACAGTTTCCGGTGTCCATATGCATCTGAGAAACTAAAAACCTTGTTGTTTTGTTCCGGTTTGAATTAGAAAAAGGCTTGGCTTTTATCAACATATTTGTGAATGAATTACATATTTACATGTACATAACTACAAATTAATTTATTAGCATTCCCTAGATCTTTGGGTGGTGGGGGTGGTGTTACTTAGCTGATGAAGGTTTGCACCAACGGAGACGGTCCTCCTGTTTCCTAATCCAGAAGCGCGGTGCTGGCGGCACCTGAAGGAGCCAGGGTGGTTGGTTGGTGCACATAAGCAATTCATCTTGGTGGCTGTTGATGGTTTCCTGGTGGTTGGTGAAGATGGTGTGGATGTTGGTACTGTTTTTGTGTTCATGTCATCTTCTAAAGATAGTTCCTGCAGATCAATCTTTAAGTTTGCAGGCGTGATCTTGTCGTCCGACGACATGTTTTTCAGGAAACCGGTCTAAGTCTAGACTGAAACATCAACAGATTGGATGAAACAAACAGGAAGTTTTAGCAGGAAATTTGTGAGAAAAAGATGTTTTTGTTACCTTTTCTAGTTGATGGATAAAATCCAAGATGAAGATGAAAAAGATGAACATCATGAGCTTTGATTTCATTTCCTAAAACAAACAATTCCCACTTTTTGCTCTCTTTGTTGGGATTCTATGGTTGCTATAACCCCTCTTTTACACACCACAAAGATTCACCCCCAATTTTGGTACCAAAAATTCACCACCAATTTTCAATTTTCAATTTAATGAAGAAGGTAAACATGCATCTGAACATATTATTATTATTCTAAACAAAAGCACAATTGAAAACTTATTGGAAATCAGAAGATTAATTTGTTGTGCAAACTGCAAACCCTAAGGCTCATCAATTATGGTAAGGGATGGGGAAAAGCTTACATTCTTCTTCCTCAATCCTTTGCCATTGGAGCTCTTCTTCTTCTTCTCCTTATCTTCAGCAACGCCGGTGAAACGAACACGGCGGTTAGCTGGTTTGTGTTTAGGTTTACTATCTGATGTCTCAGTGGTTGATTTCAGCATTCTTCGACGGAGTTTTTTCACAGTTAGAATCGGAACAACGAAGTACTTTTGCCCTGGGACGAGCATCTCCTCCGGCCGGACAACGGAGTCCCACGGCCGCCGGAATATCTCCGGCCGTGTCAATACGAATTTAGGATACTTGTCTATGATCCAAGCCGCAGGGAATGCCATGTAGTAGCGTTCAACAATGCCTCCGGCGTGAATAATCTGCACGATCAACGGCTTTTCGTTAGGGTTAGGGTTTAAGGGAGCGTTGTGATTGCGGGAACCGAAGAATTTCAGAAGCATGGTAAGGGAAGAGGTTTGGATGTTGGAAGAGATTTGCAAGAAGGCTATGATTTATAGAAACAACGATCGATGAATTCAAAGAGATTTGAATATCTCGTACCATTTGAATTTGCTGTAGATGCTTCAAATTTCAGTTGAATAAGATGAGATCAAGGCAGAGTCGAGAAGTGTCCGACGAAGCAGGCTGTCGATTTGTCTTGTTGCTGGTGGATTTGGACGATTGAAACCAGCAAAACATTATCATGTATGACGCGTAATGGCAATGATGATGATGCACCAAACCTGAGCTCCAACATTTCCACTACGATTCTTTTCTGATAATTCAGCATGTGAAATTGTGTTTTAAAACTATTTCTTCATTCAAAATCTTGCATAAATAATTAATTAAAACCTAAAATAACTCCTGACAAAAGACACATGGTACACCAATGGTGTGCTATAAATTACATTTTCTTAGTATTAAATTAATCTCAATTAATAAATAATTTAGTTGTAAATTACTAGTTTATGTATTAAATTACATTATCAATAAATTTACAGGTGTACTTGGTGAATAAAAGTAATTATGGAGAAGAAACCAATAGATATCGAATTTTGAGGACTTGGAAGAAAAAGAGGAAAATCGCAGAAGACATCGTACGGCCGTATGATTCTGTATGAGTCGTATGATTGTCTAAGTTTCTGAAACATAGTCGCGTCTGAAGACCGTACGACCGTATGACCATATATGGGACGTACATGGAAGCCCTAATCGATGCCTATATAAAGAGATTGACGGCTAGAGACTAAGAGACACCATCATATACTAAAAAAGACCATACAAGATACGAAAAATACCAAGAGATACAACTCTTGAAGAGTAAGAAGCCAAAAGGTAGCTTTCAGAGTCAAGATCATTCTTGGGGATAAGCATTGGAGACTGGAGCCTTATATTTGGTTCTATCTTTCTTGTATTCCTTTGATTATGCTCTTTTATCTGATTGTTTTGTTCTTAAATGCTATGAGTAGCTAAACTTATTTGTGTCATCTAGACGTAGATGAATTTTGACTAAGAATGTTTAATTGTTTGATTATCCTTATGAAGCTTTAATGATTTGAATAATCTTATTTCAAAGTCTTATGTTGCTTATGTGTTTCTGTTGGTGTCTAATCCATCTTTGATCTGGGTGTTGGTAAGGCCTGCTCTTTAGAGTTATTATTCAACGTTCTTAGATTATAGACTTCGGTCTATTATGGGTGTTACTCTGGCGAGAGCAAGGTAGGTCTAGGTTAATTGTGTAAGGGTAAAAGCATAGCTTAATTATTAATTCTGAATAAAATGAATTAAGAGTTTATTAAAGTTTTCCTTGTATACTCTAGAGCTAGTAAATTACCTCTGGCGAGTGATACTTATTCTGGATATGCCTTGGAGGTTCTAAGACATAAGATATTTTGATTAAGATTTGTTTATGGTGTTAGTGTTGTCTATAACACAACAATTCCTTGGAATTCCAATAACCCTAGGGGTGAGGATTCCTATCAAAAGTTCAATCATTAAGGTGGTGGTTGATTCTTCATAGTAGTAAGTCCTAGGGTGACTGGCAGTGAGTCCGGAAGCTTTAGATCACCACTCGTCTAGGTTACTCAGGCGAGAGCCTAGCCCTTTAGGGAACCACCGTCATAAATTCAATCATTCAAAGATCCATCATGTCATTAGTCAAAAGGATTTGATGTCTAGATGGTACAATCTTTACCCCTTCTGATTTATCTGAAAAGTTATTTCTTTTATTTTAAATATTAAATCTTTTCTTAAAACATTAGTTAACCAGCTATTGATAGAAAGTCTAAAAATATTAGGAGCTGCTACAAGTGTCCATGGATAATACTTGGTTCTTATCATTTACTGTATTACATATACGACAGGTGCACTTGTCTGGCGTGTGTGTGTAATTGGTAATATAAAAACCATTTCTATAAATTTAAAACTTGAAATGGCACAAGAGTTCTAAAATCACTCTTAACCTCACATACACTAACAACAATACATATTAACACATTATTTATATGAACTGCTATCAAAATTAAAATTATACCAACGAGACATCTAGTTTTGATATATTCTTCATCCATAAAAAGCTCATTGTCTTGATCTCTTCAATTAATCTGGAAACAGATACGGACTTGTTGGAGACATTTGAATCATTTCTAACTCTCCAAACGCACCAACAAGATATGAGTAACAAATTACACTATTTTCCTTTTCAATTCATTCTTTTGTACTCCTTTGTGAATCTCCATTACATCTCTTACATAAAATGCATATGTGGGTGTTAATATGTACCATTTACTCATATATTGCCATATTAAAGTCGTAATATGGTAGCCGGTTAGGATGTGTTCTGATGCTTAGGATGTGTTCGGCCGTTTCAGGTACATCAACACATAGAATGCACATGTGTAATTTTGTGTTTATCTTCCTTTTGTTCAATGCCACTAGCGTAGGTAACTGATCCATTTTAGCCCGCCATCCAAATACATTTATCTTCAATGGAAGCCACATGTTCTAACAGTATACAAAGCTATTATTGTGGTTACCTGTTTAGCTAAGTTTCGCCCAAATGCACTTTACTGTGAGATCAACACTGGTTTCCCATAACCATGACCACCTATTTCGAGTTCCCAATATTCTCAATTTGGTTCAGCATCTCCATGCATTCTTGTAGTTCATAGGATCCCACAACATCAGGAGGTTCTTGTTTCTATCTCAAATGCCAAAACATAATGGGACCTTTCTTAGAGTAGCATTCACTTACTATGCAGTTCTTTGAAGACTCCAGTTGAAATAGTGTCGGGAACCGTATTTGCAAAGGCTCTTGAGTTGCCTAAGTATCAATCTAAAATCAGATTCTATTGCCATTTCCAATCAACCTTTCTATCAGATTTGTTGATGTAGATGTTTGACCGAGCAAGTGTTGTTTCAATCTAAGCGATATTATTCCACACACTCGACAGACTTGGTTTGATTGGAATTAAAGACCATCATCTAGGGTTACGATGAAGAGCTATGATTACTTCACGTCACAAGCTATGCTCTTCCATCTTAAATCGCTACCACCATTTGGCAAGCAAGTCTAGCTTAGCGTTTATTGGGATAACAATGATTTAATACTAATTATGAACCTTAATGATCCATTTTTTTGATAATGATTGAAATTCCTGACTTGTGTTATTAAGTTGTTGATTAAGGATGGTCATATACTGTCCCTATACACTTAATAAATCTTTAATTGCAAAGATCTAGTTCAAAACACAACAACAATGATGCTATTCAAGTATTCAAAGATTAACGTACAAGTGAAAACCGACATCTACAAGTAAGGATCAAAGCTCAGACCGACAACATGAATATGTCGAGAATTTGGAGATATCATAAAATGGCTTTGAATAATATAACTTAATTAATAAAAATAAAATTTTTATTAAACAAAGATCCTTTCCAAAGGTATTTTATAAAACTTTGGCTAAATTTTTATAAAACCTTTGCTAAGTTTTTATAAAACTCAAAATCTTATAAACATTTTACAAGACAATTGTTTTATTCCAATTAAGTTTTTATATATTAGCTTTATATATAAAAATAATGTATTACTGTTTTCTTTTTATGATGTCTTAGCTCTCAATCAAGTCGAGGATCGAATTAAGAACATACACAAGATTTGTGGATAACTCTCACATTTATTATACTCAGAAAATTAACTCAAAAACTGAATACAATATTCTTGAATGCATTGTCATAGCTTGATATATACATCCATATATATAGACTAACCCTAACTTGGGTATAAATAAAAGGATCAAACCGTCAAACAATAGGATTCCGTTTAAATTTCAAAGAAGACAGTTTCCTCTCGCAGTATGTTTTGTTATAGCGATAAATAAAAGTAAAAAACAGTCGCTATGTAGGGTTGGATTATTTCTCAGACAACCAGGTTTTACACATTGTCAACTGTATGTGACATTGTCTAGAGTAAAAAATAGAGATGGACTTAATCTATTGTTAATTGACAAAGACGATAAAATTACAAATAAAACAGCAAATGTCGTGTATAAAGAAGTATTTACAGATTTATGAATTGTAATTGTACTTTCATTTTTTATTGTTGTACGTAATAAAAATGCTTCATGTAAATCATAGAAAAATATAACTTATACTAATGTGTGAAACCCACGCGCAGCAGCGGTGGTATAAAAATGTGTAAGACTTCATATCTTTGGCTAACCCTCTCTTAATGTGCTAACCAATTATTTAAAAAAACTTTTGTTGGTACGGCCTGTTCAAAAACCAAAAAGACTTTTACTAATTTTGTTTTATGTTTAATGGCATATAAGAAGGCATACACGTGAAACACAACTTTTTCTCTTTTAACTTTGGGCAAATGGCTCCTTATATAGGAGTTAGGCACTGCTTTGATTTTTTCTACATAATCGATGTGGGATATGAACATTTTCTATAGTTTTGGTTTAGGGACAAAATTATAAATGTAGTATAGATTTATGTATCAACACTTGTACAAAATGCATTAACATAGATCGTAAGTGTCTTAAACTTTTGAGGAAATGACCAAATTATCCATCTAAAATGCTTTATAAAACAGTATAAATTATAAAACTATATGTAATATGATCTAATTTTAACTGGAATATAAAGTTATCATTTTTCCTCCTACTTCTCGCAGACTCCAAACTTTTAGAAACCCCTTTAGACGTCTTAAAAGCCACCCATGCTTGTATTATAGTTTATAGAGTTAAAATCTTAGAACCTGTTTGAACCCAAAGTAAAGAGTTATGATGATGATATTATAAATCATAATTAACAATGTTTTCAGAACCGGACCGAAAAACGAACCGTACGCATTAGAGGTTCATTGGTTGGACCGGATTCAAGAACCGGATGACGTAATAAATAATATAAATATTCATAAAAATATAAAGTTAGAACTTCGATGAGTGAGTGAACACGAGACTTCGATAAGTTCTATCTTCAAAGAGGGGCGAATAGCAGGGGTTCGATCTTCAAATCCACAGATAAGTAGAAGACTTTGATGAGGGAGTGAATTAGCGACTTCGAATCCAACACAGACCGAGTGATGACTTCAAAATCAAATCCAACACATACGATTTTGGCTTTTTGGAGTTTTAAGAATCTCGTTTTGTCGAACAGAAGAAAAGGAGTGAATGTGAATGAGCGGCTGTATTGGAATTTTAGGGTTAAAAGAGTTGTTTTTGTGATTATTTATTTGTTAAAAAACTCAAAAGGTAAAAAAAAAAAGTAAATTTGAGACCCGGTTCACGGTTCGACCGGTTAATCTTCCTAACCGTCCGGCTTTTTGTAAAACGGTGTCACAACATACAACCAGACCGACGGAGGTAGCGGTTCCCGGTTGGGCCGGTCCGACCAACTGGTGTGGTCCGGGTTTAAAAGCATTGATAATTAATCAATAAAATATCACCTTAATTTACAATCATGAGATTTATTTGTAAACAAAAAAAATATTAGGATAGGAAAATATTTCTAAAATAGTAAAATATACTGTAAGCTTTTCAACACTGCCTTTATGGATATTTAATAATAATATTTCTTTTACAGAAAATATTTGATAATTATGGATATTATATTCCAAAGAATATCTGATCGTTTAGAATTCGGATCGAGTGTAAAAGATTCTTCAATGGTAGGCTGGTAATCGTTGCACCAGAAATCAACGATTTCGATTTTGATTTTGAGAAATGGAGAGCTTGATGCGTGCAACCTCACTCAACTCAATTCCTTCTCCGTTCCTCAATCACACATTCCGTCAACACGATTCTCGATTCACATCCGGATTCAAATCGACTTCATCAACCCTAATCAACAATGGCAGATCCTCTCTTCCATGTTTGCGAGCTCAACAGGTACTATTTCTTCAAATACCTAGGTTTTTATTGCTCTTCCGGTCACCGGTGGAATTCAGGTTCCAAAAATTAGGGTTTTGGAAATTTAAGATGATTTGGTAGATTTGAACTATTGACTGATTTTGTAGTCTGAAACAACTGACGAATTTAAAGTTAGAAATTCACAAGATGAGGTATCTGCTACACAAGGCATAAGGATTAGAAGACGGCCACCAACAGGACCTCCGTTGCACTATGTTGGCCCGTTCGAGTTCCGTTTACAGAATGAAGGTAACACTCCGCGGAACATTCTAGAGGAAATTGTTTGGAACAAGGACACAGAGGTTGCTCAGGTTTTTTTCTGCCTTTAATCTTTGACACGCTGATATTTGGGTTGTGTTTTATCTCAAACGGGTCAAAACAGGTTCAGCTGGTGCTATAACTGACATGTTTTTGTTTTTTTCTGAACCTGTTTTGACCTGTTACCCGACCCATCCATCTTGCTACCTGTACATTTTGTAGCGGATTATTGTTTGACATACTAAATGGGCCAGATGAAAGATAAAAAGCCTCTATATACATTAAAGAAAGCTATTGAGCTAGCTCCTCCTCCCAGAGACTTTATTGCGGCACTTAAGGCATCATATTTAAGAACAGGAATGCCTGCTTTGATTGCTGAAGTGAAAAAGGCTTCACCAAGTAGAGGGGTTTTAAGAGAAGATTTTGAACCTGTAAGGCATTACTCAATGTCTATACACTTGTTTTGATGTGTTCTCTCAGAGTGATTATGTGATTTTGAATAATTAGTTTTTAATAGAACGGGTTGAGTGAGATAGCGTTTGGATGTGTTTTTGCGGTTTAAAGTTGTATAATCAATCGATTGATTTTTCGGGAAATTATCAGGAAATTAATATATATAGTGACTAAAAAGTCATTCTTGTAAAGAAAAGAATGTTAAAAAATGGGCTGAAGGGGTGGTTAGGTAATTTTAGTATACCCTTTGATGAAAAGTTTTGTTGCAGCTATAATACTGATTACAGAACTAAGTAAATGACCCGTAAATGACCCGGTAATCTGACGCAGAATCTATTTATCCAAATGCTAGACTGATTATTGCAGGTTGAAATTGCAAAAGCATATGAGAAAGGTGGAGCAGCATGCCTTAGTGTTCTAACAGATGCAAAATATTTTCAGGTACAAGGTTTTGCATCTTTTTCTTTGATTATATTATTTTCAATGTTTGTAAAGTTTTGATGTTAATCTTATGATTTTCTGTTTGTAAACTTAGGGAAGCTTTGAAAATCTAGAGGCTATACGGAATGCTGGTGTCACGGTACAAGTTTCCTTTATTTTCTTTTTCATTTCCCACAGTTTATGCATATTTACTAACTGTAAATTGTCTTGATAAAACAATAAGCCTGGCAATCAGGTCAGCTAACTGGTCAAATTGGGTTTGAGTCGAAACAGGTTCTAACCAAAATGGGTTCGGGTTGAAACGGGTCGTTTTAGGAAAACATAAGTATCAAAATGGGTTCACCCCCTATATTTGTTTACATGGCGGTGCTGGCCCATCTGGACGGCTAGTTTTATAAGAGAGACCCATTTTGACCAGCTGTATAATTTGAGCGACCCAAATCAACCCGTTTCGTTAAGAATTTTCTTTAACTGCAGTGCCCTCTATTATGCAAAGAATTCATTGTAGATGCATGGCAACTCTATTATGCTAGAGCAAAAGGCGCAGATGCTGTTTTGTTAATTGCTGCTGTTTTACCAGATCTTGACATCAAATATATGACCAAGATTTGTAAACTGATTGGATTAACAGCATTGGTGGAGGTTTGTTAGATTCTTTTGAGGTATAACTATTAAATGGAATATTAATACAATAATTAATCTTTTGGGGGCTTGTTTTGTTCTTAGGTGCACGATGAGAATGAAATGGATCGTATTCTTAAAATTGACGGGATTCAACTTATCGGTATCAATAATCGTAACCTCGGTAAGCAAGTTTCAAGATTCAGCAGTCTTTAAAACTTACTTAAAACTGGGCTTTTTTAGGAGAATAATTTTGTATAGTTTTTAACAAGTTTAATGTCATGAATGCAGAAACGTTTGAGGTTGATATTAGTAATACAAAGAAGTTGCTTGAAGGTGAACGAGGCGAGAAGATTAGGCAAAAAGAGATAGTTGTAAGTTGTGTAATTATTTAGTTTCTTCATGGTGAAAAGGCGATCACTTTTGTGGTCGGATGATTTCTGATTTTTCACTTTTGATGTTTTGAAATTGTCAGGTGGTTGGGGAGTCTGGATTGTTCACTCCTGATGATGTTGCCTATGTACAAGAAGCCGGTGTCAAAGCAGTAAGTAATTTGATTCTGAATTTAGTACCCAAAATCATTGATATGGCGATTTTAACCAACTTATATGGAAATGGGTCAAGTGGGTCAAATGTAGAAGCTTAGCTAAAAATGAAACGGGTCAATGAGTTGAACGGGTTAAATGGGTCAAAAGTCGGCTAACATGTGTACAACAACCGGATGCGTTGTGCAGATCTTGGTTGGGGAGTCGATTGTGAAGCAAAAAGATCCAACAGCAGGGATTGCTGAACTTTTTGGAAAAGATATATCTGCATAACTCAGTTGTCAAAATGGCGAGAACAAGCAGGTTCGTTGGAGATTGACAATTTTGCCCTCTTGGAGCATTAAGCAGGTTCTTGAACATGCATGGGTTCTTGTTGTCTGTTTCAGTGCTTCTTATAGAGTTATAGGTCAATCATTGATCATGATCAACACTTAAATGCTGGAATGCAGCAAACTGTGCAATTTGACATTATCAAGTAACATATGGTTCAAAGTTCAAAAGTTTAATGCAATTTGACAAGTATTAAATTGGCGGTTTATTTGCCACGCTAAAAACATTTTTTTATTTCTTTTTGCAATATATGCAGACAATCAACAAAAACCGAAGTAAATTATTTTGCATTGAATCAAATGATAAACCAAATTACAAATCACATTCTTGACAAACAAAAAACATTAAAAAGAAAAAGACACCAAATGCTGGAATGCACACTGAAATTTAAGCAAGACCCTGCAAGCATCACTAAAGATCCGGCCTTCTGGAGTATACTTACATATACAAATATCTATATATAGTTTTAAGTTCAGTCGAGAAGACGACAAGTAGTGATCTTCTGTTACACACACACCCCTGTATGTATATATAAGTTCATGCCTTGAAGCAGAACCATTTCTTCTGCACAACAAAGGTTATTAGTTTCATTAGAATTACATTAAGCATGTTAAATAAGTTTATATCACGGCTGGCTTACAGATTGAGGCTTTCCAAGATTAGCTGCAGCCTGTGTGGAGTGAGTTTTGGGTGGTGAATCTGGTGCGCCGCCCGTCTTTTTCTGGTTCCTAGCCTTGTTAAAAATAACTGTAAATCCCTCAGCTGATGCAGGGTCATTCACATCCCATTCACCAAATTTTGGCAGTGGCTGTCCTACTTCCTGTACAAGTCAAAATGCTTAATTAACATCATTGTTGTAACTGCACCACTTTATGTCAGAGCATTCATAAGAGTATTCATCTCCGTTATTTAGAGATTTCTTCTATTTTGCATCTCTATCAGGATCTTCATCTCCGTGTTTAAATTTTATGAAACAGCAAAGGAACGACGTTATATGAAACATAAGTTATGAGATAATAAGTTTGTAACGTACCGCCATGATTCCAGCAGAGAAGGATGAGGTGAAGTGAAGGAGAATTGATGTGATTGAATGTGGTCTGATATTTGAAGAATCTCTGAAATGAAAACCATACTTTTGTTCTCCCCTTTTGCATAGCTGGACGCTTGTGGGATGTCTAAATTATTCACTTTAAAATTATATTATATAATTTGGGTCACAAATTATTCATCATTTTGTGGTTTAGTTTTATTTATAAGAGTTTTTGCATATAAATGGTCGATTTTACCGTTAGAAAATATGAATATTCATGAACGAAATTTGTGCTTTACTCGCTTCTCAATTTAAATAACCAACATCAGATAATTGTTTTAAAAAAAAGTATATATAAATAAGTTGTCTTAAAATTTTAATTAAGAATTTATTCGCATTAGGAGGGCCTTATCTTTTAGTCGTGTTTTTTTCCTTAAAATGTAATTATTAAAAACAGCTTGTATATAAAAAAGTTATCTTCACAAATTTAGAACATTTTATATATTATATATATTAAAAACATAGGTCGGTTGTGAGAGCTCGTGTGACGTTGTGAACTGTAAATTCTATCTTTTTTAATTTTTTATTTCTTAGTTAATTTTTTTTTGAACGATACCTAATTTACACCAAGCCGTGTACTCGAACCCTTGACCTCAAGAGGAGCTTTACCTTAACTCCAAATGGTTTTGCCGTTGGACCCATCCCCACCCTATTTCTTGTTAAATAACTTGAAAAACATACCATTTAATAAAAAACATGTTTCGCTCAATGGCCACACCGCCCAACTTCGAGACCCGCCACCCCCTCCCCAAGAGCGATTTTGTTTGTTCTCCCATGCGACGTGCACCTTTTTTTTTAATTATTTTATTTCTTATCATTTTAATATTTACAATTAATTTTAGACATATATATTGTTTTTCTTTTCTAACTTTTAAGATATGATTGCATACATTCCGAATATATTGTTGCGACATGTGTATTTTTATCTACGTTTTAATATAAATTTCATTCAAGACAGAGTTTTGCGTAGTAATGTACAAGTTGTCGAAGAACAAACGTACAAGCTGTCAAAGTTGCTTCAAGGTTTCAAATACTGTTTTTTTCCTCTTACACCTTATAAATAAGATGTTCTATAAAATTCTAAATTTACCTTTGCGACATGCTTATTTTATCAACGTTTCGACGTGATTTTAAATTACCATCGCGACACGTTTTCTTATCTACGTTTCGATATTTAAAACGGAGATGAAACAACTTAATTCAATTCCCTTTATGCACCTTACCACGTCACCACTTTGTTTGAACTTATTAAAGTAAATAAATTTTATATAAGTTATAATATAACTTATTTTAATTATATAGTTAATGATAATAAAGTCAACAAAATCCAACAAAAAGTAAAAAAAATAAATATAAAGAAAAAGAAAAAGGTTTGAGTGATTGGTGTGTTTCTCAAAATTAGGGTTGTGTTAACATCAACCCCTTAATTTGTATTCGAACGGATTCTAGATATTCAACTTTGAAGAAGAAAAAACAGTGGGTTAAAATGATTGATTGAAGGGGTAACTTTACACAATACTAACAAAGTTTCCTATCTGTTCCATTTTAGTCACTCAAATTTTTTTTGTTTCATTTTAGTCACTAAAGTTTCTCATCTATTCCATTTTAATCACTCAAACTTTTTTTGTCTCATTTTAGTCACTCAAGTTTCACATGTTCCAATCTTGCGAAATTACCATGTTACGAGCTACTTTTTTTGGATTTCATTCTATGAATATGGTGAAAATGAAATCCAAAAGAAATAAACCAACATTTTCACCATATTCATAAAACAAAATCCCAAAAAAAGTAACATGTTAACCTCGTAATTGTGCAAGATTAGAACAACATATAAAACTTGAGTGATTAAAATGATACAAGAAAAGTTTGCATGACAAAAATGGAACATATGAGAAACTTGAGTGACTAAAATGAGACAAAAAAAAAATTTGAATGACTTAAATGGAATAGATGAGAAACTTGATTACTATTCTGTGAAGTTTGGGTCAATCCAGTAAATCCAACTACTTTTATTCATTGGGCAACCAAAACAAAGGAAAAACTAGCACAACATTTTGGCTTTAGTTTTAAAGAGGTCCTCACGATTAAACAAGCTCTACAACAAAGGCTGATGCACCTCCTCCTCCATTGCATACACCCGCTGCTCCGTATTTGCCTCCTTTCTGCTTCAAAACCTGCGTTAATTAGAAAACGTTTAATTAGCAAAGTTACAAATCTTTTAAAGATATTATGTCGTAACGAAAATAATATCAAACAAACGTACCCCCAATAATGTGACGATGATACGCGCACCACTGCAACCTAGAGGATGTCCCAATGACACACCGCCACCATGCACATTAAGCTTTGCCTGGAAAGTAGACCCAAACATTCTTAATACAACCTTTTTTCGTGTGTGTGTGTGTGTGTGGTGGGTGGGTGGGTCGAGGGTCAACATTCAAGAACTCACCGAATCCAAGTTAAGCAGTTTTTGGTTTGCAAGGGCGACAGCCTGCAGATTTCACATGAAAGAATACGATGATGGAAACAATACGATATAGTGTGCCTAAAATAAAATTAAAATGGGAGTGCTTACTGCAAATGCTTCATTAATTTCATAGTAATCTATTTGGGAAGCTTCCAATCCAGCTCTTGAAATAGCTTTAGGTATAGCAAGGGCTGGGGAAGTTGTAAACAGCTCAGGTGCCTGAAAGGTCGGTTGATACATCCTCAATAACTTGTACAAATTGATAAATCCTAATATTGACTTGATAATAATCACTCTTTTTTGCATTTGGTTTCATGTTTTACATGTCACCTAACTAATTACCTGTTCAGCGTCAGCATATCCAGCAACCTTAGCAATCACCTTCAACCCAAGTTCAAGTGCCTTCTCCCCACTAACCAACACAAGTGCAGCAGCACCATCACTGTGATAACAAATAACTTCTTCCTTAGCAAAACATAAAAATAAAAAATAGTAAGAAAAAATAAAAATTAAGAATTCAGCGTTCCACTAAGATGTTGAAGTGTTTGTTTTAACTAAAAACATTTAACAAGATTAAGACCAAGTGGAAAATGGCTTACTTTATGCCAGAGGAATTGCCAGCTGTAACACTGCCACCATTCTCCTTAAAAGCTGGACGGAGCTTCCTCAACTTAGCAGGATCAAACTAAAAATCAAAAAATTGAATAAATTAACTTTAACCACAAAAGGAAGATCAAATGGATTATGTTACTAGGGAAAGGTTCCACTAAGAAGTGGTTTTTCGCTAAGAAATCCTAAGAAGTGGGTCAAACGAACTCCGATTGAGCTCATTCCAACGGCGTTGGAACCGTCTCATCGAACCCTAACCCGCCCCCAAAAACCTAAACCCCCCTCCACCCGCACCCCCAAAAGCCTAAACCCTCACCCCGAAAAGCCTAAAACCACCACCCCCAAAAAACCTAAACCCCCCACCCCACCCCCCTAAAAACCTAAACCCACCTCCAAAAACCTAAACCCCCCACCCCTCCCCCCCCCAAAAAAAACCTAAACCATAAAATTCAACGCTAAAATCTAAACCTTAAAAGCTAAGATGGTAGAGTTCGACGAGACGGTTCCAACGCCGTTGGAATGAGCTCAATCGGAGTTCGTTTGATATCGTTTCTTAATGTTTTTATCATTTCTTAGGCTTCTTAGCGAAATATCGCTTCTTATTTGAACCTCCCCCTATGTTACTATATGTGACATCAGCATATATAGCATCATTACAACAGTTCACCTTTCCCAAATCATCATCTTTGTCGACAATTGTTGATGGTCTTCCTCTTGGGCCAGGAACTTCAACCTGTATAATTCCAGATATAGCCATTAGCACGTAAGCTAATAAAGGTTTAGCATTTAATTTTGCAAAAACTAATAATCTTACAGGAGTGATTTCCCATGCAAAGACGCCACTATCTCTTGCAGCAATACCACGCTCAAAGCTTTGAATAGCATAATCATCCTGCATATATCAGTTTAATAATGTCATACGATGATGAACATATTCGATCATAGATATTCTCCACAAATTTGTAGTACATGAAAAAAGTTCCAAAATATGATGTACCTGTTGCTCTCTTGTAAGTTGATGCATATCAGCGCATATTTCAGCACAGTTTCCCATCTTAAAATCATTGAAAACATCCCACAACCCGTCTTTTAACATTCCATCAACAAGAGTGTCATGTCCAAATTTTGATCCTTTCCTGCAATTCAGAAACAATTTCACCTTGTTTGTAACCCCTTCATAAAACTCTCAACAAAATTATGAATACAAGGATTTTAGGTAATACTAACCTTGCTTCAGAAATGTATTTGGGGACATTAGACATGCTTTCCATACCGCCAGCCACAACTATATCATTTATGCCCAATTGGATGCTTTGTGCTGCTAACATGGTTGCTGCAGTATAGCAAATGGATTATGTTAGAGCATGCGTGTAGTTTTCCTCAGTTTAATGTCAAAATACACAAAATGAACAAATGAAAACTACAGGATACATCAACAAAAAAAGTTGTCTCACCTTTCATCCCTGATGCACAAACTTTGTTAAGAGTGGTGCATACAACAGTATTAGGAATTCCTGCACCTAATGCCGCTTGCCTGGCAGGACCCTGCCCCAAATTTGCAC
Organism: Smallanthus sonchifolius; assembly: GCA_023525975.1. NCBI lineage: Eukaryota > Viridiplantae > Streptophyta > Magnoliopsida > Asterales > Asteraceae > Smallanthus > Smallanthus sonchifolius. The sequence goes on from CM042033.1 coordinate 77,941,628, forward strand.
TAAGAACATTTCCAAAATAAACTTCTTGTACAAGTGATGGATCAACATTTGCTCTCTTTAGAGCACCTAAAGTTTTACATTAAAAAGTAACAGTTGAGAAATACAGAATTCAGTGCACAACAGACGAAATAACATGATCTAAATCTTACGTAAGAAAGAATAAAAGGTTACTTTCAATTGCTATGGATCCAAGTTTTGTGGCTGGTAAGGACGAAAGAGAACCAAGAAATCCACCAAGCGGCGTACGTGCAACACCAACAATACAAACATCTGTAATGTAAACCAACAACTTATGAGAAACCATTTAAGTTATGAATGCATCATGAAATTGTTAGCCTAAAGGAAATCCACTTTCATCTTTTGTCGTCAAACCTAGTGCTTCCGAAAATGAAATTGATATCGTGTGGAGATTAGATAAGTACTGGTTACAAACTTCAACTTGCTTATCAAGTTAATTTCAAAGTGAATAATCAACTATATCATTGTTGTGTGCATCTTAATATGACAACAATCAAATTTTCTTAAAGAATATAACAGAGAAATAGATCTACAAATCAAAGCTAGAGGCCAGTATTCTAATTTGAAAATGTAAAGAATGAACAAATCAGATGTCAGGGTTAATATTTTATTGTTCTTTTCCAGAGAACATAAAAAAGGGAATCACATTCACATCTTGAATCAACCGAATAAAATATTCCATAGCACATCAATTCCAATAAAAACATACATGCAGCAATATTAATTAGTAAGTACCTCTAGGTTTTATCGAATCGGAACCGTTTGTTGCCGAAGCTGGAGCCATGACGATATGAATACCTGTTCATCCATTACAACAATCAGCTTAAATTTTCAAATTCAAAAGTAAAACGAAAATCAAATGTTCAACCGCCATCGAGTCAAACATACAATTTAGACCTTATACTCATCATACAACACGAATGTCATACTTGTACGATCCGATACCCTAACCTAGATATTCGATCAAATTAACCAAAATCATAAACAATCTGACACTAGATCTACATCAAAGCTACTAATTTCTCAAATCAACTGGATTTCGTATACAAGAGTTGATGCAATACAACAACATACCTTCGGATTTGGAGTGGGAGTGCTCGCGACTCACAGCAGTGTGTGTGAATCGGAATCGGAATCGTGTGAGAGAAACAGAGCAGAGAAAGAGGGATGCTACTTACTGAGATATCCGAGCGATGACGCTTATATATATGCCGAAAGAGGATGCAGGATATAGGCTGTGTGGGAGGCTGTAGACGATCGGAGCCTGTCTGCGTTATTTATATATTTTTAAGGTTAAATATCAAATAAACCACCGGACCTTGTTGACAATAAACTACACCCCGAATTTGACCCAGGACTCATTCGGATCTTTTTTTTCTCTTTTGTAGTTATTGTTTTTAAATAATATTTCAATCTCGATAGAAACTTAGTCTCTTACTTTTTAATTATTTATTTTATCCATATAAGACAAAAGATATTTTTTTGTTTAATTTAAATTTGTATTTAATAATTATATTTCTACAATCTTTTCAACGAGAAATAGTTCTTAGTGTCGTAATATCACATAGGAAGAGGCGAGAAGAGCTCTTTAAGAAGATGAGAAGATCAAAGAAGGTTGATACGAACAACATGCTCATTGAGGTGTGAAAGTGCTTGTGGAGGAAATAGTTCAGTGGTTAACAAGCTTGTCCAATGCTATCTTCAAAATCGAAAAGATGTCAGATCATTGGATGTGTAATGTCTTAGTTTCTCTCTACAAGAACAAAGGAGAAATTCAATATTGCGCTAACTACAGGGAGTTTAAGCTCCTAAGTCACACTACAAAATTGAGGGAAAAGGTAATTGGGGCAAGAATTAGACGGGAAACTACTAATTTGGATTTATGCCAAGGTGGTCTATTACGAATGCGATACACATTCTAAGAAGATTAATGGAAAAGTATAGGGAGAAGAAGCGGGATTTACACATGGTGCTCGTTGCCTTGAAAAGGCTTACCACGATCCCGCCGAGTGATTTGGAATAGGCTTGAGGGAAGAGGGGTTCTTGAGAGATATATAGGGGTAATTAGGGATATGTATGATGGGGATAAAGCAATCATTCGAGCGACGGTGGGGGATACAAACTTTTTATGTGTGGAGGTGGGCCTTCACCAAGGATCCACGTTGAGCATGTTTCTGTTTAGGGTAGTCTTAGATGTGTTATACAAGTTGAACCAGGACGCAATCTCGTGATGCATGATTTGCGATGATGATATTGTGTTAGTAGTGGAGAGTAAAACAAGACTAAATGTGAGGCTAGAGGAGTGGTGACCAGCCTTAGATTGAAAATGTTTAAAGATAAGTCGCTCTAAAAATGAGTACCTTTGTTGTAACTTTAGTGGTGCAAACGATGAGGAGGATACCCAAATTAGTATTGAAGGCCTAGTTGTCCCGCAGACAATCAAGTTCAAATATTTATGATCGTTTATCCAGAGTGACGGGGATATAGACAGTGATGCATGGCACTGTGTTCATGCACCGCAAGTGGAGAGCAGCCTCATAAGTATTATGTGATAAGAGTTTCCAAACAAGATTAAAGGGGAAGTTGTATAGGGTTGCAGATCGACCCACTATGTTATACGGAACCAATTGCTAGGTTATCAAGAAGACACAAACGTGTAATATGGAGGTAGTAGAGATGAAAATGTTGAGGTAGATGTGTGTGAACACAAGGATGGACTGAATAAGAAATGAAGTTTTTAGAATAAATTAGGGGTGGCATGTATCTCAGATAAGATAAGGGGTGAGATTGAGATGGTTTGGATATATGAAGAAAAGACAAATGACACCTCCAGTGAGAACCATGGAAACCCTCATTATGTAGAGGAGGAGCAGAGGTAGACTCAAACTGACATAGGATGAGCGGATTAGGTAGAATTTGCTAGACTTACACCTATTTGATGACATGATCGGGGATGAGAGTTCTTGGAGATTTAGTATTAAGGTTATGGAATTTTTGGGGAGTGTATATATATGTCTTAGATTTGGCTTGGGCCTTAACTTTTCATATACTCTTGTTTGCCTTATTAGTGTTGTATGGTCGTAAATACATTTTTAAGGAGTATATAGGTGCTTGCATAGGGGTTAGTGCTTCTTTTTTGAACTATTTGTTCTTTTATCTGTAGTTACTATATGGTTGTGTACTCTTTTTTCACTATAGTTTACTTATCACTATGTGTTATCGGTAGTTTACAACTTTCATTATTAGTACTTTTGTGTGGTTGTTTGCTCTGATTCTCTTAACTATATTTTTTGTTATCTATATTACTATATTATAATATGCTATTAATGTGCCATCATTTATACATGTGTTTTCATGCATAATAATCCTCATATTAAGGTACTAATTGAATAATAACCTAGCAATTGATACTTAAAACGTTCATATTTTATAACTGCAGGTTATTCGGTGTCTTAAAGATAAATAAAGCTAAAACCTATCAAAAACACCAAGAAATCAAACTTCTAGAAGGATCATTCCCGAGCTTTGACCCCCAAGAAGTCAAAACTGGTCAACGCAAGTCAACAAACAGCTAAAAGACAAGACAGGGGAGCTGACAGGGCATTGCACGGTCGTGCAATGCCATGCACGATCGTGCATTCCATGTCTTGCTCCCCAAGGACCCAGTACACTGCCATTTGTACCCGTTTTGATTTGCGAGGCCTTTGCACGACCGTGCAACCTAATGCACGGTCGTGCAATGCACATTTTGAAGCCTATAAATAGATTGCTTGGGTTCTTAGTTACACACACCTCACCACACCTCAAGAAGTTATCCAAAAGATAGATATTCATAGATTAGAGTAGAGAGTAGAGAGGCTCCTCCTCTTTGTCTGCAATAGAGGAGCCTATAAAACTCAGCGTTACGCTAGTTAGTATGGCCATTCGTGGCTAAACTCTTTGTATTGGTAGGGTGAAGATAAAGTTTGGTGCATGTTAATGTTTAACGTATTAATCTAGTGGTATGCTTATGTATTTAATTATTCGCTCTTAAAACCACCTTCTAGGTGGGATTTTTATTATTTTGTAAACTTGTCTTTACACTTGTGAGTGTTCTTGATTTTAAAGTGTAAGACCATAAAACTTTTTTAATCAAACTTATCTTGAAACTTGTACGTCTTTATACAAGCAGATTTTGATAAGCCAAGGCTTGGTTAATATTAATAAGGTCGTACGTCTTTATACGAACTTGTTATGAGACCAAGAATTGGTGAACTCACGTTGAGAACGGTACGTCTTTATACATGGTATCATTGTTGCACCGTCTCCCAGTGAACAAAGTCTAATCACTCTTTTATTAATAATAATTAAGCACTTAAGTTTGATGTCTTAAACCAACTCGGAGATAACATCAAAGAGTTGAGGGTAACGATGTCCCTAGCTGTGAGTCCTACCATTTTATTATTAAAGATCATAATTCGTGAACCAAATGTTGTGAGAATGAGGTTCTAGCGGTATACCATTCACACATTTGTATTAGTCATACCACCAGATTAGTCGACTTAACATTATCATATACCAAGCGGATTCGAATCCCAAAACAATTCTTTATATTTTATTTATATATACTTTTTTATAGATTAATTTGTTATCATACATGTATTAGTTTTAATATAACTATCCCAAAACATGTAGTATAGCCTTACTTTCTCTCTTGATCGACGCTTGCCCAAAACATCCTCTTCCTTTATTTTTCTTCTTCTCATAGTTATCATCTCACATACTTTCACCTTTGATAACTAACCACCTTCGTCTTCTTCTTGATCTAAAACTCAAAGTAAACCTTATAATAAATGTGACTGCATATGCGTGTCACAAACCAAAGTTTGTTACAAACTTAAAAACGTGTTTTAATTGTGCATATGTATGTGTTTTCAACCGAGTTTGTAGCATGAGAGAATAAAATCGCGAAACTAAAGCGGAAGAAATAAAAAAGGGATGATATATTATAAAACTATTATGTATATAAATGTGAAATTTATATATTAATTTCTAATATACAAAATTTATATTAGAAATTTATCTACAAAATTTTAGAAAATAACACATAAACATATATTAGAAGTTAAGCTATAGATGGTTGGCGTCAATCATGTATTTCTTAGTCTATTATTTTAGAGCATTCATATTAATCTCACTATCCTTATCCATCTATTTTAATTAAAAAAACACATCTATCCTTCAAGTTTAAAGATTTTTTAAAATCTTCTCACATCTCAATCCTCATATCTATCCCTATTCAATTAAATAATACTTTTTTTAAAAAAAATTTATTACTTTTTCTATTTCTTCTACTCACAACTACTCATAAAAAATATAAAAAATAAATACATGATATGAATAGTGAACCTCTATATTTAAGGAGCTTCTAAAGTTTTCCTTTAAATTTGGAGATGGGATCTTGATGTGGAGTGAAAAAATAAGAATTTATTGTTTCTCCCTAAATTTTAGAGATGAAGATAAGGATAGGGAACTAAATGTGTTAGGTCCCGATTTCCAGAGGTCCTAATTTTTTTAATTATTTTGTAATTGGTTAAGGTTTTATATTGTGTTATTAACTAGCTTAGAACCCGTGTACTATACATAAGGCGAAAAATATCAATACATAAAATTCTTAAATTTTTATGTATGTATCTTACATTATAAAAATGTATTACATATACTAAGGATAGAAAACAAAATTCAAAATATGTAAAAATTAATATACAATTGGGTTTTGAAAATCCGTTAATTACTATTTAATGTAAGTTGACTTTCATTTACTATTTGATTGAAAATAAAAGTTATATAATTAGATATCAAAATTTATTATAATAAGAGATAATTTAAAATAAATGTGTTTTATTAGTATAATTAGTATTTTCTTTAAAAATATATTATTATTATTAAAAAGTTAAATGTGTATTTAAGGGATAACTTTACACAATAGTAACCAAGTTTCTTAAGTGTTTCATTTAAATACCTTAAAGTTTTTTTGTCTCTCTAAAGTCACTCAACTTTCAGTAGGTGTTCCAATCCTATGTAATATTTTTATAAATGTTTAAATTTTTTAATATTGAGTGAGATATATGAAATATATATGAATCTTGTTCACTATTTAGCAATTATTTTTTTTAATTCAACTTAAATATAACAATTTTGAAACTTGTTTATTATTTGATGAACTTTTTTTCTTCACTATTACCTGCTATTTTAAGTTAATTGAATAAAAATTTCACTTATTGGTAACTAATATTCATATATATTTCATTTGCCTCATTCAATTTAAAAAAAATAAACATTTATAAAAATATTAGATAGGATTAGAACACTTAGTGAAAGTTAAGTGACTTTAAAGGAACAAAAAAACTTTGATGTATTTAAATGAAACACTTGAGAAACTTGGTTACTATTGGGTGAAGTTTTCCCTGTATTTAATAAGAGAGAGAGAGGCGGGAAACAAAATAATGAGAATGAATGTGAAGGCGACATATAGAATGAAAAAACTTTTATTTATCAGATAGTATAGATATAGATTATATTTATCTTTAGTATATATATATGTGTTAAAATACATTTTTTAACATTGTAAACTTTGAACTTTTTAAAGGGTTATTGTTCTCGATAACTTCAAGTTTGTTAAATATATATAAAAGAACTTTTCTCAATAGGTACATAAAAATTTACTGAAAATTTAGGAGACAATTTGTGAATCTCTTCAAAGAGTAAAATTATTAATTTAAACGACTGAACCGTGAGATCAAGTGATCAAAATGCAACAATTTTCAAAAAAATAACCAACCTTCACGTACTTTTTTTTATTTTAAAAATTAAATCCGTAATTCCACGTAAAATACAAAACCATTAACATAACTTGAATTAAATTTTATAGTTATTCAAAACCAATCAATCAAGTAATTAGTTTTTGGATGTTAGTGAATAATGGTGATGGATTTGATGAAAAATGTGATCAACGTGGTGCACGGGAAGGAGGAAAACGAGTCTCGTATGTTGTACGTTGGCTTGTGAATAAATTTTTTTTTTTGGAAGGCAAATGTTATAACACAAGAACAAAACAAATACCAGACCGGGCTCGTGAATAATAATATGCCTTTTTCTTTTAAAGTATTGATTTTTTTGTATTTCTTTATTAAACCATTATAAACAATTTTTTTGCTTCAACCCATTATTTTTCTCTCTTTTCCTTCGTTTCCTCTCACATAAGAAAACTAGAAAAAAAAACCACCTCCTTCTCTCATAATTTTTAAACCTTAATAACCTTTTAATACGTTATTATTTAAAAAAAAGATCATACTCTAATATATGATACCGCATATTGCAACATTATACTCAAATTAAAGATAAAAAATATTCGATTTTATGGTGTTATTTTTTTTAAAAAAATTAACGTATGAAAAGGTTATTAAAGTTTAAAATTTAAGAGGATGAGTTTTCTAGTTTTCTCACCAATATGAGTTTTTTCTTAATCCTCTGTGTGTGTGTGTATATATAGGGTTTGAATACGTTATGGTATATGCTATTCTTTTTGCCAATCTATATTTCGGAGATTTTTAATGTTAAAAATTAGTTTTGTCTCAGAAAAGTATTATTAATAATTTTTAAATCTTCAATTTAATATTTTTACACTGTTTCTTTTGATATGAATGGTTTTTTAACAAGTTTGATTATTCTTTTCTTATTTTTTTATAGATATATATCTTGCAAGGTGCTCTCAGAACCCATTTACACATGTTTGATGTTTCAGGTTCAGATTAAATAACAATAACGAGAAAACACATAAATATCTTAATTTAAAAGGTCTTTTGGTCCAATTTTTTTTTAATATATAAGAGTAACAAAACATTCAAAATACATAAAAAAATATTCTCTATTTGCACTCACAAATGATTAACAAGAAATGTAAAACCTTAAAATAACGGATTATAAAATAAGATATTTTTGAGTCTAAGAAAATAATAAGAATGCCACGAAGATGACAAAACTAAGAGTATCATTGATATGAGCTTATGATGTCACTAATTAATGTCAATATTGTTAGGGTTTTGATCGAATGATACGATCATTATTAGTTTATGGGGGTTAACCTTAGTGTTGGAGGCATATATTGCATTACAATTTGCTTGTTTTTATACAAGTCTTGATTAACTATTTGTTTAACATACTAATGAATAGTTTTGACTTAAAAATAATATCATAAAATTAGGTGTGATCGGCTGATCGCTATGCTTTATAAGTGACACTTGTTTCTTCATCGACATGAATTCCATGTGGGTAACTAATGAGGGATGACTTTATAGCAAAAGGTGAGATGGGTAGATGGAATCGGCCTTGTATCCTATTGACACAGTGGCGGATATAGAACAAAATTTCAGGGGTAGCGATTTTTTTTTAACCGTACTTTCACTTAAATGAAACCAGTGTTGGAAGAATTTTTTTCAAGGGTTCACTGTTTTTAACCGTAGATTTTCTTTTTCAAACAAGTAAACAAGAGGGAATAAAGAGTAAAATAACCTGTGGTGGAGAGATTGGCGGCAACGTAGCGGTGCAGTGGCCGCGGCGACAGGGGAGCAGCGCTGAGCAATGGCGGAAAGCACAGTTGGAGGAGGCTGCCGGATGCGACCTGTTGCTTTGCTTCTTTCCCTAATTCAGTAATCTTGTGTTTTTTTTTTGTTATACCTGTTACAGTGTTATTAGCCCAACAAAACAAAAAACTGCTGAAGACCCATCATTTTATATCCAAATATTAGTTATTAAAAGACCAGAAGGTGTTGAAGGCTCATACGAAATCTGGTTAAAAAAAGGTTCTAAAAAATGTTAGGGAAGGTTTTAATAAAATATGGGGACTTTTTATAAAGTATTAGGTTTTTTATAAAATTTTGAACTTTTTATGAAGTGTTAGCTTTTATAAAAATTTGAGGGGTAACGTAGATTTTTTTCAGGGATAACATAAGGGGTAACCGCATACATAAAAGCATAAAAAAAATTACAGTGTGCGTAAAAGTTGAACCCTATAGGTAGGTCCGCCCTGGTGATTGTTTCTCATAAAAATGGTGTAAGTTCAAATCCTGTAAATATAGGTTTATGTGGTATTATAGAAGTAAAAAAGTTGCTATTAAAAAAAAGTTAGATGGCATCATTATATGACATTAATGAAGTAAATATTGCACAATAAATGTTTTAAATAAGTATCCTGTATGTTCATGTTAGACTTTGATTTGTTTGGATTACCTACCTACATTGTTGTACAAACTTATGATATTAATTGTTAGCATTTAATGTTTGACAATAAGTTCTTAAAAGTGGTACATTTTGAATTTAAAATACTAAACTCAAGTCTCATAAATTATTCTCTATAGGTTACATAAAAATAACAAGAAATGAGAAGAAGAATATAGATATCAATAATACATGTCAATCTTATAATTTTTTACATTTTGAATTTAAAATACTACACTCAAGTCTCATAAACATATTCTCTATAGGTTACATAAAAATAACAAGAAATGAGAAGACGGATATAGATATCAATAATACATGTCAATCTTATATTTTTTTCTTAACCGGCAAATGTTACTCTTATTCTACTTTACACCAATAATTCTAAACTACTCCATTGCCCAGATTTGAATCTGTAACCTTCCCTCTATGAGGCATGTGAATCAACCAAGTGGGCTAGCCCCACATTACCCATCAATCAATCTTTCACCTATATGTGCTTAATCGATATATACATTGGTTCTACATTATAACCAGCCTTATTACGCGTATATATAAACTTTTATTTTAGTAAATTAAGTAACTTCAATGACATAATTATCATAATTGTTTATAAATATTATCTTTAACATAACTTTTATATTTCTAGATATCTAAAGTTTTAATTTCGATACAAATATCATCATCCTTCCCAAATCACAAGAAACGAAACTTGAAACACCAAGGTTTATTTTTGGGCCCATCTACCTTTGCATGTTGGACTTAAATTTGTTCGAGCACTATGTCTTCAAGCTCACTTTCAATATTAATTGAGTTGGGCTTAGAAAGGAAAGTTTGAAGAAAGAGGGGGACAGTTGGATTGGTGGTTTGGGATGTGTGTTTCATGGGCTAAACTTAATGTGCTTTACACCCCCCATAAATTCTTTTCTGTCTTTTTATCTAATTTAATAAGATATTTAATATATTAAAAACTATACTATTAGTTATTATAAATATATTTAAATTACTTTAAAAAAATTGATTTAGATTGTGATTTGGAAAAACAATGTGCGACCGAGTCTCCTAGTTTAACTACATAGAATTTAATCAAACTACTTAATGATGTAGTAAATAAGGGTTTATAAACAAATAATTAACTTTGCTTGTTACTAAAGACTATATATTATATGGGATTCAATTTTAAAACACAACTAACAAACTTAAATAATTTGAAAACATATAAATTTAATAATTTTAAACAAGAATAATACCAAATGAAAAAAGGGATATGAGTTTCATAAACCATTTCAATTTCATATACCACATTAATTTTATTTTTTATATTATAAAACTAATATTTAATCCTTGTAAGTACTTGAATGAATATCAATTTATTACGATGTGATTATGACATCAGCAGGAAAGAAACTAAATACTTCAGGTCACTAGGTCTTAGGGTTATTTATATTTTATTTACACTTTATTTAAGTGTTAAAAACAAAACAAAAATTTAAAAGCTAATCTAAATAGCCAATGAGGCAATATAAGAAAAATGAGTTTAGAATCAATTGGTATACAGAAAATTACAAAAATAACCATCTTATACGTTCATTTATAACACAATGTTCATAACATATAAGATTTTACTTACATAATTCGAGAATTAGTTTTACATGCTTACTTTATGTTTACATATAACATCTTAAATATATTGAAATTTACAAATGTGACCAACCTTTTATGAAAAAAAAGCACACTAGAGAATAAAGTAAACTAGTTGAATACCCGCCGCGCTTTGAGATGGGCGTTAGGTTGCGTAATTTGCTCATAATAGGTGTTGTTCGTCACAGTACCACAACGGTAACAACACTCGATATAGGCTACGATAGCAAAAAAAAACTCGATCTTAAATACAAATCCGTTTTCAAATACATGTATATATACCGGAACATTAAAAATAAATAAATAAAAATAAAAAATGCCGCTCACCCCGTTTTTTTAAAGTTAACGAAAATAAGCTTGTATAAGTGAAAAGCCGCACTTCGTTGCGGGAGTGTGGTTGTTTTTCGCCAACGCCACGCAACGGGAGTTTGGTCGTTATTTTTTGCGTTAGTGAAATTTTTATTTGTTAGTGAAATTTTTATTGTTATTAGTTTTCTTTTGAGATTTACATACAATTTAAAAAAAAAATAGTTAACTTAAATTAAAAAAAAAAGAATAATAGTTAACTTCAATTTTAAAAAAAATATATTAAGTTTATATATAAAGTTTAGAGTAAAATAAAAAAACAAAGAAATCAAATAATCATGGGCAAAATTTAGAGTAAAAAAAATAAAATTTAGTTAAGTTAAATTTAAAAAAAAAGAATGATTTGACTTCTTTAATGATATATGATAATCATGGGTAAAAACAAATAAGTCAAATCAAATTATGTATAATTCTTAATTAAATGGTGTATCAATCATGGCTCACTAAAAAAATCGTTGGTTATAAGTGGATGTTGACATGACACGTGCAATCATATTCTTTCTATAGCCATATTATTATAAATATTAAAAAGTAAAGAATTTTATGACTGAAATGAAAATAGAACAAATTTCTAAAAAGATGATCTCCAAGTATCCCATACATGATATTTGATAAAGTTTTCATGTCTTTTTGTGCCTTTTTTTAGCTTCAAGATTTTGTTCCAACTCTTTTGTTCAGAAGCATCATCATCATGATGTGTTAGAATCCATAAATATGTTTGAGATGCTTTCTTATTCACGAAGCTATAACCTTGTAAACCACTAAAACTGGTTTGTATACATACTATTTCTTCATGTATGATAATTTTGTAAGTTATTATCTCACTAATTTACATTGAACATTCGAATATTTAAGTTCTAGATCTTAAACCTTGTAAACATGAAATACCTTCTGAACTTACGATTTAAAACTGTCTTAAAGGAATCGTGTCAAACATGTGGTCGGAATAAAACTCTAAAGTTTTCATTTATTCAATCTTAACACTGGTTTGAAGCCTTATACATTTCTTAAAATGTGTGTTTCATATTATTATAATTTATTTTATAGTTAATTACACAGATAGTCCATGTGGTTTACAAAAAGTAACAGGTTTGTGGTTATGTTTTCAATTTTGTAACGAGTTTGGGTATTAAGGCTAACTTACGTTAACTTTTTTGTTAACTTGAGATAAAATGACCAAAATACCCTTTTACTTTAAATCCTTAGTACCCAAACCTGTTACTTTACGCAAAGATAATTTTAATCATTTTTCCCAAACTTAATAGAAAAGTTAACGGAAGTTAGCCTTAATACCCAAACTCGTTACAAAATTGAAAATATAAAACCCAAACTTATTAATTTAAACTCTTAGTACACAAATTTGTTACTTTCCTCAAACCACATGGACTATCTGTGTAATTAACACTTTATTTTACGGGAAAAATACCAAAATGGACATTTAGCCGGATAACTTAAAAAGGCACCGGCTAAACCGGCAAAATTCAAAGGCTTAACCGACGTAGTTCTGGCTAAATGTCCATTTTGATAATTTTTTACCGGTTAATGTCCATTTTAGTATTTTTTTTCCCTTAATTTACAAACATAATATACTATAAAATTTTGACAAATAAAGAAGTATCCAAAACAATTTCACATGGTATAACAACATGAATAGTATTTTTATACGGCTCGACCAGCAAGTCTAAATTTCACGTGAAAAGAGTATATCATAGTTGCTAAAAAATTTGGTGTGTTTTTCTCAACGTCGTTATTTCTCTTAGGTATCTTATAGTTAAATTAAGGTCTCTACCTTAGTTTTATAGTCATATAAAAAAACAGTAAAATCATTTAACCATGTTAAACGTAAACTAGACTGGATTAAACGTTTTTAGTACACTTACAAACCAATTAAACGGTTGTCATTAGTAACAAACTTGAGTATCAATCAAAAAATTATATTTGCATTAAGAAATAACTAGTGGGGAACCCGCACGTTGCGACGGAGTTGACAATTTACAGCGCTATACCCGGTTTCCGTTTGTTTATCAATTCATGGCTCCGTGCGGCGCCCAAGGCCTCCCTTGTGTTTTTTTTTTGTGAGATGATCCATGAACTAAAATACTTGGCATCGTTTGATGTTGCAAAGCTCGGGTCGAAGCGTTTTGAGTTTCTGTTTCCATGTACTATTAGCATGTCACGACAACTAATGTTCAATATGTCATTGACCGCGTCGTTAAAGAAGACTACACTTGTTATTGTGGTGTCATCCTTTATGGTTGTATTGAGACAGTACATGTGGATATAAATGTAGATGTTTAGCTCTATAAGTGTGCTAGGTTATGGGTTTATATCATTTGTAGCCTACATGAATTTTGGTTCTGGGAGTATTCCGTGATCCTCGCAAACAAAGTCTTCTAGTTGTGGATAAGCTCCTTTTGTACATTTAGAGCGTTTGACATAGTACCAACTTCGATTCTCGTGGATGTTAACGATGGATTTAGAGCTCTTTTTTCTGAAAGATTTATCATAATTGCTATTGAAATATAGTATAGACATCCAATTCAATATATCTAGTTTAATATTCCTCATTTAAATCTAATATGTTTGTGTTTGTCTTTGAGTTATCTTGGCTCTTTGGATGGCTAGTGGGCTCCGGATGCTTAGTGGGCTCGTGGCTGATGCTGTCTTGGATTTAGGCTCAGTTCCAGCTGTATATAAAGATTGCAGTAGCTGGGATTTAGGGTAGAGTTGTTCATTTGAGTCGTCTGCGCATATTCTCTCCGACTCCTCTTTTCATTTTTAGGGTTTCATCACATAGATGAAATTCTCTCTGTTTTTTGTATAGTTTTTCTCTTGTATTTGAGAGTTTGTGTATGAGATTGTCATATTAAATCTCAGTTCTTGTTTCTGGAGTTATCTGCACGTTTGTATTTGATTCAGAGATTATTTTGATTCAGCAAGTATTTGGTTTTTTGACATGGTATCAGAGCAAGGTTCGCTTTGATCGATTGTCTTGTATTGATTCTGGGTTCTTCCGCTAATTTCCTCGATCTAGGGTTTTGTCATCATAGATCTAAGGATTTTACTCTAGATCTGGTGGTTCTTCTGGATATTACAACTAAGGAGGCAATTTAGGGGATGATCTGTAACCCTAACTCCTGATCTTGCGTTTAAAGAAGCTAGTTCACCGACCGTCGCTGGTTTGTTTCTGTTCTTTTCTCTGGAGCTAGGATTACCCTAACTTGGGCACCTTCTGGTGAGATCGTTCTTGTCTCTTCTTGCTTGGTTCACAGTTAGTGTAAAATAGTTATTGTTTTGCTGATCTATACCCTATGTACCTGTTATATCTTCTGTGTGCATCACTTGTTTGAGTTTTTATCTTTTGTGTGGCTTGCATAACAGCCCGTGGTTAATCCTTGATCTGCCACTCAAGTGGTGTGAAAACCTGGCTCTGACCGTAGCCTGTTCTGTTTGTGCGTGTGCTTGAGTGTTGATCATATCTTGACTTTTTTGTTTGAAAAATGGGTGATAGTGCACTTGTAGAAAATGAAACCTTGATAAGTAAACTAGACTCTAGTAATCCATTGTATCTTCATGCTAGTGACACAAGTAGTCTGTCTATTATAAATATCAAATTGAAAGGCATTGATAACTATACCATCTGGGCAAATTCTATGAAACGTGCTTTACAAGTTAAAAATAAGGTTGGATTTATTGATGGAACTTGTATAAGATCTACTGAAAATGATATTCTTGTTAGCCAGTGGGATAGGTGCAACTCAGTGGTAATTACTTGGATTTTAAACTCTGTGTCAGATGAGCTGTATATGGGTCAAGTCTACTCTCAACTTGCATCTGATGTTTGGAAAGAATTAAAGGAAACCTATGATAAAATTGATGGCTCTGTGATATTTGGACTGTATCAAAAAATTAATTCATTAACCCAAAATGGGGCCTCTGTTTCTGATTACTATCATAAGCTTAACATTCTGTGGAAACAACTTGATCAAATGCTTCAGTTACCTTCATGTGTTTGTCAAGCGTCAAAAGACTTTAATGACTTTAATCACATGATAAAACTGATGCAATTCTTAATGGGGTTAGACATTGTGTATCAACCTGTCAGGACAAACTTGTTAATTAGAGACCCTCTTCCTACCATCAAAGAAGCTTTCTCTATTATTTCAAGGGAAGAGTCACATAGAAACATGAATGTGTCTAATAAAATTCAAAATCAAAATATGGGGTTTGTGTCTAAATCAACTCAAAGCTTTGAAAGTAAGAAAAAACCTTATAGAGGTCCTAATCCAACCTTAAAGTGATCCCACTGTAATAAAGTGGGACACACTATTGAAAGGTGTTTTGAAATAGTTGGTTATCCCTCTGGACCCAGGCAGAAGGGAAATCAAGGGCTTAGACCTGGGATGTCAAATAACTCTGTTAACATAAAGTCTGATCAAAGCATTGCAGCTAACTCTCTTACTTCTGATCAAATCTCAAAATTGTTAAGTCTAATAGGTGAGAAGGTTAATGAAGAATCCCAAAGTTCTCATGTTGAAGGTAGGGTTCTAGATCCTTTCTGTTCAAATGTTTTTAGTAAAAGAATATTTGGCTTTGCTAATATAACTTCATGTGAAAATAAATCTGGCTGGGTTGTTGATTCTGGAGCAAACCAGCATATGGTTATGTCTGAAAAAGGTTTATTTGATGAAGTTGATGTATCTGAATTTAATATTCGTGTAAAACATCCAAATGGAACATCTGCAAATGTAACAAAAATTGGTAATATCAGACTGAGTACCAGAGTAATTTTGTGTGATGTATTTGTTGTTCCTGATTACTGTGTGAATCTGATGTCTGTGTATAGACTTGCTAAGGATAACAAATTGAGGGTTGTGTTTGATGAAAGCAATTGTTATATTCAGGACTTAATTACAAGGCAAACCCTGGTGACTGGTAGTCAACTAGATGGTCTTTATATCTGTGATGATGCTACTAAATCTGCTAAGGTGTGTTATAATAGCTTTGATATGGTAAATCTTTGGCATGGTAGATTAGGACACCCCTCTTATCAAGTATTAAATGAATTAAAAGAAAACTTAAAATTGAATGTGGTAAACAAAGAATATCCATGTGAGGTGTGTCACAGATCTAAACAACACAGAGAACCTTTTCCACTTAGTGAACACAAATCTAAATGTATAGGAGACCTTATTCACTTAGATGTTTGGGGACCCTATAGAGTTCAAAGCAGGGAAGGTTTTAAGTTTTTCTTAACTATTGTTGATGATTTTTCACGAGCTGTGTGGGTGTACTTACTGAAACATAAAGATGAAGTTTTTTATAATTTACAAAGTTTTTTTAACTCTATTAAAAATCAGTTCAATAAAACTGTGAAGATTTTTAGAAGTGACAATGGAACAGAATTTGTTAATAATAAAATGACTGAATTCTGTGTTAAAAATGGAATTGTTCACCAAACTTTTTGTGTCTACACTCCACAGCAGAATGGAATTGTTGAGAGAAAACATAGACATCTCCTAAATGTGGCTAGGTCTTTGTTATTTCAAGGAAGTCTTCCTTTGAGTTTCTGGTCTGAATGTGTTCTAACTGCCACCTATCTTATAAACAGGACCCCATCCTCGGTGTTAAATGGTAAGACACCTTATGAAGTAGTATATGGTTTTAAACCCTCTATTAGTCATCTTAGAATGTTTGGTTGCTTATGTTTTTCAACTATACTAAATAATACAGATAAATTTAGTAGTCATGCTGAAAAATGTGTTTTTTTGGGATATTCTAATCAGAAAAAAGGTTTTAAGCTCTGGAGTCTGGATAAGAAACAGATAATTTTTTCTAGGGATGTGAAGTTTTATGAATCTGTTTTTCCATTTAAAAATAAAGAAAGTTTGTATAAATCTGATTTTTCTGATACTGTTTTTGAAACAAACTCTTTAAACAATTTAAACTTTTTTGATCTATATGAGAAACAAGCAACTGGAACTTCTGAGGATGAGAAAATTCCCGATGATGAGGAGAGGGTATTGAGAGATGCTGTACACGGGTTCCTGCAGCCAAGTGATAGACATGAGCCTGCTTTAGGTATGGCTGAGAATCAGCAACCTAGCAGCTTATCTCCTGAAGTTGGCAGGGCAGGAGGTGTAGGTAGTATGCATGATGAGTTACTAACTCCTGAGGGAAATATCGGAAGTACTACTGTGATAAGGAAGTCTACTAGAAATACTGTTTTTCCTAGAAAGTTGCAAGATTTTATTGTAGAAGGGAAAGTTAAGTATGGGTTAGAAAAAGTAGTAAATTACTCTAACCTGTCATCTGAAAATTTAAGTTTTGTTTCTGTTTTAAATAAAAGCACTGAACCCAAAACATATAGGGATGCTGTTAATGATTCTAATTGGGTTAATGCTATGAATGAAGAAATTGAAGCATTACATAGAAACAACACTTGGGATCTTGTAGATTTACCAGTGGGTAGAAAAACAATAGGTTGTAAATGGGTGTTTAAGATTAAGTATAAATCAACTGGTGAGGTAGAAAGATATAAGGCTAGACTAGTGGCTAAAGGATATAGCCAGAAAGAAGGAATTGACTATAGTGAGACATTTGCTCCAGTTGTAAAAATGGTCACTATTAGGAGTGTTATTGCATTAGCTGCTGAAAATGATTGGCAGCTATATCAATTAGATATTAACAATGCTTTTCTTTATGGAGAATTAAATGAAGAAGTGTATATGTCTGTCCCAGAAGGGTATTTTTCTAAAAATGAACCTAAAGTGTGTAAACTTAGAAAATCTTTGTATGGATTAAAACAGGCACCACGAATGTGGAATGAAAAACTTGTAAGTGTGCTAGTTGAGTTAGGGTTTAATCAAAGCAAGTGTGATTACTCTATGTTTATTAAATCTGAAAAATCTATGTTTGTAGTTCTGCTCGTGTATGTGGACGACATTGTAATAACCGGAAATAATGAAATTGAGATCTCAAAAATAAAAAATTTGCTCAAAACAAAGTTCTTAATTAAAGATCTTGGACTATTGAAATATTTTCTAGGGATTGAGGTTATTAAATCTGTAAATGGAATTTGTTTAACTCAAAGAAAGTATTGTGTGGATTTACTTGCTGAGTTTGGTCTTACAGGTTGTAAACCTGTGAATACTCCTATTGAACAAAACTATGTCGTTATGAGCGTGTGTGACAAAAATAGTTCGTTGTTATATGATATAACTGGTTATCAAAAGTTAATAGGAAAATTGATTTATTTATCGCATACAAGACCTGACATTTCATACTCTGTTCAGTTTCTCAGTCAATTTATGCATAAACCTGCTCATTCTCATTTAAAAATTGCATTGAGATTGTTAAGGTATTTGAAAAAATCTCCTGGTTGTGGGCTATTGTTCAAAAAAGGAGAATCTTTTGATTTAAAGGTTTTTTCAGATTCTGATTGGGGAAAATGTACTAATTCTCGGAAAAGTGTAACTGGTTTTTGTATATTTCTTGGAAATTCATTGGTTTCTTGGAAAAGCAAGAAACAATCTGTTGTATCCAGATCCACTGCAGAGGCAGAATACAGGGCAATGTGTGCAGCCACTTGTGAAGCTATGTGGTTAGTAAATTTGCTTGGTGAGTTAAAAGTGTCTGTTACTTTACCTGTATCATTACATTGTGATAGTGAGGCAGCTAGATCAATTGCTGCTAACCCAGTATTTCATGATAGAACAAAACATTTTGAAATAGATTTGTTTTTCTTGAGAGATAAAATCTCGAGTGGCTTTGTTAAAATAATTGGTGTGAAGTCTGAGGATCAACTGGCTGATATGTTTACAAAAGGTTTATTAGTAGGGATGCATTCCAATATGTGTAAGTACTTGAAACTATTTGATGAATTTAGATTATTGAATTGAGGGGGGCTATTGAAATATAGTATAGATATCCAATTCAATATATCTAGTTTAATATTCCTCATTTAAATCTAATATGTTTGTGTTTGTCTTTGAGTTATCTTGGCTCTTTGGATGGCTAGTGGGCTCCGGATGCTTAGTGGGCTCGTGGCTGATGCTGTCTTGGATTTAGGCTCAGTTCCAGCTGTATATAAAGATTGCAGTAGCTGGGATTTAGGGTAGAGTTGTTCATTTGAGTCGTCTGCGCATATTCTCTCCGACTCCTCTTTTCATTTTTAGGGTTTCATCACATAGATGAAATTCTCTCTGTTTTTTGTATAGTTTTTCTCTTGTATTTGAGAGTTTGTGTATGAGATTGTCATATTAAATCTCAGTTCTTGTTTCTGGAGTTATCTGCACGTTTGTATTTGATTCAGAGATTATTTTGATTCAGCAAGTATTTGGTTTTTTGACAAACAATTTGCATAATTGGTATCATCAAGAAAGATAAAAAACAGAACATGAAAATAGATACAACTATAAATATGAACTCTTTGTGGCTGGGTATTAAAAGAAGTATAACTTGCAAGCTCTACTACACTGACAGAAATCAATTTCGAAGCAGGATTAATATGTTATCAATTTACATATTCTGATGTTATTAAGATGCATCATAAGCAACGATTTTGTACTTAGGCATTAATTCACATAAACGGCTCAAAATGGGTTTGAGTCATGTTCATAGCAATTAAAATGCATCATAAGCAATGATTTTGTACTCGGGTATTATTTCACATGAACAGGTCAAAATGGATTCGAGTCATATAGGGCAATTTTAAAAGACGGTTCATATGGGTCATGGGTCTAAATAAGCAGTTAGGTTTTATTGTCACGTTCATTTTAGTAGTTAGTGCAGTTGAGTATGCATGTAATAACCTCTTTTAGGAGATGTATAATATCAATATGCAATGCAACGGTAAATAGGCGATTTCATGTTTTGTTCAGTGACTTCCATTGCTTGCTTGTCAATCCTGTCACCGGATGTTATAATCTCCTTGGTTTTGCTTGTAATTATGTTTAATCCCCTAACCATTTCCTGTAATAGTTGATTCTAAAACTTTTTAAAAGAATCTTGGAAATGTAATAGAACATAATCCTGACTCTTGAAGATTGTGAGCGAACATATGCTTTGTAGCAAGAAACAAATGGCCACTTCCTTGAGCTTAAAACCTACACATTTCAGAAGATGATACAACAGGTCAAGTTAGGTTGATATGGGTAAATAGAATTACATATGGGTTTATTTGAGTCAACTCAAAGCATAGAACGGGTCAATTTGGGTAAACAGATATACATATAGGTTTAATTGGGTCAAGTCATACAACGGGTCAGTTTAGGTCAACGGGTCAAAATGGGTCCCTCTTAAAACTTATTATTATAAAAATGGGTAAAAAGAATTACAAATGCGTTCATCTGGGTCACCTAAAATAATACAACTTGTAAATTTGGGTCAACGGGTCAAAATGGGTAACTCTTATAAGCATGCATTTATAACTTTGGGTCAACGGGTTAAATGAAGGTGATGAAATTGATATAAAGCTATGGGTGTGAAATTATAAGCATGCATTTATAACTTTGTATATTTAAATATATATAGTTGAAAGAAATATATATAAACAACAGAAAAGTGAGGTCTGAAAAATTAACTGTACTACGCTTTAAAGTAACAGAAAAGTGAGGTCTGAAAAACATAGATTTTAAGACAAGAAATTAGATCCCAGAGGGCCAGTTGTGCATGTATATAAACCTGGATTGTCTGTCTATGCTGTTTGTATATATTATTCTGATGGTCACTTTTTTGAGCTCTGGATTTGTGCTTTCACAATATCCTAGTCCAAGTGCTCCTGAAAAAAATGACAGTAAAGTATATCAACATAAAGAAAATCAAACACAGTATGGTCAATTTCAACAAGCCCTGAACTAATCATACAATAAGAAATATAAACAACTTCCACCTTGTACTCCATCATGTCAAATCCCTTTGATACAAATTCAAACAATGTTTTTAGATTTTCTGGGCTAGGAGCAGTCACAAAAATATTTGAATACCTGAAAAATCATATGTTCATTAGATCAATGCATTCATCATAAATAAAAGAGACAGGTGTCAAAATCGAGTCATCAGGTGGAGGGCTCGGGAGCCCGTTCGACCACAGTAACACCAACAACAATCCACAAGCTATGGCTAATATGACTTGGAGATAAATCTCATTACACCTATGTTTTGTAAGCCACCAAACCCTACGACATACGCCTCGTTATTACCAGCTACTCCTGTTTTTTATTGTTTCTGACTTGCAAGAACAAAGCTTTTTTCAATCACCTGGAAAACACCATAATTTAACAATAAAAAAAATAAAAAAAGATGTTTTATGCTTAATACACATCCGATGGCCAGCCTATGACCCGTTTACCAGCTACCCTGCTTTCTTACACTACCGATGGCCAGCCACTGACCCGTTTGGCCTGTTTATAGGACGCAAAAATTGGGTCGGACAGAAAACAAACAAACGAAATATGCGGTTCGGTTCTTATTCAGGATATTACAAAATCCGGTTCTCAGTTTGGTCAGGTTTGGTACCAGAACCGATTAACCGAACTGATTTTTGCTATAACTTTTTTATTTTTAAACTTGAGTCTCATTTCAATATTAATATTTACAATTTTTTTAATTCAGTTTATGATCTAGTTTGGGACTGAACCAGTTCTAAACCGAAACCAAACCACTTTAAATTACGACATGCACATAAGGTAATCCTAATGAAATTAGCAAACACTACATTTGCTTTGCTGGCCAGTCACATGTTATACCAACTTAACATAATAAATCTCGCCTACATATTTATTTGTTTCCCAATTTCTCAGCTTTTCTTTTCTAAAAAAAAACTTGCAGACAGAACACATATACCGTAGGATTCGAGTTGAGTACCTCAATCTTGGATCTTGTTGATGTTGTTTTCTAGCATTATACATGTACAAGAATCTGCAGAATGGAGAGTCAGTGCAACAAATTGAAGATCAAATCATAACAAAAAAACAAAATCATTGAAAAGAGAGGAGGGGGCGGTGATGGAATGTATTTTTACTTTGCTATGTTTATATGGTGTTATGTCAAGACCCTAATTTAATTTTTCTTTTATATATAAAATGTATAAGTTTATGATTATGTCTAGAAAGCAAATGACATTAATCTTTGTTTTATTGATTCTTTTTATCTATGTATAATTTCTTTGTTTATTTATGTTATGATGAACAAAATATTGTACAATAAACGGATGTTCTTATTTAGAAATTACATTTGTAACAACACAATATATAAAAAAGTTGTTTCTATTGGTAAAATTCATTTTGTCTCTACTTCTCTTAGTGAAACATATTTTTTTAAAATTCTTTTAATAAAAAATTAAAGGTCTAAGATCATTTGAAGAAATTCGCACAATTAATGGACATATATTATCTATCTTTAGAGACGCATGCTATTATCTTGAACTATTAGAGACATGAAATACATCGAAGCAATTGAAGAAGCACGTCATTTAGGTTCTGGTTATTTCATACAGAATTTATTTTTGACAATGTTAACATCTAATACCCTGTCTAGACCGGAATTTATTTGAGAAAATACATGGGAATACTTGTCAAACGATTTTCACTACAAATAACAACATATTTTAAAGTCTTCGGGTATAAAAAGTATTCATGATCCTCGTTATTAAAATTAGTCTTAATTTTTATATATTTAAATATAAATTTTAAATAAGTGCAGATAGTATCTGTCACAACTGATTCATTTAATCATATTTCAGATTTAATTGATTTTGTGTATCATTCTATTCTGAACATGCGTCTAATACAGAATATTTTCAAGAACGAGCGATACTTGCACTAAAAAATGAAGTCCTATGAGAAATTAATGTTCGCTTGCTGTCAATGTTTCCAGGAGATTCAAATGAATATCTAATTGCAGATAGTATCTGTCAATCAGAGCATTTTGATGAAAGTTTATACTCTTCTAATTTTCTAAATGTACTTAAATTATCAGGTTTGTAAAGCTAAAATTAGTTCTAAATGTCAATGTTCCAGTTATGCTACTAAGAAATATTGAGAAAAAAATGGTTTATGTAATGGAACAAGACTTCAGGTCAAATCACTAGGTAATTACGTTTTAGAAGCGGAGCTTATATCTGGAAGCAACATTGGTCATTGCAATTTTAGCCCTATAACTGGGGTTAACACATTCAGACAAAAGAATTTAATTTAAATTTCAAAAAAGAAAATATACAATTGTTGTATGTTTTGCAATTACCATAAATAAAAGTCTAGGACAATCACTTTCAAAGGTTGGTGTATTTGAAAAATCTAGTGTTTATTCATGACCAGTTGTATGTTACATTATAAAGAGTTAAAAGTAGAAATATACTTAGACTATTAATCTTTCATAAACATGGAAAAGTTATCAATACCACGTCAAATGTTGTATACAATGAAGTATTTTCAAATTTGTAAATCATCATTGTAATGTTTCATTTGACATGTAATTTAATGTACTATAAAAAATACACCACTTGTGAAATGTATTTTAATATATATATATATATATATATATATATATTTTTTTTTTTGATGTTTTGATTACTCTCATACATATAATCTTAACATTTAACAAATGGAAAAATTACCAACGTAATATCAATTTTGTATAAAAAATGTGTTAAGATATTTATTAATATAATTTTAATGTTTCACCACGTGTAAAATACGAGTTTAAAGCTCGTAAGTAAATGAAGAACTAAAAATACGAAATCTAAAATCATATTTAAAATTCACATGTCAATGACTAATGAAAAATAAAAAACTCAATTAGAAAATATTAAAAAAAAAAGAAAAAAAAAGTGGCATCCGTGATTTTCTCTCAGTGTCTTCTATTTTATTTTTCACATCCCACCCACCTTCACCTACCTGGCTTCAAAGAGGAAGCGCCACTGCCCCTACCCATGCTGCCCGATCTGCCCAAGCTGCCCGTCGGACTACCCATACCCATACCTGTCTGTTGGTACTGACCCGAATTGTACATTTGATTATACCCTCCGTACACACCGTTATATCCACCGGCGGCGGCGGCATCAACAACTCCTCCAGACGAACCGTCCTTCTCCCCCGGCCTGCACATCGTCGTCTTCTCCCCTTCCATCTCCCTGTACTTCGCTAAGTACACCTTCAGAGGCTCCACATACTCCTCAAACCCTAACGTCGTCATCGCCCACAGCAAATCGTCGCCGTTAATCGTCTTCCTCTTCTCCCTCTGGCACTTATCAGACGCCTCCCCGGTGATGAAGCTGATGAACTCCGATACGCACTCCTGCACCGTCTCCTTCGCGTCCTTCGAGATCTTCGCGTTCGCCGGCAACGCCTTCTTCATGATTCGGCTCACGTTAGCAATCGGAAGGAACCTGTCTTGCTCTCTCGCCGACAAATCTCCGCCGGCGTTATGACCTCCAGATTCGTTGTCGGAGTCCGCCATAGATGGAGCTCCGGGAATGTTGGGGTGGAGAATGAAAGCTGTTGAAACGAGTCCGTTGGATCGAGGGTGTAATAACGCATCCGCAGTGACACGTGGATAAATGACGGCCGTTTATTTGTCGATAAGAAGAAGGTTATGTGGCACGAAGAGAGACGATGGATGTAGATGTGGGGTGGAGAAAATTTGGACGGTTGGATGATGAGCCACGATTTTTGTTTGACTTTATGTTGATACCAATCCATTTTGGATAAAAGTTGAAAATTCTTTATTATTATTTTATATTTTATTAGTGTTTGTAAATTGTAATAACTTATTTTCTGAAAATATGGTTTTATTCTAATTTTAACTAGTAAAAAATACCCGCGCGCTGCAACGGGTTGCGCGTAGCGACAACTCAGCTCATAACGACGTAGATAAAAATAAGTACGTTGTAACGGTACATTTGGAAAGTTTAAATTACTAAGAAATTTTTTTTTAAAAGATTTAAATTATTAATTAAAAATATTAATTGAAATGTTTTTTTAATTATAAAAAATTAACCGGTTTCGACTTCCGACGATCCCTACACTGGTATTAACACCGTGAAAAAAAATTAACGTAGAAACGTTAAGAAAAATAAAAGAAAATAAAATATTTAAAAAGAAACCTAAGTAAAATTTTCAAAAACTATAATTATAGTTTAAGTTCAATACAATAAAAATAAAAAGACAAAAGAAAAAACTAAAAAAGAAAAATAAAAGAACTAAAAAAAATTAAAAAAGAAACCTAAAGTAAAATTTTTAAAAATTATAATTATATTCTCAATCGCCGCGTGTTAGAGCGATGACACATAGTTAAGTACGTAGACAGAAACGTATAAAGTTATGGTGGCTCGACTCTCAATACGAAATCTTACATAAAAAAAAACGTCGCAACGATATATTCTGAAATCAAGAAAAAAGTGACGTGGTTGTAAAAATGAGAGTTAAGAAACACGAAAACGTATTAAAAAAATCTATCATATTTGACCCGACTTGATTTTGAAAAAAATTACGTTGAAACGTAGATCGACGCGATTTTAGATAAAATTTATACCGAAACATAGATAAAAATAAGCACATCGTAACAGTATATTCGGAGTATAAAAAAACATAATATTTTAAAAGTTATAAACGAAAAAATAAAATATGTTTAAAATAATAAAAAAAATGATTTGTGCGTGTGTGTGAGGTGCTAGCATGTCTTTAATCTAATAAATGATTACAACTTTTACCACGTGTCATCAGTACAATCACTCTCGTCGTTTGTTTTCCCCATCGTATTTTAACCCGTTTTGTATCAACACGCGGGTCTAGATAAGATGAATCGGATCTAATATATTCTTTCTAACCCGTATTTTTCATTCACGGTAAACCTAATTCTTTGAAGCGCCGCTACATTGCATCTCCTTCTCCGAATTGTCCCTATTCCTTCTTTCTTTGGTTCTCATTCATGATTCTCAATCGGTTACTTCATCCTTCGCATCTGATCCGGTATGTTATGTCAAAATCTACAATTTTTAATTAGTACTCTTCTTTTTCTTTAATTTGATTGTTAATTTGTGTATTTCGTTCTGATTAGTTAATTTGTGTATTTCGTTCTAATTAGTACTTTTACCGACGGCTTCTTTCCATTGTTAGGGTTACATGGGTTACAAAGACAATCAGGTATCTCTTCCGTACAATCTGCTTTTAATTTGTAAAATTAGGTATTCAACTCATGTGTATACGTCAAAATCTACAATTTTTAATTAGTACTCTTTGGATTGTGTTCCACTTTATGCATACAGTGAATTCGATGTCATTAAGGTGGTGCGTAACCGTCCTCATCTAAATTTGGCTGGATTCAAGGGGTTCAATGGACAGTTGGAGTTCTATATTGTGGATGAACTTGAAACCATGGCTACGGCTGAGCATTTTATGGCAATAGATATAGAATGGGATCCTACTGGAAGGTATTTCAAATCAAAAGTCTGGATATAATAACATATTATTTTGTTTTTCGAAGTGCCTTTATGGTTAAAGTTAGCGCATTCTTCACCATCATTCTTGCATGCAGGTGGAACATGATATTGGGTAAGTAAGTTAATTTTCATCTACTCATTCTTTTAATAGGTATGTTGCAATTTCAGTCTCTTCGGTGCATGAGATGGAAAATGGATTCAATATATGGTCATTCAATGGAAAGCTTCTCTACTGAAATCTGAAGGATCATTTCTTTCAGGTAATCTTGCAAGTTTTGCATTAATTAGTCAATTGCCATGGAAGGACATGAAGCATCATTAGCTTATTTTTATCCAGGACATGTCAAGTGCACACTTTTTGGTAAAATTCCATATCAGAGCCATGATTAGAGGTTTAAACTTTACCCCCAAGCATCAGGTGGGTTTTTCACTTGCCTTCATTTGACCCAAGTTAGAACCCAATATAAATGTCATTTACACCTCTCAATAGATGGTACATATAGATGATAATCTATAGTTAAATCTTTCATACCTAATCGTCCTAATTGTTTATTGGAGTAATTTAATAAAAAAAATTGTGGAAAGAAAAGCTTCATTAATTCAATACAGCAAGTGGAAAATCATCTAGCAGTGGTTCTTGACATACTCTGAAATAACAGTCTATTTTCCTTTCATAGTGACATACTCTGTAGATTTGGAGTTCAATGGACTAGCCACTAAGGTTATCTAGGACTGATAAGTTTTAGGTTGAGTTTGTGTGGATAAGCAGGGTAGCTGTTGATTTAGCAAGGGCTTTGGAGTTTGGAGGAATGAGATCTGGTGGGATTTTATATAAGAATGAAAACAGGTCTTTTGTCAAATTCCCATGTAAATGTAAAATGTGGTTGATACTTTTATGGGGATGCAGTTATGCAAAGCATTTAGAAGCCAGTTATACTTTTTATCCATATGTATCTTCATAGATAGCGATTATTAATGACATATTTTAACATTTATCTATCTCTTGCTTTTATTATTATTGTCAAGCATTATGGTTATTATGATAGTTTAAACTGTTTTATGAGACGATGTAAAATCAGGTTATTACTGGGAATATGTTTACTGTTAGTAGTACAGCATAACATTTTTCCTTGGTTTTATATATTTAGTCATTCTGTTATAATAAATGGTGCTAACTTTGCTTTTTATGTTTGAATGCATCGACTAGATACAAGAAGCTCCTATGCTCAGTGGATCTTACAAAAGACTTCTATTTCAGCTATTCATATTGTGTTTTGCATAGTTTTCAGAAGAATTTATCCACCGCACCCACGAGTCAGGAAATGAAACAATGTTTGTTTGGAAACCGGCACGATCCACAATCAGCTGAGGAATAATCTCTGGATGGTACAACTTGTTTATGGCTACTTTAAACAGGTATTGAGTGTGCTCATGCTATTGAGTTGATTAATAAAGATTTGCCCTAAGGAAAATCGTTTAAAGTTTATTCATTGGGATTTAAACAAATACTCCGGAAAGTATGTTGCCATCTGCCCCTGCTAATTATTCTGTTATTTTCATATGTTGTTATTCTGGCCATGGTTTTTTTTTATTTTTGATTTTTCAGCAAATCCACAAATGTATTGGCACTTTTGGGCAAAGTAGCCAGTTATGCGTTGAATTTAACTGGCTTCTTCTGTTGTCAAGTTGTACTAAATTCAAACTCCCAAGAGCTATTAAACTGTTCCAGAACGTTTTTTAAACACTTTTCAAAATCAATCAGTTTAAACAATTTATAAAAAAAAACAGAAGGTTATTAAACAGATTCAAAATTTAAGCAAAAATATTTTGATAATAATCTTACGTTTTTAAAAAAATATTTGTTTGACTTTATATAAATTTGTTTCTCGTAAAATATATATAAATATATTGTCTTTAAAATTTATTTTAATTATCTATGTAGGGTTGGTTTATTCCTCAAACAACCAGTTTTTACGCACGATCAACTATATGTAACATTGTTCAGAGTCAAGAGTAGAGATGGGCTTAAGCTATTGATCCTTGATAAAGACGGTCAACTGTCAAAAACAACAAATGTTGTTTACAAAGAAGTTTTTAAAGATTTGTGATTTCTAATTTATTTTCATTATTTCTTATTTTATGTCATAAAAATTAATTATGTATGTAATTTTTTTTAATTATATTGATGAATTATGTAATTTCTATTATAAACATATTGTAAATATCAGTTACACATTTTATAGAAATGTATATTTTCTATTATACAACCCCGTATAATACACGGGTCTATAACGTAGTACCTAATACATGGAGATTATGAAATAAATAGCTAAAAAAAAGCCAAAAAAATAGCAAAAAGATGTGTGGGGATCGAACACATGACCAAAGTAATTACTTTGATAAGATCTTAATTGGCGCATGCAACTGAACCAGGAGGGATTCTATTGTTCTATTTTCAAATCTATTATATTTATAGTAATTGTGCAGTTAATAAAAAATTAATATACCACTGCTTAGAAGCGTTGTACTTTTAAAGTAGAGTATATAATTTGTTATAAGATAAAGAAAATCATGTTATTTGATAACTTTTTGGTTATTGGAGCAAAAAGATATTGGGGATGCAATTATAATAAAAAGGGTCCACGTCATCATGGGAATCCTATGCTTTAGTTATATTATATATATTCTACTCATTCTTTTCAAAAGGAAAATGTTTTTATATGGTCAAATTTGATCTCTTGATCTTTTATTAAATTTGAAGTAAACACATCTGTTAAATTTTTTTATGTTGTATAGTGTTTAATATTTAATATTTATGTATTATTTACTTATTCGATACTTGAATGAAATTGATTTTTATCATAGTGGTGATGTTCAACACCTTTGTCCCAACATGAAACCGAAGGTCATATACTCATATCACATGTCAACAGAGCATAAAAACTATCAAGTCTAAAATAGAATAATTTGTCGTACTTACAAAGTCAAAATTCATCCACCAAAGTAAAAATTTTTTTGAACAATAATGAGATATCTTATAGATGGCTAGCGGGAAACTAGCAATACTCCAATTACATCAGACCATAATTGGCATACACCAAACTGCGTATCTACACTACATATTTTACTTATTCATAGTGATCATAGTGTTTATCCCACTCCACTTGGCGGGTTTTTAACCCAGTTCTCCCAACTAGTTTCGTTGTGTTTTCCCCTGAATTGTCTCCATTTAAAGCTTAGTATTTCGATATCTTCCACCAATGTCTCCACCGGTCTTCTTTCTTTTTCAAACACCCACTTATTTCTTGTCTTTCATATCGTCCAAAGCGTACAATATCCTATTAAGCATCGAGCCCTTTTACTTTCCTTTGATCCCGAAGTGTTTTTTAAGTAGTGTAATAGTTCCGTGACCGACTCAAGGGAAGAGACATCCACCAAAGTAAATAGTAACTCAAAGGTTTAAAGCTTAACTAAATAAAAGGAAATAAAGTCTCTAATGCGTAAGTTCTAACTCATGTTAGCTCTCGTCACAAATCCATGATTAACCATGATTACCTACTATGAAACCAAGAAATGCGGCTGGGCTATTTGCTCAGTGTGTGGATGCAGATCATGATACAAAGATAATATTTAATGAAGGTAAGTCATAAAAGAAATCAAACTTTGAATTCAAAGTTTCCTCGTCGAATAACACCACATACACCAGAATAAAATAACGAAATAAGGCTGAAGCAACAAGGGTTTAGGGATATTGATATCAAGTATCCTAGAAAACAAAATATCAAAATGCATATCCATGGTGCCAAAATCATATCTCATGTCTAATTTCATAACGTTACACCGGTCGGAGCCGTTTGATCTATAGTTGTATTTCAAGATCTCGGACCCGTTGTCGGAGCCGTTTGATCTTAAGATCTCGTGGGTCGGGATAGACTCTATCGCTGCTTCGGTTGGCGGTTAATGTCGCCCAGACGGTCTATATAAAAAATAATAAAACCTAAGCTAGACTCCTAAGTAATAAATGGAGTACCTTAGACTAAACCGCACTGACATGCAAGTGGACCTATCGAGTGTAGCACAGCTTAATGGTAAACCGGAATATCGAACCCTAGAGACATTACTATAACTATACTAGACTCTTACTCAGACTAAAGATTAATTGATGGGGTTGACTACACTAAAGATCAACTACTAATACAACAAACAAGGTTGAGTCAAGCTATCAAGATAAAGAACTAAGGTAATATCAGATATGGGAAGAATACCATCTAGGTCGGAATCCTACTTGCAAAGCACAACTTCTACCGATTCTGGAAACTATGATGGATCTGGGTTTCTAAGGAAACAACTCTATACTACCTAGTGGATCCCTAATCACTCTCAGGGTGTCACCAACTAAGGAACCTAAAGATGTAATAACTCACCAAATAGCGGATTACCTTTCGGTCTCTCCAACAATGATAATGTACCCGAAAGACAGATCACCTTTCAGTCTCACTGTCCACAATACATTCAAAGAATGCATGAGGTAATCTCAAGATAAGAACTATGACTTAAAATAGCAACAATCACTAGACACCTAATACCAACTTCCTCTCGGACACTTAACACTTGGATTCCTAATGACGAAGACTAAATGACTATCTCTCACTTCATAGGTATTGATACAGGATACATATTCAGTTCTAATGACTCTCAATCACAACTCCTATGGCTACTATTTCTAGCAAACCACACAAACAATCACAAACCCTAAAGTCTATGTCCTAGATACACAAATCAAACTGGAAGACATCCATAATTAATGCACGGAATTATAATCAATCACACATCAGATCTAAGCATTCATATTCATCATAATTATCATCAAGAAACCTTTTACAAAATCAATAAACCATCATCAATAACCAAAACCGATAAAAATCGCAACTTTAACAAGTAATCATCATAAATACACAGGCAGTATCAATGTTTTAGCCTAGGATCATGCTCAAAACAACAAGAACAGAAGTATCAGACAAGAACATGGTTTCAAACACAAAATTCAAGAAGAAAGTTTCAAACTTGAAACCGAAAACGTAAATCAAACGAACCCGGACTCCAAAGCTTTGATCTTTACATTTGATTCCTCCTCCAATCATCCAAAATCGCCTATGGTCCCTCTCTGGACGGCAATAATTCAAACTCCCTTGAATAATGGCATTGTAAATCTAATATAATTCAATTTAGGGTTTTTTCACGGAATAGGTCTCGCGGTACGCGAGGAACAAATTAGTCACGGCCGGATTCTGCTTCCCGCGCGTACCGTGAGGCATGTATCTCTTTCTCCCGCGTACCGCGAGAGACCAAATTTCAACATTTTTAACTTTTGAACTTTGGGCTTCACTCTTTTGCTCGGTTTCTTCTGGTTTTCACTTGTAATCTTCACGAGCACTTGTAAACACATCAACGACTCAATAGTATACAAAAATGACTCAAAACAAAGATAAAACTAATCAAAAACACATGAAAACAATAGGAATAAAGATGTGTGCTTCGCACTACATCAGTGGTTCTGCGAGTAGGGCGTCGATCATCCCCATGGGCAGACATTTGATAACCAAAAACTCTGATACCAAATGATGCAGAAACGCACGTAATCAAATGGCTCAAAACTCAAAGATTAACCAAAAGCTTCAAGAAACCTCAAAGGTTCTCGATAGAACTAAAAAGTTCACAGTTAATAATCAAACTAAAAACTAACTAAATAATAATCCCTAGATCTCATTTTATAGTTGGGAATCATAAATCAAATAGGAAACTAAATAAAAGATTAGGAAATTAAAATTCAAATAAATAAAAGATATTGAAGTGATCTCTTACAAATAAATAGCTATATTCCATCCAAATTTAACAGGTCTTCCACGGGTACAGGTTTGAGTTCGATTAAACCGGATGCTCCTGCATCAGGTTTAATCTCTTATTGACGTTTAGTCTCTTTCCCTAATCACACTATTATAATCATAATACTATGACTACTATTATTATTAAAACTATTATTGTTATACTATTATTATCCTCAGTAGAGGTGGCTCAGTGACATGTGCTGCCGCGCGAGGCATATAATTTTGATGGTTTCGCACCGGGCATGTAATTTCGAGGGGCCTAAAATTTTTAATATATATAATTATATTTTATAAAAAAACTATAAAGTTTAAACCCATTAAAATTAAAATTTATTTTTGCCAAATTTAATTTAAACTGAATATTTTTTAATCCAACTAAAAATATGACAGGTTTATGATTTATGAGCCCAATTTCATTTAAACCAAAATAAATTTAATTTGGGCCCAAAAAGTTAAGGCAACTTGAAGACGAAGATCTGAAGTTGTGTTGTATTCGTCTTGAAAATGCGTTGAAGAATGAGGAAGGATCAAATATCGATGCTAATAAACTTTACATGGAGTTAAAATCAATTGACTCATCATTACCTAGTGAAATTACCAGCCCTATTGATGCTTTGAAATCTTTGAAGACCCAACACGATTATTTTCCTAATGCATCGATTGCATACAGAGTTTTGTTGACAATTCCAGTACTGTGGCATCTATAGAAAAAAGTTTTTCAAAGTTAAAGTTGTTGAAGTCTTATTTACAATCTAAAATAGCCCAAGAAAGACTAAATGAATTAGCAATATTAGCTATTGAGCACGAGATGTCACAAATTTGGATTATGACGAGTTGATCAACAACTTTGCTTCAAAGAAAGCTCGGAGAGCCTCCCGATTAATTTAGGTATAGGTTTTGCTACAATATTTTTATTTTGTTTATCTTTTTATTACATTTATTTCTATATAATCAGATTTTTTTATATGATTAATATTTTTTAAATATAAATTCATATTCTATAGGCATTTCTCTGTAACATTTTTAATTACCATATGAAGTTTGTTTTTAATTACCATATCACTTATCAAGAGAAAGGATGGATGGATGACAACGGCTGTGAACGACATAGGCAGAAGCAGAAGACGACGACAGATTTGTATATAATGAATGTGTGTATGTTTAATCTCAAAGAGGTGTGTGTAATTTATTTAATTTTTGTCAATAGTATATTACATTTTATATTATTAACTTATTGTCATTGCTAGTATATAATAACACTTGGATATAACGTGTAAGTTTGTGTTTACTAAAAGGCTTGTAGCCTAATGATACTAAGATGTTAACAAATGTGTCACTTTTCAACGGCTGACACTAGACCTAGGTGTATTCAAATTATTTTCAATTAAAAGTTTAATTTTATCTTATATCCAATAAAATATTAACAATCCTTTTAATTTATAAATGTGAATAAGTGTCCATTAATATGTTATTTATAAACAAAATTTTAAGATATAACATATTATTTATAAAAGATAAAAAAAATATAAAGATTGATTTTAATGTTTTTTATTCAGTTATTTATACAAATATAACTATAAAACATAAAAATTGATTATCAAAAACATTATAACCAAACTATTAATTACTCAATCGGTTAGTTATTTAATACATATTACATAATCCTTTCAGATAAAGATGTCAACATATTAGAGCATACCCAATAAGGACGGTTCTGAAGTCCTAAAAAGATGCCCATGTGACACCTGCTTAAATAAGGTTTTTTTTTCCTTTTTAGAATGATGTTTATGAAAAAAATATTTACCAAATTAATGTTGGAATTAACTCTACGGATGGTTCCTATGGTTTGGTCAAATTACGGTTTTTGTCCCTAGCTTTGAAAAATTACAGATTTAGTCTAACATAGTTTGATTTTGTTACACTGACAGTCTCTAAAGTGGATGGAGGTTAAGTTTTTTTGTTAAATGAGTGTGAAAAGACCAAAATACCCTTAAGGTTAAATAAATAAAAAATAAAAATAATATATTAAATAATCAGATGGGACCCACATGTATTTTATTAAAAGCAATTGTACCCGAATCCCCACCCCCTCGTATCTTCTCCCTCTCCGACATTAACTCGGTCGTCGTCCCTGTAAATTCCGACATAAAGCCATCGCTGACCCTCAAACCCATGTGATATACAGGTGCAAATTGAACCATAAGTCGTCGCCCCCTTCAAATCGAAACCAACAGTTGCGCCCCTGCATAATTCCGGCGAGATTAAGCTTCCGGTCGCCTCCAATCACTCTTTCTAATAGTCTCCGGCCACACTCCCTTTTACCCTTTAGTAGCTATTGGTGGTTCTTCGTGGGTGATCCTGCAGCCCTATCTCAAACAAGCATCGCCATCATTAAATCACCATCGTTAGGAATCAAAACCCGCAATTAGAAAGTGGAGCAGATCGGTGCTCATTTAGGTAGGCAGCAACGCGCAAAGGGGTTGGATCTCTCTTCTAAATCTCGACGAAAGAACACCCAAAATCCCTTTCGTCAGACCCAAACCACATGATATAAGAACACCCATACCATTTAGTTGATGAATTTGGGTGAAAATCAAACCCGTAAAAAAAACCCACTTCAATGTTGGAGGTTTTGACCAAAAAGGAGATGAGATATAAGTGGGTATGGAGTAAGATTAGTAGAAGCCAGAAACTTCAGTATGCTGCAAATGAGTTACCAATTTTTCAAATTATTGTTCTTGAGGAGAAAAAAAGTGGCGAACTTATTTTTCAAATAAGGGTATTTTGATCATTTTAAAAAAGTTTAATAGAAAAGTTAAACCCTCATCTATTTCAGGGACCGTCAGTGTAACGAAATCAAACTATGTTGAACTAAATCTGTAATTTTTCAAAGCTAGGGACGAAACCGTAATTCGACCAAACCACAGGGACCATCCGTGTAATTAATTCTTAATGTTTATTGCAAAATACTTACCAAAATAGTGTTTTGATTATTATTTTGTATTTAGGTTTTATCTTATCAATGTGGTACTAGCTCACTTGGTAGAGGATCTTGCCTTTTAGATGGGAGGTCTTGGGTTCAAACCCGTCTCACGAGGTGATTTATTTGGTGTAATTTAGGAGTTAGGTTTGTCGTTCAAAAAGAAAAGGTTTTACCTTATCAATGTGGTACTAGCTCACTTGGTAGAGGATCTTGACTTTTTGGTTTTTATGAACGTCGATTGAATCATAGCCATAAACCACATCGACGCCTTCCCTATCTGATTGATTACCTCCGACGTCGCCGACCTGTTTCATCGCCCTCGAGGCCATCGTTACAGAAGAAGACATTGAAATCGGTTTTTTTAATCGGAAGATCTAACATGTAATTTTGATAATCAAAAACCATAGAATCAGTTGTTACAGAAGCCATGAATGTGGATTTTTAACATTATTGTTGATTGAATGCAATTTTCACCGGAAGTTTTTAGGGTGGAGGAGGCACTCTTCATTCTTCCCTAACCATTCCCAACCAATTACAAATCAAACCGTGACACATCACTTTTTCCCTAAACTTCCCTGAAGGGGATGGGGTACTCATCTTTATTTCCTAAACTTTCTTAACCATTTTTTATTTAATATTTAAAAAAAAATTCAATATAATTTTAACAAATAAAATATAACTTTCATTAATAAAAAAACATATACTTGAAATAGAAAAAAAAACATTAACTTAAAAAAAACATAAACTAGAATTTGAAGCTCCATCCCCAACACTCGGCAATCTCGCGTTTACATTGAAGGACTATTTCCAACAAATGTACACTCAAACCATCATGCGGTTTTAAAAACGTTTCAATTTCGCGGTCTTTTTGTTGTCGTCTCAAAGCCGCACATTGTTCGTGCCACCGCTTCATTTTTCTTAATTTTACTCTCAGCCACATTTTCTCAGATACACTTTTTTTCTTCCTTGACGTTCTTGCTCATCGTGTTAAAATCCGAAACGATTTCGATCAAATCACCACTATTGCCTGAGGACGATGCAACTTTCTTCCCTTCACGTTCGGGTCCTGTTGGTGTGGTATGTTCATCGGGAAGCGGTTATCCGAAGACGTATAGTTCCCCGGTTCGGATGACTTGCTTATTTTTTTCAAAGGATTGCTAAACTCCGTACCTATCAATGGAACGGGTTCCCATTTGTTGTGTTTACTAACAATCTCCCAAGCCATTAGGTGGGTGAAACCTTTTTCAAATACAATGTCTTGTATTCCTTCAAAGCCGACTTAATCAAATCCACATCCGCCATGCCACTACGTCGATCACTAACCTCTCTCTCTCTCTCTATATATATTAAATAAAAGTAAAATTAACAAATAAGTTATACCTTTTCGACGTAGATGTCGTTGAACTTGCTTATCTTTGTGTTCATGTCCTTCAACTTCGAGTCTACTTGTTGGATGGTCCAGTTCGTTCCCCCGATTTGATTACCAAAATTCTCAAGTATTTTTCTCCAAAAAGAGTCAGCTTTTTGTTGATTTCCAACCACCGGGTCTTTGGAAACATCAACCTCGGGTTGGTCACGGTATGCAAAAGGATCGAAATTGTGTTGTTCTAGAGGAAGACGAAATTCGGTTGTTGAAGTTTGAATTGGCATGTTTGGCATAGTTGGAAAATTCGGGTGTTGTGGGTATGTTTGGAATTGAAACAGTTGAGTTGGCATCGGTTGGGTTGGAATAGATTGATTTTGGCTAGAAACGACTTCGGGATTTTGGCTAGAACCGACTTTGGGTTTGTATTTTCGGGTGGATGAAATATTTTTTTAGGAGCCATGAGAAAATGAGTCGTTGAAGAAATATGGAGAGTAGAATAGATGTGTAAAAATTATGGTGAAAAAAATGTTAATTTATAGAGGTAAATAGGAAAAAGGAAAAATAAAATAAATACCCAACGGTCTAAAATATAGCCGTTGGTATTGTGTGTGTTCGGGAATCGATCGGCAAGTGCTTCCGAAATTACAAAGTTTTTCTCGATACCAAGAGTCATATGGCGGTGTTCCCTAGCCTTCCTGATCGGTACCTAAAAGATGGGGAACTCCACTCCGTCCACCCTCAAGGGTGGTTATTATTTTTAACATTATTTTTATTTGAATGCAGTTTTCAATGGAAATTTTTATGATTTTAAACTGAATCTGGACGGAAGCCGTCGATGTGATTTCATCCATCAAATTATTGAATTTAACTTCCATCCTCTTGTCTTTGTCATATAGAATGAACAAAGGTAATTCAGTATCATGTATATCGAAAATGAGGGTTTCGTACGTGATTGCAATTTTCTTTAAAATGTTTTCATGTATTTGATATTGAAACCGATAGTGGCTCGAGTTTATTTGACAGTTATTTTCGTTTGTATTTGATATTGAGAGAAGTTGAAATTTTTATTACCTTTTTCATGTTTCATATTTCATTGTTTAAATTTAATTGGGATGATTCTTATAGTTCGTATTTGACATGAGTTGATGGAAAAAGATTAAAAAAGAATAGAATTATAATGAGTTGAGCTACTCAAAACTATAATTTGAAGCCCGGTAATAAGGGGTGTGTGATCAGGCTGAGCCAACTCAACTGTACGTTGGGTTGGGCTCCAGCCACTCGAGTAGACTTTTGACTTTCGAGTTAAGCTCGAGGGTTAAAATACTCGGCTTGTAAAGCTCAAAAGCCTTATCAAACTGTGTTATTTTACGATTTTACCCCTTTTCTGTATGTATGTTTACACAAATACAATAGTTCTAGGATCAATGATTGCCAGATTCAAATGATTTCCGTTAAAACTAGAAATCTGATTCTTGAACTTCAGAACAAATTTCAAGAATCTAATATGATGTTACAACCACCACGAGAATTGCCTCCGCGTCCAGTGCCGCCTAGAGGGGCTGCGGTAGCTGTTGTCTAATGGTCGATTTAAACCATCACTCGCAGAGGGAACTTGAGAAGTCAAACAAAATGCATGTAATGTAAACCAAGAGAAGACATCCAAATTTAGCAAAAGCTGATCCAGACATTAATGGCTAGGATCACAATTCACAAATGGAGACAATTCGACATGCCAAATATGATTCTGCAACATAGAGAGAGTATCACAAGATTGTCTGCTGTTAATGCTCAATACAGAGCACGGTTTGAATTTGAATCTCGGATCTTTGGAAGAAAACATTGATGATAGTCAAATACCACTTTTCTCATCTGGTTTTATACTTATTATCAAATTCAGTGAACCAGTTTCACACATATCTATTGGTCCATGGCTATGACCATCAGATCACATAAGAGCAACCTTTTAACAACAATATCAGCAAAATGCTCCAGTACCCAACAATTGAAACCATATCAGGAACACAATAAAACAACTAACTAATAATTAGAGGTTCATATGCATCAAACAGTCAACTGCATAACAGTTCAAGTCCATACCCATATGGTTCATGGTTGACTGATTCCCTTCTTTAAAAGCATGTCATACACTCTATCCACCTTGTTTGGATCAACATTGAACAGGCGATGCGCATCAGACTTTTGAGTAATGTGACCATTCATAACCTCTATGGTAAGTTTCTCTAACATGCTCAGATAATGTACAGGGACCACCTTAATCTCTGAGCACAACCGTTTCTCCTACGCAATAAATTTTTTTGATAAAAAGGTTCTAAAAATATATTATAAAAAAGACGGTTTCATCAGAAGTAGGGTGTAAACGAGCCGAGCTCATTTAACTTAAGAGAGCTTGAACTAGGCTCGTTATTGTTTATTAACTATCTAATTATTTAATTTACATATTTTTATAATAATTTATATATATAACATAATGTTTATTATTTAATAATTTTTATCATAATTTTATATAGAATAATAATATATAACTATAAGTTTAAACACTAAATAAAAGCCTACTCGAGCTCGATATGAGAAGCTCGGGCTCAAGCTCGTTTATCAAATGAGCCCCAATATAAGCTCGGCTCGGCTCGGCTCGAGCTTTTAGTAAGCCAATCTCGAGCGGCTCGGCTCGTTTACACCCCTAATCAGAAGAAGCAAAAAGATGAGAAGTCTTACAGCTTCAGAGAGTAAATCAGCACCAAAATGTCCGGTGACATCCCAATCATCCAAATTGGCTATAGCTAACCCTCCAGGGGCGGAAGAAGAGTCTTTTCCGCCAGTATCAATAAGTGCGGACCCCCTGTTATCAAGATCTCCTTTCAGATGATTTGCTCTTTGCAAGAATTTACCACTAGGACCAGGCTGTATATTATCCTTCACCCTACTACGTGCATTCTCTTCAGCTTCTCTCTTTCTCTTATGTTCGATGTATCTTTCAGCATCTGCAGATGTCCTACAACCAGAAGCTCGAGCTTCCTGAACATGTATGCTAACATGAATGAATACTTAAGAAAGGCAATAAAAATTAGGGAAAACTTCACCGAATAGTAACCAAATTTCCCATTTGTTTCACTAAAGTCACTCAAAAGTTTTTTCTCTCTAAAGTCATTCAACTTTCATTAGATGTTCCAATCTTGTGAATTTTTTAAAAATAAATCAACTAAATGCAACATATATGCATCTTGGATACTATTTAGTGATTATATTTTCTTTTTCCAATTTGACTTAAATTGAACAGTTATGAAAGTTGGTTTTTGTCTAGTGATATTTTTTCTTCACATTTATCGCCTACCTCATGTTAAATTAGAAAAAGAAAACAATCACTAAATAGTAACCAAGATTCATATATGTTCCATTTAGGTGACCTATTTTTTTTTTTAAATTAATATTGCAACTAATGAAAGTTGAACGACTTTAGAGAGACAAACATACTTGGTGGCTTTAGTGGAACATACGAAAAACTTGGTTACTATTGTTTAAAGTTTTCCCTAAAAATTATAATTCAAGAATAAGATAAAATTAGGTGAAACCTGCAGATCTTCTATTCGTCTTCTAATTCGGTGTTCTTCAATGACAGTTTTCAGCAATTCTTCATGCTCCTCCTTTTTATGGAAACGCATGAACACCCTGTAGCGACGGCATATTTCTTTTTCTTCAGGGGAAAGCCCCTGCTCAAAAGGGTCAGCATAGAGTAAATTTCTTTCTAGAATAAAGTCTTTCCTGCGTTTCCTCTCGTCTAGCCTGCCAAAAGTAAATAAAAACATATAAAGTGTGTGTGTGTGTATATTCAGCTGAAACATAAAAAAGGAGAAGATATGGTTGACCTTTTTGAGTATATACGCAAGACACGCAGTTTAAGTTCACGTTCGGGATCAGTATCAGCGTCCTTGAATTCCATGTCAGCAAGTAACTGTTCAGCATCATTGTCATATTCAACTTCAAATTCTTGCCTTTTGAAGTTATACCCACTCAATTCAGTCATTGAAGGCCCCTCTTCTGTTGATGTCCTCAACTTTTTCTCTCCAAAACTTCTGTCTGTATGAGAATCTGGGAATAACACACATGATTACACCACAAATTAAAGCTTGTATTTTATTTAATTTATTTAGATAAAAAAGAGCTACCTTCTATTTTAATTCCATCGCCAACTTTGTCACTTTGGACAATGCTTGATGTTCTCTTGCCTGCCCCTGTTGATGCATTAATACTGCTAGAACCTCCAACTGAACCTGCGTCTATGTTAAAAGAGAATATAGTTATATAACTGTCTTGTGTGTGTGTGTGTGTGTGTGTGTGTGTGTGAGAGAGAGAGAGAGAGAGAGAGAGAGAGATGTAATGATAACTAGTAGATACCAGAAACTAAGGCAGATGAGGGCCGGCCTGCTAAATTTTCTTTTCTTAAATCTTCAACCCTGACAAAGTATTATTAGAAAATTAAGGTTGGACGATACAAATTTGCATGAGATAAAAGTACAGGTTTAAAGAGTGTGCTATACTTGATTCTTGCAGAAAACGGAGATTCCTCTTTGACAGACAGTTCCCCTCCAGTTGGGTGTCCTGATGTGATGTATAAAATCAATCATTTTAGACAGCATAAATACACGTGTGTTACAAAAGTGATACTTATTCAACATAAAATAAATATATTTCAACAGAAGATAATGAATAACCTTTGGAAACTTCCCCATGCTCTCTGGCCATTGCAAGGAGTTCTTCTCTATTCTTTCCCATAACATGAGACATGTCCTGGAAAAAACATGTCACAAAACATCTAATTCTGCCAATGTGCCAAAAAAGGATATTAAATAAGGAAAAAGAAAATGAAAGATTTGTTATACCGGAAGTGGAAAGCAAGGTGAATTCATGTATATGGTATTATAATGCTCAATACAATGTGATTTGCTTTTGGTTCCAACATGTTCAGCAACCTCATTCCAGTTTGCCAGCCCATACATTTCTATCCCCTGTAGAAACATGATTTTCATTACAACCCTATGAATGTTCATCCTCTATAATATCATCCAAATCATAGCAATACATGTTTGCTGTTACTTAAAGAAACTTGAGGACAGTAAATTAAGTCTAAAAGAAAAAACCTCAAGAAGCAATATCTCTTCATCTGCATTCCAGTCAGAACAGAAGAGTGGAAATGACAGATTATCCTGTGAAAGTTAAAACGAAAAAAAGCTTTAAGGTTATGAGTAATGAGTCATGTCAAAATAAACAGAAGATGGTAACACAATAAATTAAGTAAACAATATAGTTAATTTAGAAGAAAAGTAATGGAGTTACTAACCATAACCCTATATGGATGATTGCTTTTATGAGGATAAACCTCAGCTCCAACAGAAAAACACTCAACACAAAGATCAAAATCAGAACAGCACGCGCATTTGATGCGAATCTTTCCTGAGATGTCCTTGTTGCAGTAGTTACAATGGTACAAAGCCTTTTTCCCTTCACTCATCCCTTGGCCTATTATATATTTTCAACAAAAAATATGAGTTTTCATTGAAGTAGTAAAGGAAAGGGCATGTATATACAGCTAGTCAAATACCTGAAGTTGCAGCCTCTAGATTCTCTAAATTTGAGGCAGTTCGTTTTCTCTTCGATCGGCTGAATATTAGAGAAAAATTACAAGAGTAGAAATGTTCAATTAGAAAACAATGCCAAAAGAATCAGAAGAATTCAAGATTAGCCAAACAAATAACAAGACAGAAGTAACCATAACATGAAGTTATTTTGCAACAAAATCTATCATAACAAGATTTCTAGGCTCCACCTTGTGCCTCGCCGATATCCAAGGAATAACGGAGAGATTAGGGTTTAATCCCCCTTTAAACCCTTCCCAAGTTTTCCCTTATGCCTCTTTTAGCCCCTCCAGACTCATTCTAAATGCAAATTAAATCTCAAACTTCGTGTTTATTTTAAACACATAGTGCACCAACCATCGCAATTATGGTATTAATAAAGACTCTGGAAGTTGTATAATGTATACTGAGGTTAAAACTTCAAGGCCAACTCAAAACTAAATTGTGATAAGGAATGAGAAGTAACACATAAGAGCATGCACCGAATAATTAATTTAAAAACCAAACAAAACTGATGACACCTTCACATTGTTTTCCA
Source organism: Smallanthus sonchifolius (assembly GCA_023525975.1). NCBI lineage: Eukaryota > Viridiplantae > Streptophyta > Magnoliopsida > Asterales > Asteraceae > Smallanthus > Smallanthus sonchifolius. Next base: position 77,984,767 of record CM042033.1, read on the forward strand.
CAATAAGATTATTTTCTCTGTCATTCAACACTGCCTTTATGTATTTTCCTATTACAGAAAGAGATTGTTGAATTTGCTTTCTATCCATTCAAATCTTACATCATTCAATTAATTGATATTTCATCACCTAACACTAAATTATGAAATTGCCTACCGACAAATGGGTCACGTATTACCTCAATTCATGTCAAAAAACACAACTTGATGTATTTTAGTGATGCAGGGCATTGTTTTCATTCTCTTCTTATTCATACTAACAGTGCAATAAAAAGGTTTTGTCGTGATCAAATACAACTGAGAGAATTTGTCCTTACCAAATGTCTTATATGATCTTAACTACTTGAAGAACAAATGATCAAACGAAAACAGAAGTGTTAGTCGTTACACTTAATCCACTCCGGGAAACCACCTTTAAGCATACATGACTTTCAAGTCGACTTCAAGGAACGACTTACTTTGTGTATACATAACTCAGTGCCAATGTACCATTACTAGTTATACATCTTAAAGACTTATAAAACCATTAATCTGACACTTATATGAACATAAATACACAGAGAATCATATAAAGACCCTGGTACAGCAATATATAATGCATACAATTCAATTATACTCCCTGCTAAAGAGAAAGAGCTAGACTATTCAATTGATTAATGGAATTGCCTAGGGTTACGTACAATTTCAGCATCGTAGCAAATTACCTTTCGATTACTAAATTTAACTACTTAAAATAGTGTAAACAGTGATTACGAACAAATTACCAATATAAACATACTTAAATTACATAAGAAGCATACCTTTGGTTGGAATCCTCCTCGGCAGAGTGATTTGCTCGTGAGCGACCCATTTTTCGTAAACCCTAGAAATTTGAAAATTACTGACACTAATTTTCTGTACAAATCGAAAATATATTCGTCAAAATTCGACGAAAGAAAACGAAATTGCGTTTGTATGTGTGTGTATTCGAACGTGGTGCGTGAAAATTGAAAGCAAAGACCTCCGGGATCGGTCACCGGAAACTTAAGGCGCCGTAGCGGATTTTGATTTTGATTTTTATATGGGAACGATAAAATTCATGTTATTTACAATTTGACCCCATTATATTTCCTTTGCTTTCATTTTCAAACCCAACATATATAAATATAATTACAAACAAATTACAGTTTTCGTCATTTATGTTTATATTAGGGATGTGTTTTTTAACTGAACCCGAATCCTGAACCTGATTAAGGAAGAACCCGAGGAACCCAACCCATTTATTAAACAAAACCGAACCCGATTTGCAATAATGGTTCGGTATTCAAATTAGATAATCTATAATCGGGTCAACCCGAGTAACCAGAATATGAGTTTTAATCAAATCCCGTGATTTATTAGGTTAAATGTATTCTTGGACTTCATTCTTCGAGCTTCACGTTCACGAGTTCACGCAACAAGTCAGCAACAATCGACGATTTGGTTCACGCAGCAAGTCTGCAATAATCGACGACTTTTTCATCACCAAAATCATCTTCCGTCCAAGCCCATGCACTCGTCTTCGTCACCAACAATCAGTAAGCGTAAGTTTCATGATCATGACTTCATCATCAATCTCCCTCATGTTTTTTGCATTATAAGTTTTGTGTGTGTAATTGTACATATATATATAGTTTTAGTGTGTATATTGCATGATAAGTTTTGTGTGTAATTGTATATGTATATAGTTTCAATGTATATTGCATGATAAGTTATGTGTAATTGTGTATGTATTTAATTAATATGTGTGTGAAATTGTGTATGTATATTATTTACTAGCTTTAATCACATGTGTTGGTGTGTTACATGGGGTGAAACGTTAATATTATAATGATAAATATTTTAACACCTCTTTTTATACAAATTTGATATTGTATTGGTAATTTTTCCATTTTATTACATGTTAAGATTATATGGATGAGAGTAATCAAAACATTAAAAAATACATGAAAATACAATTAATAAGTGGTGTACTTTTTACAATATATTAAATTACATGTCAAATGAAACCTTGCAATGGTGATTTACAATATTGAAAATACTTCATTGTATACAACATTTGACGTGGTATTGGTAATTTTTCCATGTTTAACACCCACTAAATGAAAATAATAGAGTTTCTTTTCCTCAATGACTGAAAACACAAAATAGCCAAAACCGTTCTAAAAAAAGGTCACAAACGGTGCGAACCTGATTGAAGCCAGTAGGGAGTCAAAGAAATCGATTATAATCAAATTGGTCAACAATTTCTTTACATACGTTGTTTCTCAATTTTATTAGTTTTTGAAACTCTATAAGCCATTTTTGAAGAAACTTTAACCTTGATATTATAACATATTTACAAATATTTAACTTGTAATTAAATTTAAGTATCAAAATTTAACAATTTTTTTTTAAATCCCGTCTATTATACAAATAATCTTGCTAAGTTTTAATATTTAAACCCCGTGTGCTACAAATAAACTTTAAATTTCAACAATATATCGTGTTTTAAATTTAAATTTTAAAACTCCAAAATTTAAAAACCGCACTCCTTAACATATCGACATAATTTTAATTTAAAATTCTAAAATTTAATAACTTAATTAAAAAACTACTAATTAAATATTAGTAAACTTTATTCTAACACATATTTATTTAAAATACAAAAGTAGTATTTTCAATTTTTTTATGTAAAATTAAAAAATCTTGCATTTTTAATAATAAAATTTTAAAAACTCGTTTTTTTTAAATCTCCTATTTTTTTATTCTTAATTTTTTTAAAATATTCACTTTTGATGATAGTTTAAAAAAAATTGAGTCACTGGTAATAATGGTGAATTGATTTGGTAAAATGTTTATGTATATAATTTTCTAAAAAAAATAAGCTAAATATGAAAAGATTGAATAGTTGATGTAAATGTGATTTTGAGGAGAAAAAACTTATGAGGTGAAATGTGGTGATTACATGTGTCATTTATTTAGTCTTCTTATTAGAATAGAGATGTGTGTAATTGTGTATGCATATAATATGTGTAGATATATTCTGGTGATGATATGTGTGTGTATATATTATGTGTGTATAACAAACCCGAATACCGGTTAAAACCAACCCGATTACACATTCTTATATGGTTCGGTATTTGGTTAGATTTTCAACGTCCAAAAACCGAGGAACCCGAACCAAATAACCCGATTACCGATCAACCAACCCGAATGACACCCCCTAGTTTATATCAAATTCCATGTTTCATCCTTAAACTAAAATAATATCATAAATTGTTCTGTATGCTAAACTTGCTTGCAAGTTCCATCCTTTTCACTAACTGACTTTAACTTGAATTTAGTCATGTGGCACATGAGGGTGTGATTGTTTTTAATAAATAAATATATATATATATATACATACCACACGCACACCAAGATTAGTCCTCCCTTCCCCACCCACTTCAGCATCTTCATCTTCCCCAACCCCTTCATCTCCATTGATACTTATGATTTTCCGGCAGCATCGTGCTTTTCCGACCAACTCATATCCCTTTTAGATTCAATGAAATTTTGTGACAGCCCAAGTATAAAGCCCCTTTGCTAAGGTTAAATTATTTTTTTCTTCTTCTAATTTTGGTTTTTAGTTCTGATTTTACAAAGCTATTTGCCAGAAATAATCCCTTAAATATCAAAAAAAATTAATAAGTTACATAATTAGTCCCTCATATGTGAAATGACTGAAATGTCCTTCAAATAGACAGAAAATTTAACGCCTGTTAGTGTTAATACCTAAACTCGTTATAAAAGAAAGCTATTACCCAAGCAAGTTACCTTTTTGCTTAGTACCCAAACATTTTACTTTATCCAAACTACATGGACCATCTGTGTAATTAACTCAACTAACAAAGAAACTTGTTGCTACAACATATATTACTTTTATAGCTTGAAACGTGATATACTCTTGGTTTAAAAACTTAAAAACCAAAATATGTCATAAAAGTTTCAATAACATGCATAAAAGAACCTATATACCAATTATTGGGTTTTAACATGTCTTTTGAAAACATTTTGCAACGGAAGCTAGTTATGACGTGTTAGATCCAAAACTTTTAGAAACTAATACCTGTTAAGCATCCATATGTAGTTACTTAAAACAAAAACAACCATTAGGAGTTAAGAAAGTGACAACCTTTGTAGTAGATGAAAAGGAAACTTGAATATCCTCCCTAACGGTGTCCACCACCAAGCAACCAAGCAACCAAGCTGTAACATCCCGAGTTTTAGAACACAGAATACTTAGCGAAAATTTAAAACTTACCAAGGATGAGAGGAGCGGGCTTGGGCTTGAGTGTATGAGCCAAAAATTGTAAAGGGCAAGGGTTGGGCCCTTATAAGCCCCAAGACCAGCCTCAAACCCTATTTTTATCACCATTTTTGTTTTCTAGAGAGAGAAAGTGAGAGAGAAACATTCTAGAGAGAGTGAGTCGGTTTTGCCCCAAGATCGATCTAACCTTCCTCTCCAGTGTTAACACGAAGATTAGCTGAAGAAACGAGTCGATTAGAGGTACGAATCACGTCTAGATCTGAGTTTTTATGTAAAGTGGGTTTTTAGGGTTTCAACAAGTTTTCTTCAAAAAGATTGGATTTTTATGTATGCTTTTGAATAAAAACTATAGATTTAGCTTCATGGTTAAGATTAGAACACTTTGAACGTAAAAAGTTGGGATTTTAGATCAAAAATGAAGAATCTAACTTAGAGCAGATGAGTCGTCCGAAAAGTCTATGAATGGTCCGAAAAGTCTGATACGTCCGAAAAGTATTTCGGACGAAGGGTAGATTTCGGACAAAGGTGATTTCAGACATAAGTTTTCGGTCGAGATAGTTTCGGTTGAGATAGTTTTCGGATGAAAGGTATTTCAGACAAATTGATTTTCGGGCGAAATGGTTTTCGGATGAAAGACATTTCGGACGAATTAGTTTTCGGGCGAGATAGATTTCGGATGAAAGACATTTCGGGCGAAATAAGATTTTGACTAAAATAGATTTCGAACGAGAAAGATTTCGGTCGAAAAAAGATTTCGGACGAGTAAAGTTTTCGGTCAAGTAGATTTTGGACAGATAGTTTTGTTACGGACCGGAGCTAACACGTTTCGTTTATGACCACTCGAACAGATCGTTGAGCCTTAAGAAGAGTAGCTAAGAAAGACAGGTGAGTTCTAATCCCCTTTTTGCCTTTTTTAGGGGTGGTGTGCATACTTAGTGTAAAGTATTTATACATATTTTATATTAATAAACAAAGTGAAAAGCTATGTTTTAGTGAAAAGTTTAAAAGAGGCAAATGTACGTTTTGAGTAATGTATAGGTATATTATGGCAAACATTTACTATATTTTCATATACATAAACAAAGGCATAATATACGTGCTAGTACGTTTTCAGTGAAGTAAGATATATCATTATGGCAAGCGTTTACTATATTTTCATATACATAAACAAAGACATGATATATGTGTCAAGCTATGTTCAGTAAAGTAAAGATATTTTATAACAAGTGTTTACTATATTTTTATACATAAACAAAGACATAAGATATGTGCAAGTTATGAACAAGTCAGATAAAGTTTTATGAACAGAAAGTGAATAGAATTCCTACGGGAATGTGTACCAGCTGCAAAGGTCCTTGGGACAGATGTTACTTGTACAAGATGTCAGATATGGGTTCTACCCATTAGTAAGAACCTTTGGGTTCGCTAACGGTTGTACAATTGGTATGAGTGACAGTGGTTGCTCGGGAGAACCACGCAACTCCCCTTAGCTTAAAGCGGTATTGTCGGTTCATGGTGCTAGCCATGAGGGCATTGACCAGGTACTCGTCGGTTCATGGTGCTAGCCATGAGGGTGGTACAATAGTGACAAGTGAATTGGCGGTTAAGCGGTAGTGTCGGTTCATGGCCGTTGGCCATGGGGCATTGACCAGGTATTGTCGGTTCATGGTGCTAGCCATGAGGGCAGTACAATGTAAAGGAATTGATGGTTTACTATATGTTTTAAACTGTTTTTGAAAGTAACGTATGTAAAGTTTTGCCTTAAGGGCAGTATGTATGTATTAGTAAAACTTTTACATAATTGATTTAAAATAAACGTTAGAACTCACACAGCGTTGCTGGTTTTTAGCATGCATATCAGTTAAGTGTAGGTCGCTTTGGATGGATAAGGATGCTTGGCTTGGCGAGAAGAGTTACCCGAAAATCAGTGTCTAGCATCCCGTTTATGTTATGCTTATGTTTCAGTTGTTTAAGACAAGTTTCAATTCGTATCAGACAAGCTATGTTTAGATATGTTATGTATTTTCCGTTGCGTATGTTAAAGTTTTAAATCGTTTCCGCTGTGTTAATGAATGTCTTATGTTTAAGTGCTATGTGTTGATGAGTAAATCCAATACGTGAGGCCTCTCGGGTTTGGGGCCTTACACAAGCTCCAAATGTTGCTAACCAAAACACCAAGTCAAGATCTAGACATGTTGATGAACCAAGACCCGAAACTTAAACACCAAACAACTAGAAATGTGGAAGTGAATGAGTAGTAGAAGTATCTTAGAACAACTTATGCTATACTATCTCTCTTTCTTAGAGAAAATCCAAACAACTTTGTGCTCTTCACTCAAAAACTCTTCTATCCTTTCCCACTTATCAAAGCTGAGAATTGCAAGTGAAAAAGGCTTCAAATTTTCGGTCATAGTGTAAAGAAAGCTTAATGCAAGAGTGGTAAGGTTAAACCACGAACATGTAACTTATGCTTTTGGTTTTAGCCACTTTGATGAATGTTGGACTTGGGCATAAGAAAAGCAAAAGCTCATCCTTTTTCTTCCTCCAATTTTCTACAAGCACCTACGAAAATGGGTTTACTCTTTTATCCACAATGTAACAGAGTGGTTGTATGCATCTTTCAAGACACCTTTATCTTATAAATTTTCTTTTATAACTTTTATAAAACAATGACAAGTTTTATAAGTTTTATTCACCAAATTAGTGAAATGTCTTTCATTAATTTCTATTGAACAAATGGATATAAAGACAATGCATAATCAACCAACATTATGGAATAAATCACTTGCAATAAATCATTTATTTGTATTTATTCTATATACATTTTATAATTCAATATAAAATGTATATTAGTAAAATGATTCATGGTACGTTATTCATATCTCTTGACTAAAAGTCATATGAATAATTTTGAATGTGTGTCCCGTTAAACACGTATTGGATTACGCTGCTTAGGGTGTGACCCTTTAGGACCATATGCCAATGTCAACATTGAAACATGTTGATTCTTGAGCACATATATTCCAACAATTTCCCACCTGCACAAGATTTAACGTATATAAGTGTAAACAATGGTGGGTCTAACGACATCTCACTGTCCCAAATGACATAAGATTTAATGTCATCACTATAGCCACTTGATCTAAGCACGTCCGCTTAAAAGGCAATAGTATATGGTTAGCTATCGATCATCCTTCTGTAATAGATATCCAGTTGAAAATGAGACATGGATTGAGATCAATCTCATATATTTTTCAACCATTATGTTACTTGATCAAGATTCAACATGATTAATATCAAATATAAGTTTTAGCACGACATGCATTTAAACCAGCTTGAATCAACGAGGGGTCCAAAGATATCAACCTTGTAAAGGTACATATCTCATCTTAACTACATACGCCTCTCACTACACTTCACATTGTTCCTAACGAAAACCTTTATTATGGCCTGGTTAAAGAACATCGTTAGGTAGTGTCAAAGAACAACATTCCATGTAATCAAGCACCAATATGCATCTCAGGTCAAAGGATACAACGATCCTACCATTTTGAAAAACACTCATGACATCGATCCATGACGTGTCTTTCAAGGCGGACAAGTCCAATATTTACTTTTCATAAATATATGTGATCTTTGACCAAACCATCCACAATAGTCTTAATTCAAAATTATTCCCATAACTATGACCGACTACAAAAAATTATAATAACCTAGTTATTCATGGATTTAAGCGTGCTAACACAGAACACAATATACATTAATATAAGAGATAAAATATAACATGTCAAATAATATAAAATGATACTGCTATATAGTGCGGGAATATCCAAGTAATAAAATACAGATCAAATCTAATCACTAGACAAATGAAACCCTATAGAACTAGCATGCGTCTCATGTTTAGCTTGAGGTATGAGCTTTGTGAAATGATCTTCTAAGTTCTAATATGTTGAATGCAGTTAGAAAGGCATACTTAATTACAGGACTGTGTCAACCAAGTGATCATAATTTTTCATTAAGAATGATTAGTAGTGAGGCAATATGTTTTCATCCTAATTGGTTTGATACTTACGTCAATTCAAAAAATATGATTTTGTTCAAGTTCAGAATCGTGATCAAACAAAACACAATAACACACAATTTAAGAGAACTCGCTTTACTATATTATGGAAAATAACTCAAAACCACAATACAATAAACACTCATACCAAACCCTAAACACGGTTATGGTATTTATAATGTTAACCCAACTTGATCAACAAGTAAACTAATTAACCCTAATCCCCTAGCCCAAACCATCTTGTTTAAGGCTACCTGGGCCAGCCCCAACTTGGGCTTCTCGGTAATTAGCGTCCAACATTCACCCCCTAATTTCCGAGTCGGATTTAGGAAGGTCTTCAACTCCAATCAAGCTCCTCATCTCCTTAAACTTGATTCGGGCTAGTGGCTTCGTTAGTATATCCGCTTTCTGTTCTTCCCCAGGCACATGCTCGACCTCAACTTGGTCCTTTTCAACACATTCTCGAATGAAGTGGTATCGGGTATGTATATGCTTGCTCCTTCCATGGAATACAGGGTTCTTGGTGAGGGCTATTGCGGATTTATTGTCGATCCGGATAGTCACCCTTTCCTGATTCCAACCTGTTACTTCACTCAACAACTCTTGAAGCCAAATTGATTGACATGCAGCAGCAGTGGCTGCCATGAATTCAGCTTCACATGAGGATAATGCCACTGTGTCTTGCTTTTGTGAACACCATGTAATAGGAGAAGATGCAAAGTAGAATATGTGACCTGTCGTGCTTTTTCCGTCATCCGGGTCAACATTGTGACTGCTGTCACTATACCCAACAAGATGTTTCAGACCATTTTTTTCATATCTAAGCCCGTACCCCATAGTTCCTCGTAGGTACCTTAAGAGTTGTTTGATTGCTACACCATGAGATTCACGAGGGTTTTGCATGTAGCGACTAATCACACCCACCGAGTATGCCATATCGGGTCTAGTATGCAAAAGATAGCGCAGACAACCCACTACCTTACGGTATTGAGTCGGGTCGATTTCATCTTCCTTCTTGGCTTTAAAGAGCTTCGTTCCAGGCTCCATTGGAACTTGAGTTGGATTGCAAGTTAGCATTCCAGTTTCCTTCAGTATATGTTGAGCGTAACTTTCTTGCTTTATTGTTATCCCGACATCACTTTGACTTACTTCGATGCTAAGGTAATAAGTAAGTAGCCCAAGATCGGACATCTCAAATTTCGTAGCCATTCCTTTCTTGAACTCATTGATGATGCTTAAACTTGTGCCGGTGATGAGCAAATCATCCACATAAACGGCTAATATCAAAAGATGCTTACCACATGTCTTTCGGTAAACCGATTGCTCCTTGGAGCATCTTTGAAACTTCATATCCTTCAAGATAGAATCAAGTTTAGTGTTCCAGGCCCGAGGCGCTTGCCTCAAACCATACAAAGCCTTTGATAACAAATATACTTTATTCTCCTCGCCTTTCTTCTTGAACCCCTCCAGTTGCGTAACATAAACTGTCTCCTTTAGTTCGCCATGTAAGAATGCCGTTTTGATATCCAAGTGATGGAGTTCCCACCCATTTGTAGCAGCTAAGGCAATGAGGAGGCGTACTGTTTCGATCCTGGCTACCGGAGCGAACACGTCATCAAATTCGATCCCGGGTTGTTGCACATAGCCCTTTGCAACCAACCGAGCTTTATGTTTATTTATCGATCCGTCTGCATTTTTTTTCACCTTGAAGACCCATTTTAAACCAATAGGCTTCACCCCTGTTGGTAACTTGACCAGGTTCCATGTATTGTTTTTATTTATGGAGTCGATCTCGGCATTCATGGCTTTCACCCATTCCATCTTCGACTTTGCTTCTTCATATGAGACCGGTTCTTCATTTAATGCTAACAATAACTCCTCACAATTGAGGTTAGAAAACAATATGAAATCATCTTGAAGCCTTTTAGGTAGGACCGACACCCTCATTGATCTTCTTGGGCCGGTTTGGTCTTCGGTTTCACTGTTTTGGGATGTGGAGCTGGTTGGGCTTGACTGGGCTGTCGGATGGGCTGAGTTGCTAGCTGAGCCAGAGTTGGACTCAGTCGAGTCGTGTCCGGTTGGCACGTCTTCGGTACTTGCACTTGACTGATCTGTATTACTATTAGTTCCACTTTGAACTAGGCTATCATCACTGGACTCGTTTGGAGTATTTTCAACCACACCCCCCCAAACTACAGCAAATGATCCAGGTGCACTATCCTCTGATCCGATTTCTTTATCCCAAACCCACCCTTTGTTTTCATTGAACTCAACGTCCCGGCTTATAATTATCTTCTGGGTCGTAGGATTAAACAACCGGTATGCTTTTGAACCCGGTTCAGATCCGAGATGTACAAGCGGTCTTGATCTATCATCCAACTTTTTCAAGTTGGTAGACTCTACTTTGGCATAAGCAAGACACCCAAATACTCGTAAATATTCAATATTCGGTTTTCTCTTTTTGAACATTTCATAGGGTGTTTGATCAACCAAGGCTCGTGTGAACACTCGATTAATCAAGTAGGTTGAATGACGAACTGCTTCTCCCCATAAGACATTTGGTACCTGCATAGTCTTCATGATGCTCCTTGTCATCCCCATTAGGGTTCGATTTCTCCGCTCCACAACGCCGTTTTGTTGAGGCGTGTACGGAGCAGTGAGATGGCGATGAACTCCGTGATCATCACAGAACCGTTTGAACTCAAGTGAGGTAAACTCTCCTCCCCTATCGGTTCGGAGAGTCTTCAAAGCTTTTCCTGTTTCTTTCTCCACCAAAGATTTGAACCTTTTGAAGGCTGCAAAAGCTTCGTTTTTCTCCTTCAACAAAAACGTCCACATATATCGTGAGAAATCATCTATTAAAACAAAGACGTATCTGTTACCTGCCAAAGTGTATGGGGTTATTGGTCCACATAAATCACCATGGACCAACTCCAAAGATCGATTGGCTCTAAAAGATGTTGATTTTGGGAATGTGTTTCTCGTTTGCTTGCCCACCAAACACGATTCACAAAACTGATTTTCGTGTTGCACTTGTGGTAGTCCAATGACAAGGCTATTTCTACTCATCGCCTTCATTGTCTCGAAGTTGATGTGACCCAACCTTGCATGCCAAAGCCATCCATCATCGTCGATCTTTGACTGTAAGCAAATAGGAGTTCCAACTCTTAGCTTTATTTTGTAAAGCCTGTTTGGTGATCTCTGAACTTCCATCAGTAACCTGCCATTAGCATCATGCATAGTTAATGAATGATTTCTCATCCGGACATCACATCCAGATTCTGTGGCTTGACCGAGACTAATTATATTATTTTTTAAATCTGGTATATAATAAATCTCGGTCAACAGACGATGTTGTCCCTTCTTCCCTTGAAAAAGAATTGATCCTTTTCCTTTTATTTCAACACGCGAATTATCACCAAATTTGACCCGCCCGGTTATCTTCTCATTAAGCTCAGAAAAATATGACCGGTTTCCAGTCATGTGATTGCTTGCCCCATTATCGAGGTACCAAATGTCACTCTCCACCGAATCAGCTTCGAGTTCCTTTGGTACCACCTTACTTTCATTTAAGAACACCGTTTCATGCATGAAGACTGAGGCATTGATCTCCTCGGTTTCATTCAGGTTTGCTTCTTCCTGTAACTTTTGAATTCTATCGGGGCAGTTAGATACGAAGTGGCCCATCTTGTCACAACGGTAGCATCTAACTTTGGAGCGGTCCTTCTTTACTTTTTCTTTTCCTCGGTTTTGCGTAGACTGTTCACCGGCTAAAGGGGTTCGATCTTGACCATTAGATCGGCCTCGACCTCTCCCCCTGGTTCCTCTCCCACGTCCTCTTGAACTCTCATAGTTCCTGCGAGTATATGATGATTCACCTTTAGAAAACAAAAGTTTATTTTGATTACCTTCTTGGATTTCCTCTTCTTGGATACGTTCTTCGTAGGCCTTTAACCGCCCTACGACATCTTCGAATCCGATGACATTGAGATCCAAGACTTGTTCCAATGATGCAACTATCTGAATGTATCTGCTTCGTGGGAGGGTTTTGAGGAATTTTTTTACAAGTTTTGACTCCTCTAAAACTTCCCCTAACGCAGCAGATTTAGATGCTATTCCGGACAACTTTCCGGCGTAGTCGTCGATTGTATCTGAATCTGCCATCTTCAAACTATCAAACTCCGACATTAAGGTCTGTAGCCTGGCTTCCCTCACTCGATCAGCACCAACATGACGTGCTTTGATTACGTCCCACATCTTCTTGGATGTATCTTGATCTCCAATTTGCATGATCAATGTCTCCGGTACCGATTGAAATAACAGACCCATGGCAAGATCGTTTTTCTCAACGTCGGTGGAACCCGGATCAATAACATTCCAGACCTTATGAATCCTGAGAACAACCTTCATCCTCATTGCCCACACCGTGTAGTTAGTGGGTGTGAGCATCGGACATTGGACGGAGGTTGACCCTATTTCTTTTCCTTTCGGTGGTGGTACGGTATCTCCCATGGTTAAAAGGTGCTTCCTGATCCAGTACCTCGAGCATATTTTTGATTAAAACTGGACTTCCTTGAACGCACGGTGGACAGCAACAACAGTCTTCGTCTTGTTCGGTGGTCGCCAGGCAGCGCCGACAGCTTCTGGCTCGGCTGTTAGTGCTGGATGATCGGAGGTGGCTTCCTCCTTCGAACGTGACTCCTTCAGCAGCTGTTGGTGGTGTTTTGTTGATCTAGATCTTGAACCGGCTCTGATACCAATTCAAGTTCAGAATCGTGATCAAACAAAACACAATAACACACAATTTAAGAGAACTCGCTTTACTATATTATGGAAAATAACTCAAAACCACAATACAATAAACACTCATACCAAACCCTAAACACGGTTATGGTATTTATAATGTTAACCCAACTTGATCAACAAGTAAACTAATTAACCCTAATCCCCTAGCCCAAACCATCTTGTTTAAGGCTACCTGGGCCAGCCCCAACTTGGGCTTCTCGGTAATTAGCGTCCAACATTTGTGTTTTACTTATACTTGATGGTGCATATTTTAGATTACACAAACAAACTGTCCTAATGTCTTCAAAGAGGAGAGCAAGATTTGTTGAATGCAATCTCCTTGGTTAAAACGACTAAACAAAAACTCGAAAAGTTTAAATTAGAGGGTTTTAAATAATTGTTTGAGGAAGTCGACTCTCTTTTTTGTGAGGGAATGATAAAACTCTAGTTATTTATAAATACCCCATTATGTTTCCTTTGCTTTCATTTTCAACCCGACATAAAATATCATAGTACTTAAATGTCCTTATGTAAATTTATGCTCTTCTCAAAGTGTTTGTAATATTCATCTATGTTTCCACACGATGGTAATTAATAAAATACTAAAATATTTAACACCCATGTTTAAAGCATCTATAAACTTCAAATTCATATGTTAAAATAATAAATGCTCACTTTATATGATTGTTAGGGGGGGGGGGGTGCGAGTGGACAACGGCTTCAAGGCGGGTATCAAGCTGGTAGGGGGCTACACCACCGCATCTAACGCGGGTTCAACGGGTACATTTGAACGGGTAGTTTCAGCGGGTATATTCACCCGTTGAAATCAAAGATGAAGCCGCTGAAATCGAACATCTAGCCGTTGCAATTTGACCGTTCAATGGCAATATGACCGTTTAAAATAAAATAAAATTTTAAATTAATTAATTTATCCAATATAAATACATAAATCCAATATTCTCAATCCACAAAAAATACATACCATCTCCTTTATTATTTATATAAAAATACCATGGATTCCAAAAAGTTTCTAAACCGAGAGGCGGTTCTAGCCAACAACCAATGAGCCAAGAAATTCCCACACAACCGTATACTCTACACCCCATTTTTCCCCAACAACCGTATCCTCAAATACCGGTCATGGCTACGCAAGTTGCACCGGGTCAATACACTTATCCCTTACACGATCAAGCAAGTTTTGATCCTTTTGCACCTCGATACCACAACTTACCATTTCATAAACCCACCCGTCAAAAAGAACGTTCACTTCTCATCTTTGATGATAGTGGCGATTACAATGTTCACGAGGATCCTAGCTTAGAACATAATCGAATAAATTATATATATATATATATATATCCAAATATTGAAGATAAGGAAGAAGATGAAGGTGAAAAAGAAGATGAGGAGATGGAGGTTGAAGTTGAGGAAGAAGAAGATGAGGCGGTTGAAGTTGACGAAGAAACCGTCAAAAAAGGTAAATTCATAAACCGTGCGCCCCGTCAACCGTGGACTCCCACACAAACTGAAGCTTTGTGTAAGGCTTGGTGCCATATTTCCGAAGACCCGACGATTGGAAATCAACAAAAGCGAGATAATTTTTTGGACCGGATACTCGAGCATTACAATAATCTAGTTGGAGGAAGCACCCGAAGTAGACACCAACTTAATTCAAAGTGGACTTTTTTAAATACAACCATGTGTCACTTCAACGGATGTTGGATTCAAGCGGTATGTATTTTTTTTTGTACGTTTATTTGTGAAATATTCTTTGTTAATATATTTTTTTAATTAATATATTTTTTTTGTAATAATTTGTAGGATCGTCTACGCGACACCATCAAGACCAACACGGAGACCAAAGAAGTCGTCCGAGTCGCCGTCAACCAAAGGAAGTGTGGTCGAACAACTTACACGCTTTGTGAATATACGGGAGGATATGATGAATAAATTCGTTGATTCAAAAAAGGGAAAAGACGACGACATACGGTCTTTGGTGAATGAGCAACGAGAGGCTGTCAAGGCTGAACGTATGGACCGGGAATTTAAAATATTTTCGGAACCGCACGACCATCTAGCCGGACCGTTGTTGGAAATAATCTTGAAACGGAAAAGAGAAATAGCCGCAAAGTATAATTGATCATGTGATTTTTAATTTTTTAGGTGTTTTTTTAAGTTGTTTTTATTAATTGTCTTTTTTTTATTTATTGTTTCTTAATTTTATTTGTTTTAATTTATTTTAAAAAAAAATAAGAGGGTTGGAGGGTACCACTCCCACCTAAGAGTGTACTTTGACTAATTGAGGTGGCATCTCATGATTGGTGTAATTTGGGGGGTACTTTGTTTAGGAGGGTACCACTCCCACCCCCTTAGTACATTATCAAAGGGGTTTGGTCCGACGATATTGGTGCCCCTTCTATCCTAAGTGATGAGGGTTCGATCCCATAATAAGTATTAGGTGGATTTAATACGTGTAGGTTAAGAGCTATTAAAAATATGTTTATTTAATTCATATATTATACAAAATGTAAAGATAACATGGACTATAAAAGAGAATTGGAGCAAGTTTCGGGCCTCTAGTAATTAATCCCTTTTGAAAGTGATGGCTCAACACATCACCATTTCCTTCGTGTTCGTGTTCGTGTGCTAGCTTATAGTTATTATAATTTGATTTATTATTTACATTTAAGTTTGTTTGTTAGTTATTATTATATATCTTGTTTAAATATTAGTATAGTTATTTGATTGAAATGGGTGCATGTTGCTGGAAACTGTTCCAAAAGTTTATATAAGCTAGTGAAAATTGTTGCTGGATTCCAGAAGTCCCTAAAAATTGCTATAAATTATAAAAATTGAGTAAATATGAAATTAAGAGAAAAATAATGATCGAATGTATTAACCGAGATTAAAGGCTATAGAATAGGAAACTGATTATTGTGAATATTTGTATTAACCGAGATTCAACCTTCTTTCTTGGTCCTCCAAAAGACAACCCACCTTATCCCGCTCAAGTGCCGAGGCCGAATATCGAGGCGTTGCTAATGTTGTCTCCGAAACTTGCTGGTTACGCAACCTCTTATTAGAACCGCATTATCCACTAACTCATGCCACATTGGTCTACTGTGGCAATGTCAACGTTGTTTACCTCTCTTGCAACCCGGTTCAACACCAACGTACCAAACATATTGAACTTGACATCCATTTTGTTCATGAGAAGGTTGCTCGGGGACAAGTTCGCGTTCTTCACGTGCCTTCTAAATATCAGATCGCCGACATATTCACTAAAAGCTTACCATTTGTTCTTTTCGAAGATTTCAGACACAGTCTCAACATCCGACAACCTCTTGCTTCGACTGCGGGGGTATGTTAACAGAGATTCAAGGCTATAAAATAGGAAACTGATTAGAATGATCAAATTTTGAATTATTAAATTAAAATGAGTAAAATAAAGCCGTAGGATATACGTACACCCAACCAGGTTCTTTTGACACCCAACCCCTATATGACTCGTATAGGACTATACGAGTCGTATACAAGACACAATACAGCCGTATTGGACAATTTTGGACACAATACGGGACATAATATGGCTGTATTAGGTATTTTTGGGCGTAATACCGCACCGGATTTTGGACACAATACACCGTATAACCGTTGCATAGAGGGTGTATGGGACCCAAAATAAAACTATAGTGACGTTGCGCTTCTCCTCACCACAGAAATTAGCCTGCACTGTGTTTTGTTTTGTGTAGACTCTTGAAAACTGTGTGATTCTAAAATCTAAACTTCAGTTTATGCATCTGCGAACAATGAATCCTCTTATTTGGCACAAAGTTGCTGCCGTATCTGGAATGGCAGCCCTTGGATTAGGCACATATGGGGCTCATGGTTTCAAACCCACCAATCCTTCTTACAAAGAGGTGAATTTGATTGTACCAAACCCTAATCTCACTCCACTTATATTGTCTAATTGTAAAAATGGCAGGTGTGGAACACAGCATCTCTTTACCATTTAATTCATACAGCAGCATTGGTTGGTGCTCCTATATCTAAAAACCCTAATATTGTAGGTTCACTTCTTTCCTCCAAATCATTATGTGTGGATTTTGTATGCTATAGAATATCATGTAATTGTTAAAATAGAAATTGGATTTTAAAAATCCAAATGACCAGGTAATAATCTATACCGACAATTTGATCAACTTTCATTACCAAAGGTAATCCCACCGGCATAATCATAAAAAAAGTACATTTGATTTCTACTTGATTTTGCTTGTACATTTCCCATTTTATTCATAAGCATCATTGTGAGCGAAATCGAATGTAAATCTATGATGATTATGGGTATGGGATTGCCCTAGGCAATGAATATGAAAGTTAGGAGTGTTATTGGTTAAACTGTCTGTATGGATTTTTATCAGCCAATAGGTCGTAATTTGGATTATTAAAATGCAAATGGAAATTGTCGCAATGATTTTGAGATGAAGGATGTATGAAATGCCATAACACTAACACCTTAACTAAAACAAATGTAATAATGTGAAAATGCATCTTTATTGATAACATGTCACAATATTGGCATGTTGCTAATTTGTTATGTATCCAAGTATGAAAAGGATTTCATTTTGTCATCTGTTTTTGAAAATTTATGCACAATTGAACGGAAGTGTTGGAAAATCAGAAGATAAAAACACAGCACACACAGTTTTGAGGCTCAACTCGAGCTTCGACTGTTTCTCATTAAACGAAGAAAAACACTGAACCAAGAGATTACATAGCCCTACCCATCTATTTATACTAAACAAATACGTATCCTAATCTTTTCTCTACAAGCTAATAAAAGATAAATATAGTAAATAAAATAAACTTAAACTAAGAAACGCAATCCAAAACCAACTTCACAATTATCTTCTACTTCGTGATTTGACTTGCACTCCAAGTTTCAGAATTATCCCAACAGGAAGTAGTAGATTTAATGCTCATCGTTTCATTTTTTTTCCTTTTTGTGATTTGTAGTTCGGAGGGCTTCTGGCAACTGGAATTGTTGCCTTCTCAGGGACGTAAGTTATACATTTATGCCTTTTTTTTGTAGTTGTCTGAATATATTACATATGACTCTTATTTTGGTTTTAACTTCTTTTTAGAAAGCCATGTTCTTGTAGTGTCTCCATTTCTTGTTAACACTGGTCAAAGATGAAAAATATGGTCTTTAATATTGCAGGTGTTATGCGGTGGCATTCCTTGAAGACAGAACATATGCTAAAGTGGCCCCACTTGGTGGGTTTGCATTTATTGCCGCCTGGGGAAGCTTGCTGTTCTAGAACTGCCTTCCCCTGAAGATGAATGGGGCTACAAATAATGTGGTTTAATTGGGTATTAAAAGTTCCTCAAGAAGCTTTATGAGGGATTTTTACTTGTATTTTGACTGCAAAAACTAGAGAGATAAGGATTGATCATTATAGTTTATGTTTATCTATTTAAAGAAGTAATTTAAAATCTTCCTTTCGATTTCTCTCTTTCATGTGTTCTATTTCCATAGCTACCGCGTTGATTGATATGCAGAAAGATTATCGGGTTTCAGAAGCATAAAGTGGTTCATTTTAGCAGGTACCCTCTTTTCGTTGCATTCTTTCTATTTTGCTATGTTACTTTCTATAATCCCCCTGCCTTAGAAGTTTGTTTGTTGACAAAATAAAGTTTGGGAAGAACCAACAACTTTCCAACATATAGCTAGCTATTAAACAAATATTCTTTATAAAACTTTGGTAAATGAATCAAGAATGCGAACAATTAAACATCTGTATGCAACTTGTCTTGTCACAATTTGTTGTCTCAACTGCATCAGGGAGTATAATCATAGTGGCATGAACCATAACCTGTGGGAATAACCAAACACCCAATCAAAAGAATAAAACTTATTATTAATACAGCCTGTAAAGACTAAAGATAAAACATGCATGTGAACTCAAATGGTCTGTTTCCTTGCTTTAAAAATATTTAAAAAAAGCCAAAATGGAGGCAAGGTGAAGAATAAATACAAACGTTTTTCTATTTTAAAAGTTTTGAAACTCAAAATATGTAAATGAATCAAGAGAAATGTGCTTACTAGGATCTTTTTCGGTGGTAATGGCGGCACTATTGAAGTAGCAAGAGGCACCATTATGCTTAAACTTTTGGTAATAAGCATTAAATGCAAATGAAGCATGGTCTTTTAATGTATTTGGGAAATAACAAGGTTGATTTACTTGAATTTTGCTACAATCTGCACCCCCTTCGCCACATGTGTAATCCATAGCTGCTTGTAGTTCTGCATCTGTTGCCTGTACATCTGCTATGCACCATTGCTCAAATTCTCCTTCTACAGTTTACCAACATTCAACCCACAAATAAATTGGATTAAAATGCACATGGGCATTGTGGAAGATGGAATAAGAAGCTGAAAGTAGCAGGTTTTTGAGATTGGTGAATATAATATCTTATTATATGTATGTATAATTGTATATTATTAGCACCAACACCAAAAAGCAAAGAAATTTATGAAAATGAGATCTGAATTAGGTTACTTACTGGATTTTTGTGGGAATATCACCACAAGAAGCAGAACTGGGAGCAAAATCCTTATCAGAAAAGGTGACATTTTTGCTTGAATTGTTAGAGAGAGAGAGAGAGAGAGAGAGAGAGAGAGAGAGAGAGAGAGAGAGAGAGGGGGTTTATATATATGACAAGGGATGTGAAAATGATGAAACAAGATCCAAAGATGGCTGTAGTTTGTGTTGGATCATGTGGAATGTGTCTCATTGTCTTCCATATCCACATGGGAAGTATTTTTAATTTTTTATTGGTGCATATCAATCATCACAGGCTAGCTGGATCACCCCCCAAAATCCGGAGTCTGATAGTACAACTTTGAATGCATAAAGCGCAAATCTTCACGTATTATTGCTTTGTTACTGGGTACGCTCATTTTCGTTCTTTTTGTTGTTGCTTCTCTGTCCTTCGGGATAGGGGAAAGGTTTGCCCCATCCTACTCTCTCGAGACCCTACAAATAGCTTTTGTTATGAGTGGGATTTTACTGGGTACGTTCATTTTCGTTTTTTTAATTGTTGCTTTGTTAATGAAACATACAACAATGCACCATGTTCCTTGATCTTTACTCTGAAAGGTCATCTTTAGAAAATCATTCCAAGATTCTATCTTCCAAAATATTGTTAACATAACTATTAATCATTTTAAGTTATAAATTCAGAATCTGAAATTGGTTGTTGTGTGTTGTAAAGTTAAAAGTCAAAACTCAAAAGTAGATTTTGGTTGGTGTGGCATGTGTGGATTTGAAATAAAAGGCATATGTGTATGCATGTATGTGTGATTATGGTCATTATCTTCTCAGCCTGAAATTTTCTGTCCCAACATCAGTTTTCAATGGAGAAAAGGTGGAATTTTGTGACATGCTTACAAATTATCATTCAATGATGGACCCATCACCTTCAGTTTTATTCAAAATAGCCATATGTCTTAAGAGTAAACTACACGGCTTTACAAGACCCAGTGCACAATGTACAAGTCACTGTAGCATTGTTACCATCAAAATTCAACACCTTACAGCTATATCATTCCCCCTTCATCTTCTCTAGTTTTGATAAAAACCCCATAAAAAAGAAACCAAAACTCGTGTATGATGAAAGGGTTTTGTGCGTGTTGAAGAAACATGTTACGAAGATCACATAAACCCGAATGAAACATGCTACAAATAGAAACGGATGTGATTATATACAGAAAAGAATCCAATAAACTTTACAAATCCTATTGCACACAACTTTTTTACCCTCCAACTTTCTTTCAAACCTTTAACCGCCAAAAATGCAACAAGAATAGCAACTACCGGTCACAATATGAACACGTACACACAACTCATGTTAGTTTTTCTACCAACGGGCGATGAAAAGTTTTTATGGTTTCGTGTAGATTTCTTAATCCGCATATGGAAAGATACACGAGTAGATAAGGAGTTTACAATGCTGATATTATTAGCCACTGCCATGCAGTAAACGAAGGAGTGTATGCAGACCCGATGCTTATCACCACTGAAAAGTAAAAAAAACAAGATTTTAAGCTCAAAATATCATAATAAATCTTGGATGATTAAATAAAAAAGTAAGAATCTTTCCTGATGGAAAAACCAGATTATGTAAACAAGTTACCATGGCAAGAGCACCAATGTATATGATGGATGTTGTGTCAATGGCCATGTGGCTAGTCCGAATGTTTAGACCACTTGGTTTGCTAGGTGAGGCGGTGCAACCCACTAAGCTTGACCA
Source organism: Smallanthus sonchifolius (assembly GCA_023525975.1). Classification (NCBI taxonomy): domain Eukaryota; kingdom Viridiplantae; phylum Streptophyta; class Magnoliopsida; order Asterales; family Asteraceae; genus Smallanthus; species Smallanthus sonchifolius. The sequence goes on from CM042033.1 coordinate 78,006,237, forward strand.
TGAGCCGATATCGAAAAAGCAAGCATTGGCTGAGTCAATGGTCATGCTGCTGTTCTCAGGGGAACCAACCGACAGCTGCATAACCAGACTGTTAGACCTAACTAACGGCTAACCATGGGTTAACTAAGTCAGTTGGTGCAACCAATTTTAGTGGAACATTAACCAGACTTAAAAAAGCAAGCAGCAGCCGAGTACAGTTGTTCTTCCTCGAATGGTTTCGAGACATACCCATCCATTCCACACTTCATGCATTCTTCATCTGTAGCCTGAATCACATCTGCTGTCATTGCTAAAATAGGCGTATGCCAATGACCCGCATTTCCAAACATTTCAATTGATACTTCACCAGATTCGATTTCTTCATTAACCATGCTCTCTAGCCTGCGAATTTGTCTTGTAGCTTCAAACCTAAATACAACACCAAAAGCCAATACCATTAACATAACTACCAAGGGTATTTTAGACATTTGAGAATTAAAACAAAGGGAGAGAGTTTTTTACCCATCCATTTCGGGCATTTGGAGATCCATGAAACAAGCATGAAAAGAGTGTGGCGGTTTAAGCTTCTCTAGAGCAGTTTTCCCACTATCTACACAAGTGACAATAGCTCCATATTTCTTTAAAGCACCTTCTGCAACTCGTCTATTGACAATATTATCATCAACAACTAAGATTCTTTTATCACGTAATAAAGTCCCAAGAGTTGCTGGTTTTCTTATTGCTAAAACGCTTTTGTTTCCTACAGAAATTGTTTCTTGAAAGCAAGAAATCAAGACACTTAATCTTAGAGGCTTTGGCACAAAGGTTACATCAAAGTTAGCCGATTGGATCTCATCTAGTATAGTAGGGCTTATAGAGTTAGCCAACAGAAACAGTTTCGTGCTACTATTCAGGCCACGAAGAAATGCAAGACCACTCTCCTCATCCCAAACATCTTGGTCAAGAAGAACCATTGCAAAAGCAGCTGAATCACTACACACACAAAAAAAATGGTTAATGATGTAAGAAACAAAATATGGTGTTATTTGTGAATGGTTTGATTCTGGTTATGGTTTATATCTCTATTGGGTTAAATATGTAAAATAAGAACAATTAGCTAAATGGGTTGAACAGGTCAAGCTGTCGAAAGGCGCCCAAAATGCACTTTTAATGTATAAAACGTCTTTAATCATTTATATTTTTTTCAAAAGTTATATACTATCGAAAAGTTACAATCTTTTAATCATATTTTATGCCGTAATTGTTCACAAAAAAGTATAGATAAAAAGTGTTTTGGGTCAACCAAAAGAAGTCAGCACCCATTTCAACCTCAACAAATTTTGACCCGTCAACCAACCCAACCAATCCCTCCATCTTGCCAGCTCTAAAAATGACCTACATTGCGGATTGGTAAGATTGTGCAGAATCAAAATCAGATGTGATCTCAACTGATATTCCCATTCTTTCAAGATGGTATCTTGTGACTTCTGCTCTGATGCTTTTCGGATCAATCACCAATGCCCTTAGTCCCCTAAACACTGATGTGTCTGGATGATATTGTTGTAATACGGTATCAAGAGAGCATGTTTCTTTTTTCATGAAAACAGCTGTAAAAGAGAAAGTACTTCCAGTACCCGGTTCACTAACAAACCCAATTTCACCGTTCATTAAACCTACCAATCGCTTGCTAATGCTCAACCCAATCCCGGTCCCACCATAAGTTCTTGATGTCGAACTGTCAGCCTGCATAAAAGGTGTGAATATACTGCTTTGTGCCTTTATAGGGATTCCAACACCCGTATCTTCAACAGTCACTAGTATTTTAATCTTTTCAGATTCGTTTAAATCTTTGCCACTTAATTTCTCAAAGTTTTCCCAACTTTTCTTCCTATCGACCACAGGCAGTCCACTTAAAGTATTATACACCACGTTTGACTTTGACCCATTCAAGATTTTCATGCCATTTTCATGTGTCACTTCATCTGCTAGATGTGCTGACACGAATATGTGTCCTCTATCATGCGTGAACTGCAAAGCGAAACATATGTGAATGGAAGAACATAAAACAAAGAGTAGTGTGTGTTAGTTGTAATAAAGATGTGAAAAGGTGCTCACTTTAAGTGAATTTTCAACCAGATTTGTGATTATCTGTCTGAAACGCCCTGGGTCTCCAACAACAACTTCAGGAAGTTGATTAGAGACATAAACCGCCAACTTCTCATCCACAAGAACAAAACAAAATCTTTAGTTATAACAAATGTATAGCAATAGATTAAAAAATTAACTAATCAAATAGACTGTTTGGTATCAACCTCGATTCCCTTTTCTTGAGATTTGGTTGACAATAATGATACAACATTATCAAGAATGGTGCGCAGCTCAAAGGGGACAGCCTCAAGCTCGAGCCTTCCAGATTCAATTTTTGCTTGATCAAGAACCTCGTTAATCAACTTTATTAGATCTTTACCACTGGCATGTGCAGTTTGTGCAAAATCCAATTGTTTTGCATCTAGATTTGTGTCCATAAGCATCTGCAGCATGCCTGATATAGAAATCTTATCATATTAAACTCCAACAACATCTAATGGCAGCTATTGAACTATAAGGTCTTCAAGTTACCTAAGACACCGTTCATCGGGGTCCTGATTTCATGAGAAACCGTTGCAAGAAACTACAAAAGGAGATAATTTTCATAATTATGGTCAAAATCACAACCGTGAGATATGGAAAAGAAAGCATTTATGAAAACTGTTGTAAATGCACCTGAGATTTTGCAACATCTGCGGCTTCAGCACGATGTTTGAGCTCCATCATTTTTCTATAATCATGCTCTACCGCTGCAATTCGGTTTATAGCTGCATAAAACATATGACCAAGAAGAAAAGTGATAATAAGCACCCCACCAGATGCCAGTATTGCTGTCCAAGGCGGAGAAGGTCTCTGCTTAAACCTGTTAGAAAACAAGTTACAGTTACAAAAATTCTAGTGGGCCCAGTGTTCTTGAAATGTAAAGGAGAAAAGTTTATCAGATGTATAACCTGCAACGCATTTCATGCTTCCTAGAAGGATCACCAAAATCAAGACTGCTAATGTGAAGCAAACCCGTATCAATCTCATCAGGACCATACATGTTAATGGCCGCAGAAACATTTGTTGTGTCATAAACATTCACAACAATTGTCTGTTTGCTTGCTAGCTGCTGCAGAAGCTTCTCAACTAGTGACGGGACATCATAAGATGCACCAAGGTACCTGTTCATTAAAAAAAATTCATTTTTATCAAAATGAGGTAAATCTTTGATCAAAGATAAGTTGTATCATCATCAAACCTACCCCACAGTTGCCTTAATTCGCTGTTCTGGTGTAGCATCTTGATGAAGATGAGTGTTATAAACAGCAAAAGTAAGCACAACACCTAAATGGTTTGATTTTAATAGCTTAAAAGGAGATGTCAAGACTCCTTTTCCAGATGCCCTTGCTCGCAAAATGTTTTCACGGTCTTCCTAAAGGATAGTGAAAAATAAAGAAAATTAAGACAACACAATAATAGAATATGCCGTATTTGTAATCAAATTATAACTGTATTAGTTTAATTAGCCAAGAATGAAGCAACTGAGAACACCAGAGGTGGGAAAATGCCAAAATGGGCGGTGTTGGGCTGCAAAAGTCAAACGGGTTCAGATCTATTCGCTAACTTTTTGGCATGGGTTAGATTTACCCAAAACACTTTTTGTCCAAACTTAATAAATTTGTTATACACAATTATTGTGTAAAATATGATTACAAAAATCATATTGTCTCAATAATCTATTTTTTCGTATAACTTGATTCAGGAGGTATGCATTAATATTGGACTTCAGATGACTATCGACTCCATTTGACCCGTTTCCCTAAAAGCTACTTTTTATTTTCTTGTTTGACCTGTTAGAGATAAAACAAAACCCAATCCGACCCATTCATAAGCAAATGGGTAGTTGCCACCTATAAAAGGAGACCCTTTTAAACTTGATGAAATACCTTGCCAGACATCATATCAATAGAGACAATATGAGAAACAGTTTCTTGAGATAAGATAACTGGAGCATATTCATCTTGGATAGGTGAAGGATCAAGATTCTCAGGGTCACAATCTTGAGCCAATGTTTGGTCTTGATCTTCAGTATCCATCTTTTTTATTGTCCATCCATGTTCTTTCTCAAATTTCTCCCTTTCAGAATGGCGCACTCTCAAAGCATATGCAACACCACTAGTTAATGGCCTCTCAAAAGATGTTCTTTCCGTGTATTCCCCAAAAGTTTTCTGTAAAAACATTACATAAAGTTTCTTAATTTAGAAACTTTTGACAAAAGACAACATTAGAGAGATGGAAAAATTACTTGATCAATAGCAGGAGGTTGTTTCCCATGATAAAAAGTGGAGACGAGAATAGCAAGGGCATGAACATGATTCATGCTCACATTGAATTGATCTTGCAACATACGGGCCCGTTCATCACACATGTTTTCTAAAGTTTCTCTTCTTCTTAATTGAATACCGTCATTTAAGTACCAAAACAACCAAACTGATACTGTAACTCCAACTAACACAAAAAGAACTAGAAGCTTCTTCATCCACTTTCCAGCACTCCGCGAGGAGCTTTGTGTATGCTCTTTGTTCTTCATTTCCCCTTTACGATTCTTCCACAAACAAGGAATCGGGGAACACAATGCAATTGTAAAAAGGACCCACATGCACACCTTCAGAATACCGTTATTATGCTCTCGTGCAAGTCTTTCATGTATTGATGGAGCTTTATCATCATGAATAGGGCATTGACCCCACAATTCCACATTTTGTGCGCCGTCTGGCACTTTGAGAGAACAAGTTATTTCATGTTTTGTTGACATTTTATCTCCCAATTGTTTGGTACATTTCAAGGCAGTTACCTGAAAGACACCGACAACTAAAGAATCTCAGATTACAAATCTTTTTCATATCTTCTAAATCCATTAGATGACATGCATTAAACGATACGAAGTCGACTATGAAAAGATGAAGGGCATTCCAAATGAACTTTAAACCTAAATTCTAGCACCATCTACATGTTGTGATATGATATCATACTTCTAAATACTGAAAACTAAATAAACTACAATTGCAAATGGTATGCTTGACAGTATTTCAACATCCTAATCAAGTATATAAACCACTAAGGATCATAAGAAAGCAAACTATTTAGCAAATTTTCTCTAGTTTCTTCAAATTTATTTGTGTCTTTGCAAGTATAGTTGTGTAAATCCAGCAAACAATCCCGTGTTTCACGAACGAACGAAACATGTTGAAATGGACTGTTATTTCGTTAGAGAACTAGTCGAATCCAAGGAGATACAACCCATGAAGATAGACACCAAGTTACAAATCGCCGACATTCTTACCAAGCCGTTGGGAACGCAACAATTCCGCAAGTTACTAGACAAGTTGGGCGTTCAAGACCTCCACGCTCCAACTTGAGGGGGAGTAAAGATGGATATCATATTTTACCTTTTAGTTTATTCCCTTTTATTTCTTTCCTTATTTTTCTCTTAATCAGTGGCTAGTTTAGAGGCTTTTTTATTCCTTTGTTGGCTCTCTCGATCTGCATAAATTGAGCCTCCCCTTTTATTTTTCAACTCAACTTTGGTACCCATTTTCCAGTTCATAAAATTCAATCGATGTATTCCTCTTTTCTATGATTCAGAAATATATTTTGATACTAAAATTGAAAGAAGATGCAAAGCAAAACCTGATCTGATTCAAAGAATGAGGAAGCTAGCTCATGAAGAAGGTCTTTGCTGACATTAAATTGTTCAACCAAGACTAAAGATTTATCTTCACATGTTCCAGTCTTTTTCCTAAAAACACAATTAAACAAAAATAAACCAAACCCAATTGCAACAACAAGAAAAAGGAGCAATCTTTTCCATTTCCAGCCACTGTTAGATCCTCTGGGAGGCTCCCTAGCCTTCCTCATCTTTGACCCAGTACCATTTGACCCAGAAATCTTGCAATTCAAAGACATTATCACAAACACCCACTTCCTTGAAAACTCAACAACAGCTGGGAAAATCATGAAAAGGGGGAATCTTTATGAGGTACAGATGGATCTTGCTCACAGTTCAATGGTAATTATCAAGAAACAGAGAGATGATTACTTGATCAAAATCACATCTTGTGGAGGGAGAAAAGGAAAAGGTAAAGGTAAAAGGAATCATGGCAAGTCACAAGCTGGTGTTTGAGAAGCAGAAGTAGAATTGGGCAAAAACAGGAAGAAATCATCAAGAATAAGACAAAGAAATGAGAAGAAGGGAATATGAAGAATTAAGTAATTTTCCTATTATATGGTCTGCCTGCCTCACCAAAGGCTGTTGGAAGCATAAAGAGGCATCAAGAACAAACCTTTTTGTGAGAGAGAGAGAGAATAGGATATGATATGATTATTAAGAGAAACTGGACAGCCAGTTGGGTTTTCACTGCCCAACTGGCATCAATGACCAAGTGTTTTGTGATTAAAGATATGGGGATAAAAGAGGCGCCTTTGCTTTTTTAATCCTTCCCTTTCTCTCTCTTTAAATAACAATAATAAAAATAGGAATGTTTGTTTTAGTTGTGGCTGGGGACATATGATTATCTCATCATCTTTCATCTTGTAGGAGGATAACTAAAATATTATCTTTTTATCACTTTTTTTAAAGATATAATGCTCTATATACACTTTCTTGAAATTATCATATTCAATTCTTATCTTATTATTTAAATATTTTATCTATTGACTTATTTTACAAATAATATTTTTATAAGCAAGATATTTCATTAGTAAACCCCTAAGGCCAACAAGCCGTTAATAGTAAGGAGAGTACAAAGAAAACACCTAAGCTCACATCTTAAAAACGAAAACGAGGAAGCATTTATCTTTCTCATATTTTAGCTTTCATTAAGTACGTATTTATATTTACCCTTACTTTCTAGTTAGATCGATCAAATCCCGGGCTAATAGTTAGTGTAAGTCCCACATCGGTTGAGCGACAGAACGAAGTTTTCCTTATAAGGAGGGTGGAAACCTTCTTTACCATAACACATTCTGTCTGGATGAACAATTCGTCTAATGAAAACGAAACTGTGAGTTCCTGGATGGGCAGGGCAACGCGGACAATATTCTGACATGACTTACTTGGGTTGTTACAATTACTTTGTATCGAAGGGCACACATATAAGGTAGTTCCAATTGATGAAGTATCAAACGGGTTTTCCTCCTTAGGTCTACTTGATCCTTCTCCCACTTGTGAAGACTGTGATGGCCTCAGCGTAGGCCATGAGGTTGTAGATGGGGGTATCTAGGAGGCAGGATGTTTTCACCTAGAGGCAATGTTTTTGTAATTTATTATTTACGGGTATGTATGTCTCATGGTATGGTAAGTTTACCGACATTCTTCATGGTGTTGCACATGTTCAGAATAATAAAACAAATTGTAATAGATATTACAGCGGTTAATTTCTTCTTGATCTTGCCTCCATATCTCAGTTGCTTCTTATTGCTCTGTATCTCTATCCCTAGTCTTTTTCTCGTATGATGTCCACCTTCCATAAGTAGCAGGTTTGCATGGATATGATCGTATCGGTTCACGACTCCCAAAGTGGCCATACTCTCGTTCTTCTTCATCCTTGTCTTCATTGGCTTCACTCATTACCGTATTCATAGGACAATCAAGAACCAAATGCCCCATATAACCACAATCCTCAGATAACCCATACACAGACATTCAATGGGCTTTTCCTCACACCCTGACAAATTAAATCCAATTTATGCTCTAATGAATCTAACCTATCATTCTTAACATGATCATTTCCTGTCTTTACCACCACATGTCTAGCTTTCTGACTTGTGGAGGCTTGAGTTTTGGATCCTTTTCTTAATGTTTCTAAAAAATTCCACTCACAATCCTCGCGGTGAGTTATGAATGTACCATCACTACTAGAAAAACAAACAAACTTAACATCATTCGACACAACCCATCACAGAATTACACCTTGATCTCCAATGGAATTAACTAAATACCAGACACGATGCAATGAAGTGATTAAACAGTTTGCCTTGTAACACACAGATACATTATTCACATAAATTGACTCAAGTACTTCAAACAACAAAAGCGTATTTATGTCTAGTACATGTTCAAAAGTCACATGCACAATGGCAACACAAACCCTACACCCAGTTGTGATCACGATGGACATAGAAGAAACATTTTGTAGTGTAAAATGGATAAATATGAAACATTGTGTGGTCATAAAAGTAGTACTAATGAAAAATGCCCTGGCAAACATAGAAGAAACATTGTCTAGTCTTAGACTGATAAAAAAATGCCCTTTCAAAATGGAGAAGGGAAAATCTAGGGCAACATAGTGATGAAAGGTGAAATAAAAAAGCTAACCTAGAGGAAAGATAGGCGATACACATGCTACAATCCTCAAAACCATGAAATGGGTATAAAAGCATAAATGGAAAATTGGTTGCCATGAACCATTTTCTTTCCAAGTTAGTTAAACATCCACTACCTTTTCTCAAGACACTAAAAGAGGGTTGGGTGTGCGAGAGCTTCCTCTTGTCATATTCTACAGAATTGATTAACAAGGAGAATTATAAATCTAGATTTCATGGTTTGGTTTCATTTCACGGAATGGGTTATGGTTAATCAAACACGTAGAATTTCATTTGTTTCATAGCCGTTAAGAAGAAGAGTATATCTATATGTGAGATTATGCATGCATATGAAAAGAAGGCTACATTAAATGCCAACTAATTCATACGTTATCTTAAGCAAAATCTTAGCAGTCGATATCCTAACTTAGATAATCTAAGAGGTACCTAATGCCTCATTACTTTTGTCATACTTTCTTGTTCCAAAACCTTAGGTTAAGTCTAGATACTACATTCTAGTATCTAAATCCCTTAAACTGTAGGTTGTGATACCAACCTGTCACACCCCACCTAAGCGGGCTTAACGTGACTGATTGATAACAAAAATAACACCGCATAAACTTACCATATATTAAACATTGTTTACATTCTTATAGTTATCTTGTTTCATGTCTAAACCTTACAAGTAATTTCCATATATATATATATATATATATATATATATATATATATATATATATATATATATATATATATATATATATATATATATATATATCTTCCATTAAGTACTAGTTCTTATTATCATGCCAAGTCCTAAAATCTCTAGTTACATCCTTTTTATCATACTCCATTAACGACCACTTGAGATACATGCTTGTTGGTGAGTTCAACAACATGTATCATTATCAAAACAAGTTTCATAACATTTCTTAAATCATATATGAGCTCAATGCATATACATGTTTCATTTGTGTTACATTGGTCTAGGTTTACATCATATATTGTAAGGAGTGGTAGAGAGTTGAATACATGCCACCGTTTGTAGATGCATGCGCACAACATGAAAGAGACATGGATGCACTACTCGTTATTCTCCTCCACAAAATGGCCTTGAGGAACGAAAGAGTTGTACCTTAAATGAAATGTTGAATGCCATGTTAATAAAGTCTTGATAACATTAAAACATGTAGGGAATATATTATTGACTAATTATCTTTTAAGTAAGATACCTCATAAGGATATAAGGAAACCCTTTAAGAAATATGGATGAGAAGAAAACCATCACACAAATACTTGAGAATATGGGAATGTCGGACAAGGTAGTAAGTGACACCTAAGGTTCATGTGACATCCCGAAATTTACGATAAAGAATAAACGACGGTTACGGGAAAAGGAATAAAGAAATAATGAAAAAATAACGGGCTCGATCGAGTTTGGGCCTTGGGTCGGGTATAGGAAGCTCAAAGAGGGGGAGGGAGTAAAACCCTAGCCACCCTCTCCACTCTCCACGCTCCACGCTTCATCTTCTTCACTCCAACCTAGAGAGTGAGAGACTAGAGAGAGAAAGCTCCAAAGATCCACGCGAGACCTTTGTGTTGCTCTAGATCATTGCCGGAACATCCCCAAGGACTGGAGAAGAAGGAATCAAATGAAAACAGGTAACAAACCGTTCTCAGAATAAATTCTAGTTTTGAAAGTGGGTTTTAGGGTTATATGGGTTTTCAATCAAAGATGAGATTTTTACTTATCGATTAGCTTAAAAAGTATATATCTAGTTTCATGGAAGCTAGATGTAAGTTTTGGACATAAAAAGATTGAAACTTGGATAAAAAACAGAGCATTTGATCAAGAACATATGAATCGTCCGAAATCTCCATGAATGGTCCGAAAACTCTGATACGTCCGAAAAGTATGTCGGATACCATAGATTTCGAACAGAACATTTCGATCGAAAAGTACTTCGGACAGAACAATTCGGTCGAAAAGTATTTTCGGACAGATGTTTTCGAACGAACAGTTCTCGGACAAAAGTTTTCGAACGAAAAAGCCATTAATAGAAGATAGTTCTAACACTAGAGTTTTCGGTCGAAATAGATGTCGGTCGAAATGATTTCGTACATATAGTTTTCGGATGAAACCTATAGGTTATAACCTTGTTCCATTCGTGACATTTGACAGGTTTGTTAGCATCCCACCTAGCTCAAAGTTTTCCTTGCTAAGTGAGATAAGCCCCGTAAAAGTCAGGTGAGTCTATTGCCCTTTTTTCCTAAACGGTTTTGGGTTGGCATACATACTGTTAAAGATATAGTTTTGAAAGTTAAAGTATATTTTTATAAGAATTATATGTTTTTATAAAAATGAAAGAGAACGGGTTAAAGAGTAAAGTACTATCTTTGAAACGTGTTTTAAAGACAGTAAAGAGTTAAAGTAAAGAATGGTAAAGAATTTGCACTCCGGTGTAGCTTGGCAGTGACAGTGACAGATGTCATATTATATGCTTATGTGTTAATATGTGTTATTTGTCTATGTGTTATGTGTTTTAATGACATTATATTATGTGATGTAGTATAATTGCATAGTAGCTGCATAGTAGTTGCAAAGTAAAAAGTCATGCAGGCAAGCAAAGTAGAAGTCTCACCCTGGTGTGAGCAGACAAAGGAGTCTTCACTTCGGTGTAAACGAGAAAGTCCCACCCTGAGGTGTGGGCATAGCAAAGTAAAAGTATTACCCAAATGTGTAAGTGAGCAAAGGGATCTTGCCCTCGGGCAACGATCCATATGTGATAGTTAAAGTATGTTATAGTCACTTGTCAAGTACGAGTGAAACGAAAAGTTACAAAGAGTAAAGGAGGACACCTTAACCGGTTACCTCAAAAGTAAAGTTTTAAATGAAATATATAACGGTACGATTTTAAAATTGTAACGTCGTAAAGTTTTAAAGTAAAGGTAAATGCAAAGATGTTTTTAAAGTAAAGAAAGAAAGCTTATTTTATTTTTATAAAACTAGCTATTTAAAAAGAAAGTTTTCAGTTTAAAGTAAAGATGGAACTCACAAGCGTTAGCTGACTTTTAGTATGCATGACAGGTAGGAAAAGTAAAGCGAAGGAGAAGTAAAAGAGTCGTGAGGGCTGGATAACATGGACATCAGGTTGCTATGCTGAACTGACAATTTCTGTTACCGATAGTTTATGAATGAACAATGTTTATTTATTGTTTAAGAATTTGAATGTTTGAAAGAAGACTTCCGCTGTAATAGATTTTGATTAATGGTTTAACAACTATGTTATCATGTTTTGTGCCAACTATGAGATGTTCCCGGTTTAGGGCGTTTCAGTTCAAAAGATAGGACCCTTAACTATGGACTACATATTCATTATCACATTAATGTATATTTTCTTGTGCATGAGTCATAGAATCTGGACATAAAAGAATACGATAATGAAATTAAGGAATGTCTCGTTCTTTGAACATGTGTTCCCTTTTTTTGAAATAGAGGACACAAACTTATCAACATTGGTTGATGAGATTGACTATGATGAGAGAAAATAGCAATATGAAGGAGGAAAAGGTTAATAAATAGGTAAGGGTTCATAAATCATTTGGTTTTTATATGTGATTCTTGGAGTGAAGATCACAAGAAACCCAAGTGGACTTGTGTGAAGTCAAACTCACTATGTGGACATGATCTTTGAGAACTTAATTAGGAGGATTCAAGTATAACTCAAACTCGAACCAACTGATATCACCCCACCATTTATATAAAAATAAAAGCAAGAGTGTCTCTCTACTAGAATAGTCAAGGATCATTTTCAGTTTAATGTATCTTAAGATTTGTATTAGTCCAACCTCAGCATATGTTGTAAGCAGGGTAAGTAGATATATCGGTAGTCTAAGTTCTGAACATTGAAAGAGTATGAAAAGGTTGCTTTGGTACTAGAGATACACGAGGGCATACATGCTTATTATAACATGTATCTATTTGTTATCGAATGATACATTGATGCTAACTGAATATCTAGTATAAAATATTCCAGATCAACAAACCATTATGTGTTCACACTTCAAAGTGCAACTTTATCTTGAATTTCGTCTAATAAGAAAATTATGGGTAGATCCATAGTGGAATATGAGTTTATCGCCTTAGATAAATCTAGTGAAGAGGCCTAGTGGTTACATCAGTTTATGGAAGATATTAAAAACTGCTCAAACTACTATTGATTATATGTATACATTATGATAGTCAATCTACATTTGACATTGCTCAAAGTGCAGTGTATAATGGTAAGTCAAGGCACATTCTGTGTAGACATAATACGACGTGACAAGTGCGTTCATTAAGAGTTAGCTTTATTGAAAAGATAACATTATGGATCAACTTACAAAAAGGATTAAGAAAAGATTCAACTAATAAGTCATCAAGAGAATAATACTAAAGCATGAGGATGAATAGTTTATGATCGAGTTGTAGTGGGTGATCAAAAATTAGTTTAAAAATCTATTCTTAACTACCTTAAAATGTAGTAAAGGAAGTAAGGGTATCATATCCACAGGGAATTCGTGAAGAATGCTATTTGTAAATTATAAACTAAACTGGACAAGAAAAGTAAAATTGAGGTTTGATTTGATTTATTGTGAAAACGGTTACAGTAGCAAAGAAATTTAAAGTTGGTTTTAAAATAATTGTGAGAAAGAAGTGACCACTCCGGGTTTTAGATTTAGCAAGCAAACATTCAATCTAATTTCACCTAGTTAGGAAATCATATAAACATGACTTTGTTTAACATGTTCAATCCAATTTAATTTTGCAAAACACAATACAAATCCAAATTATTCCCAATATAAAGAAACCGAGAAACAATGAAAAATGCATTAACATTAAACAAAACCAAACTATTTAAGAAAATCGAACACACAGTTGAATCCAAAAGAACTTAACGGCTTCACAAAATCCAATCCCAACCTAGGCAAAACTATAATTGAATGATTACATACAAGAATCCGCCACTCGGATGTGATCACAATGTAATTAGCCTTGCCTCATTGTCATCTTGTCTTCAAATCTTGATTCGGTATTGCAAAACATGAACAGGAATGCAATCGGGATGATTAGAAACCTCCAAAAACGTCACTTTTCGTCCAGAAGTCGCCAAGGGAAGTGTATCTCCGTAAACCCTAAAGCTTGGATTTAATTAGGATGAAAATCCTCAAAATCCGGAATTAACTGACCGTCAGCGTATGGAACGCCGACTTCGGCGTATCATACGCCCAGCCCAAATCTGGTACATTGCTGACTTTCTGTAAACGGTGAAAGAAACGCTCAACTTCATAGGGTGATCGGCGTATGGAACGCCGGACTCGGCGTGTCATATGCCCAAGAGAAACTTGGCTCTTTTGCTGCCTTTTAAACTCCAATCTTCATGCAATCACTCGTGTATGCTTCTTCCAACTTTCAACTCGCTTCCAAACCTCTCTAGCATGCTTCAAATCACGCATTCTTCAAAATTAACCTGCTATCAACACATTCACACAAAGTCACTAGATTCCACATCAATCAACATCTAAAAACACAATATTAAATAGTTTAAAGATCAAACAATTACCCTAGGATTAGTTTATTATAAAGGAAACGTAACCTAGGTGACTGGAGATCCCAATATCTAGGTCCAATTAGACAACCTACTTGTATAAACTAAGGTAGGTCACTATGTGTTAGGGAGTGTCCAAAGTATAGAGGGGGTTAATATACTTCCTGGTCTATTGTCGGTGGCAATAATATAAGACTAAGCATGTAACACCTGTCACAAAAATGTTTGAGAAATGCTAAGGTTTGAACCTCTAGGACTTGATGTATTTAAAATACTAGGGTTAAAAGTGAAAAATTGGCAATTTAAGACCTTAGCGTACCGCTAAGGCAAACCCTAACGGTCCGCTACGGGTTTAATTGGGCGGTAGAGGTTTGCTAAGGAAGCCACACCCTGAAAGACTTGGGTAGCGGACCGCCACCCTATGGGCAACGGTCCGCTACTTGGTGACCAAGAAATCAACCCGCGTGTGACACATGTCCTATGACTAATGGGAAACAAATCCGAAACGAGTACTCGTGGCAGACCGCCACGCCAGGTGGTAAAGATCCGCTAGCCGTAAATTAAGAAACACTCCAATAAGAAGTTGAAGTCTAGGGCTGACGCAGGCATGGGCGGCGGCAGACCGCCACACGCCTGTGTAACGATCTGCTACGGTCCCAGAATCCAACTATAAATAGATGATTGATTCAACTAATTTGAAACATCCAACTCGATCCTCACTTCCAAAACACGCCTGTGTAACGGTCCGCTACAAGTCCCAGAATCCAACTATAAATAGATGATTGATTAAGGATAGTTACGTTAACCAGTTGTGTTACACTCACCAAGAATCAGGTTACTTTGACTGGTTGTGTTACATTGACCACTACTAAGCGATGATAACACTAAGATACACTAACGAGTTGCATTAGATTGATCAGTTATAACACTAAGATAAATTGTTTATTTAAGTTATGTAACTATTAAGCTTGAGTTGCTATAATACAAATCGTAACAACTGAATTGCCATTAACAAGAATTCTTTTTTAATCAAATCGACTCTTAGACCATCTAAATTGCATTTTAAAGGGCTTAATGCAATTTTTTTTCCTGCTTTTGCACAATTATAGTAAATCTTAAATGGAAGTGCCACCGACTACTCCCGCAACTCAATTTTAAGAAAATGATAAATTTGAACCTTAACTTTGTAAATTGACACTTTAACCCCCTTAAGTTTTTAAAGTTTCGCGTTTACCCTCTGTAGTATATATAATCTAATTTTCCTTTATAACTTTCATTCGTTAATTATTTTTTTTCTTGACGTCCCAATATAAATTTCATTAAAAACGGAGTCGTATTCAATGTAAGGTATTTTTTAGGTGTCGTTGGTTATATCGACTAACGGTAACGTGTTGGTACCGCGAACAATGAAACCAACAACAACTGAAAAACATTGGTTCCGTTATATAACTATCTTTTATCTATGTTTCGATCTCCATAACAGAGTCGCTGTATGTAACCAATGTTTTCAGAACCGAACCGAACAGCGAACCGGTCGTCTTACCGGTTCACTGGTCGAACCGGTCGGACCGGATAATGTCACAAATAATATAAAAGTAATATATATATATATATATATATGTATGCATATATATAGATAGATATCTCTATATATTATCTATATATATATATATATATATATATATTTTATATAAAATGTAATAAAATAATTACACACAATTGATTTATAACCAATCCTTCTCACTTGTTAGGCCTTTAGAAGTTACTTTCTCCCTGGCGTTTACTCTTCCTCTTGGCTTTTTAATTTTTCATCTTGGAAGCTCTGTATTTTTGTTACATTTTTCATCCATGAAAAATCAAAAAGTAAGAGATCTCACCACTACATTCTCGTTCTCACCTGTGTAGATCGAAGACCGTCATAGGTGTAAATCGAAGTTGTTGTTGTAGATCGAGATCGACGACCGTCCCAAACTCCGCCACCGGTTCAACCGCAATCGGCCGGGTTTCTGGCTCAATCGGACGATGGAGAGTTGGAGACTCAGAGGCTCAGGGCAACTCTCGTGATTTAGGGTTTCCTTTTTTCAAACAGTGGGTAAACTAACCCGTATAAGTATAAGAATAGCTGAACCAGTTCGACCGCCGGTTCCCGGTCCGACCGGGCGGGTCTATGTCGGACCGTTTGAACACACTGAACCGGACCGTTCTAGCTGCCGGGTCCCAGTCCGGTCCGGTCCGGTCCGGGTTTGAAAACATTGACTCAGAAAACATTGACGCGTGGCTAATTTTCTAGTTACTACTTAATCACATATAGAAATATCTATTTTAAGGTAACCGCGTTTATCACGAGGCTCGTCATATTTATCTATTTATAGTCTTTTTTATTATTATTTTTTGGTAATATTTATCTAAATTATTTTTTTATTTTCATTTCTTTTTCATATTAAATTTATTTAATATAAACGACATACTAAAAGAAAATTCTAAGGTTTTGTTTTCATGTTTTTAGAGAAAAACGTGTGATGTTTCAAAATGTAAAATCACTCAGCTTAATAAGGAACATATATTCAACTTTGTTATTATTTAGTGGTTATTTTTTTTAATTTGAAGTAAATTAAACAATTTTAAAATTTAGTTATTATTTATTATTATTTTTCCTTTACTATTACTTTATGCTTTAAGTTAATTTAAAAAAAATAACAACCACTAAATAGTAACAAAGATTTAAATAAATATGTTATATTTAGCTCACTTAATTAAATAATTAATATTTATAAAAAATTTTACAAGATTGTAACATTTAATAAAAGCCGAGTGAGTTTAAAGAGACAAAAAAAAGAACTTTGAGTGATTTTAATGAAACATATGAAAAACTTAATTACTACTATTTGTTTTCATTTGGTGTTTCTTTGCTATATTTACTTTTTAAGTTAGTTTTTTTTTTTTTCTTTCCTTCTTTTTTTCTTGGTTTTTTTGTACTAACCACTATAAATTTATCTAAGTTTCGATCAAAACTAACCCGGGTCAAGTGTAATATATTTTTAGTTTTCTTTCCACAACTTAAAGTTTCTTGAAGTTCTGCATATACCGTTGTCACATGCTTATTTATATCTACGTTTCGATAACGTGATTCCTTTAGTCAACATTCCGACGTGAGTTTTTTTTTTCATGGTTTCGTTTTTAGTATAAAGTTTCGAGTATTATCAACGCCCCTCTATATAACATGCGGGTTTATGTCATGGTTTCATTTTTTTATAAAGTTTCAAATCTTATCAACGCCCATCCGCAACGCGCGGGTTACATCAACTAGTTAATTACATTAGTTAACCTGCTTACATTGCAAGGAAAGAAAAGCTTTTGAAAGATAATTGTAGATGAATATGACTAGTAAATTTAATTATTTCTAAAACAAAATTATGTCTCTTTATTACTATAATATTTCTCCTTTTTTTTCTTTAAGAAAAGAAAAAAAAATTCAAAATGTTCTGTTTTTTATTTCAGACCTCTTAACCTTTTTGAAAGACAATTATGCAAAACTCGAGAAGATGACATAAAAGTAAGTGATAGTCATGTTATTCCAAAGAATATATTTATCTTAAAACTTATTAATTAATCGATTTTGATACAAACGGAATATTATTGACCAAAAAAAAGGTTATGACAATTTTTCAAATCGTTTTTGTTTGGTTGCCATTATTTTTGGGTAGATTCGTGTCATTTCATGCTTGGATATACATGTATTAACATGTTTTTATTTTTTTATTTTGCTTAAGATATTTAATCAACATACCAATCATCTTCTTTGTCGGGACCAAATTAAACATGTGAAGTATATATTATAATCAATCAATTTATAATGTGACGGCTAATCAAATTATTTTTGTGTAGATTCGTGTCATTGATGATCGTTCAAATGTGGTAGTAGAAATGTAGAATGGTATTATTTATATTTAACATTTATAAAAAAATTGAAGACCTTAAATGGAAAAGTACATAAAGTTTAATACCTTTTAACATACTTTGCATTTATAAAAACTTGAAGTTGCCAAGCTAATAAATTTTTCTATACATCCGATTTCAATTGGTTAGATAATTAACAAAGGATCTAAAATATAAACAAGGGCGGTTCTATTCACACACGGAATATTTCTATTCGCACACGTCGCAACTTTATACGTCTGCGTATAGGCCAATACGCAGCATATAGGGTTTAGTCTCCTGACATGGAATGCCACGTGTCATTCCCTGTCTAGTGACTGGGACCCATACGTGACGTATTACCCTATACGCAGTGTATGGGTCACGTGTTATATTTTTGTCTCAAAATTTGGCAGATTTTGGGATATAAGGAAGCTATATGTGGCGTTATGGGGCTATACGTCAGGTATAGGAATTTTTTTTAATTTATATTATATTTATCTTTTTTAATTTATATAACTTTGTTAATATAAGTTTGTTATCTTTTTTAATTTATATAATTTTTATCTTTTTTTAACATTTATTATATTTTTACATTTATAATTTATCATTACAACCAAACAAACAAATTAAACATTACAAACAAACAAATAACCAAAACATTATATACATTACATCAAAAAATTAAATATATACATCAAAATGTTTTTACATACATAACAGAAGAAACAACTGAATACAAATAAAAACACCTCATCCTGACCCGCCCCGCCCTCATCCTGACCCGCCCCGCCCTAATCCTGAACGGGGTCGCCCGGATACTAACGTGGCGGTGGTAGTGGCGGTGGCTCGATGCCGGCGGCTCGTGACAGATCCACGAGGCGACCAACCGTCCACATCATCAGGTCCTTCACCCGGTCGCTATGACGAGCCTGTCGCCGTGAGTCGGCAACAAGTCCATCAAGCAAGGCATGGGTGACCCTGTCCAGCCTAACAGGTCGACGTACGTGTCGGGGATGCTGTGGCGGCTGCTCGTGGATGGGCTCGACGTGCGAGGGGTCCCCCATCGCCACACCCTGTAGCGGGTCAGGCATATCCGGCTCCTCCTGTCCTGGCATCTGTGGCAACGGCTCCGAGACCCAAACCTGGTCCTGGACGGCCCCTACGAACCGAAGGCAGAGCCCCGGGGTGTGATGGTTGACTAGTTGCAGAAGGTACCTCGTACCCTAAACTGCATCGTATGGCCCTATACGATGCGTATAGGGGTTGGAATGACCAGGTGTACGATGTTGTTTGGCTTTGGAAATTGTGAAGGCCAATACGCTGCTTATTGACCTATACGATGCGTATAGAGCCCAGTCTTGCTAGTAATTCCCGTGTCTTGTTAGTAGTCCCCGTAAACAAACATACCAAGTAAAATCCAACTCGTAGTAAGGTCTGGGGAAGGTGAGATGAAGACACGTCTTACCTCTATTCCAAGTGATAAAGAGGCCGCCCTCAGAAAGACCATCGACTAAAAAAAATCTCATTTTTTAAAACAAAAAATATACAAGAAAAAACAGGTATAATATGGAAGTTAATAGTAGTAGAAGGTAAGAGAAGTGAGCATAGAGAAAAAAAGCCTAAACTAAAGTAGCTAGGGCTAGAAGCACATGTTAAGCCTAAAAATCACCTAAAAATAAAGCACCCATAGGTCCAAAGAAGTTAAGAATAAAGGCACATCTATGATTACGGTAGGCAAGATTAAAAGCACCTAGAACTAAGAGCAACCCTACGAAAGACCAACTCTGTATATTCCTTTAAAAATCCTTAACCCTAATCCGACGTATCTAAGGGTGCTTGAGCGGCTCGCACGGTGCCACCGCCGCCACTCCCACTATGGCTACTCAAGGCTATCAATCACGGCTTTGGAACTACGCACGGCTTGAAGACACTGGTGAGATTTAAAGAAGAATCGGAGAAATATCTAGTAGTTTGCTTCCATATATTCTTGAAAATGATAAAACGGATGGGTGGTCTGTATTATTATTAATTTATTTAATCATTATTAATATTTAATTGATTTTTTGTATGCAGTGTTATTTACATCTGTCAGTTCAGTAACTTAAATATATAATGATATACATATAAAATTCGGGTGTTTTCATTAATAAGAAATTGTTTTAAATGAAAATAGTAGTTTTTTTTTAAATATTATTTCGGAGTTGCGCGATGATACCACACATTTTGGCTTAGATTTGATCTTGTGAAAAACGTTGCAACAAATTTGGACATCACAATTTCGAACGACGACGAGTAGTTTATTATTTTAATTTTTTCAGTTGTTTATGTATTTTTATTTTTAGTTTATTTTATTTTTATGATATAAATGATTTAATTAATTAAATTATGTTTTTTTAATTTTTAATTAAAAAAATTGGTTTGTGGCTTATGGTTTGAGTGCCGCCACCAATGTGGCTTCGTGAGGTTTCATGGGGTTTCAAATGAGGTGTCACACTCTCATTAGAGGGTGTGGGGCTTCATGGCATGGGTGCCCCGTCCACCCTATGAGCAAGGTATACCCAAGTGATAAATGATCTCAAGTGATGGAAAAGTTATGTCACGTGGCGCCACGTCACACCTTTCATTATCACACTATCCATCACTTGGCAAGGGAAATACACAAGTGATTGAGGTGGTGTGATAATTAAATGTTTTTTTAATATTTATTTAAATAAAATAAAACATAATAAAATTAAACCTAAATAATATTTCATTAATAATTAAAAAAAACTACATTACTTAAAAAAAATTACACTACTAAAAAAATTACGTTACTATAAAAAAATTACCTAATGATTTGAATTTTCGTAAACATACTCAATCAAGTCCGCCTTTAGTGCGTTATGAATTTCTCGATTGCGTATTTCTTGTCGGTTTAATTGCTTTTGATTTTCATCAATTTCTTCGTGCGTAGGCTCCTACTCATTTGGGTTGTATTGACAAATTGTCATTCTTTGATCCTCTAAAATCATAATATGCAAAATCACACAAGCATACATAATGTTTCGAATTTTACTTTGAGACAAAGATCGAGCCGACCGTTCGATTATATGCCACTTATTCTTCAAGAGACCGAACGCTCGTTCGGTATCTTTTCTTGCTGCCTCATGAGCTTTTTATAATTATTACGTTTAATACCTTCGGGACACGTAAGAGACTTGACAATTGTAGCATATTTTGGATATATTCAATCGGCTAGATAATACCCACGCTTGTAATGCGATCCTCTAAGTTCAATCGATGAGTCGTGTGCGGTACCATTGATCATATCGTCGAATATAGGTGATTGATTAAAAACATTAATGTCATTGTTCGCACCGGCAACGCCAAAGAATGCATGTCAAAACCATAGATCATTTGAAGTCACAACTTCAAGCATAATACTTGGACAAGGATGATCCCCACATGCAAACTGACCTCGCCACACATTGGGGTAATTTTTTCAATCCCATTGCGTGCAATCGATGCTACCGAGCATCCCGCCAAATCCTTGTTTAGCTTCATGAAAAACATATAATTGTTGAATGTCGCTAGCCGACGGTTTACGTAAATATCTTTTACCATACAATAAAATTATAGCTTTACAAAACTTGTAATATACATGACCTGATCATTCGTTCTAACATCTTCAAGTTATCGTCAAACGAATCATTAGCAGTGCCATACACCATTTGACGAATCGCGGTCGTACCCCTTTGACGGCTAACGATTCGTCAACCCCGACCTCTCACGTCAACCCCTTTGACGGAACCAAGGCACGTCTCTATCGAGATCATTATTAATTCTTAAAAATAATTTCCAACTTATTCGAAACCGGGTATTAAAGTGCTCCTCCTCGTACAGACACCCTTCGTCAAAGTAATCTTTGAGTAAAAGTGCGTTCGCAGCCGCCCGGTCACGATTTACACGTGCACTTCGTTTTAATAGTCTTGAGGACGATTCCGCTTCATGCCACCACATAACCGCCGCCGATGCGAAAACGCCGAACGCTATTTCCCGGGGTTCTTCACTTGAAGAAGACATTTATAAAGATTTTTGTAGTATATAGAAGATGAGGTAAAATGTAAATGGCTTTGTGTTATATAGGAGATGATAAAATGAAAGTTTAATAATTTTTTTTATTTATTGAAAAACTAGCCGTTATCAACGACTATATTCCATTCAACCCTCTTCAAGTCTCCCATGAAAAAAATCACGCGACCCTCATCACGCGCTGGATCACGCCAAGAGGGGGCGGTGTGCCCTTCCATTCACGCCGTGATGGTACCCTCCACGTTGGATCACGCGTTCGTTCACGCTGGTATACCTGATGATCTAAGAACTCCTATCACTGATCATTTCCTCATAGATGTGCAAATCTAATAAATCCTTCCTAATATGTTCCTCCAGAGTCAGCTTCGGTCTTCCTCTGCTCCTCTATTCCTCCCAAAGGATCTAAAATATGTAGTAAGATTTACACATTTTTGACGGTTGTTAAATGATTATGAACTTATTTATTACATATGTATAGAATCAGGATCAAGGGGAAATTTCATATATCTTACTCTAAATTTGTAAAATATTATGTTATTTAAAATATAAAATTTTAATATATAATATATAACGCTCTTAAAATATGGTTTAAGGAAATATGGTTTAAGGAAATATGTATTTTGCAAGTTTAGAGGAGAATATATGAAACTCCTTTTGGATCAAATACGAACCGAAATAAATTTGTTCCTAGTTTTCTAAGGAATTCGAAATCTGCAGAGGGTGTTCCTAGTTTTTATGAAGTGCACCTTACAAGATTCGAACTCATGACCTCCACAGAGGGGAAACCCTTTGAAAAAAAACCCCTGACCACGTGATATTGATAGAAACTTTTTTATATGTTATAGGGTATTTGATATTCATTTTAATGTGTTATTCATATCAGCATCTCTATATCCATCTTTATCTATATTATTTAGAGTTTTCTTCTATTTTGAAACCACATCAAAATCTCCTCTCAATATAGAGATCTGTTTTCATAAATCTCTATATTTTTTGTTAGTATATAGGAAAGAGAAAAAATAATAAAATAAGTGTTTATAAGTGAGATAGAGAATGAGATATGGGAGGTTAAAACAAATTTAAAGATAAATTTAAAAAAAAGATGACATTTAGTTAAATTATAGAGATGAAGATAAAGAAGGTAATATGAATCCTCTTACATGTAAACCCAACACTCTAGTGACGCTCACTCACCGGATATTTTCGAAGGGTGACAGCAGTAAGAAGTTTATGAATCAACAACTGCTCATTGAGGTGTAAGAAGTGCTATTCTGGTCAACGAGAATAACGCAACTAATCTAGTAAAAACTGGATCACATAATTAAGTTAGTTCATGTTCAATTGATACCTAATCTTTGATTCAATTTTGAGTTGGTCTCTTTTTTTCCGACCCTAACCGAGTCATCGAGGTTCAAAGAGGACAGCTCAACCATTCGACCAGAAAGTGTCTTTATTCTTTGTAGTCCTCATACTATTGTATATATAATTAATAGAGTAAATTTCGCTTTTAGCTCCTGTGGTTTGGACTGTTTAACACTTTTAGTTCAAAAATAAATCTTTAACATATCACCCCCTGAGGTTGTATTTTTCTAACCATTTCAGTCCATGACACTAAACCTGTTAATTTTTTCTGTTAAGTATTGGGGCATTTTAGTCATTTTATTTCTGAGTGAACTAGTTTAACATTTTCAATGCAATAAAATTTTTTTTAGGCTTTTTCATAAAATATTTTTTTCTACTTTTTTAAAAACTTTTTTTTTTATTTTTAAAATCATTTATTTAGTTTTTTTTCCGTAAAAAAATCTTTTTTGAAGCTTTTTAAAAACGTTTTTTAACCTTTCTAAAAATATTTTTTTAAATTTTTTTCATAAAAAACGTTTTTAAAAACATTTTTTTTTGTTTTTTTATAAAAACGATTTTTAGCATTTTCGTAATTTTTTTTAACTATTTTAAAAACACATTTTTTTTTACTTTTTTAAGTGAACTATTAAAAAAAACGTTTTTAAAATAGTTAAAAAAATTTACGAAAAAGCTAAAAAACGCTTTTATAAAAACATAACTAAAAAAATGTTTTTAGTTACGTTTTTTATGAAACAAAAAATAAAAAAAAATTAGAAAAGTTAAAATACGTTTTTAAAAAGGTTCAAAAAAGACGTTTTTATGGAAAAAAAAAACTAAAAAAACGATTTTAAAAAAGTATAAAAAAACGTTTTTAAAAAAGTAGAAAAAAGTTTTTTTAAAAAAGCCTAAAAAAATGTTTTTATTGGACCGAAAAGGTTAAACTAGTTCACTTAGAAATAAAATGATTAAAATGCCCCTATATTTAACAGAAAACGTTAATAGGGTTAGTGTTATGGACTAAAATGGTTACAAAAATACAACCTCAGGGGCTGGTATGTTAAAAAATTCTTTTTTGGACGAAAAGGGTTAAAAAGGTCAAATCACATGAACCAAAAACGAAATTTTCTCTAATTAATCTTTTACTATTTATTATATTATATCACCATTTATAAATTAATAGAATATTGTTGAATTATTTTTAGAGGGTCAAAAGAATTGATAAACTAAGAAGGAGAATATTGCTTTATTGTCTTATTTTTTGTTTAAAAATACTTGGATTATCTTAAAAATGTAATAATTATATTTAATATTATTTAATACAATAACATTTAGGTTAAACTCTTACATCGTACGTTATTAAAGTTATTTAATTTATAATTTTAATTAATATTATAACTTTAATAGATTTCAAGATAATTTTTCTTAGAATGTCGAATTTTCTTTACTTCGATGGGACTTGAACTCAAGACCTCCAAACCTAAGTGTTACAAGAGGCTTTGCTTCTGCCACTAGATCACCAACCCCGGATTTCAAGATAACTAACCAACAAATCGATATGTTTTAATGTTTTATGATCATGTTTTGTCACATGCCTCGAAACTCGCTTGAAATTAGCTTGTGCTGAATCAAATCAAAACTACATCTACATGTAAAAACCAATAAACCCTCTCGACCAATTAAAACTATCACATGCCTCATCCTTTGACTTTTTCATAATGGTAAAAAGGTAAAAATGTTCCATCATTTTTTAATTAATTTTCTTTAAACTGCTTCTAGCGGACATGACTCGAGTGCCTGACATTGCACCTAAAACTATTAGCTTGAAAGAGTTTTTGATCTTGAAATTTTCTTGTGGGATTTTTTTTGTGGTGTTTAGCTGTGTGTTCAGTGGTTTGTCAACTAAGGTAGATACCTTAGTTTTATAGTCAAATTAAATAGACCCCCCCCCCCCCCCCAAAAAAAAATCATTTAATTATATTAGATTGGCCACTTTGGATCGGGAAAATTGGTGTTTATTTGAGCTAAGACCTTTGAGTGGTTTCTTAACTTAACTTAGTTTATGAGAGGAGAATTTGGTTCTTGAAAAAAATTTCGATTCAGATCAAAACTAGGTTGCACGTTTGGTCCACCTTTCGTGTTTGTGCACAATTTTGAAGATATTAGGCGACTCAAACTAAATTTTGCACCGCCTTGCGTGTGCGTAGGAATTGGAGTAAACCATAACCACAGGTGCTTACCAAGCATCTTGCGTTATTACTTATTAACCACTCAAATATTTATACATCCATCTACGTGAGACAAGTTACTATCTAATTTCTCTAAGTACTTTCATTTCAAACAATAAGCATCAATATCTTATTTATCTTAACTTCTTTTTGGACAATTATTAACTCATTACGAACTTCTATTCAAGTTAGTTGAAAACCACTCAAATATTTAACTTCTTTTTGGACATTATTCATTAATTATATTAACAATAGTTACATATAATTATTTATGTTCAAAGTTAGTTGAAAACCACATTTTCACTATATTTTCCAACGTAATCAATTTAATTTCTCAAAATTCATGCCTATAAATGATTGATCAAAATAGAAAAACTGAAAGTTCAAATATCTCAAAATGTGAGAAGTAATTGGATATGAAGTCTATACACCCAAAGATGAAAATGTATTATCATGTCTCATTTGATACTAAGATTCCCTAAAGGATATAAAATGTCTAAAGAATATCTCATGATTTAAAATGCTTAGAGTATGTAATTTCATTAAGAATACTATGTGATCAAATTGAATTCAAAGTAATTTAGTTGTGTAATTGATTATTGTTTATTAAAGAAAGATGAAGAATATATGGGTGTTCATTATTAGAATTAGACTTAAAAAACCAAAATTTGAACTAAACTGAATTCAAATTCGATTTTTGAATTTTCAAATTGGGTTAGCATTCGAACTGAATTTAGAATTTGGTTTTTGAATCAAATTCGAATGTGATTTTTGAATCAAATTCGAATGTGATTTTTGAACTGATTAACCCAAATATTCGAGTTCATATTACATATACATATATAGTTTTTGTATTTTTTAAATATATGGTTTTGTTTGGCAAAATGCAATATTAAGAACTAAACAATTAGCAACGTCGTGAATAGTAAAGTGCCATTATCAAGGCATGTGGTACAACTGCTTGATGCCTTAAATGTGTTGCTTGTTTATAATATATATTAGCTGATGCGCGTTACGCGAGAATTGAATTTAAAAATAAATTAAAATAAGGAAAACTAAATCTAATTTAAAAGTTGTGTAAATACAAACACAAGATTGTGAGCTACAAAATTACGTAGTTGACTAACTTGGACTTTGAATTATTTAGTAAAATAATTCCACATCACTTGTACCACATAATAGAGTGAAATTTGTTTGATTTCATTCCAATGTTGACGCGTTGGTTCGAGATTATGCTTTCTTGGTACTTTTCAGACAATGTGATACCTTGTCATCCGTAATTTATTTTTTATAATTTTTTTTTTAAAGGAATCATAGGATTATAACGAGATGACCGTCACAATTACAAACTAATGGCAGGTAGACGGGCAACAAGCTGCGTCGCTACCCCCTTCTGAATAGCAAATCCTACTCTACTAAACACAAAGTTCCCCCCATAAATATATGCGGTGTTACTGCTGACCACCCGCTGAACCCGCTTCAGGAACCGCACCGCATCAGGGGCGAGAGCGCCAAAGGTGTCAAAGGCAAACGGTACGAACACGTGCTGATTCACGAGGCAAGCTTTTTCGTGCTTAGCTACTTTACCCGCCTCTGCCTTGTTTATCGTCTGACCCGCCTTAAACCCATGGTCCCTTATCCCAACTAGGGGGGACACATCTGTCAAATCAACACATGCGTGTTTCCCTCATTCCCATCAAAAAACAAGAATGTCAGCGGGCCGAAGGGTTGATCTCCCATCTAATGGGTCGGTCAAGAAGTTCACCGGGGCTTCCTTTTTAGCCGAGATCCCTGCCCGCTTAAGGACATCAAAAAGCACATCTCGAACTAGGTCATGTCGGTATTTGAAGCCCGGTAATTCTCTGCAATGGACAGCATGCTCCCCAAAAGAATCCAAGCAAGCCTTCCGACAAACGGGACACAGGTCATCAACCGGGAAAAGGGGTACCATCAGCCGGTATTTGAGGATAGCCCGATATTCCACTGGCGACATACATTGCCCTAAACCTTCGATGGGAACAACTGACAGGAAATCCTGAGCATGGGGGGCTCGCAAACACTTGAGCACGGCTCGCTGCCGCGGGGACAAAGCGAACTTCTCTTCAAATGTCTTGATAATTTCACTATATAAAGCATTCGTCAAAATTTTCTGGGCAAATGGGTTATTTTCATTATGGATGTTCATTGGGTTAGTTTTCAGATTATTTGGGTTTTTTGAATCTGGTTACTAATATTTAAGAAGTTAAGAGTTTAAATTCGGCTTGATTTGAATAAACCGAATTACCAGAAGAAAATGAAAATTATATTTTGATTAAGCATTTTTCTCCGGAATCTTTTTAATCATCATATCGTATGCGACATTAATTTATCCACTTTTAAAACTCTAAAAACACATGACTACATTAGCATCCTTTTCTTCATACTTCCATACTTATTTCCTTAATTTTCACCGTTTGTAGTTAAATACTTTCAGTTTTAAATAGTGAACTATATATTTTAATTATACCCAATTCATTTATATGATTAGTTAAATACAATTATAAATATAGCATTTAGCATTTTAAATATAAAAATATATCATTGTTCAAACTAGTTACTAACACGTCTCTAACATTGTTTAACTAGGTAATGAATACGACACACGTCTCTAACACTCGCATCCCAATCGCAGTCACGGTTCATTTGTCTCAGATTGCTTCATTTTTTATACCAGATTGCTTCAAAGGGATTGAAACATTGTGTGTTTGCCTAGAGAAAGATTCGACTGAGAAGTGAAGATGTCCAAGGGAAGAATATTTTGACCAATTTTCGGAATGGTACAATATTTATATTATATGATTTTGTTCTTTTGTATAATGCGCTATGTTTTAACTTGTGTGATTTATTTGACATATGAAGTTTTTTGTTTGCTAATTTGATTTTTATGTATGACTCAAGCCCAATCTTGTGATCTAAAGGAGTTGGTTCAAAAGTTCATTTGGTAGAGAGAGTGAACGTTTTCATCCGCAAGGTCAAGATTTTTAAGGCACACAATTTTGACATTGGGAAATTAATTTTTTGTTTATGACATTTGTTTATGATTTTTAAGGCACACATGTAACTGAAATTTTTTGGTAGCACCCAATAATAAAAAGAAACTCAAGTTGTAGCCGTGGACATAGGTCACGTTATTTCCTTGTGTTGTTTATTGCTTTCTATTTCCTTTCGTTTGTGCGTGTTTGTGTGTGGTTTTCCGCTGCGTTACCGACTTTGGTACCTAGCAAAAATAAAAATACACCCCCACTAAGGACTACAAAGTCGATTTCACAAGTCTCAAGTGTAATGGTCAAACATTTATGGTAAACGAAATCAAATATAAATACTTGTTCATGATATCTATAACTCATCCAAATAATCCCATCTTTAATCTGCAAATCATACAGATTTATAGGTATATAACAACACTATGTGACTAACCTAAGAGTAGAACACAGGATAAACTACACCACTTGTGGCTCATGTAGCACTAACATGAAGAACCATTTCCACACCACTAGATTCTGGTTGAGGTCTTGAACCGTCCTTTTCAACAGCCCCGCTCCCTGGCATGTTTTGAGTAACAGTTCGACCGCCAGCAGGCATATCATGATCATGTCGCCCCTCGTAAGTTGTAACCACCACTTTTTCATCTTGAGACGCCCGTTCTACATGTTTTTTAGCAGGGCAACCAGCACTTGTACACCGATAATAACTCCTGCATTAGAACCAATACATTTTTATGACCCAAAACATAAAGTTATGTATAACAACTTTAATCATGTTACCTTGGATTAGGATTGCCTTTCACTAACTTCTGCCCATACTTGCGCCATCGATAGCCATCATTTACAATATCAACTACACTTGTTGTCTGAACAACTACTCGCGGCTCACAGTTTGTCTTAGTTGAAATACCTTCAATCATGCTACAAGTCTCTCTCTTCCTACAATGCACAAAATGAGGAGAGAAATATTTCAAAATTTTATAACTATGAAGAATTAGGCAAAATTTTATAGCTTACTGTCTCTTCGAGTCTGATGATATATCAATATTAATCTCACTTTTCGTTTCATTTTCCTTAACAGCAGCTTCCACGTTATTCTCACTAACAGGAACCGCGGCGAGCTGATGTGTACCTGCTTCTGACACCTCATGATCATGAGTTGTTGCAGGAAGCACAGATGAATGGTCTTCACATAACAAAAGGATCAATATCTTATCAGCAAATCAACATGAAACTGAAAATAAAATTTCATCGTGTACCTTCAGATGCTCTTGATTGTACGGGAAGAACAAAAGCGGAGCCTTTAACAAGTGTATGTAGAGGTTTAGGGTGTTCATGCTTCCACAAGTAATTTATTTCTGTAATAATCCCATCATTTGAACGTTCCACTTGTTTTCTTGCTGGGCAATTAGCAAATGTACATTTGTAATAGCTTCGGACAAATGTATTCCCTTTTACAAGCTTTTGACCATATTTTCTCCAATTATACCCATCACCAGTAGGTTTTTCAGGTAGTTTTGAGAAAGCGACACCTTGATCTGAATGTGCTGATTGGGCAACTGTAACATTGTCAGCATTACGTCTTAGTGGTAATTTATCGAGCCCTTTCTCAGGCCTTAATGCCACAATATTACTTTCATTATCAGGTTCTGATGCAAGAGTTTGCTGTGAAGTGTTAGTGACCTTTTTAGGTATTATAGTGAGCCCAGTTTCTTCTTGAAAAGAAACTGATCCAGCACTTTCAGTATGAAGGGTAGATTTGTCATTTTGACCATCTAACTCTTTGTCAGGTATTACGGTTGCAGAACTGCCTTCTTGATAAGAATTATCATGAGACTCAACTTTTACAGGCTCTGATTTTGTTTCTTGATTAGACAGATCTCCACTGTTGGAGTCATTGGTCAACTCCAAATTGTCAGATGACTTGTCCATTATTGTAATTTCAATACCATCTTGGTTGCATAGTGACTCGACTTCCTTGGTATCAGCACCCAACTCTAGCACAGATAATAGATAGATGTTTTTGTTATGATATCATCACAATTGTTTAATGTTAACTAGAAATGAAAATAAAGAAAGAGTAACATTCAGACACATCTTAAAACACTTTTCATGCATGTTGTTTTGAAATGTCTGCATAAATTAAGTTTTAATGGATGAAAAAGATCTCGTATGAAGAAAATCATATCCAGTGTGAGAGGGATCAACATGTCCTTAACTTTATTACCATTATCATTCTTTGCATCAATGTTACACATTAGAAAATAGCTTTTGAAAAGGAGCCCACTTGCTCCATATATGGCAACAAAATTTCAGTTAAAAAGAATTAGAACACACAAAAAATACAAAAGTTGGAGTCACTGGAAAATATTATATGCACCTTCAAGAGAAGAATTTTCAAACAGATATCAGCACTTGACGAATTCAAAGTTGTGGAGAAAGAGAAAATTTTGCAAACATTAGCTCTTGTCCAACAGATTAGAATAAAACTCAGAGTAAAGATAACAATACATAGTTCCTCTTATTTTCTTACCACTTAGAATTGAGTGTTCTTAAACCACTAGTAGTCTTTTGAAATTTCCAGTCAAAGAAGAAAGTAATATTAGTGTACTCACGGTGAATGCAGGAATTTTAGTCTTCTGGACATCTCTATATCTGGTAAAGTTAACTGTTTATTCCTATCTAAGACTGAACTTTAAGGTGTTGTTAATAGTATTTCGGCTCTAATTTTTCACAAAAAAGATTTATTGTAAATCTATGTTATCTATCTTGTTTTATAAACGCCTTGAATTATTTAGCAGTGCGATACGTGTTCTGTGTGGCCTCATTACTCAATATGACCAAGAGGCAAGAGCTAATGTTTCAAATGCTTAAGTTAGCTGATAACTGATCAACATTTATCAAAGAAACATTCTCCAAATGTCTTCAGTCAAATACAGATAAATGGTCAGCCTAATAAGCATTGTAACCAACTAAACATTAGCTTTTGGGCATATCTATTAACATAAATACTGTTTTTAACCTTAAAAATGCAAGTCCTGTAAATCCAAATTCCAAGGTATAAGATCATAGTTTAGTTGTTCTTTCTAGAAGTTCGTACAAGCCAAATCACAGGCAATTAGCACCACAAGATGATCGTAAAGTGCAAGTGACAGTTTTAGCAAGTTCTTAATCTGAACGTTTAACTACCCAAAAAGCTCCATTTTCTCTTCTAAATGCACCTTATTTTCCCACCGTTTATTGCTTGATTAAAGAAACAAGTTTTAAGGATGAAAACTAACCAATCTTCCTGGTCAAAACAACACATCAAAGCTTCCTGGCACCACAACAATCATACCGAACAGATAAGCTAGAATAAACCCCTAATTCCCTAAATCAGAGTAAAATTCAACTCAATCCTGTGATATAGAATGATTCACTTCAAACCCTAAATTAGTCCAAATTTACAAACTGGATATAAAACCTTGAAAATTCAAACAGTCAACCACATCAAATTGAATCATAGACTTGCAGAGTTATACACCAAATTTACTGAATTACTTGTGAATCAGAGCTGAAAGTGATCAATATATAGTAAAAAGAAAGTAAAGCAGTAAAATCATAACCAAAACCCTAAGAAAATACCTTTTTGGTTGAATTAAACGTGCCGGAGTGAAAATCGGAGCCGTCGATCACACAGGGTATGTATATGAATCCTGGAGAGGTAGGTAAAAGTGTAGAATTGAGCAAAATTAACGAGTTTAGGAAAAGGGGAAAACGATGGATCGAAGGGAGAAGAGTGAAATTGTATGTGGTGGGTGTAGGGAAGAATCTGATGTGTTTGGTTGGTAGTTAGAAACGTTACATTAACTTCCCCTCAACTTCTGTAATTACTACAACTTGCCCCTCACTTTTTTTTTTTGCAAAAATTAAGCCTTAACATACAGTCATGGAATATCCGTTCAACTTGATTTTCAAGATGCAAATATTTAACAAAAAGGGAATTTATGATAATCACATAATTTTTTGCAAACAAGAAAATAAATTTATGATAATCACATAAGTTTGGTTTGTTTTGTTTTATACTTGTAAGCATTACAATATATACATGAGAATTGATATATTTGTATGTCTAATAACGAAACATGAAACCTATATTTAGAGAGTTGTCTACAATCTCAACACCAGAAAACACTACCAACGCTGAAATAGAATAAAAGGCTAACAACTAGTTGTTGACTAGACTCTAAGTGCTTTAATATGTCCCCTCAAGCTATACGGTCACAACAATGTGTAACTTGGAACGAAAAGTATCAAACTGAGCAATTGATAAACCCTTGTTCAGGAGATCAACAATGTGAACAACAATTTGAACATATCGAACACTAAGACGATGTGCTAGCACCATATCTCGTATAAAATGCAGGTAAATATTGAGGTGTCATCGTATGATGTGCTTAACACCTAATTGTCTCTAAGTATGTAGTGCAATATTTGTCACACCATAATGTATGTGGGCTCATGAAGAACATGCGTAATCCATAGAAGCTCAACAGTTGTATGCACAAGAGCACGATTCTCCGCCTTGGTTCTGAGTGCCATTGTATGTTGTTTCTATTAGAAGAAGATATTATGATATTATTTTGATTGATAGTGTCTTGATTAGGATCCACAATTATAGGAGTCTTTTGTTATAATTGATATAGTCATAACTAGGATCCACAATTAGGGGAGTAGTTAGTGGATTCCTTTGGCTATTTATGATCATTGTAATCGTCATATTGAGGGGGAACACAACAAGATTTCCAATGTTTAACATGGTAATCAGAGCACCATTTCAATTCTAATTTTTTTTTCTTTCTTCCTTCAACCGAAACCATGGTTGAAACAAATGAAAATTCATCACCTCCCCACCAATCCAATCCAGAAAAGCAACCCTTACATCCAGCCTACACAGTTACCAACATAAAAAACAAAATTCGTACACTAGATGGCAAGAAAGTAACCTATTCATCATGGGTTAAGCTTTTCAAACTACATGTTCGTGCATACAAAGTTCTTCAACACATTGATGGCACCGAACCACCTGGCAAAACCGATTCTAATTACCCAGCCTGGTCCGAACTTGATGCTTTAATCCTACAATGGATTTATAGCACATTATCCGATGAACTACTTGCACGTGTTCTTGCCACAGATCTCACGGCCCGATCCGCATGGTTGCAAATACAAGAAATCTTCGTCAATAACAAACATGCCCGAGCCGTTACCCTCGAAACTAAGTTCACCAATACTACTCTCTCCTCTTGCTCTTCGTTTAATGACTATTGTCAAACCTTGCAAGACATAGCCGAACAACTTCGCGACGTCGATCAACCGGTCAACGACAGCCGCCTCGTAATCCAAATGGTTCGCGGACTGCCCGTCGAATATGACACCATTGCTGCCATTATCAACCAAAGTAAACCGACTTGGGACGTTGCTCGAAGTATGATTGAAGACGAACAAAACCGGCTTGCGGCTCGACCACAACAAAACCGTGATACGGTTCTTGTCCACACCGGCGCAACACCAAACACTGATTCGGTTCGGTCCCCTTACCCCAATGGTTATCGTGGAAAAAATTATGATCCTGCCAAAGCAGCGAGAGGACGTGGACCATCAACTCGTGGCGGTCGCAACATCGGCAATCGCCCTGCTAATGCTTACCCACAACATGGCCCAAGTCCATGGGGACACCATTCGAACCAAACCAACCTACAAACCCAGGCCCAACCGTTTCATTACCCACAAACGAACCACACCCAACACTACACCCAATCAAACCAACCCCCACACCATCATCAGAACTTCAACACTCCCTCCTGGACACCTCCGCCCACCCCATACCCCTCCCAACCGGCCCACTACCAATCTCACCATCAAGCCCATCTTACTCAACAGCCCACTTCAACAATCACTCCTCCTCCTGGATTCGACCAACACCAACAGAATGGTAATGCCCTCTGTCCAAGTGACATTGGTGTAGCACTCTCCCATATGCAATTGAACTACACTGACCCTCAATGGAATATGGATACAGGGGCCTCGTCTCACATCACATCTAATCCAGGTAAAATCACTTCCCCATCTTTATTACCTGTTGGTCCTATATTTGTTGGAAATGGTCAACGTTTACCCATTAATGGCTCCGGTAATGGCTTATACACCCTACCTAACAAAACCTACCAACTTAAAAACATTATTCACTCCCCTAACGTTATCAAAGATCTGTTATCTGTTCGTCGTTTTACTATTGACAACCAAGTTTCCATTGAGTTTGATCCCTTTGGTTTTTCTTTGAAGGACCTCAAGGATGGACGCTTCCTTTCCCGCCACAATAGTACCGGAGATTTGTACCCGTTTACCAAGCCAGAGTTTTCCTTGCTAGCATCTGGTAGTCATCCACCATGGCACGATCGTCTCGGACACCCCGGAGCGGCTGTGCTAAACTATCTTAATCGTCATTTTCATATTACATGCAATAAAACTATTGACTCGTCTATTTGTTCTTCATGTCAATTGTCAAACAGTAAACGTTTACCTTTTGTTGATTCTGTTTCTCATACTTTTCAACCATTTGATATTGTTCATTGTGATCTATGGACTTCACCGGTTATAAGCAATTCTGGTTATAAGTACTATATGGTTTTAGTTGATAATTACACTCATTATGTATGGGTTTACCCACTTAAATTTAAATCTGATACCTTTTCTACATTTACAAAATTCCACGAACTCATCCAAACACAATTCCATTTACCCATTAAAACCTTTCAGTGCGACCTTGGGGGTGAATTTGACAACAACAATTTCAAAAACTTTGCTAACCAAAACGGTCTCCTATTTCGTTTCTCATGCCCACAAACTTCTCAACAGAACGGGCGTTCGGAACGAATGATCCGTCGTCTCAATGACATCATTCGGGCTCTCCTAATTCATGCTCACCTTCCACCTACATTTTGGGTTGAAGCTCTACACACAGCTACTTACCTTCATAACATTTTACCTACTACCCGACTTCAATACAACACACCTGCCCATGCTCTTTTCTTACGCCAACCGACATACGAACACATCCGAATATTCGGGTGTGCATGCTACCCCAACATGTCTGCAACTCAAGCCAACAAACTCCTACCACGATCCACCCAATGTATTTTTCTTGGATATCCCTCGGACTTCCGCGGATACCGATGCTATGACCCAATCACGGGACGTGTTCACCTGTCTCGACATGTCATGTTCGATGAAAACACCTTCCCTTTCCCCGAATTATCCTCCCTCACATCCTACCATTTTTTAGATGAACCCACACCTGTTACACCTCATTTTTTCCCCACCGCCTACCCCACTACCCAAACAGCCACATCTTGCCCCATACCCTCAGCCAATACTGAACCCCTAACTCCTATCACTCCTACTACAACTCCATCTAATGACCACCCCACCCCCACCCAACCATTAGACCAAAACCCTGCACCACCTCCACCACCTGCTACCACCACCACCCACCATATGCAAACCCGATCCAAAACAGGAATCACACAACCTAACCCTCGTTACAATCTCGCTGCTACGTCCAATATATCACCGGTCCCCAACTCACATACCAAAGCCTTATCGGATCTTAACTGGTTACGTGCCATGAACGATGAATTTAGTGCATTACAGGTTAATAATACATGGGAATTGGTTCCTCGACCTACAAATCACCCTGTCATTCGATCAATATGGTTGTTTCGTCACAAGTTTAATGCAAATGGCATGTTGGATCGGTATAAAGCTCGACTAGTGTGTAACGGAAAATCACAAACCATTGGTATCGACTGCATTGAGACATTCAGCCCGGTAGTAAAACCGGCTACAATTCGGACGGTTTTATCATTAGCTGTATCCCGATCTTGGCCCATTCACCAAATGGACGTCAAAAACGCATTCCTAAATGGCACTCTTCAGGAAACTGTTTACATGCATCAACCACCCGGCTTTATTGATCCTGCTCATCCCAATCACGTCTGTCGTCTCAAGAAATCATTATACGGATTGAAACAGGCACCAAGGGCATGGTACACTCGTTTTTCTGCTTTCATCACATCTGTGGGTTTTCGCAACAGTCGGTGTGACACATCCTTGTTTATTTACCAACATGGCGACCAGATTGCTTATCTTCTACTATATGTGGACGATATTATTCTTACCGCCAACAACCCAGACTTGCTACGTCGGATCATCACTAAGTTATCTGCAGAATTCGCTATGTCCGACCTCGGCTCGCTTCATCATTTTCTCGGCATCACCGTCACACGAGATCATCAGTCGCTATTTCTTGCTCAATCACAGTATGCGCGCGACATCCTACATCGAGCGAACATGACGGCATGTAAGCCTTGCCATACTCCTGTTGACACAAACTCCAAACTTAGTGCCACAGCCGGAAAGCCATTGCTAGACGGCACCTTATACCGCAGCCTAGCCGGGGCACTTCAGTACCTCACCATCACTCGGCCTGATATCTCATATGCGGTTCAACAAATATGCTTATTCATGCATGCACCAACAGATGTACATTTTGACTTTATGAAGCGCGTCTTACGGCACATTCATGGCACTATTGATCATGGTCTTCGCCTATCTGCATCTCCAAACCTTTCTTTGACTGCCTACTCTGATGCCGACTGGGGGGGATGCCCAGATACGAGGAGGTCCACATCCGGCTATTGTATCTTTCTTGGGGATAACCTCATCTCCTGGTCGTCAAAGCGGCAACCTACCATATCTAGATCAAGTGCCGAAGCCGAGTACAGGGCCGTCGCTAATGCCGTAGCCGAAGCGACATGGATTCGAAATCTTCTTCTTGAACTTCGAATTCCTACTCTCAAAGCCACAGTTGTATTTTGTGACAATGTCTCCGCTGTTTACTTATCCGGAAATCCCGTACAACACCAACGTACCAAACATGTCGAAATGGATATCCACTTTGTTCGGGAAAAAGTTCAGCTTGGCCACATTCGAGTTCTTCATGTTCCATCGTCCAACCAATACGCCGACATCTTCACCAAAGGTCTCCCAAGATATTTGTTTGAGTGCTTCAGATCCAGCTTGAACGTCACAACTTATTCACGTTCTAGCTGAGGGGGACTATTAGAAGAAGATATTATGATATTATTTTGATTGATAGTGTCTTGATTAGGATCCACAATTATAGGAGTCTTTTGTTATAATTGATATAGTCATAACTAGGATCCACAATTAGGGGAGTAGTTAGTGGATTCCTTTGGCTATTTATGATCATTGTAATCGTCATATTGAGGGGGAACACAACAAGATTTCCAATGTTTAACAGTTTCTTGGTACTTCAACTGTAACTTCATCAGGAAACACACAATAGCTTATGTATATCAACGATCATTTGGACAACTAGCCTAGTCAGCACTGCATAAGCATTAATAGCAAGACTGTATGACTTGTGAATATATATACATATGTGTGATAGTACCCTTACGGTACCGAAGAATAGGGTTGTTCAAAAAACTCGCGGATCGCAGCTCGCTCGAAAAAAGCTCGGTTGAATACGAGCCGAGCCGAGCCGGCTCGATTTGTAAACGAGCCGAGCCGAGCCCGAGCCAAGGTAGGCTCGGCTCGTGGCTCGCTCGATATCTGGCTCGTTGGCTCGCTCGGTTAGCTCGTTTAAAATAAGATTATTAATAATAATCATAATAATAAATAACATACAAAAGAGTTGGAAATAAACAACAAAAATGGAACATATAATATTTTGAGTCTGTCTCGGTGTCTCTCGATCTTTAAAAAAAATTAAAGAATAGTACATTTTTTTGTTTACATCCTTAATACTATTTTATTAGTTCTAATAATGTTTTTTTTTATTTCATATGTATTTCAAAATGTCCATAAAATACAAAATAAGAAAATCATTTTTTTAATTATTGAGCTGGCTCGAGCTTTTAATGAGCCGAGCTCGAGCTCAACTTTTCATCTCGTTAAAATTTTCTAGTCGAGCCCACTCGGCTCGAACTTTTCATGAGCCGAGCTTGAGCCCATCTTGGCTTGGCTCGTTTACAGCCCTACCGAAGAATACATTTGGCAGAGATCCGGATACGTTCAATAAGTTTCCAAATACTTTGAAACTTCATTGATCACATAAGAAGACTGTGAAACCTTACTGATCACATAAGCAATCTCTATACGAGTCAAAACGAGATACTGTAATGCACCAACAATGCTGAGGATCATCCTTAGGCACACCAAAACACCATGAGGGTTGTCGTCCTGGAGAAATGAGATTAGACAAGGGTCTATGCACTGACCGAGACTAAGACCTGAGACCAGTACACTAAAATAGATCATGTAAGTAGGGGAAGGTTCCACTAAGAAGTGGTTTTTCGCTAAGAAACGCTAAGAAGTGGGTCAAACGAACTCCGATTGAGCTCATTCCAGCGGCGTTGGAACCGTCTCATCGAACTCTAATCCGGACCCAAAAACCTAAACCCCCCTCCACCCGCACCCCCAAAAACCTAAACCCCCCCTCCAACCCCACCCCAAAAAGCCTAAAACCACCACCCCCACCCCCCAAAAACCTAAACCCCCCCACCCCACCCCCCCCCCCCCAAAAAAAACCTAAACCCACTTCCACCCACCCCCAAAAACCTAAACCCCTCACCCTCACCCCCAAAAAACCTAAACCATAAAATCTAAACCCTAAAAGCTAAACCCTAAGGCTAAACCGTAAGGCTAAAACCCTAAAATTCAAACGTAAAATCTAAACCTTAAAAGCTAAACCCTAAAAGCTAAGATGGTAGAGTTCGACGAGACGGTTCCAACGCCGCTGAAATGAGCTCAATCGGAGTTCGTTTGGTATCTTTTCTAAGCGTTTTGGTCATTTCTTAGAGTTCTTAGCGAAAACATACTTCTTATTTGATCCTCCCCCCATGTAAGTACTACTTCTGAGATACATGAAGAACGTTATCAGAGAGAATGTGCACATATCCCCTAAAAAAACTTAGTGCACCCAAGTTCTTAAGAGCAGAGTGTAAACCTTGGTAACGATGATGTCATCAACATATAAGAACATAGCAAGTGCCTGAATCTCATACAATAAACAAACAAGTTACAAGGACATATTAGACACACTAATTAAAACCAAAATGTAATGAGAGTCGTAGATAGCTTGGAAAACAAAATTCTTGAGGCTTGTTTAAAGTGACAAATAACGATCATTTGGATCATATACGCGTTTAGGTCGGCTAAAAATGTCTATATATTGAGTTATTACATAACTTCATAAATTCATTCTCATCCTTCTCTCAGCTAGAATCAGGTATGCGTTTAGGTATACTCTCTAGTCTCTAAGTTTAAATTATAAATTTAAGATTTCACTTAATAATAATATTAGATGTTGGGCTTAGGGTCATAGCCGGGGTAGGCGTTGG
Source organism: Smallanthus sonchifolius (assembly GCA_023525975.1). Classification (NCBI taxonomy): domain Eukaryota; kingdom Viridiplantae; phylum Streptophyta; class Magnoliopsida; order Asterales; family Asteraceae; genus Smallanthus; species Smallanthus sonchifolius. Next base: position 78,046,283 of record CM042033.1, read on the forward strand.
GTGACTTGACTCTAGTCTAGACATGGACTGCGCACCCATGCTTAAACCAAGTAGGGTTATCCAAAGCTAACCACGGTGATGACTATTTAGTACCCCATCCTTTCCTTAGACCATCACCTAAGATTGCCTTGGTCCTGATCAGGGACAAAATTTCGATCAGTCGTAGTAACGTCCAGAGCTTAGGTGAGTCATCATGAATGTTTTTAAATGTGATATATGCCTATGTGTTGGGGTAATAAATATATATGATATGTCACAACATATTAAATGTATTGGTGGGGGGTATAATGGATCTATGTATAAAAGATTATGCGTTTCCGCTGATAAGTCTGTATCGATCGGTCACGAATGCCTCGTCTTTAGGAGGGGTGTGACATTAGGGTTCGAATATGCATGCGTAAATCTATTAGGGTATGCCTCTGCAAATCCACTACCTTCCTGCTTGCACTTGACCTTTCGCTTTTGCAAAACAATAAGGCTATGTGTAGTGAATCACTAAAAAGCAAAAAATGTTCTGCCACGTCGGCAGGGACAATCAGTGTGTAATGGTTTCTCTATCCACCGTTAATTTAATTTTTTTTAATTTTAAATGTTTGTAATGCATTTACGCCCCTAGGGGCAGTATTTCAGCCCAAAATTTGATGATTAGGAAACATTAGCTATAAAATGAGATTACAACATGACCATTTAAACTTTTTGAGTTCTTTCTGCATTTTTCTATTTTTATTTTATATGATTATACATGTAAAGAATCAATATAAGTGTACAAAAATAATTACAAGATGTAAATCTGAAATGTAAGAAAAATTTGAAGCTATAACCACCCACGAACATCATTATGAAATGATGGCACACCATCTGTAGTAGTGTACATTTGGATCTACAGACAATGTACAATTTGTTTGTAATCTGACTGCTAATCTTATTCACATATGTGCTTTGTTTCAAGAGGTCAGTTCATTTTCATCATTTGATTTTGCCTTAAAGTTACAATAATAAGGAACAAAAGAAAGACAAAAATCAAGCCTTTTCTACAGATGAAGTGAAGTATCGACATCAGGTTTGTCATGAACACGAACCGTTACTGAATCCATGGACCAGAAGTCTCTAAAAGGTGGAGTCTTTGATGGTTGATGTTCTGTTTTCTTTCCATACAAATCAAGCCCAAGAGATAGAGAATCTTGAAAAGATGATCTTGCGGTCATAGCTGGTTTGTAAGGGTGCACCAATAAGTTTCTTGATGGCTCATAGTACTTGGCTTGACTCATTGTTTCCAACTCAGAAAACACCTTCATTTCTTCTCTCCTCTTCTCCAGTTGTCTGAATCTTTCTTGCAGGAGAGCAATGGAGGAAGAGGACTTGCCACCGTCGCCACCACTGCCTACCACCCTTGGATCACCATGTTTCCGTCCCATGGAATGAAGTGCCATCATCAATCTCTAGAAGGGTATGATCAGTTTGTTTTAACTTTGATTGATCAACTGTTTGTGACATTTTATATATAGCATAAGTTTGTTTGATACTGACATTTTGGTCTATCAACCACCCTTTGTTGATTCCGGGTGGTCTGGGATCAGCAACAGTAGCACAAGATCCAAGGAGAAAAGGTCAAGAAGATGACAAAAGATGGAGTGAGTTGGTGTATATGAAGGCAAAAGGACCTTTGAATGTGCAAAAAGTTGAGAGAAAAGGTCCAAATGGAAGACGTTTTAGCTTTTGGAAGGGTGTTTGTGAAAGAATATAAGGTTAGGTTTGATGTTTTGTCTGGTTTTGACCTTTTTTAGTCCTTTTAAGATATGTAAAAGATGGAAAAATATAACCATCTCCACTAGAACATGTATTTGGTTTGACCACACTTCCATTTTTCAAATTGTTATGATAATCTAAAGGTCTAAAGTTTAAATTTTTACATTAATATATTACCCTGTAAGTTTTTTCTATAAAAAAAAGAGATTTAAAATTCTATCTTGGGCGGGTGATGTCGTATTTCATATGGTTGAAGGTAAGCACAACGTACATCTAAGGTTACAGGTTTTGGTGAATTCGATGCCGAATGATAAAGGGTATCGATGCTGAGTCCCAAAAAGAAGGTAAACAAAACGGTTGTCATTCCCCTTTGCTCTATAGTGTTCTCCAAAGTTCATTTGTTAAATGTACCGTGGATTTAAATCCTCATAGTGAGTGTGGAATTTGGACTATTTGCCAAAATTAGCAACTCATTCCCAATAACTTGAGTCTATGGTGGACAAAAATGTGTAGGTTTAGGAGTAGGGTTAAAGGGTGTATGAGTTGGTTGTTCTGAAAAAAGAAAAAAAGTAATTATAAAATATGTGTATGAAAAATGTATAGAGTTAAGTGTGTGCCAAAACAGACACATGAAGTATAATCTCTTGACATATTGAACTTGAGATCTTATCTTGTTGCCTTTCTTCTTGTATTTAAACCTTATACTCTTTCACCAAGGAGTTCTTTTTTTGAGGGAGAGATTATAGACATTAAGTTGAAAGTATTAACCAAACTTAGATATTAACTTACATAACAACATTGAAAAGTTTTAACTTACTTAACAATATTGACTCCATCATAAGAGTTATTTAAAACTCAAATTGCACTTGTGAAGTGCAACTTGTGTTTTTTTTTCCGCGGTTTATGTTACGTGTCATGATGATATGAAGCCATGTGGCCGTTTTTATACTTCCTTTTGATATTTTCATCATTTAATACTTTAATCCATGTATATTTTGTGGAATTAAGTCAGTCAAATATTTAAAATGTGGAGTTTGATATTTAAAATGTACATTTTGAAAGTTAATCTTAAAAAAATAAATGGGTTCTCTCTACCAACCAAAGCCCAACATCCTCACCAATCAAATAACACATAGAATTAAATCAGTCATCTTGGTTAACAAGCAGATCTTAATATATATATATATATATATATATATATATATATATATATATATATACCATTTACAGTGTTGTTCTTTTGCACCCAATTAGTTAATAAAAATACCCAATCATGCATCATCAAGATATGTTGAAGATTAAAACATGAATAATCAAGAAATTAAGCATACCTTAACTGTCTAGATGAAGCTCCCGCGGCCGGTCTTTGCTCATCTCCGTTAACCGGAAACGAAAACCAACAGTACTAAGTAGGGCTACAAATTACCAAACGTTCAGCGAACAGTTCGTGAACCTTTCGGTGTTATGTTCGTTCGTTTAATAAAAGAACGAACATGAACAAGAAATTTCGTTCGTTTAGTTAAATGAACGAACATGAACAGAGGTCGTGTTCGTTCGTTTATGTTCGTGAACGTTCGGTGTTATGTTCGTTCGTTTAATAAATGAACGAACATGAACAAGAAATTTCGTTCGTTTAGTTAAATGAACGAACATGAACAGAGGTCGTGTTCGTTCATTTATGTTCGTGAACGTTCGGTAATGTGTTTGTATATGTTGGTTTATGTTCGCTCAAGTCACACTACTAGAAAATATATCTTTAATGACACGCATTGCGTGTCATAAAAGGGGGTAGATGACACGCGAAAGCGTGTCAAGGAAGGTCATGTCAAGAATGAAGATGACACACATTTTGTGTATCATCTGTCTATGACACGCCTTTACGACACGCACTGCATGTCAAGGAAGGCCTTGTCAAGAATGAATATGGCCCGCATTTTGTATGTCATCTATTTATGACGCACATTGTTTGTCATAAATGTGTGTCATGGTTAAAGCTGTTTAAAAATATATTTTTTATGGAATTATTAATTTCCAGTTTTCCACATTAATATCATAAAATAGTAATAAACATTTCATAATACAAAATAAAATACACATGACAAAACAATCCATTTCATAAAATATAAACAACCATTTAAAAATAACAAAAGTCGATTACAATTCAACGTAATGTATTACAAAGTTTCACCGAAAAATGAAGTTTGATACAAAAGTCGGCCATTCTTCACGAGCTCTATCAATATCAACATCGGTGTATTCATCTTTCCTTCCCCCAAACTAAGAAAAAATTTGTAAACAAATAATCATCAAAGATACATACATATATATCATACTATTTAGCAAACCAACAAATCCAATTCAAACAAAAGTTTAAAAAAATAATAAACAGAAGCTATAGATTGTGTCCTATTTCTGTTTATAGTAGTGCTCCTATTTCTGTACCTAAAAATTACCTCATCAATGATCGAACAGAGAATGGTTATAGTAGTGCTGCTATTTATGTTTAGATATTAGCTATAATATTAACTTTTGTTTGAAATTGTTAAGGTAACTAACTTATTTTCTATAATATACTCTTACATGGTTTAACTTTTGAGTTCACCAGAGGTCTTTGCTACTAGAGAGAAGAATGGAATCTACATATCAAAAGACAAAATTCACTTCACTTCTTTGTTTAATGAAGAAATGCAGCTCACTAACTAAACTGTGAGTAGTTTCAATAAAACTAAAAGATAATTTATTAACATACACTTTTATATTAAAATTCAAAACTATACATAAAATAAAGCAATATTGCTTTATTTTATATAAATTGAAGGTCATCAGGAGTTATAATTTACACACAAGTATCAACAATTACAATGCAATGTTGCATATTCCTGATCTAGTAGTATGACAACTATTATCTATAAGCACAACCAAAGCTCAGTTCTTAGATAGAATTGAAACGATTTTATATTCTTGCAAAGGTCAGAATAGTAATATTCTAAATCCTAGGTTCGACATGCATTGATTAACATAGTACACAAACAAATGATGATCAAAGTTTAAAATAAAATGATCCAAACCAAATAACCTAACAAATGAGATGAGCAATTAAGATAGCAAAAAATAAAAAAAAAGAAAAGAAAAATGGCATACCAGTGCGAGCACATCCATAAGGATTCACAAGACGGGCATAATTTGAATGTTTACTTGATATTTAACCCTTCCGTTCATCAGGAACAACATGTTCAATCATAGATTTAGGGCTATGCCTTTTACAAAATGACAATAAACGAATGCATTGATTCTCCTCAACCTCGTCTATAGGGAACAGTTGCAGACTTGCAGTCTATCTGCATCTGCAAGCTATGTCGACATACAATAGCATACAAAATATAGATCAAGAACTGGGTCATCAGACAATATATTTAACAAGAAACAAGGCTTATTTTCACCAAAAAAATTTGGACATTTAATTGAAAATGTAAAAAACATAACCTGTTAAGTACATAACAGACAAATAATTACCTCAGCACAAAATCCAGCAACGCAAGCACAAAGCAGAGGATATGCAACATAACAAGCATTGTTTGAAGTTGAACACCGCATTAGCAGCTCAAAGTAGGTAACAGGGTTAGAACAGTGACATCCAATTGACATAGAAATGAAAAGATGCTTCATATTTAAGTGAGAACATGCTTCTTTCACAATTAGTTAGCCAGAAAAGCTGAATTCAGAACTGATGGATGCTAAAAGTAAAACTTTTTTTTTTGAAAGACAAATTTCTTGAGCTCCCCGGGACCTTGGTGTTAAGAGGCTTTGCCCCTTACCATTGGGCCACCACCCCAATGGCTGAAAGTAAAACTTAATATCTGAAATCGAAGTTGTAGGAGTGTAGGACAGTATTCAAATCTGGATTAATATTAGAATCAAGTTAAGCCACATTATCCATATATAAATATGTCAATTTTTATGTATTCTGATTTAGATCCTATTTGAAAAAATAGATGTTCCCATAGTTGTCAATAGCGAATAGCGGTAAATAGCGACAAGCTACGGCTAGGCTACGTAGCGATAGCGACTAAATAGCGGTGGCTATTTCGCGTTTAGCGATACACTAGAAGAAAATTTATAATCAAAAAATAAACATTCAAACCACCAAAATTGCTAAAATATGCTATCACTAATCATCTAATCTTCATATTCATCAAAAACACTAATCGCTATATATATATTTATCAAAAACACAGAAAAAAAAACAGAAGCCCGCTACAATCGCTATTCAGTCGCTAAACACAGATAGCGACACACGATCGCTTCGCCATGTAGCGCGCTATAGCGCCCGCTACAATCGCTATTGACAACAGGGGATGTTCCATGTTTTACACCATTCAAAGTCATAAAACTAAAGCACATAACAAAAAAAGAAATGATGAAATTTAAAAGTCAATGCCTTTTTGATGAATTTTATGCATCCAGTGATAGATTAACTGTCTGGTGCAATTTATTTTTTCCTCTAATCAACATCTCATACTTCATTCAGCTCGTGAAATTAGTGAAAGCAATGTAAGCAAACTAGTTTATCATGAGCTAGTGAATCAAACAAAAGAAGTGAAAAACACAGAATTCAATGGCTTTTTTTGTAGTGAATTGTGTATGTGCAATTAAAGAGTGTGAACCAATAGTCAAAATATTTAAATGCAAGACCAGCACAAACCTATTGAAAGCACCACAAGCATGATCTTCACTCTTTTTGGTTTCATAATATTTACTATTGTTTTTCTGTTACTAATCACATTACACACACATATTCATAAAGAAACAACACTCTGCCATTATCACCGGTAAGGACTAATTACCATAATTATAAGATGAAATAGACTTGTAATCTTACCCATGCCAACCTAGCCTCTTTTGACTGAGCAGTAGTTTTTGAACTTTCAAGCAGCCCCTGCTGGCTATACATAAAATAAAGCAATTGTGTATATGCAATTAAAGCATCTGAACCAACAGTCAAAATATTTAAATGCACATAAGGAAGCTAACATGAGAAAACACTCTCCTTGCACCAGATTGTTTTTCTAGTCAGTTTTGAAACAAACTATTTGCCATATCAGTTCAAGTGTTTAACCCCCATCTTTTCGGTTAAATTTGCAAATAGTAGATGGCTAGTAGCCTATGATAATACCTTTACACAGTCAGTTCTGGCTAGTCAAATGGAGAACAAAGTGACAATAACCAATATAAAAGTGACAATAACCAAAACCGTCCTTCTGAACTTAACTTGTACAGTAAGTGTAAATTGCATAAATGAAAGAAATTGAAAAAGGAAAGTCATACCTCTTTGCAGGATGCTCGTTGATTTGCAAGAACTTGGAACAACTGATGATAAAGAACTGTAGTTTCCATACAACTAATACTCATTAAGGCAATTCATCGAACAGCTTATGTGCAATCAAACACAATCCATTTCAACATGTTGTTTAGAAGTTAAACATACCCAAATGCAATGAATCAACAGCGGAGACAAGTTCTGTCGTCAACAAACCCAAGAACAAACACTAAAGTCAAAAATTATGAAGGAGGCGCATAAGCAATGGAGTTGGGCAACTTACAATTTCATAGTCGGTGAAGTGGTTCTCCTTGTGCCTGATTTGTACGCTTAAGCTAAACACTTATAACCTTCAGAATTCGGGGATCCTTCTAGGGTTTGATCCGAATCAAGTTTCAAAAGCTTCATGTTCATCGTTAGGGTTTCAATTGGATAAGAGCACCACAGGCTAAATGGGGCATTTCAATTGATTTTGAATTTGAAGAAACAGGGACGCGATAGTTAGGGTGGAGAAAGAGAAGGAGAGTGGTGTTACGCCGGAGTGGTTTGAATCGCCTTGCCCCTCTGGTGCCTGTTATTAGGGCTGGCTTTGAAGATGAAGCCCTTCAGAGATGGCGCGCAAAGTACTGATGAGCGGGGTGTCAAGTTAAAAGATGACATCAAGATGACACCATATTAAATAAGTGTATTTCTTGTTTTATTTTAACTAGTTTTTACCCCCCCGCGCTTCGCGGCGGGAGTCTGATTGTTATTGGTTTGGCTCGTTTGCGTGGAATCACAGATTCGTTATAACGTACGATACCCAAAAACACTTGAAGTTGAATACAACTGTCTTCAATAAAATTTAAACCAGAACGTTGACAAAAGAAATTGTTAAGAAAACGGCGCATTCCGTTATTTAAAAAAACATAACGAACGAAAGTTATCATAGATAACGTTGTCGGGCCCATCGTTAATAAAATTTAAACGAAAGCATAGGCACAACGGTAAAAATAATGTTAATAGAAAGGGAACATAAAACTAAATAATAAAAAAAGGGAAAACAAATTAAAAAAATTACCGGTTCGGTTCGTCGAAAACCATAAGGCGAATCGATAATACCAATATCAATAATGATGTTGTTCGCCCATAATAGGTTCGGTTAGTCATGGTACCACAACGGTAACGGCACTCGATACAGGCAACGATAAAAAAATCGATTTTGAATACAACTCCGTTTTAAAACAAATTTATATCGGAACGTTGACAAAAAAAAAACGGCGCACCTGTATTTTGAAAAAAGTTAACGAACGAAAGTTTATTGAACTTATGTGGCAAATCTATAAAAAAACAAAGTTTTGAGTAAAAAAGAAAAGAAAATTAAAGCTTATTTTGAACTTTAGTGGCCAGTTTATAAAAAAAAACTTTTATAAGAAAAAAAAAACTACTATTCATCCCCATGAAAAAAAAAAAAAAAAAACTACTATTAGCGGTGGAAGAGCCGGTGGTGTTCACTCACCGCTAGTAATGGGTCGTATGGTGAAACGATGGTGAATGAGGGAAACCCTAATTTGGTCTGGTGTGAAAGGGGAAAGAAGAAATGGGCGTAAAAAGGGGATGCTCACACGCATAAAAGCCATAAGCAAGAGTTGTACATGCTGCATTGCATCTTGTACACATTACTATTCTCCTCCATGTGTTTTACCCCCCGCGCTTCGCGACGGGAGTCTGTTTGTTATTGGTTTGGCTCGTTTGCGTGGAATCACAGACTCGTTATAACGTACGATACCCAAAAACACTTGAAGTTGAATACAACTGTCTTCAATAAAATTTAAACCAGAACGTTGACAAAAGAAATTGTTAAGAAAACGGCGCATTCCGTTATTTAAAAAAACATAACGAACGAAAGTTATCATAGATAACGTTGTCGGGCCCATCGTTAATAAAATTTAAACGAAAGCATAGGCACAACGGTAAAAATAATGTTAATAGAAAGGAAACATAAAACTAAATAATAAAAAAGGGGAAAACAAATTAAAAAAATTACCGGTAAAAAAAAAAAACACTATTCATCCCCATGGGAAATATATATATATATATATATATATATATATATATATATATATATAATATGACATTACATTAAAGCCCAGTTTTGATAGTATGACACTAAAACAATGACACACTTTTGCACGTCATAGTACGCGTGTCATTAAAGGTCTATTTTCTAGTAGTGTCATTCGGTCTTTAAAGGTTTTATATTTTATATATCAATTAAAAATATTTGTTAATTGTGTTTATGATAATTATGTCAAGTATGTGGAGATAATTATGTCAATTGTCAAGTAGTTCATATTTAATTTGCTGGATTTTGTGTAATGTTACTTTGAAATGAAAATGTTGATTTCATTCTCAAATGAATTTGTGTTCGTTTGTATTAGTTTACGTGCGTTAAATAGAATTATCGGACTAACACGAACATGTTCATTTCCTTAATGAACGAACGCGGACAGGAAATCTCGTTCGGATATGTGTTCGTGAACAGGAAATTTTCTTAATCTTGTTCGTGTTAGTTCGGTTCGTTTGCAGCATTAGTCATAACCCATTAACCCTAGAAGAAGAAAATCATCCGTAAAAGAAAAAACAAAATTTCAAGTAAAATGAAACCTTATGTGTGGAAAAGGTTTTCATGAACCATATTTCACGGTATTTGAAACTTGAAAGCGAGACTCGAGAGTAGAAAAGATGGTGTTGTTTGACTTTTCGAATGTCCATGTTGACTCAAGGTATGTGTATTAGCAAATAACGTGGAAATCCGTCAAAACCTAAATCGATTCAAGTATTGATAGTAGAAAAACCCAAATCTGCTAATGACCGGACCGGACCGTAGACGTCTACGGTTCCGTGTGACCAGCCGGTCCAGTCCAGTAATGAAAACATTGCCTCCACGCGAGTGCTACGTTATATGTTTGACACGCATGGTCATATAAGTTCTGGTGTTGTTTCGTATTAAATTTAACCCAGGCTTAATCATGTCCCATATGGGTTTACTAAGTAGAGGTCATAAGTTTAATTTGCTATCCCTAAACTTTTTTAGGAAAATGCTTGAGCTATTATTAACAATTGCTCTAAAATGTTTAGGATAAAAAGATAATATATAACTTAATTTTTTATAATTGGCTAATAAAGGTGAGAAAAATAGTGTTGAGAGAAAGGTTGGTTGAAAAATTAGTTATTAATAGTTTACTGCCAGTAAACCTCTTTATTCATTTTAATAACACATACCATCCTCAACTTGTCCCACAATTATGATGCGTCATCGTAGGAGTGTGTTTGTTATTATACTAACCAGGTGGTTATACCCGCGCTCCGTATAACGGGTGTCGGGACGATTGTTAATAAATTTAAATGAAAACGTAGGCGTAATGGTAAAAATAATGTTAATAAAAAAGAAACCTAAAGCTAAATAATAAAAAAAGGAAAAAAAATTCCGGGTCGTCGAAAACCATAGAAACAAAGACCGAGACCGGTTCCGATAATACCAATATCGGCACGGAACCACAACGGTAACGGCACTCGCTATAGCCCACGATACCAAAAAAAAGTCGATTTTTAATACAACTTCGTTTTCAAAAAAAATTATATCGCAACGTTGACAAAAAAAAACAAAAACAGCAGTGCACTCCGTTTTTTGAAAAAAAGATAATAAACGAAAGTTATTAAAGAAAAAAAATTATTTTATATATAGTATGAAAGGTGAAAATAAAAATAAATAAATAAATAAAAACCAAAAACCACAACGTGTCACACACTGAGTGGAAGAGTTGCTCTTCAACTTGTGTGTTTATCTATTATGTAACTAGCTTATAACCCGTGTACAACAGGGTGAAAAATATCAATACATAAAATTATTAAATTTTTATGTATATATTTTACACGTGTAAAAATGTATTACATATATTAAGGATAGAAAACAAAATTCAAAATATGTAAAAATTAATATATAATTGGGTTTCGAAAATACGTTAATTACTATTTAATGTAATTTACTATTTGATTGAAAATAAAAGTTACATAATTAGATTTCAAAGTTTCTTATAATAAGTGATAATTTAAAATAAATGTGTTTTATTAGTATAATTAGTATTTTTCTTTAAAACATATTATTATTAAAAGATAGATGTGTATTTAATAAGAGAGAGAGAGACGAGAAAAAAATGATGAGAATAAATATGGAGGCGACAAACGGCGTGAAAAAACCTTTATTTATTAGATAGTATAGATGAGAGGGATAGAAATGATGGTGGTAAAATTGTGTAGTTGGATAAAGGAAGTAATGGTGAGGAAAGGGTTTGTAGCTATGTGATTCGTCATGACTATGGTATATATGTATATTGAGTTAACTAGACGTGGAGGTAACACAAACATGTCATTGATGTATGATTCGTATTTCTAAACTTCTCTGGTCTTCTCATTTTTAGATTAAAATATTTCAAATGAACGAAATCAATAATCAGATAAGATATAAAGTTATGCAAAGAATGAGAATGTATTTTCTCTTAAAACGAAGTTCTAATTTTCGTGTCTTCAACAAACCAAAAGAATTCATTTATATAAGGGTTGAATTATCACAATGATTGGGATGAAACGTTGCAACTCTTTGTAAAAGAGTACAACCGTTGCCGGTATAACTACTCACGGTTATCAGTTATATAAGTGGAAACTTCAGTAGAAACTACATACAACACCTCAACTAATGTTGCTCGTTAAGTTTCTACTCTTCAGTAGTAACTTATTACTAAAGATTAAGTTGACACTGCTCAGTATTAACTTATATTGAAGAATAAGTTGTCAATACGGAGTAGTAACTTACTATTGAACTCACTTGTCACCGATCATCCAAGTTGCTACTAAACTCGGTTAACATAGACAATCAGTTGTAACTACTGATAAGCAGTAACTACCTGTAACGAACCAAAATCCGGGTTTCGTTTTCAAATAAATAAAGCATTTTAATAAATATTATGGTGAAAATAATATTTATGAAATAAGTTGAAATAAGTGGGTTTCAAGTTAATAATGAAGTTATGTTAGTTTTAACTAACTATGGAATGAAATGAGTGAAATGGAAGTTAAGGGGCCAAATGTGTAAATGGCAAAATCTGCCATTTTGACTAGCAAAAGTCAAAATAAACCTCATTTGTGTTTGAGGTCGTTTATGTTCAAGAGAAGAAAAAGGAGAAATCTCAATTGAAGCTCAAATCGTGCATTTAGAGTTTGATTTGTGGGGGTTTTGGCTTGCACATCACTCTCCTAACATCAAGTAAGTGATTTCTTTCCTTTGATTTCACTTTGAATGTGATATTTGGTGGGTTTTGAAGAAATCCGAAAATCGAGTATGCATGTGATGAATTAGTGTTAGATTATTGATAATCTAGCTAAACTAAAGTTAAAGAATGATGATTTACATCCTAGAACCCTTTGATTTTGATTATGAGAAGTTAGGGTTCATATGGTGAAAATTGGGGTGTTTGGATCATGAGGCTAGAATGTTGAATTAATGAAGAATAAGTGTTTTTAAGATGTTAGACACTTGAACAAACACCAAATTAACTTAATAATGATTTTTGAAAGAAGAATTAGTGTTAAGATTAAGTTAATGAAACTCAAGTAGGTGAGTTTGTGGTGAAAGAGGGTGTTTGGTTATGAGGATAACCCAAACGGGTCAATTTGGGTTGGAAATGGGAAATTGGGTGTGAACTCAGTTTTAAAGTGAATTTTTATGTATGTTTAGATTACTAAACTAGGTGTATATGTTTAGGTAATCAAATTGCTAAACTAGAAGGAAGTGCGGGATCTTCAAATCCGCAAGGTAAGTGACTTTGCACTTACTTAGTAATGTGATATGTGATGTATGTGTTATGTTGTGCATAGTATGAATGATACATGAAAAGTATTGATTATGCATAAGTGTATGTATGAATGTGAATATGGTTATAATACTATATTGAAAATGTGGAGGTTATGATCAAAGAATCATAATGGAAAAGAGGAGGTTATGATCAAAGAATCATAATGGAAAAGAGGAGGTTATGATCAAGAATCATAATGGAAAAAGGGGGAGGTTATGGTCAAAGAACCATAATGGAAATGGGGTAAGATCTTGGTCTATGTACCAAGATGAAGAATGGAAAGAATGTTATGACCTTTGTGTCTTAAATGAAAAGATAATGTAAAGAGTAAATGAAACTTGTAGGTGAAATACAAGTGGTATGCAAACAATCATCAATTTGAATGTAAACGGGTCAAAATGGGTGAATGAATGAAATAAGTAGAAATTACTTATTGTTATGATATATATCTCATTACTAATGGTGATATGTTTATATGGTTGTAGGAAAAGCTCCGAAGTAGTCCAAGTCAAGTCCAAGGTGATCGCGGGTTCTCGTACATGTTTTTGGTGGTTTTGAGGATTTTGGGAAATTACTTGTATATGGTGATTTGATGCTTAAATTGTGTTTTGGTGATATGTTATTTGGTCATATGTGTTTTTGGTCAAAACCCAGGTGTTGGGAGAGTTTTGGTGTTGTTGGGTTTGAAAAAAAAAAAAATGGGAAAAATGGTTAAGTAGGAAATCTGCTGAAACTGGGGAAACTCACTGGAAATCTGGTGCCTCGCGGTACGCGAAGAACCTGAGAGGTTTCTCTCGCGGTACGCGAGAGACAAGGAAATCCGGCGAGGGCTATTTTGGAACTCCCTCGCGGTACGCGAGGGAGGTGGTCAAAATACCTCGCGGTACGCGAGAGTCAAAAAAAAAAAAAAAAAAAAAAAAAAAAAAATTTCTGGGGATTTAGTCTTCCGCGCGTTAAAGTTTTGTTTTTAAAAGTGGTGTGTTACAACTTGGTATCAGAGCCAGGTTTGAGGGATTTGGTGTGGGTGGCACCAAACTCAAACCGGATGCTCTTGATATGGAGGGGGGGGAATGATACGAGAATCCAAGAAGGACTTGACTAAGACTCGGAGCTTTCGGAAATGAGAGGTTAGTAATGTTATGATTAATGATGGTTACATATGGTGTATATGTATGTGCACGATTGAATGACAATGTGTTATGTGTGCCGAAACTTGTCTTGTGACTTGTTATATGAATATGATAATTACAATTGGGCATAACGTATTATTAATCATGTCTGGCCAATATGATTAATAGGACGAGATGTGCAAGGGTCTTTATAATAACCATATGACAATGAACATTTACAAGGATTAGGTGAAGGTGATTATATATGTATGTATGTATATAAGTAGATAAGTATACGTATACTAAATACATATAGGGGTGTAAGTGTGATAAGTATTTAAGGTATTGATAGTATAAGGGTGTTAAGGTGTTTGTTTCTATTTCTCAGTTAAGAGATGACGGACGAGAGAGACCACCACGAAAATGTTGATGTGAACGAAGAACCGTTGGATCCGAGGATCCAAGATATGATAAAGGAAGAAGTGGCCAAGGCGTTTGAGCAAGCCACAAATCTCTTAATGGAGGAAATGAGGGGAACTATAAAGCTCTCTCTCGAAGAGGTCATGAAAGAGAAAGATAAGGAACCTCGGGGTTGTACACTGAAGGATTTCATGGTGATCAAGCCCAAGGAATATAACGGGCAAGTGGACCCGATTCTGAGCCACAGGTGGGTGGTAGACATGGAGTCAAATTTTGAGACGACAAGGTGTAAACCCGAGGATAGAGTGATGTTTAGCGTGCCACTATTGACTGGGCGGGCTAAGGAGTGGCTGCTAAATCTCCGAAAGGAGAGGGGTGAAAGAGGGGTGACCTCCATGTCATGGGAGGAGTTTAAAGCGGCATTCCTAAAGTACCATTGCCCACAGGCCGCTATTGACAGGATGACCGAGGAGTTTCTCCTCATGAGGCAGACGACAGAGACTATTGATGAATTAGCTGGGACTTTCTTCGATCGGGCCAAGTTCTGTCCAGATGTGGTGTCGACCGAGAAAGCCAAGATTGACAGGTTTTATGCTATGCTGACGGTGGAGTTCAGGGATAGCATATCTCCATCCTCAATTACCACACTTGTAGACTTAATAAACAGGTGTCGGGAAAGAGAGGTGGAGTTGAGGAGGCAAGAAGCTAGGGGAGAAAAGAGAAAACGTGAAATAGTGGATCAAGTGGTGAATAAGATAAAGGGCGGGAGCCCTAGTAAGAAGCAGTTCATCAAGCCTTCGTCGCGGGGGTGCAAAATTTGTGGAAGGGAGCACATTGGGGAGTGCCGGAAGGGATCTCTAAACTGCTATAAATGTGGAAAGTCGGGGCATTTTGCTCACCAGTGTTCAAGCCAAGTGCATATATGCTACAATTGTTATAAACCCGGGCACAATAGGGCGGATTGTCCCGAGTTAAAGCAAGGTGGAAGTGGAAAGAAAGTGGAGACGCCAAAGCCAAAAGGAAGAGCCTTCCACATTTCGGCGGAAGAGGCAAAGAACAACTCGGAGGTGGTGTCAGGTACATTCAAGATTAACTCATTACCTGCACTAGTTCTATTTGATTCGGGGGCTAGCCGTTCTTTTGTTTCCTTGAAAATTGTTAAGCATTCCTCTTTTGTAAGTAGCAAGTTAGATGAACCCTTAGAAATCGAAGCGGCTAATGATAAGAGTTTCCTTGTCTTCGACATTTTTAGAGATTGTAAGTTGAGAGCGGGGGGCGAAACTTTCTTTATTGATTTGATTCCTATGGCTATGGGAGACTTTGATGTTATTGTGGGGATGGATTGGTTGTCAAAGAATAAGGCGAGTATTTTATGTGGACCAAAGGTGATCCAACTTGTTTCCCCGTCGGGAGAGTCCATCTACATAGAAGGTGATAAAAAGGGTAAAGTAAGGTTGTGCACTTATGTGAAGGCGACCAAGTACATGGCGCGTGGGTGCAAGGCGTTCATGGCTTGTGTCGCGGATGTGAATGAAAGAGTAAAGGAGATTCACGATGTACCGGTCGTGAACCAATTCGTAGATATATTTCCTGACGAGTTACCGGGGATTCCGCCGGATAGGGAGATAGAGTTTGGAATTGACTTGATGCCGGGTGCTAAACCGGTAGCTAAAGCGCCTTATAGATTGGCACCGCCAGAAATGAAAGAACTCATGGAGCAATTACAAGAGTTTCTTGACAAGGGTTTCATACGCCCAAGTGTTTCACCTTGGGGTGCGCCCGTTCTCTTCGTCAAAAAGAAGGATGGGAGCATGAGAATGTGTATGGATTACCGGGAGTTGAACAAGTTGACAGTGAAAAATAGGTACCCATTACCTAGGATTGACGATCTTTTCGACCAATTACAAGGGGCGTCATGGTTTTCTAAGATTGACTTGAAGTCCGGGTATCATCAATTGAAAGTGAAGGAAGAGGATGTTCATAAGACAGCTTTTCGCACTCGTTACGGTCACTATGAGTTTACGGTTATGCCTTTCGGTTTGACCAACGCACCTGCGGTTTTCATGGATCTCATGAACCGGGTGTGTAGACCGTTCCTTGATCGTTCGGTCATTGTATTTATTGACGATCTTCTCATCTATTCAAGGAGCGAGGGTGATCACGCTTGTCATTTGCGTGAGATTCTTGAAGTCTTGCAAAAGGAGAAGCTTTATGCTAAATTCTCCAAGTGCGCATTTTGGTTGCGCGAGATCCAATTCTTGGGTCATGTGATTAATGAAAGAGGAATTACCGTTGACCCATCCAAGATTATGGCGGTTAAAGAATGGTCATCACCGAAGACGCCTTCGGAAATTAGAAGTTTCTTGGGGTTAGCGGGTTATTATCGGAGGTTCATCGAAAACTTCTCTCGGATTGCTTTGCCGATGACGAAGTTGACTCGTAAGGAGACAAAGTTTGTTTGGAGTCCCGAGCAAGAATCTGCCTTTCAACTCTTGAAAGAAAAGTTGACTAAGGCGCCTGTTTTATCCTTGCCGGACGGGACCGAAGATTTTGTTGTGTATTCAGATGCCTCACATTCGGGGTTGGGGTGTGTTTTGATGCAAAGGGGGAAAGTGATTGCCTACGCGTCTAGGCAATTGAAGGTTCACGAGGTGAATTACCCTACCCATGATTTAGAGCTTGCGGCCGTGGTTTTCGCACTCAAGATTTGGAGGCATTATTTGTATGGGGCTAAGTGTACGATCTACACGGATCACAAAAGTCTCAAGTACTTCTTTGACCAAAAGGACCTCAACATGAGGCAAAGGCGGTGGCTTGAATTGGTTAAGGATTATGATTGTGAGATACTTTATCATCCGGGTAAAGCGAATGTTGTGGCGGATGCGCTTAGTAGAAAGTCAAGTCATTCACCTATCAAGGTGAAGTCATTTAAGATGACAATTTCATCATCTCTTATTGATGAAATCCGGGAGGCCCAAGTGTTAGCACTTGGTGGTGACTTGAAGAAAGAGCGGATGGTTGCTTATGTTGATAAGCTTGGTGAAAATAGCATGGGCTTGAAGACATGCTTTGATAGGATTTGGATTCCTAGGTTGTCAAGTGTATTGACAACTATTTTAGATGAGGCGCATAAATCCAAATATTCTATCCATCCGGGGGCCACGAAGATGTTTTATGATTTAAAGTGTCATTTTTGGTGGCCGGGAATGAGGCGTGATGTTGTTAAGTATGTTGAGAGGTGTCTCACGTGCTTAAGAGTGAAGGCGGAACACCAAAAGCCGTATGGAAAGCTCCAACCGCTTGAAATACCGCTTTGGAAATGGGAAAATATAACCATGGATTTGATCACTAAACTACCAAAGACTCGAAAGGGTTATGATGCGATATGGGTAGTAGTGGACCGGTTGACGAAGAGTGCACATTTCCTTCCTATAAAGGAAACGTATTCTTCGGATAGATTGGCGGAAATCTATGTGAAAGAAATTGTGTCACGCCATGGGGTGCCGGTGTCAATTATTTCGGACCGGGATACGAGATTCACTTCTCGTTTTTGGAAGAAATTCCATGAGGATATGGGGACAAGGTTGAACCTCAGCACCGCTTATCATCCACAAACGGATGGGCAAAGCGAGCGTACGATTCAAACGCTCGAGGATATGTTACGCGCGTGTGCTTTGGATTTTGGGGGTAGTTGGGACGACCATTTACCGTTGGCGGAATTTGCATACAATAATAGTTACCATTCTAGCATTGGTATGCCGCCTTTTGAGGCATTGTATGGGAGAAAGTGTCGAACACCCGTGTGTTGGGGTGAGATTGGTCAACGGGAGCTTGGTAGTGTCGAAGTGGTCAAGGAAACTAATGATAGTATTGACCAAATTAGAGCACGCTTGAAGGCGGCTCAAGATCGCCAAAAGTCTTATGCGGATAATAGGAAACGGGCGATTGAGTTTCAAGTGGGGGACTTTGTGCTTTTGAAAGTCTCTCCTTGGAAAGGGGTGATACGGTTTAGGAAACGGGGGAAGTTAAGTCCTCGTTTCGTCGGACCGTTTAAGGTGATAGCAAAGGTGGGTACGGTAGCTTATCGTTTGGAGCTACCGGAGGGACTAAGTAGACTTCATAACACATTTCATGTGTCTCATTTGCGGAAGTGTTTGGCGGATGAATCTACTTTTGTCCCTTTGGACGATATCGAATTAGATGAAAAGTTGGATTATGTGGAAGAGCCGGTGGCAATCTTGGATAGAAAAGTGAAGCGCTTGCGCAATAAAGAGATTAGCCAAGTTTTGGTGAGGTGGAAACATAGAAAGGGAGCGGAAATGACTTGGGAAACCGAGGAAGAAATGCTTAAACATTATCCGAACCTTTTTATGTGAAGTCGGGTTTCGGGGACGAAACCCAAATAAGGGGAGGTGATTTGTAACGAACCAAAATCCGGGTTTCGTTTTCAAATAAATAAAGCATTTTAATAAATATTATGGTGAAAATAATATTTATGAAATAAGTTGAAATAAGTGGGTTTCAAGTTAATAATGAAGTTATGTTAGTTTTAACTAACTATGGAATGAAATGAGTGAAATGGAAGTTAAGGGGCCAAATGTGTAAATGGCAAAATCTGCCATTTTGACTAGCAAAAGTCAAAATAAACCTCATTTGTGTTTGAGGTCGTTTATGTTCAAGAGAAGAAAAAGGAGAAATCTCAATTGAAGCTCAAATCGTGCATTTAGAGTTTGATTTGTGGGGGTTTTGGCTTGCACATCACTCTCCTAACATCAAGTAAGTGATTTCTTTCCTTTGATTTCACTTTGAATGTGATATTTGGTGGGTTTTGAAGAAATCCGAAAATCGAGTATGCATGTGATGAATTAGTGTTAGATTATTGATAATCTAGCTAAACTAAAGTTAAAGAATGATGATTTACATCCTAGAACCCTTTGATTTTGATTATGAGAAGTTAGGGTTCATATGGTGAAAATTGGGGTGTTTGGATCATGAGGCTAGAATGTTGAATTAATGAAGAATAAGTGTTTTTAAGATGTTAGACACTTGAACAAACACCAAATTAACTTAATAATGATTTTTGAAAGAAGAATTAGTGTTAAGATTAAGTTAATGAAACTCAAGTAGGTGAGTTTGTGGTGAAAGAGGGTGTTTGGTTATGAGGATAACCCAAACGGGTCAATTTGGGTTGGAAATGGGAAATTGGGTGTGAACTCAGTTTTAAAGTGAATTTTTATGTATGTTTAGATTACTAAACTAGGTGTATATGTTTAGGTAATCAAATTGCTAAACTAGAAGGAAGTGCGGGATCTTCAAATCCGCAAGGTAAGTGACTTTGCACTTACTTAGTAATGTGATATGTGATGTATGTGTTATGTTGTGCATAGTATGAATGATACATGAAAAGTATTGATTATGCATAAGTGTATGTATGAATGTGAATATGGTTATAATACTATATTGAAAATGTGGAGGTTATGATCAAAGAATCATAATGGAAAAGAGGAGGTTATGATCAAAGAATCATAATGGAAAAGAGGAGGTTATGATCAAGAATCATAATGGAAAAAGGGGGAGGTTATGGTCAAAGAACCATAATGGAAATGGGGTAAGATCTTGGTCTATGTACCAAGATGAAGAATGGAAAGAATGTTATGACCTTTGTGTCTTAAATGAAAAGATAATGTAAAGAGTAAATGAAACTTGTAGGTGAAATACAAGTGGTATGCAAACAATCATCAATTTGAATGTAAACGGGTCAAAATGGGTGAATGAATGAAATAAGTAGAAATTACTTATTGTTATGATATATATCTCATTACTAATGGTGATATGTTTATATGGTTGTAGGAAAAGCTCCGAAGTAGTCCAAGTCAAGTCCAAGGTGATCGCGGGTTCTCGTACATGTTTTTGGTGGTTTTGAGGATTTTGGGAAATTACTTGTATATGGTGATTTGATGCTTAAATTGTGTTTTGGTGATATGTTATTTGGTCATATGTGTTTTTGGTCAAAACCCAGGTGTTGGGAGAGTTTTGGTGTTGTTGGGTTTGAAAAAAAAAAAAATGGGAAAAATGGTTAAGTAGGAAATCTGCTGAAACTGGGGAAACTCACTGGAAATCTGGTGCCTCGCGGTACGCGAAGAACCTGAGAGGTTTCTCTCGCGGTACGCGAGAGACAAGGAAATCCGGCGAGGGCTATTTTGGAACTCCCTCGCGGTACGCGAGGGAGGTGGTCAAAATACCTCGCGGTACGCGAGAGTCAAAAAAAAAAAAAAAAAAAAAAAAAAAAAAAAAATTTCTGGGGATTTAGTCTTCCGCGCGTTAAAGTTTTGTTTTTAAAAGTGGTGTGTTACAACTTGGTATCAGAGCCAGGTTTGAGGGATTTGGTGTGGGTGGCACCAAACTCAAACCGGATGCTCTTGATATGGAGGGGGGGGAATGATACGAGAATCCAAGAAGGACTTGACTAAGACTCGGAGCTTTCGGAAATGAGATGTTAGTAATGTTATGATTAATGATGGTTACATATGGTGTATATGTATGTGCACGATTGAATGACAATGTGTTATGTGTGCCGAAACTTGTCTTGTGACTTGTTATATGAATATGATAATTACAATTGGGCATAACGTATTATTAATCATGTCTGGCCAATATGATTAATAGGACGAGATGTGCAAGGGTCTTTATAATAACCATATGACAATGAACATTTACAAGGATTAGGTGAAGGTGATTATATATGTATGTATGTATATAAGTAGATAAGTATACGTATACTAAATACATATAGGGGTGTAAGTGTGATAAGTATTTAAGGTATTGATAGTATAAGGGTGTTAAGGTGTTTGTTTCTATTTCTCAGTTAAGAGATGACGGACGAGAGAGACCACCACGAAAATGTTGATGTGAACGAAGAACCGTTGGATCCGAGGATCCAAGATATGATAAAGGAAGAAGTGGCCAAGGCGTTTGAGCAAGCCACAAATCTCTTAATGGAGGAAATGAGGGGAACTATAAAGCTCTCTCTCGAAGAGGTCATGAAAGAGAAAGATAAGGAACCTCGGGGTTGTACACTGAAGGATTTCATGGTGATCAAGCCCAAGGAATATAACGGGCAAGTGGACCCGATTCTGAGCCACAGGTGGGTGGTAGACATGGAGTCAAATTTTGAGACGACAAGGTGTAAACCCGAGGATAGAGTGATGTTTAGCGTGCCACTATTGACTGGGCGGGCTAAGGAGTGGCTGCTAAATCTCCGAAAGGAGAGGGGTGAAAGAGGGGTGACCTCCATGTCATGGGAGGAGTTTAAAGCGGCATTCCTAAAGTACCATTGCCCACAGGCCGCTATTGACAGGATGACCGAGGAGTTTCTCCTCATGAGGCAGACGACAGAGACTATTGATGAATTAGCTGGGACTTTCTTCGATCGGGCCAAGTTCTGTCCAGATGTGGTGTCGACCGAGAAAGCCAAGATTGACAGGTTTTATGCTATGCTGACGGTGGAGTTCAGGGATAGCATATCTCCATCCTCAATTACCACACTTGTAGACTTAATAAACAGGTGTCGGGAAAGAGAGGTGGAGTTGAGGAGGCAAGAAGCTAGGGGAGAAAAGAGAAAACGTGAAATAGTGGATCAAGTGGTGAATAAGATAAAGGGCGGGAGCCCTAGTAAGAAGCAGTTCATCAAGCCTTCGTCGCGGGGGTGCAAAATTTGTGGAAGGGAGCACATTGGGGAGTGCCGGAAGGGATCTCTAAACTGCTATAAATGTGGAAAGTCGGGGCATTTTGCTCACCAGTGTTCAAGCCAAGTGCATATATGCTACAATTGTTATAAACCCGGGCACAATAGGGCGGATTGTCCCGAGTTAAAGCAAGGTGGAAGTGGAAAGAAAGTGGAGACGCCAAAGCCAAAAGGAAGAGCCTTCCACATTTCGGCGGAAGAGGCAAAGAACAACTCGGAGGTGGTGTCAGGTACATTCAAGATTAACTCATTACCTGCACTAGTTCTATTTGATTCGGGGGCTAGCCGTTCTTTTGTTTCCTTGAAAATTGTTAAGCATTCCTCTTTTGTAAGTAGCAAGTTAGATGAACCCTTAGAAATCGAAGCGGCTAATGATAAGAGTTTCCTTGTCTTCGACATTTTTAGAGATTGTAAGTTGAGAGCGGGGGGCGAAACTTTCTTTATTGATTTGATTCCTATGGCTATGGGAGACTTTGATGTTATTGTGGGGATGGATTGGTTGTCAAAGAATAAGGCGAGTATTTTATGTGGACCAAAGGTGATCCAACTTGTTTCCCCGTCGGGAGAGTCCATCTACATAGAAGGTGATAAAAAGGGTAAAGTAAGGTTGTGCACTTATGTGAAGGCGACCAAGTACATGGCGCGTGGGTGCAAGGCGTTCATGGCTTGTGTCGCGGATGTGAATGAAAGAGTAAAGGAGATTCACGATGTACCGGTCGTGAACCAATTCGTAGATATATTTCCTGACGAGTTACCGGGGATTCCGCCGGATAGGGAGATAGAGTTTGGAATTGACTTGATGCCGGGTGCTAAACCGGTAGCTAAAGCGCCTTATAGATTGGCACCGCCAGAAATGAAAGAACTCATGGAGCAATTACAAGAGTTTCTTGACAAGGGTTTCATACGCCCAAGTGTTTCACCTTGGGGTGCGCCCGTTCTCTTCGTCAAAAAGAAGGATGGGAGCATGAGAATGTGTATGGATTACCGGGAGTTGAACAAGTTGACAGTGAAAAATAGGTACCCATTACCTAGGATTGACGATCTTTTCGACCAATTACAAGGGGCGTCATGGTTTTCTAAGATTGACTTGAAGTCCGGGTATCATCAATTGAAAGTGAAGGAAGAGGATGTTCATAAGACAGCTTTTCGCACTCGTTACGGTCACTATGAGTTTACGGTTATGCCTTTCGGTTTGACCAACGCACCTGCGGTTTTCATGGATCTCATGAACCGGGTGTGTAGACCGTTCCTTGATCGTTCGGTCATTGTATTTATTGACGATCTTCTCATCTATTCAAGGAGCGAGGGTGATCACGCTTGTCATTTGCGTGAGATTCTTGAAGTCTTGCAAAAGGAGAAGCTTTATGCTAAATTCTCCAAGTGCGCATTTTGGTTGCGCGAGATCCAATTCTTGGGTCATGTGATTAATGAAAGAGGAATTACCGTTGACCCATCCAAGATTATGGCGGTTAAAGAATGGTCATCACCGAAGACGCCTTCGGAAATTAGAAGTTTCTTGGGGTTAGCGGGTTATTATCGGAGGTTCATCGAAAACTTCTCTCGGATTGCTTTGCCGATGACGAAGTTGACTCGTAAGGAGACAAAGTTTGTTTGGAGTCCCGAGCAAGAATCTGCCTTTCAACTCTTGAAAGAAAAGTTGACTAAGGCGCCTGTTTTATCCTTGCCGGACGGGACCGAAGATTTTGTTGTGTATTCAGATGCCTCACATTCGGGGTTGGGGTGTGTTTTGATGCAAAGGGGGAAAGTGATTGCCTACACGTCTAGGCAATTGAAGGTTCACGAGGTGAATTACCCTACCCATGATTTAGAGCTTGCGGCCGTGGTTTTCGCACTCAAGATTTGGAGGCATTATTTGTATGGGGCTAAGTGTACGATCTACACGGATCACAAAAGTCTCAAGTACTTCTTTGACCAAAAGGACCTCAACATGAGGCAAAGGCGGTGGCTTGAATTGGTTAAGGATTATGATTGTGAGATACTTTATCATCCGGGTAAAGCGAATGTTGTGGCGGATGCGCTTAGTAGAAAGTCAAGTCATTCACCTATCAAGGTGAAGTCATTTAAGATGACAATTTCATCATCTCTTATTGATGAAATCCGGGAGGCCCAAGTGTTAGCACTTGGTGGTGACTTGAAGAAAGAGCGGATGGTTGCTTATGTTGATAAGCTTGGTGAAAATAGCATGGGCTTGAAGACATGCTTTGATAGGATTTGGATTCCTAGGTTGTCAAGTGTATTGACAACTATTTTAGATGAGGCGCATAAATCCAAATATTCTATCCATCCGGGGGCCACGAAGATGTTTTATGATTTAAAGTGTCATTTTTGGTGGCCGGGAATGAGGCGTGATGTTGTTAAGTATGTTGAGAGGTGTCTCACGTGCTTAAGAGTGAAGGCGGAACACCAAAAGCCGTATGGAAAGCTCCAACCGCTTGAAATACCGCTTTGGAAATGGGAAAATATAACCATGGATTTGATCACTAAACTACCAAAGACTCGAAAGGGTTATGATGCGATATGGGTAGTAGTGGACCGGTTGACGAAGAGTGCACATTTCCTTCCTATAAAGGAAACGTATTCTTCGGATAGATTGGCGGAAATCTATGTGAAAGAAATTGTGTCACGCCATGGGGTGCCGGTGTCAATTATTTCGGACCGGGATACGAGATTCACTTCTCGTTTTTGGAAGAAATTCCATGAGGATATGGGGACAAGGTTGAACCTCAGCACCGCTTATCATCCACAAACGGATGGGCAAAGCGAGCGTACGATTCAAACGCTCGAGGATATGTTACGCGCGTGTGCTTTGGATTTTGGGGGTAGTTGGGACGACCATTTACCGTTGGCGGAATTTGCATACAATAATAGTTACCATTCTAGCATTGGTATGCCGCCTTTTGAGGCATTGTATGGGAGAAAGTGTCGAACACCCGTGTGTTGGGGTGAGATTGGTCAACGGGAGCTTGGTAGTGTCGAAGTGGTCAAGGAAACTAATGATAGTATTGACCAAATTAGAGCACGCTTGAAGGCGGCTCAAGATCGCCAAAAGTCTTATGCGGATAATAGGAAACGGGCGATTGAGTTTCAAGTGGGGGACTTTGTGCTTTTGAAAGTCTCTCCTTGGAAAGGGGTGATACGGTTTAGGAAACGGGGGAAGTTAAGTCCTCGTTTCGTCGGACCGTTTAAGGTGATAGCAAAGGTGGGTACGGTAGCTTATCGTTTGGAGCTACCGGAGGGACTAAGTAGACTTCATAACACATTTCATGTGTCTCATTTGCGGAAGTGTTTGGCGGATGAATCTACTTTTGTCCCTTTGGACGATATCGAATTAGATGAAAAGTTGGATTATGTGGAAGAGCCGGTGGCAATCTTGGATAGAAAAGTGAAGCGCTTGCGCAATAAAGAGATTAGCCAAGTTTTGGTGAGGTGGAAACATAGAAAGGGAGCGGAAATGACTTGGGAAACCGAGGAAGAAATGCTTAAACATTATCCGAACCTTTTTATGTGAAGTCGGGTTTCGGGGACGAAACCCAAATAAGGGGAGGTGATTTGTAACGAACCAAAATCCGGGTTTCGTTTTCAAATAAATAAAGCATTTTAATAAATATTATGGTGAAAATAATATTTATGAAATAAGTTGAAATAAGTGGGTTTCAAGTTAATAATGAAGTTATGTTAGTTTTAACTAACTATGGAATGAAATGAGTGAAATGGAAGTTAAGGGGCCAAATGTGTAAATGGCAAAATCTGCCATTTTGACTAGCAAAAGTCAAAATAAACCTCATTTGTGTTTGAGGTCGTTTATGTTCAAGAGAAGAAAAAGGAGAAATCTCAATTGAAGCTCAAATCGTGCATTTAGAGTTTGATTTGTGGGGGTTTTGGCTTGCACATCACTCTCCTAACATCAAGTAAGTGATTTCTTTCCTTTGATTTCACTTTGAATGTGATATTTGGTGGGTTTTGAAGAAATCCGAAAATCGAGTATGCATGTGATGAATTAGTGTTAGATTATTGATAATCTAGCTAAACTAAAGTTAAAGAATGATGATTTACATCCTAGAACCCTTTGATTTTGATTATGAGAAGTTAGGGTTCATATGGTGAAAATTGGGGTGTTTGGATCATGAGGCTAGAATGTTGAATTAATGAAGAATAAGTGTTTTTAAGATGTTAGACACTTGAACAAACACCAAATTAACTTAATAATGATTTTTGAAAGAAGAATTAGTGTTAAGATTAAGTTAATGAAACTCAAGTAGGTGAGTTTGTGGTGAAAGAGGGTGTTTGGTTATGAGGATAACCCAAACGGGTCAATTTGGGTTGGAAATGGGAAATTGGGTGTGAACTCAGTTTTAAAGTGAATTTTTATGTATGTTTAGATTACTAAACTAGGTGTATATGTTTAGGTAATCAAATTGCTAAACTAGAAGGAAGTGCGGGATCTTCAAATCCGCAAGGTAAGTGACTTTGCACTTACTTAGTAATGTGATATGTGATGTATGTGTTATGTTGTGCATAGTATGAATGATACATGAAAAGTATTGATTATGCATAAGTGTATGTATGAATGTGAATATGGTTATAATACTATATTGAAAATGTGGAGGTTATGATCAAAGAATCATAATGGAAAAGAGGAGGTTATGATCAAAGAATCATAATGGAAAAGAGGAGGTTATGATCAAGAATCATAATGGAAAAAGGGGGAGGTTATGGTCAAAGAACCATAATGGAAATGGGGTAAGATCTTGGTCTATGTACCAAGATGAAGAATGGAAAGAATGTTATGACCTTTGTGTCTTAAATGAAAAGATAATGTAAAGAGTAAATGAAACTTGTAGGTGAAATACAAGTGGTATGCAAACAATCATCAATTTGAATGTAAACGGGTCAAAATGGGTGAATGAATGAAATAAGTAGAAATTACTTATTGTTATGATATATATCTCATTACTAATGGTGATATGTTTATATGGTTGTAGGAAAAGCTCCGAAGTAGTCCAAGTCAAGTCCAAGGTGATCGCGGGTTCTCGTACATGTTTTTGGTGGTTTTGAGGATTTTGGGAAATTACTTGTATATGGTGATTTGATGCTTAAATTGTGTTTTGGTGATATGTTATTTGGTCATATGTGTTTTTGGTCAAAACCCAGGTGTTGGGAGAGTTTTGGTGTTGTTGGGTTTGAAAAAAAAAAAAATGGGAAAAATGGTTAAGTAGGAAATCTGCTGAAACTGGGGAAACTCACTGGAAATCTGGTGCCTCGCGGTACGCGAAGAACCTGAGAGGTTTCTCTCGCGGTACGCGAGAGACAAGGAAATCCGGCGAGGGCTATTTTGGAACTCCCTCGCGGTACGCGAGGGAGGTGGTCAAAATACCTCGCGGTACGCGAGAGTCAAAAAAAAAAAAAAAAAAAAAAAAAAAAAAAAAAAATTCTGGGGATTTAGTCTTCCGCGCGTTAAAGTTTTGTTTTTAAAAGTGGTGTGTTACACTACCACTAGAGACTCAACCCTTTGGACCTCGCCAAAGGCGTTGCTCCTTGGACTGCATCGGGGCGTTGCCCCGAACCCTACCAAGTTGTTGTTTCCCCTTTAGAACCCCCAATGGTCTTGGGGCTTCGCCCTTTAGAACCTTAGAGGTTCCTTAGAGCCTGAAATCATAATAGTCTTGAACGAGTGTGTACTTCACACCTTCTAACTGGTATCAATGTTTATTTCAATTTCTCACTTAGCGTTAAGTAAATCTAATTATACTAACATGACACTTATGACACTAAAACACCAACAATTGTTGCAGTAATGGCACGACAAGCGGCAGAGCCGGCCCTGTCACACCCCAGCCGGCGACGGATTAAACGTCGGGGTTGACGCGGTTGTTCAAAAGCACATGATCAACTATTAAATGCGTTGTAATATTTCTTCATCAATTTAAGTATCCGTTACAAGGAAAATAACCACAAATCGTTCAAATGAACATAACGTAATCAACGTTTAAATTTATTAAAACTAGGTCCATAGCCCTAAGTGATCAAGCATGGTTCTCATACGGGTGCATCTGAAACATGTAAGTAAATATCAACTGCAAGTAGTTGGTGAGTAACATAAGTTTTGACACCAAACAAAAGTTAAGTAAAGTTTACAATTCAATATGTTCAAAGCATGTCTAAAGCATAAATGTGAAAATACACAAGGTTTCAAGCGTACAATCAAGTCGTGTAAATGGAAAACTAGTTACGCAATTCCATTGATTGCCATTTTGAAAAAGTAGTAAGATGTATACACAAAAACCCGCCAATGTTTTGTGTTATGTATGAATCAGATTCCCCTATAAATGATCATGTTAGGTACTACCTTAGGCCTGGGTAGCAGGTTAATGATTGCACTGACATGAACACATGTAATGGTCACCAAGCAATTTAAGACATAAAACATCATGAACGTATCATAAGAACAAAGGTATTGAATTGTGTAAGTAAAGTATTTATAGACATGTTTCACCCCAAAAGTAAAAATAGTAAAAAAAAGAGGCTATGTAAACTCACATTGATAAGTAGAGAGTTGAACTTGAAACTTGAAGTAATAAGGTTTAAGAAAACCCTGATTTAAATAAGATACAATATTATAATGTAGAAACGGTTTACGAGGAATAACAATGGAATGATTTTTGAGATTTAGGGTTCTGGAATGGTCGAGCGATTGAGAACACGAAAAGTGATGTCATATAAATTTTATTTGTAAGAGATATTTTATGTATCGCCAATAAATATTAACTACAAATTTACTAAAATAAATATCTCATTAAGAAAATGTGATGATTAAAATACTCATCATTTTGAGACATTCTGAAGTAATAATATTCATAAAGGTATGATTTGAAATAAATAAATTATTAGTTAAGTGAGTTGTAATATTATTATTTATAAAAACTCATTTAGTAAGATCCTAAAGTTATTTAACTAGAAATCATCCTTTTGCTATCATTATTGTGTTAATTGTGAAAGTAATAATGTGATGAATTAATAAGATAGTTATTAAAATTAGTAACACTAATTAAATCGTAATATTATTAATAATAATTTACAGATCATGATGTTATAAAGGTTTAGGTGACCAAAACATTTATAATCCTCTTTTGTTTAATAAAACTCATGACATTAAAATGACGACTAACGATTTAAAATTATAATTTCTATTTGGTTTGACAAAGTAATAAAATGAGTTTTGGATAATAGTTCAAATAATTCATTCATAATTGTTCAAAGAACACATTTGCTCTCTTTTTAAAAAAAAAAAGAAAATATCTAATTCTTATTTAAAAGATGAATTTATTTGTCTTAAATAACCAATATACATTGAGCCTTGGGAAAGAACTAAAAGAAAACCATCCATTTAGAAAACAATTTAATTTATCCATAAGATTTTGTGTATGAAAAATAAAACAGAAAAAGAAAGTGTGGGAGGGGTTTAGAACCCCGAGACCCTTTTGTTATTAGTGAAGCAATTTAACCACTTGAGCTGAGACCCCATTGCGTGTAGTTACCATAAAATAAATTCTTAAACCATCCTGACAGCTTCAGCCTCCCAAAACCAATACCCAGATCATGAACCAACTCTCCCAAAGGAAACCCTAATTCCCAAATCCACATCAGATTGTTAATAGATCAAAGGGGCTTTTGAACAAGAAGTAAAATCGAGTAAAAGGGGTAAGATCTTTACCTGATTTTGGGACTGGATTTGATGCGCAAATGGGAGTGGTCTCCCTAGAACCGATCGGGACAGTGGGGAGGAGAAAGGACGGTTTTTGAAGCTCGTATGCGTGTAGATAGATGGTGTGGATTTATAAGAGATGATTTTTAACACACGTTACAACTTCAAATCGATTGGTTTTGCGGAATTAAAGCTTGGTTTATGGGTTAAAAAAACGGCCGGTGTTTGATTTCTTGTGATTAAAGTGCAATCGTGGATGATTAAAAGTGTGGAACGGTTGCGTGAATTCGGGGTTTCAAATCTGGATCAAATGGTAACGCTTTTTGATTGAAGGCAAAGGGTTTGATGAGATGCCATTTTTTATTTTGACTTTTTGAAGTCCATGTTCCTGTTTTGGTAACCAGGTTTCAAGAGGAAGTTGGGAGGGGGGGGGGGGGGTTGTTTCACATGAGGTTTGAGGGGGTTCAATTTCTAAGATGGAGGGTCAAAACCAAAATCATTTGATTTAAATTATTTATAAAATTATCTTTTTATAGAGTTTATAAAATATAATTATTATTTGTCAA
The DNA here is from genome assembly GCA_023525975.1 of Smallanthus sonchifolius. Lineage (NCBI taxonomy): Eukaryota > Viridiplantae > Streptophyta > Magnoliopsida > Asterales > Asteraceae > Smallanthus > Smallanthus sonchifolius. The sequence continues at coordinate 78,076,799 of CM042033.1, forward strand.
ATTATAAATATTTTATAAAAGAACAATTTCCATTTTTATAAAATGACAAATTGTATGATTTATGTTTAATATGATTAAATTAAATATATATAGTTACATATATATAAAAAATATAAATACATTATTAAGGCTTATAAGTTTTATTTTTGATTCAATTACTATAACAAGGTATATATATATATTTATACCTATATAAATATACATACATATATTTGATAGATAATAATATATAAAAGTAAGGTTGAAAACTTGAATTGCCAAACAAAAAGAAATAGTTATTAATGTGACATATTGAGTTTGAACAACTATGAGACTGAAATGGGATGTCACTATTGTTTAGAATAAAATAAAAAAAATAAGGCCGGAAAATCATGGATGTTACAGGCCCTTCGGGTGAGCGACCGCTCAAGACCCGTTATTTTGAGGTCCTAAAATTTTAAAATATTTATATATATATATATATATATATATATATATATATATGTAACACCCGGATTTTTTAAACCAATTTAAACTTTTAAAACACATAGTTTAGGTCCTAGACAAACATATAATGTATCCCCACGTTTAAGTTTTACAAATATAAGTTAGACTTCTAAAATACACAAAAGAAGTCAAGTTAATCACACTTATTCACAAGTGTTAAACAACCCAACATGTTTGTAAAAGTATCACACAAGAAGTTTAATCAAAACGACATCGACAAGTCCATGAGAATCCATTCCACGAGATGCGAGACCCAAGATCACACTGGAGCTTTTCCTACATCCAAAACACCACAAAACAAATCATTAGTAATAATAATCAACCCTTAGGGCCACCACTAAGTTAACATCTTAACCTTGTCCCAAAAACGACATTTCCACTTTTTATCAGCGCACAACAGAGGATTTTCAGCGTAATTTGCGCCGGCTGCAGACCCGGCAACGCAATATGCGCCGGTATCGGCGCAGTATGTGCTGCCTACAGGTCAGCAATACCAAATTTCAAATTCCTCACGTCGAGACACCCCAAATTCATATATTATGGCTTTTGTGGTTCATTTTCTAGCCTAAGATACATTTTCCGAGAACATGTATTGACACCTATACATGTCTAATTCCAACCTGAATACCTATTAACACCCATTGGACTTCTAATGTCATAAAACACGTTACATACATTACCACTTATGTATGTACACACCAGTTAGGTAATCTCCTACCATCCCGACTATACACCTTATGAGGTCCTTTAAACCTCAAAACACCACAAACGACCTCGTGAAGCTCATGACCTCAATTCACACCGTGTGAGGTTCTTAGGCTTCAAACTCCTCTTTATGTGGTTCTAAAGACCTCAAACGCCACAACACAACCTTGTGAAGCTCATGACCTCAAATTACTTTCATGTAAGGTTCTTAGGCTTCAAACAACAGCGACATTAGTGAAGTTCAAAGACTTCAAGCTACAACAACATAAGTGAAGTTCGATGACTTCAAAAGATAACGACATAAGTGAGGTTCATGACCTCAATTTCACCAAATTGCATTTTACTTTGACTCTTACCACATATTAGTCAAATTACACCAAATCACCACATTTTACATATTAGTTTGACTCATACCACACTAAGTCAAATTACACCACTACAACACATTCCATAATTTAGTTTGACTCATAACAAATTAAGTCAAATTACACCAATACACCACATTCCACAATTTAGTTTGACTTTTTACTACATAAGTCAAATTACACTAATACACAACATCCCACAATTTAGTTTGACTCTTTACCACATAAGTCAAATTACAACAAATCAACATATTTCACACATTAGTTGACTCTTTACCACACTAAGTCAACTTACACCAAATCACCACACATAAATAGAATTAATCTACATAAATCTATTTACATGTTACTAACACCATATATATTACTAAGTAAGTGCAAAGCACTTACCTTTGCTAAAGATGATCCCGCATGAGCCTCCAAGCTAACTTCCTTACTACTTGATCACCTATACAACTCATTTACAATTAGTAATCCACTGATCACCAATTGGCACCCAACACACCTTTATGATCTAAAGATCAAGATTCTAACTTAGTTTGATTAACATAACCTTAATCAAACCCCTAACACCAAATATCACCTTTCAACCCAAATGACCCGTTTGACCCAGTATAGTCAAACTTCCAATCCATCAATTCATCATCTATGTTCACCATAAGCTTATGCCCAGTAATTTAAACTTGACTTTTAATAATTTATATTAATCAAGTAAACCTTGTAAATCATTCAAGTTTTCTACTAAATATTTTGGTTTAGGCATTTAATCAAACACCTTATGGGCATAATCTTTAAATCACCATTCAACATTCATATTTGGGGATTTCACCAAATGTTGTCTCTATTAACACCATAGACACTTACCAACCTTTAATTTATCAATTTAACATCCCCAAATCAAAACCCTCAATTTTCACCTCAAGAACCCTACTTTTTCAAAATCCTCAATTGGTGAAATTTACATGAATTGATTACTCCTCTAGCTTTAGTAATGCTAGATTATCAATCCTAATTGTAATACCCAGGATTTTCCGAACGTATCTTTTCAAAACCCTTGTATGGTTTGTCGTTTAAAACTTAAATTCTTAGAACCTTATACTTGATATGTATATATATATATATATATATTCATATATACAAGTTATTTGAAAGTATATATAAATATATATACATTTTTCAAAAAAAAATGAATGAATCAAAAAAAAAAACATATGATTTTTATTGTATAAATAATACAATAAATTTCTTAAAACTTGAAATCTTATTAGTTAATTATAAGATAAACTTTATAAATTATTTTATAGGGTTATAAAATAATAAAACTTAGTTAGTTTTTATAAAAATAAAACACATTTATTTTTATAAAAGTCCAGGGACCGAAACTGCCACTCTTGAAACTCGTTTTAAACTTAACCTCATGATTTTACATAAAATGTTAAAACTGACAAACTTTAGGGACCAAAGTGCAAATTGGCCATACTTCCAGATTCAGAAATTGGTCCCAAGTTCGATCCCCACCGTGACCGATTTTGGACTCAAATTATCAAAAACGCGTGAAACGACTAAATTGAATGCACCTCGAGCTTCGCCTCCGGCGTGCGACCCTAGCCCGAGGTATTCCAACGTCCAATGTCAGCTTTAAAGCACTGCGTGAGTTCGATATTGAATTCGTATGCCCAACCGTAAACCCCTCAACCATTCGGGCATTAATTAACGAAATCCATTATAAATATCGACTCACACACCTCAAAGACATCATCCCTTAACACTCAAAACCCTCAATTTCTCTGGTTTGAACCTGCATTGCCGACTGAGCACTCGTGGACAGCCGAACCAAACTCGGACGAGTTCTCCTTCATTTCGATACCATATCAGGTAATTCAAACGTCCTCCTTCATTGTTATCGTCCTATGAACAATTGCCCTCTGTCAAATTACGATGACAGAGGGATTCCCGACTTGAATTTTGGATTCGCAATTTCTAGGGTTCATAAGGGATTGGGGCTTGATTGAACTTGTGTTTAAGTGATTCTTTTCGGTATGTTTCACTAACGAGACCCGTAGACGGGCTGGTTAATTGTGTGTGTGATTGGTGACCCGGTCACAGACCCGAGTTCGATCCAGGCGCGCCCCCCACTTTTTGTTTTTTTCATTCTTTTGATGCTTTTTACTCAATTTTAAGAATTCTAATTATTTTTATAAATTATTTTAGACTCTTATAAACTCAAAAATCAATTTTATTTACACTTTTAAATTCTTGAGTTATTTTAATTTATTTAAACTTAGCTAAACCTTATAAAGAATTAATTTTAAATAATAGTTTTAAATCTAAAGAAAATCAGAAAAGTTTATAGATTTATTTAAAAATCAGAAATTTATAAATTTATAAATTTATAAATTTATACACTTTATAAAATTTATATAAACATAAGTCTATTTGTTTATATAAAAGGAGAAAAAAATTATACTTTATTTATTTCCTAAATAATTATAAAGTTATAAACTTTATAAAAACTAAATGAAAACTTTAAACATTTATGAACTTGTAAAACTTTATTTAAACACTTATAAACTTATAAATTAATAGAAACTCTATTTAAAACCTATTAAACTTATGGTTTTCTTTTAGACTTTAAAAATATTTATAAACTTATAATTAAGATATAACCATATTCTATTTAATATCTTATAAACTTACAAGGGTTATTATTTAGTTAAACGTATTTATATTATGAATTAATTTGTATTATAAATACTTAATACTTAGAAACTTAACCAAATCTCAAATGATTTATGTTGATTAAATAAGTAATTATTCTTGTAAATCAATTATTTCTAAATACTTAGAAAACTATTTTGATTATAATTGTGAAACTTTTAAATAATTATTTTAATTAATAATTATTCTAATCTATAAATCTATTAAACTTTGACATACAAGTCTTGTATCATTCCTTCAAAACTTTTATTATAAACTTGATTTAAACTTCATAAACACAATCAATCCCGTCTCCCATTGAAACCCTAGTCAAAATCCTGAAAATCTTAGAATTCTTGTCCTAGACTTATAAGATCATACTTGAAACTTTAGACTTATATTCTTAGGCTTCTTGTGGGGATATTCTCCCCCTCCAAGTCTTGCAAACACCTACTCTTGTCGGATACCCTTCATCAATCCAAGTGAGTATACTTAGCCCCCTTTTCCTTTCTATACTTTTGGGGTGAAACATGTTCAAAACTTTAAACTTATAAAATTCTTGTACAACTATGGCTAGATGCTTATTCTTATGTTAAACTTGAGTCTTGTATGCTTAGATTAAACTTAAAACTAGCATATTCATTAACTTTGATCAAGCCTATGGTAACAATGATAGATCTATTGCATTTAACCAATCCACCTTGATTGATTGACCCATCGGGGGGAGTCCTTGGTGATTGTTACTGAATTAAACTTTTAAACTTGAGACTTATAAGGGTAACCTGCGGGTTATGCCTAAACTTGGTTGGAGGGTTGATATGCACAATGTTTAGATATGCACAATGTTTAGATACTTGTCCTCATACTTACATTAAAGAATGCATAAATCATAGTGAATTGTAATTCCTTTCAAATACTTGTTAAACTGTGTCAAAACCTTTGTATCTCACCAACTATTTTGTAGTTGACAGATTCTTTCACATGTTTCAGGTTCTACATCATGAGACTTATTTGTGATCACATAGGATGCTTTGGACCTAGACTACTTATCAATTAAACGTTGTATTCTTGTTATGTTTCCTTGTATTGAATCTTAAATTATTTATTAATGAAATATTGAAACTTTAATAGTCAACCTTGTGCTATTGAACAAACGCGTCCGCCCCGACGTATAATCCGCCGTCGGTTGGGGTGTGACACTAATCAACAATAAACTCAGTACAACCCCCAATTCCCATTCATTAGGGTTCATCCACCAAAACCCATTTCAAGAACAAGAATTTTATGGAGGATTAGAGAGAAGATAATACTTACTTGATTGAATGAAGGAATTGTGCTAACCAAATCCTCTCATCCAAGCATGCAACCTCTAATTTGGAGTTCTTGAGCAATTCTCCCTTTTCCCCTCTTTCTATTCTCTAAACCACGACACACACATCTGATTAGAGAGTGTGTGTCGCCACCCACATACAAACCCAAATCAAGTTTGTATTTTTTACAAGTCTAGTCCCTCCACTTGTAATTTTAACTCCTCCTTCCCAAAGTTATTGAACTTTGATATTTACATTAACCCTCTAATTTTCTTTTATTAAATTACACCCCTTATAATATAGTTTATATATTATAGGACAACCTGAAAGTTGGTTCGTTACAATATTATATATATATATATATATATATGGTGAGTTTCAAATGATAACAAATATTTATGTGCCATGAAAACCACTCTAAAACATAGTGTTACGTATATGTAACAATTATCATTCTATTAGTATTACATATACGTAAACACTATGTGTCACGTATATGTAACATTATTTGGTATGTATATGTAAACACTATGTGTCACGTAAATGTATATAGTATTACATTTCCGTATTTATGTTCGAGATATATGTTCAATATACTTAAATACTCTTTTAACAGTTAAAAGAAAAAATAATTTATAAATTGTGTGATTTTTTTAGAGTGGTTATCACATTAAAAGTTGGTTATCATTTGAACCCTTCCCTATATATATATATATATATATATTATATTATATTATATATTATATGTAACGAACCAATTTCGGGTTTGTCCTATAATATATTATTTATATTGTAGGGGATGTATTTAAATAAAGGAAAATTGGAGGTTTTAGTTGCAAATAAATGGTTTTGACCAAACTTGTGTTATAAGGAGTCAAATTTGAAAGATGAAGGGCTGATTGTGTAAGTAAGGCATTTTGCCTTGTTTTGGTGGAGAAAAAAAATGCAGACACACACAACTGTGTGTGTGTCTTGCGATTTTGGGAAGAAAGAAAGAGGAGGAAGAGAAGATCTTGATCTAATCGAATTTCTAGAGTTACATGCTCGGATTTGAAGGAGTTGGTGTGCTCATCTCCTTCCTAACATCAAGTAAGACTCTTCTTTCCTTTTGATTCCACCATTTTATGTTCTTGGTGGGTTTTGGTGAAAATCAAGCTAGGGATTGAATTGACGGTTTTTTATGATGAAGAACTTGTTATCTAGCTTGATTAAGGGTGTGCAATGCTTAATAACATCCTTGAACCATCCAATTTGGAGATTTAAGAATTAGGGTTCTTGAGGGGAATTTAGGGGTTTTCTATTTGAGGATGTTTAAATGATGGATTGAGAGTTGGTAAGTGTTTATGGTGGTAATATACACTTTAATTGTTAAGAAACCTCAATCAATTTGATGATTTGGAAATTAGGGTTCTTAAGAACCTAATTTGGGGGTTTTAGAATTGGAGGTGTTTAAATGGTGAATTGAGTATGGATAAGTGTTTATGGAGTAATATAAACACATTTTCAAGTATAAAACTCAATTGAATTGGTGAATTATGAATTGATGAAATTATGGAATTGGTTGAAATCCTTAACGGGTCAAAATGGGTGGAATTGACTTAGATGGATAAAAGCTTATGTGAAGCTTAATTAACCTAGATTAGATGATGAGTGTGGATCATAAGATCTTGGGTGGGTGTTAAACTCCAATTAATGTATGTATTGGGGTAAATTTGATTACTAAAACATGTGGAATGTGTAGGTGATCGATTGGAATCTTCATTGGCAAAGGTAAGTGCTTTGCACTTACTTAGTAGTAAATAAGTAGCGGTTACATGTAAGTAGATGTATTGTTATTTCTATTTATATGTTGTATGTTGATTTTGACTCATGTGGTAAATGGTCAAAGTAAAGTATGAATGTGGTAGGATTGTTGTAGTTGACAAAATGAGGAAATTAGTCAAACTAATGAATGACACTTGGTAGAAGTGGTGTAGTTGAACTATGTGGGATATAGTCAAACTAAATGTGATAAATTGGTGTAACTGACTAGTGTGGCATATAGTCAAACTAAAATATAAAATGTGGTGATTTGTTGTAAATTGACTTAGTGTGGTATAAGTCAAACCATTTGTGGATAAATGGTGAAATTGATATAAAATTGACTTAATGTGGTATAAGTTAAACCATTGTGGATAATGGTGAAATAGGTGTATTTAGACTATGTAATTAATAGTCAAACTTGAATATGCAAATATGGTAAATAGGTGTAATTAGACTATGTGATTAATAGTCAAACTTGAATGTGCAAATGTGGTAGATATGTGTAATTAGACTATGTGGTTAATAGTCAAACTTGATTGTGCATATGTGGTTAAATGGTGTAAATGACTCAATGTGGTCAAGAGTCAACTAAAATGTAGAATACGGTAACATTAGCCTAAAATTGACTTAATATGGTAAAAGTCAACCATTGGTGGTAAAAGTCAACCGTTGGTGGTAAAACAGTAAATTGATTGATTATATGAAGTGTGGATACTTCATGGAGGTGTTTACGTGAAGTGTGGATACTTCAGAGGTGGTAGTGAGGTCAAGTACTTCTCGGGTGAAAGTGAAGTCAAATACTTCACAGGTGACATGAAGTGTGGATACTTCTTGGGTAGGCATGGAGTCAAATACTCCATGCGAGAAAGCGAGTGGTGGTTCTCTCAATAGACATGTGGACATGTCAATTTGATGAATGTTGAAACGTTAGGACTTGTATGGGTCAATACATGTCTAAGTTATAGGTCTTTGTATGCCTAAACAATTAAATGATTGAACTTGAAGTCAAACACTTCAAGGGCAAAATACGAGTAGTGGTACTCGGGTTTGGGGGTTGATAACTAACAAATTTATGTTAGTACATGTGGGTAAGCTTTATATGTAAAATATAAGTTTATGATGGTTTACGGTTCAAAAATGCAAACGGGTCGGTCGACGGAGGGTTGCATAGGCTAAAAATTGAAAAATGGTCATGTTGGACCTGCAAGCAGCGTATCATACGCCCGGGGAGCATATCATACGCCCGGAGCGTATGATACGCCCAAATGAGTCTGTTAGACGCTGGAATTTTTGGGTTTTTGGCTTGTCGTAGTTGTAGGGACTTGTGGGAGGTCCCTATGGTTACTTATCTTTACTAACCATTTCAAATTGATGTTTTGAATATAGGGAAAGCTCCGGAGTGATCTCGGGTCTCGCATCAAGTGGATTGGATTCTCGTGGACATGATTTGTAATTGGTTTTTTTTGTTAATCTTCTCGTATAGAGTCTTTACAAACTATTTGAGGTTGTTACAAGTCGTGGATAACTTGTTAATAACTTTTTTTAAACTAATTTGTGGAAATTATGTTAGTTTAATTTGTGTTTGTAAAACTTAACGTGTGGATACGTTAAATGTCGTTTTGGGACCTAACTTTCGCGTGTTTTAAAATGTTTAAATTGGGTTGAATTTTTGGGTTTTACATTATTATATATATTATATAAATATATTTTGAAACAAAACCCATAAAGTTTAAAACCCAATAAACTTTTTTTGAAAGCTAACCCAACAACCTTTATTTGATTTTAGCTCATCAAAACCCAACTTAAACCTATTTAACCAATTAACCCAATTATACAATTTTTAAACCTAATTAAAAAAAACTGGCGGCAATTGAGTCTTTGACGATTTGAAACACACCACTTTTAAAAACTATACTTTAACGCGCGGAAGTCTTAATCCCAGAAAGTTTTTTTTTTTTTTTACCTCTCGCGTACCGCGAGTAACATTGACCACCTCCCTCGCGTACCGCGAGGGAGTCTCAGAAAGTCAGCCGGAAACCCGGTCTCTCGCGTACCGCGAGAGAACCCACCTGGTTTCTCGCGTAACGCGAGGGACATGTTTTCACAGAAAGTTTCAGTTGCAGATTTTCATACTTAGCCATTTTTCCAACTTTTTTTCCATTTTGCTTAACATCAAAACTTTACCAACACTTAGATTTTTGACCAAAAACATCATGACAATATATGATTACACCAAAACATAACTTTTGTGTCAAATTACACCACTTTACAAGGATTTTACGAAAATCCTCAAAATACCAAAAATGCATACGAGAACCCTCCAAGCTTGGACGTTGACCTTGACCTATTTCGGAGCTTTCCCTGAATAACCACATAAACTTATAACCATTAGTAATGAGATAAACATAACCAACAAGTATTTACAACTTGTTTTCACCCTTTTCACCCATTTGACCCGTTTGCCTCTATTTGGTCAATTATGGTTCCATACATTAGCATTTCGTCAACATATTACCATTGTAATGTGTTAAACATAACAAACAAGTGATTACAACTTGTTTTCACACCTTTCACCCATTTGACCCGTTAACACCCATTTGGCCAAATAAGGATTTCATACACTTGTATATCACCTACAAGTTACTTTCATCATTTCATTATCACTTTTCCATTTCCATTATGGCACGTAGGCCATAACTTCATATCCCAAAGGATACGAGATCATAACTCCATAACTAATCTATCCATTATGGTACTTAGACCATAACTCCATATCCATTCTATCCATTATGGTTTATAGACCATAACTCCATATCAACATATCCATTATAGTATAAATACTATAACTACATTCCTTCAATTATGCATACAATTTTATACTCATTCATACCACATAACAAATTATGCAACTTTACACATTATACATACAACATTGCATAAAACTCATTTATCATCAAAACTAAGTAAGTGCAAAAGCACTTACCTTTCGGGTTAGAAGATCCCGCACCGCTTTCAAGCTTTGCAATTTGATTACCTAAACACATTCGCCTAGTTTAGTAATCTAACATATACCAAAATTTCATTACAATTGAGTTCACAACTCAATTTCCCAATTCCAACCCAAATTGACCCGTTTGGGTTATCCTCATAACCAAACACCCTCTTTCACCACAAACTCACCTACTTGAGTTTCATTAACTTAATCTTAACACTAATTCTTCTTTCAAAAATTATTATTAAGTTAATTTGGTGTTTGTTCTAGTGTCTAACATCTTAAAAACACTTAATCTTCATTAATTCACCATTCTAGCATTATGACCCAAACACCCCCAATTTTCACCATATGAACCCTAACTTCTCATAATCAAAATCAAAGGGTTCTAGGATGTTAATCATCATTCTTTTTAGTTTAGCTAGATTATCAATAATCTAACACCATTTCATCACATGCATACATAATTTCGGATTTCACCCAAAACCCACCAAGAACACATACATGGTGAAATCAAGAGGAAGAGAATCACTTACTTGATGTTAGGAAGGTGTTGTGTGAGCCAAAACCTTCACTAATCAAGCTTCAATTGCACGAAAATGGCTTCAACACACTTTTCTCCTTTTTTTCCTCTCTTGCTCAAGAATGACTCAAAATGTGTAAATGAAGCCAATTTTGACTTCACCAAGTCAAATGGCAGCTTTTTGGCCATTTTACACATTTAGTCCTTCAACTTCCATTTCACCCATTTCGTTCTATAGTTAGTTAAAACTAACATAATCCCATTACAAACTTGAAACCCACTTGTTTCAACTTATTTATAAAATATTATTTCCACCATAATATTAAATATAAATATTTAATTATTTGAAGACGAAACCCGGATTTTGGTTCGTTACAAATCACTTCCCCTTATTTGGGTTTCGTCCCCGAAACCCGACTTCACATAAAAAGGTTCGGGTAGAATTTGAGCATTTCTTCCTCGGTTTCCCAAGTCATTTCCGCCCCCTTTCTATGCTTCCATCGAACCAACACTTGGCTAATCTCTTTATTACGCAACCGCTTCACTTTCCTATCTAAGATTGCCATCGGTTCTTCCACATAGTTCAACTTTTCATCAATTTCTATATCATCCAATGGAACAAAAGTAGATTCATCCGCTAAACATTTTCGCAAATGAGACACATGGAACGTGTTATGAAGTCTACTTAGTCCCTCCGGTAACTCCAATCGATAAGCTACCGCACCCACTCTTGCCATCACTTTAAACGGTCCAATGAAACGTGGGCTTAAGTTCCCCCGTTTCCTAAACCTTATCACCCCTTCCCAAGGAGAGACTTTCAATAGCACAAAGTCCCCCACTTGAAACTCAATCGCCCGCTTCCTATTATCCGCATAAGATTTTTGGCGATCTTGCGCCGCCTTTAAGCGAGCCTTTATTTGGTCAATACCATCATTCGTTTCCATGACCAATTCCTTGCTGCCAAGTTCCCGTTGACCAATTTCACCCCAACATACGGGTGTTCTACATTTCCTCCCATACAATGCCTCAAAAGGCGGCATACCAATGCTAGAATGGTAACTATTATTGTATGCAAATTCCGCCAACGGTAAATGGTCGTCCCAACTACCCCCAAAATCCAAAGCACACGCGCGTAACATATCCTCGAGTGTTTGAATCGTACGCTCGCTTTGCCCATCCGTTTGCGGATGATAAGCGGTGCTAAGGTTCAACCTTGTCCCCATATCCTCATGGAATTTCTTCCAAAAACGAGAAGTGAATCTCGTATCCCGGTCCGAATTGACACCGGCACCCCATGGCGTGACACAATTTCTTTCACATAGATTTCCGCTAGTCTATCCGACGAGTACGTTTCCTTTATTGGAAGGAAATGTGCACTCTTTGTCAACCGATCCACTACTACCCATATCGCATCATAACCTTTTCGAGTCTTTGGTAGTTTAGTGATAAAATCCATGGTTACATTTTCCCACTTCCAAAGCGGTATTTCGAGCGGTTGCAGCTTTCCATACGGCTTTTGATGCTCCGCCTTAACCCTTAAGCATGTGAGACACCTCTCCACATACTTAACAATATCACGCCTCATACCCGGCCACCAAAAATGACACCTCAAATCATAAAACATCTTCGTGGCCCCCGGATGGATAGAATATTTGGATTTATGCGCCTCGTCAAGAATAGTTGTCAAGACACTTGACAACCTAGGTATCCAAATTCTATCAAAGCATGTCTTCAAACCCATGCTATTTTCACCAAGCTTATCAACATAAGAAATCATCCGTTCTTTCTTCAAGTCACCACCAAGTGCTAACACTTGGGCCTCCCGGATTTCATCAATGAAATTGTCATCTTAAATGACTTCACCTTGATAGGTGAATGACTTGACTTTCTACTAAGCGCATCCGCCACAACATTCGCTTTACCCGGATGATAAAGTATCTCACAATCATAATCCTTAACCAATTCAAGCCACCGTCTTTGCCTCATATTGAGGTCCTTTTGGTCAAAGAAATATTTGAGACTTTTGTGATCCGTGTAGATCGTACACTTAGCACCATACAAATAATGCCTCCAAATCTTGAGCGCGAAGACCACGGCTGCAAGCTCTAAATCATGGGTTGGGTAATTCACCTCGTGAGTCTTTAATTGCCTAGATGCATAGGCAATCACTTTCCCCCTTTGCATCAAAACACACCCCAACCCCGAATGCGAGGCATCCGAATAAACAACAAAATCCTCGGTCCCGTCCGGCAAGGATAAAACAGGCGCCTTAGTCAATTTTTCTTTCAAGAGTTGAAAGGCAGATTCTTGCTCGGGACTCCAAACAAACTTTGTCTCCTTACGAGTCAACTTCGTCATCGGCAAAGCAATCCGAGAGAAGTTTTCGATGAACCTCCGATAATAACCCGCTAACCCCAAGAAACTTCTAATCTCCGAAGGCGTCTTCGGTGATGACTATTCTTTAACCGCCATAATCTTGGATGGGTCAACGGTAATTCCTCTTTCATTAATCACATGACCCAAGAATTGGATCTCGCGCAACCAAAATGCGCACTTGGAGAATTTAGCGTAAAGCTTCTCCTTTTGCAAGACTTCAAGAATCTCACGCAAATGACAAGCGTGATCACCCTCGCTCCTTGAATATATGAGGAGATCGTCAATAAACACAATGACCGAACGATCAAGGAACGGTCTACACACCCGGTTCATGAGATCCATGAAAACCGCAGGTGCGTTGGTCAAACCGAAAGGCATAACCGTAAACTCATAGTGACCGTAACGAGTGCGAAAAGCTGTCTTATAAACATCCTCTTCCTTCACTTTCAACTGATGATACCCGGACTTCAAGTCAATCTTAGAAAACCATGACGCCCCTTGCAATTGGTCGAAAAGATCGTCAATCCTAGGCAATGGGTACCTATTCTTCACTGTCAACTTGTTCAACTCCCGGTAATCCATACACATTCTCATGCTCCCATCCTTCTTTTTGACGAAGAGAACGGGCGCACCCCAAGGTGAAACACTTGGAAGTATGAAACCCTTGTCAAGTAACTCTTGTAATTGCTCCATGAGTTCTTTCATTTCTGGTGGTGCCAATCTATAAGGCGCTTTAGCTACCGGCTTAGCACCCGGTATCAAATCAATCCCGAACTCTACTTCCCTCTCCGGAGGAACCCCCGGTAACTCATCAGGAAACACATCTTCAAACTGATTCACAACCGGAACATCGCGAATGTCCTTTACTTTCTCATTCACAACCGCAACACAAGCCATGAACGCCTTGCACCCACGCGCCATGAACTTGGTTGCCTTTACATAAGAGCACATTCTTACATTACCTTTCTTCTCACCTTCTATGTAAATGGACTCACCCGACGGGGAATCGAGTCGTATCGCTTTAGGCCCACATAGAATATTCGCTTTGTTCCTTGCTAACCAATCCATCCCCACTATCACATCAAATTCCCCCATAGACATAGGAATTAAATCGATATGGAACGTTTCACCCCCCGCCTTTAATTTGCAATTCCTATAAACATCAAACACTAGGAAGCTCTTATCATTTGCCGCCTCAATTTCTAAGGGTTCATCTAACTTGCTACTTATAAACGAAGAATGCTTAACAAATTTCAAAGACACAAACGAACGACTAGCCCCCGAGTCAAAAAGAACTAGTGCAGGTAAAGAGTTAATCTTGAATGTACCTGTCACCACCTCCGAGTCGTTCTTTGCTTCCTCCGCAGATATGTGGAAAGCTCTACCCTTAGGCCTGGGTATCTCAACTTTTCTCTCGCTTCCACCTTGCTTCAAATCCGGGCAATCCGCCCTAAGGTGTCCTGGCTTGTAACAATTATAGCATATACGAATCTGGCTTGGACACTGATTTGCCATATGCCCCGGCTTCCCATACTTGTAACAATTCGACGTTCCCTTCTTACAATCCCCATAGTGCTCCTTCCCACAAACTTTGCATCCTCGAGAAGAGAACTTGGTAAAAGGCTTCTTACTAGGGCTCCCCCCCTTTATCTTGCTCACCACTTGATCCACAATTTCCCTTTTCCTCTTCTCTCCTCTAGCTTCTTGCCTCCTCAACTCCACTTCCCTTTCCCGACACCTGTTTATCAAATCCACAAGCGTGGTGAAAGAAGATGGAGATATGCTATCTCTGAATTCCACAGTCAACATAGCATAAAATCTGTCAATCTTCTCCTTCTCGGTCGACACCACGTCCGGACAGAACTTAGCGCGATCAAAGAAAGCTCCAGCCAATTCATCAATAGTCTCTGTCGTCTGCCTCATGAGGAGAAACTCCTCGGTCATCCTGTCAATAGCGGCCTGTGGGCAATGGTACTTTAGGAATGCTGCTTTAAACTCCTCCCATGACATGGAGGTCACCCCTCTTTCACCCCTCTCCTTTCAGAGATTTAGCAGCCACTCCTTAGCCCGCCCAGTCAAAAGTGGCACGCTAAACATCACTCTATCCTCGGGCTTACACTTTGTCGTCTCAAAATTTGACTCCATGTCTACCACCCACCTGTGGCTCAAAATCGGGTCCACTTGCCCGTTATATTCCTTGGGCTTGATCACCATGAAATCCTTCAGTGTACAACCCCGAGGTTCCTTATCTTTCTCTTTCATGATCTCCTCGAGAGAGAGTTTAATAGTCCCCCTCATTTCTTCCATCAACAGATTTGTGGCTTGCTCAAAGGCCTTGGCCACCTCCTCTTTTATCAACTCTTGGATCCGTGGATCCAACGATTCCCGATTGCTCGATTCTTCTGCCATCTCTTAACTGAGAATTAGTAACAAACACCTTAACACCCTTATACTATCAATACCTTAAATACTTATCACACTTACACCCCTATATGTATTAAGTATATGTATACTTATCTACTTATATACATACATACATATATAATCACCTTCACCTAATCCTTGTAAATGTTCATTGTCATATGGTTATTATAAAGACCCTTGCACATCTCGTCATATTAATCATATTGGCCAGACATGATTAATAACGTGCTATGCCCAATTGCAATTATCATATTCATATAACAAATCACAAGACAAGTTTCGGCACACATAACACTTTGCCAATCATTCATACATATACATAAACGCCATATGGAATTATCATTAATCATAACATTACTAACCTTTCATTTCCGAAAGTTCCGAGTCTTAGTCAAGTCCTTCTTGGATTCTCGTATCATCCCCCCCCATATCAAGAGCATCCGGTTTGAGTTTGGTGCCACCCACACCAAATCCCTCAAACCATTGCTCTGATACCAAGTTGAAACACACCACTTTTAAAAACTATACTTTAACGCGCGGAAGTCTTAATCCCAGAAAGTTTTTTTTTTTTTTTTTACCTCTCGCGTACCGCGAGGAACATTGACCACCTCCCTCGCGTACCGCGAGGGAGTCTTAGAAAGTCAGCCGGAAACCCGGTCTCTCGCGTACCGCGAGAGAACCCACCTGGTTTCTCGCGTAACGCGAGGGACATGTTTTCACAGAAAGTTTCAGTTGCAGATTTTCATACTTAGCCATTTTTCCAACTTTTTTTCCATTTTGCTTAACATCAAAACTTTACCAACACTTAGATTTTTGACCAAAAACATCATGACAACATATGATTACACCAAAACATAACTTTTGTGTCAAATTACACCACTTTACAAGGATTTTACGAAAATCCTCAAAATACCAAAAATGCATACGAGAACCCTCCAAGCTTGGACGTTGACCTTGACCTATTTCGGAGCTTTCCCTGAATAACCACATAAACTTATAACCATTAGTAATGAGATAAACATAACCAACAAGTATTTACAACTTGTTTTCACCCTTTTCACCCATTTGACCCGTTTGCCTCTATTTGGTCAATTATGGTTCCATACATTAGCATTTCGTCAACATATTACCATTGTAATGTGTTAAACATAACAAACAAGTGATTACAACTTGTTTTCACACCTTTCACCCATTTGACCCGTTAACACCCATTTGGCCAAATAAGGATTTCATACACTTGTATATCACCTACAAGTTACTTTCATCATTTCATTATCACTTTTCCATTTCCATTATGGCACGTAGGCCATAACTTCATATCCCAAAGGATACGAGATCATAACTCCATAACTAATCTATCCATTATGGTACTTAGACCATAACTCCATATCCATTCTATCCATTATGGTTTATAGACCATAACTCCATATCAACATATCCATTATAGTATAAATACTATAACTACATTCCTTCAATTATGCATACAATTTTATACTCATTCATACCACATAACAAATTATGCAACTTTACACATTATACATACAACATTGCATAAAACTCATTTATCATCAAAACTAAGTAAGTGCAAAAGCACTTACCTTTCGGGTTAGAAGATCCCGCACCGCTTTCAAGCTTTGCAATTTGATTACCTAAACACATTCGCCTAGTTTAGTAATCTAACATATACCAAAATTTCATTACAATTGAGTTCACAACTCAATTTCCCAATTCCAATCCAAATTGACCCGTTTGGGTTATCCTCATAACCAAACACCCTCTTTCACCACAAACTCACCTACTTGAGTTTCATTAACTTAATCTTAACACTAATTCTTCTTTCAAAAATTATTATTAAGTTAATTTGGTGTTTGTTCTAGTGTCTAACATCTTAAAAACACTTAATCTTCATTAATTCACCATTCTAGCATTATGACCCAAACACCCCCAATTTTCACCATATGAACCCTAACTTCTCATAATCAAAATCAAAGGGTTCTAGGATGTTAATCATCATTCTTTAACTTTAGTTTAGCTAGATTATCAATAATCTAACACCATTTCATCACATGCATACATAATTTCGGATTTCACCCAAAACCCACCAAGAACACATACATGGTGAAATCAAGAGGAAGAGAATCACTTACTTGATGTTAGGAAGGTGTTGTGTGAGCCAAAACCTTCACTAATCAAGCTTCAATTGCACGAAAATGGCTTCAACACACTTTTCTCTTTTTTTTCCTCTCTTGCTCAAGAATGACTCAAAATGTGTAAATGAAGCCAATTTTGACTTCACCAAGTCAAATGGCAGCTTTTTGGCCATTTTACACATTTAGTCCTTCAACTTCCATTTCACCCATTTCGTTCTATAGTTAGTTAAAACTAACATAATCCCATTACAAACTTGAAACCCACTTGTTTCAACTTATTTATAAAATATTATTTCCACCATAATATTAAATATAAATATTTAATTATTTGAAGACGAAACCCGGATTTTGGTTCGTTACACGATTTAGTTTCATCAAACGAGTACGTAGCCTCTGTCGAGGGTTTGGGTCGCAAAGGAGTGTCAAGAATTCAGAATTGGGATTTGCAAAAAGAATAAAAAAACCTAGTGTGCTTTAATCGATTGATCGAACAAAGATGAAAAAAATTGATTATTTTTAGTTTTTACCCATCTTTAATCAAGTAGTTTTTTTTACTTTTTGATTTCTTATGATTGATAAAGCAAAGATGAGAACTCGATGATTCTTGAATATTGATTAGTTAGATTTTTAATCGATTATTGATTTCTTGTTTAGTTGATTATTGATTTCTTGAATGTTGAATGGTTGATTTGTTTATTTCTTGATTAGTTGAATGATTATTGATTTTCAGAAATTATGCATCCTAAACCATTATGTGGTAGTAAAAAACGTAAAAAGAGAAAAGTAGAAGAAGAATTAAGAAAGTCTCAAGCGGAGGCACTAGATAGATTTTGTTTTGTTTATCATTATAACAAGTATCCTCGTAGTAATGAACTTTATATATATATATATATATATATATATATAACTTTATATTTTAAAGACTCACTTTTTCTAGTCGCACAGATACTCGAAATCTCAGAGACGGTCCCGTCAGACGGGTATCATCTAATAACAAACCCGTGAGAAATCCAAAAAAAGTTTTATAATTAATTTCATACCCAAATGCACGTCTCATAAATTTCGATTTCAAGTTTTTTCATGTGTTTGGGTTTTTCTGTCATCTCTATCTTAAAAAATATAAGGTTTAACTAGAGACCATAAATGATTTCATAATTTTCTTTACTATTAATCAAATAGTTATTATATTTCGTAGAAACAAAGTATGAACATGGTGGTATTAAACATAACTTAGATATATGTGATATAAACTCTTGAAATACTAATAGTCATTTTTTTCATTCAGTTATCACGTCTTATCACAAGACACCAAACAAGTAAACAAGTATTATACGTCATCATGCTTCTGGTCTATTGGTTAGAGGTTTTCCTGTAAAGGGTTTCTTCCTAGGAAGGTTATGAGTTCAAATCCTGACGAGAGGAATTTTGTCAGTACACTCCACAATA
Source organism: Smallanthus sonchifolius (assembly GCA_023525975.1). Classification (NCBI taxonomy): domain Eukaryota; kingdom Viridiplantae; phylum Streptophyta; class Magnoliopsida; order Asterales; family Asteraceae; genus Smallanthus; species Smallanthus sonchifolius. Next base: position 78,096,076 of record CM042033.1, read on the forward strand.
CTAGTCACATGCTGGAGGCACAATGCCTCTTAGGTGGAGGTCATGGGTTCTATCCCTAACAAGGGTGATCTGGTGTAATTTAGGAGTATAAATAGTGGGTGTGTGTTTGCCGTTAAAAAAAACTTCACATGACTAAGAGTTAGCCGTTAAAAAAAAGTAAACATATATTAAAAAATGCTTTAAAAAAAATGATAATTAAGAGCAAAATATTGAAATACTACACACCACTTCAAAAGGTTTGAATTAACATAAAATCAAAAAATTGAAAAGCATTTGAATTCTAGAGATTCTGCACATGCAAGTGGTGCAGTTTAGACTAATGTAGCCAAACTAAAAATGGTTCCACCCTAAAGGCGTCCCAAGGGGTAGTTTCTTAATGAAGACACTAATTACCTTGATTAATAAGTTGACTAAACTAATTAAAAATAAGTTTATCGTTTGCCATTTGATGCAATAGTAGCCCCAAGACTTCCCATAGTGGAGGTCTTGGGTTCGAATCCTGCCAACAATAAAAAAAAGGCTCTGTGACCAGGTCAAGGGGTTTACCCAGTTAGAAGGTTCCTCCTTGATGGGCTGCCCTGGATGCTATAGGTGTTGTCGTTCAAAAAAAATTAAAAATAAGTTTAAAGCAAGACTCTAACCCGTAATAAACGAAAAGGGTGGTTGTGACGTGACATAATACAAAAAGAATATATTTTTCTATGTTTGATTTTGTTTGATATTTTTAAGGGTATACATAGATTGAGTCATGTTGCGGACAACTTGATTGAAAGGATGTTTTGCTGAAAAAGTCTCTTTTTTAAACTTGTTAAAAAAAGGGTAATTTTTACCTTTTATAACAAATTACAAGTTGAAAGTATGTCTAAGTGTTAATTCGACCGTTAAAACGGACTTAAAATTTGATGCGACTATATTTGTATAAAAATATTAAAATCAAGGGCGAAGCTATTAAGGGGCCAGGGAGGGCCCCGGCCCCTGCCGTTTTTTCCGTTAGTAGTGTTAGTTTTTCCGTTTTCGTCCGAAAATTTTTTAATGTAAAGAGCCGGCCCCCGCTTCTTAGCTTGTCAAGCTCCGCCACTGATTAAAATATATAGTTTTAATGAAAATTTTTAAACAAAAAACAATGATTATTTAACACGAACAAAAGCTAGTTATCTTTTTAGCTTTATTGTAACTTGTAAATAAAATTTACAATCTATATACAAATCCTAAAATTTTATAATGTATGTGCATACCGTCACATCATCTCTGTCGCCAGGTGAAATGCCTCAGGAACCAGCATCCTCTTCCACGGACATTCCTTTCTCCTCTCTCCTTCCTCTCTTATAAAGTTGACAGTCTGACATTCTTCTTCCACAATTGACCTATAGCCATGGACTTTCATCTCCCCTCCATACGGACCGCCTCTCTCCTCCACCCCGGTCTTCTCTCTTGAACATGTTCGTCCCACTGCATTGCAGAAGCTCTAAGAACCTGTTGACTAATCAAAATATTTAAAATAATAAGTTTTAAAAGTTTATAAAAAACAAGCTACTTATTATATATTATAGGCGTTTAGTTGTAAACAGTAATCAGGATGGCCAATGGGGCTGCACCACATGGCGCAACATCCAACAATTTTTTTTCCACATTTCAGTTTTAATATCTATACCAGTTAATTGGATTTAAAACAAGGAGTTGGTCTGCTCTAGTAGTCCGCTACACTGCACATGCGAGACACGGGTTCGATCCGCACCCACCCTCGTTTGCAGTTTGTTGCTAATGTCAGTGACGCCACATACTGACGTCATCCAGATTTTTTTTAATCCAGCTTTTTTTACATTTCCTTAATAATTTTAATCTTTATATTAATAACGGACTTAATATCAGTTTACGGGTCGTCGAGACCAGGTGTTACAAACCCTCTGACAACGCAAAGGTTCAAATTTTTGTGAATATATATGATGTTTATTTAAGAATACTAAATTTTGGTTTTTGTCTTTTGCTTACTCGTTTAGGTAAAAAGAAAGTATAATACCCTATATCCATAAATTATCCTTTTCGTATAATTTTCTTAAGGGGTAACTTTGTAGAATAGTAAACAAGTTTCAAAAGTGTTCCAATTAGGTCACTCAATACGCATTTTACACGGTAAACACCCTCAGGTATACTATGGTAAGTGACCTAATTAGAATACTTTTGAAACTTGGTTACTATAATATGGTGTTTTCCCTTTTCCAAATTATATTATCTATCTAAATAAACACCCATGGCATTAATGTAATATTTTGGTATTCAAGGGCCAATATCATAAATAAATTCTTTTATAATACCGCTACATATTCCTTCCTCCCCAAGATGGCCTGCTCTGCTCTGCATCATCTTCACTCCACTTTCTGTTTCAGTTGCGATTCAAAGTCTAATTACACTTCTTGGTAAGCAAATTACCGAATTAATCCACTTCCTCCTGATTAAATTATTGTTCGTCTTTCAATTTTTCTTGTGCTTTAATTCTTCAAGAATTCCCCCTTTCTCACTAATTACTTTTTCCATTTAGTATTTGACGAATTTGAACTGTTTATCTAATTGTTATCTTTTTCCGAAGACTTTGCAGATTAGAAATTTCGTTTTCCATGGGGAATTTTGACCAAATTCAACCCGACCCGTATTCTTCTTCCGGCAGTGGTAGTGGTAGTTGTACCCTTGATTCTCCAGTGAATGAATCATCCGTGACTGATGAGTTGAGTGATTTTAGGCATAAGTTGAGGCAATTGGAGACTGTAATGCTTTCAGATTCCTACGAGGATTCTGAAAATGGAAACGTTGATATACAAATCTGGAAACAAATGGTGGAAGGTGATCGAAAACGGGACTTGAAACAGGTTCTAATCGCGTGTGCAGATGCGGTTTCAAGTAACGATTTCTCAACAGCGTGGATTTTAATATCCGAGCTGCAGCAGATGGTATCGGTTTCTGGAGAACCAATCCAACGCCTTGGGGCGTGTATGCTGGAGGGTTTAGTGGCTCGCCTCTCGGGTTCTGGAAAAGAACCCGCGAGCCACAACGCAAACATGTTGTACAAGGTTTGCCCGTGTTTCAAGTTCGGTTACATGTCAGCAAACGGTGCGATTGCTGAAGCGATGAAGGATGAAAAACGAGTCCACATCATTGATTTTCGGATCGGTCAAGGAAGTCAATGGGTCCCGTTGATTCGGGCGTTTGCAGCCCGGTGTGGCAGGCCGCCTCATATACGGATAACCGCCTTCGACGACTCCATGTCAGCACACGCCCTTGATATTGTAGGTGAAAGACTCTGTAGACTTGCAAGATCATTTAACCTGCCTTTCAAATTCGATCCGGTCCATGTTTCTGTTTCTGAAGCCGGGCTCCAACATTTCCGACTCCAGCCCAGGGAAGCTCTAGCGGTTAACTTCGCGTTTGTGCTGCACCACATGCCAGACGAGAGTGTGAGCGTTGAAAACCAACGGGACCGGATCTTACGGCTTGTGAGGAGTATGAAACCGAAAGTTGTAACCTTAGTGGAGCAAGAATCAAACACAAACACAACTGCATTCTACCCTCGGTTTTCTGAGGCGCTTGACTACTACAACGCGGTGTTTGAATCAATGGATGCTAGTTTTGAACGCGAGAACAAGGAGAGGATAAACGTTGAGCAGCATTGTTTGGCGAAAGGCGTGGTGAATGTCATCGCGTGTGAAAGGGATGAAAGGGTGGAGAGGCATGAGCTTGTTGGGAATTGGAAGTTACGGTTTATGATGGCCGGGTTTAACCCGTACCCGTTGAACTCGGTGGTTAACCGGACGATAAAGACACTGATGAAGAAATATAGCGAGAGATATCGGGTCGAAGAACGAGACGGAGCACTGTATCTTGGGTGGATGAACAGAGATTTGGTTGCTTCTTGTGCATGGAAATAAAACAAATAGATGTAATTCCAACATTTAAAGTAAATGAGATGAAATAAAAATACTTGTTCATGATATCTATAACTCATCCAAATAATCCAATCTTTAATCTGCAAATCATAAAGGTTTATGGGTATATAACAACACTACGTGACTACCATTAAACCTAAGGGTAGAACGATAGGATAAATTAGACAACTGTGGCACTTGTGGCTCATGTAGCACTAACATGAAGAACCATTTCCATACCACTAGATTCTGGTTGAGGTCTTGAACCATCCTTTTCAACAGATGTTTGGCCGGTCCCGGTCCCTGATATGTTTTGATTAACGGGTCGACCGCCAGCACTGGCAGGCATGTCATGATCATGTCGCCCCTCATAAGTTGTAACCACCACTTTTTCATCATGAGATGCCCGTTCTACATGCTTTTTGGCAGCGCAACCAGCACTTGTACACCGGTAATAACTCCTGCATTAGAACCGATCGATTATTATGACCCAAAACATAAAGTGCTCTACTTATGATTAAGAGCTTTAATCATGTTACCTTGGATTAGGATTGCCTTTCACTAATTTCTGCCCGTATTTGCGCCATCGATAGCCATCATTTACAATATCAACTACACTGGTTGTCTGAACAACTACTCGCGGCACACAGTTTGTTTTAGTTGAAATACTTTCATTCATGCTAGAAGTCTCTATCTTCCTACAATGGATAAAATGAAGATGTAAATAATTTCAAATTTTAAAAATGACAGAATTAAGTAGTGCTTTAACTTACTGTCTCTTTGAGTCTGATGATATATCATTATCAATCTCTCTTTTCATTTCATTTGCCTTAACACCAGCTTCCAAATTATTCCCACTTACAGGAACCACCACGAGTTGATGCGTGTCTGTTTCTGACACCTCTTGATCATGAGACGTTGCAGGAGGCCCAGATGAATGGTCTTCACATAACAAAAGGATCAATATTTTATTATCAAAACATGAAATTGAAAATAAATTTTAATTATGTACCTCCCAAAGGCTCATGAGAAGCTTTTGATTGAACAGGAAGAACAAAAGCTGAGCCTTTAACAAGTGTATGTGGAGGTTTAGGGTGTTCATGCTTCCATAAGTAATTTATTTCTGTAATATTCCCATCATTCGTACGTTCCACTTGTTTTCTTGCTGGGCAATTAGCAAATGTACATTTGTAATAGCTTCGGACAAATGTATTCCCTTTTACAAGCTTTTGACCATATTTTCTCCAATTATACCCATCACCAGTAGGTTTTTCAGGTACTTTTGAGAAAGTAACACCATGATCAGAATGTGCTGATTGAGCAACTGTAACATTGTCAGCATTACGTCTTAGTGGTAATTTATCGAGCCCTTTCTCAGGCCTTATTGCCACAATAAACTTCCCATTATCAGATTCTGATGCAGGAGCTTGCTGTGAAGTGTTAGTGACCTTTTTTGGTATTATAGACAGCGCGTTTTCTTCTTCAAAAGATTCTGATCCAGCACTTTCAGCATGAAGGGTAGGTTTGTCATTTTGACCATCTAACTCTTTATCAGGTAGTACAGTCGCGGAACTTCCTTCTTGATTAGAATTATCACGAGACTCAACTTTTACAGACTCTGATTTTGTTTCTTGATTAGACAGGTCTCCACTGCTGGAGTCATTGGTCAACTCTAAACTGTCAGATGACTTGTCCATTATTGTAATTTTAGTTCCATATTGGTTGCATTGTGATTTGGCTTCCTTGCTATCTGCAACCAACTCTAGCTTAGAAATAGATAGATGTTTAGACCAAATGTTTTTATTATGATATCATCACAATCAAGAAATGAAAATCAAGAAAGAGTGACATTCCAGACACATCTTAAAACAGTTATGATAAAAACACAAGCAAATACTATATACTCAACTCTTCCATGCATGTTGTTTTCTCCCTTGTAACTTGTTATACTTCTGTAGAGTTTCAGTTTTGATAGTTGAAAAGATAACGCAGGTAAAAAATCATATCCATCAAGTAATAAACTGTGCAGTGTGCACACATTACAAATAGCTTTTGAAAAGGAACACATTTACTCCATCTATGGCAATGGAATTTCAGTAAAAAGAATTAGAAGACACGAAAAATGCAAAAGTTGGAGAAACTGGAAAATAGATTAAATAAACATATACATCTTCAAGAGAAGAATTTATGCAGAGATTAATGAAGCTACAACTTACAGAATTTTCAGACAAATTTCAGAACTTCAAGAACTCAACTTTGTGGAGAAACAGAAAATTTTGCAAGCGTGCATTTAGGTAGTCTTAATGAATCGAAGAAAGCTCAGAGTAGGGAAAAAAAGACAATACACAGTTCCTCTTATTTCCTTAATGCTTAGAATCGAGTGTTCTTAAACAACTAGTAATCTAGTTGTCGGCCCAATCTCGTGAAACTTCCAATCAAAGAAGAGAGTGATACTAGTGTACTCACAGTGAATGCAGGAAATTTAGTCTCTGGACCACTCTACATCTGATAAATTTTAATGCTTTATTGGCTTAAAAACTTTACTTTTGTTCATTTATTGTATTTAGAGTTCACAATTCTCATTACACTTCATTTGGTAAAGTTTGCTTATTCCAATCTGGCGTAAATATTAGATTTTAGGCATGTTTATTAACTAGGCTTCACAAGCATCAAGCCCTCGGTTCCACATAATAATGTGTAAGTTTTTAACCTTAAACATGCAAGCCCTATTACAGCCAAATTAAATCCACAGTATCGGATCATAGTTTAGTTCATGTTAGATGTTTATAGAAGTCAAAACGTAGACAACACGAAATAGAAGCTCGTAAAAGGCAAGAGGCAGTTTTAGCTAGCTATTAATTTGAATTTAGAAATACCATTAATCGCCATTTGAAAAATGCGATAGGATTTCCATATACAGTTAATAAAAGTGCAATATTTCCTATTTACCAGCCCATAAAAAAAATAGTTAACTTCCCAAATGCACCTTATTTTCCCTTCGTTCTATCGCACGATTAAATAAAGAAATTTAGAAGATAAAAAAACTAACCAATTTCCCTAGTCAAAACAACACAACAACTGGATCAAGGGCCAAACATCAAAGCTGCCTGGCCCACAACAGTCCTACCATTCAAAAACCAGATTTTCAGGCTTAAAATGATCCCAAAGGCACCAAACAACTGAACAGACAAGCTAAACACTTAACCAAAATGTAAAATATCAGTCCAGAATAAACCCCTAATTCCCTAAATATGAGTAATCTGAGTAAAATTCAACTCAATCATGTGATATAGAATGATTCACTTCAAACCCTATATTAATCCAAACTGCATATAGAACCTTGAAAAGTCAAACCTCTTTACAGTCAACCACATGAAATTGAATCATAGAATTGCAGAGTTATACACCAAATTTACTGAATTACATGTGAATCAGAGCTGAAACTGATCAAGATATAGTAAAAAGAAAGTAAAGTAGTAAAATCGTAACCAAAACCCTAAGAATTTACCTTTTTGGTTGAATTAAACGTGGCGGAGTGAAAATCGGAGCCGTGGATCAGACGGTGGCGGTGTATGAATCCCGGAGAGGTAAGTGAAAGTGTAAGAATTGAGTTTAGGCAGAAGTGAAAGGGGAAAGGTGATGGATCGAAGGGAGGAGAGGAATGGTATGTTTGTAATTGTAATTGTATGTGGTGGAGTGTAGGGAAGAATCTGATGTGTTTGGTTGGTAGTTGGATAAGTTACATCAACTTCCCCTCAACTTCTTTCATTAATACAACTTGTCTCTCATTGTAGCGTGAGTAAATATATTCCATCAAAGTTATCGATCCAAATACGTATCAAACTGTTTACAAGATTAAAAATATTTTATTTTGAAACTAACTTAGTTTTTTTTTGTTATTTTTTAATTATTTGTTTTAATTAAATATATATACAAGTTAACACACAAATTAAGCAAAAAAAACCCTAATTGAAATTAGCAGCTCGTTATTTCTTCTGGTCGCCTCCAATTCACCTCCAGTTCGACCGGCGACCTCCGCCTCCCTGCCGACCGTCGCTACTGTGTTTAGTTCTTCCACGAGACCACGACATGAAAGGTATTTTGTGTGTTCTGTTCTTCCACTAAAAGGTGATTTTGTGGTGCCGACCCGTGATGTATGCTGTAGCTTGTAGATAGCAAAGGTATTTTGTTTCTGTGTTCTGCTCTTCCTTTCATTTTCCAAGCAAACCATGGTGATTTCAAATTGCAATTAGTGATGTATGTTGCAGCCTATAGATACCAAAACTGACCTCCTGGTCTTGGCAAGTGATGGTCTTTGGAAGGTAATCCTTCATAATCCAAACAAAACTATAATTTTTTTTTCCGGATTTCGGATATCCAGTGGACCGGTAAGGAGACCGGTTCGACGTCCGGTCCGGTCCGGTTCTGAAAACATTGTTCAAAACATAAAATTCGGCACCATCCACCCCACGTGTGCTTTCACGCGCCATCACAAGCTTTGTCTAGAGTTTTTTTTTCGTTGTTTTTTAGATCTTGGTACTAAATGAGTGTATCGTCTTAGCCTATGAGTAATGGTTTCTTTAAAAATTAAAAAACACTCTGTCACGTCAGTGTCACGCTGGTAGGAGTGAAACTACTAACCAGACCTACTAAAAAATGTAATGGTTCATTCTTCACCATTAATTTGATTTTTTTAACCGAGCTAACGGCTTTTTATTGGTTGGAATGTGCCCTACACTCGTGATTTGCCCCACCCTAGCGCCCTTCACGCCCCAATAATGCCCCTGGGAGGCCAGTGTTCTACGCCCAAATGGGATAACATGGCAATGTGCATGAGCCCATAACACATAGCCTTAACGGCATGTCATTATCTTTGTCTAGAAATTCTAACCGAGCCCTACGTGTTTGATTTGTCAACCGTTGTTTTTGAAGTCCTGGACTACGGTCAACCACCTTCAACACTCCTGAGAAACCTATATTGGAATTTCCAATGTTACCCTCTGAAATTTTTTATGTAATTATGATTGATCTTTATATTGGAATGAAATGAACTATTGAAAATTCATGTTTTATATTGTATTTATATTTAATTACGTAAAGAGTAATTTTGTAAAAGTTTTATAACTAGAAATTTCCCGAAATGAGAGAATTATAAGAAATTTTGTTAAAGTGGGAAATAATTTGTGTTTTAAGTGGGAAATAAAAGAGTTAGAATGACCATTTCTGTTATTCTTACATAGATAAATATAGAAATATATATAATATTAATGGAGAATTTGACTTGGTCAACATTCTTGCAAAAGAAAGGTCCAAAGAGAATTTAGAAGAAAAAACTATGATCGTCATTGAGTGTTTATAGAACTCAAATTTCTTTAAACTTGAAGGTGTTTCAAAACATCTAACACTCTTCGGCAAGTTTTCTTCATCAAAATATTGGTAAAAATAAGGTTATCTGTAAGAATAATGAAATATGACGTCTGACATGTTTAAGGCTTTTAATAGCTTAAAAATGCTAAATTTATGTTCAAAATTTGTTAGAGCGTTTATTTTTGTAATCTAACAAGGTTATAACACGTGTGTTGGTAGATTGGAGCGTAACGTGTCAAGAACATCTCACTTTATAATTTTGAGAAATTTGTGTGTAAGACACCAAATCATTACCTAAGCATGTTAATAAAACTATTAGAAGTGTTTATAACTATTAAATGATACGTTGAAATAGAAGATGGAACGTGATGAAATTGGGGAATATATAAAATTTGGATCAAGTTTGAAGTAAATGTGATATAGATCAATTTGAGAGTCGATTAGATTAAATTTGGTTTTTACAAGGGCATGTGTGGTGGTACCGTGATTGGGGGCGTGATCCACATGCCCTTTCACCTGCGTGGAACACCGCCCCTTTAGGGCGTGATTTGGGGGGGGGGGGAACGCGGTGTAACATCCTTGATTTTCTATGCTATTTAGGTAACTTTTTTGGTGATACTATTGATTCATTATGTATTTTTGAAACTATTTCGATCTATAAAAACGTTAACATAATTTAATTTCAATACATTGTGATTATATAAATTGTCGTTTACTACGGTGATTCTATGTGATTCAATGCTATATTATACCATATCTTTCCTAATGTAGTAACTTGAATGCCTTAAACCCTAATCAAAATAAATCCAATGAAAACTTTTTATCTTTAGAAACCTAAATTCAAACTTAGAAAGCTTAAAACTACACTTATTTAACTTCAAGGTTCACTTATGTATCATTTTATAAAAAACAAATACTTAAGGGTTAATTGTGTAAACATTTTATATAAAAGTCAAATTATAAATTATTATTGTTTTCTTTTTCTAATTCCGAAATTTATATATATATATATATATATATATATATAAATATATATATATTTTAAATTTTGTTTAAAAATATTTTAATTATCTTAACCTTTTAATAAACCTTTTGACTTGTAATTATCTAGTCATTAATGTTATTAAAACCTTAAAGATAAATACCTTATATTTTTTTTAACTTACGATTCTTTATATATATATATATATATATATATATATATACACACACACTAGCTTAGACCCCTGTACTACACACGGGGTGAAAAATATCATACATAAATTTCTTAAATCTTTATGTATATATTTTACAAGTGTAAAAACGTATTACATATACTAAGGATAGAAAACAAAATTCAAATTATGTAAAAATTAATATATAATTGGGTTTTGAAAAATACGTTAATTACTATTTAATATAATTTAACTTTCATTTACTATTTGATTGAAAATAAAAGTTATATAATTAGATTTTAAAGTTTCTTATCATAAAGGATAATTTAAATAAATGTGTTTTATTAGTATAATTAATATTTTCTTTTAAAATATATTATTATTAAAAGATATATGTATATTTAATAAGAGAGTGACGGGAAAAAATGATGAGAATGAATATGATGGCGACACGTGGCATGAAAAAACTTTTATTTATTATCTAGTATAGACTAGTATAGATATAGACTAATATAGATATAGTGGAAGGTTCCACTAAGAATTGGTTTTTCGCTAAGAAATGAGTCAAACGAACTCCGATTAAGCTCATTCCAGCGGCGTTGGAACCGTCTCATCAAACCCCTAACCCGCCCCAAAAAACCTAAACTCCCCTCCACCCGCACCCCCAAAAATCTAAACCCCCATTTCAACCCCACCCCGAAAAGCCTAAAACCACCACCCCCACCGCCCAAAAACCTAAACCTCCACCCCCACCCTTTAAAAAAAACCTAAACTCTAAAATATAAACCCTAACAGCTAAACCCTAAGGTTAAACCCTAAAGTTCAACCATAAAATCTAAACCCTAAAAGCTAAGATGGTAGAGTTCGACGAGACGGTTCCAACGCCGCTGAAATGAGCTCAATCGGAGTTTGTTTGATATCGTTTTTTAAGGTTTTTATCGTTTTTAGGCTTTTTAGTGAAATATCACTTCTTATTTGAACCTCACCCTATATATATATATATAAATTAATGGTAATTAAACATCTTAATTATCTTTGAATATTATTAAACATTTTATTATAAATTTACTAGTTATTATCTAAGACTTAACTAACTAAAATTATATCCTAACTAACCGCTCTTGATTCTATCCTAATTCCCCCTATCCATCGAAAATTTTATAAAAAAATTAACCTATTCTTTTTAAAAATCCTAGTAACTAACTAATCATATTTGCTAGTATCTTTATAGCTTTTAATCTAGTCCTAATCTAGATCAAATACAACTCCTATCCTACCATCAAATTTTTGAAAATTTCAAGCTTCCATCAACTCTATCTTTATCACCTACAACATCCTAATCCTAGTCTAACTAGCATTCCCTAATTTTTATCATAATCCTACACTATAATTAGACCCTCATTCTACCCTCATTCTCACACCATTCCCATGAAGTTGAGGAGCCCCTTGTTTCCTTGTTCTAATCCCTCCCTCAAGATCCAAAGTCGCTTCCTTGTTCTTAAGTAAGTTCTACTCGCATTCTATCTTGTGTTCTTGTTTTCTATTCAATGTTTTTATTAAAAAACAACTATGGATCTATGATTCACTAACACTTACATGTTATAATCATAGATCCATGCTTACAAAGCTTGATTTAATCAATAAATATCAAAACTTTTCTCTAGAACATTAAAACTGTAATGCTGAATTTTTGACATATTTGTCTCCCTAACTTCCCAGGGTCATAACTCCCTCAAAACAGAACCTTTTCCAGCGTTTCTTTTTTTCAAAATCAAGTTTAATGTCTTCCCGTCGAAACGCCTACTCGAACGTCTTCTAACTCAAAGTTTAAGTCCCCTAAACAGCCCACGCAAGATCAATGCGCAAATCTGTCAAAAGCTGTAAAAAACCTTACTTTTTGCAAACTTTCACAACCTTCATAATTTTTATAAAAGCCACGAAATTTCTTATAAATCTAGTGATATAAACATGTTTTCTATAATAAAAATCCAGAATTTAATGATTTTTTTAAGTCTTTGAAAGTATAATTGAACTCAAATTCTAAAAATCTAAGCTTTGATCCATTTTTACTTCCTATCAATTCTTGGATCATGTTTGTATTAAAATTTTAAAACTCTCTACATTTTCAATTATAACCCTCTATCATTCAAGTTATTCATTTCAATCCCAACTAAATTCATATTTACACTTTAGCCCTTATACTTTCTAAAGTTACCAAATAAACCCTACACTTGGTCTAGTGTACCAATAGAGTAACCATCTAACCGGTATGTAGTTATCTGACGAGCAAAACATTCTATCTAAAGAAAGAGTGGTGTATAAATCCCTCCTGAACCCGTCATTCTTTCCTGGAAACGTTTCAGTTGGAGGTATTACTCTGTTACGATAACCACTCTAGTATACGACAACCACTTTTCTCTATTTACAATATCAATCCTCATCTATTCTAAACTTAAATTCTAAAAACTAACTTGCACTATAACTATTTAGGGTTTAATCCTTAAGGCATTCTCGTAACCGAGTTACTACTAGGTCAAGATTCTACCCACCTACTGCAAGGTGAGTTCATAACCCTTCTTTTACTTTCTATCTTTGGGGTGGAAAGCATGCTCTCGTATTCAAACTCTATATCAATACTATTAATATACTACAATGTTTTCATACTATTTAAATAACAACTTTCTACATTTGTAAACTTAAGTGAGTTCATAGCCCCTCTTTTACTTTCTATCTTTGGGGTGGAAAACATGCTCTCGTATTCAAACTCTATATCAATACTATTATTATACTACAAGGTTTTCATACTATTCAATAACAACTTTCTATATTTGTAAACTTAAATGGGTTCATACACACTCTCTACCACACCATTAACTTTTAGCCGACGGGAGTACGTAAATAGATCTATTGGCCTGACAAACTCATCTAGTCCTTCAAGTGACGTATTCCTGTCGACTTGGAAGGATCTGGGTGTACAAAAACTGCATTCTATATTTCATACTATGTCTAACACCTATGTCTTAAGGGGTTGGACGGGAGAGCTATCGATCACTAGGGTTGGTTGTGACTCATGTGTAAAGAGTTTGTTTACTTGGTATTGAAACTTGTTTATGATTTGCAAATCTTCGTTATCTATACTATGTATTTACTTAAACCTATGTTTTCACCAGCTTTATATTTGACATATTTTAGCATGTTTTTTAGGTACTAACAACTAGGTTGTTATGATCACGCTAGGACTTCAAGACTTAGCTCTAGGAGACTTAGTTATTTATAAAATTTAATGAGGACAATTTGATCTATCTATTTTGTTTGGTTATTTGCTTTGAAAACAATGTAATTCAATTATCCGATTAATTTAATAGTATTTCTTTTTAATCATTATGATGATTTCAATTCGTCACCCCTCGCGTAATTTCCGCCATCGGTGGGGGTGTGACACGGGGGACGTGGGGACATTCACGGGCATAAGAGTGTTCGTCGTGGGGGCGTTAAAACCCCCCGTGAATCTACTTAGCATGGAATTAGGGCGTGAACACCAGCGTAGGGCGTTGTCCGTGAGTAGATTCACGCTGCATGGGGAGCTTTATATGTGTGTGTGTGTTATGTATATATATATGTGTATATATATATATGTGTGTGGGGATAGTGAAATCACTACGCACTGATGTGTTGCAAAACACATGTCTTTATCCTTGTATTCTTTAGCGTTTTAGTATAGTTTTATAGTCGATTTCGTTTCATTTATAGCTTGTACTTAGTAATGTTATGTCTTGTAGGTGTTCGGGAGGAAAAGGAGCGTAAACGAGCAAGAAATTTGAAAGCACGAGAGCATGAGAACACGAGACGAAAAACGGCAAAAGTCAGGAAAGAGTCCAAACTTCACAAGGGCATATCTCGGGCTAGAAAATGAGTTACGGGACCCATAATATATGGATTTGGGGTATCTTGACGAGCTAAGTTCAAAAATTAGGTTTTCGCGGTACGCGCAGGTCTGGGGGGGTCCATTTTCGCGGTACACGAAGATCCAGGAAATGTGCTCGACTCTTTTGTCTTTAGCGGTACGCGAAGGGTTGGTCAGTTAGGCTTCGCGGTACGCGAAAAAGTGCTGTTACATGGATTTTAACCTAATTTGACTATTTAAAAGGTGGGAACCCATTCAAGTGTTGATCAATCGATTTCAAGCCGTCAAGTGAAGGTTTTGAGGCGATTTTTTCAGAGGAGAGAAGGCTATTGGAGCAAGGATTTGGATCTTTGGAACCCGGGTTGGTTAGCTTGTAATCATTCGACTCTTGTTCTTTGTTTCTTTGTCTTTGCTTTATTTGATTGACACTATGTTTCTGAGATTCATTACTGTTTTGATGTTATTAGACATAGTTGTTGGCTAAACTCATAGATACTACCTAGGTTTATGATGAATGTTTGTTAAATCTTGGATTTTTATCGGTTTATGGTTGATTTTGATGGTTTGGCATTATTGTAGTCGATCTCTTTGCAATTGATATGATGTTTATGCATACTTACTTCTGATTTAGCATTGATTATTATTCCGCATGTGTTCTTGTTGAATGTCTTTCAGTTATAGACACATGCTTAGATTACTTGCTTCATGTTTGAGTGTTCTTCCTATCTCGATAGCTGAAAGGTGAGAGGCAGTCGGTTAGTCTTCATTGTTAGGTGTCTAGTTGTAAACGCTTTGAAAGGAGGTTTCCCCCTAGGTTCTTAGTATCGTTTCTAATCCGTGTCGTGTCGTGTCGATTGTTCTGAGATTACCCCTTGCATTCTTCGAATGTATTGTGATAGTGAGACTGAAGGGTGATCTATCTTTAGGGTACTTTAGTGTCGTTAGAGAGACTGAAAGGTAATCCGACTAGTTGGTGAGCTTTATATACATTCCTTAGATTTTCCTACTAGGTCACACCCAAAGATTGATCAGGGATCCTTTAGGTATTCTGAGAGTGTCATCCTGTAGAACCCTAGTTCCATCATAGTCACCATAACCTAGAGAAGTCTGAGTTTTGCAAATAGGATTTTTACCTAGGTAGTGCTTTGTCCATTCTTGATTTCATCCGAGTCTTCTGCTTGATAGTTAGTTGTCGATAGTGAGTTCTTAGTTCTTTGATTTCAACTAGTTTAATCTTAGTCATAGAATCCCCCCCCCCCAAACCAAATATTTCAATCACTTGTCGGAGTCTAGTTTTAGTTAGAGTCTGTGTCTCGTGGGTTCGATATCCGGACTTCCTTTGAGCTGTATTGCAATTGATAGATACACGTGCCTGTCACTGTGGTCTAGTTTATAGGATTTCTAGAGTATTACTAGAGTGTCTATGTTAGGTTTTCGTTTAGTTTCCGTAGACCGTCTGGACGACATCACGCACCTTATTAATTTGGTTTAGTGATTGCCCCATGTTGACGTGGCGGTGACGTGACATGTGTGAATATGAAACCACTACGGATGACCTAAGGAACAGATAGCAATTTAGTTCCCACAGAATAACAATTCATTTTTCTTAAAATAATAATATAACTGATTTAGTTCTTTTATCAGTAGTTTAATAAGTATACTTTTGAATTTTGTTTGTATATGTATAATTTTATTGACATGGATTCAAACACACAAAAATAAACAAACAAAATCTTTTTGGACTTTTAATTCACGTAAATTTTTTTTAATAAGGAAATTTGAAATGTGAAAGAAACAACTTAACCAAGGACGACGATGAGTAGTTTTAGTTTTATTTTTATGAATGTAGTTTTATTTTATTTTTTAAATGTATTTTTTATTTTATAATGTAGTTTATTTATTTATTTAAGAATGTATTTTTTATTTATGAGTTTAGCATGTACGTATGCTTATGTCATTAGATAAATTGTACAATTTTACGGTGGTTGGAGATTTCACCTGAACTCAAGGAAGCTAGAAGCTAGTTTTGCTTTTGGAGATTACGGTGGTTGGAGATTTCACTTGAACACTTGGATGGCTTCGCTTGCTAGTATCGCTTTTGCTTAGTTTCACTTTGTTTAGCTAGTTGATATGACGTAAATTATACATGTTTTGCACACATAATTATCCCGAAATCATCACAATTAGAGACAATATGATAACAATTGATGCCTAATCCACTTATTTTTGTTCTGATAGGATAATTGACCCGAATATGAGAAAACATGAAGAAAACAAGGTAAAATCAGCATTTGGGGCCCAATTGAACGAAATCGGACGCAAGAAGTCAAACCAGGAGATCAAAAAGTCAACAGGGACCAGAAAAGGGCAATGCACGGCCGTGCATTGCCTTGCACGGTCGTGCAAACCCTAAGCTGGGTCCCTGTACTCTCCTATACTGCCAGATTCTACACGTGAAAGAAAAGGGTACTTTGCACGCTCGTGCAATCTAATGCACGGCCGTGCATTGCCAAAATCTTAGCCTATAAATAGCAAGCTCATTCTAGTATTTTAGGTGTCCATTACCAAGAGGTGTGAAGGCCTTAGTGCTCTGCTAAGAGCCAGACTTCTCTCGGTTTTGGTCCATTTAGCTTTTCTTTGTTTATTTCCTTTTTAAAGTCTTTTAATATGAAGCAATTCTTCTCGTTCGAGTAAGACAAGAGGCATTCTATACCCGCTCTCCCTTGGTGTTGGAATACACTTCCACACATTATCTAAGGGTTAGTGGAGTCACTTGTATGGTCATTCATGGCTAGTTCTCTTGTGTTACTCGAGTTGGTTGAACTTTAATTAATTAATGAAGCATTTTTAGTATGTTATGTTTTTAAAGTCTTTACTATGATTTATCTTAAAAAGACAAGAATAAGTGATCTTTAAACCAATCTACTAATCTTAAATCTTATGATACTTAAGCAAGACTTCTTGTTTGGGAAGCTTATTCGAGTTTGTACGGTCTATATACAAATCTTGGTGCTACCAAGGGCTCGGTTAGTATAGATTTAATATTATGGGTTGATTGGAGGTTTGGGTATTCAGCAAGCCGTTTGAGCCCTGACCAGATCGGGCGATTTGTGTCGGTATTTCTTTACTTCTCTCGTGTCGGCTTGCAAAGGACTTCTAGCGGGAGCCATGGGGTTTGATCTTGAGAAGGAAAGTTTTATTTATTTAAAATAATATTATAAGTAAAGACAACTATCCTTTTACTCTCGGTCTGTCGTATCCTTTTTCTCCACTAATCACTGAGTCTTTCAAGCTTACCGGCCTGTGCTATTCCCAAACTATGCCCATGGTTTGGAGAATTTTGGAAACTCTGGAGAGGTTGAATCGTTCTCATTCTTTGACCATTGGTGTCCCTGACCTAGCTTATGCCTATAACTTAAGAACCCATGGCTCTTCTCGTTTCGTCCTTCAGCTTAAGTCCGGGCGAACTCACCTAATCTCAAAAGCCACCCAGAATGACACCGACTGGAAGGGGAAATTCTTCTTTGTCAGGAGAGATTCAATTTCTGATGGGAATCTTTTGCCGCTTGAATGGATTAAGAAGGGTAGGAAGTAGTTAGGACACCTGTAATTTACATTATTTGTAACTTGTTGCTAATGATCTTGTTTTATCTCTGCGCAGCCCCTAAGTTTGACGAACTGGTTCCTGCAAGAAGCGACACAGAAAAGAGAATCGAAGCACTGTTAGAGATACCTGTTATGGAGAGGTCCTTTCGTGCTGAATCCAACATCAGCGAATGAAGCTTTGACACACAGCATTCCGAGTCAAAAATGTCTTTAGGTATGGAACAATTCATATTTGTGTTATCAAACATCATGATCCTGATTTACTCTATCCTTCTGTAGGAATCCCAAAATCAGGCTCCCAGTTTGCATTGTCCGATCTTAATAGCCTTTTGTCCGAAGTTGCCATCATCAAGAAGGAGAATCCTACACCTGCGACCACCAAGTCTCGTATCCCGGCCCTACGGTCTAAGGCTTTAGGGAGCAAAAAGAGGAAGACGACTGATGTGATGGACCTGGAGGTCTTTGAGGGTATTGATGCCTAGGCCTGAGCCCTGGAATTTGTGGTTCTTCTATTTGGTTGATCATGGTTACCATTGTCTTGAAACAATTTACTTTTATGTCTGTGGTTGTTGAACAGTTTACTTTTTCCTGCACTGGGATCCCTATATCGGGATAGACAATTTGACATTTTGTGAACCGGGTGGATGGGTCCAGGTTTTGGATGAAGCTCGAGTCACTTTTCTTTCCTGCACTTTAGTTATAATCAAGTTTGACTTATCTTCCATGATTGATATGCATTTGGTTTGCTCTGACATGATATAGAAAATTAGGATCCTTAGGCGGTTAAGCCCTGGGATATTTTAGAAAAATTGGTTTATGTATATGCTCAGGATACCGGATCCTTAATAATATCTTAGGTTTTCACTAAACTTAAATTTAGAATAATATAGTTTGGTTTTGATAAATAGTGTGTAGTAATACCAGTTGCAAACATATCATTACTTAGTCATTCAAGTTTCAAATCTTGAAAATTAATAAGTAACACGTACCTTTGTTGAGAACTAAGTCAGGTAGATACACATACCAAATTATAACGTGGAGTTCAAAATACGACAATCGTTGGTTGTCCCCGTGTATAGTCATTAAATACGTCATAGATTTAGTAATTGTACTTCAGGATCTTCATAAGTCTTCAATCCGTTTGAGGATCTTGAGTTAGCATATTGATGCTAAGTTCTTGGGTTAACACATAAGTGTTAAATACCTGTGATAATTTTAAAATCATGGGCCAAGCCAGAAAAACGTGGGCCAAGCCAGAATAACGTGGGCCAAGCCAGAATAACGTGGACCAAGCCAGAATAACGTGGGCCAATCCAGAATAACGTGGGACAAGCCAGAAAAACGTGGGCCAAGCCAGACTTAAGTTAGCATGAAAATGCTAAAAACCTTAGGAGTAACACGTCTGTTACTATCGTAGGATTCAAGATATAGCCAACAGTGATGAAATTATCAGCCACTATTACATGGAATGGTCGCACCACCTTGAACTATACTTGAACATCGTGCGCTACAGGTAGAGTGTTTAAACTCAATTCTAGAAAGGTGGAAACCTTTAAACCTTTGAGGTATTCAGGATATCCTAACTTAGGAGAGATGGCCAATCTCTAACTTCTATCAGGATCCTTGGGGATCCTTCCTGCAAAACATGAAACCTTGGTGAAGGTGGGTGTTAGACTGGCTAACACCCCTCCGACGCTCAAGTCAGTACTTTGATAAAGAATAATAAATACAAAAATAGTCAGTGATAGAATACATACCAGTCTTAGTTAGAATTTAAGTTCTAACTTACATAAAATAGGCTTTGAGATGGATAGCATTCCAGGATCTTGGCAGGATATCTCCTTCCATTGTGGCTAACCAATATGCTCCCTTGCCTGCTTCCGAATCTATTAAATATGGGCTTTCCCATTTTGGTGCAAGCTTTCCATCGCTGGGATTAGTGGTATTTTGAAATGCCTTTCTCAATACCAAGTCTCCCACTTGAAATCTTCTGACCCTTATGTTCTTATTGTATGAATTTGCTATCCTCTGTTGATAAGCTGCAATACAAACTTTGGCAAGATGTTTAAGCTCATCCACAGTGTCAAGATCATGAGCAAGAGCCTCGTCGTTGGTCTCGGGATTCTGGAGATTGATCATGGCAGTAGGGATAATCATCTCCGTAGGGATCATGGCTTCAGTACCAAACACCAATGAGAATAGGGTTTCTCCTGTTTCATTCTTCTTGGTTGTCCTATCTGCCCAAAATACAAACGGTAATTCTTCAGCCTATCTTCCTTTCTTTGCTCCCAATCTCTTCTTGAGGTTGTTAATGATGATCTTGATACTAGATTCCGCTTGTCCGTTGGCTTGAGGATGTACTGGGGTGGAAGTTATCATTTTGATTTCCCAACTGGCACAGAAGTTAGTTGTTCTGTTGCCAATGAACTGAGATCCATTATCACAAACTATCTCCGTCGGGATTCCAAATCTTGTCAGGATATTGCGCTTGATAAAGGAGATGACTTCTTTTTCTCTGACTTGGACAAATGCCTCAGCTTTAATCCATTTGGAGAAGTAATCTGTCATTGCTAGCATAAAGACCTTTCTTCCTGGTGACTTGGGAAGTTTGCCAACTATATTCATTCCCCATTTCATGAATGGCCATGGAGAGATGATTGAATATATAAAGGTTCGGCTGGTTGATGAAGTATGTTGATATGTCTTTAGCGGGCGTCACATTTATGGGAGTAAGTCATAGCATCTTTCCTCATGGTAGGCCAGTAATATCCTGTCCTCAGGATCCTTGAAAATAACGCTCTGCCCCCAGTGTGATTACCACAGTCACCTTCGTGTATATCTTTCAGGACTTCACGTGCTTCAGGATCCTCCAAGCATCTTAAGTAAGGACTTGCAATAGACTTTCTATACAAGACATTATGCAATATTATAAAACATGATACCCTCATGCGAAAAGCTTTGTGATTCTTTTCCTCACTTGGGATCTCACCATCCTGTATTTCTTAATGGGTGAAATCCAGGATCCTTGACTAGGTTCAAGATCCTATATGTCTGCTTCTTCTTCAGTGTTGGATACTTCATTTATCTTCTCAAATGCTAGCCTCAGAATATATATGAAAGGTATTTTGGTACCTTCTGGTATTTTAAGAGCCGAAGCAAGGTTTGCTAAGGCATCAGCCTCAATATTGTCTTCTCTAGGTACCTGTGTAATGTTAAAAATTTTGAATTCCATGGATAATTGCTTAATTATTGTGAGATATTTGGCTAACTTCTCACCTTTTACTGCATATGAACCATTGAAATGGTTAGCAATTAACAATAAGTCTACATATACCTAGAGATACCTGATCTTGATATCCCTGGCTAATTGCAATCCTGCTATCAGTGCCTCATACTCTGCTTCATTGTTCGTATCCTGGAACTCACAACTTATGGATTGGGGTATTATGTCCCCTTGTGCCGATTTAAGTATGATCCCTGGACCTGTTCCTCTTATATTTGATGCACCGTCAGTGAATAACGTCCACTTATCCCTGGATTCTTCCAATTGCTGAACTTCAAGATCTGCTTCATGTTGGATATCACTACTGAAATCAGTCACAAAGTCCGCAAGTGCCTGAGATTTTATTATTGTTCTAGGTTCATATATAAGGTCATAGGCGCTGAGCTAGACTGACCATTTAGCCATCCTTCCTGACATCTCTGGCTTTCTTAAGACACACTTAATAGGGTAGTTAGTCTTAACATGAATAGCATGAGTTTCAAAATAATGTCTTAATTTAGTGGATGCCATTATTAAGGCTAAGATTAGTTTTTCTAAATGAGAGTACCTGGTTTCAGCTGTAAGCAAACTTTTACTTACATAATATACCGGATGTTGCTGGCCTTTGTGATCTTTGACCAGTACATCACTTACGGTGCTTTGGGATACGGCCAAGTATAGGGATAATGGTTCGCCGTCTTCTGTTGAGATGAATCTGTTGAGTGCTGCTACTCTACCAGTTAGTCTTTGGACATCCTTGGTGTTTCCTGGGGATTTCAGATTGATGATTGCTTTGATTTGCTCTCTATCCCTCTCTTGGTCACCATATAACCCAAGAACTTTCTTGCCCTCACTCCGAAGTGGCATTTGGAAGGGTTTAGCTTCATGTTGTATTGATCTAGGATATCGAATGCGTCTCTGAGATCCCTAAGGTGATCCTCATCTTTCTTTGATTTCACCACTATGTCGTCTATGTAGACCTCCATGGTGTCCCCTAGTTTTTCTTGAACATCATGTTCACCAGCCTTTGGTATGTATCACCTGCATTTTTCAAACCAAAAGGCATAGCAATATAACAATAGATACGTGTTGGAATCATGAATGCGGTATCCTCGTTTTCTAAGGGTTCCATCTGAATTTGTTGGAATCGTGATGAAACCCATGAAAGTCAGCATTTCATGGTCTGCTGTGGCGTCAACCATAGAGTCAATGTGTGGTACTGGAAAATGATCTTTAGGGCATGCTTTGTTCAAGTCAGTGAAGTATACACAGACTCTCCATTTCCCATTCTTCTTCTGGACCACCACCACATTAGCTAGCCACCTTGGGAATTTCACTTCCCTTATCATTCATGCCTTTAGTAGTCTTTCGAACTCTTCTTGGATAACTATGTTCCTCTCCGGTGCAAATTTTCTTCTTTTTTGATGTATTTGCTTGAAACTGTTATCAACACCTAATTTTTGTGTAATAATATCTTTAGAGATACCTGTCATGTCTTCATGTTTCCAAGCGAAGGTTGAGGTTATGCTTCTTAGTAATTCTATAAGATCTTGCTCAATATCCTTGGGGATATTGGTTCCAACAAGCACCTTGACATCAGGATCCTCTATGCTTAAGGATACTTCTTTAACATCCTGCTTTTTGGTTTCCAAGACATCTCGGGCTTGTTTCTTTAATTGCTATGCTTGCTTGGTTTTTGCGGAGGCTTTCATTGAAGAAGTATAACAGTTTTTTGCCACCTGCTGGTCATTGTTGATCTTTACTACCCCCAGGGGGTCGGCATCTTGACACACTGATGGTATGTTGAGGGTACCGCCTTCATGTCGTGTATCCATGGCCTTCCTAAAATGATATTATAGCAAGACAAAGAATCTATTACACAAAATTTTTGTATAACATTTACCCCTTCGATATTGTTTTAGCCAAAAATTACCAAAGATAATCAAGTAGCCAAACTTTGTATGTGAGGTAGTGTGCTTGTAAGATTATGTAAGAAATGTAATGTTAATCAGGATATCGACACAGATATATACGAGGAAAGCCCTTGATCCTTTGGGGATCTCCGGCATAAAACCTCGGGAGTCGACTAAAGTCGGGCTGCCTTGTTTATCTTATTGAAATCGGTAAAAAGTACAATGAGAGAGCAATATGATCGAGACTAATGTGTTACAAATGAGTAGTGCAAGTGTTGTGTGTTCTAATCGATCAATACTGCTGAATATATGTACAAGAGATAAAATAACTGAAAAGCGAGGATCCTGGCGGAAAATCAGGTCTTCATGGCAGTTACAAGTCTCCATTAATTCTTGACCATTATAGTTTGAATTCCCCGTGTTTTCCTTATTGTTTGAACGATTCTTCAGCCCTTAATTTAGTCATTAATGAAGCCTTTATTACCTGTTCAAGGCTAATCAAAGAAAAACACGTAATATTAATTGTTATAACGGTCAGTTAATCAGGATACTGAAATATAGTAAGGATCAGGGATACCGATACTTATCTGAGGATCCGGGATACCAGAGGTAAAAACTGAGGCATAACAATTGTCCCCAAATTTTTGACAGTTGTGGAGGTCATTCGGACAGCTATAGAAAACTTTAAAAGTTCAAAATTCAAAAAGTTTTGACCGATGTGACTTGATGGGTGCGTAGATCTAGGTAAAACGATTTTCCCTTTTCCTTCATTAAGTACTGATTTCTTTTGGTCCACCGGTTTGTCCTTTTCTCAGGTGATGCTTATGGTATGGAGGATCTCTTGCCACTCCAGTGGGTTAAGAAGGGTAGGATGTAGTCAGGATCCCTGCATGTTGGTAGGTATATATATATATGTATATGTAACCTGTTTTGATGATCCTTGTGTCTTGTTGGTGAGAGATCTTTCCACTTTGAGCCTGTTGTTAGTGAAGCTAGTTTTGCAACCGAGCACTCCGAAGCCACTATGTCGTCAAGTAAGAATTTGCTTCACTTGTTTACTGAGTTTTATTGACTTTAATTATTTTTTCTGCTTTTGGGGATCCCTGAATGGGATGAACAACTTGTGGACCGGGTGGATGGTTCCTCTTTTGGATGAAACCCGGGACACTTTCCTGCACTTTAAATGTTAGTAGATGGTTTATGACTATTTGCCATGATTTGTTGTTTGTTTGCCTTGATATATTTTTCAAAATTAGGATTCTGAGGTAATTAAAACTTAGAAAAATAGGTTCGGACATATTTTCATGATACCGGATCTTTAATAACAAATTCTCAGGTTTTTATCAAATTTTAGACTTAAGAAAATACAATTTGGTTTTAATAAATAGTGTTAAATAAGAGTACCAAACGTATCATGACTTAGTCATTCAGCTTTCAAGTCTTCTTGTAATTGAAAAATTAGTAACACATACCTTTGTTGAGTACGGATTCGGATATATATACATACCGAATCAGCATGAAGTTCAGTGTATAACAACTATTAGTTGTCCCCAGTGTTCAGTCGTTGAAAACGTCGTGGGCTTAGTAAGTACACCTCGGGATCGTCATTAGTCTTCAACTTGTTTAATGATCCTGAGTCAGCATTTTGATGCTAAGTTTTTGAATTAACACATAAGTGTTATATATTTAAAATCGTGGGCCAAGCCAGAAAACGTGGGCTAAGCCAGAATAATGTGGGTCAAGCCAGAATAACGTGGGCCAAGCTAGAATAACGTGGGCTAAGCTAGACTTAAGTTAGCGTGAAAATGCGAAAAACATTAGGAGTAACACGTATGTTATTATCGTAGCATTCAAGATATATAGCAACAGTGATGAAATTATCAGCCACTGTTACATGGACTGGTCGCACCACCTTGAACTATACTTGAATATCGTGCGCTCCTGGCGGGGTGTATTAACCCAATACTTAGAAAGACGAAAGCCGTTTAAACCTTCGAGGTATTTCAGGATACCCAAACTTAGGAGAGATGGCCAATCTCTTTCTTCTGTCAGGATCCCTGGCGATACTTCCTGGAAAACAGGAAATCTTGGTGAAGGTGGGTGTTAGCCTGGCTAACACCCCTCCGATGCTCAAGTCAGTACTTTGATCCACAAATAATAAAATAATTATGGAAAGAAGACGTACCATTTTTAGTTAGGATTTAAATTATAACTTACATAAAGTAGGTTTTGAGATGGATGGCGTTCTGGGATCTTGGCAGGATATTTCCTTCCATAGTGGCTAACCAGTAGGCACCCTTGCCTACTTCTGAGTCAATCAAGTATGTGCCTTCCCATTTCAGTGCAAGCTTTCCATCGCTGGGATTGGTAGTATTTTGGAAGGCCTTTCTTAATACAAGATCACCCACTTGGAATCTTCTAATCCTTATGTTTTTGTTGTATGACTTGGCTATCCTTTGCTGATAAGCTGCAATACGGACTTTGGCAAGATCCCTGAGCTCATCCACAGTGTCGAGATCCTGAGCGAGAGCTTCATTGTTAGTCTCTGGAGTTTGAAGATTGGTTCTGGCAGTAAGGATAACCATCTTTGTAGGGATCATGGCTTCAGTACCAAACACCAATGAAAATGGAGTTTGACCTGTTGCATTTTTTGTTGTTGTCCTATCTGCCCAAAGTGCAAATGGTAATTCTTCAGCCCATCTTCCTTTCTTTGCTCCCAATCTCTTCTTGAGGTTGTTGATGATGATCTTGTTGCTGGACTCCGCCTGCCCATTGGCTTGAGGATGTACTGGGGTAGAAGTTATCATTTTGATTCCCCAAATGGTACAGAAGTCAGTTGTTCTCTTGCTAATGAACTGAGATCCGTTATCACATACTATCTCTGACGGGATCCCAAATCTTGTAAGGATGTTGCGCTTGATAAATGAGATGACTTCTTTCTCTCTGACTTGGACAAATGCCTCAGCTTCAATCCATTTAGAGAAGTAATCTGTCATTGCTAGCATAAAGACCTTTCCTCCTGGTGTTTTGGGAAGTTTGCCGACTATATCCATTCCCCATTTCATGAATGGTCATGGAGAAATAATTGGATATAAAGGTTCTGCTGGTTGGTGAAGTATGTTGTTGTGTCTTTGGCAAGCGTCACATTTCTGGGAATAAGTCATAGCATCTTTCTTCATGGTAGGCCAGTAATATCCTGTCCTTAGGATCCTTGAAGATAACGCTCTTCCCCCAGTGTGATTACCATAGTCACCTTCGTGTATATCTTTCAGGACTTCACGTGCTTCAGGATCCTCCAAGCATCTTAAGTATGGACCTGCAATAGACTTTCTATACAAAACATTGTGTAACATTATAAAACGAGATACCCTCATGCGAAAGGCTCTGTGATTCTTTTCGTCATTCGGGATCTCATCATCCTGCAAATATTTCTTAATAGGTAAAATCCAAGATCCTTGAATAGATTTAAGATCCCTAATATGTGCTTCTTCTTCAGTTTTGGATACTTCATTTGTTTTCTTAATTGCTGGGATCAGAATATGTATAATCGGTATTTTAAGAGCCGAAGCAAGGTTTGCTAAGGCATCGGCCTCAGTATTGTCTTCTCTAGGTACCTGCGTAATGTTAAAAATTTTGAATTCCACAGATAATTGCTTAACTATTGTGAGATATTTGGCTAACTTTTCTCATTTTACTACATAAGAGCCATTGAAATGGTTAGCAATTAACAGTGAGTCTACATATACCTGGAGATACCTGATCTTGATATCCCTGGCTAATTGTAATCCTACTATCAGCGCCTCATATTCTGCTTCATTATTTGTTGCCTGGAACTCACAACTTATGGATTGGGGTATTATGTCCCCTTGTGGCGATTTTAGTATGACCCCCAGACTTGTTGCTCTTACATTTGATGCACCATCAGTGAATAAGGTTCATACATCCTTTGACTCTTCAAGTTGTTGGAATTCAAGGTCTGATTCGTGTTGAATGTCACTGCTGAAATCAGCCACAAAGTCTGCAAGTGCTTGAGACTTTATTGCTGTTCTGGGTTCATATATAAGATCGTAGGCGCTGAGCTTGACTGACTACTTAGCCATCCTTCCTGACATCTCTGGCTTTCTTAAGACACACTTAATAGGATAGTTAGTCTTAACGGAGTTTCAAAATAATGTCTGAGTTTAGTGGATGCCATTATTAAAGCTAAGATTAACTTTTCTAAATGAGAGTATCTTGTTTCTGCTGCGAGTAGGCTTTTACTTACATAGTATACTAGATGTTGTTGTCCCTCATGATCCTTGACTAGTACAACACTTACAGAGTTTCCGGATACCGCCAAGTACAGGGATAATGGTTCACCGTCTTCTGGTTTCATCAATAGAGGAGCTGATGACAAGTATTCCTTTAGTGATTGGAGTGCTTGTTCATGCTTCTCTTCCCATTCTAATCTCTTGTTCTTCTTTAGGATGCTGTAGAACTCTTTAAACCTTTCTAAGGATCTTTAGATGAATCTGTTGAGTGCTGCGACTCTACCAGTTAGTCTTTGGACATCCTTGGTGTTTCCTGGGGATTTCAGATTGATGATTGCTTTGATTTGCTCAGGACTGGCCTCTATCCCTCTCTTGGTCACCATATATCCCAAGAACTTTCTTGCCCCCACTCCGAAGTGGCATTTGGAAGGGTTTAGCTTCATGTTATACTGGTCCAGGATATCAAATGCATCTATGAGATCCTTGAGATGATCCTCAGCTTTCTTTGATTTTACCACCATGTCATCTACGTAGACCTCCATGGTGTCCCCTAGTTTCTCTTTGAACATCATGTTCACCAGCCTCTTGTATATGGCACCTGCATTTTTTAAACCAAAGGGCATAGCAATATAACAATAAATACCTGTTGGGTCATGAATGCGGTATCCTCCTGGTCTGAGGGTTCCATCTGAATTTGTTGAAATCCTGATGAAGCATCCATGAATGTCAGCATTTCGTGGCCTGGTGTGGCGTCGACCATTGAGTCAATGTGTGGTAGTGGAATAGGATCTTTGGGACATGCTTTGTTCAAGTCAGTGAAGTCTACACAGACTCTCCATTTCCCCTTTTTCTTCTAGACCACCACCACATTAGCTAGCCACCTTAGGTATTTCACTTCCTTTATCATTCCCGCTTTCAACAACCTTTCAACCTCTTCCTGGATAATTACATTCCTTTCTGGTACGAATTTCCTTCTTCTTTGGTGTATTGGCCTGAAACTGTTATCAATACCCAATTTATGTGTAATAATATCTTTAGAGATACCTGTCATGTCTTCATGTTTCAAGGCGAAGGTCGAGGTTCTGCTTTTTAGTAACTCTACAAGATTTTGTTCAATATCCTTGGGGATATTGGTTCCAACAAGCACCTTGACGTCACGATCCTCCGTACTTAGGGATACCTCTTTAACATCTTGCTCTCTGGTCTCTAAGACATCTCAGGATTGTTTCTTTATATGCTATGCTTGCCTGTTTTTAGCGGAGGCCTTCATTTAAGAAGTGTAGCAGTCCTTAGCCTCTTGTTGATCACTGTTAATCTTCACTACCCCCCAAGGGGTTGGCATCTTGACACACTGATGGTATGTTAAGGGTACTGCCTTCATGTCGTGTATCCAAGGCCTTCCTAGAATAATGTTATAGCAAGATAAAGAATCAACGACACAAAATTTTTGTTTAGAGTTTACCCCCTCGATGTAGATTGGTAGCTTTATTTCTCCAACTATGTTTTTAACCTCTCCACTGAATCCTACCAGTACTGAGGATTTCGAGATGATCTCAGAATCCGGGATCCCCATTCTTTTCAGGACTTCATGCTGGATAATGTTTACAGAGCTTCCTCCGTCGATCAGTATCCTACGGATGAAGTGGTTTGCAACGTATAGTGTGATCACCAGGCCATCGTGATGAGGATCCTGCACGTTATTTCTGTCATCTTCGTCGAAGCAGATCACTTTATCTTCAGTTAAGCTGGAGGTTCTGATGGGTCTGTCCCCATTCTCTGTTTTTGCTTCCTTAGCATTTCTTTTTGCTGCAGAGTAAGAAGTACCACAAATATCAGATCCACCAGATATAAAACCTATTACCTTGGCATCTGGCGGCGGGGATTTTGCTCTTTGCGGGATCTTGTCATGATCCTTAGTCTTGTTCTTTTCTTTGCCTAGAAATTCTTTGAGATATCCCTTGCTCAGGAGATATCTTATCTCCTTCCGCAAAGCAATACAATCCTCAGTTACATGGCCAAAGTCTTCATGGAATGCACACCACTTGGACTTATCCTTTCTTCCTGAGTTCTTCTCAAACTTGCGAGGCCACCTGGCTTTTTCTCCAAGATCCTGCATAGCAAATAGCAAACCAGTTGTACCAAGGGAAAAACAATATTCGGACAACTTAGGATATTCTTCCTCTTCCTTGTCATCTTTTACAGCGTTGATCCTGTGATTGTTAGGCTTAGAATATGGCTTGGATCTGTACGACTTGAAAGGAGCGGATTCAATCTTCCGGTTGGGTTGATTGTAACTGGTTGGATTATCCATCCGTTGCTGAATCTTTTGTCATCCTCGAGTCTTATGAATCTTAGTGCCCGGTTTTTTACTTCATCAAGGTTCCTGCAAGGATTCATGACAAGGTCTTCGTAGAATTGAGAATCCTTCTTTAGTCCCATCTTGAATGCCTAGACAGTAGTGGCTACGTCAAGATTCGGGATATCCAGGGATTCCCGGCCGAACTTGCTGACATAATCTCAGAGAGATTCTCTGGGATTCTGAGTTATCCTGTATAAGTCACTTGTTAACCTTTCAAACGTCTGCTGCAAGAGAATTGATTGTTAAATAAGTTGATTAAATGAGCAAACGAAGTAATAGAATAAGGTGGAACATTAAGTAGCCATTTCAAGGCTGATCCTGTTAAGGTAGAGCCGAAGCCCTTGCATAAGCAAGCTTCTTTCAAGTCCAAGGGAATGGGGTTGATTTCCATTCTCTCTCTATATTGGGTGACGTGCTCCTCGGGATCCGTAGTTTCATCATACAACTTCATGTTAGGAGTCTGAAAGCGCTTAGGGATCTCAGCATCACATATCGGCGGAGCAAATCTCGAGATCCTGTGACTGCTAGAGGATATTTCTGGTATGGGCTGGACTACACCTGGTACACTAGAGATCATATCCCTTAACTTCTTTAGTTCCTTGGCCATGGACGGAGTGATTCCTGTATCCTGCACAGATTCATTAGTGTTTGAAAATTGATTAAAGGTGTTACCGATATCGGGATTTCAGAATGATGATCCTGGAGTAAATCCAAGATCCTGATTAGTAGTAACTCTAACAGCCGAAGTCGGGCCAACTGTAGTGAATCCAGTCTGCATGGGAAGAAAATCTCCTTTATGGATTTCTGAGGATCCCGAATAATTGAAATCCAAGATCCTTGATTGCAGCGGGGTTGTCACCTCCACCAGTTTCTTTGATTCTTTGACATTTTCAAGCTCTCTGAACAGCATCAGGTTAGTCTTTTTCTGCTGTTCCATCTGTTGCTTCACTTGTGAGAATAACTTGAGGATCTCGTCGTTTGAAACAAGCACAGGTCCACCGACAGGTATCCCAGATCCCAAAAAACCCGCAGAAGTAGTTTTCTTCGGCAGATTATCATTCTTTTTTTGGAATGACGGAGAAGGAGGAATAGGGTTGTTCAACCCAGAGCTTGAAGATGGAGTTGAAACATAAACCATTTTGGATTGGGACGACATTTTCAAAATTAGGTTGGAAAGATAGCGATTGAATACAAACTTTAGCAAAGATGAAAAGCACCACTTGCCCCACGGTGGGTGCTAAACTGTTTTAGCAAAAAATTACCAAAGATAATCAAGTAGCCAAACTTTGTATGTGAGGTAGTGTGCTTGTAAGATTATGTAAGAAATGTAATGTTAATCAGGATATCGACATAGAGATATACGAGGAAAGCCCTTGATCCTTTGGGGATCTCCGGCGTAAAACCTCGGGAGCCGACTAAAGTCGGGCTGCCTTGTTTATCTTATTGAAATCGGTAAAAAGTACAATGAGAGAGCAATATGATCGAGACTAATGTGTTACAAATGAGTAGTGCAAGTGTTGTGTGTTCTAATCGATCAATACTGCTGAATATATGTACAAGAGATAAAATAACTGAAAAGCGAGGATCCTGGCGGAAAATCAGGTCTTCATGGCAATTACAAGTCTCCATTAATTCTTGACCATTATAGTTTGAATTCCCCGTGTTTTCCTTATTGTTTGAACGATTCTTCAGCCCTTAATTTAGTCATTAATGAAGCCTTTATTACCTGTTCAAGGCTAATCAAAGAAAAACACGTAATATTAATTGTTATAACGGTCAGTTAATCAGGATACTGAAATATAGTAAGGATCAGGGATACCGATACTTATCTGAGGATCCGGGATACCAGAGGTAAAAACTGAGGCATAACAGATATATATCGGTAACTTTATCTCTCCGACTGTGTTTTTGACTTCTCCGCTAAATCCTACCAGCACTGAGGATTTTGAAATAATTTCAGAATCTGGGATCCCCATTCTCCTCAGGACTTCATGCTAAATTATGTTCACCTAGCTCCCTCCGTCAATCAGTATCCTTCGGATGAAGTGGTTCGCAATATACAGAGTGATTACTAGACCATCATGATGAGGATCCTGTATGTCATCCCTGTCATCCTCGTCGAAAGAGATCACCTTTTCCTCAGTTAAGCTGGAGGTTCTGAAAGGCCTGTCCCCTTTTTCTGTCTTCGCTTCTTTGGCATTCCTTTTTGCTACAGAGTAAGAAGTGCCACAAATATCAGATCCACCAGATATAAAACCTATTACCCTGGCATCCGGCGACAGGGATTTTACTCTTTACGGGATCCTGTCATGATCCTTAGTCTTGTTCTTTCCTTTGCCTAGAAATTCTTTGAGATGCCCTTTGCTTAAGAGGTAGCTTATCTCTTTCCGCAAAGCAATGCAATCTTCCGTCACGTGACCAAAGTCCTCGTGGAAAGCACACCACTTGGACTTGTCCTTCCATCCTGTACCCTTCTCAAATTTGCGAGGCTATCTGGTTTTTTCTCCAAGATCCTGCATTGCAAATAGTAAACCAGTTATATCAAGGGAAAAACAATATTCGGACAACTTAGGGTATTCTTCCTCTTCCTCGTCATCTTCTACAGCGTTAACCCTGTGATTTGCAGGCTTAGAATACGGCTTGGATCTGTATGACTTAAAAGGTGCATATTCAGCTTTCCGGTTGGGTTGAGTGTAGCTTGTCGAAGCATCCACCCTTTGCTGGATCTTTTTTTCATCTTCCAGCCTAATAAACCTCAATGCCCGGTTCCTGACTTCATCAAGGTTCCTGCAAGGATTCATCACAAGGTCTTCGTAAAATTGAGAATCCTTCTTTAGTCCCATCTTAAATGCCTGGATTGCAATGGCAACGTCAAGGTTCGGGATATCCAGGGATTCCCGGCCGAACTTGCTGACATAATCCCGAAGGGACTCTCCGCTGTTTTGAGTTATCCTGTATAAGTCACTTGTTAACCTTTCAAAAGTTCTACTGCAAGAGAATTGATTGTTAAACAAATTGATTAAGTGAGCAAACGAAGTAATAGAATAAGGTTTAACATTAAGTGGCCATTTCAGGGATGATTCTGTTAAGGTAGAGCCGAAGCCTTTGCATAAGCAGGCTTCCTTTAGTTCCAAGGGAATGGGGTTATTTCCATCCTTTCCCTGTACTGCGCGACGTGCTCCTCAGGATCTGTAGTTCCATCGTACAACTTCATGTTAGGAGTCTGGAAGCGCTTGGGGATCTCAGCATCACATATCGGTGGAGCAAATCTGGAGATCCTGTGACTGGTAGAGGATATTTCCGGTATAGGTTGGACTACACCTGGAACACTGGAGATCATCTCTCTTAACTTCTTCAGCTCCTTGGCCATGGACGGAGTGATTCCTGTATCCTGCACAGATTCGTTAGTGTTTGAAAATTGATTATAAGTGTTACCGATATCAGGATTTCGGAATGATGATCCCAGAGTAACTCCAATATCCTGATTTGTCGTAACTCTAACAGTCGGGGTAGGGCCAACTGCAGTGATCCCGGTTTGCTCCAGGATCCTTGGTTGCAGCGGAGTTGTTACTTCCACTAGTTTCTTTGATTCTTTGATCTTTTCAAGCTCTCTGAACAGTGTCAAGTTAGTCTTTTCTACTACTCCATCTGTTGCTTCATTTATGAGAATAGATTGAGGATTTCATCATTTAAAACTAGCACTGGTGCACCAGCAGGTATTTCGGATCCCGAAAAACCCGCAGAAGTAGTTTTCTTCGGCCGATTAACACTCTTTTGGAATAGAGGAGGAGGAATAGGGTGGTTCAACCCAGAGCTTGAAGATGGAGCCGAAACCGAAACATTTTTGGATTGGGACGACATTTTTAAAATCAGTTTTGATAAACAATGATTGAACGTAAATTTTAGCAAATATTTAAGAATGAAAAGCACCACTTGCCCCACGTGGGGCCAAATTATTTTGGGTAAAAATTATGTAAGCTAAGTTTGTAACCAAACTTAGTTTGTGAGGTAGTGTGCTTGTAAGATCAATGAAAAACAATATAAGAATGTAAAACTTGACACAGTTGTTTACGAGTAAAGCCCTTGATCTTTAAGGATCTCCGACATAAAACCTCGGGAGGTGACAATCGACACCTGCCTCGTTCCTTGAACAAATGGTAAAAAGATTACAAGTGTGAGCAGCAAATGATCGAGATCTAAGTGTTACAGAGCTTATTTGCGAGTATTTGATAATGCTAAGTGTTTGTGTGTGTTTTCTATTCGATCAAGCTGCTAGATTTATACAAGATATAAACTAACTAAGATTCCGAGAATCCCGGAATCGACCAAGTCTTCCATTGTGACCGTTGGGAGTCACTCCACGCGTCTTCTACATGTTCTCCTTGACTTGTAGACCGATTCTTCATGGATGAGCTTGACTTCGCACGTTTTACCTGCGTATTAGTCAAGATAGCAGAAAGATATAACGGTTAAATATTGAGGATACCGAACCTGTCAAGATACCGAAGTACGTTGAAGATCCAGGATCCTTAGCTGTAAAATGACCCCTAACACTGATCATGCTCTTAAACTCAAAAAGTCTCTTTATGGTTTGAAACAGGCTTCTCGGTATTGGTATGGCAAGCTTTCTGATCCATGAAAAACCAAAGGGTATATTCTTTCTCCCAGTGATTATTCTTTGTTTTCAAAGACCATATGAGATTCTGTTGTTCATGTGGCTGTTTATGTGGATGACATTCTTCTCATGGGTAACAATGAACAGGAGATGTCTTCTTTAAAGGCTTTCTTAAATTCCACATTTCAGATCAAAGATCTTGGCAGCCTTAACTATTTTCTAGGCATTGAGGTTCTGAAGTCTGCTTCTGGTCTCATTATGACTCAACGTAAATTTGCAATTGATCTGTTGAACGAGTTTCCTACGGACGACGTTTCTTCTGTTTCGTCCCCTCTTCCTTTTTTATTTACAACTCAAGCTCAATGAGGGTCAGGTTCTTGATGATCTTTTGGCCTATCATCGGCTTGTTGGTAAACTCAACTATCTCACTCACACTCGGCCTAATCTTGCTTTTGCGGTTCAGTTTCTTAGCTAGTTCATGAGTGATCCGCGTGTTCCTCATTGGGATGTTGCGTGGCATACTCTTTGATATGTTAAGGGTACTTGTTCTCAAGGATTGTTTTTTAATGACAATTTTGATTTGTCTTTATCTGCTTATTGTGATTCTAATTGGGCGGCTTGCTCTAATACTTGGCGTTCTATGAGTGGCTATTTCATTTCTCTTAGGGGCAGTCCTATTTCTTGGAAGTCCAAGAAACAAGCTACTATTTCTCTTAGCTCTGCTAAAGCGGAGTATCACTCTCTTCGCCAGGTCACACAGGAACTTGCTTGGTTAATTCGTTTGTTTGTGGAATTTCAGGTTCCCAACCTCACTCTGGTTCCTCTAAAGTCTGCCAGCCAGGCGGCTATTCACATCGCTAAGAATTCTGTTTTTCATGAGCGCACTAAGCATATTGAATTGGATTGTCATTTTGTCCGTGAAAAGCTTCAGGCCGGTTTGATTTTGCTTTCTCATACGCGTACTTCCGATCAACTTGTGGATTTATTCACCAAGAGTCTTGCTGGTCAACCGCATTCAGCTATCATTTCCATGTTGGGTTTATATACACCTCCAACTTGAGGGGTGTGTTGGGCGAAGCTATAAAAATGATAGTTTCGCTTACTAGTTTCGCTTTTGCTTAGTTTCGCTTTGTTTAGCTAGTTTCGCTTTTTTTATTCTTTTCTAGTATATAAGTATTTTTCTAATCATTATTTGAGTAACAATCAAAGTCATTTTCCTCCACAATGTCTCTCTCTCTCTTTTTCAGCCTCTTTCACTATTACAACATGGTATCAGAGCATTTTGCTCGATTTTGTGATTTCATTTTTTTCTTCCGTATTCATTGACGAGGTTTCTACTTGAATCTTCTTGTTTCAGTGGCTTCTTGTCTCCTTTTCGTCACGTGCTCTCATTTTCTTGTTTTTAGCTTATTTTACTCATTTTCTCCTCGATTTCACCTAGAAATAGATCTCTTTTCTTGTCATTTGGGGTTTTACTCGTTCCTATCGAAGGATTTCTTCGTTTTCGATTCGTTTTGCTTGTTTTGACGATTTCTGAACTTCAAACTTCAAGTTTGGGGTTTTGAGTTTGTTAGGCGAAACTATCATTTTCAGTTCATGCGAAACTATTCTTCCACATGCGAACCTAGTCAGTTTCGCTCTGTTAGTTTCGCTTTCCACCAGTTTCGCTTTCTTGTTAGTTTCGCTTCTGTAAGCGAAACTAGTCTTTGCTTTGTTTCTTGATTCGTATTCGTGTTCATGCCGAATACTTATGATCCTCCTGTCATTTTGGCTATGGATTTTTCAAATCCATTGTTTTTACACTCCTCTGATCATCTGGTTCTGTTACTCGTTTCCAAAACTTTTGACGGTTCTGCTTTTGTATCTTGGAAACGTGCTATGTCTGTTACTTTATATGCCAAAAATAAAATTGAGTTTGTGATGGGACTACCTTTTTTATTTTCGAATAACACTTTGAGTTCCTAGTTTGCGTATTTACTGCAAACGGCCACATGGATTGGGGTGGGTCTTAATTATGAAGTAACTTGCTTTAAGCCATTACCGTTGCTGCTGAGTTCTGAGCCCACACAAACCATCAATGAGCTGGTCCATCAATAGTTATTGTGTTTGTTTTTAAAATTTTAAATAATTATTATATTAAATACTAGATTATTATTATCAACTGTAAACATCTTTAAGGAAAAAAAAATAAAGAAGAATATTTAAAAATTAAAATATATAATCAATCATTTTAATTTTAAAAGATAAAACGAACATGATCTCAATTGTATTGTAAACTATTTGTTGAAAAAGTATTCTATGATTATATATTGAGATCATGTTCCTTTTATCTTTTAAAATTAAAATGAGATCATGATGCACACGAACATAAATATTTCTTTCATGTTTTTTGTGTTCTTCAATTTCGATTTTTGTTTCTTTGATTATTGTTTTTTTGATTTTCCATGATCCATGATTTAAGAGAGAGAGGATTGACTAATTTTCATGGTCAATGATTTAAGAGAGAGCGAGAGATAGAGGTCGATTATTTGAACGAAATAAACAAAACTGAATAAATGGACATAAAATTTAGAATAAAATAATCACATTTTGATCTAGAGTTAAAAAGTTCTATTTCGACTCCTTAATATTAATAATATTTTTAGTTGTTTGATAGTCTTTTAACCATTTATTTATTTTATATAATTCAAAGGAAGAAGCATTCTCTCGTCTTCATCTTCTTTCTTCAACGATTGTATATTTTGTATTATTTTATATAACTTATCATTATAATAATTTCATGATGTCAAAAGATATATTATTATAAGGTATCCTAAAAAAATGCCGTAACAATATTAAAATTTATGATGTCATTAATGCTTCACTTGGTCCAGGTTAATTGCATGTGGTTTCTTAACCGTTATGAAACAACATTATTAAATCGAACTAATTCAATAATACGCTATTAGTTTAATTATACGCATGTGGCTTCTATTATTTAATTAGAGCAAATTACGGTTCGAATACGATAACGACACCTTTCAGTTTTTTTTTTCTATAAAACGTAAAAATGGAATCGTAGATGCAACTTTATTTTTATTATTTATTTTACAGCTCGTGGAATGCGTGAAAATGAATAAAAGGGATGATATTGGAGGGAAGCCAAGTTAGGTCATTGGTGGTGCAGTCACGGAAGATGGCCTAGACAACCACGCGTATTCCACGATCCACTTGTTATTTTATTTATTAAATTAATTTCAACTATTAAAAAGTAACTTATTATTTAAGGGTTAGTGTATTTGAACGCAACATCCTCATAATGAAGTGGTGTATTTTATATTTAACAGGTTGAAGGTTCAAATCCTGTAATGTGTATGTTTTGGTTTATTTTAGAGATGCACAAAAAAACAGGTAAATGTACTCCCTATTGAATAAAATGTGAGAAATGACGCGACTAATTTAATAGGTGAGAACATTCAGTAAAATAACAAGGGGTGGAATACATTTAGTTAGGGGTGTTCAAAGTCGGATATTCGAAAATTCGGATATCCGAAATTTTCGGATAGTGGATTTCACTATCCGTATCCGAATCCGAAATTTTGGATTCGGATTCGGATAGTGAAACGGATATCCGGTTTTTTTTTAACTTAAATATATTTTTTAAATTAAAATCTAAATATATAAAATATATTAAATAAACATCATCTTTATGAAATAATTAAACAAACATTAAAAAACCAATTTTTTAGTAATTTACGAAATTACGACGCGAATACGTTTTAGTTTTTAAAAAAAATAAGAAGTCAAAACACATAAAATAAAAAGCCATATACTTTATATATATTGTATTCATAACACTTTATAAGAAATATATCTTTAAAAAAAATCGGATATTCGGATATCTGAATATCAGAAATTTTTGAAAAATGCTATCCGAATTTTTGGATAATTCGGATTCGAAATTTCGGGTTCGGTTTCGGATACGGATACTTTTGAACACCCCTATATTTAATATCACATCTATTATCTATTATAATAAATAAAAATAATCTGGACACATGTCACTGTTTAGTGCCTCCTTACTCTTATTTTTTCTTTTTCTCTCCTATTAAATGAGGAGACACGTGTCACTCTATGGTGTCTCCTTAACGTTATTTAATATAAATGTAATTATGGATATTAACTAAATGAATTTAATATGAAATTAACTATGGATAGTAATAATTTCTGACGTAACTTATTAAGTTTTAAAAAATTAATTTGTATTATAGATAGTTATTATATTATCAAGACTGTTTTTACAGTTTAATCAACTCCTTTATTTTAACTAGATTAATAATTCATTTAAATTTTTATCTACAAATTTTTAAATTCATAATTTTGTTTATTATCAATTTTTTTTTTAATTTTTATCATCAATTTTTATCTCCAATAATAATTATTTTATTATTAATTTATTACCATATATATTGCATTTCTTTTGTTTTGAAAGTGTATATATTTTGACACTTATACAATGTCATCTTTTCATTCTTATACGATGTTCTATACTTAATAAATAGGTAGCTGATTACGCTACATGTTACAATTCGGTGAGCTCAAATGTTATTTTTCCAACTTATTTTTTACTTCCTTTATTATTTTCTAAATCTTCATCACCAACTATTTAATTTTCTTAATATTCTTTTTCCTACTTATGATTTCAAAATCTTTATTACTAACTATTGAATATTTAAGTTTTTAAACTCGTGTAATACGTGGGGTTCTAACCTAGTATTTAATAAATAAATAAATCTATACTATATAATAAATAAAGGTTTTGGTGGGACACTTGTCACTCTCTTATGCATCATCAACTTTGTTTTCCCACCTCTCTCTCTCCTATTAATTATACAAATTTTCTTTAATTGTTTTTATAATTTTTTGTTTCCCGCATCTCTTCCTATTAAATAATAATGATTTCTATAATTCTTTTTATAAAATATTTTTTATTTAAAAAAATTAAGTTTGTTCATAAAACATTTTAATAAATTAAAATTTTCTTTTATTTTTTATAAGACACTTTTAAAAAATAACTATATAACGTTTCGAGAATTTGGATTAAAAAACTATGTAATATGACATAAATATGTAATATGTAAATCTTTATTAGTAAGTATATATAAAATTACATTTATTCAACCCGTGTAATATACCGGATTTCTAAAGTTTCATATGACTTAACACTTATCAGTTACATAAACAAAATTAATACTTATCTAAAAAATGTTTTAAAAATTAACTTAACAGAATTTATAACTGTCACGTAATATTTTATTTAACCCGTGTAATACACGGGTTTTT
This sequence comes from Smallanthus sonchifolius, assembly GCA_023525975.1. Classification (NCBI taxonomy): domain Eukaryota; kingdom Viridiplantae; phylum Streptophyta; class Magnoliopsida; order Asterales; family Asteraceae; genus Smallanthus; species Smallanthus sonchifolius. The sequence continues at coordinate 78,135,742 of CM042033.1, forward strand.
AAAAACATAATTTTTTTTATTACTAAGTATATAACATTACATTTATTCAACTCGTGTAATATACGGGATTCTAACCTAGTAATTTATATACACAAGCATGCGTTACCACTTGATCTTTCATCTTTTCTTTTGTATTTCTTCATATCTCCACTTTACTAAATTTCCGATCAAGAACAGGTCAATTCAACTCTTTTCTCATCTCCCTCTCTCTATATATATTTACATTTTACACACTCGCACACAAAACGATACTAATCCCATCTCTTAAAGACTCGATTTTTATCGATTGATCTTCAATACCCATAAAAATCTATCAAATGGGTAAATCATTTCATCCAATCTTTTGCATTTTAATTTCGATTTTGACCATTTCTTATGCTCAAGATTGCAACACATACACATTCTCAAAAAACAATGTGTATGCAACATGTGTCACCTTACCTGTTTTAAACTCACAACTTCACTGGAATTACCATCCCACCAACGCCACCGTTGACATGGCTTACCGGCAAACCGGAGTCACCAACTCCCAATGGGTAGCTTGGGCACTCAATGTTGGTGGGTCAGGTATGGTTGGGGCTCAAGCTCTTGTGGGTTTAGTGAGATCAAATGGGTCGGTTCAAGCTTACACATCGTCGGTTACGGGTTATGGAACGAGTCTTCAACCTAGCGGGTTGAGTTTTGATGTGCCCAGGATCAGGGCGGAGATGATCAACGGCGATGTGGTGGTGTATGCGACTTTGGTGTTGCCTACCGGGAGGACGAGTTTTAATCAGGTGTGGCAGGTGGGTCCTGTCGACGGTGGAGCTCCGTCGGCTCATCAGATGGGTTCTGCTAATAAAAATTCAGTTGGGACGGTGGATTTTGCTACTGGTCTGACTAGTGATGACGGCGGCAACGTTGGTGGTTCACGGAGGCGCCGGAGAAATGTAAGTTGATTTATCATGTTTTATTTTATTTCAAGATTCAAACTTTCCAGATGAAATCAGGGATTACTTATTTACCCAAAATCCCACATGAAAAAACCAATAATTTCTTTGGAGAATATTTTATTTTAGTACAAATCTTTGATCCATATCTGCTTCCTAAAAACTCGAATTGAGCCGAGCTTAAATGAAGAGCTAGGATCGGGCTTATATTGAGGCTAACTTGATAAACGCGAGCTTTACATATCGAGTTCGAGCAGGCTCGCGAACGTAAACGAGCTTTTTATTTATATAAATTTTATTTAATGTATTAAAATATATTTACATAATAATAATTATTATACATAAAATTATGATAAAAAAATTAAATAATCTATATTATGTTACATGGAAAAATTATAATTATAAATATATATAATAATATATAAATAACATAATTAAATAAATAATAAACGAGTCGAACTCAAGCTTGAAAAATTACTCACAAGCCGAGCCCGAGCTTTGGAAATATGACTCCGAACGAGCCGAGCTCAAACTCATGCTCTCTTAAGTTAAACGAGCCGAGCTTGAGCTTAGTTGATTTTGGGCTCGGCTCGTCTCTTCTCGTTTAGTTTACACCCCTAGCCAATAATGTTTGATGAAATTTGAAATTCGAAATCTGCCAATCAATTTGATAAGAAATAATAAGATGACAATTTATTTTGACAGACACATGGAGTATTGAATGCTTTAAGTTGGGGAGTAATGATGCCAATGGGAGCCATGGCTGCAAGATATTTGAAGGTGTTCAAGGCAGCTAACCCAGCCTGGTTCTACATCCATGTTACCTGCCAAGCTTCTGCCTATGTTATCGGTGTAGCCGGTTGGGGCACCGGACTCAAGCTAGGCAGTGACTCCACCGGTATCAAATACAATACCCACCGCAACATCGGGATCACCCTATTTACCCTAGGAACCCTTCAGGTATACTCACAAAACACCATTTTATTCCTTTTCTAAAACCAAAACCACAATTTAAACTGAAAATTGGTTTGTAATCAGGCGTTCGCTCTGCTCCTGAGGCCAAAACCCGACAACAAATACAGATTTTACTGGAACATTTACCACCACAGTATGGGATACACCGTGATCCTCTTAAGCATCATCAATGTGTTCAAAGGGTTCGATATTTTGGACCCCGAGAAAAAGTGGAAGAAGGCCTACATTGGCATACTTATCTTTTTGGTGGTTAATACAGTTATGTTGGAAGCTTACACATGGTTCATTGTTTTGAAGAGGAAACAGGAAGAAAAAAAGGCATATCCAGGCAATGGCTACAGCCAGTCAGCTTAGAGGTGAGACCAGTAGCTAGATGATCTTATGTTCTAAACTTACATTCTTTGTTTTCATGATTTACATTTTGGATATGAGTTGTAATTAACTAATTATATATTTATGTATCGACATTTGATGAAATTGCGACTAAAATGCAAATTCAAATTTAGCAGCATGAGATGCAAATCATTCCATGAAACAAAAGAAAGTATCTAAATGAAATATAACAACTATGCCTTCATTTTATGGAAAATAGAAATATGTAGGCATTTCTACTTGGCTAAACAAATAATAAAGGAGACCTGATGGCTGGTTTTAACAGGCGATTTCTTCGCATTGCTTCAAAGCCGAGCATGGTTGACATTTTAGCTCAAGGGTGGCAATTTCCTTCACCACTTCAGCTTTGTCAGATTCAAATTGTTCATCAGCTGCCAAGGGATTATGATTTTAAGCATCTTGTTACGGTAGTAACAGAAACTAGAATATAAATCTTTTTTATACCCTTTTCAAAAGTGAAGTCACTGAAAAACCGAATGAGCTTGCTTCTGTTTGCAATTAGCACATTCACAATCTCTTGAGGCTTTCTCTGGTTAGCAGGAAAAAGCTATTCCAAAGGAAAAGATAACTGATTAGTGATTACAGAAAACATATATCCAGTAAAGAAACCAGTAGTATTAAACAATAAAAATTTCTATTATTACCTTAAACACATGGAAAGCTTCTAGCTGTATGGTCTTGTTTGAATCCTGGAGGATTAAAGGATGAAAATGGTCAACATACATTGTAAAAAATATAAAAATTATATGTTTATGAGATCAAATAGATGAATAATGAATACCCTAAGAAGATTCATGAGAATTCTCATGTTGTCCACTGAGCTCGTATCGAACCATTACTGAGGTATTTGAACGATCCAATAACATTGCTCCCAATAACTGAATGTTTTGCAGACTCTCAGTCATAAACGTACTTGTAAACTATACTACAAGATAAATAGACCATAAAACCAAATACTAACCATGACAGCATTCCTTCTGCTGATGTAGTTGGGAGATTCCAACAATGTGTTGTATTCCTGGAAGAACTGCACCAAAGAAATATAGTTAACAAATAATGAAACCAAGAGTGAAGAGTCTATATCTAAGATAATAAGTAAAAGAGTGTTCAATATTAAACATAAGTTTGAGATGGAATTTCTGCATGAGTTTCTGGTGAGTCAACTACTCACCCAATCATAATTTTTCGAAAGAAATTCAGCAACAGTTGACTTATGCCTGGTCAATAGGTCCTGGAACAAGGATGAAAAAAACACTCACCATGCTATCCATAATTACACTACTACAAACATGATATGTAAATTTCATATTCATACATAAATATCAGACGAATTGTGAGAAAACAAAACTTAACAAACTATACAAAGCAACATGAGTCTCAAACGATAAAAAAAACGTGAAACTGTCACTAATGTCATGGATATAGTGATTTATACTGATAAAAATCATGTTAACTACGACTGAACTTTTCAAGAAGCTAATACTGGGAAGGGGGTCATGATACTTAACACTAAACGTCGCTGCTGCATCCGATGCAATGTCAAAACTTGGATCTTGTATGTATATGAAGAACATCTTAATGTGATCCGACTCCAAAATATATCTGTAAAACAAGAACAGAAGTTAGCTTACGCTAACAACTGAAAAACTGGTTTTCGCTAATGATACTTACTTTGCAGCTACTTGATGCCTGATACATTCTCTTAAAATTGCACCATGTGATATTGCAAGCTCCGAGTCATCACAGCTGCAAATTGAACATACTCAGATTAACACAGAAGACATAAAATAAATTTGCAAAAATAGAGATTCTCACAGTCTCACTCACCCAGGTAGCAGCATAGCCAGAAGGCTTGTATTGCACTCCAAATACTCAGAAGCAAGATACCGCCCATTCAGTCGTTGCCTCTGCAAATTCGCAATGACGTGCGTGACATCTTGGCGCGTCTGCATGATCCCAAACTCATTGTTTCACATCATGTAAACACATAAACTAAATAAAAGATAATTCATGCAGCATAGTAACATACCCCAGGGTCCAAATCAGGAAGGGCTTCTATAAGCATGTAGCATGTGTCTTCTTTGAAGAACTCCTGTGTCAACTTCACACAAGCCTCTTCCGCCGGTTCTAACCGCTAGTCTCCGTAAAGCACTGTCCTCATTTCCAGAATGACTTTCCTTATCTGCACCACAAGTGTGAGTTTCAGAAGAATGCCTAAAAGGCTAAAATTAAGCATAAATGATAAGTGATGGATAGAAATTAACCTTTTCCGGCGTTTCGTTTTACGAACGACGGGATTGGGGGCGGTGTAGGGAAGGAGGTGGCGGAGGTGATGGACGAGGTCCGCAGGGGTGGTTCGAGGCTTTGATTTGAAAAGCCCCTTCATTGGTGTGTAGAAACAAGGTAGAACCAGAGTCCCCGTTTTCTTCGGTGACGATGAATGAGTGGTGATTAGGGTTTTGGAATTGAAATAGGATGAGGGATTGGAAGAAGGAATTGGATTGTCGATAAATAGGAAGTTTGGATTAAGTATCACAATCGAATACAAATTGGGATTGGGAATTTGTGAGTGATTTTAGGGTTCGGATAGGGATGAATTTCAGGTGTAAAACCATTAGGCGAAGAACTCAACTGCTTGTTTTTCCCCATATTTAGCGGGAAAGACACGTAGGAAACATTAATAACAATCCGATTCGAATTGGGTTGGAGGAAATAATAATAGAAGTATATTATCCCTATCCGAAATATTAGAAACTAGTGGGTTATCACCCGCGCTACGCGGCGGGTTCGAAACGTAGATAAAAATAAGAAAATTGTGACAGTACATTATACGTGATGTTAAAAGAAAGCACGCCGCAATAGTATATTCGGTAAGTTACCTTGTAGTACACGAAAGTGAAGTTCTTCGAACAAAATTTACACCGAAGCGTAGATAAAAATAAGCACACCAGCCGCGCATTACGGCGCGTCGGTTTAAACGTAGAAAAAAACGTCGCGACGATGTACTTTGAGATGAGCGTTGAACGGTTTAAAAAAATGTTTAAAACAACCGATTGGTTTAAAAATGACTTTACGAACATTCACATCGAGATGTAAATAAAAATAGGCACGTCGAAACGTCAAATTTGATATTTAAAACATCATATCTTAAAAATTGTAAGTGGAAGAAAAACTATGAAAAAATTAAAACCTTGAAACAGCTTTGACAACTCGTACGTTTGTGATTTGACGACTTGTACATTATTACGCCAACTCCGTTTTGAATGGAATCTACACCGAAACGTAGATAAAAATAAGCACGTCGTAACGGTATATTCAAAATTTTGTAAAACATCATATTTTAAAAGTTATAAAAAAAACAAAATAACTTCAAAACTAATTATAATAATAAAATAATCAATTAAAAAAAATAAGGTTTTAAGGTTTATGAATTTCACAAGCATCTCAATACTTCACATGTGGGTCCTATTGCTTCAAGCTTCAACCAATCAAAGAGAAATACTATTCACGTCAACCAATCAAAGAGAAATACTATTCACGTCGTTTCAAAATGTATGTACTGTAATATATTAACTTTTAAAATAGGAGAAAAGCAACATTTTTAGGACTGGATTGGTGAACTTTAGTAGCGTGGGTAGTGAGTCGGATCGGATTTTATTATATTTTATTTCTTTTTGGGTTTTCGTGGATTGAGCGGGTCGGATCAATGGATGGCTAGGACTATAATTTTCTTTATGTGGGTTCTGAGATTTGAACTCATGACCACTCGGTAAAGGTTCAGGCGATTATGTTAAATATGTAACTAATGAACGGTTGTGATGGTAACAATGAGATACAACATTTCCTCGAAAAAAGATTTCTCAAATGAGCAAGTATTGGGAATCACAGACAGGAGCAAGTAATGGGGAACTGAAACAGGGACAAGAGAAAGTAGTGGGAATCTGGAACATGGTCATGAACAGGAAGTAACGGCTAGGGTTTTGTACAAAGAGCATTACCTTTATACCATACGTACGTTTTGGATTTCGTATGAATTTGATAACGTTCTGAACCGTGTAGATCACTTTCAGATTAAAGTACTTCATGGATACACAAAATCAATAATCGAATAAGATCAAAAGTTTCTATAGGAACGAGTATGAAATACTCTATGTAATTTTGTATGAAAATGTGTGTTTAATTAGACTAGGCAAACTCCTTTATTTAGGAGTTAAACCATCACAACGAATCATTGCAACTTTTCATGAAAAGGTATGATAATAGACGGTTATAACCGCTAACAGTTATACAGTTACAACAACGAGAAAAACCTCAACAGAAACTCCATCAGTTGCTACTGAGGAGTTACTGTCGAGCAATTGTTGTTGCTCCCTCATTACTACTGACCACGTTGCTAATATTGGTTAATTTTTGCTAACGCTCAGTTGCAACCGATGTGTTCAGTAGCAATTTACTACTGATTATCAATACCCCCGCTAGGGGCTCTGCCTCTTAGACCACAACGAAGAGGTGCCCGAACTTCGTTAAGGGTGGCGGTGCCCTTGGAACCCTCCATGGTCTATGGGCTTCGCCCCCAAGAACCTTAGAGATTCCATGGTTCCAGAAATTATAATAGTGATTCTAAATTTTCATTTAGTCTTAAGTAAATCCAATTATACTAAAATGACATTGATACTAAAATCACCAACTCCATCTAAAAGGAATTGATATTTATTGGATTTAATTGGTTGAATTACAGTGGATAGGAAACTCTCAATATACAAAGGAAAGAAACCCTAGAAAAACCTATGTCGGGGCCATGAGTTATGTAAAACTAAACCCTAATAATAAATACAAATAACTATGATTAACAATTACCATAAATCTATAGAATTTTCAAGTTGGTTCGCATATCTGCTCGAAATCACTAAAATAGAAGGGATGAGATACCAAAGGGTCTTTGTCCCAATGGTATCCATGTATGTTAAATTGGTACCTCTCCATGAGGAAACACACATATAAACTCTTGTGTTTATCTATTAGGCTTAAATATATCTACGAGTTTAATTGAGAACTAATGTCCACAATTGCTCCCTTTAAAGTCCGTTTAGATATATTTTTACCACAAAAGTCACAATTTACTCTTTTAACTCTAAAATCGACATTTCACGATATTTTAGTCCAAATCTCATAATAATTTAATATGGACACATGTCAATACGTCACAATAAAAAATTCAATATTACATGGAATAAGTATACTAAATATGATAAATCAAAAATTGGATGTTACATGTTTGTAACATACCAAAACGCCGAATATTGCTTTAAAATTTAGTTTGTTGAACCCAAAATATAACCTCAACGATTAGTGAAACGTATTGTATACATAGGATTTACAATGATAATATAACTTGAAAACATCATATGAATACATAACACAAAGCTCTTCTGAAACTGGGTAAAACACGACCAGGTGAAGTGCCGTGTGGCACAATATGCAAAACCAAATACATAATCGTATGATTCACTATGGAAAAATAAAGGGTTCTTTTTGAAAATGATAGGACACAACTATGTAAAAAAATTTCACAATGCTCAATGACATTTAGCAGTATACAGTTATAAAATAAATAATCAAATAACCGTGTATAATTGAAGCTTATAATTCTTATCACATATAACATATTAAGCTTATGAACTTAGTCAAAATTTTGCCACATATCAATTAGTAAACCCCTTTTGTGGTGCTTCTTACACACCTCAAACATAAATGATGAGCAACCCAAAAACGCCTTTAAATAGTTTCCAAAAATTTTGATCACCACAAAAAATGACTTTGTTTCCATAAAATATAAGTATGACATTTTATAAAATCGCATATTAAAAAGAATATCATTTTGATGATTTTCTCATATTATTATTACGTCATAAAAGTTTAACATATAAAAATCATGACTTAACTTAATATTTAATAAATTATATTAGTATATTATGAAACTATTGCTAAGATGTATTTAGACAAGTTTAACATTTGATTTCAAATCTATTAAAAGAAAGTAATTTAACATTTGATTTCAAATTTATTACATAATAATAATAATAAAAAAAATACATCACTTCAAATTAAAAAAAAAACATAAACGTAAAATAAAAAAAAGTTAAATATCTAGTCTTCACCGTCAGATAGTTTGAGGTGAAAGTGGTTATGCGTTTCTTGATTATTATTATTATTATTTTTTTTTATAAAACATCAATTTCTTTTTGGTGAAAAGACGGCTTGATATTGTTTTCATCATACCAACAAATAACCTAATCTTCGTCTTCTATAATATGTTTCTTATTTCTTGGGCGACCATACTCATGCCAGATGTGTCACTATAAGCTAACGCTGTTTGAGGACACCAAATGCTCGTTTCACATCCTTTTGAACTTTTTTCGTTTTTAGTTTTGTGGACATGTAAACGATTTGACAAATATAAAACTTTCAAGATATAATACTTGTGCTTGTATTATACACCTTTAACTTCAAATGAAGAGTCGGGGTGCTACTCCATATATAATTTCGTTAAACATCAACTTTCAAGATATAATACTTGTGCTTGTATTATACACCTTTAACATTGATGTCATTATTGGAACCGATGACACCATATATCATGTAACACCACTGCTTCTAGCATTATTGTCAGGTGTTGATCATCGGCGGACCTACCTATTGGTAGGTGAATCGGGCGACCCCCTTGAAAAAAAATTATTTGTTATATATATAGTTTAATCTCAACTGACCCCCAAATTTTTTTTACAGACCCTAAGAAAAATTAATTTTTAACGCCGGCCCCATTTAGGGGGTGTTTGGGATTACTTTTCAAACTAACTTATTGACTTATTACCTTTTGAAATAAGGTAATAAGTTATAAGTTTGTTTGGACAATTCAAAATAAGTTAAAAAATGTGAGATGGAGAAGTTGAAATCCAAAAGTTAAAAATTCTTACTTTTGGAAATAAGTCAAAAGTAGTTTTAAAAAGTAATCCCAAACACCCCCTTAAACTAATAACTTAATTGTACATCTGGACTAAATTGGAGTAAAAACTTAGTCATTTAAACAATTAAACCCATATTTAATTAACTTATTACTCATTTAGACAATTAAGCCCACTTTTAATTAAACCATTTAAAATTTTAAACAATATAAGCTAATAAAAAATCTAAGTAGTGACAATCCTAATTCGTGATCCATAGACATCTTGACGTTTCATGTTCACGCTTCACGCAATTTGAAGAACGACAATTTGCTAATCACGATTCTCGCCATGCCTCCTAATTGAAGTTAACGCAATCAGAAGGACGATTAATCACGGTTCTCGTCTTGCCTCCTCATGATTTCAATTTCTTTGCTAACTACGAATTCACGATTCTCGCCCTGCTAATGGTTCACTGTTCACAACCTTACGCCCTGCTTCCTTATGATTTCAGGTAACTTTTTTTTAATACTTTTCTCTAAAGAGTGAATTTTGCTTATCATATTATTTTGCTATAATGTTATGCCATATGTGACATTTGCTAATTGTAATTAGTGACAATGTATGTACTATGTGACCTGATCCGATCCGAACTGAAAAAATTTAATATTTAGCTATAGACAACTAAACCAAAAAAATTATGACCCCCATGGAAAAATTCTATGGTCCGTCATTGATATTGATAATCACCTCGCATGTATTGACGTCCCCATGCAGTAGGGCAATTTGTCCATTTCCAATGCATACAATCAATGCTACCAAACATTTTGGCTTGATTCATGCGCCTAATACAATTTTGTTAGATGTAATTCCACATCAGTTTACGCAGATGTTGTTTGTCATAAAGCTTAACGACACCTCTTCGAAAATTATGCATACTTCTATGTGAAGCTTTCTCGGACATCTTCAAATACCTATCCCATAAGTCGGAGGTGATGCCATATGCTATTTGATGAGGTGAAATTGTAACCTTTTTTACATCTCACTTCTCATGCTAATTTGAAAAATACCATAAAATAGTAATTATTTCTCTTTATATATTTTTACATTGTTATATGATAATTCAAATATCTTATATTTAAATAACTTATTTTATAACCACTGGTTTGGTCTAGTGATAAATGTGTATACCCTTCCCCCAAGTGATGTTGAGTTCTAGTCTCACTTAAAACATGGACCGAAGTAATATAAAAAAATGAGCGGTTCAAAAAAAAACTTCTTTTAACATAATCATATAACATGAGGTAAATAAATCAGTTAATAACTTTCATTTTCATACAAATTTGACCTTGTGTTTTCCTTTTAACTTTGATACAAGGAAGAACCAGGGCCACAAATCCTCAACCGGGAACACGCTTAAAGATCAAGAAGAAACAGTAGAAAGAGAAGACGACGCCATGTTTGTCATACACAAAATGGCTTCATCGTCTCACCCTCTCTTCACTTCCTCTCTCCGATTGTCAACAACCCATTCACCCTCATCTTTGCTTTTCAATCCCATCGCCAAACAATTCTATCGCCCAAATTCCCAATCTTTTTATCTTTTCAAGAAACCCCATTATCGCTTCTTATCGTCGCCGGCCGCCGTCGCCGTCGACCCCGGTACTGCCGTCGCCGCAGATGACAGGAATGCTTCCGATGACGTCCCTAAGGAGTTGGAGAAAGTAGTGCTTCCTACTAATGAATCATCCCATACACTCCTCAGAATTCGTCATACTGTAAATTCACTTCCTTTTTTTAAATTTTTATTAATTTAATGTTTTATGCCCTGTTTTTATTATGAATTTATAAATCCTCACCTTAAATATTTCATTTTTCACACACAACTGGTCTATAGAAATGAAATTATTTAGGTTAACAGAGATGCATTTTGACTTTTGGATGTCAAAATACTTGGAGTTTGACTTTCATTAAGTCAAAATGTACTTCAGAACATGTGTAGGGCTAAGCAAATTGTGATTCAGAACACTAGGATTCTAGGTTGTGTATTAGTGTTTGTATTTATTTATGTGTGGTAAATGCATAGATGATTGATTGGTCTATGTGATTTTACATATGGATACAGTGTGCTCATGTCATGGCAATGGCAGTTCAAAAGGTATTCCCGGATGCCAAAGTAACCATCGGTCCATGGATTGAACACGGGTTTTACTATGATTTTGATATAGAGCCGTTGACGGATAAGGACCTCAAGAAGATTAAAAAGGAGATGGTATGTCATTGAGTATCGGTTATGTTGTCATATGTCACACTTTTGTTCTAAACCTTGGGAAGTATTAATAGATTGTTGTTTCAGGGTACGTAATTCGTTATTTAATCATCTGTAGGATCGTATCATTGGTAGAAATTTACCACTAATCAGAGAAGAAGTGACTAGAGACGAAGCTCAAAAAAGAATAACTGCCATTAATGAACCGTACAAATTGGAGATCTTGAATAGTATTAAGGAAGAGCCTATCACCATATATCATATTGGTAATTTGACACTCATAAGTCAAAAGTTAACACTTTGGTCAAAATCTGTAACCATTTTACTTGACCTTTTATTTCAAACTAACCTTTGTTTTAGGTAATGAATGGTGGGATCTTTGTGCGGGACCTCATGTTGAAACAACTGGAAATATTAATAGGCGGGCGGTACAACTTGAATCTGTGGCGGGTGCTTATTGGAGAGGAGATGTGAATAAACCTATGCTTCAAAGAATTTATGGCACCGCGTGGGAGAATGAAGAACAGTTAAAAGCATATTTACACTTCAAAGAAGAAGCTAAACGTCGTGATCACAGGCGCCTTGGCCAAGATCTTGATCTCTTTTCCATACAGGTAGTCAACTTTAAACCCCGGACCCTAAACCATAATATTTATATTTCAAAAAGATTATCTTTTTTATATCCACAGGATGATGCTGGTGGAGGGTTAGTGTTCTGGCATCCAAAAGGAGCTCTTGTGAGGCACATAATTGAAGATTTATGGAAAAAGATGCACTCAGAGCGTGGTTATGATCTTCTATATACTCCCCATGTAGCAAAGGCGGACCTTTGGAGTATTAGTGGTCATTTGGATTTCTACAGAGAGAATATGTATGACCAGATGAAGATCGAGGAAGAACTTTATCAGCTTCGGCCCATGAACTGCCCTTACCATATTTTAATTTATAAACGAAAACCTCATTCTTATCGCGATTTTCCAATTCGGGTTGCAGAGTTAGGGACAGTTTATAGATATGAGTTATCTGGAAGCTTACACGGGCTTTTTCGTGTAAGAGGCTTCACTCAGGTAAACGTTTATATCATGATTGATTTGTATTTTATACATATTGCATGTTGATTACTTTGCATTGTTGATTTATAGGATGATGCACATATTTTTTGCTTAGAGGATCAAATTAAAGATGAAATCAGAGGTGTCTTGGATCTTACTGAGCAAATGTTGCTCCAATTCGGCTTTGACAAGTATGAAGTCAACCTTTCAACTAGACCTGAGAAAGCGGTAGGTGATGATGATATATGGGTCAAAGCAACGGGCGCATTGAAGGACGCCTTGAATGATAAAGGATGGGCTTATGAAGTTGATGAAGGTGGTGGTGCCTTTTATGGCCCAAAAATTGATCTCAAGATTGAGGATGCCCTTGGTAGGAAGTGGCAATGCTCTACCATACAGGTTATGAATGGGCCGATCCAGTTTATGTTTTATCTTTAACATGTTAATTAAAAAGGGTAGCTAGAAAGGAAACTGGTCAAAATGAGTCAAGCAGGTTGAAAGTCACCCAAAGTGTATAAAGAAGTTATAGAAACTTTCGGGTCAACCCAACCTGAACTGGCCCGTACAAAATTACACATTTTTTGTAGTTAAGCCAACTCGTTCTACCCGCCCATTCTGCTACTTAAACTCTGCAATCAAGTTGTGGATGTTATCAAACAAAACTCGTACCAAGTATTATCCCACTCATAAAGTAGTGTCTGGGGAGGGTGAGATGAGGGCAAACCTTACCTCTATCGTAGGAGATAGAGAGGCTGCTCTTAACGGGGCTCCCGGCTCTCAAACCCCTTTCCAAAAAAAAGGTAGAAAAAATAAAAAAAGGTACAAAAAATAAAAAAATAAATAAACAAGATTGTTTGTATTTGTAGGTTGACTTTAACTTACCACAACGTTTCGACATCACATATATCGATTCAAACTCAGAAAAGAAGAGGCCGATCATGATTCACAGAGCCGTTCTTGGATCTTTAGAGCGGTTCTTTGGTGTACTTATAGAGCATTATGCTGGTGATTTCCCTTTGTGGCTTTCTCCAATTCAAGCTCGAATTCTACCAGTCACTGACACACAGGTAAATAGAATTTTTAAATCTTTTGTTAAATGTCTAAATTAGCATTTGATGTTCAAGATTGCACCTTTATTTTAGCTTGAATACTGCAAAGATGTTACTGAGAAGATGAAAGCAAGTGGAATACGCGTTGAGTTGTGCACGGGTGAGCGTCTGCCAAAGCTTATTAGAAATGCAGAGAAGCAGAAGGTACCGTTAATGGCTGTTGTGGGACCCAAGGAGGTTGAAACACAGAGTGTTACAGTTAGATCTAGGTTTGGTGGGGAGCTGGGAACGATGGGGGTTGATGATTTTATCAGGAGGATCAAGGATGCTGTTGACAATCGAACGTCTGTTTGACACACGGTTGTAAATGAATATTTTGGATCAAATGATGAAGTGGTTAATTAGTGATTTTGATAGAAATATACAATGCAATACAAATAGATTTGAATAATAACACAATTACTATATATTTGAATTTTGACTCCGTGTTTTTATTCGTTTATGTTATTTTGTTCTTAGATAAGAACACTTTGACCACCGAGGCTTCGACCTGAGTGGTAGCATGGTGTTGGGGTAGAGCTCAGGGCCTATTAGGTCTTGAGTTTGAATCTTGGTGCTTGACTCCTGCTTTCCGCCTATGATGGGCGGATTGGGGAGGATTAGTTTTGCCTTTCTTAAAAAAAAAAAGATAAGAATACTTTATGCTGATCGCTGAATCATCTACCTCTCACCCACCTCCAATGAATGATGATACTTGTAATTTATCATTATCTAACATCTGAACAAGCACTTGCTACATCGTAAACGAGTCTTATCCAACAATAGAAGCTGAGATTGCTTAATGTCCAATAAGTTATATTGACAAAGGTACATTTACATGAGTGGAAGTGGGAACTAGATCAAGGATAACGATGAAATTTGGAAGATTAAACATGATTACAAAGATTAAATTTGGAAGTGGGACACATTTATTGGTAATATGTTTTTATAACAAAAGGTACCGTTCCCTGACATTTTTTAAAGGACTATACTACGGGAAGGACTCGCCCTATGACAAAACATGTCATGCGGCTAGGCGTTCCCCATCACTACAATACACTTATTCAACGAGGAATGGTACTAGAACTATGGTTAAACCTTACCCTGTAAATACTCATGTTAGTGGGTAAGGTAGTTACTCACTCTTTATTACATTAAGTTCTACGCATCACTCTCCTTAAAAATATCATTTCTACTTATTCTCATATCGGAGTTCGGTTACGAGACCAAATCCCATTGGCTAGGTTAAAAGTGTTGTTTCTTGTCTCATGTCGGACACCTAAACCTTCAAGCACACGTGAAGATCCAAATCGAGCACTAGAAAAGATCTTTTCTTATAAAATTTAGACATTGATCACTAATTTATTAAGGTCTGAACAATGTGGACATTCTTAACGTACTATACAACGAAAATGTGTGAACACCAATAACATCGTCAATGCAATGGTGTTATAACTGGCTATATTAACAAGGTACAAAAGTTAGGAAGGTATAATGGTTGGATTAGATGGCTGTGTGTCTCAATCAGTGTTGTAAAAATCAGGATTAATCGGTAATCGGTGGATTACCTTGTAAATTTGGGCTAGTCGGACAATTAATCGGTAATCGAGATTAATCGGCCCTAATCGGCCCAAATTGAAATGTGGGTTTTAAACAAAATTAAGCCCAAATAACCACCCGATCCATGGTTTTTATTTAACCTATTCGGAAAATTGAAGGCTGTTCTCCACCTCTGATCTGTTCTCGCTGCTGCTTTAACCTAATCGCTATCTGCTGCTTCAAATCGACGACCACCTGTGTTAATACGGACAAGACGATGATGAATTTTGAAGTATTTAATATTATAAGTATTTGATTTTTGAAGTATTTGAACTATTTTATCTTTGAAGTATTTAAACTATTTGATCTTTGAAGTATTTGAGATTTTGAACTAATATAATAATATGTTAATCTTTGTATTTGTGTGTATATATATATAATTTTGAAAAACTACTTATAAATTCCAATCCGATTAATCCCTAGTCGGTACCCCACCACCCGACTAGCGCCTAGCGATTTTTACAACACTGGTCTTAATCATAACCTTTAGCATCACATAAGCCATCTACCGGTGTGCTCTCATCACATGTTAAATAATAACGTTGCATACAGATATTACACAACTAGCAAGCAATCCGCGAGGGTCATGTAATACAAACACCTTAATAAGACTTTAACAACACTAAATTGGGCATGCCTTTCATTGTTTGTAATCGTGAGTGCGCGTGTGAAATATGATGTATATCCATCTTTAAATATTTATCGATACATTATACTATTTAAGATGGTTAGAACATGAATATCTCTAAAAAGTATAGTTTACCTAGTAGATAAGTCTACTCAGACGAGTGAATCGGGTCGGTAACGCGTCGAACGTGTTCATGTCAAACGAGTTCTAACCAAAACGGGCTTGGTTGAAACTTTTAAAAAAAGTATAAAAAATGTTCACTCACTACACTTGTTTTTATAGTTACTAGTGGTGACTGAGGGTGGAGGCAATGTGGTGTCGGTGGTGGTGGTACACAGTAGACGTGGGTGATTTTGGCCCACTTCATCATTCTAGGTTAACAAGTTTAACAAGAGTGACACATCGTATAATTTGAGTAGACGTAACTGAACCCATCAAATAAAAAAATATCCAAACCAACCTATTGTTGGCTATTTTAGTGCAATTGGATTAACATTTTGACCAAATGAATCATAATATGTATCAAACAAGTCAGAAGGTGCGGAATACACACTACACACTTGTTTTAGTTTATTATGATTTTAGGAACTTAATTTTCACTTAGGGGTGAAGCCCCTAAGCAATGGGGGTTCCAAGGGGGCAGAGCCCCCTTGGCGAGGGTCTAGTGACCGCGCTCCTGGAAGTGAGGTCCAAGGGACGGTGGCCCTTAGTGGGGTCCAAGGGGGAGAGCCCCTCCCCTAGCTGGGGTCGACAAATGTTGTTATATTAAAAATTCATTAAATTTTTAATTTCCGGAAATTTGTATATAAATTTCGGTATTAAAAATTGGCGCAATATTGATCAAAATTAGATTTTGAAAAAAAAAACAGTTATTGTTTTTCCCCCCGATTTCGAATAAGAAAATGGCCTTTGGTCATAATCTCCCTCGTTAATGAAAATTCCCTAATAGTGTAACACCCTACTTTTAAAACACCGGTTATAATAAATATTTAAAACGCGCGGAAGCATTTATCCCATTTTTTTAGGTCTCTCGCGTACCGCGAGAGACCAGGCTCCATTCCCTCGCGTACCGCGGGGGAGCCTCAGAAAGCTAAGCCGGATAACAGGTCCCTCGCGTACCGCGAGAGAACCTTCCCCGGTTCTTCGCGTACCGCGAGCACCAAATTTCCATAGAGTTTCCAGGCTTCAGCAGGTTTCAACACTTAGCCATTTTTCCAACTTTTTCATTTCAATTAGACACCAAAACCTCCCAACACTTGGGTTTTGACCAAAAAACATTTCAACATCAAATACATACACCAAAACACAATTGTGAATCCAATTTACATCCATTTAAGGGATTTCTAATAAATCACCAAAACACATATACGCATACGAGAATCCCGCCAAATGCCTTTGACTTTGACTACATCAGAGCTTTTCCTACATAACACCACATATATCACCATTAGTAATGAAGATAAAACATAACAAACAAGTAAAATTCTACTTGTTTCACCCATTCATCCATTTGACCCGTTTCCACCCAATTTGACATTAGGCAACATATCACTTGCATAATCACCTACAAGTTTCACTCTTTTCATTTTACATTCATAATCAACACATTTTCCATTTCCATTATGGCACATAGACCATAACTTCATTATCTCATTTCCATTATGATTCTTAGATCATAACTTCATATCCACACATCCATTATGGTACTTAGACCATAACTCTATAACCACATATCCATTATAGTATAAATACTATAACTACCTTTCATTCACTTATTTATACACCTTATGCACATACAAACCACATAACACATTATGCAAATAACACATTGTGCATACAACATTGCATATAACACCTTTTATCAATCAATTACTAAGTAAGTGCCTTGTGGATTTAAAGGTCCCGATTCCACTTCACGTTTTGCAATTTGATTACCTAAACACATTCATCTAGTTTAGTAATCTAACATACATCAAAATCACATTTTAATTGGGTTCACAACCCAAATTTCTCATTTCCAATCCAAACTGACCCGTTTGAGTTATACTCATATCCAAACACCCTCTTTCACCCCAAACTCACTTACTTGAGTTTCATTATCCTTACATTAACACTAATTTTTCATTCAATAATTATTATTAGGTTAATTTGGTGTTTGTTCAAGTGTCTAACATCATATTAACACTTAATCATCACTAATTCATCATCTTATCATCATAATCCAAAACCCCCCAATTTTCCTCATATGAATCCTAACTTCTCATAATCAAAATCAAAAGGTCCTAGGATGATAATCACCATTCTTTACCTTTAGTTTAGCTAGATTATCAACAATTTAGTACTAATTATCAACATGCATCATAAATTTCGGATTTCTACAAAACCCACCAACTAACACATCAATGGTGAATTCAAAAGGAAGATAATCACTTACTTAATGTTAGGAAAGTGATGTGCAAGACAAAACCTTCACAATTTAAGCTACATTTACACGAATCTTGTTTCGACACTCTTTTCTCTCTTTTTCTCCTTTGCTTAAGAACGACCCAACACCAAATGAGACTAATTTTGACTTTCACTAGTCAATATGACAGATTTTTCTATTTTACACTTTTAGCCCCTCAACTTTCATTTCACCCATTTCATTCCATAATTAGTTAAAAAAAACTAATATAACCCCATTACTAACTTGAAACCCACTTGATTCAACTTATTTCTAAAATATTATTTTCACCATAATATTTATTTAGAACATTAATTTATTTAATAACGAAACCCGGATTTTGTTTCGTTACAAATCACCTCCCCTTATTTGGGTTTCGTCCCCGAAACTCAACTTCACATAAAAAGGTTCGGATAATATTTTAGCATTTCTTCCTCGGTTTCCCAAGTCATTTCCGCTCCCTTCTTATGTTTCCATCTCACCAAAACTTGGCAAATCTCTTTATTGCTTAAACGCTTCACCTTTCTATCCAAGATTGCCACCGGTTCCTCAACATAATTCAACTTTTCATCCAATTCAATATCATCCAATAGAACAAAAGTAGATTCATCCGCCAAACATTTTCACAAATGAGACACATGAAACGTGTTATGAAGTCTACTTAGTCCCTCTAGTAGCTCCAAACGATAAGCCACTGCACCCACCCTTGCTATCACCTTAAACAGTCCGATGAAACGTGGACTTAACTTCCCCCGTTTCCTAAACCGTATCACCCCTTTCCAAGGAGAGACTTTCAAAAGCACAAAGTCCCCCACTTGAAACTCAATCGCCCGCTTTCTATTATCCGCATAGGACTTTTGGCGATCTTGAGCCGCCTTCAAGCGTGCCCTTATTTGATCAATATTACTATTAGTTTCCTTGACCACCTCTTTGCTACCGAGTTCCCGTTGACCAATTTCACCCCAACACACGGGTGTTCGACATTTCCTCCCATACAACGCCTCAAAAAGCGGCATACCAATACTAGAATGGTAGCTATTTTTATAAGAAAATTCCGCCAACGGTAAATGGTCGTCCCAATTACCCCCAAAATCCAATGCACATGCTCGCAACATGTCCTCGAGCGTTTGAATCGTTTGCTCGCTTTGACCACCTGTTTGTGGATAATAAGCGGTGCTAAGATTCAATCTAGTCCCCATATCCTCATGGAATTTCTTCCAAAAACGAGAAGTAAATCTCGTATCACGATCCGATATAATCGACACCGGCACACCATGACGTGACACAATTTCCTTCACATACATTTCCGCCAATCTATCTGATGAATACGATTCCTTAATAGGAAGAAAATGTGCACTCTTTGTCAACCGATCCACTACTACCCATATCGCATCATAACCCTTTCGAGTCTTTGGTAGTTTAGTGATCAAATCCATGATTATGTTCTCCCATTTCCAAAGCGGTATTTCAAGCGGTTGAAGCTTTCCATACGGCTTTTGGTGCTCCGCTTTTACCCTTAAGCATGTGAGACACCTTTCGAGATACTTAACAATATCACGTCTCATACCCGACCACCAAAAATGACATCTCAAATCATAAAACATCTTTGTGGCCCCCGGATGGATAGAACACTTGACACTTGACAACCTAGGAATCCAGAACACTTGATACTTGGATTTATGCGCCTCGTCTAAAATAGTTGTCAAAACACTTGACAACCTAGGAATCCAAATTCTATCAAAGCATGTCTTTAAACCCGTGCTATTTTCCCCAAGCTTATTAACATAAGCAACCTCCGTTCCTTCTTCAAATCACCACCAAGTGCTAACACTTGAGCCTCCCGAATTTCATCGATAAGAGATGATGAAATTGTCATCTTAAATGACTTCACCTTTACAGGTGAATGGCTCGTCTTCCGACTAAGAGCATCTGCCACCACATTCGCTTTACCCGGATGATAAAGTATCTCACAATCATAGTCCTTGACCAATTCAAGCCACCGCCTTTGCCTCATGTTGACGTCCTTTTGGTCAAGTTGTGATCCGTGTATACCGTACACTTAGCCCCATACAAATAATGCCTCCAAATCTTGAGCGCAAAAACCACGGCCGCAAGTTCTAAATCATGGGTAGGGTAATTCACTTCATGAGTCTTCAATTGCCTAAACACGTAAGCAATCACTTTCCCCCGTTGCATCAAAACACAACCCAATCCCGAATGCGAGGCATCCGAATACACCACAAAATCTTCAGTCCCGTCCGGCAAGGATAAAACATGCGCCTTAGTCAACTTTTCCTTCAAGAGTTGAAAGGAAGATTCTTGCTCGGAACCCCATACAAATTTAGTCTCCTTTCGCATCAACTTCGTCATCGGCAAAGCAATCTGAGAGAAGTTTTCAATAAACTGCTGATAATAACCCGCCAACCCCAAGAAACTTCTAATTTCCGAAGGCGTTTTCGGTGATGACTAATCTTTAACTGCCACTATCTTGGATGGGTGTACAGTAATCCCTGTCTCATTAATCACATGACTCAAGAATTGGATTTCGCACAACCAAAATGCGCACTTAGAAAATTTTGCATAAAGCTTTTCTCTTTGAAGAACTTCAAGAATCTCACGTAAATGACAAGCATGATCACCTTTGCTCCTTGAATAAATGAGAAGATCGTCAATAAACACAATGACCGAATGGTCGAGGAACGGTCTACACACCCGGTTCATAAGATCCATGAAAACCGCTGGCGCGTTGGTTAAACCTAAAGGCATAACCGTAAACTCATAGTGACCGTATCGAGTGCGAAAAGCTGTCGTATGAACATCATCTTCTTTTACTTTCAATTGATGGTACCCGGACTTCAAATCGATTTTAGAGAACCATGACGCCCCTTGCAATTGATCGAAGAGGTCGTCAATCTGAGGTAACGGGTACCGATTCTTCACCGTCAACTTATTCAATTCCCGATAATCCATACACATCCTCATGCTCCCATCCTTCTTTTTAACGAAGAGAACGGGTGCACCCCAAGGCGAGACTGTCACACCCCCAAATTTATTTACTTAATGAATAAATAAATAAATTAAGGTTGCAACGATTGGTAACATTACACAACAGCGAAAGTTAAAGTAAAGACTTCTGAATATTGAACACCATTACAAATACTATAATAAACTTGTACATTGTCCTAGAACCATGTATAGGTGAAAGTCATCTTGAGGTTTGACGATCATACTCCTTCGGCTTCTAGGGTTTAATCCAAAAGGCTAACCTATTCCAACCGTGCCATGGCTATGAATTACCTGAAAAACATACTTAAAAATGTCAACACAAAGGTTGGTGAGTTCACAGGTTTGATCGTTGCAATGTAAAGTGATTTTCCTTGAAAACATTGAAAATATGTACACGGGTTTAATGTAAGGCCGTTTTCCTCGAAAATATGTGATGACTTCATAGTCATAAAACGAGTAGTTTTCCCAATGAAAACCTGTGATGACTTCATAGTCATAAAACGAGTAGTTTTCCCAATGAAAACATGTGATGACTTCATAGTCATAAAACGAGTCGTTTTCCCTTAAAACATTGATAATGTGTACATGGCCATAATATGAAACTGTTTTCCTTGAAAACATTGATAAAAACATTTCCACGTAAACGAATGGCAAAACCATTGGTGTATAAGTGATTGGCAGATCCATCTGCACGAAAACGTTTCAATGAATATGATAAACAAAACAAGTAATGTTGACCCATTTGTAGACTAGCTAGGAATACAAATAATATGTACATACATGAGGCATAACCAAACCATGACACGGGTGTTTTGCCCCTCGCTCATACCTCACGAGCAATGTTTGAACACTATGCGGTCATTTGGCTAGAGGGACCCGTGGTTAGCGCGACTAACCATGACCGGGGGTGTCAATCCCAATAGTACTATCCATAGATTCGTAGGCTAATCCATAGCTAATGGTTATAAATATGATGGTCAGGGGACTTTATGAGCTCCAAATGTATCAACTCATGCAAACATAAAGGTCGGGTCTTGTTTTCTTGTTATCATATAAAAATAGTTATAAGTATGTTCTTCCCCCAAATTATGCAAAACAGTAAAAAGGGGCCATGAAACTCACAACGAGTTAAACCAGAATGTTCATATTGTCAAACGTATAAGAAATTGTATTTCATGTTTTCAAAACATAGCCAGTAAGTATGTTTCTCCCCCGCAGTTTACAAAACATTAAAAAGCGAAAGGGGGCCGTGAAACTCACAACGAGTTAAACCAGAATGTTCATATTGTCAAACGTATAAGAAATTGTATTTCATGTTTTCAAAACATAGCCAGTAAGTATGTTTCTCCCCCGCAGTTTACAAAACATTAAAAAGCGAAAGGGGGTCGTGAAACTCACCTGTTGACGTGTCAGAAACACTAGTGTCCTTTTGATATAAGTGAAAACCAATGTCCACGTGATAGTCACGGGTTTACGTCGTCCTATTCGAGTCCTACGATACCTGTAGGTATTTTATGAGTTTTATAGACTAACCCTAATAATGTAAAGCGAGTCTAAACTCGTATTGAGTTATCACGCGTGCGGTTGAGCTCTATCGATTCTTAAAGGTGTTACTCATTTAGTATACGATTTCGTTTTATCGTTTGGTAACGTTAGTTTCTTAATTCGAGTCGGGTTTCTCAACTCGAATGTGTTTCAATAGTTATATGCAAAAATATTAGTTTGTCGTGTACATGATCGTATATAGCTATGTGCGTGTATAATTAATAATAATATTCCACGTTCCTTAATAGTGTTTGTTTGTCTTTATGTAAATGTATACGCGTAATACACCTACTTTAGTATGTTTGATTATCGTATTTTGTTTACTCAAGTCATATTTATTTATATTCTCATTTGAATATTATAATTAACAAACGACTGTCCGATTTGCTGTAATGAGGATATATGTATTTATTTTGAATGTATATATACATATTCCGTTCTAAACATCATATTTTAAAATGTTCGTTTGGTTTTATATAATGAGGATACTATATACATAGATATACGTATACACATATATATATATATATATATATATTTATATATACACAAAAATACATTTGAATGAATCACTGTTACTTGTCAAACTCTCGTATAGTCGGTAACGTTATCACTTGATTCGTATAGGTTTAAAATGTTCAAACATAATCTACAAGATACGAGTTTATCCCCAAATTAATTATTATCAGTATTATTCCAAATAACGACCATCGACCATTTATATATATAACATACATTTTTGTAAATAAATATATATATGACCAAAGTATCAACTTGTATTTGTATACCGATATTTATAATTTGTTAGTCGTAATAAGGGTCCGTTTTACCAATTACACACTCGCGTTCGCATTTATCATTTATATAATTTAAAAGAAGCCTCTCGCTAATAACACGTTAATGTGGCTTTAGTCGTTATTATTTATTGTTTGTTTAATATTTATTTTCATTGTTGACGAATCGTTTAGGGCTCAACGCGTTTTAACCGCACGTATGTTTACTTTCGCGTGAATAAATGTAATTGCTTTAGCGTGCGTCTTATACCTCTCGTAAGTCTTGTTTACGAACCGGCGCATCCTAAACCTCACAGTTTTCGTAATGGCTACATTTGTCCCCCCATTGACCCGAGTGGACCACGCTTGACTCGTTTGACAAGCGTTGACTTTCGTTGACCGAAACCCGGGACTGTCGGGAACGACCCGAAAAGTCTCGCCTGTACGGGTGACGTCCCGTCTGCTCCATAACCTGTCCAAATTCCACAATAACACACGGGAATGAAACCCGGCCACCAATAATCACTAATCTGCAACTTATGCTAACGGATCTAAACGAAAATATAACCAACGTTATCGACATCAACTTAGATTAACAAAACCGAGCTCAAACCTTATAGATCGGAATGGTAGAGGGACGATAACACGGATCTAATCACTTGGGGTTCGCCGGAGAGTCGCCGGAAAGTCGGGTACGCCGGAATCTCACTGGAAAACCGGTAAGACCGCTGGTTTCGTGGGATGGGGCCTGAACTTCCTCTCTATCTTCTTCTCCCCGTCATTCTCATCTTCAACACTCGAGTCCTCCGTCGTCTCCGCCGCCTGTCACGGCGGAACCCTAGCACAGCCGCCGGAAAACCTACTCTTCTGGCCGAAGAATGAACGGATCCGCCACATCAAACCAACTCCTCCACCGTGTTTGACCTCCACCACCTACAATGCCTCCGCCAAAGGGCTCAGCGGAACCCTAAAACCGCCGTCTGCCATCGACCTGGTCAGCTATACCGTGCACCACCACCACCACTACCCGATCGAGAGGTCTTAAAGCCGGACGTTGGGTTGAAACCCTAACCGTCGTCTGCCATGGAAGAGCCGCCACCGGTTACTTGTGGGAACAATAATGGTGAGGTTGATGTTGGTAACTACCGCCGCCACCGTCGAGGTGTCACCGGAGGGGTCTGTCAGAGGAGAGCTGCCGGCGCCCCTTTTACCTAACCGATCTCTCTCTCGATCACACACGTACGTGTGTGTGTGTTTGGCTGTGTAAATGAAAAGATATCACATCTTTTTCTTTTTATACTTAGGGTTTAAATGGGTACACTCCTAGTTAGTATCGCGTATTGCCACTGCGTCTCGTCTCGTGTTTCGTCCGACTTTTCATTGCGTTTTTATAAATTTAAATTAGTATTTCGTAACTAATTTAATTAAGCGGTTTATAATATTAATACTTGATATCAATAATTCATTATCTTATTTAATCATCTTACCGAATATACGGTAATAACCGATGTCTGCCGCGTTTAACGATTAAACTTTTGAATCGCGTAACGAGTCATTAGATGAAACCGTGTGACTAACGCAACGTTTGGATTATGTAAACTTGGACCTATAACGGGCCTGAATCCATATTGGGCCTCAAATGGGCTTGAATTTCTATTGGGTCTAGTTGGGTTAGCCCAACAACTGAGTTTTAGATTCTTAAATTTTGCGGGTGTCATATTCTCCCCTCCTTAAAGAAATTTCGTCCTCGAAATTTGATATACCTACAAGAATTAGGATTTTATATCCTTGCTTCATTTTTGGAATCTTAGGGTGGATATTGACTCATTCCAAAGAGTAGTCGGTAATGTAGATGAAGTGGATATCCCATCAACTAACGATATCGGATGTGTAAAGATTTGATATATGATCGTATCATGTAGTAGTATACGCTACTGTTGAGTAAATATTTTATCAGATGAGTAGATTTAGTAACTCCTTTGATTGTGTCGTCATGTGAATGACGTTAGCTATACCACGAAGTGATAATGTCATCACTAGAGTCACATAAACCAAGGAGATTTCAACCGGTTGGGTCCTTTTTGTATAATGAATAAGTCATTAAAAGAATGTTTACACGGTGTGAATTAAAATAGCGAGTTTTCGTGAATCAAGTAAACAACTCACACATCAGAGTAAACCATCAAGGTTTAGATGTCGAAGAATTTCTTTACGTGATCATTCCCATCATAGTGTAACTGTATGATCCTTATCATTAGTAATGAGTGATGAAAATGCATTCATGCACACGGATTTCTAGAAGTGTAGGAGCGCATTCTCTTTATTCATAACCCGGTTTTCTCTCATGAAAATAAACCATGATAGAATCTAACGGAAAACTTAACGCAAGTTCCATAAGGATATGTCAATTGGTTTTGATGAAATGTCCACTTCTTACTTCGTAATCCGATAATTATTCGTTCGTTACAACGAGTCAATGCCTTGAAGTATTCTATCAGAACAAAAGATTTTAACTGACCTTTCAATTGTCTAATCAGTATATAAGTTAAACTAATTCAATTGAGTTCCAGAAAATGCTATCAGCGTACTAGTTTCTCATTAGGGAGTCGGAATAGTTTAGAGAAATGTTAGTAGTTGTCTAGGTAGCGAATTAGACGGCTATGGTATGGAATAATTTTTTTTTTTTTTTTTTTTTTTTTTTTTTATGGAGATACGATCTCCTGAGATTGACCTTGGTTTTGTCAAATCTTATTACGGGAAATTTTATCACAAATGTTATTCATAATATTGAAACCTTGATCAAATAAGTGTCAAACAATTAATTTGAGACAATCAAATCTCATAGTAACATCGAATCATCCAGATTTCTATGATTCCCCTAAAGATGAGGGTGAATCTAGACGAAGAAGAAAGAGAATATCAAAGTATTTGAGAATATTTTAGTTGGCTAGGCTCAACAGATACCAAAGATTAATAATCTTCATGGGGTTCAAGGAGAAGTGAGAATGGCTCTCAAACAGTTGCTAAGTGTTAGTGACATAGTTTCACTTATTCGTTTTCTAACTGCATATCCATCACCTTCTTGTACTCGGATAGTAGTGACAGAATTCATAAACGAAACGTTATGATTGTTCCCTTATACTCCACGAAGGCATTTTCTGGGACTTAAAGTATACTCTCATATTAGGTTCTGTGCCATATGAGATTTTTCCATCAACATTGGTCACAACGGATTAAAGGTTTCAAGATTTCTCGTATGGTTTCACTGGCGAAGTTTTAGTTTAATACCTCATTACCATCGTTTGCACTGCACTTCTACTGTAGTCTGGTATTTAGGCTGTAATATCTTGATTTGTGAACTCATGACCTGACTATCATGTCCACGAAATAGACAAGTCTTAAGAAGTTCTATGTTTGCTTGGAAAAGTCGCGGTTCGTCTAGATGAGAAGGTAAACAGTCGCATCGTGGAAGTAGCCTCATAAGAATGGTGTTTCCCCGAAACTGATTCAGCGCTTGCTAACCCACTAAATTGGTAGACTGCGATGTGAAATCATGGTTTGTCTAATCAAAGGCTTGACTTCTCATTAAGCGGATGTCAGGAAATAGACGACAGTCAAGTAAAACTTCCGGAATTGATTCGTCCTTTGTTCATCTTCCTGGTAGCGTACACAGAATTAAATCCTCGGATTTCGACTTAGGTTCTTTATTTCCTATCAAATTTGGTCGGAATGGATCACGGAGTTTCAGAATTTGCTAACAACTGATACTACAGTTTGTCTGCAACTTCCCTGGCATCCGAATGGTATTGTCACGACTTACCAGTACGTATTTCACTCATATCGGTTATAGCCTTTAAGTCCCTAGTCCAAGGGTTTAAGCTATAAAATTGAGGTAATGAGTGTTAAATGTCAAAGCTTTGTATTTTCCCTCAGTATGTGTTAAGAAGTCGTTTCCTAAGAGCAGGCGCTCTAGAGCTCTCTAACTATAGAAGGCTGAGAGTAAGAGATGTGGATACATCTCTCTTGCGGTATGAAGTCAGAGATTCAGCCAACAAAATGATTCCTGAAAAAATACAAGCACAAAAGTTTGTAAAATTATCCATTAGTCTCAAGTCGGGTTTCCACAATACCCTATAGGTGTCACGCGTAAGAGAGTCAGAATAAATTTCCATCCCATTACAGGAGTTAGTGCATAGCACTTCCGATGTAAATTTCAGTAAGTGTGATACTTAATTGTAAGACAGACCCTGAGATTATGCCGTGTTTTCCGATAATAGTTGTGCAATTACTGCAAGTGTTGATCGTTGTACGGGTCAACATGGGGTTTTCGTGGCAAGTAAGATCTCAAAGGACATGAATTAGCAAGTAAAAATGGATAAGTGAAATTCTTCGTCGCTCAAGATCCACTAAGAGTTGATTAGATCCAATTGAATTTCTCCCGTTCCTCCAGATCTGCGAGAATGTTACATGAAAATTCAATAGGGAACTCAAAAATGTTAAGGTCTGACTCAATCTAGACCGAAGATCAGCCACAAGCGTTGGTAGATAAGTATTGAGATCGAAAAGAGAAAATTTTTATAGCTGAACCTCAAAAGGTGAAACAATTCTTTACAAGGAATTTCTAAATTCGATCCGAGTATTGAGGTCAAATTAACTGAGAATAGACATCTTCAGTGCCTCAGTCAAGATCGACATGCCCATGAAGTCTCGATAAGAATTTTAGATCCATTAGGATTCGAAGATGAAGGAGATGATGTATACTTCCAATCACTTGTGATAGCCTATCGCATCCTCCTATGCCTTTAGGCTAAACCCTTTGGTTATGGTAATTTCGATCATTAATCGAGTGACTGTGAATTGAGATTAGGAATACAGATTAATCATGAACATTAACTCGGATAGTAAGACTCACCAGACTTCTCATGCGCCGTAAATTATGATTACGTGTGCACCCGTAATGATAATTTATTTCGCATGGTCCCTCTAGTGTTTTCTCTATCTCAAGCTCTCAACTAAAAGGAATCTGTAATGTTCATTAGTTTGTGTCATCGTGTTGCACTCTTGCGTAAGAGTGTCTATGTTCTATCGGATTACTCATAGTCATGGTATCAGCACCCATGGATCTGCCGACTAAAGTTGTTGTTGGATGGTGTTAATGGTAGAGAGACACAACCGGTGTCTTCTAATATCAGGACGTGTGCGGTGGAAGTCATGGACTATGTCAGGGTAGAGACCCTCAAATCAGTGTCTAGCAATTCATGCTCCAAGTTTGTTTGTATGTGTGGATCCACATGATCCCAATGAGTCTATGGGTCTCCTGACCCGTGGAGTTCTCTCCCGTTTAGTCCTACATATCCACCTCAGGTTCTCTTCCAATTGGGTAGTCCCGTTTGCCATATCTCATGGCGAAAGTTTTAATCATCCAACCCAGCAGATCATGAAGGAGGGTATACATATCACACCAAGTGGAGAAAACATAGGTTGGAAAAGGAAACTAACTCCATAGTTGAACTAGATACATGAGTGGCTTGATTTGTAATCTGAATAGTGATAATTCGTTGAGTAATGTTGTAGATGTGTATTATTTACACGTTGTTGTATGTGTTAAATGTTTATTCCTTGTGCTATGTAATTGTATTATATATTAGTGTAGCAAATGCTACCCTAGTGTAACTACGTACACTAATGATCTACTCAAGTTGTTCGGCAACGGTTGGAATTGCTATGCTCAAGTCTTGGGTGTTCTTAGTGTGATGCAAATCTTTGAATTTTTGGTCCCAAAATGAGTCTGGTTAGAGCCTAGGTGACCCTAAGGAAACCTAATTCGCTAAAACCATTGGCTCTGATACCAATCTGTCACACCCCCAAATTTATTTACTTAATGAATAAATAAATAAATTAAGGTTGCAACGATTGGTAACATTACACAACAGCGGAAGTTAAAGTAAAGACTTCCGAATATTGAACACCATTACAAATACTATAATAAACTTGTACATTGTCCTAGAACCATGTATAGGTGAAAGTCATCTTGAGGTTTGACGATCATACTCCTTCGGCTTCTAGGGTTTAATCCAAAAGGCTAACATATTCCAACCGTGCCATGGCTATGAATTACCTGAAAAACATACTTAAAAATGTCAACACAAAGGTTGGTGAGTTCACAGGTTTGATCGTTGCAATGTAAAGTGATTTTCCTTGAAAACATTGAAAATATGTACACGGGTTTAATGTAAGGCCGTTTTCCTCGAAAATATGTGATGACTTCATAGTCATAAAACGAGTAGTTTTCCCAATGAAAACCTGTGATGACTTCATAGTCATAAAACGAGTAGTTTTCCCAATGAAAACATGTGATGACTTCATAGTCATAAAACGAGTCGTTTTCCCTTAAAACATTGATAATGTGTACATGGCCATAATATGAAACTGTTTTCCTTGAAAACATTGATAAAAACATTTCCACGTAAACGAATGGCAAAACCATTGGTGTATAAGTGATTGGCAGATCCATCTGCACGAAAACGTTTCAATGAATATGATAAACAAAACAAGTAATGCTGACCCATTTGTAGACTAGCTAGGAATACAAATAATATGTACATACATGAGGCATAACCAAACCATGACACGGGTGTTTTGCCCCTCGCTCATACCTCACGAGCAATGTTTGAACACTATGCGGTCATTTGGCCAGAGGGACCCGTGGTTAGCGCGACTAACCATGACCGGGGGTGTCAATCCCAATAGTACTATCCATAGATTCGTAGGCTAATCCATAGCTAATGGTTATAAATATGATGGTCAGGGGACTTTATGAGCTCCAAATGTATCAACTCATGCAAACATAAAGGTCGGGTCTTGTTTTCTTGTTATCATATAAAAATAGTTATAAGTATGTTCTTCCCCCAAATTATGCAAAACAGTAAAAAGGGGCCATGAAACTCACAACGAGTTAAACCAGAATGTTCATATTGTCAAACGTATAAGAAATTGTATTTCATGTTTTCAAAACATAGCCAGTAAGTATGTTTCTCCCCCACAGTTTACAAAACATTAAAAAGCGAAAGGGGGCCGTGAAACTCACAACGAGTTAAACCAGAATGTTCATATTGTCAAACGTATAAGAAATTGTATTTCATGTTTTCAAAACATAGCCAGTAAGTATGTTTCTCCCCCGCAGTTTACAAAACATTAAAAAGCGAAAGGGGGTCGTGAAACTCACCTGTTGACGTGTCAGAAACACTAGTGTCCTTTTGATATAAGTGAAAACCAATGTCCACGTGATAGTCACGGGTTTACGTCGTCCTATTCGAGTCCTACGATACCTGTAGGTATTTTATGAGTTTTATAGACTAACCCTAATAATGTAAAGCGAGTCTAAACTCGTATTGAGTTATCACGCGTGCGGTTGAGCTCTATCGATTCTTAAAGGTGTTACTCATTTAGTATACGATTTCGTTTTATCGTTTGGTAACGTTAGTTTCTTAATTCGAGTCGGGTTTCTCAACTCGAATGTGTTTCAATAGTTATATGCAAAAATATTAGTTTGTCGTGTACATGATCGTATATAGCTATGTGCGTGCATAATTAATAATAATATTCCACGTTCCTTAATAGTGTTTGTTTGTCTTTATGTAAATGTATACGCGTAATACACCTACTTTAGTATGTTTGATTATCGTATTTTGTTTACTCAAGTCATATTTATTTATATTCTCATTTGAATATTATAATTAACAAACGACTGTCCGATTTGCTGTAATGAGGATATATGTATTTATTTTGAATGTATATATACATATTCCGTTCTAAACATCATATTTTAAAATGTTCGTTTGGTTTTATATAATGAGGATACTATATACATAGATATACGTATACACATATATATATATATATATATATATATTTATATATACACAAAAATACATTTGAATGAATCACTGTTACTTGTCAAACTCTCGTATAGTCGGTAACGTTATCACTTGATTCGTATAGGTTTAAAATGTTCAAACATAATCTACAAGATACGAGTTTATCCCCAAATTAATTATTATCAGTATTATTCCAAATAACGACCATCGACCATTTATATATATAACATACATTTTTGTAAATAAATATATATATATGACCAAAGTATCAACTTGTATTTGTATACCGATATTTATAATTTGTTAGTCGTAATAAGGGTCCGTTTTACCAATTACACACTCGCGTTCGCATTTATCATTTATATAATTTAAAAGAAGCCTCTCGCTAATAACACGTTAATGTGGCTTTAGTCGTTATTATTTATTGTTTGTTTAATATTTATTTTCATTGTTGACGAATCGTTTAGGGCTCAACGCGTTTTAACCGCACGTACGTTTACTTTCGCGTGAATAAATGTAATTGCTTTAGCGTGCGTCTTATACCTCTCGTAAGTCTTGTTTACGAACCGGCGCATCCTAAACCTCACAGTTTTCGTAATGGCTACATTTGTCCCCCCATTGACCCGAGTGGACCACGCTTGACTCGTTTGACAAGCGTTGACTTTCGTTGACCGAAACCCGGGACTGTCGGGAACGACCCGAAAAGTCTCGCCTGTACGGGTGACGTCCCGTCTGCTCCATAACCTGTCCAAATTCCACAATAACACACGGGAATGAAACCCGGCCACCAATAATCACTAATCTGCAACTTATGCTAACGGATCTAAACGAAAATATAACCAACGTTATCGACATCAACTTAGATTAACAAAACCGAGCTCAAACCTTATAGATCGGAATGGTAGAGGGACGATAACACGGATCTAATCACTTGGGGTTCGCCGGAGAGTCGCCGGAAAGTCGGGTACGCCGGAATCTCACTGGAAAACCGGTAAGACCGCTGGTTTCGTGGGATGGGGCCTGAACTTCCTCTCTATCTTCTTCTCCCCGTCATTCTCATCTTCAACACTCGAGTCCTCCGTCGTCTCCGCCGCCTGTCACGGCGGAACCCTAGCTCAGCCGCCGGAAAACCTACTCTTCTGGCCGAAGAATGAACGGATCCGCCACATCAAACCAACTCCTCCACCGTGTTTGACCTCCACCACCTACACTGCCTCCGCCAAAGGGCTCAGCGGAACCCTAAAACCGCCGTCTGCCATCGACCTGGTCAGCTATACCGTGCACCACCACCACCACTACCCGATCGAGAGGGCTTAAAGCCGGACGTTGGGTTGAAACCCTAACCGTCGTCTGCCTTGGAAGAGCCGCCACCGGTTACTTGTGGGAACAATAATGGTGAGGTTGATGTTGGTAACTACCGTTGCCGCCGTCGAGGTGTCACCGGAGGGGTCTGTCAGAGGAGAGCTGCCGGCGCCCCTTTTACCTAACCGATCTCTCTCTCGATCACATACGTACGTGTGTGTGTGTTTGGCTGTGTAAATGAAAAGATATCACATCTTTTTCTTTTTATACTTAGGGTTTAAATGGGTACACTCCTAGTTAGTATCGCGTATTGCCACTGCGTCTCGTCTCGTGTTTCGTCCGACTTTTCATTGCATTTTTATAAATTTAAATTAGTATTTCGTAACTAATTTAATTAAGAGGTTTATAATATTAATACTTGATATCAATAATTCATTATCTTATTTAATCATCTTACCGAATATACGGTAATAACCGATGTCTGCCGCGTTTAACGATTAAACTTTTGAATCGCGTAACGAGTCATTAGATGAAACCGTGTGACTAACGCAACGTTTGGATTATGTAAACTTGGACCTATAACGGGCCTGAATCCATATTGGGCCTCAAACGGGCTTGAATTTCTATTGGGTCTAGTTGGGTTAGCCCAACAACTGAGTTTTAGATTCTTAAATTTTGCGGGTGTCACAGAGACGCTTGGGCGTATGAAACCTTTATCTAGTAGTTCTTGTAATTGCTCCATTAGTTCTTTCATCTCTGGCGGTGCCAACCGATAAGGTGCTTTGGCTACCGGCTTAGCACCCGGTATCAAATCAATTCCAAACTCCACTTCCCTCTCCGGAGGAACCCCCGATAATTCATCTGGAAACACATCCTTAAACTGATTCACAACCGGAACATCGCGAAGATCCTTCACTTTCTTGTTCACATCCGCAACACAAGCCATGTATGCCCTGCACCCACGCGCCATGTACTTTGTTTCCTTCACATAAGAACACAATCTTACTTTACCTTTCTTCTCACCTTCAATGTAAATGGAATCACCCGACGGAGAGTCGAGTCGAATCTCCTTGGGTCCACATAAAGTATCCGCTTTGTTCCTAGAAAACCAATCCATCCCCACTATCACATCAAAATCTCCCATGGTCATAGGAATTAAGTCTATAGGGAACGTTTCACCCCCCGCCCTTAACTTGCAATTTCTAAAAATATCAAACACTAGGAAACTCTTATCATTTGCCGCCTCGATTTCTAAGGGTTCATCTAACTTGCTACTTAGAAACGAAGAATGCTCAACAAATTTCAAGGACACAAACGAACGACTAGCCCCGAATAAAAAAGAACTAATGCAGGTAAAGAGTTAATCTTGAATGTACCTGACACCACTTCCGAGTTATTCTTCGCCTCTTCCGCCGACATGTGGAAAGCTCTACCCTTTGGCTTAGGTATTTCAACCTTCCTTTCAATTCCACCTTGCTTCAGCTCGGGGCAATCCACCCTATTGTGCCCGGGCTTGTAATGTAACATCCCAAAAATAAAACGACAGTTATAATAACGGAATAAACGAACGAGACATGACGGGTCGGGTCGGATGGGTCAGCGGGCTATAAATAGCCTATGCCACCCTTCTTTCTCTCATTTGTAACTTTTAGAGAGAGAAACCGTAGAGAGAGAAAGTTGACGGATCGACCCGAGACTTCAACAAAGTGTTACTCCATAACTCGTGAGAAGAATCTCCGGATCAGAAACTCGATTCAGGTAACAATCCGACCTAAATCTGAGTTTTTGTTCGTTTTTGGGTTTTTCGGGTTTTGGGTGAAAAGGTAAGGTTTGAACGGATGAAACTGGAAGATAATCATGGATTTGAGTTCCTTAATGGAAAACGAACGTTTTGAATGCAACAGGTTCGGGATCTTTACATGATCAGACCCGAATGCGAAAGTTAGGGTTTTTTGCGAAGAACAGGTCGTGCGCACTTGCTAAGTGCGCACGGAGCAGGTCCTGCGCACTTGCTAAGTGCGCAGGAGGAGGAACCTGCGCACTTGCTAAGTGCGCAGGAGGAAGGACCTGCGCACTTGCTAAGTGCGCAGGAAGCATGGTCTGCGCACTTGCTAAGTGCGCAGGCAGCAGGGTCTGCGCACTTGCTAAGTGCGCAGACATCAGAACTGGTTAAGTAAAGTCAATATGTTAGAATGGTTAAACCCTTAGAGTCGGGATTGGTCTGATGTGTATTTAACTAATCAATTCAGATCGGAAGTGACGTTGTTGGACCTTCGTTTAGGACAACCCATATTAGCGTATCAGGTGAGTTCTAGAGCCCTCTTTTAAATGTTTTGGGCTGGTGTGCATACTTACGAAACGA
Organism: Smallanthus sonchifolius; assembly: GCA_023525975.1. Taxonomy (NCBI): domain Eukaryota; kingdom Viridiplantae; phylum Streptophyta; class Magnoliopsida; order Asterales; family Asteraceae; genus Smallanthus; species Smallanthus sonchifolius. Next base: position 78,170,924 of record CM042033.1, read on the forward strand.
TGTTTTAACGAAACGATGTTTTAACGAAACGATGTTTTAACGAAACGATGTTTTAACGAAACGATGTTTACGAAAGGAAAGGTTAAGAAGTGTTTTTGCCAAAAAGGTTTACGAATGTTTATGAACGGTCTAAATGAGGAAAGGTTTAATGAAAAGGGAAAGAGGTAAAGGTTTAGATAAGTCATTACAAATCTAATCTGTTAAATGAATGGAATTGACGAATGAAGTCTGGGAATGAGATTCCCAGCCTTGTGGTAGATTATGGACAGCGAGCCATAGTTGCCATAAGAACAACAGGGGTAGTGTCTTAGTGGCCTGCCAATGGTTTTGATGTTGTACAACTGGTAAGGGAGTAACGACGGTTACTCGGGTGATGACGATCATCCTAAGTGAATGGTAATGGGAAATTAATGACGGCGATACGTAACGGTTGATTTCCAAAGGAAAGATGCGTGTTGGGCAATGACGGCGATACGTAACGGTTGACCCCACGTAGTGTATGGTTGTGGCAATGACGGCGATACGTAACGGTTGCCCACAACACCAAAGGTTCCTTCGGGGACACAAAGACGCGTAACGATACAGAATTAGATAACGATAATGTATGACTTAAATGAATGTTAAAAGTTTTAATGAACGATCCGTTTAACGGTGTTTATGATTATGATGTTGATGATGATATGGGTACGAAACCTTTTTAAAGATGTTATTATTACATGCTTTTGTGAAAGGTTTTACTAAATGAATGAATGATATGTTTTTGGCAAATATTGATGTTAAAGTTTTTATGAAATGCTAGAACTCACCAGCGTAGCTGACTTTTTAGTATGCACATTCAGGTTAAGGCAGGTATGGACGATGGACGGTGATGCTTGGCAAGCAAGAAGAGTTACCCGGTCGATCATGAAGACTGGCATCCCGTTATGAGTTGTTTATGTTAAGTTTATGTAATTGACAATGTACGCTTCCGCAAGTATGAACAAGTTTTTAGTTATGTTGAATGAATGATTCCGCTGCGTTATTTGATATTCATGTTTAAGAACTGTTTGTGAATGAGCAAATCCAACGAGTGAGGCCTCCCGGGTTTGGGGCCTTACAAGTTGGTATCAGAGCAATAGTTTGAGAGATTCGGACACTTCCAGTGTCTGAACTTAAAATTTGAATGGGACCGAAAGCGGATGCCAGTACGGGTAACTCGAGCCGAAGCATCAGGTATGAAAAGTAGAATATGTGTATGTATTATGCCTTAGAAAGGGTTAGGTAAGGACTTGTGTTCTGATGGAATCACAAAGGTGGTCAAATAGAATTCGAAAGGTAATGTAATGGTTAAATGCAGATGGCCAGTGTATATTAACATCTTACAGTACTTATTGAATTTTATTTGTTAACTAGCGTGATGACATTGGATTTCTTGTCTTATAGAACGAAATGGCGAGGAGAGGGAACGGAAGGCGTGGTGGCCGTACCGGTGGTCGTACCGGCGGTCGAAATGGTGGGCGTGGCAGGATTCCTGCGCGCCAAGAGCACAGCGAAGAAGGAAGTGTTCACACTGAACCGACGGTTAGTGTGCATGGAACTGAACAGACACAAGTTGCAGAACAACCTTTCACTTTTGAACCAGAAGTGAGAGCAGCCATAGCTCGAGAGTTCTCCGAGTTGATGAAGAATTCTCTGCCAAGTCTGTTGGCAGAAGCATTGAAGCAGGTCAATGGGGGAAGGTGGGTCTAACCCGACGGTTGATACCCCGAACACTGAGGCAATCAACGCACCGCCTGCTCGCGGATGCGACTATAAGTCCTTTAAGGCATGTGACCCGCCAGTCCTGACAGGAAAGAAAGACGCGGTAGCTACGTTTAACTGGATAATCCGTATGGAGGCTGCCATCCGTTTCAGCGAATGTCGAGCGGATCAAGTTGTGAAATTTGCTGCTAACTCCTTGAGGGAGGAAGCATCCCATTGGTGGGAAGGTGTACGTCAAGCAAAAGGGAGCGAGATTGTGGATGCGATGATGTGGGCTGACTTGAAAACTTTGGTGATCAAGAATTTCTGCCCAAGGAACGAGATTGAGAAGGTAGAGAGAGAATTTCTGGGTTTGAAGGCCGGGAACATGACGCACCGGCAATATACAACCCGATTCAATGAACTGGCACGTCTGGTGCCACACCTTGTCACTACTGAAGAGAGAAAGATTGCCTGCTATATTCAAGGGTTGCCGGACCAGGTCCGCACCTATGTTAAGGCGAACGCCCCTACTACCTATGATTCGGCAGTAGAGTTAAGTGGCGTGGTATTTGACGATCTGGCACTGAATGTTGTTGCCGTTGAAGAGCAAAAGAAGAGACCGAGCTTCTCAAACAAGCGAACTGGGGGAAGGATGTTTGGGGCTCGTGATAAGAGAGCTCGGGTGAATGAGCCGACTGTTTGTAAGAAGTGTGAAAGAGAGCATGTAGGTGAATGCAGACTGGGATCTAACTTATGCTTTAAGTGTGGCAAGATCGGGCACTACTCCCGTGAATGCCCACAACACTTAAAGTGCTATAATTGTGGGGATGCCGGTCATCTGAGTAGGGAATGCCCGAAACCGAGAATGGGTGAAGCCGGGAAAGGGAAAGGCCCGGAAAGGAAGGAAGAGAGGCCCCGAGCAAAGACTCGTGCGTACGCGCTGACGCAAGACCAGGCCAGAATGGACCCCGACGTGGCGTCAGGTACGTTCGTCCTTGACAACACTCTTGTTTCTGTGTTATTTGATTCAGGTGCCAGTAAGAGTTTTATATCTGCGACTTTTTGTAAGAAAGTGAAGTACGCTGTCAGTATACTAGAAAGGGCCTTTAGCGTAGAAACCGCTGAGGGTAGAACTGCGAGAGTGACCGAGGTAGTTGACAATTCTACGATAAAAATAGAAGGTCATAGGTTTCCTATCAGATTGTTTGTTATGGTTTTGGGAGGGTTTGATGTCGTGCTGGGTATGGATTGGTTAACTGCCAACGAAACACAAATCATATGTAAACGAAAGATAATCCGACTCAAGGCTCCGGATGGTAGCAAAGTCAAGGTTTTTGGAGATCGTGACGCCCCGATGCCAAACGTCATCTCGATGATTAAGGCAACAGATTACTTGAGGCGCGGATGCGAGGCTTATCTGGTGTACGTGATTGACAAGTGTAAGGAAGTGAAGGAACTAGACGATGTACCCGTGGTACGCGAGTACCCGGAGGTGTTCCCAGAGGATTTGCCTGGGATACCACCCGACAGAGAGATTGAGTTTCGAATCGACTTAGTACCAGATGCCCAGCCCGTGGCTAAGGCTCCATATCGACTAGCACCAGTGGAAATGAAAGAACTTATGGTACAACTAGACGAGTTACTTGAGAAAGGATTTATCCAACCAAGCATCTCACCTTGGGGTGCTCCGGTGTTGTTCGTAAAGAAGAAAGACGGTTCGATGAGAATGTGTATCGATTATCGCGAGTTGAACAAACGAACGGTGAAGAACAAGTACCCTTTACCAAGGATCGATGATCTGTTTGACCAATTGCAAGGCGCAAGTTGGTTCTCGAAAATCGACCTTCGGTCCGGGTACCATCAGTTGAAGGTGAGGGAAGAAGACATACCGAAAACGGCATTTCGCACACGTTATGGACATTTTGAGTTCCGCGTAATGTCTTTCGGATTGACGAACGCCCCCGCAGCGTTCATGGATTTGATGAATAGAGTGTGTCGACCAATGCTGGATCGATCGGTGATCGTGTTCATCGATGATATCCTCATCTACTCCAAGAATGAGGGTGATCACGCGTGTCACTTGAAGGAGGTATTGGAAGCTCTGAAGAAGGAAAAGTTGTATGCTAAGTTCTCCAAATGCGCGTTCTGGCTTAGGGAAGTCCAATTCCTAGGTCACGTCATTAACCCGAACGGCATTATGGTTGACCCAGCAAAGATAGTGACGGTAAAGGAATGGAATATTCCTAAGACGCCAACTGAAATCCGCAGTTTCTAGGGATTGGCAGGCTACTATCGGAGATTCATCCAGGATTTCTCGAAAATAGCTTCGCCGTTGACAAAGTTGACTCGGAAAGAGGTTAAGTATGAATGGGGTTCGACCCAGGATGAGGCGTTTAAGGAATTGAAGGAAAAGCTAACTCAAGCTCCGGTCTTGGCCCTTCCCGAGGGCAATGAAGACTTAGTGGTATACTCTGACGCTTCGGGTCAGGGATTGGGATGCGTATTGATGCAACGTGGGAGAGTGATCGCGTACGCGTCACGGCAGTTGAAGATTCATGAAGCTAATTATCCAACCCACGATTTGGAACTTGCTGCTGTCGTATTCGCATTGAAAATCTGGAGACACTACCTTTACGGGGTGAAGTTTACTATCTACTCCGACCACAAAAGTTTGAAGTACTTCTTCGAACAAAAGGAGCTTAATATGAGGCAGAGACGATGGTTGGAACTCCTGAAGGATTATGACTGTGACATCATGTACCATCCTGGAAAGGCAAACGTGGTGGCCGACGCTCTAAGCCGAAAGGATGTACCTACTCCTATTAGAGTGAAAGCTTGCCAGTTGGTTGTAACATCGGATGTGATGAGAGAAATTGAAAAGGCTCAAGATGAGGCGCTTAAGGAGGAAAACATGAAGAAGGAAAGGATGGTTGGCCAACAGGACAAGTTGGAATATAACACCCTTGGTGTTAGGACACGTTTTGGACGAGTATGGATACCTATGGGTGGCGAGCTTAGAACCAAGATCTTGGATGAGGCTCATAAGTCTCGTTACTCTATCCATCCCGGTACCAATAAAATGTACCAAGATCTGAGAAAGGAATACTGGTGGCCTGGAATGAAATGTGATGTGACGAAGTATGTAAGCAAGTGCTTGACTTGCTCGCAAGTAAAGGCCGAGCACCAGAAACCGTATGGAAAGATTCAACCACTTGATATACCGGAGTGGAAGTGGGAACACATTACCATGGACTTCATAACTAAGCTACCTCGCACAGCTAAAGGTCATGACACCATTTGGGTAATTGTGGACCGATTAACGAAGAGTGCTCATTTCCTGCCTATCCGTGAGACGTTCTCGTCAGAGAGGTTAGCGGAAGTGTTTATTAATGAAATAATAGCACGGCATGGGATGCCATTGACGATCGTATCTGACCGGGACACACGATTCACATCGAAGTTCTGGAAAAGATTTCACGAGGCGATGGGCACGAGGCTTAATATCAACACAGCATTCCACCCGCAAACGGATGGTCAGTCCGAAAGGACCATTCAGACATTGGAGGACATGCTCCGTGCTTGTATTATCGACTTCGGTGGCAGTTGGGACAGCCATCTGCCGTTAGCTGAATTCTCCTACAACAACAGTCATCACACGACGATAGGCATGCCGCCTTACGAAATGTTGTATGGGAGAGGATGTAGGACCCCGGTTTGTTGGGGTGAGATTGGACAGAAGGAATTAGGAAGTCTCGAAGTCGTAAGAGAGACGTCGGAAAGGTTTGATCAGATCAAAGCGCGAATGAAGGCCGCACAAGATCGTCAGAAATCCTATGCGGATAAACGACGAAGGCCTATTGAGTTTAATATTGGTGACAGAGTAATGCTGAAAGTGTCACCATGGAAGGGAATCATACGTTTCAGAAAGAGAGGAAAGTTAAGTCCGAGGTTTGTCGGACTATTCAAGATAATGGCACGGGTTGGGGAAGTCGCTTATCGGTTGGAGTTGCCTGATGAGTTAAGTGGGATTCATCCTACTTTCCATGTATCACACTTGCGAAAGTGTTTGGCGGATGAATCGGCTCACGTACCACTTACTGACATCGAGGTTGACAACAACCTTAATTACATCGAAGAACCCGTGGCCATCCTTGATCGGAAGGAGAAACGTTTACGTAATAAAGTTATCCAATTGGTTAAAGTCCAATGGAAGCATCGAAAGGGATCGGAAGCCACTTGGGAAACGGAGAAGGAAATGAGGGAGTCGTACCCTCATCTATTTGACTTATGATAGGTTTCGGGGACGAAACCTATTGTAAGGGGGGTAGACTTGTAACATCCTAAAAATAAAACGACAGTTATAATAACGGAATAAACGAACGAGGCATGACGGGTCGGGTCGGATGGGTCAGCGGGTTATAAATAGCCTATGCCACCCCTCTTTCTCTCATTTGTAACTTTTAGAGAGAGAAACCGTAGAGAGAGAAAGTTGGCGGATCGACCCGAGACTTCAACAAAGTGTTACTCCATAACTCGTGAGAAGAACCTCCGGATCAGAAACTCGATTCAGGTAACAATCCGACCTAAATCTGAGTTTTTGTTCGTTTTTGGGTTTTTCGGGTTTTGGGTGAAAAGGTAAGGTTTGAACGGATGAAACTGGAAGATAATCATGGATTTGAGTTCCTTAATGGAAAACGAACGTTTTGAATGCAACAGGTTCGGGATCTTGACATGATCAGACCCGAATGCGAAAGTTAGGGTTTTTCGCGAAGAACAGGTCGTGCGCACTTGCTAAGTGCGCACGGAGCAGGTCCTGCGCACTTGCTAAGTGCGCAGGAGGAGGAACCTGCGCACTTGCTAAGTGCACAGGAGGAAGGACCTGCGCACTTGCTAAGTGCGCAGGAAGCATGGTCTGCGCACTTGCTAAGTGCGAAGGCAGCAGGGTCTGCGCACTTGCTAAGTGCGCAGACATCAAAACTGGTTAAGTAAAGTCAGTATGTTAGAATGGTTAAACCGTTAGAGTCGGGATTGGTCTGATGTGTATTTAACTAATCAATTCAGATCGAAAGTGACGTTGTTGGACCTTCGTTTAAACAACCCATATTAGCGTATCAGGTGAGTTCTAGAGCCCTCTTTTAAATGTTTTGTTAAATGTTTTGGGCTGGTGTGCATACTTACGAAACGATGTTTTAACGAAATGATGTTTTAACGAAACGATGTTTTAACGAAATGATGTTTACGAAAGGAAAGGTTAAGAAGTGTTTTTGCCAAAAAGGTTTACGAATGTTTATGAACGGTCTAAATGAGGAAAGGTTTAATGAAAAAGGGAAAGAGGTAAAGGTTTAGATAAGTCATTACAAATCTAATCTGTTAAATGAATGGAATTGACGAATGAAGTCTGGGAATGAGATTCCCAGCCTTGTGGTAGATTATGGACAGCGAGCCATAGTTGCCATAAGAACAACAGGGGTAGTGTCTTAGTGGTCTGCCAATGGTTTTGATGTTGTACAACTGGTAAGGGAAACACGACGGTTACTCGGGTGATGACGATCATCCTAAGTGAATGGTAATGGGAAATTAATGACGGCGATACGTAACGGTTGATTTCCAAAGGAAAGATGCGTGTTGGGCAATGACGGCGATACGTAACGGTTGACCCCACGTAGTGTATGGTTGTGGCAATGACGGCGATACGTAACGGTTGCCCACAACACCAAAGGTTCCTTCGGGGACACAAAGACGCGTAACGATACAGAATTAGATAACAATAATGTATGACTTAAATGAATGTTAAAAGTTTTAATGAACGATCCGTTTAACGGTGTTTATGATTATGATGTTGATGATGATATGGGTACGAAACCTTTTTAAAGATGTTATTATTACATGCTTTTGTGAAAGGTTTTACTAAATGAATGAATGATATGTTTTTGGCAAATATTGATGTTAAAGTTTTTATGAAATGCTAGAACTCACCAGCGTAGCTGACTTTTTAGTATGCACATTTAGGTTAAGGCAGGTTTGGACGATGGACGGTGATGCTTGGCAAGCGAGAAGAGTTACCCGGTCGATCATGAAGACTGGCATCCCGTTATGAGTTGTTTATGTTAAGTTTATGTAATTGACAATGTACGCTTCCGCAAGTATGAACAAGTTTTTAGTTATGTTGAATGAATGATTCCGCTGCGTTATTTGATATTCATGTTTAAGAACTGTTTGTGAATGAGTAAATCCAACGAGTGAGGCCTCCCGGGTTTGGGGCCTTACATGTAACAATTATAACATATACGGATTTGGCTTGGACATTGATTAGCCATATGCCCTGGCTTCCCACATTTATAGCAATTTGATGTTCCCTTCCTACATTCCCCAAAATGCTCCTTTCCACAAACCTTGCATCCACGTGGGGAAAACTTGACAAACGGCTTCTTGCTAGGCCTCCCGCCCTTTATCTTCTTCAAAACTTGATCTACAATTTCACGCTTTCTCTTTTCACCTCTTGCTTCCTCAACTCCACCTCTTTTTCCCGACACCTGTTTATCAAGTCTACAAGTGTGGTAAAAGAGGATGGAGATATGCTATCTCTGAACTCTACAGTCAACATAGCATAAAATTTGTCAATCTTAGCCTTCTCGGTCGACACCACGTCCGGACAGAACTTGGCGCGATCAAAGAAATCCCCAGCCAATTCATCTATTGACTCATTCTTTTGCCTCATGAGGAAGAACTCCTCAGTCATCCGGTCAACTGCGGCTTGTGGGCAATGATACTTCAGAAAAGCCACCTTAAACTCCTCCCAAGACATGGAGGTCACACCCAATTCACCCCTCTCCTTCCGTAGATTCAATAACCATTCATTTGCCCTTCCCGTCAATAGTGGCACACTGAACATCACCCTGTTTTCGGGCTTACATTTAGTCGTTTCAAAGTTCGATTCCATATTCATCACCCATCTATGGCTAAGGATCGGGTCCACCTGCCCATCATACTCTTTGGGCTTAATCACCATAAACTCCTTTAGGGTACAATCCCATGGTTCCCTCTCATTCTCTTTCATAACCTCCTCAAGAGTGAGCTTAATAGCCCCTCTCATTTCCTCCATCAACAAGGATGTGGCTTGCTCAAATGCCTTGGCCACTTCTTCCTTAATCATTTCTTGGGTTATTGGATCCAACGGTTCATTGTTCGCTTCTTCTGCCATCTCTTAACTGAGAATAGAACAAAACAATTTAACATCCTTACACTTTCAGTACCTTAGGTATCTATCACACCTACACTCTTATATGTATTAAGTATATATATATATATATAAATTTCTACCTATATACATACATATATAATCACCTTCACCTAATCCTTGTAAATGTTCATTGTCATATGGTTATCATAACGACCCTTGCACATCTCGTCTTATTAATCATATTGGCCAGACATGTTTAATAATACGTTATGCTCAATTGTAACTATCTTATTCATATAACAATTCACAAAACAAGTTTCGGCACACATAACACCTTGGCATTCATTCATACATATACATATACACCATATATATATATATATATATATATATATATATATATATATATATCTACTTTATCAAATCATTACTAACATTTTATTTCCGAAAGCTCCGAGTCTTAGTCATGTCCTTCTTGGATTCTCGTATCATTTCCCCCATATCAAGAGCATTTGAGTTTGGTGCCGCACACACCAAATCCCTTAAACCATTGCTCTGATACCAAGTTGTAACACCCTACTATTAAAACACTGGTTATAATAAACATTTAAAACGCGCGGAAGCATTTATCCCAAATTTTTTTTAGGTCCATTCCCTCGCGTACTGCGGGGGAGCCTCAAAAAGCTAAGCCGGATAATAGGTCACTCGCGTACCGCGAGAGAACCTTCCCCGGTTCTTCGCGTACCGCGAGCACCAAATTTCCATAGAGTTTCCAGGCTTCAGCAGGTTTCAACACTTAGCCATTTTTCCAACTTTTTCATTTCAATTAGACACCAAAACCTCCCAACACTTGGGTTTTGACCAAAAAACATTTCAACATCAAATACATACACCAAAACACAATTGTGAATCCAATTTACATCCATTTAGGGGATTTCTAATAAATCACCAAAACACATATACGCATACGAGAATCCCGCCAAATGCCTTTGACTTTGACTACATCAGAGCTTTTCCTACATAACACCACATATATCACCATTAGTAATGAAGATAAAACATAACAAACAAGTAAAATTCTACTTGTTTCACCCATTCATCCATTTGACCCGTTTCCACCCAATTTGACATTAGGCAACATATCACTTGCATAATCACCTACAAGTTTCACTCTTTTCATTTTACATTCATAATCAACATATTTTCCATTTCCATTTTGGCACATAGACCATAACTTCATTATCTCATTTCCATTATGATTCTTAAATCATAACTTCATATCCACATATCCATTATGATACTTAGACCATAACTCCATAACCACATATCCATTATAGTATAAATACTATAACTACCTTTCATTCACTTATTTATACACCTTATGCACATACAAACCACATAACACATTATGCAAATTAACACATTGTGCATACAACATTGCATATAACACCTTTTATCAATCAATTACTAAGTAAGTGCAAAAGCACTTACCTTGTGGATTTGAATGTCCCGATTCCACTTCACGTTTTGTAATTTGATTACATAAACACATTCATCTAGTTTAGTAATCTAACATACATCAAAATCACATTTTAATTGGGTTCACAACCCAAATTTCTCATTTCCAACCCAAATTGACCCGTTTGAGTTATACTCATATCCAAAATACCCTCTTTCACCCCAAACTCACCTACTTGAGTTTCATTATCCTTACATTAACACTAATTTTTCATTCAATAATTATTATTAGGTTAATTTGGTGTTTGTTCAAGTGTCTAACATCATATTAACACTTAATCATCACTAATTCATCATCTTATCATCGTAATCCAAAAACCCTCAATTTTCCTCATATGAACCCTAACTTCTCATAATCAAAATCAAAAGGTTCTAGGATGATAATCACCATTCTTTACCTTTAGTTTAGCTAGATTATCAACAATTTAGCACTAATTATCAACATGCATCATAAATTTCGGATTTCTACAAAACCCACCAACTAACACATCAATGGTGAAATCAAAAGGAAGATAATTACTTACTTGATGTTAGAAAAGTGATGTGCAAGCCATAACCTTCACAATTTAAGCTTCAATTACACGAATCTTGCTTCAACACTCTTTTCTCTCTTTTTCTCCTTTGCTTAAGAACGACCCAACACCAAATGAGACTAATTTTGACTTTCACTAGTCAATATGATAGATTTTTCTATTTTACACTTTTAGCCCCTCAACTTTCATTTCATAATTAGTTAAAAAAAACTAATATAACCCCATTACTAACTTGAAACCCACTTGATTCAACTTATTTCTAAAATATTATTTTAACCATAATATTTATTTAGAACATTAATTTATTTAATAACGAAACCCGGATTTTGGTTCGTTACACATACACACATAAATATTCTTGTTTTCTCAATTTGAGTTTTATCTGATTGAAGTATTCGGGTGAACCATCGTATAATTTCGATCTGAAAGTGTTTCACGACTCTTAGATATCCGTTGTAATCTTAGAAATCCCCTACACTCAATTCTTAAAGAATAGGTCACGAGGCAGTAGAACATCAAACTTCTACTAGTGAAACGTTAATTACAGCTACCAGATAACCATCACTAAGTGCAGTGAGACTTGTAACGACATGATAGTTCCTAAAGTTAAGACCTACCATTACTCGCATAATATATTACGAACCAATCACGTTTATCTTGTGATTCAATACGACTCCAATATTGTTCTGGTAACTTTCTTTTCTTTCATGATACACCATCTCCACTAACCAACCTCCCATTAGATTATCTCTTTGTGTATAATGATGCTTATACTCATTGAATTAAATTAATGTCTTTTAAATAACTAGTACTAGAACTGTGCGTTGCGACACGTTAAATCACAGAAAAAAATTAACGTTGTTGAAACTTGAAATAAAAAAAAAGAAAAGTTAAACCGTGAAATAAATCAACGTCTTTGAAAAAGATATAAAAACAAAAAAAAAACAATTAAATAAGCTGACGTGAGTAGAGGGGACCCTGGCATCATCAGCTGAAGCTGCCACTACAACAATATCACCCTATACCGACGACTTTTTTTGACCCTATAGCGACGACTTGTCGTCGGGATAGCTTATGCCGACGACATATCGTCGGGATAGGTGTCGTCGGGATTGCTTCGTCCCAATAGCCCAAGATTGTCGTCGGTATAGCTGTCGTCGGTATAGGTCAGCCTATACCGACGACATGTCGTCGGTATAGGGTCTAATTAAATAATTCAAAAAGAAATTCTATACCGACGACATGTCGTCGGTATAGGTTCTAATTAAATAATTCAAAAAGAAATTCTATACCGACGACATGTCGTCGGTATAGGGTTTTTTTCATTTTTTTAAATAATTTTTAAAAAGACCTATCAAAATTCATACATATTATATACAAACATACATAAATGCCCAAATTCCCAAATTACATACACAAACACAATTCCATACATAAACATAATCAAAATTCATACAAACACACATACACAAATATATACCTACATATTATATACAAACATACATATATATACAAACATATATACATACATTCACAATTACATAAATACATAAACAATTATATACATACAAATCATACAATTACATAATCATACATACAAACATACATACACATATATACATACATATTATATACAAACATACATATATAAATGCCCAAATTCCCAAATTTCATCTAAACCTAATTTCACATCTAAACCTAATTTCATCATAAAATTTCATAAATATTTATAAAATCATTCATCTAAACCATATATACATACATACAAATAAACACAACAATATACATACAAACATACATCTAAACCTAATTTATAGAAAAATTACTAACCAAGTTTGCAAATTAGCTTCGAATAGCTTGAAATCCTCAAAAAATGGTCAAAGCTTCAAACACTAACAAAAATCAAAGAAATTAAGTAAAAACCCAAAAATGTTGATTTTTTGGTCAAAATTGAAACATAGATGTTAACTAACCTCAAAACCCGAGAGATTGGTGAAGATTGCTCCACAAAACACACCAAAAACGAGAAATCGCCAAAGAGAGAAGATGAGAGAGTTTTGGGGTTTTTTTCGTGGAAATGGGAAGCAGGAAGCTGTTTCTGGGTTTATTCTCGCTGAGACCTATACCGACGACATGTCGTCGGTATAGGCTCGAAAGTCGGCGCAATATGGTTTTGTCCCGACGACATGTCGTCGGTACAGGTTTGACCAGTTAATAAAGTTAAAAAGTCTATACCGACGACATGTCGTCGGTATAGAGTTTTCCCATAATTGTTTTTAATTTAAAAAAAAAAATTTTGACCGACGAATATTCATCAAATAAAAGAAAAACAAAAAGAAAATGGAAATTAACCTATACCGACGACATGTCGTCGGTATAGGCTCGAAAGTCGGCGCAATATGGTTTTGTCCCGACGACATGTCGTCGGTACAGGTTTGACCAGTTAATAAAGTTAAAAACTCTATACCGACGATATGTCGTCGGTATAGAGTTTTCCCATAATTGTTTTTAATTTAAAAAAAAAAATTTTGACCGACGAATATTTATCAAATAAAAGAAAAACAAAAAGAAAATGGAAATTAACCTATACCGACGACATGTCGTCGGCACAGGTTTTCCCCAATTTTTCATTGGGCGCCATGTTTTCCCTCCATCTGCCTCAACCCTGTGCCGACGACATGTCGTCGGTATAGGGTCTCCCCTATTAAATTTTGGGTTTGGCCTATCCCGACGACATGTCGTCGGTATAGGGTGACCTATCCCGACGACAAGTGTCGTCGGTATAGGCTCCGTCGGCACAGGGTCCTTTTCTTGTAGTGAAGCGAAGGAGGAGGGGCCGGAATTCGAACATGCGTCTCGCGGGTGAGGATGGGAGGCGCGGACCATTGGGCAGTCTGGACTAACGCCCACTTTGGTTTATCTTATGTGGTGATTTGTATGTATATGAATAAAACCTATGGTAGGTTTGTAAGTTGTGCAACAAAGGTACTAAAGAATGAACAGTTAATTTGTAGAGAGGCATCGACTTTCATATTTATATGTATATATAGTTGTGTGATAAACAAAGAAAAAATTGATACATTGAATAAGTTTGAGTATTTCATGAATTTGTTCTTAAATATGTCTAATGCTTCAAAAAGTTGGACTGTCATATCGTTCTCATACGTGAAGAAAATATGATACACGACATAAGTTTGCATATAACTTGGGATTTGTGTCATATTAATTCAACTGAAGAGACGTTTGATGATAATATATGTTCCAACAGATGCTATTGATTATGGTTTTGGTGAAGAGGCAAATGAATTTTTGTCCAAAATTACATCTGACGAATGGGCTATGGCGGACGAATCTTTATGGAAAGCACAACATTCACCTGACAAATCAAAATCATCGGTATTTATTGTTACTGTTATGTTATAATGTCTATGTTGTCGTATTATGTTTCTCATTCCCTTTTTTTTAACATATTCAGGCGGTTGTTCATAATGATGAAAATGTTGATTCTACCACGTGTCTGCCTGCTTTTAACGCTGATGATACGGTTACACAAAGCTCATCAACTATATGTCAACATGATGATTATGGCACGTGTAATACTGAAGTCAATGCGGAGGATGTAGTTACACAAAGTCCATCAACTTCATGCTCAGATTTAGGTCTACAAGATGAATCATACCGTCGGTTTAGGCCGAGGAGGAGGCGCAAAAACGGAAGCGATTTAATAATTAAATGACAGTCAAGTATTTTGATTCAATGAAAACTTTTGTGTTATGTTTGTTGATTCTAGTCAGACAATATGTATTTTCTGTTGAAGATTTTGTTAACTTTTTGCTTTTATTAATTTTGGAAACCTGGACTAAGACGGGTATAAAACTAGTTAAATATAGTTTTAGATACACCATTGTAATGGTTTGAACGCACCATTATAATTGCACAATTTGACTCTATGTGTTCCATGTGCTTTTGACCAAGTTTGACCGAAAGTGTAAAATTATGTTATGATAATCACTAGTCGATGAAAATTAATTATAATAAGCATTATAACTTATTATTAAGTACTGTAAAAGGTAACCCCGTGAACAGTACCATCTCAAACAAATGGTACATACAGTTGCTGTATGTATATGTCTCAGTTGCTTAGCGCTGTCCACGTGGCAGCCAAAGATTGGATGGGTTTTTTTTCTTTTCGGAAGAAGGGAACTTCACGCCACTAACAAATCCGTTAATGCATACGCCACCAACTTTCAGTACTCCGGTGGCCCATCTCCACCATCGGGATGAAGGGATGCCTTTTCAGTTTGAATGATTATCCAATGCTTAATTGCAAAAATAGTATTTTTGGTAAAATAAAATGTTAAATTTTTATAAGAATGACTCGCATGATTTGATAAATTAATTATTAGCCAAATTGACATAGAATTCAAATGATCAATTATGCTTGTGTTTAGACCTTAAACTGCATAGGGGAAGCGATCAAAGTCAAATCAATTTGGGTTAAAACTGATTTAAATGCTTAATGATCAAATCTACTCTAGAAATTTGAATACGGTCAAATGGATGTCTATTGCAGAATTAAACCAATTAAAGTTGAATTGATAACGAAATTAGTGAAATCGGCCAAAGGCAATTTGTTATTAAATTATGCTAAAAACGCGCTAACTGGACTTGTATTGACTAGGTGATCCAATTTGCATGAACAAGGATTAGCAACTTGACAACTGACTTTTAAATCAAAGTATGCACCAAATTGTTTGGTTAGAGAATACATGTGATTTAAATTGCTCAAATTGTTAGATTTTGTGTAATTAACTATTTGGTTATCTTGACTTTCTATTTCAAGTCAAATGTGCTTAAAACATTATGTACTTAATTAGTATTGTTACCGTGTGTGTTGTATACTTTTATGTAAAACACAAGTACATAAAGAATAGAACAAGTTCCTCATGATGGATCAAACTAGATGTTTAAGTTCAAGTTTTGTGATAATTTAACTCTTTTGGAACATGTTCTTTTGATTTGTAAATAGTGAAAATAAAATCAACTCATGGGTTGGTTATGTTATAAACCTTTTGTAGGAACCGTTCGCCAAAATATAAAAGACTAACACTTGTATAATGCCAAATTACAATACAAGAAACAAAGAAAGCAGTAAATTACAATACTTTTACAATGGAAATAAAGAAAAGTACAAATACAGTAAACGAAAACGAATTTCGTGACCGAGGCTTCGTGTTTAACACGGATCCCTTATAACAAATTCCAAGTCTCCCAAGAGAATTCGAATGTTTCTCAGGGTACAACGGCCGAAGCTGTGTGTACAACCAGGGAGGACTCTAGACCTGTAAGAATACCTTGAGAAGAAGAGAGTAGAAGTCAGAAATTCTTGCAAACTTTTCTGATGTGTTTGAGTTGGTTTCAGTGTGTTGAAATGCCAAGCCTGAGTTGGTATCTATAAAGGAAAAGAATCGTAACAGCTGAAAGAAATTAAAAACGAAAATAAAGAAAATTAAATGTCTTCAATGCTCTTTATTTGCATTTTGAATTCATATTCGAAACTGCCAATTTCTTAACTCTGAAGAACTGGTCAATAGGAAACCGTTCAGCAGTTACAAACTGCTGCTTAGTGGGACACAGACCCGCGCGCATATCCGGACACGCCATGCAGACGCACAAGGGACGTGGACTGCAAGGCAAGGCCGCGCCGTGTACTCAGGTTCCAGACTCGTTGCATGGCACGTGGAAACGCGGTCCGGGTTCCACCAGGCAGGACGCGCGCATCCGGACATGCGGATAGCCCCCGCAAGGACGCGTACCCGGGTTGCCACGTGGAGGCTAGTCGGACACTCTGCCTGGACGCCACGGACACCAACCGCACGTACCCGAACGCCATCCGCACACGCTGGAGAAGCCGGGCGGTGAGTGATGCCGCGCTACGTCACCCGCCGCGTGCCCGAGTACTGAACCCGGACCACTTGTAGCTGGTCAAAAATACTAAGACGGCTCTCACCGCCGTGTGACCATCAAAACGCCACATTACGCCCCCATCGCCCTCGTTCCAAGCCCAAGCACGTTATCCTTCTAGTTTCCACTGAGTCTCACCGCCGTGTGACCATCAAAACGCCACATTACACCCCATCGCCCTCGTTCCGAGCCCGGGCACGTTATCCTCCTAGTTTCCACTGAGTGTCATTCCTTATAAGGTAACCCACTTAAAGGTTTCTCATCCCACCTATGTGGGACAAGTTTCCCCACTTTTTCCACTTTTCTACTCAAGAAAAGCTGAATTATTTCAGTTTTAAATATCCAACTTTGAGCATCGATATCTCATTTATCTTAGCTCCGTTTTGGACGCGGTTTGTTTTATAGCGAAGCTCTTACGTAAGAGAACACAAACCCAGAAAGAAATAATAATATTAACCTCAGTTACATATATTTATTTCTTTCCAAAGTTGGCAAAAAATCATTTTGTAACTTGGTGAAAAAACATATTTTTCACCCAAAACTCCAACACATTTTAAAAGTCTTCTGCCATAATTTATTTTTTTGAAATATTTAGAATCAATTGATGAAATATTCAAATTGAACCGGATATCATTATAAAGAGGGTTTAAAAAATACCAAGTGACCATTATCCTAAATTCTAAGTCTTTACATTGATAATTCAAGTGTTCTACGTTAATTCCAATGAAAGTCTGTTACGTATCATGCAAGAAACTAAATTTAATTGTTAAATTTGTTACATTTAACACCTAGCCTTGAAATATTGTCTTGTTTCTTGAAAACCTAAAGATGGTTGAAGTTGAAAACGTAAATGTAAAGATTGATCAATATATGAAGCAAAGACAGTATATAAGGTTGAAGGAAACTAAGAGCCATTTTCATTGGGCTGACCATCATCTTCAAATCTTTATGATCTAGGAATGACTTGTACCGTTGTGCCAACAAAATATCAAAGTCGGGTGGCCCCTAAACTCTTATCCTCAAGCAAAAAAAGTTATCTTAATTGGCTTTTCATGCAACACAATGTTTTCTCAATTATTGCCACTCTTTATTGTCTAGTTATCTACCTAACTTAGGTGCATACTAAAATGACAACCATCAAAATTATGAATCTTTTTCACCAAACTTCATATTGTTCATGTTCGTCGTCTTATAAACACGTACTATGAGACAATGACACGCAAATCATACGTAAAGCGTTAGCCATCCGACCTTTAGTGTTTATTTGTGATGTTCGAAACATGATTATGTGTCGTATTAATCCCGGCCCTTGTGTATCAAATTAAGTTAATATGCTTGTGGGAACTTGTTCAAATTGTGTCATATTATGTAAAATAATTCAATAAAACTTCCCTATTGTCTATGGAATGAAATTTGGACCGAGTCTCAACATCTTTGTGTGTGTTCTTTTTACATATATTATGGAATATAAAGTGGTGGAGAATGGGCCACTTTAACCAATGTACTTTCATTAATTTCATAACTTGGTCACTCTAGTTTTCTTTTTGTCTTTTAAGCCACTAATCTTGATTGTATATAACTAAAATCATCACATTTTTTATTCAATCCTTAATCATCAATCCTAATATCCTATCTACACGTTTTTTCTTTAAATGGAAAACGTTAGATTGTTAGAAAAGCGACACCATGGTCGTGGAGAAGTTGACGGGAAACTTTGATATTTAGCCTAGTTAGTCATTGTAGTAATAAAATGAGCAGAAACAGTCCTTGGAGTTTCTTTTGCTCCTTTTTTCTTGATAGCACAAGCATGCTCAAGAGTTATGAATTGTGATAACTTACGTCGAATCTCAACTGTCGAATACCGCATGAACACAAGTGGTTACGATTCTATTGTATGACAATCATAGATGATAGAATTACTTGGCACATAAGGTACATCAAACTTCTATCAATAGTAATAAAAAGAGACTGATAATGGCATCTAGTCATGGAGATGAAGAGTCATCATAAGAATATTAGTGGAGGAAGCAATTATTTAAACTTAAGGTCTAAGGATAGTACAATCAAAATAGGTCAATACCAATCATAAATAGTATTAAGTACAAGTTGGTACTTGTTTGGCTCCCATTTGAACAACATTCTACCACTTGCCTTTGACTTTTTGACTTCTGCTGGTGTTGACACTGGTGCCTCTTTTAATCACTAATCCTTTTTTCTTTACATAATATATCTTATTCATTAATGAAGAGATAAGATAATGATGCTGTCCAGCAAGTGCAATCAAGATTCATGTCCCAAATGAATGGTTTTCCATGTAAATAAGTGGTTGACTGCCTTTTTGGTAATCACAAACCATGATGGTTTTACAGACCAAATTCAATGTTATCATCAAGTTGTGGTCACAAAAGTTTAGCAAATCTGCTAAGACATCTCAGAAATAGAAATTTATGTGTTATAGAGTATCCGATACTCGTTTTTTATGTGTTATTTTACTGAAAAATTTTCGAAGGCTGACACCAGTAAAAAAAAACTCCTGAATCCGCCCTATGAAGCAACCCGCACGAAAAGCAACAAAGCATACAAAGTTTCAAAGGCAGCATAATATTGCAAATAAATAAATGGAATTCCAAAAAGCAATTAAGCTTTCTATCAGGATAAAGATGAGTTTTTGATGAGCTGGCCTAAAGTATACAAAGTTAATATGACAATTAGTTCTGAACGGTTCATATTTCACTTAATTTCTTTTGTTTCTCTTTTGTCTGGAATGCAATTGGACTATTAGTGATACCAAGATCACTTACCATAACTGATGGGAAAAACGCAACCGACCACAAACGGTAACAAAATAAATGTGCGGAAGCAAATCTCGTTTGGTCAAAACTTTCCCGACCCGAATGAACCTGTTAGGATGCAAACAAATAGGGTATTCCAAAATAACTAAAACAGCCCCAAATCACTATGCAAATAAAATAGAGAGACACCGAAAATTAAGCGTGGAAAACCCCTCAAACGAGAGAGTAAAAACCACGGGACTACTAGAGCCGCTTCAAATCCACTATCACCAAATCAAGAGCAATACAGAGTCTTCTCTAGGTAAACTAGAGGCATACAATAAACATCATATACTTGGAATCACTAAACATCAAGTATATGGAATCATAAACAAAAACAAAGGAAAGAAATCACCAAATGGAGTTACTCCCAAACCAGAACACGATCTTCTTCTATCAGACGAACCCACAAAGAATCACACCCTTGTGTGTGTCTCGAATCAAGAAGACGAAGCAAAGCACTCCCCAAATAATCTTTCTTTTCTCTGTTTCTTTTATGTCAAGATAGCCACACACAAAAAAACAGACTCTCTTTTTTGTTGTAGTTGAGATAATAGCCCAGACCAACAAAAAAAAACTCATCTATGTTGTAGCTGTTGAGTCTTAAAGTGAGGATGAAAGAAAACATTAACTCCCCTCACCAAACCATTTATCAACTTTTGTTGGTGATATCCGACAGAAGCAATAAAAGAAAAAATATAATTATTTTTCTTTTCTTTTGGGCTAAATTATAAAACCCTCATGGGTCAAAATAAGCCCAACAAGAACAGGAAAGAGGGTCAAATAACTGACTTCCAGGATCTGGTAACAAACCCAAAAAAATTGATGTATAAAAATAATTAAAAATGATTAAGTAAAACAAATTTAAGAACCCATGAACCAAGATTGACTGAATGCTTTCACAAGACAATATCAGTAGAAAGATTAGGTGCCCATAAAAGCCACATCAGATCTGGGAAAAAAATATGTGAGGAATTTTTCCATTCCTTTTAAAGTGCATACCTTTAATGCAAGCAAGAATCAAATATGAAGAAAGTGCTGCAATTCCTGTGGTACTAGCAACATGAGTCTGCCACAATTCTATCAAAAGTATTGATTCTTTATGGAGATATTCTTCTGATCTAATTTGTTGATCATTAACGAATAACATGTTTATAAAAAACTAAAATATTATAGAAATTTTGATTTTAATATATAAAAATACCCAACACTAAACTGTTTAGATAAGTCAGAAATCAAGATGGTATGATAAGATTCAACTGTACTTCATACAGAATCAAGATCTTGTCTTGGTTTCAACTTCTCTCTGCTTAAATCAAGAAATTTAAAATTTCAGTTTCTTTTATCAAATTATTATCTTGTATTAACTAACCAAACTTATAAGTGACCCCCCAAAATACCATAAATTAAAAAATAAAAAGTGAGTCCTTAAAAAAAAGCACTTCCATAAACATTTTTGTGATAAGTACTACCACTAACTCCACTACTATCAACATGCCATTATAGAAAGGAGCCTTTTAAACTCTTTTCTCTTACCTTCATTCCTACATAACCCAAGAGAATCAGTGTGTAATTTCCTTTTTCATCAAAGAAAAACGCTCCACATACTGGCGGAGATGAGGCGGATACTGGCGGCGATGAGGCAGAACATTGAAAATATGAGGAAAAGTCATAAAGTGGCTGATGAAAACATGTTTGGAGAAGGAAATGGAACTGAGTTTCCAGTTATAGCTCATCATACAAGGCAGGGGCGAAACGGTCTTTCTCTTATTCACAGTATCGTTAGAGCTCCACTCTCAATTGTATCATGCATATCTCCTCACCCACATATAAATGGTGCCACTGATGGTGTTTGGGTTTCGGGTGACCACACACGCGTATCAGAGGTTAATCATCTTATGGTTAGTGACAGCATGCGCTATGCTATCTTGATGTAAAGTTGTAATTTGTGGTGATCACTTTAGTACGCGAATTATGAGATATTTACGTTGGTATATTCTTATATTTATATCCATCATCTCATGTAGTAGATAAATATACAGTGATCAATACATGAAAATCAGGGTTGAGCCATATATCATTTATATCATGGTATCAGAACAGAAAATCACATTATTAGTTTATGCATGTATATATGTATGTTTAATCTCAATATGCTTTAATATTTTGGTTTTTAGATCAATTTACTGTGCTGCAAACATCTTGTTACAATTTGTATAAAACCAAAATGGTTTTTATAAATTTTGAAGTTAAACGCGCTCCTTTTGACTCCTAAAAGTCTAAGCGCCTTAATTCATTTTATTTTAGATCTAGATTCAGACCTAGTACATGAATGTAAGAGGTTGCATTCAGCATCTTAGTAAAACATACCAAATGATAGTCCTATCTGTCAGCATAAAAAAGTGAAAGTGATACACTCAAAAAAGTGAAATTAAACTGAAAATGAAAGAAAGCCACTTGCTTGCCTACAAAAATGAGAAACTCATGAGGAAATTTATCATCTTTTTTCATTTATTGAGCTCAGATTGATCCATCATAACAATTATAATAAATGTATATATATAACAGAAATCATAAACATGGTTCATACTTCATACAGACCGAGTTTGGGGCTCATTTCAGCTTTGATTCAACTTAAAATCAGATTCTCACCATGGCAGTTATGACCAGTTGACAATTGAACCAATGACTGTTCTTAGATGCAATCCTATGTTTAAAGTGAATGTTTTCTAAACACAGTGTAAACAGTCGTTAAAAATCAAACGAAACGACAAACACTAGTTGCAGTAATTCACATCTAAGGAGCGGCATAGTAAAAGGTGAACGGAAAAGAAAGTAATTAGCTTATAAAGTGATGTTTGATTAGACAGACAACTACCTGTTTAAGCTTTGGCTCCTGTACCTCATTGGCCATTGGATGCTTATGTGAAGACAAAGTTAAAACTAGTAGTTATCATAGTTGTGTCTTTTTTAGTGATCTCCTGTTTGGTAGAACAAAAGAAAGAAGCAGTTGCTATCACTAAAGAAAAAACAACATGCAACTAAAGTGCCTTTAAAGTCCAATCATTTATCTCAAGGCTCTGAACCCAGTGCTTGACCCTGCAGCTATACGCCTTGTGTATTTGTCTTCAGGCCGTTGACCGTTATACAAACTTTTCTCTTTACATAACTGTAACATTATTTAGATAGCATAAATAACAAAGATAGCATATAAGCATAACTGATACCGGTAAGGACTCCTACACGAGCCAAACAAGGGGTTGATAAAAAAATGTTCCTGGTGAACAAATTTGGTAACCCACAAAGGGTGGTTCCATTGTGTTACACTTGAAATAATTCTAGGGACTAAAGTTGTAATTGTTGAATTAGTAAGGACTGATATTGTTTAGTTTGATAGTGTGAGGGCTTGATTGTAAACATAACTACCTTAGATGGGAGCGTATAACACTGAAATTAGGGTTGAATAAAATTTCCCCTTTCTCCTAGATTCTTCTTCTTTGATAGCTAACAATTGGTATCAGAGTTTCCGATCCTTATCGGAATCTCGATTGTGGAATATCACAGTGGATTTTTTTTATTGGAACCACAGTCCGAACAGAACCTAATTCGTGGAAACCTAATCCGAACCTAAAACCATTTTATAATTCGGTTTGAACCTAACAAACCGAATTAGTTAAAAAAGAAAGACATTTTTTTCTTTTCTTTTTAGTAGCCATAACAAGTTCGGTTTAAACAACTCAACATTTTTTTCTCTCACACTAAGCGTATGTATATCTCTCTGTGTGTATCTCGAGCGTATGGAATCTGTCCGGGTGTGAAATAATGGCTAGAGATGCAAATTGTAGGTTTGTAAATAACTGTTTATGAGAGCTAGCCTATCTACTCTCATTCGGTTAGTTTCTATATTGTATGATTCCTGTAGTTCTTTCAAGTTTCAACTACAACAAATATAGAATCCTAGTAATCAGTGGTTTGATTTGTTTTGATGTTGATGGGAAGTTTGATCTTGAAACAAGGGAACTATTTGTTTCTAGCTTTCTTACATATCTGGTATTGCCTTATGCCTCTTTGATTTCTCTACAAAAACAATTGTAACGAATGTGTGTATGGATTTTGAAGCAAACGGTTATCAGTTGAAACGTTTCTTAGCGAACCGTCACAACGCTTTAAGGCTATATATACGTCTCAAGTTTTTGTAATGAAGTATGCATTCTTATTTTCATCTTCTGTCTCATCTACTCTTCTGTTTATCATTCGCAAACACACACAGAATCGTATTCACTTCCTATTACTGTTTCATACACACAAACGATTTCATCCCTACTGTTATTTTGTTTTTGTACATGTACTATCTTCATCATGTCAAATCACAAGGATTGCAATCAAGAAACTGGGCACTGGTTTTCTACACACAAGTGATATTATTATACATTGTAATATATACCCGTCTGAAATTTATCTAATAAAGATAAATTTTGGATTGTCCCGTTTGTGATTGCTTTTTGAATATTCTATATCATTTAAGATATGTATACTTTTTAATGGGTTGACATTTAAGTAAAAATTGGTAGCTATTTCCCCTACACCTTCGAGTTTGCGGTTTATACGCATACTTAGGAAGTTAAGGAGAAATGCTGTCGATTTTTTCTTAAATAGTCAACCCGTTAAAATATATACATATGAGATAGAATATTCAAAAAGTGGGTTAGGATCCACCACCTTTGAATATCCTATCTTAATAGCACACTGTTATTGTTTATGTGAATTAGTTGTTTTATAAGCTATACTATACTATTAGTACATAAGTAATTTGATGTGCTACTAATTAGTTGCTTATTTGTTCATGTATAATTTTGTTTAATTTAGTAGTTATACATACAATATATTTCTTATTCAAACAGTTATTACAATTGATAAGAGTTGGATTAAACTGAGAAATCGAAATTCTTCGGATTTCTTAAAAGGTCTTGACAACTTTATAGAGACTGCTAAGAACCATCTTGACAGTGACGGCAACACGTATTGCCCGTGTAAAGACTGTGTCAATTTGAATCGGCATATCCTGGATACGGTTTATGCCTACATACGTGAAGATTGTGCATGAAGATATCGGGACCAGAAAGGAGATTTAAAAAAAACATTTTGTTAATCATGGAAGTTATGAAGAAGTTGAAAATGCTAAGAGACATTGTCCATCTACAATCACTCAAGAGTCGTGGGAAAAAAACATTGATGAGTTGTTCTTAGATCTCGAATATAAGAGACGGTCTGAAAAAAATACAAGTAATCAATTAAAACAACTCTATACAAGTTCGCATAGAAGTCAATCTTACGCCCAAAGTCGACACGCGGAGGTAATAGTTATCTAAATATGTATTAAGTGTTATTTCAAATCTCATTAATAACTTGTTTGCTGTTTACAGTTGTAATTAACCGGAAGCACGAGTGACATTGAGGGTTGGAGACATGTTCTATTTTAGAAAGTAAACTAACTTGATTTATTTTGATTTCAATTTTTTATATGTTTGAAAATATTGAATAATATTATATTTGTTATGTTGGTAGGGTAGAGTGCAAGATCGGAAAGTTGAAAAACTATTTGTTTTTATTTGCATTATATTAAGTAAATTAGTTGAGTAAGAAAGACTGAAAGAGGGTGGTTTGATTGAGAAAGCCCACCTTGAGGAGGGTAGTACATATACATTAATATTGAGACATAACAGAATTAAATTCCATTTAATATTCAGTCATTACTTTTTTTAGTAGAAATTAATTATTTGTTATGTAACAAACACGTGGAATATTTAAACCATGGCATGTAATATATGTGTCTTGTTTATTTGTTTTTCTCTTTGTATTACCTTATTCAAAACTTAAAAAACCACAACTAAAGAAAATATGTTTTCTACGTTAAGAGATCGTAAACCCGAGGAAATATGGTTTGATCCGGGTTTAATCTCTATCGTCGTCAAAGAGAAACGTGATTTATTAAAAAGAAAACTTTGTATTCGTTGTTACTTGTTAGGTCAATATGTCGAGCGGTTTGTTCGGTGAGCTTGATTTACCATTTAATGTGAGATTGTTAGAATTATCACGATTAACTTATGATACACCTGGCCAAGGCTTTCAAATTAGGCTACGAGCCTAAAACAAAACATGTCGGAAAGACATTCGTCGAGGTGCTAGTGCCCCTGTAAACATTACGCAACATCAGATTTCTTTCCTTTACTTGGTAGTTTTTTATGTTTTACAATTGTCAATTGATATAATTATGACGGTTTACAAATTATAAGATTTATAGTTATAAGATTTTACTTCGTAAAACTTTAGAAACAACATTCGCTTGCCTTTTCTTTTGACAAAATAAAGATATATTCTAGCACTAGTGACAGACATTTCTCTCTCTTGGAATAGATGTAAGGTTTATCCTCATCTTACTTTTTACAAACTCTATCAACAACTCTGCTATTTGTGAGATTTCACCATGTACATTTGTTTGTTTTATTTCATAATGGTTAATATTATTGAAAGTTATAATTTCCTAATCCATGTAAGTCAAGTCAAAGTGAGTTGGGTCAAAGTTTTAGTATGTTATGTAATATTTGCAAAGTCTAAGGTCCTAGTATGTCAAGAATAAAGTTAGTAACCGAATAAGTTGGTTATGTCGGTTATGATAGTTGAAACAGTAAGGGTTGCGACTCTTGACGAGAGAACACACCCGTTCATTGTAAGTATGTCTGTTTGTTTAGAAAAGTCGCGTCTGTTCGTAGAAAGGGTTATAAATACCCACATAATGGAGTCTGTAAATTTCAACGATTGTTCATTTAATAAAAGATTAGTTTGATTATATTGTATGTTCATTCGTTCAAAGAGAGAAGACCAACAAATATTACTCAAAATAAAATTATCCGCACTGTATTCCAGAAAGGCTAATTAAACGACATAACCGAGCCTTATAAAATAATAGAACCTCATTCCATATCAAACAATCAAACTCTATTTCAAATATTTTGAAAAGAAATTAACCATAGAACTTCAGCAAAGAAGCAACCATGAGATGTCATTGTCATCCAAAATACTAAACAAAAAATTGTAACCTTGATTAAAAATTCAACCCAAACCACGATATCTTTTGCTTGCTCTTTTAACTCTTACCAACTCTTACCCCACCGGCTGCCACTATTAACAAACACTAATTTTATCAACTAAACACTCCTATTTATACTCTCTCATACATCCCACTCTCCATTGTGTTCCTCTCTCTCTCTCTCTCTCTCTCTCCCTCCCTCCCTCCCTCCCTCCCTCCTGCAAAAGGTCAGTCTTTTCCCTCAATTATCTTTGCAATTCAATGATATTATCAATTTTGATGATTGCATTGCCTTCTTGTGTGAATCATTGAAATGGGTTTTGTTTTTTTCTTACTAATTATTCCTTTTTCTTCATCAATAGATCTAGATCTAGATCTGTATATGTATGGAACACATTGCATACTTTATGTTCTTGCAAAATAAACCAAGCTTTGATCTTGAAACTCCATAGCAAATTCTTGTTTGACTTCTTTCTTGGGAAACTGGTGGCTTGAATTTAAGAATTTGATGTGTGAAGATGGTGTCTTTGATGTATGATCATAGATCTTTGAATTTATGTCAATACTCTGTTTCATAACTCCAAAATCTAGTTGGTTTATGGATTTACAAACCCTTTTAGTTATAGCATTATCTCTAGGTTTAAATCCTTGTTTCTTGCTAAAATGGTTTGACTCTCGGAGTCAAACTTTAGAGAGTCAAACCATTAACCTTTTCTACAAGATCTTGTAGTTTTTTGCATAAAAATTTCACATTGTAATGCTTGTTTTATGGTTGAATTCGTGCTGTTTGTTTTTCTTTGAAATTCCAACGAATTTCAGAAAATATGGAAGTTAAAAATCAATCCAGTTGACTTAAGTCAAAGAGGGAGACCAGATTCTTCAATCTTGAGATCTAATAGCACTACCTAATTTTAGTAATTATTTAAATGTTTTTCTTAAAGAACTTCACTGCCTGGATCTAATTTCCAAATGGGTTTTGCAGGATTGGTGTTAACGGTTAACTGTTAATTTAAATTTCCCAGTAAGATCTTGAATCTTGAACATGGATTCCATCAAGATTCTCATATGTTTGACCACACTCCTGTTCATGTTCACATATGCACAAGCAGCAACATTACCCGAATCACCACCAACCATCTTAACCCCAACTCCGGCACCAGCTCCGGCACCGGAATACGTCAACCTCGCCGACCTCCTCTCCGTCGCCGGCCCGTTCTCAACATTCTTAAAATACCTAGAATCAACCAAAGTGATTGAAACATTACAAAATCAAGCCAACAACACTGAAGAAGGAATCACTCTATTTGTACCCAAAGACAAAGCCTTCTCTTCCCTCAAAAAACCATCCCTCTCAAACCTCACCGCCGACCAGCTCAAACAGTTGTGTCTTTTCCACGCGCTGCCGCATTACTACTCGCTATCGGACTTCAAAAACCTCAGCGGCGAAGGGCCTATTAACACCCTCGCCGGAGGTTCATACACTTTGAATTTCACAGATGACTCAGGCACCGTGCGCATTGGGTCCGGTTGGACCAACACAGTAGTCAGCAGCAGTGTGCATTCTACCGACCCTGTTGCCATTTACCAGGTCAACAAAGTGTTGCTTCCTGAAGCAATCTTTGGAACTGATATTCCTACTCCGGCGCCGGCGCCGGCGCCTGTGCCGGATATAGCTCCGGTTGCTGATTCTCCTGATGCCGATGGTGGTAAGGGTTCGGCTGCGAAGGCGTCGTCTCCTTCCTCCTCTCACCGGATTAGTTGGTGGAGCGTGTGGAGGTGTTTGATGGTGGTGGTTGTTTCCGGTGGTTTTGTGGTGGTGTTGTAAGATATGCACAATGGATGAAGGAAGCTACGGAGAGTTGATTTAAGTTGAAAAAAGGCATTCTTTTGATATCGTATTTATGTATTTCATTGATTGTGTGAATGATATTAAATTGAGTATGATTGAGGTTTTTTGTTAATTTAAAGGGTAATATTCAAATAAGATTTAAACTCAAACTCGATTAAAAGTTTGAAATAAATTTTAGAGAGAGAAAAGGTACTGAAACATTTAGGCCATGTTTGATAGCCTCTTAATGTCATTAAAAGGCTACCTTTTAATGGTTTAAAGTCTTTTAATGGTTAATAAGTAATCTTAAGTCTGAATGGTTAAGAGGTAACATTTTAATGGTAAGTTCTCACAAGTTACATGGTCCCTTACCTTTTAATCATTAAGAGGCTTTGAACCATTAAGAGGTAGCCTCTTAATGACTATAAGATACTATCAAACAGTCCCTTAGACAATATTGTAAATGTCAAAAACTTTGAGGGCATGTAGTCATGCAGAGAAATCGACTTGTGGTCCATGTGGAACTAACCCAATTAGTAGATATATATATATATATATTAGAGTGGAGGTCCTAGCCTTCAGATTTAAACTTGGATAATAAAGAGTAGTTTAGAATTATTGATATAAAATAGAGTAGAGGTAGCATTTGCCGTTAAAAAAAAGAAATGGGCTGTCTTTGTGTAACACCCCCACCACAAGAGATTGGTAACATATGTTGGGTATGAGCCACTACCTAAAATGAGAGACTCATTTTATAGTTCCATTTACCGATTTTAATAAATCGGCATTCCCAACATTATGGGAAGATAAAAAGCAGTTGGAAGGTGAAATAAGTTGAAATGAATTATCACTGTCTCATCTTCATCCTCGAACTAAACTCTAGGAACCAGAAGTTCAAAAGATAATGTATATGATTAGAGAATCAGTTTTCAGACATATTCATTGACCTAAACAGAGTGACTAGCTAAGTCATATATACCAACTATTAATGCTCTGGTTAAGATTAATTTCTTAGAAGGACAACCACATATTTTTGATGAGTCTATGTAAAGGCACGTCTAAAACAAGGTAGAACAGTCGATTCCAAATATAAAATTTTAAGTAATGAAGATGGTCAAGTCAAGGTGATAATAAAAAAGTTTTATGAAGAGACATTAGACATGATAGTTTCAGAAGAACTTAAGGTGCCTGAAAATAAAGAGATCTCGGTAAATTATGTCATGTATAAAAATGTATGGAATCAAAACAAAATCAACGTCGATGATATATAATATAGCGCTTGAATGATGAAAATGATGAGGATCGAGATTGAGATCTGCTTGTGAATGAAAAGTAGAAAATGATTGGCCAAATGGAAAGACACAAATGATGCAAAATTGAATTTTCTCAAGAAATAGAAAAATTTTGGACTAGTAGTCCATACACATGAGGTTGTAAAATATGTTAGATATAAGTGAGTTCTTTTATGCGAAAGCATAAATTGAAAAGTCAAATAAGTGATATAACGCAAAATTGATGGCACAAGATTTTTGTAAAGACCTATAATTAATTATGAGGAGACATATTCTCTAGTAGGGGATGTAATGATTTTTCAACATCTTATTAGTCGAGTAGTATAAAGAGAGAAATGATATCTTATGAATATTGTGACGTACATGCTATCGAAATTAACATGAAAATCCTTGAAGGGTTTTAAACTGCTAAAATCATGTAAAGTAAGTTCTCGAGAACACTATTATTGTTATATACAGATACGGATCTGAATACATTATGTTTGTTGCATACGTTATTGAGTTGAATATAACTAAAATTGCTAATGAGTTTCAAAAAGCAGTTGAGTGCTTAAAAAATAATTTAAAATATCTTAAGAATGTAATTATTATGCACCAATAAACACGTAGTGAAGAAACTAAACATAGTGTTTATGATATCCGAATGTATAAGAATGGTACAATATAGATTGGAAATGAATTAGATGTTATCGATTTTGCAATTGATTTGCTAAATAATAAAGTTTATGTACCAAAGCTCCTAAAGAGTGAATCATATGCATAATTACACGGATGGTCCCTGTGGTTTGGTCAAATTACGGTTTTCGTCCCTAGGATTGAAAAATTACGATTTGGTCCCCACTGTTTGTCAACTTGTTGCACTTATGGTCCCTGACATGGATGGAGGTTAAATATTTCTGTTAAGTGGGTGTAAAAAGACGAAAATACCCTTAACATTAAATAAACAATTTATATATTAAATTATGTTTATTCAAGTTCCACCATATTAAAATAAATATATATTCATGTGGGTCCCACCTCCTTCATCTTCCCCAACTAAGACCACCCCTCCCACTCTCCTCTCCGGTGACCACCACCACGGCACCCAACACCGTTGTTTTTCCGACCATATTCATCCTTTTACAAATTCAATCATTATCCAAAAAAAAATATAAAACCATTTCTCTACCATCTTCCTATCTCTCTCACCTCCCCATTTGCTCCTTTATCCAACAAAAATCCCATCACAATCCAGGGAACTCTCGAGTAACTGACTGAAACTCACAAATTGATTTCAACGATAGTCCTCTACTTGGTGATAGCAACGATACTGGTGGCAAGAGAAAGGAAGTGAATTCTGTGTTTCCAAACCCTAATACTACTAATTATACCTGCGTCGGGGATGACTAGGGCGATCGTTTTGTTGAAGTAATCTAAACTTCATTAAATACGTGAAGAAATCAGAACCCTAAAACAAACTCCTCACCAGTCGCTCCATCGATTTGATTTCATAGATTTAGGGTTTGTTCGATCCATCAAAGGTGGTGCATCGGTTGAAATTAGCCAGAGATTTGTGAATCCTCTTTTCTCACGAGAGAGGCTTCTTGTTGGTCGCTCGATTTCCCGATCTCTGTTCAGGTGAAGAGGTCGCCGGAGATGGACGGCGAGTTTGGGGAAAGATGAGTCACCGGTCTTCGCTAGAGAGAGATAGAGATAGAGAGAGAGGGAGGGAGGGAGAGATATGGACCGGAGGTGAGGGTGAGGGTGGGGGGAAGGGATTTTAGGATGCGGTGGTCTTGGACGAGTTGGGACGATGATGAAGAAGGGATGGCAGTGGTGGTGTTGGTGGAAGTTACCGGCGGCAGTGGTGGTGGGGGTAGTGTTAGAAGTAACCGGCGGCGGTGGTGTGGGTGGATGAAGAAGAAGATGGGGTTGGAGGGTTGGGGTGGGGCATATAAACATAATTTAATATTTAATTGTTTTATTTATTATTTTTTTATTTAACTTTAAGGGTATTTTAGTCATTTACATATACTTAACAGAAAAACTTAACCTCCATCCATGTCAGGGACCATGAGTGCAACAAGTTGGCAAACAGTGGGGACCAAATCGTAATTTTTCAATCTTAGGGACGAAAACCGTAATTTGACCAAACCACAGGGACCATCCGTGTAATTAATTCTTGATTAAAATTGAAAGAAGTCCCTGATAGATAGTAAATGCCGGAAGCATTTATATAAAACCTTGAGAAATATATTTCATAAAGTTAACTAGATATGTATGAACTAAAATAGTCGAGTCAAGGTCGTATAATCGACTTACAATATATGTTGATAATATTGTTGTATCTCCCGAAGAGATCAGACATTTTTATAAATATGTTTTATCCATCAATCATACTACATCCAGACTATGTTGAAATATATTAATATGGATAAAGCTTATCCCATAAGTACATTTAATGATGTTTAAATATATGGGTTTATATTTTACTAACATGTGAAAACAAGTTTAGTTAGTCTTGCAGATGCATGTAATGTAACACAACACAATTATAGAACTTGTGGTATTTGGAGGAAACAAAAGTTTTACATTAAGATCATACAACATTGCTCCAACATAAAGAATTGCACATCAATCATTATGTACAAAAGCTTTGAGCAACTTTCAAAAAAGATTAGCACCCATCAATTAAATGATACATATTAAAATGAGGGGGAGTATTATGTAAGTTGCACTCTTTTTCTCTTCACTAAGTTTTATCCCACTTAGTAAGGTTTTTAATGAGTCAATACGCGATACTCTTTTTCCTTTAGCTATGTTTTTGTCCCACTGGTTTTTCTAACACGGTTTTTAATAAGACAAAATCTCCAAGCAAATGAGGCTCATAACCTAGGAGAAGTGTCATAAATATATATTATTGTGGTTATCAACGCCTAAAATAGATTAGGCTTGTTGCACAGTTTTTCTCTCCTATATATAGCTCATTGTATTACATACTTGATCAATGAATATCATATCTCTTTCTCCCTTTGTATCTCTTCTCATATTGTTTTGCTATTAGGTTTCAAAACAAGTCATACTTTTTTTTAATCAATACAAATATAAATATAAAAATTTGCAAGACAAAAGGACTTGATACACAAAATCAAATGACCATATTTCCATTTTACAATGAGTGACTGATTTTGTAATTTTCTCAAAATAGGCAAGTCCCATGTTAAGAACACACAAATGCATGCCACAATCATTAATCATATATCACCTTCTCTTCGATTTTCATCCCCCAAAGTTTACGCAGGTCCAATAGGCAATGCGATTTTCTCTCCACTCTCTATGCCCTCCCCCTCCATCCTCTTCCATTCACAAAAACAAAATCAAAATCAACGAAAGGTGTCTTATCAGCAACCCCACGTCAATTCTTAGGCTTCTCCGATGAGGATTCATGATCCATGATCAATCTTGTTTAGGTTTTGTTCTCTGTTTTCTTGAATCCTGTGATTCTTGATGGTAAAAATCCGATCTTGCAATGTTTTTTTTCTTGAATTATCATGTGCATGCATCATTTTAGACATTGATTCATCTGGGTTCTTTGCAATTTGCGCATTCGATCTGTCTGATTGTTTATTTTCGTTGATATATTTCAAGATTTGCTCAACTGGGAACACGAGTGAAAGATGTCGACATTCGAGGGTGTCTTTGTCAATGATCAATGGCTGCAAAGCCAATTCACACAAGTGGAGCTTCGTAAACTCAGAACCAAAGTATGCCATTTCATGTCTATACATTTGCTAATTGATTAGATATTAATCTAAAAATTGATTGATTCCCATATATATAGTATATTTCAGCAAGAAATGAATCTGGGATAGTCACAATACAAGATTTGCCGCCAGTTTTGGCGAAATTAAAGCCCTTTAATGAGGTGGCAAGCCAGGATGACGTTATCCGTATGCTAACTGACTCTTATTCTAACTTGGCTAAAGAGTTGGATTTCGAGGCCTTCCTTCGGGTGAGTGGATCAACTAGACAGTCTAGTTCATTTAAGGGGTGTTTGGCGTTGTGTTCTGGAACTGATCATTTCAGAACGCAATGCCAAACACCCTCATACTGACAAAAGGGATTTTTTTGAAAAAAGATTTATGATTACAGGTATATCTGAATTTACAATCTCGAGCAAGTGCGAAAATGGGGACTTCAAAAACTTTCAGAACGACCTCATCGTTTGTGAAATCATCCACAACCACCCTTCGCCATAGCATTAGTGAGACGGAAAAGGCTTCATATGTTTCTCATATTAACAACTATCTTGGAGAAGATAAATTTTTGAAGCAATTTCTTCCTTTAGACCCTTCTACCAATGCTTTATTTGACCTTGCTAAAGATGGAGTTCTTTTATGGTATTATTATTAATAATTCATCTTTTATTATTTACTAGTTTAAATCCCGTGTCTACACACGTGGTGAAAAACATCAATAAATAAAATTTTTAAATCTTTATGTATATATTTTACATATGTAAAAATATATTATATATACTAATGATACAAACAAACTCAAAATATGTAAAAAATAATATATAATTGAGTTTCAAAAGTATAATTTAACTTTCATTACTATTTGATTGAAATAAAACTTACATAATTAAATTTCAAAGTTTCTTATAATAATAAGGGATAATTAAAAATAAATGTGTTTTATTAGTATAGTTAGTATTTTATTTAAAAATATATTATTATTAAAAGATGGAAGTGCATTAAATAAGAGAGAGAGGCGGGAAAAAATGGTGAGAGTGAATATGGAGATGACATGTGGCACTAAAAACCTTTATTTATTATATAGTATAGATTTGTTTATTTAATGAAAGTTATGTTGATTGATACTTTTAATTATTGTTTTTTTGTAGTAAGCTGATTAATATTGCTGTCTCTGGTACAATAGATGAGAGAGCTATTAACACTAAAAAGGTTCTTAATCCATGGGAAAGAAATGAGAATCACACTCTGTGTCTTAATTCTGCAAAGGCTATAGGCTGCACTGTAGTTAACATTGGCACACAGGACTTGGCTGAAGGAAGAGTAAGTTGAGAACATGTCATCACAAATGGGTGGGTCGGGCACGCTGGGAAACGGGTCAAAATGATAATTTTTGGTACAGGTTGAAACAGCCTAGGTTGTGTTGACCCAAAACTTTTTTTGTCCGTATATTTTAATATTTTTTAAATAACTGGTGCATCAGATATGATTACTCGAGTCGTATCAATTCAATAATAACAAAATTAATTAATATGTTTTATAACTTACAAATACACTCTTGGGTGATTTCAAACCTTTTGACCCGTATCCGTATAAACTAATTATATTTTTCACCCGTTTGAGATAAAGCATAACCTGATTGTCTAAATCCCCTTAATTGAAGCAATATAAAGTAATAAGTTGCAGTCATTCTTGAGATCCTAAACTTAAGTTTGTACTAATTATTCTTTTGGTTCATGTTTACAGCCCCATCTATTACTTGGGTTGATATCTCAGATAGTTAAGGTAATTTATGGAATTATAGGCTTATTTTTGTCATATTAATTCAAGGCTTGTATTAATATTTATTTCTAACTTACTGTTGGCACTGTCAGATACAACTTCTATCATATGTTGATCTAAAGAAAACCCCTGAGCTCGCGGCAATGGTTGAAGATAGCAAGGTCTGAGGGCTTGTTTGGTTTCTTACAGATTTTTTTATTTATGTATAGTTTTATACGCTCAATTTACATTTCAATACGATGTTAAACTACAGGAAGCTGAAGAACTCATGGGTTTGGCACCAGAAAAAGTTCTTCTAAAATGGATGAACTTTCAGTTAAAGAAATCAGGGTACAAAAAAGAAGTTACAAACTTTTCATCTGATCTAAAGGTATTTGTTTATGATTAATACGAAAAATGCTGTATTTACACTACTTTTAGCTAATTCATCCAAATCGCGTGTAGGATGGAGAGGCATACGCACATTTACTTAATGTTCTTGCCCCTGAACATGGTACCACTAAAACTTTGGAAACAAAAGATCCTACAGAAAGAGCAAACTTGATTATTCAACAAGCAGAGAAATTGGACTGTAAAAGATATGTTACATCTAAGGACATTGTTGAAGGGTCCACAAATTTAAATCTTGCATTTGTTGCCCAAATATTTCAGCATAGGTGAGTCTTGTTACTTATTTTCAAGCGTATAAAAACTAGATAAATGTTTAATTCTGAATCATGTGATATGCTGTGTGTAATTTAAATAACAGGAATGGGCTTACTATAGACAAAACGAAGTCTTCGTTCGCTGAAGTGATGACTGATGATGAAAGCACATCAAGGGAAGAAAGATGTTTTAGAATGTGGATCAACAGTCTTGGAGTTGAAACACATGTTAATAATGTGTGGGAGGATGTCAGAAACGGGTGAGCTTTAAATAAATAAATAAAAAGCACGCTTGCATGATATAGGGTAAGTGGTTTATGATTCATACCTTTGGATTTTTTATTTTTTTATTTTTTTGCATTCAGATGGGTTCTTCTAGAAGTTCTTGACAAACTTGCCCTGGGGTCGGTTGTGTGGAAGCAAGCAACAAAACCTCCAATTAAGATGCCTTTTAGAAAAGTTGAGAATTGCAATCAAGTTGTAAGGATTGGGAAGGAATTAAATTTCTCTCTTGTAAATGTTGCTGGAGCTGACATTGTTTCAGGAAACAAGAAGCTTATAATAGGTAATTTGTTATTTAAACAAGATTATATCTATTAAAAAGATGAATACAATTATTACCAGTGTTTGGTTTTGTTACCAGCTTTCTTGTGGCAGTTGATGAGATTTAGCATGCTTCAACTTCTCAAAAATTTAAGAACTCATGGTCAAGGGAAAGAGATAACTGATGCCGATATCCTACGATGGGCAAACAATAAAGTCAAACAGTCAGGGAAAACACAAATGGAAAGCTTCAAGGTAATCAATCGTTAATATGGTTATCGGATAATAATGTAACCGCCTTCAGTCTGATTGTCTTAGGCAACCATCTTTATTTTCACCCATAAAATCCTCGCTTTCGAAAATTTCAATTTAAGGTAGTCTGTAGTTTGTACAGGTTAGCAGGTCAAAATTATGATGTCTGTAAGTTTGACCGCGTTGACTTTTTTCTGTCATGTTGCTAACAAGGTTAAGGAGTAGCTCAAATTGAAATTTTGGAAAGTTGTTACCTTCTTATGAGTGAAAAAACAAAGATGATTACTCAAAAGTCAAAACAGAATCATGAATCTTATTTTATGGATTTTTTTTTTCAATCTGCTAGGATAAACGACTATCAGACGGTATTTTCTTCCTTGAGCTTCTTAGTGCAGTGGAAAAAAGGGTTGTAAACTGGGGTCTTGTTACCAAGGGCGAGAATGGTAAATTTTTAAACTTTTGTCATTTTGACGCTTTAAATCTTCAAACTTTACAAAATCGACAATTTTTATAATTGTTGTCGAAATCACAGAGGAAGATAAGAAGTTAAACGCAACGTACATAATTAGTGTTGCAAGAAAGATTGGGTGCTCCATCTTCTTATTGCCTGAGGACATTCTGGAGGTAAAAATTTTCCTCTTTTTTTTTAAATCTAAAAGTTCACTGACCTTTAAAACAGTAATGAATTGAAGTTCAATTTATTGACAGGTTAACCCGAAGATGATCCTGATTTTGACAGCAAGCATCATGTACTGGAGCTTGCTACAGAAGGCTAAGACTGAAGAAGAAGATAGACCACCTGAAGAAGAAGAACAACAAGGGAATGCAGCCATGGATGAAGCTGCTAATGAAGATGATGTTATCCAAGAGAAAGAGAAGAGAGTTGAAAATGACAATGAATAATATTGTCTTATTTGGTATTAGAATTGTATTTATCCTTTTTAAATCTCTTTGTTGGTGAATACATGTGAAATTACTCATTTTTTTTTAATTTATTCTTAAACAATTTAACGCGTATATATCATGAAATAAGACCAATTTGGTGTATTATTGATAAAATATAACATATTTCAACATTTTAAAGAACAAAATTACTCATAATCAGCTACAGATTGTTCTTGTTGTGCCACGGTCATAAGCATCTCGAGGCGTTTATCAAAAAGTAATGCACTTTCATCTCTTTTATCAAGTTCTCCAGCTTCAACTTCCAGCCATTTTTCACGCAAATCATCTAGAACATTCCCTTCTGTCATCTTCATTTCTGCTCCAGGAGCATTTGGAACAGTGGTACGAAGGGATGAATCGCCAGATGGCGGTAGCAGTGTTAAAAGCATTGCTCTGAATTCCTTAGTATCTGCAAATGTCTCAAAGTTGTAGGCTATTATATCCAGACAGTATTCTCGAATCTTCAAAACACCATACCTATGAAAAACAAATTGTTTTTTTTTGTAAAATATGTGTGATTTTAAAGACTTAATAAAATAACATGGTAACATACATGTCTGATAATATTAACCAGTGGCATAATTCTGAAGGAGAGACCATTTGTAGATGAGGTAGTAGGGCGTCAGCTACTGCACGTTTAAGAGGAAATAATAAATATCTTGATGCAGCATCAAACATTTCTTCAGCCTGCTCGATGGAATAGAGTATATGACCATTTTTTAAGTGTTAAAAATTACATTTTGACATTTGTTTATACAAATTTATCAAGATGTGTGTCGAATACCTGTTCAGGGTTAACATCCTTCAAACCGTCAGTGTACCTGTGGTGAAGCAAACACCTTCCATTTAACAAACACACACACACACACATATATATGCTTTACAAGTCCAAGTCTCGGATTATTTTAACCCTAATAAGTCGCAAATCAATGTAGGCCAAACAAAATCTAATTACTACAACTTCATATCACCTTAAACACATATCCAAACACCCCCTAAGCTAAAATGTGTAATCAAGCAACCTTGTTTAGTAAATCAAAATAAAATCATATTATAAATCAAGCAACCCTGTAAAATATATCGTCTTTGGGAATTATCTATATCTTGTAACGCCTTATAATCTGCATATTTTTGATGTCTCACTTCTTTTTCTATCGCTTTTTGTAATGACTCACACTTACAAACTTTGCATATTCTAACAAGATCTTCCATGTCATCAACAGCAATCTCGAGTCTATCAGAGTAAAAAAAGTGAATAAGACTGTAAAATGCAGGATAAGATAACTATTCTCTCGAGAATCTTATTTCTTTACGGTCCCTCCAATCAGTTTCAAATTTTTTCTTGAGGTAGGGTGACCTGGCACTCAAGATTACTCTATGAGCTTCAATTGGTCTTCCATGGAGATAAAATATAACATCTGCTGGGGCTGGTTCCTCCATTAGACAAATTACCTGTCATCCCCACTTTCATATCAGATATCAAGTAAATCCAGTAAAACATTACAAGTATATCCAAAAATTAGTTCTTAAAGTGAAGATTATAACGTTCAAGAATCAAAATCAGATAACTAGTTGCAGCAAAGTGATTAAAATTACTTAAAGAATTAATGATAAATCAATATGATTAACAATGAATCCTAATCAAAGACATAAACTTCCGAATTTTTTGAATTAGTCAATCAAACAGGAATACTGAATAGCAACTCCATTGAGATAACATTATAAGTATATCCAAAATTAGTTCTTAAAGTAAAGATAATTAGCAGCAGCAAAGTAA
Source organism: Smallanthus sonchifolius (assembly GCA_023525975.1). Lineage (NCBI taxonomy): Eukaryota > Viridiplantae > Streptophyta > Magnoliopsida > Asterales > Asteraceae > Smallanthus > Smallanthus sonchifolius. The sequence continues at coordinate 78,210,556 of CM042033.1, forward strand.
TTGAAATTACTTAGAATTAATGATACATCAACAGGGTTGTTAGAATATATATTAGGGTTAGCCGTCAAGCCCATTAGCTAAGCCTGTTAGGGTTTAGTAGGCCAGGCAACTTTGACCCATCTGTGTAAATTTGGGCTGATTTGGGCACTAAATATAAAGTAATGGGTTCATTTGGGTTAAGCTATATTCCTAAGGGGTTAGAAACGGGCAGGTTTAAAAATTAAAAACAAACCCTACGGGTCAGGATGGGTCACCCCTAAAACAAGAACGGGTCAAGATGTGCGCCCCTAAAAATGCAACGGATCTTCTTCAGCTTTCTTGTCGTCATATACAAAACGACATAAGACTACATGAGCTATATTGAAACAACTTTGTCTCTCTAGTCTGAAATTCGGCGACCACCCTTCCAGCCAACTCTCTCTCTAGTCTGAAATCCGACGATCGCCCTTCCAACCTCTCTCTCTTGAGTATGACTGTCAATCCCTTTGAAACAATTCTCTCCCGTCTAAAATCGTTGATGTGATGTTTCGGTCTCTCCCTCTGATGACTTTTTTTCAAAGGCAGGTTTGTTCTTGTTGAAATGGCGGAAATTAATTCAAAGCCATTGTAGTCACGTGTTTTGTTGATGAAATCGGCGACGAGGCTTCGATTTATGATGTTGAAGTTTAAGAAATCGAAATCGAACGCCAAATCGAGTGAAACTACGGAGTTGGATTCTTCAAACGGGTACTGTTCTAATTTTTCAAAACTTCTGGGATTTGGGTTTATCTTCTTGTAGTTGTTGCCGTTGTTTCTTTGATTTTACAAATATGTTTTTGGTGGATTTTAAGTTGCAGAGATTAAAAATTAAAATACATAACGAGCATGTTAAAAACCGAGAAATTGGTTGATTGTTGTTTTATTTATGTTTAATTTTCAGAATCTGTAATTGTTGTTCTTTCTTCTGATGTTGTAGAAAAAATTATAATTTTTTCTAACGGCCCCAACGGCGGCGGCCGAGCTTCAAACGCCTTCAACAGCTTCCTCACCTTCAAATTCAGCGCCGCATAATGACACCTGTCACCATCAAACGTGTGTTCTGAGCAAATTGCGCCGCTCTCGAGCAGCATCCTGGCGGCGTCAAGATGCGCTGCTAAACAAGCGTAGTACAGAGCCACAGAGTCCCATTGGTCACGCGCGTTGACGTTAACACCGGACTCTAATAAATACTTGAGCCGATCGACGTCGCCGGCGCGTGAGGCTTCGAAAACGTCGCCGTATGGGACTTTTTTCAACGGGACGGATGATAAAAAGTCCTCCGGGTCGAGGTCAATGTCGTCCAAAACGGACATGATGATTATGTTTATGAGTTTACAGATGGTGGTGATAAGATTGTGTATTCATTGTTTAGTTAAGGGTATTGAGGTTGAAGATGGAGGCGGTTGTACAGCATTTGGTTCGTAATTAGGGGGATTTGATTAGGGTTTATGGATTGATTACAGAGAGAAAGGGGTTAGAGGAGGAAGATGATTCACGGAAGCTCAAAATGGATTTATCTTCCAACTTCTTTGGGTTTATTCCACCAAAATAATACACCTTAAAACCAAATATTTTGTTCATAACTTTCTTTTCTCTAAAATTGGGCCGTTCAAAAAGCTCGCGGCTCGTGGCTCGCTCGAAGATAGCTTGAAAAAAGCTTGGAAAAAGCTTGGTTATAAACGAGCCGAGCTCGAGCTAGGGTTGGCTTGGCTTGGCTCGGCTCGGCTCGTCTAAATAACTAATATATATATATATATATATATATATATATATATAATCAAAGCAGAGTTTGACCCTCGGAAGGGCAGCTTTGGGAGGGGGAGGCTGTTGCCGTGCATACATAAAATAAAGAATTTCAAAAAAACACAAAGTATTTTTGGTAAGAGAGAATGCTATCTTCTTTAGTTATATATATATATATATATATGTGTGTTATATTTGAAATATGATGTTTTAATTTTTTAAGTTCATTTGTTTTCAAGAACTCTGAGTTTTGAACTAAAATTTTACTTTATCTACAATTGTATTTACTCTCTACTTTGTAAGTTTTGGGTTATCTATGTTTTTTTTTTGTATTTTATATATTGTCCCTTCCATCTATTTAGTTTTTTGAAGACAATCAACTTCAAACCGAAAATAAAATATTTTTTTTGTTGTTTATATATATATTAATATGTAAAAAAAAAACGAGCTGGCTCGAGCTTTTTACGAGGAGGTGGCGGTGGGTGGCGGTGGTGGGAGGTGGCGGTGGTGGTGGTGGGAGGTGGCTGTGGGCGGCGGCGGTGGGAGGTGGGGTGGGTGGTGGCGGTGGTGGTGGCGGCAGCGGCAGCGGCGGTGGTGGGTGGTGGAGGCAGCGGCGTAGTGGTGGGTGGTGGTGGGTGGTGGTTGGTGGTGGTGATAGGAGGGTGTGGTGGTGATGAAGGGTGAAAGAGGGGATGAAATGAAAAAAAAAAGGGGGTGGATGGAATGAATTTGAGAGATTTAGAGGGAATAGCATTCCTTATGGAATGAGTGATTCCATTCCATCGTCCAACCAAACACCATTTTTTTCATTCCCTCGTAATCGTCCATTCCATTCCACCTCTTATTCCTGCATACCAAACGCTACCTAATAGATGATACATACTCGGGTTTTTTCGTTCTATCTTTGTTCATCCAGTGCTTTCAAAATCTTGCGGCTTTATGTCATATGTCACGTAAAAATGTATAAACAAAAATCTGCAATCAATCTCCGACATGAAAATCAACGGTATAAGTAAAGAGAGAACGGTAAACTTTATGTAGTTAATGAGAATTCAATACACTCTTCTATACGAGGAGGGGCATTTTACTATTTATAGGGCAAAACTAGTTTGGACTGCTATGTCATAAATGATGTGCACGGATTAAGCTATTTGTTGTGGCGCCAAATGTGTCGCTCTTGAGCGTGCAAGAGGTCAGAGTATTACCAGTTGATCCAGGTATTGACTGATGGTTTGTATGCATGGATATTGTTTGTCGGTGTGCTTATCAGATGTTCAATGCTCAATGGTTGTATGCTTAGAGCTTGGGATGTTGCCGACTCCAACCATATTGTGCTCCGGGTGTGAGATGTAGTGAGGAGGGGGTGGTTTACTCCTTCATGAAACATGTTGAAGATTGGAAATCAGAATCGTAACAGCCAAACAGAAGATTTAGATCATAAACTCAATCTAGAATTTCACTAACTCGAAAACACAATAGCAATACAACCCACAAGCTCGGGTGTATAGGGTTGGAAACGAATCAAACGTTCAGCAAACAATTCATGAACCGTTCGACGGGAAGTTCGTTTATGTTCGTTCGTTTAATAAATGAATGAACATGAACGGATGTCGTGTTCGTTCATTTATGTTTTCGTGAACTTTCGGTAATCTGTTCATTTATGTTCGTTTGTGTTCGTTGTTCATTCGGTCTTTACAGTTTTTATATTTTATCAATTAAAAACATTTGTTAATTGTGTTTATGATAATTATGTCAAGTATGTGGAGATAATTATGTCAATTGTCAAGTACTTTATATTTATTTTTGGTGGATTTTGTGTAATGTTAATTTGAGATTAAAATGTAGATTTTATTCTCAAATGAATTTGTGTCCGTTTGTGTTCATGAATGTTTGTTTGTGTTCATTTGTGTCCATTTACGTTCGTTACATAGAAATATCGAACGAACACAAACGAACACGAACAAGTTCATTTCTTTAATGAACGAATATGAACAGGAAATATCGTTCGGTTATGTGTTCATGAACATGAAATTTTCTTAATGAATAAACACGAACAAGGCCTTATACATATTTGTTCGGTTCCTTTGTAACCCGAGGTAGATATAGAATTACAAGACTTAGGAAAAAAGAAAACTAATTAGATCACAATTACAACTCCTAATAAATGTAGGTTTTAAATTCACCAATTATCTCAAAAAACCAAGCCTCTGAAGTCGGGTCACCCATATGCTCGGGTTCACTAGGTCTCGGCCGCCCCACTCATGTGCTCGAGTGGGTTAGCCCAAGTGAGATTACGGCTAACGATCACCCCTCTAAGTTCGGTGTTGGGCTTCAGATCTTTCACGCCTAGCAAAACATGCATCTCCCCAATTAGTCAACGGGTCGGCTCATTGTTCGGTGTGGCTATATGCTTCACTTTAATTTCATCCTTCTCAATGCATTCTCAAATAAAACGATACCTCGTATTAATATGTTTGCTTTGACCATAGAATATTGGATTCTTCGTAAGGGCAATGGCCGATTGGTTGTCAACATGCAACACAAGCGGTTTGAGTCGGCTACCCGATAATTTCATTTAACAGTTCAAGGAGCCATATCGTTTGGCAAGCGGCGGCGGTCCTCACATGATGATAAAGCCACGATAGCTTGCTTTTGAGTGCACCAAGTTACCGATGATTCACAAAAATAAAACGTGTGCCCGATGGTACTCTTTTCAGTCATTCATGTCTACTCCATGGCCACTTTCACAGTAACCGTAAAGGTGGCGGCTTCCACCCCTCGAGTACTTTAACCCATATGAGCTTGTTCCTTTCACGTACCTTAGTATATGCTTCAACGCTTGCATGTGAGATTCTTTAGGGTCTTGCATGTATCGACTTGCAAGTCCAGTAGAGAAACTCAAGTTGGGACTCGTATGTAGTAGATATCTCAACTGCCCGATTAGACTTTGGTAAGTGGTAGGATCAACCGGATTTCCCGCCTCATCCTTAGAGAGTTTCATGCTCAGTTCAAGTGGGAATTTTGTAGCATTACAATCTTGTAATCCCACCTCTTGCAAGATTTTTCGGGCATAACTTTCTTGTTTGATCTCAATCCCGGTTTGGGGTTGAGTAACTTTGATGCCAAGGTAGAATGATAGTAAACCCAGATTGCTCATTTCAAATTGATCCTCTACCCTTTATTTCAACATGTGAATCGTCTCCAAAACGAACTTGACCCACCACGTTCTCATCCAACTTATGAAAGAAGGATTTCACCCTGGTAATATGGTTACTAGCCCCGTTGTCAAGGTACCAGATCCCGTCCTCTTTTGCTTCTAGTTCGTATTATTTTGGATGCACCTTCTCTTCAATCAAGAACACTTGTTCTATCTTCAATGAGGATTTCGGTTTTTTTTCTCGATGGCTTCGGCATAGTTGACTTCTTCTCTTTTACCCTTTCAATCCAGACAAACCACGACAAAGTGTCTGACTTTATCACATTGAAAACATTGAATGTGAGACTTGTCTTTTTTACTCTTTTCCTTTTCCAGTCCTTGACTTTGATCACCGGCTTTGGGCCGGTCTTGATGGGTTCGGCCACCACTTCTCCCACGACCACGACCTCGGTAACGAGTATTAGACTGGCCACTTGATCTTGCTTTAGAACCTGGTGGATCACTTTTGAAAATGTTAGAGCTAGAGGTTCTATAGAACAAGAGTTTACCTTGGGTCTCGGGTTCGCCGTCAAGGCCTTTGACACGTTCTTCATTGGCTTTGAGACGGCCTACTACATCTTCAACCTTATTGTATTGAGGTCTAGGACTTGTTCAAGGGAGGCCACCATGTGTATGAAGCGTTTTGGCATGCACATTAAAAACTTCTTCACGAGCTTAGTTTCCTCAAGTGTAGATCCGAGTGCTGAAAACTTTGTGACGAGACCGGATAATCTCCAGACGCAGTCATCAATTGAATATGACTCCTTCATCTTCATTGTCTCGAATTCAGCAGTTAGGGTTTGTAGACGAGCTTCCTTAACCCTATTCCCCCCCCCCCCACATGGCGGGTTTTGACCGCTTCCCATATATCCTTTGCGTTTTCTACTGAGCAATCTACATGATTAACTCATCAGATAGCGCCTGAAACAAGTAAGCAACAACAACATTCTTCTCATCCACTGCAGATCCCGGTGATGACTCAACTACATCCCATAAACCGTGGAACTGGAACACTGCCTTGATCCGGATTGCCCATATGGTGCTAGTTAACGTTTGTTAGCATAGGAACTTGAAGAGGAATCGAAGTCTTCTTCTCCTACACTTGAAAATCTGTGTTTCTAGTTGCACCATGTCTCGGCATGTTGTAGGTGAAAGGAGTCGAGGGTTCTTGATCTAGAATTCTCGATCAAAAGAAACGAGGATGGCTGGAACTTTGATCGAAAACAACCTGGTTGAATTGGTTGCTTGTTTTGCGATCGGAACAGAGAGTTTCGGGATCTGCAAACAAAAGAACCAGGTTTGCGATTGGATAGCATGTCTTTAAACCGAGCTCTGATACCAATTGAAGATTGGAAATTAGAACCGTAACAAACAAACAGAAGATTTAGATCATAAACGTGATCTAGAATTTCATTAACTCAAAAAACAATACCTATACAACCCACAAGCTCGGGTATATATAGAATTACAAGAGTTGGGAAAAAAGAAAAGTAATCAGATCACAAATACAACTCCTAATAAATATAGGTTTATAATTCACCAATTATCTCAAAAAACCAAGCCTCCAAAGTCGCCTCACCCATATGCTTGGGTTCACTAGGTCTCGGCCTCCCCACTCATGTGCTCGAGTGGGTTGGCCCAAGAGAGATTACCGATCAACACATGTATTTTGTGTAACATGCAAAATGATGGATAAAGAACACTACTTTGTGGATTGATACACCCAACTCCATTACTCAAGACAGAAACAGCGAGCAAGATTTGAACACAAATCCTAAGAAATTTTGACCATGAATCCAATACAGAAGCTACAAGATTTGAACACAAATCCCTTGTACTCGCAAGGCAAGTTACCTCCTAAACATAAATAATTAAATACCAGCCGAAAACAAACATGCTAGACATTGCAGCCTTTAGCATTTGTACATCATGTCCAAGTATATTAAGGTTCATTAAACTTAAATCACATAAGTCAGCTACTATCATCCAGATTACTAGAATTCAGCCGTCTTAACCTTTGATCAAGTTCTGCCATTACTGCTGGTTCTTGCTTTTTCCTTTCCTTGGATATATTTGTGCTCATAAACCCGAGTTTATCAAAGGCAATCTGCACTCGTAAGTACCAAAATATAATGTTATTTTCTACTTATATCAAGACCTAAATGACTAAAATGATATGATCAAAACATCTATATATGCCAATAGAACCACAAGACTTACTGTCAATAGGTCATCAGGATCAAAGAGATGATGAGTGGTATTCTGTATTATATTGATTACATCCCCGACATGATTTGTCGTGAGCAACTCCTCTTCCTTCATCTGCAATAACAGTAAAACCAGAAGACTTGTTAGTTTTGCAAATTTATTACCCCCTCAATTCTAGGATAACTGCAACATTTTTCCAGAAAAGCTGTGCAAGAAATATATACATTTTCAAGATACCACTTTTGAAGTATTATAATTTAACCAGGGTGTTTATGTAAAAAGGGCGAACCCGGTGCTTGACTTAACTCCCGCATTTGTGCAGGGGCAGGGGAGGGGAGGGGCCGGATCGCTTCGCGATCTGATGTACGCAGCCTTACCCTACACTTTGTGCAGGAGGTTGTTTCCACGGCTTGAACCCGTGACCTCAAGGTCACAAAGCAGCAACCTTATCAGTTGCTCCAAGGCCCTCTACCGGGGTGTTTATGTTGAAGTATAAATGCCATAGCGTAGTATTTAGTATTTAGTTGGATAATATTGTTATTTGATATTTTGTAAAAATAAAATAAAATCCTGGTGAGTCTGTCTACTTTGTGTAGCTCAAGTGTGAAAAACATAACATGCCAACATGGAACAACTCAACGGCCATCTTGGTCAAACTCATCAATATCTCTCATTCTATTCGCTTACACGGTTTGGAGACTTGTGAGCACTTGGATCAAGATATCAAAGTTGCTTGGAGTTAAGTTGCATGTGCTAATAGCCTAATATCACTTTGTAAATCATCAAGAACTATGTAACTAAAGCCTAAAATCACCATTGAAGCTTCACTGAGGTGAATTATACTGTTTTAGGTTGCTTGTATGAATTTTGTTGAAGACATGCCATTTACACAAACAATTTAGTCAATTTTGTTACCAAGGTGTTAATGAATAAAAATTGGTAATTTTGTGAACTAAATGATGAACATATAACAATAGATACATTAGCTGTTAATGTCACCTAAACATGTTAAAAATGCATCCAAACATGTTACAAGATTTGGTGTTTGAATGCTGAAAATTTTGGATTTTTGGACTTTTGAATAAAAATGGGCTGATTTTGGAAGCTAGGCATAAATTTACAAACAATTTATTGTTGGCCGTGAATCTTTGGACGGTTAACAATGCTTTTAGGGCCATAAATTTTAAGACCATAGCCGTTAATTTTCAGATGGTGTCTACAAATTTAGAGATACGACAGTGTCCAACTTTTTGATTTTTTTTTTAGTTTGTTAATCCAGGTATCAATTTGGCTTTGTCCATAAGTGTTTATAAGCCATGATAGGGACTATGTAATTGAGATAGTGTCCCCAAGCATACATCTTGATAGGTATGTTAGACAATTGTGTGGTGTGAAAACAGGTTTGGAGTTTTGGATCATCATCAACCTACAAGGTAGTCTTTGAGAGGCTAGTTAAAGTGTTTATTGTCGAATTTTGGATCATCATCGACCTTCATTTTAAATATTGATATTTAAAGTTTAAATTTCATTCTTGTTTATTTAATATTTTTAAACTTCTACTTTTTAAGCCTGACACTGTGTAGTTGGAAATTTAGTAACACTAAAGCATTTTATAACTTGATTGTTATATTACACTTCTATTGCTTATTGTAACTAAACACGTGATGTATTTTGTTAAAACTTATGTTGGTATTGAAGGATTATGCCAAAAAATTTGGAAATTGCCATTTTCTAAAATAGAGGTGTTACAAGTTTCCACGGTGTTATATTACCTTAAATATAGCAAGAGCCATGTTCAGTAAAACCTTTGCTCCTTCATAAAAGAGAACATCCCAAACTCGCAAGGTTGTCTGCATAAGTTTTGTAGGAACAGAATATTTAGATACATACATGTATATGTAGTCATGCACATATTCATGATATATATATATATACACACACGCATATGTGTGTGCAAGCGCATGGAAAGGGGGTGAGGTAGTAATATTTATATACACATGTTTTTCATAAATATGTAATATGTAAATCTTTATTACTAAGTGTATATAACATTGCATTTAGTCAACCCGTGTAATACACCGGGGTTTCTAAAGTTTAATATGAATTAACACTTCTCAGTTACATAAAAAAAATTAATACTCAGCTAAAAAAATATTTTAAAAATTAACTTAACATAATTTATAATTGTCACGTAATATTTTATTCAACCCACGTAATACACGGGTTTTAAAAACATAATTTTTTTATTACTAAGTATATAACATTACATTTATTCAACCCGTGTAATACACGGGATTCGAACCTAGCATATATATACACACACACGCATATGTGTGTGCAAGCGCATGGAAAGGGGGTGAGGTAGTAATCTTAACCTCTGAAGGCAAGCTCTTTGAAAAGAGGCAAAGAAACCACTCGGTGGCAACAAGGGAGACATCAAACTCAAGAGCTTCTAAATGAGCATATATACTGCATTTAAGAATCCTCAAAGCTTAAAAGCTATCAACTTTATGGTAATATATAAATCAACAACATTATTGAATGCAAAAAAATAAAAAATTATTACCTTGGACACTTCTTTTTTAGCAAATCTTTAAACACTCTTTGTTCTACATGACAGCCTGATAAGTTATTTGAATAGCAATCATTGACTAATACATTTTCCAAAAGAACCGCCAACATCCAAAACGCATCTTCTTCTGTTTTCATCACGAGTAACAATAATGCAGCGACATAATTTAAACCCTGCATTAAATACATCTTGGTCATCGGCATACAAAGAACAAAGACTCAAAAAACTAAAAAGGTTTTAACTTTTTTATTTTTTCTAGTGATTGATGTAATATCCGATACTTTCCGACCTTTCTTCGTCTAAAGCCCATGCACGTATCATTTAATTTAAAACCCGATTTCATATTTCCTTTAAACAATAAATATAAATTGTAACTTTTAAACATATATATATAATTGCAAGTTGTAACTTTTAAACATATATATATAATTGCAAGTTGTAACTATATAAACTTATTACTTAAACATATAAACCATTTTATAAAATACAAAAAAAAAACTTATTAAACTTTTATATATTTGATTTTATAAAAAGAAACTCATCTATTATATGTTTATGAAGTCGAGGGACCAAAACTGCCAACTCTTGAAACTTGCTTTAAACTGAAAACCTAACTTTAAACATAAAATGTCAGAACCTTTAAACTACAGGGACCGATCTTGTATTTAGCTCAAACGCCCTGAGACCAAAACGGTCACAGGTTCGAACCCCATACAGTCCCGGTTCCAACCCAATTTTGCCAAAAACGCGATAATCGGCCGAATTCAATGCGCCTCGAGCGTCGACTCGAGCGTGCGACCTAACCCCGATACCATTCAATGCTTGAACACAGTCCCAGACACGCGTGATTCGAATTTGAATTCCATTTTCGCCAACCGAAATCCTCCCAACTGTTTTAGCATTTAAACTCGAAATCGACTATAAATAACCACGGTAATGCCTTAACGACAACACACTACAACTCCGCAAACACCCAATTCCATCGATCGATACCTGCAATTGCCGATTTGACATCGTGGAACAGTCGACCGAAACCCAAACCCGTTCTCCTTCGTTTCGACATCATATCAGGTAATTCGAATGCCCTCTGTTTCGTTTTTCATCCAGGGATCAATAGCCCTCTGTTAATTTGCATTAACAGGGGGATAATCACATCGTATTTGGGCAATTAAATTCTAGGGTTCATATCGGATTTGGGGGTGTTTGGAACTTGTGTTTATAAACATTCTTTTCCGGATAAACTAATAGCGAGACCCGTAGCCGGGATGGTTGGTGTGTGTGGGTATGTTCGACCCAGTCAGTGACCCGGGTTCGAGCCGGTTTTACCCTTTTTCTTTTTAAAACCATTTTCCAAACAGGTTTTTCGTTTTTAATATTTTTTATAAATTCGGGAATACTTTTATAAACTAAAAAATGGTTTTTATTTATACTTTTAGATTCTGGAACTATTTTAAATGATTAAAACTTGAAATAAATAATTTTTTTAAAAAAAATAGTTTTACACATTTAAAAACTATAAATACTTTTAAAAGACTTATTACAGGAGATATTTTATAAAAGTTGAAACTTTAGTTCGTTATTATTTCTTTTCGGGAATAATACATTTAATTGTTTAAAACTTTAAAATAAATTAATTGAAACAATAAACTTATACATTTATATAAATTTTATATTAACTTGAACTTCTTATCTATTTAAATAAAACAGAAAACTTATTTAATTATTTATTACAAGAAAATAAATAAACATTTATAAACTTGTAAACTTTATTAAATACCTCCAGAAACTTTATTTAAAACATTTATAAATTTATAAACAATTGGAATACTTATAAACTTATAGTTTTTAACACAAACCTTATTTAAACACTTATAAACTTATAATCTAATGCTTATTAAACTTATAGTTTCTTTTAAACTTTAAATATTTATACACTTTTAATTAAGATGTAAACTCTATAAGAAATTCTATTTTACTTTTTATAAACTTATAACTACATTTAAACATACAACTACATTCTAAATATTATTTAAAGTTACATTGTGAAACAAATGATTAACACTTAGATACTTTAATAAATCGTAATGAACTATATTGATTTAAAAGAAAGGGGTATTTATCCTTATGGGTAATTATTTTACCTTAATAATTATCCATCTTTCCAAATTATTATAAATCCTTGATCACCACTTAATTGTTAAATAATTTTATTTATCCGTACACTTTAATCTAAGATTATTCTTTAAATAATTCTTATAAATCTTAAACAATTATTTAGTCTTACACTAAATTTATTTAATTATAAATACTTAGAAAACTTTAATGGATTATTATTACCTATTTTGTGTAAAGACGTTTTAAATAATTGTTGTAACTAATAATTATTCTAAACTAATAAAATTATTACATTTTGATGTTGGAATCTTATGTCATTCGAAATTCCTATTTGAAACTTCAATCTAAACTTTATAAACACAATCATTTCCGTCTCCCATTGGAACCCTAGTCAAATCTCGAAATCCTAGATCTTTTGCCTTATACTTGTAGAAGCAAACTTAAATCTTTAGACTTGCATATTTAGGCTTATTGTGAGGATATTCTCCCTCAAAGTCTTGCAAATACTTATCCGTGACGGATACTCTTCATCAATCCAAGTGAGTATACTTAGCCCCTTTTCCTTTCTATACTTTCGGGGTGAAACATGTTCAAAAACATTAAACTTATACAATTCTTGTACAACTATGACTAGATGTTTATTCTTATGTTAAACTTGAGACTTGTATGCTTAAATTAAACTTAAAACTAGCATATTCATTAACTTTGATCAAGCCTATGGTAACAATGATAGATCTATTGCATTTGACCAATCCACCTTGATTGATTGACCCTTCGGGGGGAGCCCTTGGTGATTGTTACTAAATTAAACTTTTAAACTTGAGACTTATAAGGGTAACTTGCGGGTTATGCCTAAACTTGGTTGGAGGGTTGATATGCACAATGTTTAAGATACTTGTTCTCATACTTACATTATAGAATGCATAAATCATAGTGAATTGTAACTCTTTTCAAATACTTGTTAAACTGTGTCAAAACCTTTGTATCTCACCAACTATTTTGTAGTTGACAGATTCTTTCACGTGTTTCAGGTTCTACATCGTGAGACTTAGTTGTGATCACATAGTAAGCTTTGGACCTAGACTACTTATTAAATAAATGTTGTATACTTGTTATTTCCTTTGTATTGAACCTTTGAATCTATTATTAATGAAATATTGAAACTTTAATAGTCAACCTTGTGCTATTGAACAACCGCGTCCGCCCCGACGTATAATCCGCCGTCGGTTGGGGTGTGACAATTGATTTCCTGTTCGTACTATTTCAAGCTAGAGGTGGTGGTTTACGCCATTTCCATACCAAAAGTTCAATTTGGGATATGTTTTCACACTAAGGGGTCACATGGGTTAAGCTAAAAGATTTAACTACGAAGGAAATAGGTCAAATGGGTTGAGTGGATCATACAGGTTGAAAGTCGCCCGAAAATGTATTTAATTGCATAGGGTAAAATCAATTCATTGAGAAAAAGTTCAGGTTATATTGTAATAATATAGTTTTTGTAATTAAGTTTAATCATTAACTATTAATAAAATTCGCGAAAATGAATAAAAAAAGTGTGGATTTGTCAAACTTGACCCGCACAAAATTTCACCTATACTTTTATCCCTATTGTGGTTTTCATACTCTTGTCCTTTTGTGCCACTTTGATCTCTCATGTGTTTAATCTATATCGAGAACACATTATCAAAATTTTGAAATGGAAAAGTAGAAAAAATACATGTCAAAGACATTAAAATAAAAAATAATATAAGTACCATGTTCTGATGTTCATGAGATGACATCTAAATAACACACCACAAAAAATCCACGAAATTTTTTATACTTGTGCATTTAAGAAATTTTATTCTCACACATATTTAAAGGCGCTAGCAGGTATTAAAACATATGGACGCTCCAAGATCTTTATTAAACAAGTCAATAAAGTTCCTTGTTGATTTCTGTTAGTTTGAAGAAAATAAATAAATACTGAAAAGTGCAAATGATCTATTGATACATACCTGACAATAACCAACATCAGAATCACGAAAAGAGTAACCAACAAGAACACGTCTCAGAGAAGCATGACCTTCAGGAGTGTCCAACCATGGATGACCTGGGAAAGTTCGTGGTAGGTCCTGCATTTATGCACACCCAAAAAAGAAAAAAAAAATCATCTAGAGTGTACAGTATAAACAAATATTTAGTACTTAAAAATGTGGATTAATTACCACTAAAGTCTAAAACTTAAAGTAAACAAACTGAAGCATCTGAATTTTAAAGCAACCATATTACACTACAACAAGAAATGAATATATCAACAGATGATGAAGAAAAAGCCTATTCCTTACGATTCATGAAAATTGCAATGTTGACTTCTCATGTAGTTTAATGTAGCATTTGACTATTTGTCAAATATCTAAAATATCCTTCAAGAAAAACAAAATTGAAGAAGCGTATTGACCTAAGGTTCAAATTGTGAACATAAACTGGACCTAAGGTTCTTGCATCAGAACATTCTATATTGATACAACAAATTATAATTCAATCACTCTGCAAACTATAAACTTCAACTATACAATTGCTAGAAATTCCATCAACATCAAAACAGAACAATTTTAGAAAAAAGACACCCTAGATTATCCATTCTTGAAGGTCAAGGAGCTCAGGGGAAGTTACAAAGGGAAGGTTAGATTCGCATTCACCATCGACAATAATTATTATATTTGCCTTCAATAACACACATAATCATGCAAAATAACCTTCACAAACAATAGATCATGTAAAGATACTTATTGCAATTCACATTCCAATATAAAACATTGCTACAAAAACAAGACACAAAAAAGATAAATACTGAGCCAAAACATTTTGATATAACAAGAATAAAGAGCCCGTAAAACTCACGTGATCGATCTGCTTTGTGGCAGGGGTGACCTTACCCTCAACAGCTATTATCAAATCATTATAATAACTATCAGGCACAGTTGATTTCTTCTTAGCAGCTCCAGACAAAGAAAACCAAACTTTAGGTCTTAAAGCCGGAGGTATCCCCTTCCTAATTAGCTTCTTGAGGGTGATAGCATTCACTAAAACCGAAAACTTTAGGGATGATTTAAGGGCAGAAGTCACATGAGTTTGCAAATACCAATTTGCCCCTTTGCTAGCTTCTAATGCCCACCAAACCCTACCCTGTTCCCTCACTTTCTCTCTCACTTCATTCAGTATGTTTGCATCATCAACATTGCCTTCCACTGTAAACCCATAAAGATCTTGAAATTTTACAGTAATATTTGCCCTTCTGGCGTGAATACTTGGTCTCAAGATGGGTATTTGTGATTGAATTTCAAGAGATAGATCCCTCTTGCTTTGAGTTCCAAACATTTCTTATGTGAAAGTACAACAATAACAGATCCACAAAGAAACTTTGGGTATTTCAAGAAACCCACAAAATTCTCTCTTTACAAAAAAAAAATATTAAGAAAGCTCACATGGGCTAACTTGGGGTAGAATATTCAACTTAAAGATCAAATCTTGACCACCAATCTCCAAATGGGTGCCTGTGAAACCTTCAGTTTCTTCTATACAAACCAAAAAAGATTGAAATTTTATGTGGGTTATTTCAAGATAAGGTGAAAAATAAACCACATAATGAGGATAAAAATGGAATAAATGTTGATCTTGAAAGGGAGGCTTGGCAATTGACAGATGAGCTGGGAAACCAAATCTATTTAGGGTATACCGCGTTTGAATTTGATTAATAATTTTGAAATTTGGGGAAGAACCGCATGGCTGTTCAAAAAGCCCGCGGCTCGTGGCTCGCTCGAAGTTTGCTCGGAAAAAGCTCGGTTTTAAACGAGCCGAGCCGAGCTGGCTCGAATTCTAAACGAGCCGAGCTCGAGCTAGGGTTGGCTCGGCTCGGGCTCGGCTCGTGGCTCGGCTCGTGGACTCTATATATATATATAAGTTCTGATCTGAATTGTGTATGTCAGCAGGTAATTTTTTAACTCAAATGCTTTGCAAAGTTTGAAACGATCATATTTGTAAAACATAGTATAATATAAGTTCTTAATTGTGTAGGTCAGCAGGTATAATGCGCGATATACATGAACTATGGACAATGATTTCTAACTTTTTGGTTTACATATTAGAAGTCTACATATTTGGTTCTAGTCATTTTTGACTTTTTTGGTTTATATATTTGAAGTCTACAGACTTGGTTCTAGTCATTTATGACTTTTTTGTTTACATATTTGAAGTCTGCAGATTTGGTTTTAGTTATTTCTAACTTTTTTTGTTTACCGTTGTACTTATTCACTACTTTATAAGTTTTGGGTTGTGTATTAATGTGTTAAAAATTATAAATTATATATTAATGTGTAAAAAAAACAAAAAAAAACGAGCTAGCTCTACGAGCCACGAGTCAGCTCGAGCTTTTTACGAGCCGAGCTCGAGCTCAATTTCCAAGCTCGAAAAAAAAATCGAGCCGAGCCGATCCAGCTCGTTTAATTTCGAGCTCGAGCCGGGCCTGGCTCGGCTCGGCTCGGCTCGTTTACAGCCCTAGAACTGTGTAATACAAAAAGATTTTTAAAGAGGGCCGCTCTTAGATTGATTACTTCGTAGGAAGTAATGTTGAATTGTTGGCTTCGCGGATTAAAAGGATTGGGTGGGGAAGTTGTGATAGGTGGAGCACAATTTTCTTTACAAATTATTTTTCAACGTTAATAAAATTTAAATTTGTAATAAGAGATGGTATAGAGTACGGTTAAGATTTTCTAAATTTTTTTTCATTGATTATTTTTAAATATTTAAGATGTGTTTATATTCGGTTAATCTTTTGCAATTTGTGTTTTGTAAAGAGGGTAATTTTATAGAATAATAACTAAGTATTTTAACTTTCATGAGGTGTTCTTATCTTGTATAATTTTTTTATAAACGTTAGTTTTTTTTAAATTAAGTGAGACAATTGAAACATATATTAATATTAGTTATTATTTAGTTTTTCTTTTTCAATCGACTTAAATTGAATAATTATGAAACTTATTTTAATTATTTAATTAATTTTTTTTCACTATTACCTCCTATTTCAAGTTAATTTAAAAGAAAAAATAATCACTAAATAGTAACCAAGATTCATATATTTTTCATTTGTCTCACTTAATTAAAAAAATTTAACATTTATAAAAAAAATATGCAAGATTAGAACACCTAATATAAGTTGAGTGACTTTAGTGCAACACTTAGATAACTTGGTTACTATTTGGTGAAATTTTTCTTTTTTTTAAGAGTATAGGCGGTAAAAGTAGTGGATAATTAATAATAATTCTAATGATAATTTTGGCATACAAATATAATTACACAAATAGGTGATATTGTTAAAATATGTTGCATTTGTCAATGTTAATGTTGGTCATATAAAAGTTATGGATTCTTGACTTCTTGTTTTCAATGAGGTGACTAATGTGGAAGAAAGTTGTCAAAGAGGGCAGAGTTGATTAAAGGATGAGGACTAATTCTGTTCATCTTGGTTTCATAAGGCTTTTTATGAAAATAAAGTAAATATATAATGATTTTTCATTTCTTGAGAAATAATTTATCTCGATATATTTTTCATCTGTCTTTCGGATGAAGCTTCGTTCATAATGATTCCAGTTAGTGTTCTACGTTTTATGTATGAGTATTTTTTATTGATATTTGAGTCTGTCAATGATTTAGAGTATATGGAATGTGAATCATAGGTCAATTTCTTTTGTTTAATAAGATATTAGAGTTCAACGTACCTTTTTATTTAGTTTTAATGATAAACTCGTAATATCTATACTTTTTTTAAAGTCAAATACACACCCTCCTAAATTTACTTTTAAAATCCACCTATTTACTCAATTGTAAATCTTTACCACTTGGATAGAGATAAACTCTAAATGTCATTAGATCAAGAGGTCATTGACTCCTAGAATCTATACAGAACTTAAAATATTGGGTGACAGGGATATGTAACCATTTGGTTTTAGTTTTCCATACAGTTATGTTTTGCTATTTTTGAGCTTACATAAATTAAGTTCAGGAAGCAACGTCCTAATTTTAGCCTAAAACTATTTAGTGAACGCTCCTCGTCATAGGGATGGCAATAAGACCAGTTTGAGATGGGTATTAGTAATCTAAGTCTCATATCCGATTGTAAAATCATATCCTATACAGGCTCAAAACCCGTCTATCAGGTAATTACCCGTCGGGTGTCGAGCATACATGTTGTGGGTGTTGGGCATGCCCGCTAGTTTGTTAAAATATACTTCCATAAGTGGTTTAAAGCCAACACAAAAAAAAAAAGAAAACATATCTATTTGAAAAAACAAATCTTTCCATTTTTATGTAAAGGTTCAACTATTCATTATAGGGATCAAATTGATGGTTTAGGAAAGGTAAAACATAGCGTAATCAAGTGGGATTGACTATAGAGTGGAAGATGGGACAATCTCAACATTAAAAAAGTAGGCCAAACTCTAGCACCCAGGTCAAAGGTCGCTGGGACGGTCGACTGTGACTGAGTCGGCCTAGATTTGGCCTTTGCTTGTAAATAGGAGCCCTTGTTCATCCTATACACTCACCCCTTTTACTCAAAACTTTCAAAATACATATGTAATATAATTCTCTCTAGTTCCCTTATGGTGTTTAATTTGAGACCATTCAACCAGAAACAAGAACCAAACAAGTTTCAATTATAATAAGAGGTAACTTGGCCAAAAACACAAACCAGTTGGTTCGATTACAAACAGAAACGATTTAGACAGAAACATGAACCAAGAACAAAACTACAGCAGAGATGTCTATGATTTAACTAAAATAAATAAGAAAAATATGGGTTATAAACCCTAGATAGTTGTGAGTGTAGAGAAGAAGATATCGCCCCCGCTTTATTATCTTGCACAGAACCATCACCAACTTATAAGGAGATATTCCAACGGGCAAATCACCATGAGAAGGAAACCGAGCAATTAGTGGAGCAATCAACTGAAACCCTAGGAGGGAGACGGTAAACTATCGAAGATTCAATTTGGGGAAAAAGAGTCGCATGATTTTTTTTTTACTTAGGTTGTGAAAGAGTCTTCAAGGCTTTGAGAAGTCTTTGTAGATGCCCATGAAGGAAGGAGAGCATGGACCGGCCCAAGGCCAGATAAATGAAACCGGGAGAGGCCCACAATGCAAGAAACAAGAAAAAAATATATTAGCAAATTGAGAATGAAATTTAATACTTTTTAACACCCTTGATATTTAAACATCATTTGAAAAGAGAATACCAAGATCAAGAGCAAAAAGAAAAAGTTATGCTACAAATTATACTATTACTCTTGTATTGTGTGTGAGGAGTCTTCACTAATATTGTTTAGTAAATATTGTTGTAATTATGAGTGATAACATTGTCTTGATATAATGTTGGGTTGAGGGAGATCAAACTGTTTTGATATAGTGTTGATGTGTTAGAGATAACACTATCTTGACATGGTGCTTAGTTGTGAGGTGATACACTATATTGACATAGTGTATAATTGAAAGAGTTCGTTATCTTGATATAGTGATAGGTGTAAAAACCACTGTCTTGACATAGTGTGTTGAAGAAGGTGATCACTATCTTTGACTAATGAGACGTTGTACAAAGTGATCACTACTTTTAAACTAGTGAGACGCGGTGTATTGGTGATTTCTTCCATTTAAGGAAAACGACTAGTGGAGCAACTCTCGACTGAGGAGTTGGGGAGAGGACGTAGAGTGGATTAGTTAACATCCACTTAAACCTCTATAAATTCGGTTTTGTCTTTCTAACCTTTAAATTCTTTACATACTTGTTCATTTATTATTTGTATACAACATGTGATCTTCCATACTTGGTTGCATATTTATTATCTTGAGCCCTTAACAAGTGGTAATCCACACAAGATTAGTTTTTATATAAGTAAATTTATAAAAATACCTACTCCCCCCCCCCCTCCTTTCCACCCTCTTTAGCTTTCTACAATAATCAATAAAGAAAGTATTCACTTAGATTTTGAATCAACCTTACCAATCATAGCAACATTTATGGTGTAATATATATATATATATATATATATATATATATATATATATATATATATATATGTGTGTGTGTGTGTGTGTGTGTGTGTGTGTGAATCAGAGATAGATTAAGCTCCTGTAAAGGTTACTAATGAATTGAAGAACAACTTGAAACTAAACCAATCTCATGTCACAGTTACGTAGTTATATATGAAGAACTATGATGTAGTTATGTTGATGTGTATGTACGAAATTAGACTAAGCTCCTCTCAAGTTTAATCGATCATATGATTCTTTGGAAAGTTAACACGATATCAACGTATTAACCACTTCAAATCATGTCATTAAGAAAACGATGAAGATGATGATCATCATGAAAATTTCCAATCTGCAAATATCATACCACAGTCTATGAAAACCATATATTTACGTCAATAGAAATGCAACTTCAATACACACAATGATATGAGAGATTTATAACACACATAGTCTCTCCAACCATATTTATATGGATATGTATTTAGTTAACAATATCAAAGATACAAATTCTCATTTATAATTTTTGATTGAATATCGTGAAAACATACACATACGTGTACATTTTCATGAATAAAAATTTTGAACGGTAAGTTTTCCAACATAAAATGATCAAGATCCCCACAAGACAAGACCTTAAATCAAACTAACATAAACACCCACTTTCATTGAAAAGATTCAATAACAAAGTTCATATCATCAAAATGGTTATAATTTAAAATTACATACACACACATATATATTGCTATTGATAAGCTAGGACTCATCTCATGTTAGTGAAACAATAAGTTCAGCCTACTCTAATCACAAAAATCACCCCAAACAATATGTAATTTCAGATTGAGACATAGTAAGGTTAATGTACCAAACTGAAATTGAAGATGACATGGGTTACAAATAGTTAGATTCTTCCTTTGGTGATGATGATTTCCCCTGTGTTTGACCTTCAAGAGTAAAGAACACAACGTTTTGATGTAAAAATGGCCAATCTCAAGGTTGAACGACCATTTGAAATGATATCGGGGAGGGAGGGGGTGAATGGTCGTTCAAATTATGAGGATAAGGATCCAACGGCCGTTTGACTTATGGAACGGTGGTTCGAAACCCAGAAATCAAGAGCCAATCAGACAAGGTTTGGACAAGGTGGATAACTTAAATAGAAGGCCAGTTCAACATAGAGAACGGTTATTTTACTTTCCTGAAAATTCGGAGCAAGTCAACATATAAGGTTTGGATAAGGATCTACTTTATTCTATAAGTTGGCTTGATTCAGAAAAAAGTAGAAAGACAATTTGATACAAGGTATCAACTATACATACTTTTTAGTGTTGTAGTTAATGCACTTAAAGATATTGAAATTATGTTTAAGATATTGAAATTATGTTTTCTTTTATTAAGTTTAAACATTTTATGCCTTCTACACAATATTCCTTCACCAAGTTTGAGTCTAGATCTTGAAGGAGTGTTGTAGACTTTTCCTTGGTGTCTTAACCTTTCGGCTTTCAGGAACGACCTAGAAAGTCCCAAAACCGTAGCAACATTAATCAATATTTAGACGGGTCGTGACAATATGCTCCTTGTCTGACCAATATTTTTAGGTGTGTGTGCACATGATCAAGAGACACCCTAATGGAAAATGCTAGTTGATACAAGGTATCAACTATACATACTTTTTAGTGTTGTAGTTAATGCACTTAAATACATTGAACTTGACACATGTTGTACACAAAATCACTATC
The DNA here is from genome assembly GCA_023525975.1 of Smallanthus sonchifolius. Classification (NCBI taxonomy): domain Eukaryota; kingdom Viridiplantae; phylum Streptophyta; class Magnoliopsida; order Asterales; family Asteraceae; genus Smallanthus; species Smallanthus sonchifolius. The sequence continues at coordinate 78,232,208 of CM042033.1, forward strand.
TATAACTTTTTTATATTTTATGTATTGGTGACTACTTGAACAAAAGGGTAGCTAGTTATTTGTTTTTGCTTCGTTTTGTTTCCGTTGAATTATTTAAAAAAAGTACATCCATTATTATTATAATAATTTATAATTTTTTTAATTGTATTTGCTTTCTAATTATTAAAACTAGATGATTATACCTACGCTTCACGGCGGGTGTTGGGCCCATCGTTAATAAAATATAAATGAAAACGGAGGTGCAACGGTAAAAATAATGTTAATAAAAGAGAAACATAAAACTAAATAATAAAAAAGGAAAAAAAACAAAATAAAAAATTACCGATTCAGGTCGTCGAAAACCATAAAAGCGAATACCGATACGGGTTCTGATAATACCAATACCGACAATGATGTTGCTCGCTCAACATAGGTTCGGCTTGTCACGGTACCACAACAGTAACAGCACTCACTATTGGCAACAATAAAAAAACGTGATTTTAAATACAACTCCGTTTAAAAAAAAATTATATCGGAACGTTGAGAAAAATAAACGAAATTAATAGAAAAATAAAACGGGCTAAAAGCGTATAGTATAAGGGTTAAAAATGAAAATATAAAAAAGAAATGAAAAAAATTACATGTCAAATTTTGAATGGAATCCACACTATTCGTATAGGTTGTATTTTAATCTTATTACCAATACCATCCGTAGTAGTTTCACGCCCCCTCTCTTTCACGCCCCGCAACGTCAATGCCAAATTAGCATAGGGGCGATCACTGTACATAATCACTAAGGTGCGTAGTGGTTTCACTACCACATCACCCACTGCATTAATGGGTGAACTTTTTTTATTTATTTTTAATTCATTTTATTAAGTTTTTTTTAAACAATTGATATTAGTTTTTTAAAACAATTAGTTATCATCCGAAATGTCGATCCAAACATGTTACAAAACACTTACGAGATCAAAAATAGTTTTTGAAAACAACTCTGTTTTCGTTAAAATTTATACCTGGATGTTCAGAAAAATTAAATAAACAAGTCCGTGTATTTTGTTTTTTTTTTTAAATAATTACCAAAAATTAGTTATTTAAAAAAAATCAAATTAAATCCTAAAATAAATATCTAATTAAAAAAAAAGAATCTATGAGTTATGTAATTGTGATTGGCTAATGAAAGTATACAAGTTGCCCCTTTGCCCGTGAGTGTGTTCACGCCACAAGAGCTCACGCCTGTAGAGGCGGTGTTCCACGCCAGTGGGTTAGCCAGGTGGCTCACGCCTCCACGGAGGGCCTAATACTAATTGGTGCCTTTCAAAAAAAAAAAATTATTAAAATTGGTGGCACGAAGTGTAATTTAGTAATTTACCAATACTTGGTTGGGGTTATATGTTCTACCTGGCTCACTATCCATTTTCTGATGCAGCCAAAACAAAAACTCTTTCGAACGAGCGGAAACACAAACTGTCAAGTCTACGGCACCGGTTAGGAGGTAAACGATCGAACCTGCTTGTGTTTCAATTTGAGAGTATTTTGATAATGGCTGTTTACGGTTTTATAATCATGCCCTCAAGTAAAACCCTAGATGTGTTGCTCTTGTTAACGACAACAGACAGGTGCGCCTAAAACCCTAGATAGGCATTGTTCATGGAGAAACATTTTTTATGCATCATTATTTAATCACACAAACTTGTGTTTAGTGAAAAATCGAATCTCAAAAAATATCGTTTGAATTTTAGAGAAGTTGATTGATGAACACAAATTGGGAAAAGTTGGTTAATCCATCCTTCATCTTTTGAGAAGCTTTATTCAACATTTAGTTGCTAATAAAGCAAAGCAGGAAACTTCTAGGTAGCTGATTAAGAGACCTGTGGTGGTGCATAGCTTAACCACCCTACCTATGTTTTCAAGGCGCATAGGCACTCTCAAGGCGCATAGGCCTCGCCCGGAGCCTAGTTGCAAGACGCTTAAAAAGCAAGACGCATAGTATAAAAATACCATTTTTAGGGGTTTTAGACATGTTTTAGGCTTGTTTTGGGCTAGTTTAGGCTGTTTTAGGTTGATTCTAGGCTTGTTTAGGGCTAGTGTATTTGTTTCAGACCTATTCAGAAGATTTTTAGCCGGAATTTGGCTGGAAAATGCACCTGGGCGCCTCAAAATGGGGCTTTTGAAGTGAGGCAACAAGGCTGCGGGTGCCCCTGGGAGCCTAGGCGCGCGCCTTGTGGGCTTTTGACAACATAGCACCCTACATGGGATATATTGAAATTTAGGATAAATAAACAAACATATTCAGTAAAATCCCACTCATAGTAGAGCTATTGGTAGGGTCTTGGGAGGGTGGGATGAGGGCAAATATTTCCTCTACTGCAGGGGATAGAGCGGCTGCTCCCGTTGAGACCCTCAACTCCAAAATCAGGATTTATTGAAATTTAGAACAATGCCGTTAATGAAGATAGTCAAATGTTTTTGTATCTATTTTCAAATTAGAATGCTTTAGAAGACCAATTTGGATTAACAGGAAGATATAAAGAACTTGGTGTCACTAGCATATACGTATGTATAAAAATATCTTTTATTAGCTAGTTTAACTCCAATGAATTATTTAGCTAACAATAACTTTAAAATAGGATGTTTCACTATGTAGATTTGCAAAAGCAATCTTTCTCTTAATAAAGATAAGGAACCATATTCTTGTGCTTAACTATAAATCTTATTTTTCAATCTGTTTCTGTTGCAGCAGTATATTACATGCTCTATTTTTGTTCCTTGATTTTTGCTCAAGGGTTCATCAACTGCTATGATTTCTGTATGGTTTTGTTGTTTTTTGATGCTTAGATCAAGTGCTAGATATTATAAACCTGGCATGAATCACATGCGTGCCAGATATCACAAGTCTGGGATTTCTGCAAATGCTTTTAATGCTTTGATTTTTTTTTTCCTTTCATATTAAACATATTAATAATGTTCAATTTTGATGTTCTCCCTTTCATGTAAGTTTTTATGTGTTTTTAACAGGTTTTGTAATTTCCTCCTTAAATTTGAAATCTAGAAACTATATGTTCTGATAAATGGAAATTCCCCTTTTCCAAGACAGAATAATACTTCTGGGAATTCTATGTTACGATCAGATTGTCATCAAATTATAATTGGAAACCATGTGTGTGTGTGTGTGTATATTCCTTTAAGGTGTAAGTATGCCTTTCTTTGTGCATGTGTATCGTGTAATGTATTTTTAAATGGCAAACATGTAAATCAATGCTTCTTGTGCCTAGTAAATAGTAATATTGCATTTCTGCACATTCAAACAATCAAACCCATAATAGAACATGTTTCATCTAATGTTGCAGAATCCCCTAGAGTCTGATCTGCCCTGTGATGTCACCATATTAAAAAGAGGAAAATGAGCATTGTACCAAAAGAGACAGTTGAGGTCATAGCACAGAGCATCGGCATTAATAATTTGTCTCCAGATGCTGCATTGGCTCTTGCTCCTGATGTAGAATATCGTATGCGCGAAATAATACAGGTGATTGTTGTTTATAAATGTCTTTCCTTTCTCTTTAAGATTATAATCACTGTGGCCATGCTGCTTTTAAAAAAAAAATTGTGTAGTAATATATTAGAAAATAATAAGTAACCAATCAACCATTTATGGCCATCAAATCCATGAGTGAAGTCGTTTATGAAAATTAAAACTGCAGGAGGGGATCAAATGCATGCATCATTCAAAAAGGACTACATTGACTACAGATGACGTGGACAGTGCACTTAGCATGAGAAATGTTGAGGTAAGTCACCAGTTTACACCTGCTTGCATTTTATGATATTTGATTTTTTTTTACAGTTAATATAGGTTTTCATCTTAACTTTAAAAGCTATTGTAGAAATAATGTCTAAGATACAAGAAGTCTGGTTGTAGTAACATATATTGTTCCTAATTTGACCAATTATTATTGTCAGTTCAGCCAATCTATGGATTTGCATCCGGAGATCCTTTGAAGTTCAAGAGAGCCCTTGGACACAATGATTTATTTTACATTGATGACAAGGATGTGGATTTTAAAGATGTAAGAATTAAGAAAAATACACCAGTGATTTCTCCTAATTTGAACTTGGAAAATCCTCCCGTGTACCCTGAAGTTATATTTATTTTTCTAAGGTTATTGAAGCTCCATTGCCAAAAGCACCACTAGATACTTCATTTTTCTGTCACTGGCTTGCCATTGAAGGTGTACAACCTGCTATTCCTGAAAATGCCCCAGTTGAAGGTTTGATTTTACAAAAGCTCTGTTTAATGGAGTCAAGAACAGTTTTATTTTAACTGTCAAAAATAAAAATCAAAGTTTATGTTTTATTTATGGGTTCGCTGTGGCAGAGCTGACTTTTGGAGATTATATGGATCATGTGCAGTTATTGCTTCTTTACCAGAGACAAAAAAATCTGAGCAAAAGAGTGATGAGCTGCCTGTTGATATTAGATTGCCTGTAAAACATGTCTTATCCAGAGAGCTTCAGGTACATCATACCATTTTTTCTTTTTCTTCTTTATATATATATATATATATATATATATATATATATATAAACGTGTATATGTATATATGTATTCCTTCTTTGCCATTTTGAAAATTCATTTTGTTACTGCAGTTATACTTCAATAAAATTACTGAGCTGGCTGTAAGTATGCCTGATTCTGTTCTGTTCAAGGAAGCACTAGTGAGTTTGGCCACAGATTCTGGACTGCATCCTTTAGTTCCTTATTTCACATGCTTTGTTGAAGATGAGGTACTTGGAGACCTAAATTTCTATGAAACAAAATGAAAGGCTACACTAGATTATTTTTTTTACATATTAAATACTGATTCCAATCCCCAAAAATTTTCAGGTTTCTCGCGGTCTGAACGATTTCCAACTGCTTTTTGCATTAATGCGGCTTGTTTGGAGTCTTCTTCAGAATCCACACATACATGTCGAACCTTATGTAAGTCTATAGTTGACTTGTTAATTTCTAGCATTTTAGAAACATGATTATGTTGTTGATTTTAGCTAACATGTTGCATGATCATGCAGTTGCACCAACTAATGCCACCTGTTGTAACATGTATTGTTGCAAAAAGGTTAGGAAATCGAACTGCTGACAATCACTGGGAGCTTAGAGACTTCACTGCCAAGCTTGTTGCCACTATCTGTAAAAGGTCAAACCTTTTAGAATTATTATTTCATTATCTGATGATGTTGTTAAGCTGATGAAGATTTTGATGACGTCTTTAAATAGTAAATTGCAATATCTTTTTCAGGTTTGGGCATAATTATAGTAGTCTACAGACACGTTTGACTAAAACATTGCTTAAAACGTTTTTGGATCGAAAGCGGACATTGACTCAACATTATGGTGCTGTGCAAGGACTTGCAGCTCTTGGACCTCACGTGGTAAAAAAACAAAAATTACAGTGTCTGCTATACACACAAACAAACATAGAAATAGTAATACCATTTCTGTTGGTGGCTCTTTCTCCAGTTTTGATATATTATCAACTCTTTTTTGCAGGTTCGCCTTCTTTTGCCAAATCTTGAGACTTATTTAGGATTTCTTGAAGAAATAATTTTTCAAAATAAAAAAAAGGAAATGACAAGACATGAAGCTTGGCGTGTATATGGTGCATTATTGGTCAGTTTGTTTTACAAAATTATCTTGTATCTCTGGTCCTTGTAGTCTGTTATTAAAAATATATATGGCTAACGGGTAAAAACATAGCTTAGAAGGAAATGGGTCAAATTTGGCTAACGGTTTGAACTTTGAATATCGTCCATATTGTGTTTTTATTGCTTAAAACAACTAAATCATTTTATTAAAAAATTAGATTATTATTGAAACTAATTAGTTATAGATTTTTTTTTGAACAAGCTTTAGATTATTATTGAAACTAATTAGTTATAGATGATGCAAGCTTTATTGGACAAAATGAAGTGTTTCGTGTTGACCCGACCTGACCCGTTTCAATGCATAAAAAAGTACCCATTTAACATTTTGACTGAATCGTTTATTTTTTTTCCTTTCTGCAGTGTGCTACAGGTAGATCTGTGTATGATCTGCTGAAGCTTTTCCCAATATTCCCATCACCACCTGCAAGTTCTTTTTGGAGGGCCAATACGAGGGTCATCGGTACAAGTGAAACACGTAAGTTTCCACTGAGTTTTCACTGATCGATTAACAAAAATCATTAATTCCAACAAGCATTTACATTCCTTTTTTTATAAAGATAAACGCAAGGCAGATACAGAAGAGTTGGAAGAACAGCCTTCCCCAAAGAAAATGATTACTGATGGACCTGTGGTTTCACCATCTAACAACACCACCATAACAGTGGGTGAAACTGGTGCTAATGTTCGTGAACCCGAGCCCGAAACTTCATCCGCTCAAATACAAACGGATGATGATGATGTTAAAGATACTAATCCACAAGAACAGAAAGGAAATGGGAATAGGAATAACAGCTATGGATCGAGGACACCCGCATATCTTAAGCAGGTTTGGAAGGATGATCTGAATTCAGGACAAGCTGTTATTTCACTATTTGAACTGTTTGGTGAAGGCATTATGTCCTTCATTCCTGCTCCTGAGATGTCTCTATTTCTGTAATTTTGCAACATTGTTAGTTAAAGATGAAACTAATCAGGATGTTATTGTTTATTTTCTCAAGTAGCCCAAAAACCAGAATTTGGTAAAGGCTGAGCAAGTGGTGTTTCATGGGGACTGGAAAGTGTAACTTATGCCCACATTGCTCAAATGTTTGTGATGAATACTTTTTATATTTTCATCAGTGATCAGTACTCCAATAATTATTGTATGGGTGATCTCGGTTCGGTTAATTTGGTTTGAAATTTTTTCCGGTCTGAATAGAACCAAATTCATTTTATTCAAAACCAAATTCGAACTTTGTTCTGCTTCGACCGAAACCGAAAACCCAAATTAGGCTAAAGATGAATGGAGTATTAGGCTAAATGTAAATGGTTATTACAAAATATGGGCTATATTTGATATGCATGTAATTTGGTTTGTTCGGTTTGAACCAAATTTGGATTCTTGGAACCGAAAACCTAATTTGGTTTTGGTTTAAAACTGCATTGAAACCGAATATGTCAATTTGGTTCGGTTTTAAATGGTTTTCATTTGATTTTCGGTTTATTCTTTTAGTTAAACCAGAGAATGATTGTATGTTGTATTTTCTATAATGATTGTACACGTATATATAACCCTAATTCTAATATTCCTCTGCAAGTCAAGGGCGAGGAACAACATGCAACTTGTCTCGTAGAAATATAAATTTTTGAGTCGGTAGTGGCTTTGTGAAGATGTTTCGATTTGATCATTTGTTGATATGAATTGTACGTGAAGGAAACCTTGTGTGACTTTCTCTTAAAAAGTGAATCAACTAACATATTTTGTTCGGGGCATGAAAGACCGGATTGGGAGGTAGATATGTTGCACCCAAATTGTCACACCATAATGTAGGAGCAGATGATGTGGCAAAGCCAAGTTCACGAAGTAAAGCTTCTGATCATGTTAGTTCAGCAACCGTGTCAGTGAGAACCTTGTATTCAGATTCAGTAGACGAGCGAGATACAATACGTTGTTTGCGGGCGGTCCATGAGATCATATTAGAACCCAAATAGATGGGAAATCCCCTGGTGGATCGACGGTTATATGGGCATCTAACCCGGCCAGCATCAGAGAATGCCTTGAGATTGTTAGTCTGCCAGTGAAAATTCGTAAAGGTGTGAAGTGTGGATCCAGATGCATGAACTGGCACACTTTATTAACCGCAAAAGTGATATCATGTCGGGAAAGTGTGACATACTGGAGAGCACCGACAAGTTGTCGATATTTAACTGGATCATAGAAGGCATGACTGTCAGTAAGCTAGAGTGTGGTTGACGTGCTCATAGGGTACGCAACTGGTTTGGAGTTCGTAAGACCGAGATTAGGAGCTTGTGGACAATTTCGACTCCGAGAAAATAACTTAGGTCACCAAGGTATTTTAGGGCAAAGTCTTGACCACGGAATTGAATGACCTTGTTGATTGAAGAATTGTTGTTCCCATCGACAATTATGTCTTCAACATATACCAATATTATGTCATCAACATATACCAATTATTTCATAAATAGAGAGGGGTCTGTTTTGGACCCTTTGAAGCCGAGAGTGTGCAAGAGATAATGTTACTCGTATAATAACTGGGCTGAAAGTTTTGTGATAGTCGACGCCTTGCTTTTGTCGAAAACCTTTAGCCACAAGATATTGTCACGCTTTAACATGTATACCCACTTACAATCAACAACATTAGCATTAGAAACAAGAGGAACGAGGGACCATGTTCCATTTTTAATAAGTGCAGAATACTTCTCGAACATGGCTTGACGCCACTCCATATGTTTGTTAGCAATAGTAAAGGATGTGAGTTCGGTAAGTGGTTTAGAGGAGCGAGTGACAAGAAATGTGGTATGGTTAAACGCGACCTGTTATTTTGGGTTTGGCGGAGATTGGGTAGGCGTTTTCGGGTTGGCGGGCTGGGTAGCTGTGGGGCGGTCTGATCTGGTGCCGCCGTGAATGGCATGTCGGCAAACAGTAGTGTGGGGGTTGTTGTTGACAGTGGCGATGGGGCTTGGTAATAATACAAATATACTATCTAATATTCCCCATTAGTTTGAGCGTGAGTTGGAGGAACACTCAAACTGGATCAAAAAGCTTGATATAGTTGACGTGACAAGCCTTTCGTGAAGATATCTGCATATTGGGATGATGAGGGAATATGAAGAACCCTAACTTTTCCAAGACGAACTTTCTTTCGTACAAAGTGTTTGTCGATCTCAACGTGCTTTGTACGTTGATGTTGCACTAGGTTCTCGGATAAGTATACTCCTGAAACATTGTCACAATAGACAATAGTGGCTTTGCGCAACTGAACATGTAGCTGAAACAAAAGGTTGGGTAGACATGTAGTCTCGGCTACAACATTAGCCACTCCTCGATACTCCTCCTTGACGCTTGACGCTTGACCTTGAAATGGTAGCCTGGCGTTTGGATGACCAAGAAATCAAGTTATCTCCTAGAAACACACAATAACCCTATGTAGAAAGACGGGAATCCGAACATCCACCCCAATCAGCATCATAGTAAGCAATCAACGAAGTAGCGGTGGAGGGTACAATTTGTAAACCATAGTCGATGGTACCACTTAGGTACCATATGATCCGTTTCATGAACTGAAAGTGAGAATTTCTCGGGGCATGTAAAATAGACAAACTTACTGGACGGAGACGACGATGGAGTCTAGTTATCGAGCCATGGTGTGTATTGCGGCTGGTTCGATTGACATGAGCCTCGACCACGCTGGTTGCGGCCTCGACCTCGGCCCTGGTAGCTCTGGTCAAACTGTCCGCGATTACCGTTAGGGTATTGCGGTTGTCCTCAATTTCCGTTAGGGTCGACAGCAGGGGCAACTAAAACGGTCAATGGTTGATGTTGTCGTGTGGTTTGGTGATGCTGCAGGCTGTATCCCAAGTAGGAGAGCTTTGATTGATGAAGGCTCCAACGACATCAATCTCGGATAGAAGGACACTAACTAACTGTAACACAAGTCTTGATTCGTTGACGGAGTTGTCAACGTCAACTAGTTGATCATTAAGATCCTTAAGCCTCTGACAATAGTCATCCATGGATGAGCAGGCGCCGAGGATCAAGTTAGAGAATTCTTGTTCAAGTGCAGCCGCTTTTGAACCCTTTTTGCTGAGAAAAACAGTTCGTTTCTTCTTCCATGCTGCACGAGCCATAGTGTCAGTTTCAAACACCCGAACCAACAGATCATCTGACAATGTGTTGTATATCCATTGCAATACCAACGCGTCAATCTCTTTCCACCGGTCGTAGCCACCATAAGTTTCAGCGAGCGGTTAGGTTTCATCTATATGGTCCAAAACTTTGTAAGCTATAGCATGAAGCTTAAAAAGTTTGGTCCTAGTCGAGTATGTGACTTTTGATCCGTCAAGGATACAGATCTTATTCTGAATGCTGGCAACTGTATACGCATGGCGGACTAACTGCGTCTTTGTAACATAACCGGAATCTTCAATCTTCTTATCGCTGGCGGCCATGTCTTGATCGACGGAGAAGAAGTCAACGATGAAGAGGTCGACGAAGGTATGCAGGCGGTGTCTAGGGTTTTAGAATTTTGGCTCTGATACCATAAAAGTGTATGGTATCGAAACATTTCATGTGTATTATGAACCAATCAATCCCTTTATACAAGGAGAAATTAGAAGGAATGACAATAAGATAATATAACAATAATAATACAAATATACTATCTAATAGTTTGTTCTTAATTCTTCTTATCAATGTGAATTACTTATCAAACTAATAATATAAACAAATGTCATATAATTACAACAATATACTTTGCAATTGGAAATAATGCATTAGCATGCTTGCAAAGATTATGGCATACATATAGAATGGTTCTGCTTCATTTGACCAGGGTATTTCTTTTTTCACCATTTAGGTTTTTTTCTTTCACTTAGAAAACAATGGTTCCAACTTTGTAGGGCCTACATAAGCAAGACAATTGCTAGCATACCATGTTATAAAAGATGAGAATGGACCTGACACTTGTCCACATACGTTGAACACTACTGTTTCCTAGCAATGCACTCTCTTTCTCATATACATACATACAATTTTAAATAAAAAACAGTAATAAACATATAATATATTTGTATGTATGTATCTAGTGCGTTACTGATATAATTGGACGAGAAAGAGAGTGCTGTTGTAGACTTACATACTCGTCTTTTATATATTATAGTTTAAACAAAATATATAATTATATGGTTTTGGATGTATTTGTAAATAGAAAAAATGGACCGAGTCTTCTGGTTGAGTGGTATTCCCATGACTTTTTAAAAGGAAGGTCATGGGTTCGAGTCTCGCTTGGGATAAAATATTCTAGGTGGAGCCAGCGGGTTTTCCCAGTTGTGGGTTTCCTCCTGGGTGGTGTGGGGCCGGGTCACCACGCTTCTGTCTTTGGGAGAAAAGGTAATCCCGGGTGTCTGGGCCTTTGCTGTTAAAAAAAAAAGAAAAAGAAAAACTGGATTTAAAAAAAAGCCAATTTTTTAAAAATCATATAGCAAATTGCGACCGATTTGGGACCAGAAAACAGTTACAAAAGGGTGGCCGTAATTCGGTCGCAACTTGGCGGTCGGAAATCGGTCATGAAAAGGGGCAGTCGCAAGGCAACAACAAGTTGGTCGCAAAACAGGGCGATCGCAAATCAGTCATTTACGACTGTGATTTTTGTCGCTAAAAGCAGTCGCAAAACGGTTGCAAAATATACGATCAAGTTTTGATCGCTAAAAGCAATTATGAAATATTCACCGGTCGCAAAGCAACCGTAAAAAGGATTACCACGATGGTTTTTGCCACTACACTTACGGTCAAAAAAGACATTTTACGATTGAAATTACGGTCACAAATATCTAATTTTCTAGTAGTGTGAGGATTATTATATGGGAAAAATACGAAAATGGACATTTGATCAAAATAGTTTTCAAAAATGGACATGCTTATTTAGCCGGCTATTTCATGGACACTCTCTCACAATAGCTGGCTAAACCGGCTAAACTTAGCCAGCATAAATTTTCGTGCCCACATTCCCTTTTACAGAGTACGGACAAATGGCAAGTCGACACGTGGCCAGCTTAGCCGGATAAATAGCCGGCTAATAGCTAGGCTTAGCTGGCATAAATTTCCGTGTCTGCATTCCTTTTTTTAGAAAACACAGTGGCTTAGTCGGCTATAGCCGGCTAATCCATTTATACGGCTATTTAGCCGGCTAAGCCAGCCACGTGTCCACTTGCCATTGGTCTATACTCTGTAAAAGGGAATGTGATCAAGGAAATTTATGCCGGCTAAGCCTAACCGGTTTAGCCGGCTATTGTCTCACAATGTCCATGAAATAGCCGGCTAAATAAGCATGTCCATTTTTATAACTTTTTTGGTCAAATGTTCATTTTGGTATTTTTCCCTCATTATATCTACCCACACGCTTGATTTTTCTCTTTGTAATTAAGTATGATATAGGAAAACATATTTGGAGGTATATGTAACGGAGTCACGTAAGCTAATTATATGGAGACCCTTGACTAGGCATAACAATCCTTATCCCGTTATCCGACCCGAAGGATTTTCATCGACCCGATCCATCGGATAAAGATGACAATGGGTAATCAATGGAGTCATTAGATTGGTGGAATTAAAAATATTTAGTAACTTACAAAGTTGGGGTTTTGGATCGTATATTAATTAAATATTAACTATCAAGTAGATCAAACTAAGAACTAACCGTTTTACTAGATCACCAGTTAGAACAGTCTCAAAAACAGGATAACATGCATCATAATCATTTTAAAAAATAATAATTATATAAAATACAAAAAAAAATCTAAAATTATAGGAAAACTTTAAAATTATAGGAAAACTTTAATCATTACCGTTTTACTAGATCACCAGTTAGAACAGTCTCAAAAAATCTTATTTTCAAAAACGCATTTTTTTGTTATTTAAAAAAAATAAATAAACGAATCAAATACGTGTTGAATTCAATTATTCCTTTTAACTTACACTACAATGCGTGAATTTCTTTTCAACACGCATCAAATACTTCAATTCAACAAAATTGAAAACAACAAAAATCACGCACCAAGCGTGAACAGAAAAAAAATTTACGCATCAAACGTGATTATTAAAAAAAAATCATGAAAAAAACATGATTATTAAAAAAAATCACGAAAAAACATGATTATTAAAAAAATCAACGCTTGTGGGTACAAATTGACATTTATGCCCTTTTTAACCTGAACGATGCGTTATTTTTCAAAGTAATTACGTTTATGCCACTGTATTATCCCCAACCTTAGATCATATTAATCGGACGGTTGGCGGCCCTTCGTACGCTTCGTACGATTTGGGCCCTTTGTACGATAATCGTCCCCTATAAATTTATATATAAATAAATAAGAATAGATATTTAATAAAGATAGTAAAAGTATAAACTAGAGTAAAGTTCAGATTTCGTCCCTAGGGTTTTCCTGTTGTAACTACTTCGATACCAAGGTTTGTTTTGTCTTGATTCGTGGCCTGAGGTTTTAATTTTAATAGAAAGTCTACACTCCAACTTACATACTAAGGCATAACTAATGGGCTGTTTGATAGCCTTTTAATGATTCCATTAAGATGCTACATCTGAATCGGTCAGAGGTAAGGGGTGTTTGTTTCAAATTTTGTCAGACCCTTAATAGTTTATCCAACCTTTTAATGGTTCAGTACAGAAACCATGTTGAACCATTCAGAGCACTTAATGGTTCAGCTCTTAATGAACCAACAACCCCTAAGGCTAGGCAAAGTTAAGGCTAATTAAGGAAAAACTAAATCTAAGGCAAATTTAATGCTAAGACTAGTAACCGTTTAAGACATATCTCTACAAACCCCTAAAATTTCATAATATTAATCTGACGTATCCAAGAACTCCTATCATTGATTATGTCCTCATAGAGGTGCAAATCTATCATATCCTTCCTAATCCGCTTGTCCAATTTTAGATTGGGTCTGCCTCTGCCTATTAGACCATAGTGTAATTAGACAAAGTAGAGGATAAATTATGTAAATATGCAAACATGTATAAATACCCACGTAATACCCTAATTTGGAATACAATCACAATTCCCAAACATTCTCTTTGTCTCAATTCTGCCCCTCCCCTCCACTGTGAGAGTTTCTACGGTTCTCACTGGTGCAGTTATCTATCTCTTCTTCATATGTCCAAACCATCTCAATCTACCATCTCTTATCTTATTAGAGATACATGCGACCCCTAGTTTTTCTCGAAAAACTTAATTTTTTATCCGATTCATCCTTGTGTACCTACACATCCACCTCAACATCCTCATCTCTGCTACTTCCAACTTTCACACTTGTGTCTTCTTGATGACCCAACAATCAGTTCCGTATATCATAGTCGGTTGAATTTCAACCCTATAAAATTTCCCCTTTAATCTTGTTGGGAACTGTTTGTCACACAAAACTCCTGCGACTGCTCTCCACTTGCACCAACCTGCCTGTACTCGATGGGCTACATCACTGTATATGTCCCCGTCACCCTGAGAAATGACCCTAAATACTTGAACTTGTTTGCCGACGGGACTGCTAAGCCTTCAATACTAACGTGAGTGTCATCCTCATCGTTTACACCACTGATGTTACAGTAAAGGTACTCGGTTTTAGAGCGATTTATCTTTAAACCTTTGCGCTCTAAGGCCGCTCGCCACTCCTCTAACCTCTCATTCAGGCTCGATTTACTCTCTGCTACTAACACAACATTATATGCGAATAACATGCACTATGGGATTGCCTCCTGGATTGATTTGAATAACTCGTCCAAGAGTACTGCAAAAAGAAATAGGCTCAATACCAATCCTCGGTCAAGGCCCACCTTCACGAGAATGAAATTCGTATCCCTTACCGGCATACCCTATCAAAGTCAAAACTAACTTTTGTAATCTTATTTATTTTTTTATTGGAAAGACAAATGTAAGGCCCCAAAACCGGGCACCCTACAGTTGGTTCTCGTTACTAGGTATTCTCTTATAAAAGTACTCGTTTTATTAATTAAACATGCAGCGGAAGCCTTTCTAAAATAATGTTGCTCTTTAAGGTCATTAACATTATTAAGTTTACCTCACGAATGTATGCACACCAATCCGAGTAGCACCGCTCCCAAGCCAAGATACGTCGACCCCAAAGCTCACATGCAATACAATCTAATGTACACATAAAGCCAGCTACGATGAGTGAGTTCTAATAGTTTAATTTATATAAAAACCAACTCGTTTCATTATACATTTATCTTTACTCAAGACCTTCTGGTCCTTATAAAAATAGTTTTATAAATAATTATCACATAGATGATCCCAGTTATCTTATGATACCCCAAAAGATTCACCACCTCAGACCCATCCCGCCATTTTAACTCAGTAAGTCTCTCCGACATGGATCGAGCTTACTACTCAGATAGCTCAGAATTTACCACCCATGTTAACCATACAATGATTATCCTAACCAACCTCTAGACCCCAACTTAACAGTCCAAACCAAGACTCTCACAAGCCAATCACAACAGTTGTAACACAATGTACTCATCATAACACAATGATCAATATAACTCTACACATCACATTAATAGCATCTACTCACCACGTCAATACCATCTCATACACAATAATCATAACTCAACACTTGCATGCAATTTAACACATATATATGCACACAAACACATACCTCATCACTGCACCCTCGTCAGGGCGTTCGACACACCCCGAGCTCATCATTAACCTGCTTAATATTGTCACCTTAGGTGACTTCCCGAAGTACTTCGTCCTCCACAATCCCGTTTGCCATGTCATAAAGACAACGGTGCAAACACAATACCGGCCGTGCCATAAGGATAACGACACAAAACACACAACATCAAGCACATAAGCCACAACAATCTACTAACATTTACATGACTCGTTAACTACACATGCACCCCACACATAGTACTAGGATAAGATATCTTACACGTAATCATAAGCGTTTAGCTTTTATCCCGACTCACCCCGATTAACTCATAACACAATACACCGCTAATATAGCAACACATATACAAATAATATGTCTCGTTATCTAAGCACATACCATGTACGTGCACACCCAACAACACCTCCTAGCCGTACCTTTACGACATGTAAATACAATCCCGACTCACCCTTACTAGATCACAATACATCATACCACCAATAGTTCCATAACCAGCCCACATACTCTAGGTACAAGGCCTGCACCCTTAGTCTCGTATTTAGATATTTAAATACATAGCTCATTAGTTTAAAACCCAAAACTCGTAATACGTTTAGTTTCACAAAAACGTTTGCCCACACACTCTAAGGACCCCACGTAGACCCTTAGATAATTATTATATAATTATCTCATATACACTTCTAAATCACATCATGACTGTGTCACATTTAGTCAATAGCATATAATGCGCGAGTATGTACGATAGCCCCAAAATGTTTAAAAAAAACATTTAAAGAGGGGGATTAGAAACTCAGAGGTTATGACGAGCCTAACTCCTATCTCCACACCCCGATTACTCGTTCAACCCCGAACCTATCAAACGTACAATCCATGTTCAGAACACGTTCTATACGCATGCCAAACAACTCATAAAGCATAAACCCCTTTACCGTCACGTCAAAGTTTGATAAGTCTCATTCACGAACCCTATTCTCCCGGGTTCACGCATAATATGGTTCTCTCCTCGATTAGAACTCGTGTACACGGATCCAAGTTCACATGCATGTACGTAAACATGCCATGCACGGTCCTAAGCGCCACAAGTGTCCTCATGCAAACCCCAACTTAAGAAACACGCGCGCGTGAGCCAGGTTCCACATACGTATACATGTCATGCAACTGAACCTTAGCCTAGCTCACTATCCTCTTTGTCGGGCCATCCTAACCGACCTTCTAAACCCTACCACGCGCTGCCGTATGCTACCCATGCAGCCACCACCGTAGCCGGCTGCCACCGTGTTCCACCACGCTTCCTCGCCGTGTACAAACCCTATCGGGTCTACACCGCCCTACCGCACCAACTCCGGGTCGTCCCCGCTGCTGGGGTAGCCACCGTCACTGAGCCACCATGCCCCGTCCCCGCCACTTGCTATCGTGAAGCACCACCACCGCCAACACCGGTTGCCACCACCTTCACACGTCGTCGCAGGCTGAGGCACGCCGTCGAGCCGTCGTCATGACATCTCCATCTTCCCCCGCAACCACCACCAGTTTGCCCCGTTCGGTCGTTCCCTTCCTCCCCGTTCGTATTGTCCGCCATGACCAAAATCTCAAACCCTAATCGGGTTACAAGAAACTATGAATGTAAACATGTATATAAACGTAAACGAGGATTACCTGTTCAAGCTACCACCGCCACGCCGCCTCGCCGTCGATCTTCTCTTTTTTCCGTTCGTCTCCCTCTCTCCCGCCTCTTGCTCGGCCGTTGCACACCTAGGGTCCAAAAGTGGCCCTAGGGTTTACGATTAGAGTGGTTTAAATTAGGCCCGTTGATTTTACCCGTACCCGATTAACCCGACCCGAATAACCTTCACCCGAACCGATTAAACCCGTACCCGAATAACCCTTAACCGATTAACCCGAAAACCGTTTAAACCGATTGTTATTCAGGTTGGGTTTCGGTTAGACTTTCAAACATCAAAAACCCGAATAACCCGAACCGATTAACCCGAATAAACCGAACATTTATAAACATGGTTTATAAATTATAATCTTATTACTATATCACTAAATTAATAGATCATTATTACGGAATTGTTCTTACCTTTCTATTTACAAATTATAATCTTATTACTATGACCGAACATTTAGTTTTTCATGAAGTTGAAGAAACAATGATACCAACATAGGTTCGCATAATCTAATACTTGTTCATTAATCTATTTCTTAATATTTTTTTATCAAGTATACCTTTGATTGATTATTGTTAGACTAGGACAAAACACTTGTTATTTGAAGCTTTAATCTCTTGAAAATATGCTTATTTTTGTTTCACATACACCTTTATTTTATGTTTATAAACTTGATTCATTTATTATTTTCAACAATGTGTCCCTACCCGAAACCCGACCCGATTAAACCGAAAACCGATTAACCCGACCCGATTAAACCGAAAACTGATACCAACATAGGTTCCCTACCCGAAACCCGAACCCGATCTACCCGAATGTTATTCGGATCGGTTATCGGATAAATTTACACTCTCGAAAAAACCGATTAACCCGAACCGATCTACCCGAACCGATCTACCCGAAACCCAATTAAATTACCCGAACAACACCCCTAGTTTAAATACCACATGTCAATTACACTTCGGGTCCTTCTCAACCCGTCTCGCACGTTTCTATCCCGAACTAGCTCACAACAACCAGTCGCCCCCTTTTCTGATGTTAAAACGCCCTTTCGTGATGAACCTTGCTCAACATAATAATTAATAAAAGGTTCAGGTCGTCCACTACCCGTACCATTGGCATTCTGGATTTCCGGGATGTTACAACAAAGCTACAAAGATTCGAAAAGTCTAATGATAAAAATACAAAAAAGAAAAAAAAAATATTTATACTTCATCACGTTTGTTGTTCAAAAGAAGAAAAATGAAAAAAAATTGAAGTATCAATCTTTGAGTTAATTACTATTTGAGTACTTGATGTTTGACCATTTTAACTAGATGAATCTCTTATGTTTAAAATCGTCGCTCTTAACCCTGACTTTTCATTTTTGCATCTATTTGAGTCCAAATAGCTAACATCGTGAAATGACTAAAATACCGTCAAGAGACATTATATATTCTAACCCTCTCTTCTCACCATCACTGTTGTCACCACCACCCGCCCGCCCCCGCCCCAGTTCTCTTCAGCAACTTTCACATTTATATCAGCAATCAATGTGGATACGTTCACATTTATATCAGCAATCAATTCTCTTCAGCAACTCATTACCTGCTTCCCCAAATTTTATTTTGAACTATTTTGTTACAGAAACCAAAATTTTCCACACACTCTTAAGTCTTTAGTAGCAATAATAAGTTTAAAGCACATCCAAACACCCCTCAAAGATGAAAATTAAGCCATCAAATAATTTGAGATTTCCAATTTCTCCATTGAAAAAATGAAGACATTGACCTAGTTTTTAGATTGATCCATCGAGATTATACTCCTTCCACCAAAATTCCCCACTTTTCATATACAATAAGAAAGAAAAAATCAGGAGAGATTGATGTTACTCGGAAGTCTTTGTCGGTGAAGGGTTTGAGAATCTGGCGGCCTTTTAGTAACACCGTTTGTCGCTGATGAAGAGGTTTGCTCCGTTTAAAAATAAACCCTAACCTCCATGCTCCGCCGGAACCCTATACCCCATTGTTGCAACCGGGATCTTCCCCTGGAACGCCAACCTCCGTGGACGCCTTTTGCTCACAAAACCACCACCGTCTGTTGCCGGAGGAGAAGCCGTCGGAGGGTGGTGGCCGGCTCCACTCCACTCCTCTCTTCATTCTGCTCTCCCTCTCCCTCTCCCATTACTATCTCTCCCTCTCTAATCATATGCGTGTTTATGAAAATGAGGAGTAAGGCTGGAAGGAAAGAAAAAGGTGAAGACGAGATGTGTTGGATGCTGGAGTGGTTTGTAATCGTCGCCGGAGGTCGTCGGAGATTGCGGCCGCCGTGTACCACCGCAGGAGGTGCCACTCCTCCCCCTCTCTCTAACATTCAGAAGGTTTGTGTGTGTTTTAGGGTTTGTGTGTGTTTTTAACCAGAGAAATGAATTAAATGAGGAGAAATAACAAAAGTAAATTTATTTTTATACGATTGAGTACTTTAGGGGTATTTTAGTGTTTTTATAAAAAAAATTAATAAAAAGTCTAACAGAGTTAGTCATCTGGACTTAAATGGTTATGAAAAACAAAAGTCAAGCCACAAAAAAAAAGTAAGAACTCAAATAATTAAAACTGACAAACCTCATAGACTCAAATAGTAATTTACTCTATACCTTTTTATATTTAAAAGAAACTTCAAACGAGAACAACAAAAATCATTGCAAATAGTGAAACGTTCAAAATTACGTAATAATTGACATATGTCTATTGGTGCAGATTTAAATAAGAAAAGAAAAATGAAAACAAAAAAATCACATTTTAATTTGCAAATTATTTATTTGTTCTTATGTGAATAATCTAGTGTTTACGTGAGAAAACCATAAAATTACCCTTTTTTTCCCTTAACGACAGCAAATATAAAACCAACGACTAGCAAGTAATTTGCAGGTGAAAAATAAACAATTACAAGCATATGAGCGGGTTTTTTAACCAGTCCACCCAATAAATTTTAAACTTTCAGTTCCTATGAACATACCACAAAAAAAGAATAAGCAACAATAGAATCATATAGCGTCTCCATCATCTTTTTTTTTTTTTTTGGAAAATATTAGAACAACTTATACAATCACATGACCGTCACAATTACAAACTAATGGCAGGTAGACGGGCAACAAGCTGCGCCGCTACCCCCTTCTGAATAGCAAATCCTACTCTACTAAACACAAAGTTCCCCCCATAAATATACGCGGTGTTACTGCTGACCACCCGCTGAACCCGCTTAAGGAACCGCACCGCATCAGGGGCGAGAGCGCCAAAGGTGTCAAAGGCAAACGGTACGAACACGTGCTGATTCACGAGGCAAGCTTTTTCGTGCTTAGCTACTTTACCCGCCTCTGCCTTGTTTATCGCCTGACCCGCCTTAAACCCATGGTCCCTTATTTCCAACTAGGGGGGACACACCTGTCAAATCAACACATGCGTGTTTCCCTCCTTCCCATCCAAAAACAAGAATGTCAAATCTACTTGTTGTTTTGAAAAATCTTCGCATTACAGAATCGCCATAGAACCCACCAAGTAGACATGATTATAGCTTCTATCAAGTTCCTTTTAGAACTCTTCATAGACAAAGACTGGAATCACAACATTAGCTCATCGGTTCTTTAGAATTTGACAAACTAATCTTCAACCAAGAAGCTATTAATCCCCATGTTCGAATAGCAAAACTCCATCGACCAAAAACATGGGTCATGGACTCTGATTCAATATGCACACCGGCCAAATAATGGAAGGAATATCCAAAGCTTTTTTTTTCCAAATTTTTTCGAGTAGGAATACGATCCATTAAAACTCTCCAAGCTAGAATGTTAGTCTTTCTAGGAATAAACCTATTTCAATGAGTATGAGTCGTACCTTCATGAAGTAAATTTAAATCAATAAACTTATGAATAGTACTAACTCGGAATTCTACTTTTCCATCCAATTCAAAAATCCATGATCAATGTTATTAAGGGGTCACATCACGTATCAATGTAAGTAGGTTGCTAAGCTACGACTGTTCATGGCGTAGTTTGAGAGTTTTACGTCGATATTGTTATAGGAATCTACTTGATCACATATGAATCAACATATAACTTTATAAGTTCTCGTGCTTTTCATTTTTTATGGTTTTCATTTAAACACATGTATGTGTTCTTAAGGGACATCCTAGTGGTTAAGTGGTTTGTCCCACAACCAAAAGGTTGAAAGTTCAAATCCTGCAAGGTGTAAATAAGCAAGACATAACGGTACATTCGAATTAAATTCAGGAAAACATTACATTGTTCTGAAAACGAGTGCTAAGGAAAGCGGAAACGAATTTAAAAATAGAAGACATAAAAACATAGTATATTTGACCCGGTTCAAAATGTGCTCAAAATTAAAATCTTAAATTTAGTCGCCGAACAAGGCCAAGCACTTGAAAAAATACACATCAAAAAACGTTGGAAACGTAGATAAAAATAAGTAAAAAAATTAAAAATTTATAGTAAAAAAAAGAAAAAAAACTAAGGAAAAGAGAAAAAAAATTATATATAAAATATTTGACAAACAAACCATGTATTTTACCTATTAAAAAAACTTTAGGGTGTAAATGATAACTTGATCAAAGTTCAGGGCTGTAGTGTTAATTGGTTAAAAAAAAAGAAACTTTATTAAAAAAAGGAAAAAAAAAAGTTTAGAGGTTATTGTAACTTTATTAAAGTTTTGGGATAGAAACGTAAATTAGAAGAAAAAAAAAATAGAGTGTTCATGGATGTAAGTGAAACATTAGAAACTAGCTAGATTTAGAGAACTGACGTGAATAGTAACTTCTTCAGTAGAGGAGTGACACGTGTTGATTAAAACAAATTTTTTATATTTTATTTTTAATTCTTATGGTATATATAATATACGCTTTTAGCCCGTTTCATTTTTTATTAATTTCATTTTTCTTTAATAACGTTCGTTCGTTAACTTTTTTCAAAATACAGAGTACGCAACTATTTGTAGTTTTTTTGTCAACGTTTCGATATAATTTTTTTTAAAACGGAGTTGTATTCAAAATAAAGTTTATTTTCGTTGCCTATATCGAGTGTCATTACCGTTGTGGTACTGTTATGAGCCGAACCTATTATGGGCGAACAACATCATTGTTGATATTAGTATTATCGGAATCCGTATCGGTATTCGCCTTATGGTTTTCGACGACCTTAAGCGGTATTTTTTTAATTCGTTTTTTCCCTTTTTTATTATTTAGCTTTATGTTTCCTTTCTATTAACATTATTTTTACCTTTGCGCCTACGTTTTCGTTTAAATTTTATTAACGATGGGCCCGACACCGTTTTCTATGATAACTATCGTTCGTTAAGTTTTTTTAAATAACAGAATGCGTTGTTTTCTTAATTTTTTTTTGTTAACGTTCTGGTTTAAATTTTATTGAAAACTAAGTTCAATTCAAATTCGAGTGTTTTTTTTGTATCGTACGCTATAACGAGTTTGAGATTCGATGTACGTTTTATTCACGCAAACGAGTCAAACCAACCCGTCGCGAAGCGCGCAGGGGTAAAAACTAGTTTACATATTAAAAAACAATACTACTAGGTTAGCCGCAAGTTTAATAGTATATATTTGAAAGATTATTATGTAATAGAAGTTATGGCCAATGAGTTTCAGATCAATTGGTTTGGGAGGAGCCACCCCTATGGCCTTTCAATGTGGAGGTCATGGGTTCGAGTCTCAGTTGGTGCAATATGCTCAAGTATGCCAGATGTTTTTCCACATTGGACCTTTGGGTGGTGAGTTTCCCTTGAATAGTGGGCGGGCCGGGTCACCAGTGTTATCTGCGTTCGCGGGCGTGGGTGGCGTATCATCAATGGGTTCACCCGGATGGCCGGACTTATAGTATTCGTTGGTCGTTAAAAAATGTAATAGAAGTTATCAATTTTAAAAAATCGTTGGAAAATTATTACATGCTCCATTGTCACAACTTCTTGGACTCTTAGTGCTAGTCTACAAATATCTATCATCCATCATACACCATGTGGCAATTCACTATCCATGAAAAGAAAAAAAAAACACTACCTTCAAAAACTATATACAGATGCTATGATAGCTTGTACTATATGCAATAATGATTGTACAAAGACAAGAAAAATACAATACATGCTCAAACAATAGATGATAAAGGAAAAAGGAAAAGGGAAAAAAAGTAGTCATATAAACCGATGACAAATGTTGTTAAAGTTAGGGTGCCCTATCTAACCTCATCCAAACATCCACATCCAAGGCTAGTGTTACATGCCCATCAAGGGTCAATTGCTACTTGCTTTTATGCCATGGTCAAGTCCATCTTGGCACATACTTCTAAAATTAATTTATTTCTTTATACAACTTATTCCATTTATTATGCAAAGTTACATTTTTGCTAACCCAATAACTCAACAATCAAATATGGGTACATATGTCAACCTAAAATATCTTCAATTGACCCTCCAACCACCAGATTATTGTTAGAATTTAAAAAAAAAATTCTACACAAAAATATGAATCAGACTTTTAAATTATAATCAACAGGGAAAAGAATCTATGCTGACCTAATAAAAAAAGTGACTGTAAAATCATAATTAAACGAAACATAGATTAGCAAAAAGATAATTAATTTTTCCGTTCAAAAAAAAAATAATTAATTTTCACTTTAGGGTTTCATAACTAAAATCCCAAATTTCAAGATTAAACAAATATAAACCCTGATTTCATTCCATAAATTCAAAAAAGCAAATATCTTTATAATTTACGTCGGGCTTTTGGTCCGTTGTAGCGAAGGCGAAGCCTAAAAAGCTTACCAAGCAAATATAATATTCAATATTTACTCATACCCAGTTCAAATCGGCTTAAATCGCACTTACAGCCATCTGGGTTTTCATTGATTTTGATATACGAACTCATAGATTTCAACGAACCCTTTTAATTTATAATCGATACCATCGAATGAGGAAGAGGGAGAGAGAAAATCCATGTGGGATTTGTGGGCACTACCACAAATACGAAGAGGGCGAGGTTTGTGGTGTTTGTGGTCACCGTATGCCGGTCGGAGTTGAGAAAACTTTGATTCAAGTTAGCGCCTTTCCGTCGGAAATCTTGCCGGAGTTTCTGTATCTTGGTAGCTACGACAACGCTTCTCGGTCGGAACTTCTTAAGACACTTGGGATTTCTCGCGTTCTTAATGTGCGTCCCCTTTATTAATCTCTTTGTTTCAGTTTATGATTTTGTTAGTGTTGTTGATAATCTTGCATGATTTCAATGAAGTTGTTGAGTTATTGGATGAATTTGATGTGGATCAGCTGATAGTTGCAATCAATTTTGCATCTTGATTTTCAATTATTCATCTATTTTCAATTTTATTATTTAATTTGTAACATGTATCAATTTGGTGGCTTGGGTAGATTGTTTATGGTGTATTGGTAAGTGACTAATAGAATGGTGGACATAGATGGCATATAGGCTTTTTTAAAAGAATCTTGTTTGCTTAGTGTAGGCACGATCCTGTCCGAGGTCAACTGAACAAACATATCCGGTAAAATCCCATTCATAACACAGCTATTTGTAGGGTTTGGGGAGGGTGGGATAAGGCCCTATACCAGGGATGGATAGGTTGCTCCCAGCGAGGCCCCGTCTCCAAAGCCTTTTTTGGTTTATTTTACGTGGACTATGTTTATAGTACAGTATAGAAATCTAGGTAATAAAACATGTTGTGAATAGAGTCAGAGCAACTGGCGCACTCAAGGCACAAAGGCCTCGCCCGGAGGCCGGAGCCTAGTCTCAAGGCACAAAAAAAGCGAGGGCTTTTTTAAGCTAGGCGCATAGTATGAAAATACCATTTTTAGGGGTTTTAGACATGTTTTAGGCTTGTTTAGGACTAGTTTAGGCTTTTTTTTAGGTTGATTCCAGGCTTGATTAGGGGTTTTAAACAAGTTCAGGCGACTTTTTGGCAGGAATCTTACCGGAAAACACGCCTCAGTGCCTGAAAGCGCGCCTTTCCAGGCGAGGCACAACTGTGCGCCTCAGCGCCTAGGCGCGCGCTTACGCGCTTTTGGCAACTATGATTAATAATGATGGTAGTAAAGTATCGCTTGCATAAAGTGGTGGGTAAACTAGATATAGTAACAAAGTATCGCTAGTATTAATAGCGAAGTCAACCAAAAAGATTTAAATGTTTCACTACACCCCACCAATCTTCAGATCAATTGAACATGTAAATGTAGGACACTTTATGACAGTGGTAATCTTGTACTATAGATCATACTTACTAATTGCCAATTGGTAGTATGTATTGATGTTACATATTCAACCGAGAAGTAATGAAAAGTTTTTGGTTGTACACTTTTACCACCACTGTTCATTGGCTTTGATTGTATATGACAGAGTGACAGCATCTTTTGATGTATTACTTTAAACTATTGATCAATCATTCAATTACTAGGTGTAAATTTATTGCTCACTTGCAGTCATATGTATTAAAGATCTGAAATAATCAGTGGTGATTTTATTAATTTGCAGACTGTACCAGCATGTCAGAATCTCTACAAAAACTCATTTACTTACCATTGCCTTCCCGATAGCCCAACTCTAGCATTCGATAATGCAGTTGATTATCTAGGTATGCATGTTACAGTTCTGCAAGATTATGATTGTTAGTTTGTTTTACGATGTACAAGAGACTCATTGTCTTATACATAAACACAAGAATGTTCAACTGATCTTCGATATATGAAGTAAGATAGTTTAAAAAAAAAATAACAGATTTATTTGATGAAGGCTGATACCTAACTTTCAGGGATTTGTGTATTGGTCTTGGAGAAGGGAATGCAATCAGAGAATTTTGATTTCATTTAATAACTGGTTGGTTTGAAATTGTTGGTTGTGTTCCCAATTATATTTTTTAGGTTGCATATAGATACATAAGTTCTGACTGCTAAAATAATTAGTTACTTAAAGCCCCATGAAGATCTGAAGTAATATCACAAAATGCTTCTTATTTTTAATGAGACTTCTGTTAAAATCCCATGGAAACCTTATATAATATGTGATCAATATCCTTTTTGTATCTTTAAATGGGTAATGCCCTTATTTATTGTTAGTTTGTTTTATGTTTTAGTCGGTATTACATTTATGCTTCTACATAATAGCTAGTTAATAAAATACGTTTATTTGGGACAAAAGTTAACGAGATGAGTTTTATTTGTCAGTCTAAGGTTATAACATAGCAAGTGATGATCTTTTATATGATTCTTTATTTAAACACACTATGTTGTCAAGGCGCATAGGCCTCGCCCGGAGCCTATGCGCTAGGCGCTTAAAAAGCATGGGATTTTTTAAGCGAGGCGCAT
This sequence comes from Smallanthus sonchifolius, assembly GCA_023525975.1. Taxonomy (NCBI): domain Eukaryota; kingdom Viridiplantae; phylum Streptophyta; class Magnoliopsida; order Asterales; family Asteraceae; genus Smallanthus; species Smallanthus sonchifolius. The sequence continues at coordinate 78,258,630 of CM042033.1, forward strand.
AGTATAAAAATACCATTTTTAGGGGTTTTAGACATGTTTAAGGCTTGTTTTGGGCTAGTTTACGCTGTTTTAGGTTGATTCCAGGCTTGTTTAGAGCTGGGGTAATTGTTTCAGACCTGTTCAAAAGATTTTTATCCAGAACTTGGCCTGAAAATGCGCCTGAGCGCCTGAAAATGGGGCTTTTGAAGCGAGGCGACAAGGCCGCGCTGGGCAGCGCCTAGGCACGCGCCTTGTGAGCTTTTGACAACATAGAATACACACACGTATATATGTACAAAACCAATTTTAAGCAAAAAATCTCGAGAACCGCAATAAGCACTTGTATGTACTACGTAGTGCTTATCAAATGTAGTGGGAGAGAGAATGATAGGCGGTTATGCGGTTACATAACCGCCTTATGTATCACATTTAAAACAATAAGTACATGTGTTTATGCGGTTCTCCTAGTTCTATATATACACATGTTTACTTTTTCTCCCTTTGGCGTATATCCTGTTGTAATATGTTTTTAGTGTGATTTACTTATTGTATGCACCTCTATACATTTTGTGTTACATGCCATTACACACGCTAGTGCCATAACTACTATGATATTGAACCTTCGATATTTGATAATAATATGATTTGAAATGTTTCTCGAATAAACTGCTTGGATGGTTTTATATTTTTAGTTTATGATGAAAATTAAATAAACTAAAGTACTTGTAACAATGTAAATATGGTGTCAAACTTGTTCTACAGAGCAATGTGAAAAGGATAAAGCTCGAGTTCTTGTTCACTGCATGTCAGGAAAAAACAGGTGAAATTTTGCTGCAAACTGAAATTGTTCCGGTGTTCTATTTTTCCCTTCTTTCTTTTTCGTATTTGAAAATATGTTGGTTGTTTAGAAACTAAGTAAATGTTGGTCACTTAAATGAAAATTAGGAGGTTCTTTTATTGTATTAGAAAGAATTAATTCATGAGAACCATGTTTGTATATTTTTTGACAGGTCACCGGCTGTGGTTATGGCATATTTAATGAAGAGCAGAAGGTGGACTTTTGATCAGAGTTACCAATGGGTCAAAGAACGCAGACCGTCTGTTGACTTAAATCCAGGTATATATTTACACTAATTAAACCAACATGATTCATAAGTGTTTATTATAGTTAAGTTGCATGTGTTTGATGTTCTATGTGAATTGCCTGTGATATAAGACGGTGTTTTTATGTTGATTTTGTAACTAGTTATGTAAACTGATCATGCAAAATAGGTTATTTGATATAATTAGATAATCATTATCATGATCACTTTATCCAAACATTAAGAACTGATGGTTATGGTTTGCAAGTGGCAAGATCATATAGTTTGTTTCATAACACAAATCCAAACAATCGTGTCATGAATCTTTTTGTAGGCGTTTTGCAGCAACTACAAGAGTACGCACAACACATCCAGGCAGAAGTGGAGGCCAGTGGTGGTGCTCTGCCGTCCATCTCAGGTGGTGGAGCCCCATTCAGCTTCGGGTTTGCAAACTCAACCGTCGTGCCACCAGCCTTCCCCGCTTTCAGCACCACTGCAACCGCCACCTCCATTTTTGCTCGTCCAGACATCCCTCCTCCAAACGAGTTCACTTTTGGAGCTGCTGCTGTTCAAACTCAAAACACCCCACAAAGTCTGGTGTCTTCTGGGCCAAGTTCCGTGAATCCAAATGCTACTGACGTATCGATGGATGGATCTTAAAACGTAGAAATGGATGGATCTTAAAACGTTGTTTCTACGGTTTCTTGGATTTGGGTTATTTGTGCAAATCTTATGAGAAGCCATGAATGACATGTTAAGAGTTTGATGATGACATATCTGAAAGTTTGAATGTAAATGGTGAATGAAAAGCTTTAGGCTTGTTAGACCTCACAAACACACCTGAGAGTTTAATGTTACTAAGCTTCCATTTCATTGTTATATTCATTCCCAGTTTCCATTTGAACTCTTTTATTTGAATTAATATTGTTTGTATTGTAGTGGTGAAATAACAAGTAAGGTTGGTGGAAGGTTATGGGTTCAAAGTTGAAATCATGAACAATCATTCTATGAAATGTTAGAAAAAACAAATTCCCCAGATTATTATGACCGAGTTGATGAAATTCTTGGATGGTTTCTTATTAAGTTTCGGTTTATGTTGGTTGTTTAACGAACATAACTACTTGTTTGGAATGTTATAAACATCATGATTAGCGTGTTTTACAGAGGAATGTAGTGTGTTTGGAATTCGTCTGGGTATCTTTCTGAATCACGTAGTTTGTTTTCATATTAAAGTATTTCGTCTAACACGAAATCAATAATCAGATAAGACAGAAAGTTTCTCAAAGAACGAGAGGTTCTTTTTTTGTGAAATTCGATGATCGAAATCAAACCAAATGATTTCTTTATATAGAGGGTTAATATATGCAATGAAACATTGCACCCTTTCACTTTTAACCGTTAGCAATTTTCTTAATTGTTGCTTCAATTAGCACGGAAGACCAAATTTGATGCGGACGACCAAATTTGGTATCGAAGACCAAGTTTAATACAGACCTTCAGTTTTGATACTGAAGACCAAAGTTGATACTAAAGATAAAATTCCACCAACTTGTTAGCAACTTTGCGATTCCATAGCAAATGATAATGTTCCTTTATAAATAAACATTAGTGTTGGGATAACCTTGTTACTTCTGCATAATTATTGTCGAAGGGTGAATTTTGTTGGCCGGTTGCTGAATTTCGTTGGTAGAGTGGTTATCACTTTGCCCGATTCAGTAGGTCACTCACGTCGTTTGCTCTACTATGATCAATTTGCCCGATGGTTTTTTTTTATTTTAGACTTGGGTTTGAATTAAAGAAAATTGGGTATTTAGGTTAATGGTTATGCACTCATGAACTTATTAAAACGAGTTAGGTTAAAAAAGTAATTTGAGTTTGACATTTTTACATTTAAATAAAGTAAACTACTAATTATTAAACAATATTTTTTATTGAGTTCAAAGTTTATACAATACCTTTTCAAAGTTTGGAGTCAAAGATTTTTTTTCCTAAATCAACAGGGTTCGACAATCGCGAAACATATCCGTTACGTAAAATTCGAAATTCACTCGGGTCGCTTGATCCCGGTATTGCCTTGGTACCTTTGCCCCTGATTATACGAGTTTATTTAAGTTATTTAATAGATCGACATAGTAATCTTCCATGAGCTTTATAAATTGTTTTAAGCTTATTAGGGACGTGCATGATCATGTAAACTCGTTTCCCTCATAAGAATAGGAGGGGGTGGGGGTGATGATCGAGAATATGATCTTCGATATTCCCGGTCGCAGTAACACCTATAATTTTTTGTTCTTTTAATTTCTTATTACCCAATGATCGTTCTAGTTAAATATTTTTTCTTTTTTCTCTATACAAACATATATCAATGATTATCCTTTACATCTTTAGTTAATCAATTGCATTGTCATCTTCATGAATTATTCAAAACACTTGATATATAATCTTGAATTTTATCTTGTTAAATGATATTATACAATGCCGATAAGCTTCGAACGCACCTGGACATGTTTCACGAGGCGTTCCATAGTTACTAAAGATTGATTGTTGAGATTCGTTGTACCTGGACATCTATGAATAAACAACCTTTTAATGTACCCTACAAATCCTTTATTATTAATTAAGCATAATGCTCTATTTGTTTAGAACATTCGCAATGGGGCGTGATGAAGGTGTCACATAGGCCTTTTTTTTAAATCCAAAAACTATCCCCCACACAAATCAGCCATTAATCATTTTAAAATAAAAAACCCTTTTTTAAACCCAAAAAACACCTATCGCTATCACTAATTAACTCATTACACATCTTTATAGTGATTTTCAAACAACTATTAGAATGTGATGTGATCATTAGCATCAACCATATATTAACGTTTGGTAGTTAATTACAGATAGATGCATTTAATTACCCAATGAAATCCCAATCCGGAAAGTAAATAAAGGATAAAATGTTAATATGGTTTATGTGTGCATGAGCTAGTATCAAAACATGTTAAAGTATGAGCTGAAAGACCACAGAAGATGAAAAATGCATTTAATCCAATAGTTATATGAATCTGATGGGTCAGCCCATTTTGACCAATTCAGTCTCCAATCAGTTTTTTTAATTGAGCCTGCAGTCAACAAAGTCAACATATAATAATTTCTAAAACAACAAATAATTTCTTGTTATCTAATATGCTAGTGATTAAAGTGATGTGATTTCCACGTACTTCCTGCAAATTTCAAAGAAATAGCGTATGGTGTATATTTAAATAAATAAACAAAGAATATCCGATTTCTTATGTTATTACGTGATGCTCAAATAGGTCGATTGCAGGCACTGTTTCTGTCTCCATACGTTCACAAATTACCTTTTTGTGAACTCTTTCATATAATATAATCTTTCTCACCTTATATTTCTTTTTGCTCCAAGAACAAACTTCAAAAGCGCGACTGCCACACGACCTCAAAGGTTAAGACGACAGTATCTGGTTCCAAAGCATCTAAGACGACAGTATCTGGGATGACTTTGCTGTAAACTGACAAAGCATCTATTTCAGTCCTTTCACCTGCAAATTAAAGCATCAATTAACGGGCCAAATGAGTCGAACGGGTCGAATGTATATTTTTATCACATGAAACCTACAAACCATTTTAATAAAAAAGTATTCTTCAAATGGCAGTTTCTGCAGTGAGTAAATATAAAAATGTAAGTACTGCAGACATTGTCAAACATCAACAAAATAACTCTCTTATCAACCTACCTTCTTCTAAACCCTGGAATGAATAGTTCAAAAGAACATTAATAGCTATTAAGACCTTCTGAATCATCAATATGGGTTAAAACAAGTCCACTTTTAATAAGGTAAAACTGGGATGGAATGGGATGGGCCGGGCTGGTTGGGTTGACCCACAAACACTTTTTTATCCACTTTTAGAAACTATAGGCAACTTTCACCGGTCTGGCCCGTTCCCTTTCAGTTTGTTTTGTTTGGCCCATTTAAGATAAAACACAGCCCATATCAACCCATTCATAAGTAAAAGGGGTCAACATTGCCCCATCTACAATTGAACTTCAAAGCATAGAAAATATTCTTAACCTTCACCATATTAGTATTTCATTTCCCAGACATAAGCTTTGTAAGTTGTAACAAGAGCAGCTTCAGCCTGCCAAACAAATTTTCAGACATCAAAAAACAATTTGTATTAAGGTCAACAGTCATTAAAAGTCATAATTGCTTGATGTTGAAAATAACAAGTGAGAAATAATGTCTAGTAACAAATATATTTATCACATATATTGAAAATAACAAGTGAGAAATAATGTTTAGTAAACAATCACTAAAGCCATAATTGCTTCATAAAACTTGTTATCACATATATTTTACAAATTTCAGAAAAAAATAGCCTAGAATTTAGGTAGATTATGTTACCATCTTCACCCCTTTCCTGTTAGGCCATAACAGCAAATGTAAGAATGTTACCGCATATAAGTAAATGAGATGTTACTGCATAAATGATAAATGTCATCAATTAAGGCCCAAATATCGAGCCATTTACGTATCTGGATGGGAATGCATTGTGATCGGCTCAAGCTGCATGGATTTGTTTATTTTTAATGTTCCTTTATCTTTTTGATTTAAGTTGATGTTTATCTTTTGGATAGTTATCTTTTCCTTGGTTTTCTCCATATTGTTAGCTTGGTAGGAGGAGATTAAAACTCCTGTGAATTCACGTTGTTGGTTTTTTTTTAGTTGATGATTATTTGATATCGTAAGAACACCTTTTGGGTTTCTTGAAGCTTTTTGTTTAATCCATGAGTTTCTAGCCATTTGATTGCTTTTGAAATTGGGTTTCGAAACCTGTCTCTGATACCAAATGATGCGGGAACGGAAACAATCAAATGACTCAAAATACTCAAGGACTCAAAAGCTTAAAAAACATAAAAGGTTTATTGATAACTAACTTCAATAAAAAACTAATCTTCTTCATTAAGTTGCAATAACTTAAATACTTATAGTGTTTGAAAACCAAGAGATAAGAGATAATACTAGATTCAAATAAAAGATAAAAACCAACTAACAATTCAAATAAAAGAAAAGATAATTAAAAGAACATTGAAATTCAAAACTTGTAGATAAACCCTGCATCAGTTTTTAACTTACCAAAACCCTCCAATCGACTGAGGAATCAGATTAACATCATTCAAATAGATCAGAAAACTTCAACAAATCAAAATTGTAGTTTGAATAAACACAAAGTAATCAGGAACAAAAACTTACAAAACCGATTGATTTGGATATGGAGCGATAGTATCCAGCCATAGACGAAGGGAATGATTTTTTATAGTATCTAGCTATATACGATAGTGTCACACCCCGCCCCGGGCACCCCCGAGACATTACCGGGCTGCAACACCAGAGTTTGGTTTGCACAACGGAATATGTTTGAAAATGGATCGTTTCATAAATCATCTCAACCTCAAGGATTTGTTTTGTAAATATCTAAATATCGTCGTGTAGACAAAAGATTTCTTTAATTAAATACTTGGGTATAAAACCCGATCGTTTGTACATTTGATTTTAAAAATAAAAACCCTGACCAAAGTCAGTAAAACTACAAGAAGGTATTCTGCCTAAGGAGTCGAAATTCTTTGGGCACCTTAACATTGTCTTTTCCCAGGTTCTTCATGTGCATTGCACGAACCTGTATATCATATTTTTGGGTTGTACCGGGTCTAGGTGTGTGACCTGACCCGGCTGTGCAACAAAACTGTCATTGAGACTTAGGGCGTAGCCGGTCCCGGTATACTGAGGTCATTTTATTCTTTTCCTGAAAACATTTAAAAATTAACGTCAGCTATGTGCTAGTGAATACTTCATGACCTCAAATCATTTTCATAATCATGGCAAAAGAGTTTAATTAAGCAGTTAAACATTTCATCGTGGATTCCAGTGATCACATCACTTTCTTCTATTTCATCCATTTGTATACATTGAACAAGTACTCGGGGGCTACACGACCGAACTGGCACATCTGTGTTTTACGCAATCACCCAACATACATGCCAGCCCCGCCCAGCCCAATTGGATCCGAAGCGAGTATAAATATTTGATCAAACTTTACGTATACTTCTTGGGTAGTTTAAAGTTTGCTGGGATTGATCTCGCTGGTCAACCCCGTCTGGTACTAAAATGAGTAAATATTTAATTATCGTGTTTTGTCCTTTTCGTAAACGTAAATCGTTTGATCTCTTGCATGAAGGTGCTTATAGCACCATCACGTCTTATAAATCGTTTTGACAAACTCTTGTTCAGTATGAACGAGTATTCACCTTGATTTTGAAGTCGGAGATCGAAAGATAATAATCTTAGTACTTAAGTAGTCTCTTAGAGTTGACTCCTAGGGCTCTAGCACCTTAACTTGCACTTTTATGCGTTCTTCGGGTTTCTTTGGCTCTAAACGCTCGAGTCCGGTTTATAAGAAAAACCCAGTCGAACTCGGAAGAGTGGTTCAGGAGTCGGGACAGTAGAGGGAGGCTCGGGATCAAAGAGATCAGAGGAAACTCGGAAGTGAGCTGGTGTGAGGATTGCAAATGAAGTGCTCCTCTATTTATAGGTCTGATGGCCACCCATATCGGACCGTTATCCAGAGGCATATCGGTCCGATATGCCTGCCTTGTCCCGCATGCGCCCCACGTGGCAGTCATGCAAATCCGGTGTGCCACCCGTCCATAGCAGACCGAGTAGGCATGCCATGTCGGTCCGACATCCGTCCACGCGTCTGACATGTTGACGCATACCCTACATGTGTCTCGACACGTGTCTGGTGTAGAGGGTTTCTAGGGGTTTGCGTTTCGGACCGTTTTCCAGGCCATGTCAGTCCGACATCCAACCTCTTCCCATATCGGACCGATATCTAATCACATGTCGGTCCGATATCCCCTAACTTTCAGAATATCTTAATTTATTTTTCTAACTCTCAGGTTTCCGTTAACTCCCGTCATTTCTTATAAGTGTTTCCGGCAATATTGAGACCGTAAATTGGCAGGTTTTGCAGATAGTATATTAGTGTCTAGCCAACACGAACCATCTCTGGAGAAGGCAGACAATGAATGGGGGTTTTATGGCGTGGTCAGTTACCATCATGAAGCGTTTCCGGTGACAGATGAAGCGGTGACAGAAGAAACGTTTCCGGTGGCCGGAAAAAGAACTACGGCGTCTTAAAAAGGCTTACCTCCGGGCTCCGACGTTTCAAAAGAGGGGTGGAAAGACAGATTTACCACGTAATACGTTTTATACATGAGTAGAGATGTTGGGCTTTTTAGTAATTATTAGGCTTAAATTAAAGAGATGGGTTAAAAGGTAACTAAATATATTTTAGGCATTGGTAATATGTACATTATGCAAAAAAGCTTTATCTTTGCCTTAGCCGTAGCTTTGCCCTCGCGGCCGTCTTAGCGTATAGACCCTCCTAAGGAGCTCTATAGGTTCTTTCAAGAGGTTAGTGTTACATCTTTGTGCTTTGTTATTTGTTGCTACTATAGGTTGCTATATTATATGTTATCTTACCCACTCTTTATGACATCTGGACTACCATATTGCTTACTGTATGATTTATGCCATATGTTTTTTACTTGTATGCGTAGCCATATGTTTTTTACTTGTATGCGTAAGGAGGTTTTGGAGCAGGGGTCTCACTGGGAGTGGCCTCTGTATCCCTTGGGGTAGAGGAAAAACTTGTCATTATCCCAGCCTCCCCAGACCCTGCCTTTTTTTAGAACGACAAAGATTTTATAAAAAATGAGATTGGTTAAAAGATCTAACCAATCTCAACAAACAAAACAGCTACATGAATAAAAACGAGTTTTTAAACCACTCGTCCCATCGAAGCTTGGTTTTCTATTCCTATTACCAAACCAACTATACGAGAAAAGACAAATTGAATCAAAAATACAATCCGTCTTTAAATCATCCGCTTGAAAAATAGCTTCATTCCCCAACTTCCAAATGACCCCCCAAGTTGTCCATACAAATTTCCAAAAGATCATTTTTTTTCTTGGCCAACCCAACTCGTCCACCCACGACAACATACTACTCGGAGCAACAGAAGTGGGCAACTTAACGTCTTGCCATCTAGCTATACAGATCCATGTCGAAGAAGCAATGCAACAATCCCCGAAAAGATGTTCTACGGACTCCATTTGACTAAAACAAAACACGCACAAAATGCTATGAATATCAATATCTTTGTTACACAAATTCTCTCTAGTCGGAAGACGATTCAACAACAACTTCCATGACATTATATTAACCAATACCATCTAGTATGCGAGTTAATAGTCGAAAGAATACAATTATCAATATGTTTCCTTACCATTTTAACTTGGAAACCATCCTGCAATTCATAATCCCAAATCCACTCATCATCATGGGTAGACCACGAGAAGCTATCCGAATCTGACATAATCACATCAAATTGATTCCCTAATCGGTAATGTATACATACTTTCTGATGATAATAAGATGAAAAAAATAGACCGAAGAATAAATGTGATCAAAGCTCAAATTCGATTGATATACTTTTGCTTGTAGTTGTTTAGTAGCTTTGGACTTGTTTATTCAAGCTTATATATGATATAATCATTGTAACATGAAACAAAACAAGTATTTTTGTTAAAATATGATGGTCATTGAACTATAAGTTAACAACGTTAAACAAAAATTTATAAATTTTGTTCTTTCAACTTTGAGGATAATTTAATAATATATATTTTAATACATTTTAAATTAGTTGAGTTTTTAAAAAGTTAAGTGTTACGTGAACACAACCACATTTGGAAACAAGGGAACGCATCAATCTCCACGTATACCAATCTGCCTTGTAATCCACATCAAGCCATGAATGATGATGAATGGACCTTGCAATACGAAGACATTACTAATGATGTTGTGGAAGAAAGTTGAAAATACTAATAAAGCCATTTGCTATCATTTATCTTTTACAATTCCGCCCCACATCACTACCTTCCTCCATATCTCACCCTAACTTTCAACCATGAAAACACAAATCTCTTATCTTTCAACCATTTTTTTGTTTTTTGAGTAACTGTGATTTTCGTCCACTACACTTTTGTCAGTTTCATTCAAAAAGTTTATTCTTCTCATGTGTATTCATGTGGTTTACAAAACTTGTCATTTTCATCCAATCCGTTAACTCCATCCATATTTTACCGTTAAATGAGGGGTATTTAACTCTTTTTATATATTTCTTTATTTTATCAATATTTTAAACCCTTAATTATTCCCTCATTCCCCTTAAACCGTATTAACCCTAATTACCCTATTACGATCGTCCATGTGGCCATCATCTTCTTGAATTACGATCGTCAATGTGGCTATCATCTTCTTGAACTACCACATGAACCAATTGCGGAAAAGTTTGGTTTCATGAACGTGACCTCATTTTTATCTAAACCATTTGGTGTTTGGGTTGATCTTGTATCCTTACATCTAAAGAGGTATAACTAAAGCACATGAACCAATAATATTCTTATGGATACAAATAAGTTACGGAAATAATAATACTGTTGGGGTAAGCTTATTGTCTAAAGTTAAACCTACTGTAGGTTTCGTATTTTTAAAATTCCTCGATAACTTTCTGAATCATGTTGTTTCATTTCAGAGTAAAGTGTTTAGTGTTCGAAATCAATAATCGGATAAACATAAAGTTTTACAAAAAATGAGAATGCATTTTCTCTGTGAAAACGAAATTATAATTTTATAGTTTAAACAGACTAAACAAATTCCTTTATATAGGGTTGAACTATCATAGTTAGTGAGGTGAAACATTGCAACTCTCCAAGAAAGATTATGACACTTGGAGTTATAACCATTAACAGTTATTCAGTCATGTCAGTGAGAAAACTTCAGCTGGAACTCCATCAGTAGTAATAGAGTTACTGATGATGACTTGCATGTTAGCAACAACTTAGTTTCTATTGATAGTTGTTGGTGAGCATCACGACCTCTACCATGGGCGTTGCCCCTTGGACTCCATCAGGGCGCTGCCCCCAACCCCGCAAAGGTGCAGTGCCCCCTTGGAAACACCCTATGGGCTAAAGGCTTCGCCTATTATGTCACAACCTGTCAAATGGGGGCCCAGACGTGACCAGTTGATACAGATCCTGCACAGCAGAATAAATAATTTTGTTATATATAATATACCAATTGTCTATATTAAGTAATATATATATATATATTCTAGTACCAAGTCAATTAGCAAGTCTAGTTCTCAAGGTATGGCCAACTCTAGGCATTGGGATCTAAAGTTCACAAAGCTTCCACACATGTCTTCTAGCAAGGATCATATATCCTTAAACAAGCTCATACTCAAAAGCTAATACAAGGGTCTCTCGTCTAGGTGTCCTGAAATACATGCTTAAAATATGGGTTAGCTATAAAGCTAGTGAGTTCGCAACAATCACAAATATTTATCCACGGACACAAATCAGTAGGTGTATGTATACATAAACATTTCTTTCCTTCAATCAAGCCGCACTCGAGGCCGCAGCCAAGAGCGGATAGCAATTGTCTAAATGTTAACTCTTGTCAACATTACAACACTGTTCACATATACATGATGCAAAATTTAATGATGAATAAGGCCGTGTGTCAACTAGGTCAACACGTTAGTAATGTAGCCCCTAAATAATTGGCCATAGGTCTAGTCTTCCCCAGTTCCTGTCGGGGATATACACCGTGCACGAAGTAGGGCCATTATTCCCAAGGTTCAAGTAGTACTACCCACATATGTGTGTGGCTCATTCCGAGTTAATGATTGCCTAATAGTAAATGTAAGTGTACACCCAAAAATAGTTGATCAAAATTTAGAATTGACAGCATGTATTTCACCCCAAAAAGTTCAAGTAAAAATGGGGAGTTTAAGTCGCGAAACTCACCGAGTTCTAGTAACAGTGGTAGTGGTAGTAACTCGACATGTCTAGTGATGACGGCTTCGGGTGAAAGGAATCCATACGTTCATACAATGTGTTACTAGTAGCAATATATACAATAGTACTTGTGTCCATACCCTAAGTCAAATGTGTTCATGTCTTAACTTAGATTATATTTGATAAGGTTATTTTATTTATAAACAAATGGGTTTTTGGTTGTACAATGTTAATAATTAATTAATAAAATAGGTTTGATTTAATTACAAGTTGTATTTATTTAATAAATAAATATTAGTCAACCATAGTCAAAGTATTTAGGTCTTATAGTCCTAGTGACTCGTTTATCTCAACAACGTTTATTTTATCGAACTTGTCAAAACGGTAATAATCCTTTCGGGTATCTACGGATTATAATAAAATAAGGTTTTATATTTATACACTTATATAAATATACTTTAAGTTGAGTTCAGTCCCCAAAATATAAGTTTGTCTCTCTTGCGATATTAGTCTCTAAATTATGAAATCGTTTTATAAAATGCTTAAAGATGTAAATTAAATTCTTGGTAATCTAAAATAAATAATCTCAGATTATATAAAACACTTTTATGAACTTTCCAAGCCCAAAACATTATGTAAATAATTAATAGTCTCAAAAATGTATTTTTGTTATCGGTTTCGGTAAAATCCCTCTTTGAACGTATAATCACACAACCAACACCTAGATTATCATTTTAAACCTTCATAAAATATTTTGTAATATATTTAGACTTATTTTACTGGAAAATAACAGTTTTGAAATTACAAGTCCAAAAATCATCATTTTGACGGTTAATCGTTTAACGCTCGACTCTAAATGCACCAGTAGGTTAAATAATTAGTTTTTCTAATTTTTGTTCCAAATACCACTTTTATATGACCAAGTAATATGTAAGTATGTACTTTTTATATATTTATGGGTTCGGGTCCGGTTTTGCTAGATTTAGTCACAAATAACCTATTTAACGGTTTTTAATCATTTATTAATCGAACCACCGACACATCAATAACTATAGACCATTGTAAACCATTTTTAGTATATTTTTGGTAAATAAAACATTATGTACTGTCCAGGTTCGGATTTCACAAGGTTTGTGTCGGTTTCGGGTTTTTAACGCGTATAAGCTCGATTTCGATCTATAACCGATTAGGAGTTGAATCTTTTTAACTTTTTGGGGGGTTTAACATCATGTTAACATTAATAATATGTAAAAACATTATTTTTATTGTATATATCTTAAACTTCATGGATTTTGCATTAAAGGACGCCAAGGAAGATTTTTAGGTTATTTAACGCGAAAGTTAACGGTTTCAAGTTTTATACCTTCTAGTGAACGGATTGTGGAAGTGTTGTAACTTGAAGATCAGCTTCCTACTTCTGTGGAAACTTCAAACTGATATAGTAACATGGTTGTGCATAAATCACACATGTATGTGATGATTTAAGTTTGTAAATGAAGGTTTTAAGTGAGTTTCGGCTTACCAAACGAGATGAACGTTGAATGATGCTAGATGAACTATTTCAAGAGATGAAAATACAACAAGGGAGGCTTATGTTGCTGCCAAAATCACAGGGCTTAGATTTTGTGTAGTTAAAGCTTTAAAAACTCGAAAATGGTGAACTTACATGAAGATGTTTTAGACAACTATGGAAGCTTGCAAACACTTGTAACTCATTGGATTCAGTTTTGGGGGCTGATATTGATAGGTTTCTAGCTTGTAGAAATGTGTTTAGGAGTTCAAAAATATGAAGTGTTGGTGTTTGAGGTTGAAGCCGAAAGAGAGAGAGAGAGAGAGAGAGAGGAAGTGAGGAAGAGTGTTGAGTGTTTGAAACCTTGAAATGGATGGATGCTTTGTTCGGCCGGTTATACACCAAAAAATGGGATAAGATCTTTCTAATAGTAAAATCATTTATGGAAGTATGGCAAATTTTGAAAAAAAAAGGTATGGTGTATGTTGAGATGTGATTTTGGTCAAACAAAGAGCCTATAGTATGGATAGAGGGTGGCTTACGATAAAAAAAAACGTGGGGGTTGGTAAATTAAAATGATTATAAGTCTTATTTAGTTAGTTAATTTTAGTTTAGTTAGTTTAGGTTTAGGTTTAGTTTAATATGGTGATTAGTAATTACATATATGATTAGGGATGATTTTTAATGGTGGTATAATACTAGGGAAGGTTTAATGTTAGTTAATGATATTTAGGTTTTTGATTGTATGTATACATGTGTGTGTATGTATATAATATATAATTAGGCAATTTAGTTTTTTAATGGTCGAGTGTTATAACTGTTATTATTACTAAATCTTAAAATGATGTTGGGCTGAGCTCATTAGTAAGGCCCCTTTTTTTCGGGAGACCTCACTTGTTGGATTTACTCATAAACATAGTAGTGAAAACTGAATAAACTATAACTTCTAAAACATAGCGGAAGCGTATATCATTCTATTACATAAACAGCGGAAGTCGTAACATATAAAAGAAACATTTTTCTAACACATAAGCATTTAAACAGGATGCCAGTCTTGTGTCAGGTAGCCTTCATGACTTTGCCCGTCCTTTCTTTTTATTACTTGAAGTGTATACTAAAAGTCAGCTAACGCTGGTGTGTTATAGTTTAAAGCAATTAGGTATAAACATCATTTCTTTTATAAGTATATATATAAATACATACATAAATACACATTAACACATTCTTTGCTTTCCTTTATCGTTCATATGCGAATACATTAAATATGTATTTACCTTTACTTTCATTAAACATTCATTGGTCATACACATAAGAGTGATCAGCTCAACATTCATTTGCGTAAGTCACGAAGACAGACGTCCGTCCTACCGTCGTAGCCCGTCCTCCACAACATCCGGCAAACCTTCAGCCATCTGTTATGATATACCGTCCGGCAAACCTTCGGCCGTCTGTCTTAACCGTCCTACCGTCGTAGTCCGTCCTATTCGCCCGTCTGCCCTAAGGCATCCGTTTCCCACGTGAACTATTATTTATGCAACCGTTCTACTTATTATAAGGCAATTGCTTCGACCTTCCATTAGTGCCTTTCATACGTCATAACTGATGAAGGAACGTATTTGTCCCGGTTACAAAATAGTCACGTGGTCGTCCGTCTACCGAAGTAGCCGTTATCATCGAAGCCTCCATACGTTTACATACATTCATAACATGCAATATATAAAATATAAAGCAAGATTTCATTCATTTACGTTATGTCATTCGTTCATTCATTCTCTGTAAACATACGTTTCATTATTTGTTCATTATATATATATATATATATATATATATCACGTATGATCACATTGGCATTTATAACATTTATTCATTTAATGTATACACTTCAGCCCCAAAACATTTAAAATGATTTGCGCATAACATAAAGAGTGCACATAGAACTCACTTGATAAGCAGGTTCTGAGATACTATCACTGGTCAGTAGGCGTCTCTAGGTGTCACACAAAATCTGTATAAGTCATTCGTATAAGTTAAGATAACTTGCCTAATCTGACACTTTGTTTCTATCTTTAGGGTTTGGCGAACTTAGATAAAGTTCGCCCTACATTGATTCAAGCGAACTTATTAGTTTCGCTAACCTCAGTCTTCTTTCCCAAACAACTCAATCCTTAAAGATGACGTTTACATTTGTAAAATATACTTCTTTATATCTAATGGGAAATTGGACAGAGTCTCGTTTCTTTTTGTCTAAAACCCGACAATATTAATTGTCTATTTCCATTACCATATTATGACCAATATTCCATAATAATTGAGTTTTAACCAATGTTTTGAAACCCGGACCGGACCGGCCGGTCGGACCGGGAACCGGTGGTCTGACCGGTCCGGTTACATGTGTTGAACCGTTTCTGCAGCGAACCGGTGGTCGGACCGGTTGAACCGGCGGTCGGACCGGAAACCGGGTGGTCGGACCGGTTGAACCGCTTGACTATTTTATTTTTTTTTTATAATCTTTTTTAAGTCTCTTGGCTTCTTATTTCGTAGGTAATTGTTAGTTTAAAATTATTGGAATTGACTTGTTGGTTGTTTTTGAAAGGATTAAAAGCTATTTAGACTGATATATTTTTATAATATTTATGACGTCGTCCGGTTCTTAAATCCGGTCCGACCAGTGGACCGGTAAAGAGACCGGTTCGACCTCCGGTCCGGTTCTGAAAACATTGGTCTTAACTTCTATCCTCGATTTATCAAATAACACTTTATAAAAGTAATAAATCTTTGTGGTTGTTGTTTGTCACATATATATATATATCCCTTACAATCCTCCTTAAGTACGGTGTTTATAACCCAACTAATAATGATAATTAGTGTTCTAAAGGTTTTAGAGGGTATACCTTCCCGAACACGATCCCGAAATATAACCGAGACCCGAATCTAACTGTATCCATCATTATTATTATGTAATCATCATTATGTAACCATCCTCCTCGTCATCATAGTATAATCATTATCGTACCATCATCATCATAGTATCATCATTATCGTACCATCATCATCATCATCTTCATCTTATCATTATCATCCTATAATCATCATCATCCGAAACAACCCTCATCATCCGAAAGTACTATCATCTACCCATCATCAATCGAAACTACCATTTCATACTCATCATCATCGAAACTCGCTGCTGTGAACACCCTACCCGAAACTACCGTCGTAAATCACCATTGCCCGAAACAATCATTGTGTACCACCATTGCTCGAAACTACCACCTTGAACCACCATCACCCGAAACTACCATCTTCCGTTAACCACTGTCCGCAGCTCCACAAACCACCATCGCGAGTCTGTGGTCGGCCACCATCCCCACCGTAGAGCTTTCCACCATTGCCAAGACCCAAAACTACCTGTTGCTGAGCTACCACTACCCGAAACTACCTGATGCTGATGCTGCCGGAGCTATGGCAGCAGCTCCTACCTTCTGTTCCCATAACCTTGTCACCCTCTTCGTCTTCATCATCGTACCATTTCAAGACTGCTACCACTTCGCACCCCCGCTGTTAACCACCGTTCGCACCACCATCATTCACCATCCTTACGTAACCACCTGCACCATCGTGAACGAACCAAGGCCGTCGGCCTCACCTCCCTCCTGCGCGCGCGACACAGGTCTAGCAAGATCTTCCTGTGATCGCCTTCTGCTATCCCGAGCCTGATGCTTCCAAAAGTATCCGAGCAACACCTACAGGTCATGACGGGATTATGGTTTCATGGCGGCGACGATGCGCTTCATGGACGCAGAACGAAAGGGTGGAGGAGGAAATGGATTATGGCGGCTGGAACAAATGGATAATGGGGTTTAGGTTTAAATAAACTTTTCTATTTTTTCCCCTCAACTTTGTATCAATTGCATTTTCAGTTTTCAATTCATTTAGTTGTTAATTTACGTACCATACTTTCGCTATTTGACAAACTCAATCCTAAACAAATCTCGTGTTTTAAGTAAAGAGAATTTGGGATGTTACACCATTGGGCATAACGGTCAAACTCAACCTAATTGTATAACGGGCCCAAAAAGTTGTGACACGCGACGTGTAACACGTATCCTAATCGAGTCAACGCGAGGAGTCTAATATATATATATATATATATATATATATATATATACACACACACACATATATTGTTCGAGGAGAGAGGAAATAAAAAAAAATTGAACCTGAAAATTCGAAATTGTTACATATTAGAACCTTAGACATTCTTTAGTGCCCAAAATCATAAAAGTCTTGATCGAACGTGTACTTTACACCTTCTAATTCGTATCAATGTATGTTCCATTTCTAATTCGGTCTAAACTATATCCAACTATACTAAAATGACTTTTGATGACAGTGACACTAAAATCACCAACAACTATAACTATGTTTTGGTTTTTAAATTTTCGTAACTAACCAGTTTCGATAATGAACCATTCGGTTTTTTAGGTTAGTTAATTTGGTTTAACCATGGATTGTAGGGTTATGTCATTTTTAACCCGTTTGAAATAAATTCAATCAAATTTTGGGTAAAAAAACAAATTTATTAGATTATAAAGGAGACAGATAAGCAAGTTTTATATTATTTATGAAAAAAAAATTAAGCATGTAATATATTATTTATAAAAGTATATTAATAAATGTTTTATTTGAACTTATACTATTAGTCATCAAATATCATATTCAATATTATATTATTTATGAAAAAGGATATTAAGGTTGTGTTTAATGGTGGTTCACTTTGGTTATTTCTGTTTTATATACACATATAAACCATAATCGGGTCAAAAAATCAATTATAAAAAATATTTTACTATAGGTATCAGTTTGATTTTTACTATGTAGTTCGGTTAGTCAATTTTTTTTACTCACTTATCTAACCGTACCACCGATAAAAATATAAAATAAATCATAACTTTTATACATGTTTAACATTAGTGATTTATCAAACAAGTAAATATATATGGTGGTTGAAATTTCATTCTCGTCAAAGTAAAATGCTAATAAATGTTTTATTTGAACTTATACTATTAGTCATCAAATATCATATTCAAAATTAATGTTTTAACCACTCTTGAAACGGATACTATTTTTTTAGGATGTATATTGAGCCTGCCACCCTGTTGATCTAATCACTTAGTATTAAACAAAAACTACGATATTCTATTTTAAATACATGAATTTATGAAGAAGTATTTTTAATAAGATATCAAACTATCAATAGATACTATACCGGTGGTAAATCTAATTTTATATATAACTAATAAAAAAAACGTGTTTTTGATGATGTATTTGGAATTAAGTATTTGATAAGTACTATTGTGGCATTGACACTTGATAGGTAAGTTTCTTGACTTCTTCACTTGGAATTTTAAGTGGTTTAACTTTCTATTTAAAAAAAAAAAGAGAGGATAATATTTATATTTCTTCGTCCTTTAATTTTTTACACCTATAATATACTCTTTGTCTACCCGTAAAATCACACATGGGTTTTGGTTTAACTGGTTTTGCTAATATCATACGTCAAACCGTTACCATTTAAGAAAATAACAAATCAAACTTGT
Source organism: Smallanthus sonchifolius (assembly GCA_023525975.1). Lineage (NCBI taxonomy): Eukaryota > Viridiplantae > Streptophyta > Magnoliopsida > Asterales > Asteraceae > Smallanthus > Smallanthus sonchifolius. Next base: position 78,277,731 of record CM042033.1, read on the forward strand.
CAGGTTAGGTAAATCTGCTGAAACAGCGCAATGTTAATTAGGCTTTTGATGGTCTGGCGGTTCGATTTTGTCAGTTTAGTGGTTTGCATTGTTTATGAACATGGCCAAACCATCACAACCAACCATGAATCAAACCTCGTCGTTTGATCAGTTTAACAATTTATTAACATCCCTAATGTTAACATAACAAATCATTTTCGTTAAAAATAGACTACGACTCGATATGTTTCACTTTGGACTATTTGATTGGTTTTAACTATTTATGAACAATACAATTCTAATATTTTCGTTAAAAATTAAGTCTATTAAAAAATAGTTTTGATTAACAAAGGTTTAGCATTAATTTTTTCATTATAAAAATACCATTAAAATATTTTAAAACAAGTTGTAGTTTTCAACAAAGCAAATATACATTGTTTGTTTAAAATAATAAAACGTGTAACTCATGCTTTATTCATTTATTTACTTTTACCTCGTATGATTAAAAGTAACAAGATTTATCAACTTTTTTCATTAATTAATAAATATTTGAAACATTTTATTTTTCTTAAATTATTATATAAGACATGTCAATGTAAGGTTTAATCTTAACAAAAGATTCACATTCGGGTTCTTGGCATTCTAGTATCTATTACATTAGACATGTTTTCTACACAAAAGGTATACCTTTGTTTACAGCAAGTGTTTTGGTTATTGGCTATTTCAAAATTCAAATCAGAATGGTTCTTGACATTTATTCTATAAATATCTGAGTTTTATAAAATCATAGTCAAGTTTTATAAAATGTTTTTAGGAAATGACTATAATTTTATAAAAGTTATATTTTTTTATAATTCTTGTTATAATTTTAGAATATGTATAATATCTCTCTAATTCTACAACATAATCATGTTATTGGATTTTTCTTGATCCGCGTGCAATGCATGACGGTTTTCATTAGTAGAACGTTGTAGAATTGAATTACATGGCGGTTCTCTTGATTGGCATGTCGTTTTTCATTATTGGACTTGTTGATCATATAGATTGTTATTCATTGATTGGGTGGTGACATGTATGTGGTATATGATCATCTTTAACAAGCAACTAGTAACGGTTCCTATCGTTGCTCAGTTACTAATAATCAGTTGCGACTAAGCATTTCCTACCACTGTTGAGTTACTAATGCTCATTTGCGATTGCGTGGTTACTAACGATGCATGTAGTTACTGTTGTTGAGCTACTAACAATGTATCCAATTATTGTTGTTGAGCTGAAACAGAAAATCAGTTTTTATCTAAGCAATTAAACACTTAAAAGGGTATTGAATGTCATTCTTAATGGAGTTGTTTCAACTTTGCTTTATTATAAATACTAAGGTGATTCTTAGCTGAAAAATACACTAGAATTCACAACAATTCTAAACACACGACAAAGATATTTCCAACACTTCTTGTTCTTGCTGCTCTTGATTCAAGGTACAATTTCTAGTGCTCAAGTAAACTTCGACAATATAAACTGACTATTACACCCACGGAAACAAACGTGCCCTTTTCGAAGACTCGAAATTTGTTTTAAAAACCAGTGTTAAACACGAATCCTCAACCATCCTTTCTTCTTAATCTTATATTGTTCTTGCATTTTAATTATTTCAGTTATAATAGCACCGTACTTTACTGTTTTCTTTATTCATATATTGTAACTTCAGTTTAAAAAAGTGTTCTATATTTATTTTGTAAACGAGCTTCTTAAACTTGATTTTAGATATGATTAACCCAAATAATATATGTAAAGTTGGATTATTTTTTTCTGTAACTTATCCAAAGTTAGAACGCGTACTTGATTCCAATATGTACTATCGTACTTGATTCAATATGTACAATCGTACTTGATTCAAATAGAGATAATTAATTTTTTTTTTTGAACTACGAGGGTTTAACTCGCACGTCCCACCCGGGGAGGCTCGTACATCAGTCTACCCATACAACCCCCAATGAATTTGAATCTGTAGAGGGTGTTTCTAATTTTTATGAAGTACAACTTACAAGATTCGAACTCATGACCTCCACAGAGAGGAAACCCTTTGAAAAACCCCCTTACCACCAAGACAGAACCTTGATGGCAATAGAGGTAATTAAATAGTGGGATAATCACAAAAATGGCCGTTTGACCATTGTAAATTAACAATACAGCCTTTGACTTTTATCTTTGCCAAAATAGCCATCTTGGCGAAATATTGGCATAATATTTCGCCGGACCCGCCACAATATATCGCTGCTAAATAAAAAAATTCAAACCTTTTTTTTAATATATCTGATAATGGCGAAAAATTGAGGCGAAAATATTGATTAGCGAAAAATTGGGGCGAAATTTTATTAAAAGTAGCGAAAAAATCAGTAAAGTAGCGAAATTTCAGATTGATTTGACATAAAGGTATCTTTATAAAGATGGCGAAAAATCAGTTAAATATTGCGAAAAATCAGTTAAAATGGCAAAAATTTCATAAAAGTAGCGAAAATTCAGTTTGATTTCACATAAAGGTGCCATAAAGGTGGTGGGGAAAAATCAGTGAATCTAGCGAAACATCAGAGAATCTAGAGAAATTTTAGGGAATCTAGCGTTATGATGTGACACTTTTTTCGCTATCATCCAATATATCAATCTAACGTATAAAGAAAACATTTGATTTGGGTAATTCAAAACAACATTTACAAAATATAAAATATCACTATCATCCAATATATCAATTGAATGTGTGTAAGTAGACATTTTATAAGAAAAACGTATGACATTGCTAAACCCACATCTTTTAGAAATAAGATTTTTTAATGCAACGTAACTAATATTAGTAGGTAGACAGAAAACACAACGAAAACATTTTTTTGTATAGGAACGTACTCCTCAACACCGTTAACAAACTCCCATTTATCACGGGTACATAAAATAATATTACAAGACATTACTTAAAAATAAGTTGTAATTTGGTGAGGTTTATAAGAGAAGTGTTGGGTATAATTTTGAGACTGATGCTGTCAATCGAAACTAAAGTATCGAAACTACTAGTTTCGGTTGAACATTTCAATCGAAACTACTAGCTTCGGTTGAACATTGTTTCAATCGAAACTATGTAGTTTCGATATCTGTTTTTCAGGCCTGTTTGGGCGATGGCTTGGAAAACAAGGCGCATGTGCTTGGCCTCCTATATATAGTAGAATATCTCATAGGAGGAGTGTGTGTCCGTAGAGGGAATCACCACCCTAGGGGAGCTCACCCTATGGTGTGACTAATTGTGAGTGTGTGAGTAGCTTTATCATTTTCATATCAATGAAAGAATCACACATTTTATGCTTTCAATTATCTGTTCTTTTCACTTTTATATATTTCTATTCATGTATGTGATTCCCGCACCCGTCTCTACCATTTTTCTGATTCGAGAGTGATACCGGATCCAGAGATTCCGCCTCTCGATCCGGACTGTTTGATGGATTTCTTCGCAGATCTGTGTGTTGCGGATCTGCTCAGGACCTACAAGTGGTATCCGAGCCATTGTTGCTCTTTATTGCTCTCGAATCTGCTCCAAAATCAAGAAAAAACCCGCCATTGAGACGTTAAACATGAAGAAATCGATGTGTAGCAGGTTCGTGACTACTGTTCTACATTCACATTGTTAAAAACTGAAGATGTAAAGCTTTTTGAAGCATTTTTCAAAAGTAGAAAACATCGAAACTAGGCTATCGGAACTACTAGTTTCGGTTGAAGAATTTCCAATCAAAACTACTAGTTTCGGTTGAAGAATCTCTCTATCGAACTTTTTGTTTCGGTACTGTCTCTACCGAAACTAGCCTTGTTTCGACTGAAGTATTGCCTATCGAATCTACAGGCAGAACTATCGAAGTACTCTATAGGATATTAAAAAAAGAGTATTTTGGAGAACTTCTTGGATAATTTTTTTTACAGAATATTGCATAGAAGGAAGAGAGTTTTGGCTGAAGACTTGGAGACAACATTTTCGGGTTTTTAGAAATTTCGTTTCTTCGGCAATATACATGATGTTCTGCCTGAGCCAGCCGCAATTCCTTTATTTAAAGTTCTAGTTTAAGCAGTGGGTAGCAAAGTCAAGCATATTTGTGACGAACCGGATCATTGGTAGTTGATTACATGGTGATTCTATCCCTAATCTTTTGCCTAGAAATAGGAGGTTCTACACTTCAGAGGGAGAATCACCACGAAAGGCTTCGGATTAATAGCAGAGTTATGAAGATGCAAGACAAAGTGAGCCACCGCTTAAAATTGACATTTTTTTAGGGGGAGAGAAGGCACAAGTTGATCAAGTGTTCGAGAATTTCAAGAATATTTATAGAAAGCCGGTTATTTACTACTAAATAATTGGGATTCAAACCTTTATCAATTACCTACAAGATAGGTAGGTCTACACTTGAGAGGGAGAATCACAACGAAAGGCATTGGATAATCAGTCAATCTATGAAGACGAAAGACAGATTCGGACAAGAATTGACAGCATCAATCTAGGGGGAGATTGTTGTGTATAATTTTGAGACTGATGTTAATCGAAATTACAGTATCGAAATTGTTCAATCGAAACTACTAGTTTCGGTTGAACATTGTTTTAATCGAAACTATGTAGTTTCAATATCTGTTTTCCAGGCCTGTTTGGACGGTGGCTTGAAAAACAAGGCGCATGTGCTTATCCTCCTATATATAGTAGAATACCTCATAGGAGGAGTGTGTGTCTGTAGAGGGAATCACCACCCTAGGGGGAGCTCACCCTGGGGTGAGACTAATTGTGAGTGTGTGAGGAGCTTTATCATTTTCATATCAATGAAAGAATCACACGTTTTATGCTTTCAATTATTTGTTCTTTACACTTTTATATATTTCTGTTCGTGTATTTGATTCCCGCACCCGTCTCTACCCTTTTTCTGATTCGAGAGTGATACCGGATCCAGAGATTCCGCCTCTCGATCCGGACTGTTTGATGGATTTCTCCGCAGATCTGTGTTTGGGGATCTACTCAGGATCTACAAGAAGTTTGATGGTAAAATGACAAGTGGATGAAGTTTGATGATAAATTTGTGAGAATGAGAGAAGTTTGATGATAAATTTATGGGTGAGAAAAATGAAAGGTAGAGAGTAGTATAAATATTTGTTTGAAAATAATATTTAATTTAATTAAATTTCGTTTGCTTAAAAAAATAAAAAAATAATTATTATATTAAAATTTCGAAAAAAAATATTACATTACAATTTAAAAAAGAAGGGCGAAATTATGCCATAATATCTCGCCAAGGCGAAAGTTTGATTAATTTATTTTTAGCGAAATTTTGACTTTTTGGCGAAAAATTGACATAATATTTGCTACAAGCGAAAAATTGTCATAAAATTTCATATTTTTATAAATGATAACACCTTATTAGTTGGATATTTTGACAAAGATAAAAGTCAAAAACTATATTGCTAATTCAGAATGGTCAAATGGCCATTTTGGTGATTGTTCCTTAAATAGTTTGGATTGGTTTTTGGTTTAGGTAACAATAATCATTAACTATATATTAAAAAGGCAAAAAACAATTGTGATTGTAGTTTACTGTAGAAAGTTTATAAGTGATAATGCAGAATGTACAATTGGTTGTTGCATGTTTTTATTCCTTTTTTTTTGTTTTTCTTATATGCATATTTGGTTTAAATATTGGATGCAAAAAAAAAAACGAAATATTTGCATTGGCGTAGTGTTATCCACTCTTTACATCTAAGGCGGTGACAAAGGTTCAAAACCCGCAGCCTCACAAGCGCTTAATTTTTTTTTTCTTAAGTTTTAGTTTATAACCATAAATCTTATACGTCATCCTCACAGGGATAAGTGTACTTAAATGCAATGTTTTAAAAACCGGTTTTAAACCGTACCAGATTGAGCTCAGAAATGATTCAACCGGTTGTACTAGGTTGTACCGGGTGGTTCAACCGAGTTGACTAGCTAACCCTATAATTTCATAAAAATACAACTTCAACTCTAAAAATAATCCAAAAGTACACGATTACATAATAAAAAATAATTCAAAAGTTAATCCATAATAAAAAAATAATCCAAAAACACTTAATTTTTCAACAAAATTTTTTTAAATAAAAGTGTACAATTGCTTTATGTCATTGGAGTGTTGAATGCATCAAATTCACAATCGTTTAAAAGATGAAATTCACTATGAACGAACAGGATTGAACAAACTTGATTAAACAGGAACTGGTCAATCGATGGAACTTATCAATGAACTATTTTTGAAGAAGGACTGATCAATGAATTATTTTTGAAGAGGAACTGATCAATCGATGCCTAGGTTAAAAGTTTTTAACGGCAAGAAAATAATGATGGTTTTTAACCGGGTCGTTAACTTTTTAAAAAGGAATTGAGCAATTAATTTATTTTCTAAACTAGGCCTTAATTTTTGTTTATACAATTATATTTTAATTAACACCTTACCCTAAACAAATAGATACAAAATAGACATGCCATAAGTCACTTTTAAAAGAAACTAGAAGAAGGCCGCGCGTTGCGGCGGCCTTGGAGCGACAATGCTAGATTATTACCTACGCAAATTGCGCCGTGTTAAACCGTGGAAGAAATTAATGTCCTTGAAAACTTATAAAATAAAGCTCAAACCTTTAAGCAATGTTTTAAATACCGGTTCAAACCGGCCGGTAATACCGGTTGAACCGGGTTTTGGTCACTAGCCTGGTAAGTTTGAGCCCGTTAAACTGAAAGAACGATTTATAGGTTGTACCACCGGTATTACCGATAATACCGGGTTGAACCGTTATACCGGTTTTAGCTTTGAACTTTAAAACAAAACAAAAATTTATTTGAGGGGAACAACCACACGGTTGATGTTTTTAAGGCCAAGTTTAGAAAATAAAAATTAAGGCTTACTTTAGAAAATAAATTAATTGCTCAATTCCTTTTTAAAAAGTTAGCAACCCAGTTAAAAACCATCGTCCTTCTCTTGTCGTTAAAAACTTTCAACCTAGACACCGATTGATCAGTTCTTCTTCAAAAATAATTCATTGATCAGTCCTTCTTCAAAAAATAGTTCATTAATAAGTTCTATCGATTGACTAGTTCCTGTTTAATCAAGTTTGTTCAATCCTGTTCGTTCATAGTGAATTTCATCTTTTAAGCGATTGTGAACTTGATGCATTCAACACTCCAATGACATAAAGCAATTATACACTTTTATTTAAAAAAATTGTTAAAAAATTGAGTGTTTTTGGATTATTTTTTATTATGGATTAACTTTTAGATTATTTTTTATTATGTAATCATGTACTTTTGGATTATTTTTGGAGTTGAAGTTGTATTTTTATTGAATTATAGGGTTAGCTAGTTAACCCGGTTGAACCGCCCGGTACATCCGGTTGAACCATTTCTGAGCCCAACCCGGTACGGTTTAAAAACCGGTTTTTAAAACATTGCCTTTAAGTACACTTATCTCCGCGAGGAGGGCGAATAAGATTTATGGTTATAAACTAAAACTTTAAAAAAAACAGAAAGAAAAAAAAAGCGCTTGTGGGATTACGAGTTTTGAACCTGTGTCACCGCCTTAGATGTAAAGAGTGGATACCAGTACGCCAATGTAAATATTTGGTTTGCATTTGCTGCAACCAATATTTAAACCAAAGATGCATATAAAAAAAAAGGAATAAAAACATGCAACAACTAATTGTACAATCTGCATTATCACTTTTAAACTTTATACGGTAAACTACACTCACAAATTATATATATATATATATATATAAGGGTGAGTTCACTAGAAAATTATTTTTCATGAGAAAATAAAAAAACTTCTCATTAAAGATGTTGCATATGTGTAGTATACTCAAAAACCTAACCCCCATCCAAAAACCTAAATCTCTCACCCAAAAACCTAAACCCCCCACCCACCCCCCAAAAACCTAAACCCCCTAATCCTTTCAAAAACCTAACCTAAAAGCTAAACTAAACTCAAAAAACTAAACCCAAAAGCTAACCCTACTACACATATGTAGTAAGGCGCTGATTTTTTTTTGGAAAGAGGATGACGTGGGGAACAAGGTCTCCGAAGCGGTTTTTTAGTTTTTTATTTATATTTTGAGTTATGATTTTTTTACCTTTAATAAATAGTTTTTTAGTTTTCTCATGAATAATTAGTTTTCTTATGATCCTTCCCATATATATATAGGGAAAGCATCAAATAAAAAGTAGTTTTTCGCTAAAAAATCTAAGAAACGACAAAAACCTTAAGAAACGATCAAACGAACTCCGATTGAGCTAATTTCAGCGACGTTGGAACCGTCTCGTCGAACTTTACCACCTTAGCTTTTAGGGTTTAGCTTTTAAGGTTTAGAATTTACGTTTAAATTTTAAGGTTTTAATCTTATGGTTTATCCTTAAAGTTTAGCTTTTAAGGTTTAGATTTTATGGTTTAGGTTTTTTATTCGGGTTGGAGGTTTAGGTTTTTGGGGGTTGGTGTAGGTTTTTGGGGGTGGGTGGGGTGTTTAGGTTTTTGGGAGGTGGGGTGGTGGTTTTAGGCTTTTCGGGGTAGGGTTGGATGGGGGTTTAGGTTTTTGGGGGTGCGGGTGGAGGGGGTTTAGGTTTTTGGGTCCGGGTTAGGGTTCGATTAGACGGTTTCAACGCCGCTGGAATGAGCTCAATCGGTGTTCGTTTGACCCACTTTTTAGTATTTCTTAGCGAAAACCCACTTATTATTGGAACCGTCCCCTATATGTGTGTGTGTGTGTATATATATATATATATATATAGGGTTGAGTTCAGTAGAAAACTCATTTTCATGAGAAAACCAAAAAACTCCTTATTAAGTGTGCTGAATATGTGTAGTACACCAAAAAACCTAAACCCCTCACCCCACCCGCATCCAAAAACCTAAACCTAAACCCCCCACCCACCCACCCACCCAAAAACCTAAACCCCCCACCCACCCCCCAAAAACCTAAACCCCCCACCCACCCACCCCCTCAAAAACCTAACCTAAAAGCTAAACTAAACCCAAAAAACTAAAGCTAAAAGCTAACCCTACTACACATATGTAATATGACGCTGATTTTTTTTTTTTTTGAAAGATAACGACGTGTGGAACAAAGTCTCCGAAGCGGTTTTTTAGTTTTTTATTTATAGTTTGAATTATGACTTTTTTATTATTTTTTTTACCTTTAATAAATAGTTTTTTGGTTTTTTAATGAATAATGAGTTTTCTTATGATTATTCCCATATATATATATATATATATATATATATATATATATATATATATATATATATATATATATATATATATATATACTCAATTACTCATTTAGCTAAAATAAGTTTGTGGATAAATAAAAAAAAATGAATTGATATTTTCGGTTGCGGATAAAGCACCACCATCGTGTGTAGAGGCATCGCTGCCACGTGATGCACCGTGAATAGCACGAGGTGTTAATCAATCAATGCTTCCATGCTGCTGACACTTGTACTCTTCATAATAATCCAAACGCCGTTTCAGTTTCACCGATTCACCGTTAACCAATACCTCTCCAAAACAAGACTATATTCAGACCCAAACGTAACGACAACCATCACGCCGTTAAAACACATCCCCAAGTTTCCTCCTCACGTTTTGTCGTCTTCTCCTTTCACCTGCTACATATATACCCGTGCAGCACCACCTCTGGTGGTACGGCGAAATTCAGAGAGAAAATGGCGAATATTCCCACGAGATTTAAGAGAATTACAGCGGCGTTAGATGACGATGCTAGGGCACGGTTATGCCAGAGCAGCGGAAGCGAGCATTCTGCGAACTCAGCGACGGACCTCTCAGATCTAGTTGACTCGTTTTTTGACGGAGACGACGACGATCGAGGTAAATCGTACAGCGAAAACGAGGCTAGAGATCATCTCGAAGAGACGGAGTATCAGAAAGCGGAGAGTTTTTACGGTACGGATTCTGATACGAAGGAAATGCTGATCGATCTGATCGGCGGTGGTGCGGATGACGAAGATGACCGCGCGAAGGGTGCGATCCGTTCCGGTGTAGAAACTGCGTGCCGGAATTTTGAAAATTCTTCGTCGGAGGGCTTTAAGAGGCATCTAATGACCGTACTTCGACAGCTAGGGTTTGATGCCGGTGAGAATTTATTTCAAACAGTTGATATGAATTTGCATACATAAACTACAATCAATCATACATAAGAGCTCAAATGCTCGTATCGTTTGTTAATAATCGACTTTTAATCATGTAAATTACTGTGTTTGCAGTATTAGAGAGATGTAGATTAGTCCTCCGAAATGAGTAATTAGGATCTGATAACCACGATTAGGATATTAGTTAGGTTTATTATAGAAATCGTTACCAAAATTAGAAGATATGATTTGATTAGGTTTAGGATATTAGTTAGGGTTTATTATTGAATTAATACGATTAGATTGGTTATACTTCTGTAAATAAACAGTTGATTAATAATTAATATACAGGTCTCTGCAAGTCTCGGTGGGAGAAAACCGGACGGCATCCGGCCGGCGAGTACGAATACATTGACGTTTTAATTTCCGGCGATCGATACATTGTGGAAGTATCATTAGGAGCTGAATTCACAATCGCGCGACCGACGAAAACCTACCAGTCGTTGCTCGAAATAATACCTAAAATCACAGTTATTAAACCTAATGATTTGAAGAAAGTGGTGAGGCTAATGTGCGCTGCGATGCGAGACTCTTTGAAGACAAGAGACATGCTGGTCTCACCATGGAGGAAAAACGGATACATGCAGACGAAATGGCTGGGGTCCTATAAACGAACGACGAACTCTCTGCCGTCGAGGTCAACGGAGGCGACGGCTTACGGCGGCGGGGAGTTTAACGGTGAGAGTTTTTTAGGGTTTGAGTATTCACCGGTGGCGGTTGGTGGTAAAAATTATTGCAGGAAAGAAGTTGGGAAAATGCATGTGGTAGGTAATCTGAAAGCGTTAATGTTGAGTGGTATGTCATAGTAAATAAGATGTATATAGGAGGGTGTAATCGTAATTATGTCGGATATGTATAAGAAGACAAATTTGGATAAAGTAAATGTCGTTGACGTGGCAATATGACATTTTCATGTTTATCTTGTTATCTATTTTGGACACCTTACTAAAAAGGTTTTAATGTACTGTTTGAGATAAGAACTGGAGTCATAATGGATTCGGGTTTGATCTCTGTCACTAAATTTTCGCGGTACCGTAAATGATGTCTAACTTTTAGGTTGATGCATCAAGGTTTTACTCACGTCGGAAGAGGCCGTATTGAGTGGGTTTTTTTCTTGAAAGCTCACAAACTCTGACGTCAAATTGGCTCGGTTAAGACAACATATTAGCCGGAGTTGAACGAGACTTTCCCAACGTTCAATGTTCGCCTTTAAAAAAAATCTATTTTGGACAAATGTTTCATTTCATTTATTTTGCTATATAAAGTTAAAAATTTTGTTTTTCTTTATAGTTATTTATTTGTTATAAATGAACAAAAATAATAACAATAAAAAAAATTCTATGATTTAAACGGATACGATATAACAATATCTTAAATTATAATTATGATCTTAATATGTTAATTATATATAGAATTAATTACATGGATGGTCCCTATGGTTTGGTCAAATTACGCTTTTCATCCCTATGATTGAAAAATTACAGATTTAGTTCAACATACTTTGATTTTGTTACACCCGTGACCCCTATAGTGGATGGGGTTAACTTTTTTAGTTAAGTGACAATGAAATGATCAAAATCCCTTAAATTCGAAAAAAACAAAAAATAAATATTTAAAATACAAATCTTAAAATCAATATCCGTATTAAAGTTTCAATCACCCTAGATCTCCCCCCCCCCCCCTCTCATTTGTCTTCTCCGTTCCCAAGCAGCCACCACTCCGCCACCAGCCACAGCCACCACAGCTCCGCCACCGGCCCACAACACTTCATCTTCTCCGGTTATTCACGAAATTTCTCGATCCAAACCTTAATTCTCGAATCATGATCTCAAAAGTCATGGAATCGACGTGGTTCAGGAAGGCGGTACCGAAGAAACTTAAATTCTCCGTCGAAGATGATGTCATGAATCTGAATAGCATATCCGATTTCCCCCCTATTGTTCACCATCCCTATTCGTCTCTGTTCGTATCACACAGCTCAAAGCCGTTTGAGTCCAGATCTGAAAATCTATGGATCGTCTTTTTGGATCGAGTCGACATCAAGCGAATCGGCTTCAAGTAGCTTCATATTGTTGGCGTTCAGATCATGATCAAGCATCGCCGGTGTTTTGTTTTTCTGATTCATCATCTTCAACAAGAAATTAGTCAATCTGAGAAGTCAAAACCAGCAGTGTTCCTAGACTCGTTATTATTCTTCCAATCGCTAACAGGTAAATTCCTATTTGGGATCATGAACTGGTACCCATAAATATTTTGCTGCTCATCGTTCCCACCGACTACATTCCTCGTGGAAGAATCTGGTCCCGATAGGAAACTCAAGTTTGGAACAGATGGCCCCACATTTGGTGATGGCAACTTGTTGGTAGAAGCATCCTTTTTTACAACTGCAGCACTTTCTTTCTTAACCTCAATAGCAAATGTGCCAACAATTACCTAAAGAAGCAATCAAGCATAAAAGAAACATCAAGGTGGTGGTGGAGCTATGGTTGATGAAGGTCTGGAGAAGAAGAGGAAGGGCCAATGAAGGCCTGGAGATGGAGGTGGAGTTTGTCGGACATCAAAGAAGATGGTGGAGGCTGTTGGACGGCGGTGGCGGTGGCGGTGGCGATGGAGGTGAAGTTTGTCGGACATCAAAGAAGAAGAAGCGCAAACAACTGAGGGGGGTTAATATTTGTGTTTATTTGTTAATTATAAATATAAATTTGAGTTTATTTTTTAATTTTATATTTTTAAGACAGGAGTATTTTGATCATTTTAAAAAAAATTAACAGAAAGTTAACCTTCATCCACTCTAGGGACCATGGGTGTAACAAAATCAAACTATGTTAGACTAAATCCATAATTTTTCAATCATAGGGACGAAAACCGTAATTTGACCAAACCACAGGGACTATCCGTGTAATTAATTCTTATATATACATAGAAAGAATTAAATAAAAATGATTTTTAGAAAAGAACTATAATTCAATAATAACAAGAACTTAACGGTTAAGATTGAGACGGTAATAAACACTACTAGAAAACTGATGCCTCACCTACTGACGCTTCCTTGTAAATCTGTCGGTGATAGTCTGCTGGAAAGTTGGACGAGGGTAATTTGATTACCGACAGATTTATTAACAACGGATTACCGACAGGTCTTATCCGGTAGGTGTCAAGTCTTCTTTGATGGAACATACACTAGTACTGACAGATTATCGAAAGATTGTTCCAGATATTGTCAATGACATATTTCGGTAATACGTCGGTAATTTAATTCCAATTAAAAAATTAAAATAAAGTTAATTTATATTTACTGGGAAATTAATATAAAATATAAAAGTTACTACAAATTATGGTAATTAATAAAAACTAGAAGGAGGCCCCGCGCGTTGCGGCGACTTTCGAGCGATAGTGCTAGCTTTTACCTACGCACGGTGCGGCGTGTTAAACCGCGAAAGAAAATAACGTCTTACAAAGCTTATAAAATAAAGTCAAAACATTTAGGTAAACTCAACCTACGCAGAAAGATGGTATAAAATTTATGGTTGTAAATTAAAAAACAAGAAAAAAATAAAATAAGGTGGCTGCCGGTTTTGAAACCTCGCCGAATAAGCATACGTAAACCTTTAGGTAAAATCGGCGTACGCGAGAAGAGGATATCAAATTTATTGTTGTAAAATAAAAAGCAACAAAAAGTTCTAAAATAAGGTGGTTATTGGTTTCAAACCCACGTCGAATGAGTAGGTAATCCATTGAGATATGAGACCACTGGGCTAAGCAAATCATTTGGATTAGAATAGCTGTTGCAAATTATTAAAGGAAACATGGTAATGAGAAAAAAAAAACCAAAGCATGCATATAGTAGCTTGTACAAAATGCAAAACCAATTGTACCATTTGTACAGTAAATCAAACTCACACCAAGAAGTTGCCTTTTAATAAGATATATGGAAATAAAACAAAATCTAGAATTCAAAATTAAATTATAATAATTAAAAATAAATTCTAATGACTAACTTGTTTTGGGTTTGCTTTTGGCTCATCTCTCGTGACAATATTATCTCGGGGTAGGTATTAGCACATCTCTCGAAGCGATAGACTCTGAAGTATATTAGTGGGAGCTCCTATAATTAAAGGGTGTCTCTGGTTCCATTAGAGACCCAATCTCCGAAGAAAAACTTAATGAAAACCTCTCAGTTTGTGGTCTCTAGCCTCTTCATATAAGTCATCAAGATTCTAACCAGATTGTGTATTATAGTAAAGCATAGAATAACGCCAAGAAATCTTCAAAAGATAGTTTTATGTTGGATAGATGGATAATCAAATAATGAGATCTAACTTAATGAAAATTAGATCTCAATCTCTATCTTACAATTGCAATAGATATTTGTCTTTGTCCACGACAAAAAAATCAATGTGTTGTCTTTCTCCACTTGCAGGTCTGATCATTATCCAGCTCAAGATATCCTTACCGCAATGGTAACAAATCAAAATAAGCAGAATGAAAATAAATGTAATGAACTAATTAATGCACATGAAACCAAAGTTTAAATTCTCACCATGATCAGATTTTTAAAGCTTTAAAAAATGTCGTAAGTGTTATAGATCAATTCAAATATAAACAAATTTAAAGGTCATGAGTGAAAACACACTGGTTGTCATGTTAGAACAAATACACGTAATCAATCCAACAAACCTAACAATTTAACAAAAATCATACACATACACATATCATCATACATAGGGACATAAACATGATATAGTTAAATGGACGGAGGGGAGGCGGTGTGGTAGATCTAGGAGTCCTCCAACATGAGATGGTTCTCACGCTCATCAGCCCACCGTTCACCCCGCCTAGTGGCACTGCTGCTACCCCCCCCCCCCACCCTCACCCTCTAGATCTGCTACACCCTCGACGTGTGGTAGAGCGGGGAGTCCTCTCGCTGTCGCTAGTGCGTCTTATAGATTGTATAAAATCAAGTACCAAAACTAGATACATAATGTATTACTAAAATGTACATGGGCGGCCCAGAGGGGGGGCGGGGTGGGCGACCGTCCAGGGCCCGGTATCTTGAGGGGCCCGTAGTTTTTAAAATTTTATATATATACATATATTTTTATAAAACAGACCCAATCTTATTAACATTAGTTATAAAAGGCCCAAGTTGTATTTACCATTTATCTCATTAACCCACTTCAAAATTAAAAAAAGACCCAATAAAAAGATAGGAAACAACCCAACATTAACTGGGCTAAAGGGCTTGTCCAGCAGCATGGAACGGCAGATATGACTCAAGCGACTGGGGGGAATTGAGGGAAATCCAATCGGCGAAGGAAAAATTGGCGATAGGACTCGGTGAGCGACGAAAAACGACCGGACAGGAAGCTTTGTGACCGAAAATTAGAAGGACAGCAACGACGGGACAAGACAGAACCATCGATCGGGACAGAACAGGAACCATCGATCGGGCAGCAATTAGAAGGACAACTTTGTGGTCGAAACCAGCAGCAGCGGTGACTCGGCGAGGCGATCGGCAGCAGCAGGGGAGGAAGGTACGATTCTAATTACTTTTTTGTTATGATTTTTTGAATGGAAGGGATAGCAGGTTTTATGCAGATAGGTTTTGATGAATTTTTTATTATGATTTTTTTTATTAATCTTTTTTATTTTGGTTTTGATGTATTGAAACTTGATTATGATTGTTACACTGCATTATTATCTTTTTTTAGAAATATTCAAATATGCCTCCAAAAACCATGCATTTATCCGGATATGAAAAACGTAAAAGGAGGAAATTAGAGGAAGAAAAACAACCACAAAGTTCTAATGTTGAGGAAGATGTTAACTCTTAAGTCATTGTCTACCACTCGTTGGGAAAGTCGTGTAGATAGTGTTACACCTATTAGATTACAACTTGTAGATGTGAGAGAAGCTTTGCTTCAAGTTGGGGACAACGATAATGATGCTAAAATTTAAAGCGAAGCTAAATCAATAGCAACGAAAGAAGTTGGTGAATTTGAATTTTTGGTATCAGTCGTCATTTGGTATGAAATATTAACAAAGGTGAATTTGCTGAGTAAAAGGTTGTAATCGAAAGATATGCTTCTTGATGTTGGTATTGAAGAAGTAGACAAGTTGATTAAATACTTCAAGAATTATAGAGAAACGGGGTTTTCTAAGGCGATTGACGAAGCTAAAGAAATTACAAATGAATTGGGTGTTGATACGATATTCCCGCAAAGGCGTCCGGTACGTAGAAAAAAACAATATGATGAGACTTCAAGTGAAGAACTTTTATTTTCACCCGAGTAGGATTTTAAAGTCAATTACTTTTTATGTATTGTTGATCAAGCGATTGCTTCACTTGAAACACGATTCGAACAATATAAAGATTTTGAAAAACTATTTGGCTTTTTGTTTCCTAAAAAGTTGAGGGAACTTGATGAAAAAGATCTCAAATCGGGTTGTTATCGACTTCAAGATGCATTGAAGTATAAAGAAGAATTTGATATTGACGCCAATGAATTATATTTGGAGTTGAAGTTGTTTGAGACATTTTTAACTAGTCAAATCATTAGCCCTATTGATGCTTTAAACAATTTGAACCGGTTCGGTTTTTTTCCTAATGCGTTAATAGCATATAGAGTGTTGTTGAGTATTCCGGTAACGGTGGCTTCGGTGGAGAGAAGCTTTTCAAAGTTAAAGTTGTTGAAGTTCTACTTAAGATCGACAATGTCCCAAGAAAGACTTAACGGTTTAGCGATGATATCTATTAAAAGTGATATATTAGAGACTATGAATTATGAAGACTTGATGTAGAGCTTTGCTTCCAAAAACGCTAGGAGAACCTCACGATTAGCATAAGTAAGTAATCTCGATCATTTTGGTACACTACTTTTGTTTTAGTAATTATTGTTATAACTATTATTGTCGTATTAAGGTTTTTTTTATATAATATGATGATTATATTATAGGGGCCCACTTTTTTTTACATGTCCAGGGCCCAGAACCTCTTGAAGATTCTCGGGACCGGGCCTGAAAATGTACTACACATACATATTGTATTAGACATACATACATGCATGCATACATACATACATAATGTATTAAATGTACATACATACATACATACATACGTACATGTGTGCGTACATAATGTATTATACATACATAATCTATTACTAAAATCAAGTACCAAAACTTGATACATACGTACATAATGTATTAGACATACATACACATATACATACATACATACACACATACATACATAATATATTACATATACATACATAATGTATTACACATACATACACACATGCATATATACATAAGTATTACTAAAATTATGTACCAAAACGAGATACATACATACGTAACGTATTACACATACATAATGCATTAAACATACATACACACAAAATGTATTACTCAAATCAAGTACCAAAAGTACATACACATACATACATATTGTATCACTAAAATGTATTACACATTCATATATACATAATGAATTAGATATACATACACACATACATACATAATGTATTACATATACATACCCACATACATACATATATACATACATCCATAATGTATTACTAAAATAAAGCACCAAAAACAAAAATTTTGTACAAAATGGAGAAGTACCAAACTAAAATCAAGGAGGCGGCAATGATGGTGATGCGTCGACAATGGTGGCGCGTCGGCAGTGGTGGCGTGGCGCGTCGGCAGTGGTGGCGTGGCGCGTCGGCAGGGTGGTGGCGTGGTGCGTCGGCGGTGGTGGTGGAGTGGTGTGATGGCAGTGGTGGCGAGGAGAGGGAGGAGAAGAAACGAAATTGGAAATAAGAGAAGAAATGAATATGGACGATGTTCGAGTGAATTTTGCCCTAAATCTATGATGAACTTACCAATGGAAGCATGAATATATAGTTTATTATTATTATTATTTATTAATAACATTATTATTAAAAGCTGGTCGGTATATCTATCGGAATTCGTCCGTCAGTACTTAACGAAGGATAGTCGACCGTTTGCTCCGAAGTGGCAACCAACGAGCCTTGTAATGTATTATTTGATTGATTTTGTTATCCAAGTCATATTAGGCTATAATATGTCATTAGGTTTTTAAACACATGATGATATAGTCTCGATTATTATCGGCGAATTGTTATGATATCCACTTTGAATTCCCACATTCTACAAATAAATTATAAATTATATTACATTTTCAAATATTAAAACTCATTTTCAAATATTACAAACTATAATAATCGTTCCACCTCACCCAAGCCAATTAAGGATCTTCAATGCATTAATGCATACCACCATTGTACAGTGTGAGGCACACCAACACCATATTTCGTTAACTAAATTGGTAAATCATCATAACTTATTAAGATAGATGACTTTCTTGGTGTCAATGGGTAATCTCTGGCAAACAAGAGGAATTCAATCGCGACGGGAACATTAATCATCGTTTTTCTTAGGTGACTTACTATGCATCAATGGATAAAACCACATACCAAAACGAGGTTTCAAAGGCTACCCAACATTTCATTATTATTATTATTATCCAAGGTGACCTACCGTGCATAAACGACGATACCACATATAAATGGGTAGTATTCTAATTCTTAGTCCAACAATTCCAATATTTTAATCACCACAAGCAAACACCAAGGGTATAAAATGAAGAGGTTTGGCTTAGGGATGGAAACAATGATATAACCGAACAAACATTACTATTTCTAATCTGATTGATCTTGGATTGCCATTAAGGGTCGTTTTTTGGCCATTTATAGACATTATTACCGACATAACGATTAACGATGGACCTTCCGTCGGTAATGGGGAAAGCTTTGAAAGTTGTTGAAAAGCCTGGGTAGGAATCTTATTGGAAATCTAAACCTCGATTACTGACGGAATCCTTGGCTCACGCCGACAATCCCGTGAAAAGCATGGACGAGAATCTCATCGGAATCTAATCAAATATTACCGACGGAGGACCGAAGTCGGTAACTATTTCCCACCAAACCAAAAAATTTGAAATATAGCACTAAATCTAAAAATATTTTAAGTTGTTTTTTTGTGTTTCCGTCGATAATATGTCATTGGTGATACTGCGATTTCTAGTAATAAATAGTAAAACTAATAGTAAGTTAAATATAGCTAAAAATAGGAAAAGGAGGAATTCATTTGTTAAGGTCAACTTTTCCATTTAAATCTAGTTTTCCTAGTCCTTTTAATATCAAATAGCTTTTAATATACTTTATTATTTTGTTTTAAAAAAATTATATCATAAATTTAAGAATTTTATGAACTTTAGTTTGAGTATAATATGCTTATTAATTATTTTTAAATGATGTTTTCTTAAATGTTGGTAAACTGTTAACTACATAATGTCAATAATGTAAGGTGCGTCCGTAAATAATAATGTAAATAATGTAAGGTGCGTCTAAAATTCCAAGGTTTGATGCATAAATAATTATTGTGTGATTACAATGATGTATCTAACAAATCATAACGATACGAATTAAACCACTAGCAATTAAAAGGAAGAACATACTTTCACCCTAAAACTCATTGAGCGGGGGACAGAGCCCCTGGCTGGGGTCGAGCTACCAAGTCAGCTTGAATTTTTTTTATTTTCATGACTTGTTATGCATTGGAAAATTGATTTGGGAGTTGAAAATTGTTATAATTAGTCATCCGGACTAACTTGTTCATCCGGAGTAGATTTGGTCATCTGGACAAAATTGGTCATCCAGATCAAAATGGTACTCCGGAGTAAACTTAGAACGATTAATTTCCAAACGGTTTTAAATGAAAATACATTATATTCACATATACATAGTAATACCGATTGCTTCTTATCCACATATACTACAATCTACATTCAATTTATAGGAGCATTGGAGGACGTTGGTTATAACTTAAAAGGCACGGGCCAGTATATTAAGATTCGAAAGCCTAGGATGTGTGGTTGTTATTTGTGCCTTGTTTAATGCATGTTAAAAATAGGAGCCATTGATATCAACTGGGGTATCATTGATGCTACTTGTGTGTGTGATGATGCGTGGAGAAGCTGTCGAAACGTGGAGCATCTTTGATATCAGTTGTATGCGTGATTTGTGGAGAAGCTGTTGAAACGTGGGGTATCATTGTGTCACTGTCACACACTGATTTCTTGATGCATGGTTTTGGTTGGATTTACTTACTTTACGAAACTCACATTTCATAGTTTAACCCCATAGTTAAACTCTTTGCAAAACACATTTTTCTACTATAGGATGTCAACTGTCCTTGTCAGATAGGCCGGAGATGCCACGCCACAGCTCATCTTAACTCATCATGAAACACATACTAAACCATGTCAACTTTCGTTAGTGAGTCTATACTGAAACAAAACACACTTTATTATCAAAATATCATTTAATATTTCAAAACACACTTTATTAAATGATTTAGTTTTAGATAATCACACCCACACCTCAGCCCACAATAACACACCACACACTCGCCACGCTTAGCTCACTCACACCACATCACAACACACTTTACTCACGTAAATAACTCACACTTTACAAAATCAAATGTTAGCAAAAAACGGGTATTGGATATAGTTGGGTCTGACACACTATCAACGTGAGAGCCACACCGATTTGCCATTGTTATGGACTTCACACACACACAAACACACACACTAGTCAACACATTTTCCCATTTCAAATCATAACATCCAAACTCTTAGCTCAAAATTCTTTAAAAACATTTAAAACACTCTTACTCACACTTTAGTTAAAACTAATGTTAACCCATCTCATTCATGACATACAATCTACACTGAAGGCAACTAACTTACATATAAGCTCATCCATGTCAATATAATTACATTGGTTCATTCATGTGACTTTCTTATATAGACTTCTTTACATAAAGCAAATTCATATAAATTATCTATATATCTCCATTCACACCAACTCACTAATATAACATATTCACATAACTCATTTACAACATCAATTATACCTAAGTTATCCCAATCTTCAACACACAAGTCACTTCACACACACACTTTAATAACCCACCATGCATATCATAATCAATACTCACATATTATTTATTATGCAATAACACACCAAAACATCACACTAATTGTTACCCCTCACCCAAACCTTATTATTTATCATGCAGAAACATCACACGTAACTTTACATGAATTTGATGTCGTCGCATAACACATCAAAACATCACACTAATGGGGAGGACGTCACTCAACATATAAGGGATAATGATGAGAGTTGTGTATATTCGATAGAGGGTCTTCAGATCTTCATTTCTAGGGATGGCAAAATAACTCAAGCCCGACGGATATACCTGAAACCCGAAACATCTGGGATGGGTATACCCGAAACCAGACGGGTATGGGATTATTTTTAAAAATTTTCGCGGTTATGGGATTAGGTGATACCCGGCCCGATTACCCGAAACCACATACCCGTTTACCCGAAAAATTTTAATTTTAATTTTTTCCCTTAACCCATGTCTATTAATGTTTTATTTTAGTACGTTCATTATGTGAAAATTTAATTTTTCTTTTGAAATATCTATTTGATGATATTAAAGTATGTAATTTATTCATATTTAATATATTATTATAAATATAAAAATAGAGTCATAGAAAAGTACACGACACATACCAAACGGGTATTGGCTGATACCCGCGAGTATGCATGATACCCGATACTAACGGGTACACCTGATACCCGCGGGTATGCCCGAAACCCGACGGGTAATTACCCGACACAAACTCGACGGGTAATGGGCCGAGTATGGGACACGAATTTACAACCGGGTATGGGTCTGAGATTACCGATACCCGACCCGAACCCGACCCATCGCCATCCCTATTTATTTCGTAGTGGCTGGGACCCATCTTCATCTTCTGGGTCTAGCCCGTCCTATGCTGAGTACGAGCCGTCATAACAGGAGGTATGCTTAATTTATGTATGTGTATGTGCATATGTAAGTGGAAGTGTATGTGTATGTGTATGTGTATGTGTATGTGTATGTGTATGTGTATGTGTATGTGTATGTATGTATATGTGTAAGTGGAGATGTGTGTGAATGTATGTATATTTATATGTGTTTGTGTATGTATATGTATGTGTATGTATATATATATGTGTATATATATATACACGTGTATGTGTTCGTGTATGTATGTGGATGTATATGTACGGGTATGTATGTATGTATTTATGTGTATGTATATGTGTATGTGTATGTGTATGTATGTGTATTGTAACACCTAAAAATCTTGACTCGATTTTTATGTACTTAATTGCGGAATTTGGTCCCATTTTTTTTTAGTATACTTCTAACTTTGTTACATCACATTTTAATACATTAATGACACTAAAACATTGTTAATTAAATTCTTGAGTTAAGTGTTTTTTTTCATCCCCGTGATTTGCTAAAAATTCTCATTTGAATCTAAAGGTTTAAATTTTGTCATTTGAATCCAAAGGTTTCATAAAAATTGCCATTTGAATCTATTTAACTGCACCTAATTAACACCGTTAACATTTTCCGTTAAACCTTCCCCACTTGAAGAGTATTTTAGTTAAAACAATTACAAAATAAAAAACTATCCCTACACGAGGGGGTTTTATGCGTTCAATCTCTTTAGGTAATCGCAAAAAAACGAATTCTCACCCCCCAAAATTAATCTCTTTCGTCCCCATAATCAACAACAAACGTGGTAATGAAATCACAATTTCATCCCCAAAATCAATCGCAAGTACTGTTTAAAGAACTTTGGTTTGTTCGTGGCCCTATGAACGATTTCGATCTACATGAGTTTTACGGTAAGTTCGTTCATCGCCACCACAGTTGCTATCACCATTGTATTATCGAATGTAATCGACCCTACTGTTTAATTTGGTGTTTTGGCCCTATTATGCATTGTTCTTGATTTTGTGATTATGCGCTACTATTTGAGCCAAATTATGTAACTATGAAGAATCCTCACTGATATCGGTGTTGATATTACCAACTGATATTGTAGTCTTTTGTTGTTAATTTAATATGTTGTAGATCATTACTCATGCTATTAGATGTCATGTTGTCATTTTCATGTTCATTAGGTTGTGTACTGATTTTTTTTAGTTATGTGGGGAGTTATTATTGATATTCTTATAGCTAGTTGACTGATATGCCATGTAAGCATACAGTGGTGGTCAACTGGAACATGACAGTCCATGGTATCGAGGTTGACATTCCTGAAAGTTAGGTCTCTCAAGTTTGTTGAGTGGACACTTGAAAGAAGATATATAAGTATACAGTTAATCCTATAAATAGTAGAGATATGTGGTCCCCATATGGCTTGCTAAAGAGACTGAACGCACAAAACCCTTCACGTGAGGCTGGTTCTTTATTTTGTAATTGTTTTGACTAAAATACCCCTCAAGTGGGGAAGGTTTAACGGAAAATGTTAACTAGTTTTATACCCGTCCGGTGGTCGGTGGACGGGTAGTTTAATATCATAATGTCATAAACATATTTCTTTGCATTCTAAATGAATTTAGTATTTGATAAAAGTACAACACATTTAACTTGCAGGGCCGGCCCAGAGGGAGGGCGAGGACTCGAGGAGAGCGACGGTCCCGGGCCCGGTCTCCCCTAGGGCCCGAAGTTTTTTCATATCTCCTCATTCACAGTATGTTATAACAATGCATACATAGCAACCCTGAGAGACAAAAAATATTATAAATTCAACATACAACCAAAAACCAAGTGAAGCACAATACTAAACTCAGCACAAACCTTTTCAACCCATGAATCTTTGTACTCCACTATAAATGGATTCTGTACAGTGGAAATAAGTTCCATCTGCATAATACATAATCATATCAGCTTTGCAGACTCATTAATGCTAGTTTAAAAGGTGGATCTTCACATTATGTTTTCTAAAAAGTTAAGCTCTGGTTCCTTAGTTATGACCAATGATATGCAACTAACAGCACACCCGGCTAATCAATAACATTAAATTAGCACTATATATTCTTTCAACACTTTGTAGTAATCTTTCTTATGATCAGACCCAGCTAACATCACCAAACATACAAAAAAAAGTTCATAACCTTTAACCGTTACATTAACAACAATCTGAAGGGTAAATTCAAGAACTTGTAAACGATTAATGACACAAGTCTCTAGCATAAAATTCATATTTAGGTAGGATCTAAAACCCAAACCACCATGAGTTTTTGATGACATAATACTTGCAATAAATCGAAAAAGATATTACTAAGGTTGACTGGCACGAAGTTATTCAACTTGAATAATAATTTATGCACGAATTTATACCTAACCATATCCATCAAGTCTTTTACTCTAATCAATTTAACACCCCTACTCCATATAACTCCTGCCCAACTCTCCCACAATATCCTAAATAGGATAGACTCTAGATACTCAAGATTGATAAGTAAAAAAGGTTGGCTCAAAGAATGTAAAGACTGGATTGTTATGCCCGTGGGAGATCAGAAAAGTTAACAATTATGAGTTGAGAATATCTTCAAAAAACCATTGGCAAAATTCACCTTTATGCCTCCCAGGTGTGTGCTATCTCCTAGCATAAAAAACACATCCCCAATAGCCCATTCTCTTCTGCAGAGTTGATCAGTGCTGTAAAAAACAGCCCATTCTCTTTGCTGTATTGCTGGTTCTTTCCTGTAGAAACATATTTTGTTTCATTTTCTAAATTTTATGCATAAAAACTGAGACTGTATACAATTATCAATAAATCAAAGTCTATATAAAGTCACTCTGATAAAATATATATCAACTTTAAACCCAATTGATTGCAATTCACAGTAACAGACACTTAAAGCAAAAGCAAAAAACATTTATATACCTGCATCAAATCTGAACTTCTGTGAAGTGATATAAGATCTAGTATACAAGCTTTTAGTAAGCCCTAGCTTTGTTCGTTGCTTTGAGATCTGTATAAGCACAAAATAAGGTAATCGATTAGGAACTTTTTTACCCAAGAGTCTGTCACAAAAACGTTAGTGAATAATCTTTACAAATCAAAGTTTTATTTAATTAGTTATCAACAAATTAATCATCTTCCTTGTAACTTTGTCATGAAAGGGTTCCAATGTTGGCAGTTCTTTAAATCAAGAGAACTTGAATGGATAATATTTAACGTGCAAATACAAACCTGATGGCCGTCTGAACCAAAGTTGACTTTTCAACTAAAGGATCATTGCCATCAAAAGGTTCCCACAAGCCTTCAATTGCAATTAAAGAATTCCCATTTTTAAGACAAGCAAACCTACGCATATAGCAAAAATGAGGAATTCGGTCATCATAATCTCTATCAAATGATAACCCCTCTAAAGCATTTTGGCTAAGCCCACTCATCAATATCACCTGAATCAATTAAGAAAAGAAATCAAATATGAAACAATATTATCATGCGTATTTTCTAATCCAACAACTATTTTTCCCGGTGGATTTGAACATGATTAGAATCGAAACAGGAATGGAGATGGAGTGTGGCGTACCTGGGAATGGTGACAGCAGCGGTGAAGGAGAAGGGAGGTGGTTGGATGATGGCGATGGTGAAGCCAGCGGCGCCGGCGGCATTGGTGGTCCGGCGCTTAGGAATGGGAAATTCTAGTAGAATGAAGCCAAAGTTGTAAATGAGATTACCTAATTCCAAAATTAGGGTTTCAACTACCTGTAAATGAATCTTCTCCTTCTTCAACTGGGGATGGAGATGGTGCTCAAAGGACCGGTGATGGAGGATAGATGATTACGTTATGTTGGTTTGAAAGGGAGGGGGAGAAGAACGTGGAGGTGTAATCGACGGGAAGACGTGGTCGATCCGTGTGATTTAGGGTCGATCTGCGTGATAATTGAGAAGAAAAAGGTAAATGTCCAAAATTTGTATTTTAAATGGTCAAAAATTTATAAAAAGTTAGTTTTTCCTATTTTGAATGGCTGGGATCTAATTTTAATATTTGACGATTTACTTTTCTCGGTCTATATATTTATAATTAGGTGTAGTTAAATGGATTCAAATGATAATTTTTATAAAACATTTGGATTTAAATGACAAGATTTAAACATTTAGATTCAAATGACAATTTTTAGCAAAACACAGAGATGAAAAAAACCCTTAACTCTAAATTCTTTAAACAACCATAAAAGTTAACACTTGAAACAACTTTCACTAAGAAGTGAAAAACGCTCCGCCACGTCACCGCCACATAGGCAGAATGGAAACCACTAACCAAAACCATTAGATTATCCGTAATGGTAGAGTGAATGTGAGAGCTTTTCTGTGCCACGTAGACATTGGCTTCCCTCACCCATATGCGTAATGGTGGGGTGAGGGTGGCAAGTTTTGTAATAATTACATAATTATTGTTTTATTAATTTAATTAATTTAATAAACTAATACTAAAAACATTTAATAATAAAAAACAACATAATATTAAAAAAAACACCATAAAAACTTACAACCTAGAACAAAAAAAACATACAAACTACATGTTATATTTTTTTCGATTTCTTTCTTCAACTTAAGGAATTTTTTGCACTACTCGCCGACCAAATGATCGATGTTCATGATATAAAGTTTCATATCGCTAGCCTTTTGTTTTGCCTCCTTTATTTTGATCTTCCTCTCGGATAACTCGTTGAACTTGGCCATTCGGTCGGATATAGCGTCTAAACTTTGCTTGTACTCGTTGGTTTGGGTTAATGACGATGATGCGCCTCGTTTTGCTTTGTCCCTTCCGATAGGGTGGGGGGCTTCTTCCGGAAACTCTACTTCATCGCCCGACTCGTTGAGGTTAATGCTACGCCTATCCGGATTAGAGTGGCTAACGTCATTGCCGGATGACGTTTTTGATCGTTTAGACGATGATTGTACCATTAATGGGACATGTTCAAACTTCGTGCACTTTCTTAATAATTCCCAAAGTAGACCCATTTTAAACACCGTCCCATTATTATCTTCTTTATACGTTTCTAGCACTTCTTGAAAGATATCAAGGTCACTTTGACCACTCAGGCGGTTGTTTAATTTTTTTTTTGTAGTTTTTAGAAAACTTGTCAACCTTCAACCGGATATCCCTCCACTTGTTGGATACAATGTCCTCCGTACGGTATCCGCCTTTTCCCATTGCTTCACAAAATTGTTCATATATTTTTTTCCAAAAAATTCCGTCTTTTTGGTTATGTCCTATAAAATTAAATAACATAACATTTAATAATAAAAAAAGCATTACAAAAAATAATAATACGTTTATAAAAATTATCAACTATTGGATCCTCCGACACGTTGATCCACGCTTTCACCAAAGCTAGTTCCTCATCCGGCGACCACTTTTCGAAACGCCCTTTAACCGTACCGGTGACATCCGGCAATTTCAGGTTAACTCCGTTAACACAAACATCGTTATCTCAAACATTTGTTTATACAAACTCTTTTATCTCAATTAGTCATACATACATTACATTTAATTAGGATAAATTAAATGTGTCGGTTATCGCACAAACACTCACGTAGCGGTCATTCGGAGAACTACCGACACACGAGTCTAACCCGGAACGTTGGTGAACTAACAAGAATAATTGCGAACATTTAAATTAATGTAAATTATGTGAATTTACATGTTATGTGAATTATGTGAACTTTCGTGAAATCGTGTATGTTTATTGGAAATTAATTGTGTAGTTATTTTTTATAGAAGATGAAATTTTATAAAAATAATAGTTAAGGGTTTTAATTGTTATAATTGAAACTTATTTTAAATAACCCATCGATCCCCTAGATAACACATGGATTATCCATAATCCATATTCAAACGCATGCATATATATATATAACTTTAAAAAAAAATAATCCCTTGTTTTTGCTCCTCATTGCCTTCGAACCCAAACCCCCCACCCCTTGAACCCGTCGCAAACAACCACCACAATCCACCATCGAATCAAGTTGTTTCTTGCAATTGAACGCGTATTTGATCAATTCTAGGCGTTGTTAACATCTCTACGTAAGTTTTTCTATTCGATTTTGTTACTTTTATGATCTCAAGTTTTATGATAAAACTCTAGTTTATCCAAACAATGAATTTCATGAACAAAGATGGTGAATTTAACATTAATCTTGCATTGTTGTATTGAATTATTGATTTTGTGATTGTTTGAAAACCCCTAGTTGCTTATTCTTCATAACTTTTCTGGAATGGAAACTTTATTTATTCGAGTATGTGTAGGATTGCATGCTAGACGTATTTGATGATTATTATGATTGTGAATATGCTAGTTAGGTTGTATAAAAGTGTTGTGGTGCGTTGAATCTTATTAACGAAGCTAGATATCGTAGGGTTTCCTAAAGAGGAAACTTTATTAAAAGGTTTTCATTTATATATGAGTTTTATACGTGCATGATGATGTAGGATGATGCTAATATGCTAAACCGAATGTATTAACGTGTTGGGAAGTGTTGTTTTGTAGAAATCACGTAGATTGTTTATAACTTACTAAAAGTGGAAACTTTTTAGGTTTTGTAAATTGGAACTTGATTTCTAGACTTGATTTATATGAAGTAATGATCTATTATGTATTAGTATGTGTACATAAGCATGTTAAGATCATGGAAACGTGTTATAGATGATCAATCTATGGAAACCAAACTTTGAGTTCATACATTACTAAAAATAGCAACTTTGTTGATAAAGATACATCGAATGTTCATAAATTGTCATGTTAGGAAGTTTTGTGAATCGTGTATGTATCGTGGAATATGAACTACTTGTATATTATGTGTATTATTATACTAAACAAACATTAAGTCACTATACGATTCACCAACGGGTCATCGGGTCAAAATTGGTTAAACTAACAACTATTTTCTAAACACTTAAAACAATGGGATTATTTGGATACTAAGAGTTTATATCAACCTGCACGAACACACACTCATAGACCTATGTTAACAGGTGACAGTTAGAGATTCACCGATCTTTACTTAGCTGATTATTTGCACGCATTCTAAAGTTAGTTTCACGGCTCTTTTTTCCATATTAAACTAGGGGGAGAAAACATGAATGCAAACAGTTAGATTCTTCATTTCTTTTATATCACTTGTGTACTAAGCGCAAACATATCATGAAAGTATTTACATATCGAACTGTTTAATATAAGGGAATAGCGAGATAATCTTGAGTAGTACTACTGGGTTCAAACAAGCCCCAGCCGCATTAGTCACACTAACTTGACCGGAGGTCGAACGGGTGTAAAATTGACCCAACATCTCACCATGGTTTGGTGATAGACATGGTGGAAGGCATCAAACACAAACAGTCAGCTTCGGTGTCAAACTCTTTAGTAACATGTTTATAGGCAAGCTACCTATTGATATAATTGTATTTGTTTTATCTGGTAACATTATTTTACAATTGAAACCTGTGAACTCACCAACCTAGTGTTGACACATTTTAACATGTTTTCTCAGGTCACTAAGGTACAGGCACGAGATTAGGGCATGCATCGGAGTCTCATTCGTTTTCAAACATTGGATTTACTTCATTTACTTTGAACTGCATGGTTTTGGGCGCCTTTGTTTTGCGAATGGATTTCTTAAACTTTTTCGCTTCCGCATTTCGCATTTATTTAAACGTTAATGGTTTTTCTTAAGCTCATATAGAGTCGTTCGATGTAACTAATGACTGAGATCCTGGTTTGTCACACGGCTCGCGGTAAAACCCTGCAGGTGGATTTTGAGGGTGTGACAAACCAAGATCTCAGTCATTAATTTATATGTTTGCGCTTCGGGTGTAGAAGTAGTGGTTTTCTTTTTATGTGTTCTTTTTTTTGTTTGTGGTGGCGGTTGAGTCTCGGGTAAAATGTCAGGTGACGGTTGGGTCTCGGGTACAAAGTCGGGTGACGGTTGGGGGGTTACAAATTCTTGTATATAGCCGGATAAAAATTCGGGTGTAGAAGGATTTGAAGTCGGGTAATGAATCCAATTTGCAAACGTCAACAACGGGTTCGGATCTGGGGGTTGTGGAACGTACCACACACCCCATCGGGTTGTTCGGGTGGTTCGGGTTGTTTACAAATTGCCATGAAGTATCTTTGTAATTTAAAAAAAAATAGAGAGGAGAAAAAGAAAGATTGTTTTTTTTTGTGTAAAAAATTTGGTTGTTATGTTCAGTATATATAGGTTAAATTTATTTTTTTTTAAATCTTTTTTTATTTAAACCAAGAGTCCAACGACTCTTTTTTATTTCCAATGTTTGCAACGGTGAAAATATGGCTCCCAAAGATGGCTCACGCTCGTGAACACCACCACGACCCAACCACCACGCCCCCCCCCCACCCCCCACCCGACGCGGTGTTTCACGCAAGTGATGGGTGAGGTGGCACCACGCCCCCTCTCACCCTACCACTACACTTAGTCTTAAAGTGTGTATTGGTTTCACAATCTACCATCAATGTTGTAATCATTAGTTAATCATTGTTATTAATTTTTTTTACTAATATTTATACATTTTTAAACTAGGAATTTTACCTGTCCCGCGTTACGGCGGCGTCGAATTCCTCATGGTACCTCAATGGTAACGGCGTCCGCTATAACCTCAAAAAAAAGTTACTATTCATTTCCTAAGTTTTTTAATAATAAGGAGAATCGTGCTTTTTATAAAATTAATTTCACTAAATTAAAATGATAACAAAAATCAAAACATTAATTTCATAAAATAATTATAAAAAAAGCATAACACACCAAACAAATTACTAAAAAATTACTAGCGGTATTTGTCCACAATTTCTTGTTTCCTCTTCTCGACGAGTTCATAATCTACCCTTGTTAAATGTTTGATGTTAGTTGCGAGGTATTTCATATCAAGGGTCTTTTGTTTTTCTCTTATTTAAACACGAGTGATCAATCAGTTTTGGAGCTAATTTATCAATACTCTGTTTGTAGCCCGGGACGCTTGAAGGTGTTTCATGTTTCCCTTTGTTATTTCTCACGAGCGGACGAATCGGTTCATCCTGTGTATCAATCTCGTCATCCGTGTCATTTAGATTAATTTGAGAACGTGCATCCGATGCATCTTGAGACGAAGTATAATCGTTGAACGATAATGCTTTTAAAAATATTTTTTTATTTGAAATGGAGCACATCTCTTTTTTAAATTGAATTATGAGCCTTTAACGACACTTTTATGCATGACTCCTGTTATTTGTCCCACACCCACAGCCATCACGCCCCAATAACACCCTGGAGTGGGGGGGGTGTTCCAGGTCTTTTAGCCTGAGGTGACGGTAAACATGACATCACTACACGTAGCCTAATATGTGAGATCGGCGCCACAATCAATTAGCCAAGGTTCCATACCATCAGTCATCACACGCATCGGACAATTACGGATTGCCCATGCTAAAAGTCAAAAGCCAAAATCAGCTGCCAAAGCTTATGCAGGGGCCCAAAATTTATTTGTTACTTGAATCGTCAATGGCCCAATAGAAGTAAGTTGAAGAGAAGCCCAATAAACGAGTGTTGCGGCCCAAAACAATGGTTACAGAAAATTTGGTGGTGGTCGATTAAATTGTGACCCGGACCGGATCCATTAATATGTGATACATCACTATTCAGCTAGAACCAGAAGCATTCCGAGAAGAATAAGCACTGGGTTCTGCCCTGGTGGTTAAAGGGGTTTTTCTAAAGGGTTTTTCCTCTGTGAAGATCATGTATTCAAGTGTAGCAAGGTGCACTTTATTAAATTCTGGAGCACTCTCTGGGCAGATTTCAAATTCCGGACTAGAAGGGGTTAGCGACATCCTAACCGACATACCGTTCTAAATAAAAAAAATATTGAAGAAGAATAAGCAGAAGCTGGTCTACAATAATGTGGTCACATTGGCATAAAATTCTTTTTACTGAAAATAATTAAGAAACTTGTAATGTGTGATATGTCATCTTTCTCTCTTCATTATTTTATTTATGTTTTCTATTTCGTCCTTTTTTGTACATAACTAGTAGAACAACCCGAACTTTGCGGCAATCTCGTAATTCACGGTATTGGTGATAGAGCGAGAGTGTCAACTCAATCTTTTAATACCTGAACCGGGCCAGCCGGTCAAACCGGTTCAACCGGGGTTCGGTCACTTAAGTGGTCCGGTTATATAGCTTAAAACGGATCATAAAATAATCGGCCGGTCAGCGAGATTTTCCGGTTGAAACGGTGGACCGGTTTGGCGGTCGACCGGTTTTGTAAAATAATTTTTTTCTTTTTTTAGTTTTTTTTTTGATATTTTCACGTAAGTCCCCTTTTAAGTTTTAAGTCACCTTTTAAGTTTTAAGTCCTCTTTTAAGTCTATAACGCATATCTTTAAGTAATGTATTTAATATTAGGAATGTGATCGGTCAAATATTTTTTAAATTTACTTATAGATTATTTTCTTGTTTTTAATATGCGAGAACACTTTATTTTTCTCTTATTTTTACGTTACAAATTTTGAAAAATGTTTTAAAAACCGGACTGGACAACGAGCCGGATGCCTTACCAGACCATTGGAAAGTAGGAGTCATAATCATCAAGTATTCTCCATTGGTAAATTATTTGAGATTAAATCATGTTTATACATATGATTTTTAGGATAGCATGAAAAGATTATCGTTTAATATTTTAATAGCATCATATATGGAATTTTAGGTTCAAAACCAAGATTGTATTGTGTTTTATGTATACGTAAATACAATTTTTTTTTGTTTTTTGTTTACGTATATGTAACAGTATGTGTTACGTATACATAACTCAATACTTAAAATGACTTTTTTGGTAAAAATATGTAATATTAAATTGATACTTTTATAAATAAAATAAAAGAAAAAAATATTTTTTATTATATAATTGGTTTTCTTAGTGGTTTCACATAACTATATGGTTTTCTCATGAACCATCCCATATATATATATATATATATATATATATATATAAATATATATATAGGGAAGAGTTCAAATACTAACAAATTTTTTATGTGATAACTGTGCTAACCACTATAAATCAATCATATAATTTATAAATTAATAAATATTTTGAACGTAAATACGGAAATGATGAGTCTTACGTATACGTACCAAATAATGTTACATATACGTGACACATAGTGTTTACATATATGTAACATTAACATAATGATAATTGTTACATATACGTAACATTATGTTTGAGAGTGATTATCACATAAATATTGGTTAGCATTTGAACCTCACCCTATATATATATATATATATATATATATATATATATATATATATATATATATATATATATATATATATATATATATATATATATATATATAGGGGAGGAATCATAAGAAAACCACAAAATTAAGCGAAAACCAAGAAAATCACTAAAACAATGTGTAATAATATGGGTTACGTATACGTAACAACAATTTTTTTGTTTTCTGTTTACGTATACGTAACACTATGGGTTACGTATACGTAAGCCAATATTTAAATGATTTTTTTGTAAAAATGTGTAATATTACATTGATACTCTTATAAAAAAATATTATTATATTATTAGTTAAAATTGGTTTTTATAGTGGTTTTCTCGGTTTTTGTCTAACTATGTGGTTTTCTCTGTAACCCTCCCCTATATATATATATATATATATATATATATATATATGGGGAGAAGATCATAAGAAAACTCATTTTAATGAGAGAACTAGAGAACTCCTCATTAAAGGAAAAAAATAATAAAAAAAATCATAACTCAAAATATAAATCAAAAACTAAAAATTTAGTTCGGAGACCATGTTTTTCACGTCGTCCTCGTTAAAAAAAACACGCAAAAGTGTCCGCTTTAGCTTAGTTTAGCTTTTAGGGTTAGGTTTTGGGTTTAGCTTTTAGGGTTAGGTTCTTTAGGGTAGGTGTGGGTGGGCTTAGGTTTTTGGGTGGGGTGGGGTTGGTGGGTTTAGGTTTTTGGGTGGGGGTGGGTGGGGGGTTTAGGTTTTTGGGGGTGGGTGTGGGGGTTTAGGTTTTTGGGTGGGGAGGGGGTGGGTGGGGTGGGGGTAGGGTTTAGGTTTTTGGGTGGGGGTGGGTAGTGGGTTTAGGTTTTTGGGGGTGGGTGCGGAGGTTTAAGTTTTTTGATGGTGGGGTGGGGTTAGGTTTTTGGGTGGGAGTGGGGTGGGGGTTTATGTTTTTGGGTGGGGTGGGGGTTTAGGTTTTTGGGGGTGGGTGGGGTTTTTAGGGTGGTACTACACATATGTAGTATTACGTTTTTTTTAACGAGGACAACGTGGGAAACATGGTCTTCGAACCACTTTTTTA
Organism: Smallanthus sonchifolius; assembly: GCA_023525975.1. Classification (NCBI taxonomy): domain Eukaryota; kingdom Viridiplantae; phylum Streptophyta; class Magnoliopsida; order Asterales; family Asteraceae; genus Smallanthus; species Smallanthus sonchifolius. The sequence continues at coordinate 78,312,302 of CM042033.1, forward strand.
GTTTTTGATTTATATTTTGAGTTATGATTTTTTTATTATTATTTTTTATCTTTAACGAGGAGTTCTCTAGTTCTCTTATTAAAGTTTGTTCTCTCATGAACCTAACCCTATGTGTGTATATATATATATATATGTATATATATACATATACACATATATATATATATATTTACATATACATATATATATATATACATATACATATATATATATATATACATACATATATATAGGGGAGGGTTCCAGAGAAAACCATATTGTTAGGCGAAAACCGAGAAAACCACTAAAAAAATCAATTTTAACCAATCATATAATAATATTTATTTTTTATTTTATTTTTACTTATTTATAAAAGTATCAATGTAATATTACACATTTTTACCAAAAAAATCATTTAAGTATTGGATTACGTATACGTAACCACAATTTTTTTGTTTTCTGTTTACGTATATGTAACACTATGTGTTACGTATACGTAAGCCAATACTTTGTGGTTTTTTTGTGGTTTTCTCAGTTTTCGTCTAACTTTGTGGTTTTCTCTTGATCCCTTATATATATATATGTGTGTGTGTGTGTGTGTGTGTGTATAAGGGAAGGTTCCGCTAATAAGTGAAATTTTGTTAAAAAACCTAAGAAACTGGGTCAAACAAACTCCAATTGAACTAATTCTAGCGGCGTTGGAACCGGCTTTTCGAAATAAATCATAGAGCTAAACCCTAAACCATAAAGCTAAACCCTAAAAGCTAAATCTTAAAAGCTAAACCCAAAAACCTAACCACCCCACCCCCAAAAACCTTGACGAGCTGGTTTCAACGTTGTTGGAATGAGCTCAATCGGAGTTCGTTTGACCATGTTTCAGTTAATAAAGAAATCATTTCTTAAGTTTTTTTAGCGAAAATTCACTTTTTATTTGAATCTCCCCCTGTATGTATATATGTATATAAATACTAATTTGCTAGTATTTTTTTGAAAGGATTGGGACACCAAGAAGTGAAAGGTGAAGTAGAGGTCCGCCAAGGCAAATCGTAGGATGTCTTCGAGGCACGCTTGGAGGGGCGAAACCTATGTCACAACACCGGAGGAATTAGGTAAGTTTTTCAACTTTCATCTCACAAAGATCAAAATATTGCCAAATATCAGGGTTTCTATTCGTAGGAATAACTTTTACCACCGTTACAATTGGACCAACATCGTTATCAGCCATTGAGAGTAGAAAGTCGGGAATGAGAGTAAAACGAGTATTTTTTGCGTTTTTTAGCTCGGTTTTACGTTTTCAAGTTGGGTACTCAACCAATTCATCCATCATCTATTTATACTAACTTAGGGGGCTAAAATACAAAAAAAAAACAGGCAAAATGAGGCTCCAACGGTAATATTACCGTTAAAAACGGTTTTTTTTTAAAACGTGTTTAACGGCTAGAACCGGGTAGGAACCGTTTCTAGCCGGGTCTGGGTAGGAACCGGTACGGTTCGGTTCCGGGTAGGAACCGGTCGAGTGGAAAAATCTAGGAAGCGGGTAGGAACCTGCGGGTACAATAGGGTAGTAACCGGTTCTTGTTTGGGCCGGGTAAGTACCGGAACCGGTTTTTTTGTGCAAGTCTAACCCTAGCCCACAAGAGTCGTTTGACCCCGTTTGTCCACAAAACTGCCACCCCCCAAAACTGTACCTCCCCCTCCTAACGAAACCAACACAATAGACCATAAGTCCATAACAGTCTCGAATGCCACCTAACTCTAAAACCGAGCTAAAATGGCATATTGACAATGAAATGAGGGTGTTGGGGGCACCATGTGGGTAGCCTGCTCGAGTATTCGGGTTTCACGGCTACACCGTCGCCAACCCCACGGGTAGCATTGAGCGGGTATATGTACCCGTGATTGTGGGTACTTTTGGTCCGTTGCACAACGGCATTATAGCTGTTAAATTAAAAAAAAAATACCTAATACCATTATATAAATTCATTTCCATTCAAATTAATTTTACACACAAAAATAACAAATAAATATTCTCAAATTTTCTATCTACAATGGATTGTGAAGAGTAGCTTGAATATTTATGTTTTTTTATTTATTTTATGTAATTTTATTTATTTATTGTTATTTTTTATTTTATTAAATAAATGAAATTAGTTTTAAATATATATTAGTTTTAATTTAAAAAATGAAATAAAAAAAACTTTAGGGTTGTGCCCCCAACACTTTAGGGTATTAGGGTTTGATTTGGGTAAAAATGAGGTGACACACCCTCATTGAGTGTTTTTGTTAAGGTAGTTTTTTGGTGAGGGTTGTGCTTCCAAGTCCCAACACCCCTAAGACTGAGCGTAATGACAAGGTGAGAGGCCGGGCGTGGTGCCACCTCACCCACCACGAGCGTGGAACACCGAGTCGGGTGGGGGTGAGGGCGGGCGTGGTGAGGGGTGGGTGGTGGTGTTCACTGGTGTGAGAGTGGGACTTGGTCAAAACTAGCCGTTGGGCTTGGTCAAATATAGCCGTTGCGCTATAATTAAAAAAAAAAAAACTTTTTTTTTAAACAATCTATATACAAACCAATTACCACTTCTTTAAAAACTTACACTCTATATATTTATAAATACTCTCTACTAGTTTCAAGTTTCAATAGATTTATCTTTATCACCGGATTCATCAATCGACTCATCGGATGGTGAAGAGCTTTTCGTGAGTGCGGTTCAAGCGTCGGTGACTTTTATAAATCATCTAGTCGAAGAATCATCTTCTAGAGTTTCAAGACGAGTCCGAGTCAACCGGGATTATGCGGCTGCAAATGATCCTCTAGTGAGAGATTATTTTACGGAAAATCAAAATTATAACGAGAAATCTTTTAAACATCGGTTAAGAATGAGTCTTCCGTTATCCCTTCGAATTGTTGGGGATTTATAACGCGAGTTCGAATATTTCTAACAAAAATATGATGCCCGAAGGAGGCTTGGGTTCACTGCTTTACAAAAGTGTACGTCGGCAATTCGACAACTCGCGTACGGGAAGACAGCTGACTCAATGGATGACTATTTGAAGATGGCGGATAAAACATCGCATGATAGTCTATTCCATTTTTGTGAAGACATTTCTAAACTTATATAAACTAATTTAGTATGGTAAAATATAAATTAGTTTTTGTAACGTGTAGGTATAATTAGCTTGTATGAGAAAAAAATATTTAAGGAAACCGACGAAATGTGATATACAGAAATTATACGACGCACATGAGTCTGTCCATGGCCTTCCGGGGATGCTTGGTAGCATCGACTGCATGCATTGGGTGTGAGAAAAATGTCCTACTGCGTGGCGAGATCAACACCAACGTGTAGACCATCCTCCGCCCACATTAATGCTCGAGGCCGTTGCATCGAACGATCTTTGGATTTGGCATGTATTGTTGCGGGATCAAACAATGATATAAATGTTTTAGATCAGTCACCTGTTTTCGACGATATCGAGAACGACGTTGCACCGGGGTCTTCTTTTATTGCTAATGACAATGAATACAGTTTTGGTTATTATTTGGGTGACGGTATTTACCCAGAATATGCTACTATTGTCAAAGCATTTACCTGTCCGCAAGAAAATGATGAAAAAAGATGACACTTTAAAAGAACTCAAGAGTTGGCGAGAAAAGAAATCGAACGGGCATTCAGTGTCTTAAAAAAGAATGGCATATAATTAGTTATCCCGCACGTATGTGGACGAAAGAGAAATTTCGAGATGCAATGTATGCTTGTCTGATATTACATAACATGATTATAGAAGATAAATGACGATCGATCTACACAAATTATGATGAGGACGAGCCGACTAATATAGAAATAGATACAAGCAAACCGTCGGATAATCCGTTGTTCGAAAACTCATACAAACCTTAGAACTAATCTGATGGAGCATCTATGCAGTAATCGTAATTGTCATTAGGTTTTTATTTATTTGTTGCTTGTAATCCAATTTATTAAATTAAATTATGTTTTTTATTTATTTGTGATTTAAATAGCATTATTTTTTAATATCAATAATATATATAAATTAATTAAATTAAAAAAAAATAATTATGTAATTATTACAAAACTGGTCACCTTCACCCTATCATTACACGCCTGGGTGAAGGTGAGGGTGAGTTCTGACTATGTCTACGTGACGCCTACGTGGCACAGGGTATGATCTCACCTTCACCCTAGCATTACTCATAGTCTAAGGTAACTTAACGATTGGAACTGGTATTTGGTTTTGTTTTTACTAAATTTAACGTTTTTAGTTGTAGAAAGTTTTCTATATTTTTTTTGAGTATTATAAACTTTTACAGAATAAATAAAAAAAAGTAACAAAGTACATTTTACGTTTTTAATAGTCTATTTATTATCGTTTTGATACATACCATAATTGAGTGATACAATTTAATAATCAAGTCACCTTTATAAAAATGAATAAAATATTTATATTTTATTAAAAATTATATATTAGTATCTTGTTTATAATAGCATACGAAGTTTATGTAAAGCATTTGCCAGACAAATTTCCTTAAATATCTCAAAAGTTGGGCATGCTTTTCCATTAAACCGAACTAGGTTAACTAAGTATTTAAGATCCTTTAGTTGGTTTTTATATATAAAAAAAATCCTAAATTGAATGACTTTTGATTCCTATTATAACATTAGATTAACTCCTATTATAACAATGTGAAAGTAAAGTACGGTCATTTCCGGACGATATATCTCAATAATCAGGAGAAGACAACCTCCATCTCATATTCACAGTGGAGTCGGTTCGGTCATCCCGTCGGTTCGGCCAATGCCACTAAACATTATATATCAAATTAATCTATTTTTTAGTTATGCCATTTTCGGTATTCATCAATTAAAAAGCATCATCTCCGTAGATATACAAACTCATTCTTTTGATTAAATTTATCTATAATAAGTAGATTTTATAGTCTTGTTTAAGTTTTTGCATTAAAAAAATAGAAGGCAACATAATTTTAAAATAAGATTGAGTTTTATAAAACAATTTTAAGTTTATCATTACCAAAAATATAAGAAATCAAAACTTAACTTAAACATATTTCATGAATTTAACTTCACTTTATAGCTAAGAAAATATAGAAATAAAAGAATATTGTTATTAATTAATTTTATAAAACAAATAAATGAGTTTACAAGCCCTATGAGTAGAAACGTTGGAAGTTTCAAAAAATATAGAAGAAAAACAATAACGGTGAGACATATGAAAGAGGACGGTGGTTCGGTGGCATCCATTTTAACTTTGGTCGTTCCTCCAAATGTTTGATTCCCTTCACTCTCACACTCCACTCCCACGCGCTCTGTCTAATCATAACCATTACAAAAAAAATTACTGGTGAAATTATCTATGATTTATTTTTTTAGAGCAAATTAACGAGTATTGATAAATAAAAAATAATTTAAATCTATTATTCTCCATATTAGAATTCCATATATATTAGATACTCATAAACTGTAATTAGTTGCCGATAAAACCAACAAAAAAAAAGACTAAATTAGATCTTATATAATGCAACTTAGCTACACATAGAGGTGCACAAACCGGGTTTTTGAACCGAACCGGTAACCGGTTTGGTCAACGCAATTGTTAAACCAGTTTTGGCTAAAACCGGTTCGGGTTAAACCGGTTTATTAAGTATAAAATCTCGAACCTGTTGAACCGGTTCAGTTCGGTTCTGGACCGGTTCGGGTTGGTGAACCGGTTTAAACCGGTTTTATTAAAAAAAAAATTTAAAAATAAATATTTAACAAATAAAAACATAAAGTTCAACGTTTATTCATATTGTAGGAGTTCGGAAATCACAAAACATTACAAAGTTAAACATTACAATTCGACAAAAAGAATAATATTTTTTTTTTGAGTTTTTTTGTTTAATTTTCGTCGTCATTCTCGGAGTTACTAGTGAATCCTCGTAGTCTATCATCTTCGGCGAGTTCTTCATTTGTAAGTGGGCTCGCCAATCCTTGGTTGACCTCAGATTCGTGTATGAATTCTTCAACTTCAATTTCGTCTTCAAGCGAACTCCTATCTTGTCTCCTATCTACCGCATCCAAATGGTCTTTCAAGCAAATGCACATTTCCATTGCCGCGGGAGTGAGTCTAGTTCTTCGAATAGTTAAAACCCTGTCACTAAGAGAAAAAACGGATTCCGAAGCTACCGTGGAAGCTTGGACGGTTAGTAAATCACGGGCAATGACGGAAAGGACCGGAAAAGTAGATTCGTTTCCTTTCCACCACGCCAAAATATCAAAGTCCTCAAAAACATCCGGACTCATAAATGATAAAAAGTTTGTTCCCGTATACCTTCCGAGTTCGCTACTCGGGGTGGATCCTCTAGCCCGTTTAGTAAATTCATTTCTCATTTCGTTATACAAATTTAAGTTCACATTCCTCGAGCTACTACTTGATGCGCCCGCGCCCATCGTATCATGTGGGGTTTGTGTTGTACCATATTTATGTAAATAAATATCAAACAAATCTTGCAAACATTTGATAAAATAAGTTTTTGTTACGGTTGAAAAATGATTATCTTCAGCATTCAAATCCAAATCGTAAGTTATTTTATCAATCAAGGTTTCAACACCGTAAACATTAATTGTAAGGTTTAATGCGGCGGCACAAGTTATAACCGGAGGCATTTCTTTAAAATATTTAACAAATTTTTCTTTCATCAGTTTATTCATTCTCGTAAAAAGAGTATTTTTATTTTCAAGTTCGGCTAATTTGTTACACATTAGAAATATTTGTTTAAGAGCCAAGAGACTTGTGGGGTAATAAACCCCGGATAAAAAAGTAGTGGCGGTTTTGAAAACTTCGAGCAATTCGTTTATATTTTCAAAAATGTCCCAACTCGTAGACGAAAAATTTTGAATTTTACGACGCGGTTTTGAGGAAAGCATATCATGAAAATTTTTTAAAGTATCTTTTTGACGTATAGCACTATGAAACATTTTATAAGTTGAATTCCATCTTGTTGGGAGGTCCCAATTGGGACCTAAGCAAATCAAACCCGTATCGTTACATAATCTAATATATTCATGGTATCTTTTTTTACTATTACTAAAAACGTCTTTAAGCATGACTCGAAATGCATTACTTAATTCAATAACGGGTTCAACCGCAAATCTGTCTTGCACGGCTAAGTTGATGATGTGTGCAATACATCGACTATGGAAAAAAGCGTCGTTGCAAATCGGATTATATTTTAATATTAATTTTTGAACCGCATTTGTATTATTTGAGGCATTATCAAAAGATATTGAAAATAATTTATTTTGTAATTTAAAATCGGTTATCACACCATCTAAAATGTGAAATAAATTTTGACCCGTGTGCGGATATTCAAACATCTCAAACGCGATTGTACGTTTCATCATTTGTCACGTATTGAGATCAACCCAATGAGCGGTAACGCAAATATATGAGTCGGGAATACCATGTGGAGCCGACCAAACGTCGGTGGTTAAGTTCACACCGATTTCCAATTTTTCAAAACCTAAAATTAAATTTTTTTTTTGCTTTTTTCCACATTTTTAGACAATCACGTCTAAGAGTACTACGACTTACTTGATGATAACGTGGTTGAAGGGCTTTTTGAATCATCCTCGTCGTGAGCGGGTTGTAGAAGTGGTTGAATGGCAAACCTCTTTGAATAACTAATTTCGCCATTCTATCTCGAACAATATTTGGATCGAAGTTCCAAATTCCACCCTCGCTTGTCATAGATGGTTGATCCTCACGTGGAATTTTCTTCAAACTCGGGCAAGATTTTCCATATGAGTTTTTAGAGTTGAGTTTGATTCCTTTTTAAAAAACCTACCACAATTTTTGCAACGAGCACGTTCCAACCCGTTAGACATCTCACATAGATCGTAGTTTGACCAAATTGCGGGGTTCTTCGTTGTTGGTATGATTTTCACAACGCTAACTTCGGAAGAGGAAACACCAAAACTTGAAGAACCTGCCATAGCTTTTTTTGAGCGTTTTCGAGCGTTTTTTTTTTTACAAACGAGAGTGTAGAGAGCGGGTTTGAGAAGTGTGATTTAACCAAAACACCCCATACCTATTTATAATGTGTTTGGGGGTTAAAATTGGTCAAAAAACGGTCAAAAATTGGTTCTAACGGCTATATAGCCGTTTTCCAACGGCTAGTTTCGAAATATTACCGTTAAACCGGTTCAAACCGGTTTACCAAACCGGTTCGTCAAACCGGTTCACAAAAAACCGGTTGTAAACCGCTTATCGTACAAAAGACTTAAACCGGCGGTTCCTACCGGTTTGAAACCGGTTCACCAAAAACCGGTTCTAGAACGGTTCGGGTTTCGGTTCGGAACCGGTTTGGATTTTCAAACCGGTTTTTTTGTGCACCTCTAGCTACACATGTCATCACATAAGAATTTTGAGGTGTAAACCATTTGTGAATTACTTGAGACCGTTTTATTAAAAGTCAAATCAGACAAAACTTAAATGAACTCGAACCGAGCTCAAGTCTTAAGGTAAACTTATTTAACAAACGAGCTCGAGAGTGAACTTTATAAATCAAACTTGGTTATACTTAGGACTGTGAAAGAACCAAACCGGACCAAACGAAATCTTGCTCGTGTTCGTTTGTTAAGAATTTACCAGACTAATAAATGGTTCACGAACGCATAACCGAATGAAATGCCTTGTTCGTGTTCGTTTGTTAAGGAAAACAATTTGTCCGTGTTCGTTTGTTAACTGTATAAACGAACACAAATGAACAAAAATTAAGTTGAAAAATAAAATTCATCATTCTTAATCCCAAACATTACAAAGTTAAGTAGTTGACATAATTATCTGAAAATACTTTAACATGGTAACTATAAACATGATCGTCCCAAAATAATGATAAATATTATTCTCGTTTTATATGTATTTTTAGATAATAACAAAAAAAAATCTTATAAAATAACAAACATTAAATCAAATAAAATGTCAGCTAAATAAAGTAATGTAATAAAAAAAACTTGACTGTCTTATCATATTGTAAATTTAACTAATAAAAAAACATGAAAATTCAAAATAAATAAATTAAGAAACGATCAATAAAAAATACTATAAAATATACTTTCATTTTCACTAAAAAAAAATAACAAAATAAATGTTTTGTAGTTTTTTTTAACGGTAACACCTAGATATTTTAGGATAATTCCGGTTTCCTCGGGGCAACACCTAGAACATCCAGGTTAGCCCACCACAGGAGGAACCCCCCAACTGGGTAAACCCCATGACCTGGCCACAGACCTCCTTTTTTGCTGTGGCTAGAATTCGAACCCAAGACCTCTACTATGAGAAGTCTTATGGCTACCATTGCACCAAATGGCCAACGATAAATGTTTTGTTGATGAAAAAGAAAAATACGTATGTAAATTAAAATTAAATTAAATAATAGAAATAGAGATAGAAAAGAGGTGAAAAAAAAACAAATTTTACTTTTTCATAGTGATAAAAAGTCAAAGTTACGGATTTTTACCCAATGTTTTCATAACCGGACCGGACAACGAAGCGGACGTCTTAGAGGTTCACTGGTCGGACCGGATGACGCAATAAATAATATAAATATTCATAAAAATATATAGAAAAATATAAAAATTCCAAATACTACATATACAATCATTTAAACAATTTTGAGTCAAGGACGAGGGTTGTAGGTCTGTATGAATTTTAATTCTTTTGAATCTTCAATTTTAATTTTGATTAGGGTTTTGGAGGACATGTAGCAGCGTATAAGTTAAAAGGAAAGAGCCAAATTAAGTTAAAATTGTAAATAGAAGTAAGTAGGAGGACTATAGGATAAAAAAGATAAATAAAAATAGTAAATTTTTTTTTTGTTTTTAAAATTAAACTACCCGGTTCGACCAACCGCTGAACCGCTTGAACCGCCCGGTTCAACCAGCAAACGGTCTCAGAACATGTAACTGGACCGGTGGAGGTCCCAGTTCCCGGTCCGACCGGTCCGGTTTTCAAAACATTGCTTTTACCATTCCCTATTCTATATTTTCAAAGTTCATATTCAAAAGTAAAAAAACAAAGTATTTCTCTGGTGACATTTACTAATCTTCTCTACTCTACATTTTTTACCGGAAAACAACAAATGCAACACGTCATCTCCGGTCTAGATGAGCCAGAAGAGCTGAACAACGAATGATAAAAGTGGACGACAACTGAGTTAACTGAAGAGTCAAACTTCAAAAACGTTTCATCCTGAAGTACCCTGTTAACAGAAACTTCGGTCGGCCGGAGGGTCAACGGACCCTCCTGTAGTTCTGCCGCTGCTCTCAGGGCGGATTTACTTGTGTCGGAGGGGGTTCACAGGAACCCCCGAGTTTCGAAATTATAGTGTAACAAGTGGTGTAGTGGTTTAAGATTTGCATTATAATATGGAGGTTATGGGTTCGAATCCCTTTACCAACATTTTTAAATTTTTTTTTTAAACTGATTACACCCACTGGGCCCGGCCCTTTAATAGTTTTATTTGTTTTCATTTTTTTGTTGGGCTTAATCAATTGGGCAACCAGCCTACCAGATCTGGAAATGAAATACAAATTAAGGAAAAAACAACTAAACAAGTCAGAAGACTCAACAGACATCACACACGCACACACCAACATCGCCTCTCGCCTGCTGCCGTCGACTACTCAACCACCGGTGACCGGACCACCTGCACCCATCGGCGTCACCACTCGCCTGCTCGGTGCTCCCCTGCCCACAGGTTAGATAATTAGATTAAATGTTAATTTGATCATTTGTTGTTAGGGACTTAGGGTTAATTTTAATGTTTGTTGTTTAATTTTTTGAATGTTAGTTTAAATGTTAGATGTTATTAAGATTTTAGATGTTAATTTGAATTTTAAATGTTATTAAGATTTTAGATGTTAATTTGAATTTGATTCCTTAGGATTAAGTGTTACAATTATAAAATACAAATGTCAATTTAGTCATCATAATTTATTTCAATTGAATGATAGTTGAAATAAGTAACCATTGTCAAATTTATCAAAAGCAAATGGTAACCATTTCAGTTGAGCCAAAACTTAAAATAATGAAAATTAGGGGTCATGTATTGGTAACTATAACGTTAACCACAAAAAAATGGTCTTTTTATTCTCTAGGTGTTTTTTTCCTCAATAGCTTTCTATAAGCATTGTGTTCAATTGACTATATTATCAAGGTTACTCTTTGGTGATAGTAGATGTGGTGTCAATAGTAGAGAAGGTGATCCGGTTGTGAAGCTATAAAACTAAGAACTCTTTATTGAACTAAATGTGTGTTTTTGAGCATTCATATGATTAGAGGTAAAAATTGATAGAAACAAATGAGTAAATGACTCTTAAATACAAATTAGTTGATTTTGTGAACATTTGAAGCATAATTTTCATGTTTTAAAAGAATTTGTTGAAGTAATTAGGCTCTATATAGAAAAAGGCATTTATATGTATTATCTATATTTATGCTTGAATCTTACATGGTACACAACCTGAGTAGCTCTATATAGAAAAAACTGTGTTTTTAGTGATATTTTTTTAAGATTAGAAGCTTTAATTACATACTTATTAGTGTTTTAGCATTGGTGTTTTGGTACACATCATTGGTTTGTAGTCTCTTATTTATCTAAGCATAGGCAGGAAATGTTGTAGAAAGTTTTAATTTACGTTTGAAAATTTTTCTTCGCTTTAGGCCTCCAAAATGGTTGAGCCGCCCCTGCCCGACCCAAACAATCGAACCAAACCGAAAATTTTTATGTCCGGCCCTATGAAATTGGAGCATCTAAAAACAGTGAACCCCCTGAAAAAAATTTCTGGATCCGCCACTGGCTGCTCTTAGTCTTTCAAGATCGGTTTATTAAAAGTTAATTAAAACAAAACTTAAACAAGTTTGAACTATGGTCAAGCCTAAACGTAACCTTATTTAACAAATGATCTCGAGTGTGAACTTTATAAATCAAACTTGATTATACTCCTTAGTATAAATGAGTCAATTATTTGTATATATATATAAAATAATAATATTTATATAATATAATATATATATTTACAAAATAAATATTATAAATATGTATAAAATCAATTTATATACATAAAAAATTAAATAATAAAAAAGGTAAGCCGATTTGAGTTCGACCGAAGCTAGATTTTTATATATAAAGCTTGAAAAGAATCTAACTTAGAGCTCAAATTCTTTGAAATGAAACAAGCTAAACACAAACTCAACTCATCTTAAAAACAACTAAAGTGAACATGAAGTTTATTTTGAGACATTATTTCTATAAATTTATTTGAAAATTGCATGTCACTCTCCAAGCTGCGAGTAACCATCGAAACGGGTGTGGGCTTACCTACTCATTTTTTTAATTCGATATCTAAACCTCTTATTTTTTTAAAAAAATTGAATGTTGTGACGTCGCACCCCCGTCACATGAGAGAGGCTCGTCCAACTCCGGCCAATATGTTGTCTTAACCGGGTCCACTTGACGTCAGAGTTGGAGAGCATCGAAGGAAAATTCCACCCAATACGACCCTTTCCGGGTTTGAGAGAGAGCCGATGCTCGAACCCTGGATCGGCATGGGTAAAACTCTGGTGCATCAGCCTAAGAACTAGACCTCATTTGCATGCCTCAGAAATTAATGATGATGACGAGGATTAAGCCCGGGTTCCTTAAAACTTCAGACATCACCTCAACCACTACACCACAACCTCTTTAGTATCTAAACCTCTTATATGGTAACCTAAAAAAAAAACTTAAAGCGTCATTCCACCACAAAAGAATCCCCCACCACTATGAGGAAGCTCTACAACCACACCAAAGGCAAAATCCACCCTTCCCCACCGCCACCGTCCACCACCCCTGATCACCACCTATCTCTCCTCCCTTTCGCCATAGCCACTCTCGCGGCCACTCTCCCACCACAAGACCAACAAGTCTTGGCCTACCTTCTATCAATCTCCACCAACTTCTCCGCTGCCGGAAAACCAATCAAGTCCGGCGCCGGAGGAGACAACCCTCCACAGTTTAACTGCAACTGTTTTAGATGTTATACTAGTTTCTGGGTCCGTTGGGATGCTTCACCAAATCGAAAAGTAATCCATGAAATCATCGATGCTTATGAGGATGGATTGATTCATAACAAGAAAAACGGTAAGAACAAAAAAGAAAGAAAGAATAACAAGTCGTCTTCTGCTTCTTCTTCTTCAGCCGCCACTTCTATTTATTTGCATGCGCCGCCGTCGGCTGCTGAAGAAATCGCAACTCACGAGCCGGTTGAAATTGAGAAAAAGAAGATCGGCGATGAAGGTGAAATGGGCGTGGGGTCGTCGGAAAAAGGTTCAGTGAGGAAGATTGTTAATTTTATTGGGGAACGGATTTGGGGTGTTTGGGGGATTTGATTTTTGTAACAATTTTAGTGATAATTACGAACCATAAGAAGGTTAGTTTGCCTGTTTTGTAAATTTCCAGAAAAGGGGCATTTAATTTAATTGGTCTGTTTGGCGACAAATATAGTGTTCCTATGTTCTTCGTCGGATTGCTTTTATTGTTCTTGTTATTCTTGGTGTTCAAGAAAGGCATTTAAATATGAAGAGCCAAACACTGCCCAAGGCAGTTTTTTTGGTTGATGATAAGTTAGAATAATTGGAATTAAAAAATAGCAACATGTTAGATTTTAATTTAAGAAAAAAATTTGTTTAATGGGTCATCTATAAATAATAGCAAATTTTAAAAATTTTGAAGTATAACATTATTTAATTGTTTATTTTGTGCTAAGTTAACTTGAAAAAAAAAGCAAATATAGTCTATAAAATCTCAGTCATAAGTCATAAAAGAGTTATTTAAAGGGTATGAGAAGGGTAGGACAGAGACAAACATTTCCTTAATCCAAAAGAATAGAAAAACTGTTCACAACAAGATCACCAGCTCTAAATATTTTTTTTTCATGTTCAGTTGTCTATTTACGGTATATTATAAGTATAAAAGTTGTGATGATAGAAAATGTCATGAACAAAGTTAGAACAACAATGAAAGAAAACTCAAAAAAAGTTTATGTTAATGTTATTGCTAAGCGATATGAAAAAAATAAAAAAAATTTGACTGGTCAGTTAAACCAGAAATGTCGATGCTATTTGTTTAATTCTTAACTAATGAACATGTCAATTTTAAGTAAATCAATAGACAACAAAATTTAAGACCGGACCAACTTATGGTCGGCTACGGATTACGATTTTTCAAAAGTTGATGATAAGGTATAAACTAAAGTATAAGTATAACTAAGTTTTTTGATCGCCTTAAAAAAAAAACTAAGTTTTGATCAATTTTTATAACGGAGCACTAATAATATAAAAACATTTATTTTTAAAATATGAAATTGTGTATTGCTTTTGTCACGTTGAAGCTATCAAGTTTAATAATACGTGTTGAATCATTTAGTTTCCTGAAGCGTCAAATCCTATATTCAATCTTAGTAATTGAAAATTTTGATTATGGCAGGTGTCTTTGAGACAACTTTCTTAACAACTCCATTTTTAAATTGGCAATGATTGATACGTTTTAAAAGGGTGAGCTCGGAGGAGAAAAGGTCAAACTGAGGTGCCAACCTTGTCTTCCTTATCTTCTGCAAATCCAACATCTTGACTTCATCTAGTACTGCACATCTATTCAAACCAATTGCAAATTTTCTCTTTGCATAAAGATTAAGCATATTTATTAAGTTGTTAGGTCATCAGGGTTCTGTCCTGGTGGTCTGGGGGATTTTCTTAAAAGGTTTTCTCTCTGTAGAGAGAGTCTGACAAGGTGCACTTCATAAAAATTTGGAACACTCTATAGGTAGATTTCGAATTCCAGGTTAGGAGGGGTTAGTGACATCCACTACTAGAAAAAAGTGAGTTTGCTACGAAATATTTCCGACACAAATTTTCCGTCGCAAATTGCTACACATTTGCGACAAAATAGTGACGAAAATGAAAACCCTAGCCTTTGTCGCAAATCCGTAGCACTTTGCGACGCATTTCCGACAAAACCAAAAACAATCTTAGTAATTATAATAAAAATACCTTATTAACTAAATTATAATAATTAATATTGATTTTGTCGCAAATGTGTAGCAATTTGCCACGCATTTCCGACAAAACCAGTAATAATCTTAATAATTAAAATAAAAATAGCCTTTTAATATATTTATAATAATTGATATTGTTTTTGTCGCAAATGCGCAATTTGCTACACATTTCCGACAAAACGATTAATAATCTTAAAAATTAAAATAAAAATACCCTTTTAATATATTTATAAATAATTGATATTGTTTTTTTGTCGCAAATGCGTCGCAAATTGCTACACATTTCCGACAAAACGATTAATAATCTTAAAAACTAAAATTAAAATACCTCTTTAATATATTTATAAATAATTGATATTGTTTTTGTCGCAAATGCGTCGCAAATTGCTACACATTTCCGACAAAACGATTAATAATCTTAAAAATTAAAATAAAAATACCTTTTTAATATATTTATAAATAATTTATATTTTTTATGTCGCAAATGCGTCGCAATTTGCTACACATTTCCGACAAAACGATTAATAATCTTAAAAATTAAATAAAAAATACCTTTTTAATATATTTATACATAATTGATATTGTTTTTGTAGCAATTGCGTCGCAATTTGCTACACATTTTCGACAAAACGATTAATAATCTTAAAAATTAAAATAAAATTACCTTTTTAATATATTTATAAATAATTGATAACGTTTTTGTCGCAAATGCGTCGCAATTTGCTACACATTTCCGACAAAACCAATAATAATCTTAAAAATTAAAATAAAAATACATTTTTAATATATTTATAAATAATTGATATTGTTTTTGTCGCAAATGCGTCGCAATTTGCTACACATTTCCGACAAAACCAATAATAATCTTAAAAATTAAAATAAAAATACATTTTTAATATATTTATAAATAATTGATATTGTTTTTGTCGCAAATGCGTCGCAATTTGCTACACATTTCCGACAAAACCAATAATAATCTTAAAAATTAAAATAAAAATACATTTTTAATATATTTATAAATAATTGATATTGTTTTTGTCGCAAATGCGTCGCAATTTGCTACACATTTCCGACAAAACCATTAATAATCTTAAAAATTAAAAAAAAATACCTTATTAATATATTTATAAATAATTGAGACTGTTTTTTGTCGCAAATGTGTCACAATTTACTACACATTTCCGACAAAACCATTAATAATATTAAAAATTATAATAAAAACATTTTTAATATATTTATAAATAATTAATATGTATGCCCGTGTATGTGTATGTATATCTATAAGTACGTACTTACATGTGTATGTGTATGTATCCATGTGTATTTGTATATATATATATATATATATATATATGTGTGTGTGTGTGTGTATGTGTATGAATGCATGGGTATGTGTGTGTTTGTGTATGCATGTGTATATGTATGTGTATGTGTACGTATATGTATGTATGCACGTGTATGTGTATGTATAAGTATGTATTTATATGTGTATGTATCCATGTGTATTTGTATGTATATGTGTATGTGTATGTATCTATGTGTTTGTATATATAGTGTATGTATACGTGTGTTTGTGTATGTGTGTATGGTCAGTTGGGAATGCCAATTATCAGTTAGGCCCAACAAAAGGTAAAATAGAGTCAATGACGGTCGGTTAGAGTCAATGAAGGTTGGTTAAAGTTAATTAGAGCCAATGATGGTCTATTATGGTCGTTTATCAATTAGGGTCAATAATAGTCAATGATGGTCAATGTATGTGTATGCATGTGTGTGCATTTGTATGTATAGGTGTATATGCATGTGTTGTGTATGTGCGTGTGTATTTGTATATATATGTGTATATCTATGTATGTGTTATGCATATGTATTTGTTTATATGTATTTGTATGTGTGTGTATTTGTATACTTAAATGTATATGTATGTACAGTTTTCGGTGTATACACATATGTATATGCTTACAAAACTTGAAAGGGTGTTTTTTGTAACGGGTTTCGATGGTGTACACGTACATACATATGTCTAAAATATGTATAAGTTTGTGAAATAAAAGTATTTAACATATAATGAAGTTGTGTAGAAGATGGAATGAAAAAAACAACGTTTAACCTTCGAAAAACGAAAAACAAAATCAGATTGTTGGAAATACGTAACAATTGTGTAGCAACTTGCCGCTTTTGCGACGAAATATCTATTTTTAGGAGCTTGCGTAGCAAATGTGTCGCAATTTGCTACACATTTCCGACAAAACGATTAATGTTATTTATTATTATTATTTTTAATTACTTTTTTATAATAATAATAGTATTATTATATTATTATTATTATTATGAATATTACTAAACATAATAATAATAATATAAAGTAAAAAAACGCGTCACTCTCTGGTTACTTCTCATCTTTATTTTCCCGCCTCTATTTTCTATTAAATATTAGATTTTCCATTTCTCATTTCTATTAAATAGTAATCTTTATATTAATAAATCTAATTACGAATATTTATTATTTAATTATAAATAGTTATTATATTATCAATCAAATGAACTTAATATGAACTAATATTTATCAATTAAATTAAAAAATTAATACTTAGTTGAAAAAAATGTTTTAAAAACTAACGTAACAGACTTTATAAATGGCACGACAAATTACATTTTTAAAAAACATATTTTGACAAATGTGTTTGTTAACAAATTACATTATATTTTATTCAACCGATGTAATATACTGGTTTATTCAACCCGTGTATTACACGGGTTTTTAAAAATATAAATTTTTTATTACTAAATATATAACAATTTATTTAACCTGTGTAATACACGGGATTTTAACCAAGTTACTTATAAACATTCATACTTTTATTTATAAATAGTATTTGTTATTGTTATATTTTATTATTAATTATCATGAATAATTTTTTTTATTATTATTACTAGTTTGCGTCGCAAATGTGTCGTACTTTTCCGACAGAAGATTTAAAATATATTATGTTTAAACTAGAAAACCCTAACACACAAACCCTCATCTCCCACATTATCTGCATTGTAACATCTATGATTTTTCGACCTTATTTATTTATTTTATTTTTTATTTATTTTTTTTCTTTTATTTATTTACTTATTGAATTTATTATTTTCTAAACAAAAGTGACATCCCATTTCAATCGCGTACTAGTTCAAACCCGAGATGTCACATTAATAACTATTTCCTTTTTGCGTAGCAATTCAAGTTTTCAACATTTCATTTAGATATTTTTATCTATCAAAAATATGTATAGATGTGTATATATATATATATATATATATATATATATATATATATATATATATATATATACTTTGCCATGGTAGGTGAATAAAAAAAAATAACTTATTAGCCTTAATAATAACGTATTTATATCTTCTATACATATATGTATCAGTTATATATATGTAACGATATATTTAATCATATTACACATTTACACAATTTGCAAGTTTCTGAAACTTACGAGCTTAAACCATGTATTTGATATGTACATGTGTATATATATATATATTTTTTTGTAAATATAAATAAATATGTAAATATATAAATATTTGAATATATTAAAATAAACCGTTTACGCAATTTACAACTTTATAAAAACTGAAAAATTTTCCTTTTCGAGCTAATAACAAAACAAACTTTATCTAGATTTTATAACTTGTATAAAAACACCTTTATGAATAACTAAAAATGAGCTCAAATAAATATTTAGGTATTGAACTTTTTTGCCTAGCAAATAAACCCCCTGGTTCTAAATAATGAACCCTGGAAGTTGCCATTCTTCTACTTTGACTCCAAGAAGTCAAAATCGACACTCAAAGCTATCAAACCTCACGGTTATGGATCCAAATCGTCCCCAACGCATGTTGCCACTCATCTAACCTCATTATGAAGAGTTAATTCGATTGTCACTTCGAATTCATGAGACTTTAAAGAAGAAATTAAAATTTCGGTTTTAGAGTTGAAAGACTCGATTTATGGTCGAAAACATGTTAAACGAATCGGATTCGACGGTTACACACTCGTTAGTTCATACCTCTAACCTCCCCTATCATTTTATTACTAAAAAATCGGACCCAACTCGCCTCACCTTTTTCCTCCGATCGCGACTGTCACAGGAGCAAAGACGCCCCTTCCATTCTTCGCGAATTCTAGTCCATCTCACAGGTACAATGCTTGCCATTGCTCGATTTCCATTTCTTGATCAAAAGCCCTATGAAACGGGCGAAGATTTTGGTGTGTTTGGGATCTAGGGTTTGGTTTGGCTAATTGGGGAAGAAGGAGTTTTGGGGTTAGTTGTTTAAAAGTTTCTTAGACTCGTTTCTTGCAAGGCATAATGCCCAGAGAAACCGGTTAAAACACTGACCTCCCACAGCTAAGGTCACGGTTCGAGACCCGTTACCCCCCTTTCTTTTTGAGCCTTTTTCTTGTTATTTCATGACACAAACTAAACAATTTAAACCCCAATTTAATTGTTACAAATTCTATAAAAATACCTTGTAACCTCTATAAACTCTGGAAATGAGGATTAATATTCTATTTATTGTAATCTATCTAAAAACGTATTATAAAGGTTAAAGTTCCTAAATAAGCGATATAGAGATGGTTATTTAGATAAAATAATCACGTCGTTTTATTTATAAAATAGTACCGCTTATTAAACGAATTATAAATTCAGTTGTTAAAACTTTACTAATCAAAACTTATAAAAATATCTTTGTGTGAGGAATAAATAGTTAACGTTTTTATCGTAACCCTGTAGAAGCACTTAAGTAACCATTTTAGAGGAATGATCATGCAATTTCCATTAATTATGCTTAAAGCTTATTTAGCGACTTTTATAAATCTTTTAAAAAAAAAAGGGATTATTGGAATAGATTAACAAATTATTTTAATTACATAAAACCAATTATTTAAAACCTACTTTTACTCATTTTAACACCTTATTAATGTGTAAAAGTTTCAAATAAAATTTATATAAATCCCATAGTTATAAATTTATGAAACTGAAATTTATGAAATTACATCCATCTATTTTAGTTTTAATTAAAATTTTAATTTTGGATAACTAACTTTCTTTAATATATTATCTAGATATTTAAAAACCCAATTAAAAATGTGATCAATAATATAATTCTCATTTATCTCACTTAAAACCTATTTATAAGTCTTTAACGGGATTATTTAATTAGCCATTTTAAAGCTATTTATAAAATATTCTAATTAAATCTAAATGTATAAATTTGTATCACCCCAGAGATCCCAATTATTATGCAAACTAAATTTAACAAACCCTAGATAAACTTATGAATAACTTGTACACCCAAAACTATTGTAAACTCACCTTCAACCCTAAAAAAAAATCTCAAATCTTACTATCCCATGCGATCTATCCTAAACCTGGAATACAATCTATCTTGTAGGTTTGTTGTGAGTATACCTCACAATATCCATCTAGCTCATCAAAACTCTGTCATCTTTAGCTACAATTCGAGTGAGTATTCATGGCCCCTTTTTACTGCTTTTATTTTTGGGGTGAAACATGTGTTAACTACTTTATCTACACGATTCAATAACTTGATTCTATGCTATGATCTACATGCTTTATATCTTTAACTATTTGGTGACCATTGCATGAATGCATGCCAGTACGTTCATCAACTTGTGTTGCAAGCCTAAGGTAGTACCTAACATGATCATTTATAGGGGAAACTGAAACTAAACTTACCACATAACCTTGGCGGGTTGTTGTTGGTGTGAACTATTAGCATGGGTGTATCTCCCCATGTTGGATGTGAACTATTAGCATGGGTGTATCTCCTCATGTTGGATGTGAACTATAAAACTCGGGTGTTATCTAACCCTTTTATCAAAACGGCAATCCGTGGGATTGTGGCAGCTATATTTCATTCACCAGGGTTGAACTGTACGCTTGGAGCCTTATGTGTTCATAGATATGCTTTAGATCTGCATTAGAATCATCTGAATCGTAAACTTTATCTAAACTTTAGTGTTGATATCAAAACCTATGTTGCTCACCAACTACTTGTAGTTGACTTTTACCCGCATGTTTCAGGTGCACCTGCTTAAGGCCTTTGCTGCTCACGTAGGACTTGGACCTAGCTAATGAACCGAAATTTATGTCATGTTAAACATTTGTCTTTTCATTGTTCTTGTAACGGATTATTTAATATGGTTTAATAAATATCTTCGCATTAAATAGATGATCATGAGCTTTTGAACAACCGTGTCAGCCCCGGCGTTTAATCCGCCGTCGGCCGGGGTGTGACAGATTGGTATCAGAGCCATGGTTATAGGGAATTAGGTTATTAGACACACACGACTTAGACTATAACCTAGGAGTCCCAAACATGAGTTTAACTCGTGTATTTCATTAGGAACTCCACTCTATGCTATACTTACCCACATCTATCTATTTCTGACTACTTGATACAACTACATGAAACTATTTGAAACTACATGGATTACTTGAAACATATTCTCAGCCTATAGTCTATAACATTAGGATACAGTTATGTGATTATCCTACATGCTATATAATATATTGCATTGCATGATACAATATGAATTCTCTTATGTGTTGTGTTACTTGCTAATCTACATACTACTCCTGTGACACCTTATTTGCTACACCATTTAAATTGTGTACACAATACCCATTTGATACCACTAAATGTTGTCCTAAATGTTGCCATAAACTTATACACTTTCATCTTTACACGTCATCACTAATCATTTATGGAAAGATTCAAACTCCTAGCACCAATGCATATTAAAATCTTAAAATCCCGTCAAAGTTTTGGGTTCTGAAAATCAGTAGAGAACATGTGCAATCTGGAAGGGTGAATGCCTGTACCTTGGGTCTTCTGTCTAGGAAAGCATTTCATATAAATCCCAATCAACCGAAGGATCCGTATGCTTTCCTGGGAATTCCCGAAGTGAGTGTTCACTTATAGGCTAAAGCATGTCTTCTTGAAAGTATACGAACTCAAATCACTTTGATTTGTCACGGTATTCATTGGGTTACGTTCCAAATAAATACAACCTAAACATCATCCGCTTAATTATTATGATATGGTACACAAGTTCACATCTCCTATTTTGATACCTACACTTAATCATATTCAAGCCAACTATACCTCTTCATCCTGATGTCTTGAATATTTTATCACCCTTGTTATCTTTTTGCAAAGGATTTAAACCCTTAGACCCTACCATCCGAAGAAAGGAAGCTGCTTGAATAGATGAAACACACATTGAGCCACAAGACACAATCCTTAATAATTCTCATCATAACCATGAGATCAAATAATAAAGTCAATAGTACATGATGGCTGGAAGAATGGGTATAAGTCCATGAAAGGTTCCTACTAAGGAAAGACTGAGTACTCCAGGCCTTGTACCTTCCTCACTCCTCTGAGAATCACCCCGAAGCAGAATTAACACAAGAGGAAGACTTTGTGTCCCCATCACAAGATAATCAGTCACCAGCACGATTAACTGCCAGACTCATGTTTGACCACAAAGCAGATTGGATTGGGAGCAGGCTTGAGACTTCGAGCAGCTAAATCATCACCTCCGAAAGATCCTTATCTAGCACCCAACCTATACCATCCAGAACCAAGAACAAGACAAATCATGGGACTTACCAGTACAATAGAAATTCCAGCTGACACCGCTTACCTATATGTAAGGACCGTAGAGTTCTGAGGCAAGGAATGGAGACCAGGAAATACTTGATGCACATATGGGAATAACTAGAGCTGAAGCCCGGTTCGCAATACGAGTAACTATAAAAATGTTCGTTTTGATGCCCATCTTCCTCCTGACGGAAAACTCTCCGAGATATTAGCCGGGTACCCTATTTCGCGTTTTCTAAAAAAAAAACTTAAATCAGAACCCATATTATTAACTCTCACAAATAGTTGACATCTAAACTTTACTTGTAAACTAATTATTTTATTATTTCTTGATTTAACCAATATAGTTATTGTATTTCAAGCATAACCTTTATCAAACCCTTGGGTTATAGATTTTATCTAGAGTATGAACTATTTACAAACCCCTTTATCTCGTAAAGAAAACTTAATACCCGTCTTATACAAATGGTTTTATAAAAGTATTAACAAATATTTCATCCTTTTAATAACTTGATCGATTATTTTATTATTACTGTTACTTCGACAAACTGATTATTATTTAAATCTTGGCTTGATAATTAAATAATAAGACCATTATTATCTTTGGAAAACATTTTCTTTATTGTAATTGAATTAAAAGGGTCTTACTTATCCAATTATCCATCCGCTTAAATTATTATTCCCACTTATTAACAAGAATTTCAATTACTTGTTTACTTACAAAACAAAAAGCACAAATTAGACATTCATTATCCTGATTTCCTGCAAAC
Organism: Smallanthus sonchifolius; assembly: GCA_023525975.1. NCBI lineage: Eukaryota > Viridiplantae > Streptophyta > Magnoliopsida > Asterales > Asteraceae > Smallanthus > Smallanthus sonchifolius. The sequence continues at coordinate 78,335,850 of CM042033.1, forward strand.
CTTTCCATCACCTCGTACCTTCAGAAATATATGAACTTACTAGCTGCTTCAAGGGGGCGAATCATTTCGCATGAACGATAACCACCCATATAAACCTTAACAAAAAAAAAAAAAAACTTAAAAATACCAACCATCTACATGATACATGAATGTCAAACAACACGCTTGTCTGCGAAACTTAATCACCTATGAAATTTGATAGCTTACATTACTCATGAGAGTCAATTATCTACATAGGAACGATCATACTATACGTGAAAAATTAATTTGCTTACCTTATGCGCGAAACTTAATGGGTCACATTATACACGAAACTTGGTTGTTTGCAATACGCATGGTACTAAGTTGTTCACCTCGTACTAGAAGCTTACTTGTTTGCAATATACATGATGCTAGCTTATTCCCCTGATACATGATACTTGATCGTCTGCAATATATATGATACTAGCTTGTTCACTTGATACATAATACTAGACCGTTTACGTTATACCTGAGGTATGATCATTCACTTTATCTATGGAAGTTGATAGCCATAAACTTGGAGCTACTCGGGGTTTGATGTATTCTTGTTCAAACACGAGGCAGCTATGAACTTTGAGTTACTCGGGGTTTGACATATTCTTGTTCAGGCACGAGTGAGCTATCAACTTTGTGGGTAATCTGGAGTAATATGCCACCTACTCAGGACACCCATGTATAGGGTTGTGCCACATTGTTAGCCTTTATTCCTTGACTGACTTTACCATCTAGAGACGCAGTCACTCATTAACAATTGATACTTGAAGATAATAATAAACTAGATGTTTTGAGTGTTTTCCCCCACCCCTGTACCCACACACAATAGCATGAACTATACGGACCATACGGTGATTTGAGTAATTATGGGTGCACACGTAATTATAAAGGTCAACGCATGGAAAATATAGTAAATTCTATCGTGTATCATGACATAAGACCTATCTTGATATATAATAACGGAACTAATGTAATATGATAAGGGCATGGTGGATACGCCGCTGGTACTTCCTATATATAAGTGTTCATGTCATATTATCAGTAGTGACGTCATTCGTATCACGTGAAGTTTTATGTTGTTTTTGACCTTGACCTAGGTTTATGAAATCTCTTATCCAGTGACATCCTTGAACACATTAGACTACATTCTAAACAAATCTTAATCATCAAATCCTCATCATCCTCGCTTCAAGTGATGCATTCCGTCTTTGGGACTCAAAACATTCTTCGACAATTCTCCCCTCAATCCTCTTCAAACTAGACCCACTACTATCATTCATGCCTGACTTTTTGTATCAAACCTAAATCTGATTACCAATTGTACTTCCTAAACCGGTAGTCAAAACTCATTGTGAATCCAATACCCCCATCTTCTTCCTCATTCAGTAGTCTCACTCAGTCGAATTTCGGGACGAAATTCCCTCAACTAGAGGATACTGTAACATCTATGATTTTCCGACCTTATTTATTTATTTATTTTATTTTATTTTTTATTTATTTTTTTTCTTTTATTTATTTACTTATTGAATTTATTATTTTCTAAACAAAAGTGACATCCCATTTCAATCGCGTACTAGTTCAAACCCGATATGTCACATTAATAACTATTTCCTTTTTGCGTAGCAATTCAAGTTTTCAACATTTCGTTTAGATATTTTTATCTATCAAAAATATGTATAGATGTGTATATATATATATATATATATATATATATATATATATATACTTTGCCATGGTAGGTGAATAAAAAAAATAACTTATTAGCCTTAATAATAACGTATTTATATCTTCTATACATATATGTATCAGTTATATATATGTAACGATATATTTAATCATATTACACATTTACACAATTTGCAAGTTTCTGAAACTTACGAGCTTAAACCATGTATTTGATATGTACATGTGTATATATATATATTTTTTTTTGTAAATATAAATAAATATGTAAATATATAAATATTTGAATATATTAAAATAAACCGTTTACGCAATTTACAACTTTATAAAAACTGAAAAATTTTCCTTTTCGAGCTAATAACAAAACAAACTTTATCTAGATTTTATAACTTGTATAAAAACACCTTTATGAATAACTAAAAATGAGCTCAAATAAATATTTGGGTATTGAACTTTTTTGCCTAGCAAATAAACCCCCTGGTTCTAAATAATGAACCCTGGAAGTTGCCATTCTTCTACTTTGACTCCAAGAAGTCAAAATCGACACTCAAAGCTATCAAACCTCACGGTTATGGATCCAAATCGTCCCCAACGCATGTTGCCACTCATCTAACCTCATTATGAAGAGTTAATTCGATTGTCACTTCGAATTCATGAGACTTTAAAGAAGAAATTAAAATTTCGGTTTTAGAGTTGAAAGACTCGATTTATGGTCGAAAACATGTTAAACGAATCGGATTCGACGGTTACACACTCGTTAGTTCATACCTCTAACCTCCCCTATCATTTTATTACTAAAAAATCGGACCCAACTCGCCTCACCTTTTTCCTCCGATCGCGACTGTCACAGGAGCAAAGACGCCCCTTCCATTCTTCGCGAATTCTAGTCCATCTCACAGGTACAATGCTTGCCATTGCTCGATTTCCATTTCTTGATCAAAAGCCCTATGAAACGGGCGAAGATTTTGGTGTGTTTGGGATCTAGGGTTTGGTTTGGCTAATTGGGGAAGAAGGAGTTTTGGGGTTAGTTGTTTAAAAGTTTCTTAGACTCGTTTCTTGCAAGGCATAATGCCCAGAGAAACCGGTTAAAACACTGACCTCCCACAGCTAAGGTCACGGTTCAAGACCCGTTACCCCCCTTTCTTTTTGAGCCTTTTTCTTGTTATTTCATGACACAAACTAAACAATTTAAACCCCAATTTAATTGTTACAAATTCTATAAAAATACCTTGTAACCTCTATAAACTCTGGAAATGAGGATTAATATTCTATTTATTGTAATCTATCTAAAAACGTATTATAAAGGTTAAAGTTCCTAAATAAGCGATATAGAGATGGTTATTTAGATAAAATAATCACGTCGTTTTATTTATAAAATAGTACCGCTTATTAAACGAATTATAAATTCAGTTGTTAAAACTTTACTAATCAAAACTTATAAAAATATCTTTGTGTGAGGAATAAATAGTTAACGTTTTTATCGTAACCCTGTAGAAGCACTTAAGTAACCATTTTAGAGGAATGATCATGCAATTTCCATTAATTATGCTTAAAGCTTATTTAGCGACTTTTATAAATCTTTTAAAAAAAAAGGGATTATTGGAATAGATTAACAAATTATTTTAATTACATAAAACCAATTATTTAAAACCTACTTTTACTCATTTTAACACCTTATTAATGTGTAAAAGTTTCAAATAAAATTTATATAAATCCCATAGTTATAAATTTATGAAACTGAAATTTATGAAATTACATCCATCTATTTTAGTTTTAATTAAAATTTTAATTTTGGATAACTAACTTTCTTTAATATATTATCTAGATATTTAAAAACCCAATTAAAAATGTGATCAATAATATAATTCTCATTTATCTCACTTAAAACCTATTTATAAGTCTTTAACGGGATTATTTAATTAGCCATTTTAAAGCTATTTATAAAATATTCTAATTAAATCTAAATGTATAAATTTGTATCACCCCAGAGATCCCAATTATTATGCAAACTAAATTTAACAAACCCTAGATAAACTTATGAATAACTTGTACACCCAAAACTATTGTAAACTCACCTTCAACCCTAAAAAAAAATCTCAAATCTTACTATCCCATGCGATCTATCCTAAACCTGGAATACAATCTATCTTGTAGGTTTGTTGTGAGTATACCTCACAATATCCATCTAGCTCATCAAAACTCTGTCATCTTTAGCTACAATTCGAGTGAGTATTCATGGCCCCTTTTTACTGCTTTTATTTTTGGGGTGAAACATGTGTTAACTACTTTATCTACACGATTCAATAACTTGATTCTATGCTATGATCTACATGCTTTATATCTTTAACTATTTGGTGACCATTGCATGAATGCATGCCAGTACGTTCATCAACTTGTGTTGCAAGCCTAAGGTAGTACCTAACATGATCATTTATAGGGGAAACTGAAACTAAACTAAACTTACCACATAACCTTGGCGGGTTGTTGTTGGTGTGAACTATTAGCATGGGTGTATCTCCCCATGTTGGATGTGAACTATTAGCATGGGTGTATCTCCTCATGTTGGATGTGAACTATAAAACTCGGGTGTTATCTAACCCTTTTATCAAAACGGCAATCCGTGGGATTGTGGCAGCTATATTTCATTCACCAGGGTTGAACTGTACGCTTGGAGCCTTATGTGTTCATAGATATGCTTTAGATCTGCATTAGAATCATCTGAATCGTAAACTTTATCTAAACTTTAGTGTTGATATCAAAACCTATGTTGCTCATCAACTACTTGTAGTTGACTTTTACTCGCATGTTTCAGGTGCACCTGCTTAAGGCCTTTGCTGCTCACGTAGGACTTGGACCTAGCTAATGAACCGAAATTTATGTCATGTTAAACATTTGTCTTTTCATTGTTCTTGTAACGGATTATTTAATATGGTTTAATAAATATCTTCGCATTAAATAGATGATCATGAGCTTTTGAACAACCGTGTCAGCCCCGGCGTTTAATCCGCCGTCGGCCGGGGTGTGACATGCATCAGCCGACGCCATCCCCCACCGCGAAATCTTCGCTGCCTCCTGACCGCCAAACCGGCCCAAATCTCCGACCACCGTCGCGCGTCGCCGCCTAATCCCCACGCAAACACCGTCAACGATGGCGTATATCAGCTTGATTTCACATTTGATTTGAACGCTACTTATGCCATTGTGAAGTTCTTCGTAACTGGTTGGTTTTAAACCTCTATTCTCTTCATTTCTAGGTTTTATTAAGTTAGATCTTTCGTTATTGAAGAGTTTAGTGATAGATTTTAATTTTATTCACGGCTTAAGATTGCTTGATTGATGTTATGCATCTCTTCATATTAAGTTTTCTAACTGAACTACAAAATTAAGAAGCTAAATACTACCATCTCTTCTCATGAAATAACACTAGATATGTCAATTTTGTATCTTAGTAGCAAAGTTACTAAATTCCTGTCAACACAGTGTTATTTCAAATTTAGAGTGTGTTGGTTCTTTTCTCTAGTTTTTTTAAATTTATTTAAATGGACGAATTGTCTGTCAGATGTAGTTCTTTTGTAGTTTTTAGAACGGAAGTTGTATGAAATAATCCATGACATGCATTATGAATATGAATACTTTGCTTTCATGATTCTATCAATAATGTTGTGAATTTTGTTTTGCATTCATACTAAAATTTCATCAAGAAAAATACATGGTCATCATATTTAAGGTGCTCCTTATGACTGTCTTGCTTCTGGTGCATCTAGGTTTAATGAATTTGGAGTTGATGGTTGACTTGCAACAAAAGCCCTTACACCAAAGTTCAATGTACTTTCAAAGCATTTAACAACGCACAGGTTTCCAAGTGTCAGCCTTATAGGTATAATCCATTTCATAGTGCTTTTTAGAGCATGTGCTGTGGTCTCGTGAGGGGATTCCGTGAGCCTATGTGGCACCCTCACCAAGTGAGAACACCGCCCCCTATTTAAGTGAGGCTTGGCGTGAGACGATTTGCGTGAGAAATCTCACGGGAGTGAGAGAGCAATGGGGGGGGGGAGAAAGAGAGGAGTGAGGCATTGTGATTGGGTGTGAGGGACCTCACTCACTAGGAACACCACCCTCTCCCCAAGTGAGTGGCGTGAGAGGCCTCACTCACAGGGAGGTATACCACATGCTCTCACATTCATAACACTTCATATCCAAAAGACTAGAAATTAGTAACATATATTTTATTGGATATTAAAGAGTAGCCCTTAAAGCCATAGGTTGCTTACTTTTACACTATGCTGGCTAGCAATTCTTGATTACAAACAGATTCAGCAACAGTGATTGCTACTCCCATCCTACACGACTTCTACAATTATGACATCGAGAAAAAGTAATTTATCAAATTTACTCAGGTTTGACTGCATACCTTTCAAAACCATAATAGATTTATGCTCTGCTATAGTTTTTTTCCTTCATTCTTAAACATCCAAAAATAGAAAGGATAAAGATTAAAATCCATATATACGAGTTAGAATTTGGAGAAGCTTATAATTGCAAAACATTCAAATGAATTTTGTTACAAAGTTATTATGATGAGTATATTTGCATCATTTACTGAAATTCTGATGCTTTTATTAGATTTTTCTGTAAATGGTCTTGAATTCATATAAAATTTGTAGTAAATTTAGATAGTTTTAATTCAAAAGTTGCGTCTATGTTGAAAGGCTTTCTTTGACTTCTTGTAACAGCATATGAATTCGTCCAGGAGCCTTTAACACTTGTAAGCATTCATTCATTATTTTATTGAATTTGTTGTAATGTGGGGTAAAACTTGATAAGTTAGGGCAAAAGAAAAAGAAAAGAATAGATTTAGCATAAAAAAGTTTTATTGAATTTTGATTTCCTATGTGTCCTTGGAACAAAAATCAAAATAGAGGTTTTTCTAATTTTGGGAAAAGGATATTGAGTTTGGAGGTTTGATTTACGGTAAGAGAATCAAATTGAAATTTGGGTGTTGAATTTTTGGGTCAAATGTATTGCACGAGATTCTGCAATTTATGTTCAATTTGAAGTTCTTTATTTACTTCAAATTTCACCATTTTGATCTTGCAAAGTAGTTTATTTGGTGTCAAAACTCAAAATTCAAAACTGTTAATTAATTTGATAATGTTCAAAATGGAAATGTAATTGATTTGATCATTTTCAGGTTGCATTTGGCTCTTTTGTTGAACACCGTATTTCTCTGTAATTCAAACTAGTTCTGACCCGCCGACCCGGACCACCCATTTTACTAGGTATAGATACGCATTACATCTGCTCTGACTGTACTAATATTTGGCTCATGAATATCCATCTGTCCTAATTTGTTTGATCGTTACCCTTTGTAGGAACCCGCATGCATGAACTATATATGGTTACGTACCATTCACTGTATTAGACATACTAAATTTGTGAATTTGGAATTCTTTGTGGATAAATTATTTGTGTGTAAATTTGATAAATTTGGAATTATTTGTGGATGAATGTGATTTTAATCTGTATTTTGTATTTTTTTTTTAGCAGAAATATCCAGACTTTTCTTTTTTTTATTGTTATTATTTTTTTTTATTTTAGAAACAAATTGCGTCGCAAATTTGTCGCAAACTCCGACACATTTGCGACAAAAGTTGGAGTATTATTTTATTATTATTAAATAAAAAATAACAAATATAAGGAAAGAAACAAATAAATAAAAAAAAATTAAAAAAAAATCCGTCGGAAATGTGTTGGAATTTCCGACACATTTGCGACAAAAAATATTTTTTCATTTTCTATATTATTAAAATGAAAGAAATTTAATTAATAAAGTAAAAAAATTCCGTCGGAAATGTGTCGGAAATTTCCGACACATTTGTGACAAAATTATTAATTAGAGAAGACAGAAAAAGATAATTATGTTAATAATTATAATATAATAATTATTCTAAAAATTATAATTAGGTGCTTGCGTCGGAAATTCCGACACCATTTTTTTGTCGCAATTGTGTCGCTATTTTGCCGCAAATATTTTCCGACGAGGGTTTTTCCGTCAGATGGTTTTTGTCGCAAATTTGTCGGAATTTGGTGTTTCCGACGCATTTGCGACGAAAATTTGCGTCGGAAACGCGTTTTTTTTCTAGTAGTGATCCTAACCGTCATGCCGTTTTGAAAACAATAAAATAAATAAATATTAAGTTGTTACATTTTTCATATTTTATTTTTCTAACGATGTGATTATGACACTTCACAAAATAAAAAAGGTGAGAAAGAAAACTAAGAGAACTATGAACACATTACATCATCCTTTTATCGGAGATGGTATGAATAGAGCGGGAGGTTTTCATTATTTGAATCAAACTCATTTAAACCTGTGGTCTGAACCGAACAAAATTCGAATCGGGTCTGAATTTCGAATTCAGTTATCCCACCCCGCCCCGAATTCGAATAATATATATTTTTGATTTTTATATAATATACTTGTTAAATTTAGGAATGTTATTTTTTTTGTAATTTTGATTCTTTTTAACTTTTTTTTCTTAATTTGGTTTATTCGAATAGATACAAATTCAAACCGATTCTTTCTAGTAAGCTTATTTGAATTGGTTTTATGACTTTTATTAAAATTCAAATAACCTGAAAACTGATTTGATAAACACCCCTAAAACTACACTGTTAATAAAAACCAGATGACATCACCAAGGAGCATATGCCTCCATAGCAGTACGTCAGGAACCACGGTTTCAGAAACCGTCGTTTGGAGGAGGTGGATGGACAACTAAAATCAACTAGACAACAAACTTCACTGCTTATTCGTCTATATTCACCCGTCTACATCTAATAATTTCCAGGTTTTGTTTTATACCTAAATCACCATCAAATTAAACGTTAATTCTCTTTGGGGAAGTTAAACTTCAAGGTAATTTAAATCTTTAAGAATACTAATCAAGTATTTATGTAGATAGTTTTTTTTTGAACGACAATTTGGATCACTGACGGGCTACCATCTCCAGACCCACCCGATCATCTCCACCTCGCTCAGGAGAAAACCCACCATATGTGAGAAAACCCCATGACCCAACCTGAACCCTTTTTTTTTGTCATAAGTGGGACTTGAACCCAAGACCTCCCCATTTTAGTGAAGTCTTGGATATACATTTTTACCACTAGGCTAAACTAGTGGTTGTATTTATGTAGATAGTTAATGTAGTAGGGAGTAGTAGCATTTACTTCTACTAACATCAATTTCATATTTCACAATACTTTCTGCTCACATTAGATTATTATAGGTTAGTTTTAATTATCTTTGACCAGCTCTCTGAATGCTCTTCATATTCCGGAATATTTGAATAATAGAACAGAACGTCGGAATATGAAGAGGTTTCTCCGGAATATGAGTATTTGAATAATAGAACAAAACACCGGAATATGAAGAGGTTTCACCAGAATATGAATAGGTTTCATATTCCGGCGAAACCTCTTCATATTCCGACATTTTGTTCTATTATTCAAATATTCATGCGAAACACCGGGTTTTGGAAAGCATTTCGGTGAAAATTACACGAAAATTACACGTGTAAGTTTAAAAATGAGACACGTAACTCGGCGAATTCGCCAAGTTTTAAGAATTTTCCGGCGAAAATTTGATGTTTATTTTGGGAAAGTGGAAAATTCTTTGCTTGTTTTAAGGAATTTGAAAATGTTTATTTTGGGAATTTTCCTTTAATTTTGCCTTCCTTAAAAGGAGTTGGAGTTGGCTACAACAAGATTTTCTAAATTTTTTTATTGAGTTCTTCTCCAATGCCTCCCTTAGCTATATGGCTGTTCTTCATCTTTCATAGCACTGATTCCCAAAATCAAAGATCCAATCAAGCCGACCGATTTCCATCCGCCTCATTGGAAGCATAAATAAGGTTCTATCTAAGGTGTTGGTTAATCGATTAAAGGGTGTTATAAACACTCTGATTTCTGAAGAACAACCAGCTTTCCCAAAGTGAAGTATCCTAGATGGGCCTCTAATCCTTAACGAAGTAATTTCCTACATGCGCCGGTCTAAGCATAAAGGTATGTTGTTTAAAGTTGACATTGATAAAGCCTTTGATTCTCTTAGTTGGGGATTTCTGGACTCCATTATGGATCAAATGAATTTCCCAGATTTGCGAGGAAATAGATTGTGGCTTCATTAGCATCTGCTCGTGCCTCGATCCTCGTTAATGGCTCCCCCACCCCTGAATTTTCTTGCACCAGGGGATTGAGGCAAGGTGACCCCTTGTCCCATTTCTTGTTTATCGTTGCCATGGAGGCTCTTTCAAGGATCTTAAAACATGCATGCTCTCTGGGTTTATTTCATGGCATTGCTTGTGATTTGGGTGGTCCAACATTATACCAATTTCTGTTTGCCGGCGATGGGGTCTTTTTGGGGGAATGGGTACACTCAAATGCTTCGAACCTTAGCAGAATTCTCAGGTGTTTGTATCTAGTATATGGCTTAAAAATAAATGTGTCTAAAAGTTCCCTCTTTGGGGGGGGGGGGTGAGAGCGATAATGAACTTGAAGCTATGGCGGGTATTCTTAAATGCAAAGTTGGTTCGTTTCCCTTCAAGCATCTTGGTTTGAAATTAGGGGCCAAGATGAACTTGGTGAAGCATTGGAAGCCGGTTCTTGAGGTTTTTCAAAATCGTCTTTCCATTTGGAAAGCCAAGCATCTTTAGTTTGGTGGTTGGGTAACCTTGATTAAATCTGTATTAAATTCCCTCCCCATGTACTACTTCTCTTTATAGAGCCCCGACCTCGGTTCTAGACAACCTTGACCTTATGTGTAGGGTGTTTTTTTGGGGTGGATCTACTGAAAAATCGAAAATCAATTGGGTCTTCTAGCAGAAAGTCTCACGCCTCAAAAAGAATTTGGTGGCCTTGGTCTTGGTTCACTTCGAGAAGCTAACTTAGCCATGCTTGCAAAATGGTGGTGGAGGCTTAAAGAAGAAAAAATGGGCATTTGGCGAAGTGTAATTTAGTCATTCCACCATAATTCCAGAACGTGGTGTTCCATTCCCTATAAAAAACTTCTAATCCGAGGCCATGGAAATAGATTTTCTCGGTCTGGAATGATTTTCTGAAAGTTAATATTTATATAAAGAATCGTTGTTGTTTTAAGAAATGGCAATAGTATTCAGTTCTGGTTGGACAGTTGGGTTGCCCCGGTACCACTAGCAAACCGTTTCCTCTCCCTTTTTTCCCTTGAAACCTTCAAATCTTGTTCTGTTGCTGATCGTTTGAATAAAGTTAGGAATAGGCTCTTTTGGTGCTGGGCTTGGAAAAGGCCTTCTGGTTCTCCTGTGAGTTTAGCAAATGTTGATCCTTGTCCGGTTCTTATCCCTCTCTGACGGTCCCGACCGTTGGTCTTACACTCTTGATGATTCGGGTTTGTTTTCTGTCCAAAGCCTTAAAAAATGGGGTCAAGCCTATAATGGTGTGTTCCCAACTTTTAGTTTCTTATGGAACAATTGGATTCCGAAAAAGGTCAGTTTTCATGCTTGGCGGGCCGAACTTGATCGACTACTAGCTCTGTCTTCCTTAGCTGCAAGAAACATTGCTGTGGATTCCGTTATTTGTAAGATTTTTGGAGATCACACTGAAAAGGCGTATCATCTATTTTTCTCGTGTATGTTTGCTCAATCCATTTGGTAGATTATATCTCAATGGTGTAATATTCTGTCAATATACGCCTTTAGCACTACGGATTTTTTTGGGTTTGTTCAAATATATACGGGTATTAAAGAAGGAAAAGGCTTTGCGGTTACTCTAATAACTCTTTGGTGCTTATGGAAGGCACGAAACCATTTGATTTTTTAGCAGAAGCCTATCTCTCTTGTGCACCTAGTCGAAGAAGTAAAGGTCCTTGGTTTTCTTTGGGTAAAAAACCGTCCAGGAGCCTCCTCCATAACATGGAAACAATTGTTGGGAATTCCTAGTCCCCGCGACGTGTAAGGCATGGGGCGGCTAAGGAGGATTTAATGACTTGGAGTGCAAGTCAAGTAACAATCAATATTAATTAATTAGTGGATAATTATCTAGAATCTAATATGTATTAGATTATTATTATGTAATTAATTAATAACAATCCTAGTTGTAGTCTAACGCGATATGTTATCTATATATATACCATGTAAGGTATTATGGATTGTAATCTCAAGTTTTGAGCAAGTTTATTGAGTAATAAAATTGTTTGGGTGTTAGCCATTTGATTGTGTGTTTACCTATTACCAATTATAAACTTTAATTGGTATCAGAGCCATAAAAAGACTTGCTATCATTATCTGCAGCCAAGAACGTGACCTGTAGATTAATCGATCAAGAAGACCTGCTGAGTTTCAAACAACTTCTGCGCAAAAGGGAGGTTGTCTTCTGAAGACCTGCTGCAGCAAAGCCATCTGATCGAGCCAAGGATCAGGTAGCAAACTGATCTGTTCCAGCCGTGAAAAAAGGGCTGGATAGATCATAACCATCTACCCCTCAGACCTCCTCCCGTAGGAAGAAGAAGAACGAGATGGTAGACGGTGAGGTACCACCATCGGCGACAAAAGAAACGAGTCCATCCTCGTTCCGATGCCCGATGCTGACGGCAACCAATTACACAATATGGGCTATTCGTATGAAAGTCATATTGAACATGCATGGTGTATGGGAATCAATTGAACCCGGAAACAACGACGCAAAGAAGAACAATGTAGCGACAAACTTGTTGTTTTAATCGATTCCCGAAGAGCAGATTCTCCAGGTAGGTAATCTTAACACGACAAAGGAGATGTGGGTAGCGATCAAGACACGACATCTTGGTGCTGACCGTGTAAAGGAAGCAAGGCTCCAGACCCTAATGAGTGAATTCGAAAGCTTAAAGATAAAAGAAACCGAAACGATTGATGAGTATGCCGTAAAACTCTCATCAATCTCATCTAGAGCAGCTTCACTCGGAGACACTTATGAAGAGTCAAGAATGGTCAAGAAGTTCTTATCAAACCTTCCAAGACGTTTTATTCATATCGTTGCTCCTTAGAACAACTCTTGGACCTAAAAACAATTGGGTTTGATGATGTTGTTGGACGTTTAAAGGCTTATGAAGAACGGGTCAGGGAAGATGATCTTAAGGCTGAAAATCAAGGTAAATTGCTTTTCTCAAAATCTGAACCAGCCTCCAACTGATACCGTGATATGAGTAAAGGGAGAGGAAGAGGGTCCAGCAGCTCACGGGGTCGTGGCCGCGGAATGGATAGCACCCAAGACCGTGGTCACCGGGACTCCTCCAAAGGCCATGATGATAAAAAATAGAAGGGAAAAGAAAGAGATCTCTCACACATTAAGTGTTACCGATGCGATAAGTTCAGACACTTCGTTTCAAGGTGTCCGGAACGCTTCAAAGACCAAGAAGCAAATCTGAACCATGCGGAAGAGGAAGAGAAGACTCGAGTGGACGCGTCGTTCTTCATGTTAGAAGGAATTCAAGAAACCGTTTACCTAAACGAAGACAAAGTGATCCCAAAGAAGTATGAAACCGACTCAAACGAAGCCGACATATGGTACTTAGACAATGGAGCCAGCAACCATATGACGGGAAATCATGAAAACTTTGCAGAATTAAACGAGCGGATAATCGGACGAGTAAGGTTCGGAGATGGTTCGTGTGTTGCAATCAAAGGGAAGGGATCAATCCTTTTTGAAGGCAAAAGTGGGGAACAAAAACTGATGTCCGACATTTATTACATTTCGGATCTTCGGAGTAATGTGATAAGTTTGGGGCAAGCAACCGAGTCGGGCTGTGACGTTCGTATGAAGGGAAGTTTTCTAACCATGCATGATAGCAGCAGAACGTTATTGATGAAAGCCACGAGGAACGTAAATTGGCTTTATAAAATAAAGCTCAATGCTGTGAGTCCAACTTGTATGCAAATAAAAATCGATGAGGAGTCGTGGCTGTGGCATGCTCATCTTGGTCACATAAGCTTTGGGTCAGTGAAAATGATTCACAAGTTGGCTAAAGGTGTTCCACTCATCAAGCAACATAATCAAATGTGTGAGTCATGTATGGTTGGGAAGCAAACAAGGCACTCGTTTCCAAAACAAGCAAAATTCAGAGCCTCAAAGATACTCGAGCTAGTTCACAGAGATCTTTGTGGGCCAATATCTCCACCCACTTTGGCAGGTAACGTGTACATCCTGGTACTTATTGATGACTACTCACGATATATGTGGTCTTTTCTTTTGAAGAATAAAAGTGACGCGTTCAAGTTCATCAAACGGTTTAAAGTCAAGATCGAAAAACAAACCGGGAAAGCAATCAAGACGTTACATACGGATAGGGGTGGTGAATTTACCTCAAACGAGTTCAGTCAATTCTGTGAACAAGAAGGATTGACACGAATGTTGACGGCTCCATACGCACTTCAACAAAACGGTGTGGTGGAACGTCGAAACCGAACTTTGTTAGAGATGACAAGGTGTATTATGAAGGCAAGGTCGGTTTCAAACTACTTATGGGGAGAAGCAGTACGTCATTCAACACATATAATAAACTGAATTCCTACACGAGCATTGGTCGGAGAACCCCGTATGAGAAGTTCAAGGGGGAGAAACCAAATATTGAACATATCAAAATATTCGGGTGCATAGCTTTTGAAAGAGTAGTTTCAAAGCATCTGAGGAAACTAGATAGCAGGTCACCTAGGCTCGGAAGAAGGTTCAGCAGGGTATCGTCTGTTTAACCCGCGAGAACAGAAAATGTCATAAGTGTGCATGTTGATTTTGACGAAACAAAGGGGTGGAACTGGGAAGGCTTAAAAGGACCCACTGAAACTGATCAGGGCAATCCGGGAATGTTTACCATGAAGTGGGGTGATACCTTAGACATAGGAATGGGCCCTTTCACTCCTGCCCAAACTGAAACCGAAGGAAACGATGCAAACAGCCCTGAAACGTGTCAAGGATCATCTAGCCAAAGCCCTTTTGCAACAGCCCTACGCCGCTGTCTACTGAAACAGCTTCCACTTCTAGTGATTCTGATGCAGAATCAGAAGCCCAAGCTGATCCAAACGTAAGGCTGAATTCAGTAAGGCGTTCAACACGAGCATCGGTCCTGCCAACGAAGCTGAATGACTATGAATTGAATACAAGTATAATCTGTGAAGAGTTAATGCTATCATTCAACGAGGAACCGAGAAACTTTCATGAAGCAAAGATAAAACTGGAATGGCTACGAGCAATGAAAGCTGAGATGGACTCAATTGAAAGAAACAACACGTGGAAGTTAACCGATCTACCCAAAGGCGCTAAACCTATAGGGTTGATGTGGGTATTCAAGATCAAAAGAAATGCTGACGGAACAGTCAACAAACACAAAGCGAGGCTGGTTGCTAAGGGCTATGTGCAACAGCCCGGTATAGATTTTGATGAGGTTTTTGTGCTGGTAACTCGTCTCGAGACAATACGACTTCTGATTGCTCTCGCAGCGGGTAAAGGATGGAGAATTCATCACTTGGATGTAAAGACCGTGTTTCTTCATGGTGAGTTAAAGGAGGAAGTCTACGTCTCTCAACCAGAGGGATACACGAAACCTAATGAAGAACATAAAGTATACAAGTTAACGAAAGCTTTATATGGCCTAAGGCAAGCTCCGAGGGCATGGAACTTAAAGCTAGATGGCATCCTAAAAGGCATGGGTTTCAAACGTTGCTTACAAGAGAACGCGGTGTATCAAAAATTGGTTCTCTCTCATCTCTTAGTAGTTGCAGTATATGTTGATGACCTGTTTGTAACAGGTTCAGAACTAAAGCAAATAAACGAGTTCAAGAAAAATATGGCACTAAGGTTCGAGATGTCTGATCTTGGAGAGTTGACATACTATCTGTAACATTCACTATTTCCGAGTATTGTATTCGTTTTTTTTTTCAATAATGACATATTTCGATCTTGTTTATATTCCGCATTTATGTATATATACCCAATCCAATTGTTATAGAATGATTAAATAACCAAAATTTTTTATAAAAAAATAAATAAAATAAATTATATAAACTATCTTGGAACCCGACTCAAAGTGACCACAAATCAAGAAATTAAATCCAATTTTTGACTTCTCAAAGTCAAACAGCCCAAGAACACTAAAATTGACCCGTTTGACTTTCAGAAGTCAAACAGGGTCGAATTCGTGCAATTCAAGTCCGGAAATGAGTCCAATTGAGTCCAGTGAGTTCCATCTCATGCATAAACAACGACTGGATCCAATCCAGACCCAAAAAAATCGCAAAATCTATCCCGTCGGCCGAATTCAAAATTTAAAAATCAAATTAGGAGATTTAGATAATATTTATCAAATTAAATCATATACCCACCTCTGCCTAATCGATTACAAACACTTCCAAACGCCATTCGCATCCCATTACACGCCTGGAGCCGAATCGACCATCAAGAACATCGAGCCCAAAATCGTAGCCGACTGCACTCGTTGCCCAATCTCATCAAGTAAGTGTTACATCGATCGATTCGCTTTTTAATTCCGAGCAAAAGCCCCTTATCAATTCATGTTTTTATTATACATCAGATTCGAATTGCAAATCAAAGGCGCGACCTGTTCTTGCGTTGATTTCTGAAATTTAACATTAACCCAGTTAAGGGTTAACTAATTCTTGCTTCCCTTGTATACCAGCGAATCCACTCGGCTCAACTGGTTAAATCGTTTCGCCAGTTCACGGAGTGGCGTGGGTTCGAAACCCACAAGCCACACAGCCGGCCGATTTTTTTTGCGCAGGCCTGCACGACCGAAACCGGTTCTCCTCTTCCGTGTTAATAGCTAATGGACCGAGATTAATTCGCGAATAGCACCTCTGGTCCAGCGGTAATCAACAAGTCTCACACAGGAACCACCCGCCGGGTGGCCCTGTTTTATTTTTTTTGAGCGATTTTTACAACTCGGAAATTTATAAAAAAATTATTTTTATAAACCTTGAAACATTTAGAACAGAATGAATCTGGAATCGCCAATTTTCGATATAAACTCATTTTTTTCGAATTTCTTTATTTAAAAATTGTATATTAATTAGTTTTAAAAACAAAGTTTAAATTTTTATTTATTCATTTAAAGTAAATAAATTTCCAAATAAAAATAGTGACTTTATAAAATATCTCCCTTCCTTTTTTTTCAAACTTATAAAGTTGATAACTTTATTTTAGAAATAAACAAAAAAACTCATTTTTATAATAAATATATAGTTAAATGTATATGTTTATACATAAATGTTATTTTAAATTTTTATAAATAAATAAATGACGTGAAAAATTATTTATTTAATTTATATTTAAATATAATTTCCACACTATTTTCTAACTAAATAAATAATTAATAATTAATTAATTTATTTAGTTATTTCCAAATCGACGTAAATTCAATTATTCCTTTTTAACTATTTATTTTAAATCTTTTGATTAATACAACACCCGTTTTAAATACAAATCCACAAACACAACTATTCGTACATTCGTCCAATTCCATCCTACACTTAGACCAATTCTATTTTATACGATAGTAATTGGAAATCCATATGCTTTGCACACTAGGTTAACGTGGTGAATTGCAAGGATCAATCTTATTATTCATTTTCGCGTGCTAGCTATACATTGAATCAAGTGAGTATTACATAGCCCCTCTTTACATTTTTACGCTTTTTGGGGTGAAACATGAACCATATTACACAATTGTTTTTACATTTTTACAAACAACACAAACACAAATCCGCTTTACATTCATGTGTGCAATTTGAGCTTTATGTTTGAGTGCTAGGTGTGTTAACTGTTTGTGTGCAATTTATGTGCAATCATTAACTATACAAGCCGACAGTTAACAATGATAGATCTATTGAGTCTGACAAACCCACCCAGATTGGGGTGATTGTTACCGACAACACAATTTGCATGCTAGTTACAAAGGTTTGATTGTACTTTGGTTACACAATAGTTGCTACCCATAAATGCCTTATTTTATCATGTTATGTAAGGATTTGTTTATTAAATCTATATACTATCTATGTACAAACCTGTGTATGCTCACAAACTTTTTAGTTGACCCTATTTTATTCATGTTTCAGGTGCAAAAGTTTGACTTGATCAAGTTGCTACACTTAGGTTGTGGACCTAGTTAATTGAAACAAATGGATATGTTACGTAATTCAAATATTTTCGCACTATTGTATTTGGAGTTTGTGAATGGAAATGTAACATTTTTAATATAGTGAATTTTAGTCAACCATGTGCTCATGAACAGTCTACATGTCCCGCCCCGACGTTTCCGCCGTCGGTTGGGGTGTGACACTATCTAGGCATTGAAGTCTCACAAGGTGCTGATAGCATCAAAATAAAACAAGAAGGGTATGCCTTAAAGATCTTGAGAGAAGCAGATATGATTAATTCTAATCCGACACAATGTCCGATGGAACCGGGGCTAAAGTTGTCGAAGGCTGAAGAAGAACCAGAAGTGAACGCTACCGACTACAGGAAAGTGGTGGGTTGTTTACGGTACCTCCTCCACACACGTCCGGACTTGTCATACTCGGTAGGTGTAGTGAGCCGATACATGCAATCCCCAAGAGAGTCTCACACAGCCGACATCAAGCATATTCTACGTTATCTTCGGGGAATGACATCCCTTGGGATAAGGTACGAGCGAAGAAACAACTTGAGGTTAGTGGGTTACAGTGATAGTTGCCACAATGTTGACAAAGATGGCGGACGAAGCACCACCGGTCACATTTTCTACCTCGGGTCATCACCTATTACGTGGTGTTCACAAAAACAAGCTACTGTGGCCTTGTCCTCGTGCGAAGCAGAATTCATGGCAGCAACTGGAGCGGCGTGTCAAGAAATTTGGTTAAGAGAACTCCTTGTAGAATTGGCAGGGTGGGAAAAACAAAAGGTTTTAATTCGGGTCGATAATAAGTCAGCTATAGCCCTAACAAAGAACCCTGTATTCCACGGTAGGAGTAAACACATACACACTCGATATCATTTTATCCGAGAGTGTGTAGAGAATGAACAAGTGGTGGTGGAGCATGTTTCTGGTGATGAGCAGAAAGCAGACCCGTTGACTAAAACATTAGCAAGAACCAAGTTTATAGAGATGCGAGATCTACTTGGTGTTGAAGTTCTTCCCTATACGACTCAGAAATTTCGGGGGTGATTGTTGGGAATTCCTAGTCCCCGCGGTGTGTAAGGCATGGGGCGGCTAAGGAGGATTTAATGACTTGGAGTGCAAGTCAAGTAATAATTAATATTAATTAATTAGTGGATAATTATCTAGAATCTGATATGTATTAGATTATTATTATGTAATTAATTAATAGCAATCCTAGTTGTAGTCTAACGTGATAGGTTATCTATATATATACCGTGTAGGGTATTATGGATTGTAATCTCAAGTTTTGATAAGTTTCGTGAGTAATAAAATCGTTTGGGTGTTAGCCATTTGATTGTGTGTTTACCTGTTACCAATTATAAACTTTAACAATGACGTGCCTTTAATCTCCCCTGTTTTGATGCTTAATTGTTTTCTTGGTGTATCTTTCTTTGGTTAGTTGGTGATTATATTCCATTTTTGGTCTAGCTACTTGCTAGATCCGTATTAATAAAAATGACTTAAAAACTCTGTTTCAATAATAATCCACTATTTTTTGATAAAGCAATTTAGAAGAAAGATATTTAAGACTTTTGATCCGCTAGACTCATTTGAGGCCACATCAACCCAACTTTCTTGATCCAACTCGTTCTTGGGCCGGTTCCCATGAGTTTCCATATTTGTAATGGACAGGACACTAACAAACTACTCAAAAAATGAGAGTGCAGTTATTGCAGCCCTTTCAAGGCGCCTACAAATATCAAGTGATCTTATTTGTAGAAGTGTAGAGGTGACAATTATGGTTTTGTAATGATCAAATCTTGTCCAAAAATGTCTAGCATGTTGAGAAATCCCATTTAGTTTGTCATAATGTTTGCAGGTTTTGATGAAGTTGTTTGCAAATCTCTACGCAGATTAGTGACTAAATTGATGAATACGCACAAAATATATTAGAGCGCTCAATTCCTACAAGAAGATATAGTATCTTAGTATGTATCAACCTAATGAAGTTCAAACCTAAATAAAAATACTATGTAACCAAGCCCAGAAGTCGTCAAAACACACATGAAACTTCACTAAAGTACAAAAAAACACTTTTATCGTCCTTTAACAAGGCACCGACATTAACTAATACAATGATGACAAGTCGTAAGAACAAGTAGGTAACATACATCACAAAACAAACAAGCAAGCAATTTACATCAACGACGGTGACGTAAATTGCATAACTAAAAACATGAAAAGAAAAACATTATTTCAATTTTAGTTATAACCGGTAATTATTCAATTTTTGTGTATATTTGTCTTTACTTTAGGCCAAACTGGTTAGTTGAAGAAATGTTGTCATGAAAATAATTTTTGGAGGGCTAAAGTATTAGGGACTGTTTGACAAAATCTGAACCATTAAGACCTCTTAATGGTTCAACATGTTTTTAAGCTGAACCATCAAGAGGCTAAATGAACCATTAAAAAGCTGACAAAATCCGAAACAAACACCACCTACCTCTAACCGATTCATATGTAGCCTCTCAAACATCCCTTGCTATGAATGAGCAAAGTTGAAGGACTCATGTAAACAAGTGAGAGTGTAGTTTTGAGACTATAAATACCTCCCTCTTACTTATTGGTCCTTATTGTTGATGGTTACTTGAACACGTGCGAATCCACCATATAGGGTCAGCGGTCAACCGACACCACCGATTTTTGTTGTTGTATGCAATGTATATTTACTATTTTCCGATTAAGGGAGGTGGGAGTGTCCAGCGGGTAAGGCAACATGTAGTTAGCGGGTACAGCGGCTATCACTCCCATTCCCAACGGGAAGTTTGCGGGTAGCACGCGGGTATGGTTAGCGGGTTTTGGAACCCGCCGAAAAAAAGGGGAGAAGAGGGTATGGTTAGCGGGTAAGTTTGCGAGTACCACCCCCACCGTGAAGGGTAGTTTGTCAAAATGAGCTGGCATATCCTCATTGGTGGGTTTTAGAGGGTAGTTTGAAGTGGGAGGGTACCACTCCCACCTCCCTAACCGTTGAGTTTTTCGAACCAAAACCCCAAACAAAAAATTTACAAAATCCTTAATCCAAAATTTTTTTGTATAATCTTCTAGCCCATCATAAAAAAATATAATAGGAGCCCTCTTTTGTTACAACAAATAAATCAAATTACATTTATATTTCAATAGGATAAAATTAGGGATGTGCTTTTGGTACCCAGTACCCGTACCGTATCGGTACCGAAAAACCAAAACGGGTACCGGTACCAAGACTTGATTTTCTCTGATTTCGTTATCGGTACTGGTAGGTACCGGTACCTGTACTTTACCGAAAATACCCCTTTAGTGCCTAAAATACCGAAAATACGAGGGGTCCTTTTTATGGGAATTTGTTATTTTGTAATACCATAATTTCACAATATCTATCACTTTTCCAATTTTCAAAACCCCACTCGCTAATCTGAACGAACCGTCATCCACAACCCACTCAAAATTCTGGATCGATTAATTTTTGTTTGATAGAATTATAGAAAATATGGTTACTATATGGAACCAACAGTAGGTTTGATCAAAAAGTACGAGCGGTCGTAAATTAGATGACTACAGAACAAGTTAGATGACTACAGAACAAGGTTGTCATCTAATATTGTTGAAGCTTTGATTTGCACTCAAGATTGGGTGAGAAAGTAGAGAAAACCAATTGTGGATGACATAGACGATATTTTAAAAGATGATGATATTGCCATCGGTAGTATTAGTTCTTAACTTCTTATTATGAAAACCAATAATTTATGAAAATCTGTATTCAAGTACCATACTGATACCGGGTACCGAAATACAGGTACCGTACCGGTACAAGTACCGATTCTATGTTTTCGGTACCGGTATCGGTACCCGTTTTTCAACAAAATTCGGGACCGGTATTTTCGGTACCGGTACCGGTTCGGTACCAGTACGGTACCGATCTCATCCCTAGTTAAAATTAAGAAACCCAAAATTAAATAAACTCAACTTAAATAGGAGTGAAAAAAAGGGGATTTGAACCGGACCCGCTTTTGAACTCGACCGAAAACGGTTTGGTTGAACTAGGTTTGGACCCGAACCGAACCGGTTAAAACCTTGAAACCTGATTTTAAACCCGTCAAACCCGATCCTTTCCCCATCAAAAACCGGTTTCAACCCAAACTGGTTTGAGCCAAAACTCTATGCTTGTCAGGTTTGAACGAACCCGTCCCAATTTCAATCCAAACCGGTTTAGGCCCATAACCCGATTTGTGCACAACAAAACTTAAATAAGCCCAACACCCAAATTAAATAAAGCCCAATTCACAAAATTTAACCCATTACTAGGGCCGGCAATTTCTGACACGACCCGTTTAAATGACACGACACGAAGTTAAGCGGGTTTGGGTTTGAGTTAAAGTGATATGGGTCATAAACGGGCCGACACGATTATGACATTTTAAAATCATGTCTAAACGGGTTTAACCCGTCTAACCCGTTTATGACACGATTAGACCCGTTTAACTAATCTTGTTAAATGGTTAACATGTTAACACAACTTGTTTATAACCTATTTATCAAAACTATATAATTTTATATTTTTAAATGATTAAATATATGAAATTAAATTAAAATATTAGATAACCTAACCTTTCATTTTCCATTTTCTAGTGCTAACTTTTCAGTTTCCACTTTTGAGCGCTAACCTTTCAGTTTTCAATATGGCTGGCAATTTTTTACATGACCCGTTTACATGACACGACACGACACAAAGTTAAACGAGTTTGGGTTTGAGCTAAACGGATATGGGTCATAAACAGGTCGGCACGATTATGACACGATTATAATCATGTCTATTTACGGGTTCAACCTACATAACCTGACTATACACGTTTTGCCAGCCCTACACCGATTTCCTTGACTTAACTACTTAGCTCCCGCATTTTCTCGGGGTTCGAGGAGGGGCGAATCGTTTCGCGATCTGATGTAAGCAACTTTACCTTACACTTTGTGCACGAGACTGTTCCATGGCTTGAACCTGTGACCTCAATGTCACAAAGCAGCAACCTTACCAGTTGCTTCAAGGCCCGCTCACCTATTGCTGGTTTTCTAACCTTACCAGCAGGGGCGAAGCTATGAAGGGGCCAGGGAGGGCCCCGGCCCCTGCCGTTTTTTCCGTTAGTAGTGTTAATTTTTCCGTTTTCGTCCGAAATTTTTTTTACGTATAGAGCCGGCTCCGCTTCTTAGATTTTCAAGCTCTGCCACTGCTTACCAGTTAGCACATAACCATGCATCATTCGTTGTCACTTTTTGTTCTTCACAAGAGTAGCCACGTGTTATCACCACTGACTTGCTAGAAAGCAGCAAGAAATGCAGTTGTGTTTATTACTAGAGAAGTGTGTTTGATCTGCTAAAGCTAAGGAACAAAACAGAATAAAAATACACGTAGTTGTGACTTGTGAAAATTAAACTGTTGGCTGTCTACTAAGAATGGTTTTCTTGCATGTGACTAAAAGTAGAACAGTCTTGCCTAGTTTTAGAGATAAGATCAATACAAGCAATCTGAAATATGAACATTACTCTTTCCAAGAACAAATCAACATTGACACTTAATCCAAAGTACACAACACTTGAATGAACCAAATCACCAACCATATTTGTGTTCAAACCTAACTGAATCTGATCAAAGATATATTCTGGTCAAAAAAACTGATCGTGCTGAACTTAATCAGCCTTTGAACAAACCATAGCTGTAGGTGCGGAAGCAGCAAACGGCGTTGGTGACTGGTGGTGATTTGCGCAAACAACTAATTAAACACACACACAAAAATCACATAAAGACACATACTCAAAAACCGAAATAAAAACGACACAATAATTTACGTGGTTTGGCCTAAACTGATGAAGGCCGCACTAGCGAGTCTATTTTATTTCTTTTGAGATGGTGAGGAACTACAATTACAAGTTCTGTATTGTTTTGATTTGATCAGAGAAGGTCTTGAGCAAGGAGTTCTGATTGTAATTGTTCTCTATTACGGTTTACCTAAGTTTGATTCAAATTCCATCTAATGAACATCTGTCATTTAGATTTTTAGTTCTGTTCATAGATATCTAGGATTATCATATATAATTTGTTCATTGCAACCTGCAAATCTTGTCTTTTTCACTTTCAATAATTGATGTTGTAGATTACCAGATTGATTTTGAGATGTTTAGGGCAATTTCGTTGGGACTTTATGTACAGTCTTGAATTACGTGGTTTTCTATTTCAGATTTGCATTTTGTATTTTAAGACGGAACTGTTAAATAACATCAATTCAGTTATATGTGTTTTAGTTTGTAATGTTGGTGTGTTTGTAGTGTTGATGTTTTTATTCTTGGAGGGTTGTTAGTGAAATATTGAAAGCTAAAGGAGTGGATGTGGTTAATGAAATATTGATGTTTTTATTCTTGAGGTTGCATATATCTCGGTGAAAGTAGAAATAGTAAGAGTTGAATATCTATCATTTTATAAAGATATTATATGTTATTGTTTAACCCGAAACTATATGTTTTCTAAATTTAAATTCAAAAGTTTCCACCACATAAACATTGTAAAATGTCTTTCTTTAACATGCAATGAAGCGATTTAGGAAGTAGATCACGGTCAAGTTTTAAAATTTAATGTAAACCTTTGTGTTCGGTTTATTAATTCCTAGTCAGATACTAAGTATTTTTGGGTGAAGATTTTGGTAAATTTTTAATTTAGTTAATCTAAAAAACCCGGACTGGATCGTGTATAGAGATCTGAATATCATTGGCGCAGATCCAAAACACAAAATACATGAACCTAGGTCTCAACGATTCCATCACCGTAAATGAAAGAAACTCAAAAAATTTTCAGAAGCCAACAAAAACAAAAACAAAAACAAATGTCCTCACGTAAACTGGCTTTAAAGGGGCACTTTCAAAAAATATATATACGAGAAAATAAAATTATATGGGGTCCGTGACCTTAAATCACAAGGCTGTTTCCATGGCTCAAACCTGTGACCCGTGACCTTAAATCATAAAGAAACAACTTTACTATGTTGCTCCATGTAACACCTCAAAAATTTTTAAGAAAATACAAGTACAAGGGGTTAAATGTAATTACTCAAAATTGCAAGGGCTAAAAATGAAATTTTTTGAAGTTGCACCGATAGCGGACCGCTACCCAGGTCCCTAATGGTCCGCTACGTAATGAGGAGGGGAATAATGATGATCTGCCATGTGTCGGATGACTAACAAAGTAGAGAAAATTGACGTGTGGAACCCAATCGCGGACCGTCATGTGGTCCGTAACGCTCCGCTTCGTCGCAATCAACTTAGCGGTACGCTAAGCATAAGGATAACGGTCCGCTACTTGGACACGAAGGAAATACTTTCACAAGCCAACAAAAACAAACGTATAAAAATAGTGTGGTATGATGAGAAGATAAAATTATATGGGGTCCGTACTGTTGGCACAGGTTTTACTCCACACACACTCACAATCAAAACAAGAATAAAAGAAGAAAAACTTGCAATTGTGAAAGATGGAAAAAAACGATTTACGTGAACTCCCTTCTCATTCAAATAAAACCTTGGGTACAAAACCCTTTAAATAGGAAATCCCAAACCTATTCTAAACATATTCAAAGACTTCCTAGATAAACCAAACTAATTAATAAATAAATATAACTCCAACTAACTTAAAGATAAACATAATAATTAAATAATAATAAAAGACTCCAAACTTTCAAAACCTATCAGAAACTTCCAACCTAAATCTCGCACCCATTATGGACTTCTAATCAAATCCAAACACCAAACTTTCAAATATTTCAAAATAACCCCTTGAACTTATGTGAACATAACCATTAAACCCTTAATTCATCCTCTTAATGGTTAAGTTCACAATCTTCAAAAAAGATCGAAGCTTTGTTCATCTTTTAACATGTAAAAATCTAGTCTTTAAGGTGAAAACCATAGCTTTACCCCGAAACCCCATTTCAAGTAAAAACAGAGATTTAGGTTGAATCCATACCTCAAAAGACTGTTGCTTCGTTAAACTTGATCCAGATTGATGGAGAAAATGTTTTGAGACTGATCTTGAGCCAAACCAAGAATTTCTTGGAGCGCGCTCTCTCTCTCTCTCTCTAGATCTTCGTGCTCTCTCTCTCTCTAAACGTTTTTGCTGAAAATGGTAGAATAGAGGCTGGTGCGAAGGTGACCTAGGGTTAAGGAACCCTTATGGGGCAAGCCCACACACTCCAAGCCCACTCCTTTATTTTTTCTTTCTTTTTCGGCCCAAACCATAAGTTTCGGGTGTTACATAAACATGGGATTGAAACAGTCTGCATTTACATCACTCCTCATCAACACTATGAACAATATAATACCGGGTAATGTTAGCTTGGTTCTTTAGGACCTATATTAACTGATACTCATGACCAGTTGTGCTGCTTCATTAGAAAGCTTTCTAAAAAACTAAGTGGGAAAAAGTTTAGTTGTGAGAAAAATAGTACGTATATAATACATCACCTCAACTTAACATATATCTTTCAGTCTGTGGAGTTTGATTTTTTGTGACAACTACATGACTTCATCTTTGATGTAGTTTTCTTTGATTTGAGTCGTGCAGGTTCTCTTGTCTTCATATAGTGTAGTTGGACTTCAATCCGCATACTTCTTAAATATGTTGAATGTTGACCTAGGCCAAAACACATTTTCGTCCAACGTCGTTTAAAGAAATTAATTCAAAGTGATGTGGTGATTTTGCTGTTAATATCTACTTTATTGTTCACTATGAAATTCTAGTGCTTCCACAAGTAAAACGTATGCAGATTGAGATCAATTTCAGTGTGGGTATGAACAATTTCATGTCTCTAAGTCTCACAAAGATATCAACTTATTCTTTAATATGCTTGGTGACACCACCTCGTTAAACCTTGACAGGAAACCTAGTGAGACAAAACCATATCAAAGAAAAAGAGTGCACCGCTATTATGATGGTTTCGGTTAGAATCGGTGGTGCGAACAATGCAGTTTTGACAATGAACAAGAGGTTTGAGAGAGCTTTTGTGCTTGTGACAATGAACAAGAGGTTTGAGAGAGCTCTCGTGCTTATAACGTAAGATAAAAAATAATAATTTGTTTTGATTCAACATGAAACCTTAAAACACATAAATATCGAGCCTCCCCCATTTAAATGTCCTAAATGTTAACCAATATTTATGAGTCCTCCGTTTGGTAAAATTAACCTAAACCATTACGGTGGTTAGGTGTAATTTCATCCTTTTGAAGATGAAACCAACTAAACTTATTACTCTCGACAAATGAAGCAGGAATTTAGGTTAGAACATGAACCCTGCAACGTCAATGCAATTGTCGAAGCAAATAATTAGAGAAAATTGTCAAAATGAACATTTTGACTACAAAAATTGTTAAAATGAACATTGACTTTTTGAAACTAAAAAACTATCGAAATCCAAAACAAACCGATGATAATGTGACACGCAAGTTAAAAATAGTTTGGAGGCTCAAAAATAGCCGTCCACGTGTCAACACAGGGGCCTGTCCACCTGTACTTTGCCGGCTAGGTGGGTGCCGGGATGATGTTTAGCGGCTAGATGGGTGCCGGCTAGGTGCTTGCCGGGTCAAACAAAAAGGTGGTACTTGGCGTCTTCTAATTGCTCCATTTGAGTATGTTCATTTTGATCAACTTAAAAAGTCAATGTTTATTTTGCCAATTTTCTTGATTAAAATGTTCATTCTGACAATTATCTCAAATAATTATCATTATCAACCGACCACCGTCACCGCCGTAACCAAGATCCTAAAACCATGAATCTGGTATTGTTACAAGTTCAGAACAACCCATCAACAATTAACATAAAGATTCAAAAAAACATTTCAACTGTGTGTATCTTTATTTATAATTTTATACAAAAAATTCCAACAACCAGCACAAAAAGAAAATTTGGCTAAAGGAGAGATCATAGGATTAGAACAAAACTCAAGATCCAGATCATCAAATTACATATAAATTTTTATCACAATAAGTTGAAGCATAAATCGCCTAGTGTCCTCAAATTACGCTAATCTACAGATTTCAAACACATCATCATTTTCCTCAACAAATTTAGAAAAAATTACAGGCAAAGGGCGGTGACGAATAAGTCACCGGCATCGGCGTTGTCAAATGAATTAGACGAAAATCCGATCTCATCCAACGGCGGAGGGAGGTTGAGATCGAACGCCAGGGGTTTACGTGAAGACGACGACAGATCGCCGTCCAAATAATAATCATCCACTACCGAAGAAGACGAGTCACAATTACTATGGCAATCGTCGTCATCGTCAGGAATCGCCGGCGCCGGATTTAAACGCGGTGGATTTGACGGGCGGGGTCCACTCGTCGACTCGACGGTGCTGCTCATACTGCTCGTCGTCGGCCGAGAATGGTTATTAAAACGTTGAAATTCGTAAAAGTTTTGTTGGTGCTGATCATTGGTTCCACGATCGGCGGTGACCGGAAAATTTGTTTTGGCCTTGGGGCCGCGGAGGGAGAGGGCGGCGGCGTCGTAGGCACGTGCGGCGTCTTCGGCGGAGTCGAAGGTCCCTAACCAAACACGGGCTTTCTTCCACGGGTCACGGATTTCGGCGGCGAACCGACCCCACGGCCTCTTTCGAACGCCACGGTACCGAGGCTCCGATCCGATCGCTTCTCCGGCGACAACGGTGGCCTTCGCTCTACCACCTCGTGCCATCGATCGATGGGAAATAATCGGAGACGATAATCGATCTTGAAAATCTTTTTGACTTATTTTAGGCACATCAGATTTCTTAATCTCTCTCTTCAATCGCCTTATCTTTTGCCTCTCTCTCTCTAGATTTTCTTGTTCTCGATCTCCGCAACGGAGAGAAGAAACCGGCATTATTCGCTTGCTTATCATGTGCTTTATGGACGAATTTATCTGGCTGTCCAGTTTTTGGTAATTGACAAAAATGCCCTTGTATGTGCTGTGTAATTTCCTTTTCTTTCTGCTTGATTTTTTTCCCGTCGGGGTTAGATTGTAATTCTGTGGTTTTTTATAAATTGGTTTTATGAATTGGCAGAAAAGGACCATTGTGTTTAAAGCTTTTGTAACTTGCACCCTAAAAATATGTTTAAACACAAATCTTGATTTTCATTTTTCAAGAAATATTGTGATACTTGGTTCAATTAAATGAGAAATGATTGATCGTTGTGTTTTGATTGGCACTTGATTTTTTTTATATATTTATCTAAAATTTAAAATACATACATCCGTCACGGTTCAATTTATACTTCATTCATTAACTTAACAATGATTACTGTCGTTACTCTTAGTATTATATTAATAATAATTAATATTAACAATAATGAGCAGAATAATAATTAATATTAACAAAATGAGTCGTTTAGTTATACAATGAATTTTATTAATTTCATTGTGTTAGGAATTGATCGTTCTATTAATTTTATTACAAGTATATACTTGAGTTAGTGAAATTATAAACATGTTATTGAAGTTGATGAAATGAAATTTGATATCCTTTTTCATCTTCTTTGTTTAATTCAAATGGAGGACGGGTTAAGGGTTTCATGTACTTAGAAGGGTGTAGATTGAGAGTGATTATAAACCTCAGGGTCTATTTTGTACATTTAAGTTTCTAAAAGCCGAGTGGATGGCGATGATGCCGCGTCCCTCATAGTCTGAAATATGGACCGCAATATTGTATGGGTGGGCTTTGGTCTCCCGACAGACGCCGGATCTCGTGGGTCGTTATACCCATATGGTCTCGTGGTCCGCGTGGATTTTGTTTTACTTGGTCTTCTTCCTCTCGAGTAAGTATACAAATTAGTATAATTTAACAGAAAATATAACAATATAAATTTTTTAGAGTAAACTTCGGGGCTTAAAATAACATTTTTTGTTAAATATATTCAATTAAACTTTTTTTTTAGTTATTATGGTTTCTAGTTTGTCTCAATAAACTATGATGCTTTAGCATCATTTAATTTTTCTATTAATTTTTTTTATGAAAAAACTAAAATGCCTCTGGTGGTAATAATAATAATAATAATAATAAATAATGTATAAATCACATTTCACATAAAATACATCTCTCTAAATTAAAGCATCTCTCTCTTTCTCTAACCTAACCCACCCCCTACCTCTCTCTTTCTCCTTTCTAGATCATTCATCAATCGTCATCCCCTAAAGAACCAAAATCCCCAAATTAGGGTTTGTTGTGACTATCATCACTCTCACTTTCTTTTATGCAGATCAAGATATCTCATAAAATGGTGTTGATTTTCCCTTTGACTTCAATCTTCATCAGATCACGGGAATGTATCAAATTTAGCTATTAAAAAGATCATCTCTTTTCCCTTGTACTGATAAGGTAGATAAATAGTTTAATGATTGCTTATTTAAATTATTTTATTGATTTAATGAATAATTTAGGTAAAAATAAATAACTCAAACTATCTATTTTAGAAAACAATGAATTTGAACAATTATAGTAGAAGAGGTTATGTTTACACCAATTTTCGTATGATTAACAATAATACTTGTAAACTCCAAGACCTCCGGATCAGTATCTAGCTATCGAGGAATTTCTAGAATGGGTTATGCTGATCTTGACCTAGCAAAACAGTAAACACCGTTAGTCTCGTCACAGTGAGGACCCCGAGGGGTTTCGCTGTGACCAGCCTCCGGAGTGAGAATAAGTATAGGTATGAGGATGATGAGTATGGAGAGTAAGGATGAATGAGTCAATGAATGAGAGATTTACCTAGGGATCTATGGGGTATTTATACCTTGGATCTTTTGTCTTTAGTTTGGGGTTGCTCTTTGCCCATTGGCTTAGATATGTAATGCCTAGACCATTTTTAAGGTTGTTAGTAATGATTTGCATATTGTCGGGACCTCTCTTGCTTATTGGTTCGTACTCTAACATGTTGATTCTTATCTACTCTTTACCGTTGCTTATTTGTTTCCTTCTCTTCAATGTGTCCGGGCCTTATTCTGCTTGCCGGGTCTTGGTTAAGGTCCGGATTTTGGGCCTGTTGGCCCGGCCGCTGGTCACTGTATTTTTGTAGATGGTTATCCGGACTTGAGTTTTGGGGTATGTCCGGTCCCCGTGCCGGGCCATATCCCAACAATACTTTTACTTCATTAGTAGTTTATACATGAAACAAAACAAAAATATTATAATTATTTTATAAAAAATGTTTATATATACACCAAACATCGTAAAAAAAATGTTGGCATATACATCAAAAACTCGTGTGTGGTTATTTTTCATTCATATATTATTCGACATATCAGCAACACTTTCATTCTTTATTCAATAATGTTTTTAAGCAATTCATCCATCCTCACTCATCTTTACATTTTACATATCATCATTTTTTATATTTAACCTTTGTAATCAAACTAGTTATTATAATAAATTACTTAGTTCTTCATATTGTATGAATAAATATGATAAATTCTTAAATATACACAAAACTTAGAAATATATACAAACTTATACATAAATATATAGAAATTCCTAAATTTTATTAAAAAACCTAAATACAACTTAAATTTCGTTGTTATAAATTATATTTTTATTTTATAAAAGTTTAGTAACTTTATATATTTATAAATATACATGAAGTTTATTAAATTTGTTCCTTTAAATAACCAAAAAACATTAAAATTAAAAGGGGCTCACACCTTCATACATACATGATCTCGTGCGTCTCTACGAATTTTCGTTTGCTATTCGGCCATGGACAAATCCGTACGATACAACCTTAGTGGCTTTGCTCGTCATTCGCTCCCATGATCATGTTTAGCCCAATGATGTCTCTTCTATTTTATTTTATTTTTTTAAACCCTAGTTTTTAGTCCCCATAATTTAGGCCCCCCCCCCAACACATTTCAAGGATTAGATATCTGGTCATGAGTGACAATGATATTTGGTTTTACCTCTTTGACCTACGTGTTTGATTCATAGAATTTGATAAACGCCAAACACTAAATTCTTTGTTAAAATTTGAGTTTGTACAAACATACATATATAAACATTAACATTAGATACTAGATTTTAGGTCAAGGACCCATGATTTCCTAATTGTGTAGTTGATTTGTAACATTTTTATGAAATTTTCTTGATTTCATTTGTGTCGGTTTTTCTCAATAATTTTGTCGTGTAACAAAATATTATGATTCTAATACAACACGTTTATTTGTTGTTTATCCTCATTTAAGTCCAATACCAATGATAAATCATTATTAGAAAATTACTTGTAGTATGAAATAGCCCCCAATTTTAAGCAATGTTTTCAGTTTCAAACTGGACGACGAACCGGCCACCTTAGAGGTCCACTGATAGAACCGGTTGGATCGGATTTAAGAACCGGATGACGTCATAAGTAATATAACAATTAAAACTATGTGTATAGATGTAAAATATAAAATAACTTTTTGTTTTGATGTGAATTTGTAACTTTAATATCATATTAATCCGACCGATAACTGACCGGTTCAAATGAAAACCAAACCGGTTATGTGTCCGGTTCCAATCCGACCGGCCGTTCCATTCCGGTTCTGAAACCAATGATTTTAAGCTGTCTTTCAAGTGCTCTAGCAAAACAGTCTCTTTATCACAAAGACAAGGGAAAAATATTGGAACACCTCGCTGGCATGAACCAATGAGACACGACAAGTCACGTGGCCATCACCTGCCTGAAATTCGGCCACGGTAGGCCCTGACTTCCCCTCATCCCTTTCTTTCGATTTCTTAGACACTCTTCAACGGCAACTTTCCGATAACTGCGATCGTGATTTGTTTCGCCGACGTACTAGATACTTAGATGGAGGACGGATCGGCCGGTGATTTCGTGCTGGCAGTAAAGTCGGAAGTGAAAACAGGCTCTTCCGATGCCTTCCCGAAGGAGAATTTTGTGGAAGTAGGACAATCGGAAACGACGGATAAGGATTTGTTATGCCCAATATGTATGCAGATAATCAAGGAAGCGTTCCTGACGGCGTGTGGACACAGCTTCTGCTACATGTGTATCATCACTCACCTTGACAACAAGAGCGATTGCCCTTGTTGTGCCTCTGCGCTCACTACCAACCAGATTTACCCTAATTTCCTCCTTGATAAGGTCTTCATATTTGTTTAGTACTCTTTATTGCTTTCAGCTCTTCTGTTATGGTTTATTGTTTGTTGAATTGTTAGGAATTTATAAACTACATGAATTATAGTCTGTAGACTACCTAAAACCCTAATAGCTAATTAATGAAATCTGTAGGTTGTTTGTTAGAAATTGTTGTTGCTAATGGAGTCTTCAAATGCATTTGATGAGTTAAATATAGGTTATTCGCAGTTATTTCATAGAAGTAAGGGCATTTATCCTTCTTATATGAACTATGAAGGCATTGGGCTTAAACCGGGAAGAATATTATATATTGATCGTGTGAATAATAGGGTTACATGCGGTCGTATATAGAGAATAGTAATATAATATTACATATAGATACCCTCTAGTCTATGATAATTATATAACTAGTCTAATATTACCTTGCAAGCTAAGGACGTGGGACGAATTGTAGATTGGAACGTAAAGAGATTTGTTTTGTTTATGTTCTTCGCATAGTTGTCAATAGCGACCATAGCGACCGCTATGTAGCGAAGCGGCCTATGGTCGCTATATGGTGTTTAGCGAATGAATAGCGAGCATATAGCGAATATTCCTTTTTTTTAAATTTTTTTAAATTATTTTTTACTTGATTAATATAAATAGGGTTGCTAATAACCCTAATATATGAAGATTTAGATGATTATTGATTATAATTGCTACAAATCCTACAATAGTTGAATATAAAATATTTCTAGAATTTTCTACTAGTGTATCGCTAAACGTGAAATAGCGCCCGCTATTTCATCGCTATCGCTACGTAGCGTATAGGTGGCTTGTCGCTATTTACCACTATTCGCTATTGACAACTATGGTTCTTCGGTGAGATCTGGCGACGGTTGGCGGCAGCATTACTTGGTTTTAAAGCGACAGGGTTTAAAAGCGAGGCGCAAAGCGCAAAAGCGGTGAGCTTTTCGTACGTGAGGAGCAAAATGATTATATAATTTTTTTTTATATATATCATAGGTTTTTAACATCCTATACTCAAAATTTAACTATAATAAGCTTTAAATATGTTTTAACATGCAAATTACCTACATGTACAACCTTAAAAGCCTGCTGCACAAAAAAGACTCATACGCATAAAGCGCGCGCCTTAGCTGCGCCTCGAGCCAGTTTTTTGCCAAAAAAGCGCGCCTCAGTGTGCTTTATGTTTGCATGTGCCTTAAGTCACCAAAAGCGCAGCCCCTTGCGCCTTAGGTCGCCTCGCGCCTAGGCTTTTTAAAACCAAGGGCAGCAACGATGGATCTTGACCAGAACAATGGTAGCATCTAGGGTTTCAGAGAGCAAGTTGTTTCTACTACTAAATGCTGATGAAAGCAGGTTGTCTCTGCTAGGGTTTCCGACGGTGAGCAGCTTGTCGCGGCGGCTAGGGTGTTGGAGAGGAGGTTGTTTCTGCTACTGAACCCTAGTGAGGGCAGGTTGGAGACAACAGTTGTCGGCGATAAAAGATGAGAGCGGCGACTGCCTTTGGGGGCGGCGGAGGCGCTAGGGTTTCTAGCGGTGATTGTGAGTGACAGTGAAAGCTAGTGTTTAGAAGGGCATGCCGCAATCTGGAACAAGAACAAAGAAAAAGAACTAGAACTGAAACTTGAAAGGAACATGTTTAGGATTAACTTGGCTCTGATACCAACTTAAACCAGGAAGAATATTGTATATTGATTGTGTGAATAATGAGGTTAAATGCGGTCTCTATATATAGAGAATTAATATTAAATATAGATACCTCTAGTAATTATATAACTAGTCTAATAGGGCTTAACTAGTTATTATTATGTATCAATTAGGTGAGTAACTACTGGAACAAACTTCTGCATAGAGTATAGGATCCTGCAGCTTGCTTCATTATTTAAAATTGTCCTTTAATCTTTTGCAATTTTGGAGATATGATTGCTGGTATGTGTTATGTTCTCATGACTCTGCTTATGTGGTTTGTGGCAATCTAGGGCAAAGGAGGATGGTGGTATGCTTTATGATCTTACATAATAAGCAACTATGTCATTTAAGTGAAACCTAATAAATTTGGTTAGGTGGTGAACCTATTAAGTATTAGTGATGCACCATGTGGATGTTCATATGGCAAAGTGACAAGTCATAAATTCTTAAATGATGTAATTTGTGTATGGCTCTTTTGACTAAGTTTAAATCAATCTTACATACTTGGTGTCTTTTTGTTTGCAAAAATCTGGTAATGAGAGTTTTTCCAAACATGCTTGGTACTTGTTAGCATTTTAAGTTAGTTGTATTATCTTTTGTTATGTGATACTTACTTTGTATCAGCATGGTTTGTACCTTGAAAGAATTTAATTCGCAATGCAGCTTATTGTTAAAGGTTTCTCTGTACCAATGTAGCTATTGAAGAAGACTTCTGCTTCCCAAGTATCAAAAAGTGCCTCCCCGTTAGAACAATTCCGTCTGGCATTACTCCAGGTTAGTGCGTATTAACGAGTACACACTCTCATATGCTTTTCCAGTGAGATAATCTGAATACATAACTGAAATAATTTTTTTTGAATATTTTTTTTTACTTTTTCCTTGTATATATATTTGATAGGTTTTCGTTACCCAGTAATTTGTGTTGTTTATCATAAAATGTCAATACGATGGTATGCCTTGTTGATGAAATCTGTAACGTATATCTGAAATTTAGTTACTGCACTTCTTTTGTAAGTATACAACTTTTAGGAGCATTTGTTTTTGATAAAATAAGCTCTCATTGAGAGAAAAAAAACCTAGTTGGAAGGACAAACTTTAGCTTTGATTTTGGGAAAACTTGCTCTGAAAAAATAAGCTACTTTAAGTAGCGTTGAAAACAAGTTGGCACTTCTAATAAAGTAAAGTTTCCTTTTTATCCTTCATTTATTGTGTTTATTCTTTTTTGAACGGCGATGGTCATTCAAGATGTTTACCTAGGAAGGTTTGAACCTGGGTCCCTTAGAAGACCTTTCAGGCACCTTACCACTAGGCCATCTATGATTTGGGTTTTTATGTTTGTGTCCTTTTATGTCATTTTACACTTTTCAGCTATAACTGCATCTACTTTTTCCGAATATTTTTACTCTTAGCTAATTGTTTTTACCATTTGTATTCACTAGTCTTTTTAAGCTCTTGTGTATTTCTTGTGCAACTATTATTGTGACACCCGTTGTGATCCTTAGACAGGGTTACCAAGTCTCCGTAAAGGAATTGGATACATTATTATCACTGCTTTCTGAGAAGAAAAGAAAATTGGAGCAGGAAGAAGCTGAGAGAAATATGCAAAATCTTCTAGATTTCCTGCATTTCCTAAGGAAAAAGAAAATTGATGAACTTAATGAGGTTTGTTTTATGAATTTAAGTATTTTATTTTTAAGTTTTACCTTGACAGTTGAGCTTTTAGTAAAACTACTTAGCTTAGGGGATTCGTCTAATATTAGAATCCAGGATAATAATCCAAATCAATGGATCAAATTTTTTTTATTACTTTATTTGTGCAGGTGCAAACTGATATCCAGTATATCAAGGAGGACGCTAGTTTGGTAGAGAGACATAGGATCGAGTTGTATAGAGCAAGGGATAAATATTTATCAAAAATGCAAATGCATTCTGGTGAATTACAGGAATCTTGGTTTTCTTCATCACTAAATAAAGACAATAATGACCTTATGTTTGCATCTGGGAGAACACACGGGGGAATTCC
The DNA here is from genome assembly GCA_023525975.1 of Smallanthus sonchifolius. Taxonomy (NCBI): domain Eukaryota; kingdom Viridiplantae; phylum Streptophyta; class Magnoliopsida; order Asterales; family Asteraceae; genus Smallanthus; species Smallanthus sonchifolius. The sequence goes on from CM042033.1 coordinate 78,372,600, forward strand.
TACTGGTAACTTCCAGTACAAGAATGTGGATGGAAAATCTCAAGCTTCTTCATTTGGAGCACAAGGGAAAGAAGCTTCCAGTGTATTGACTTCACAACTTACAAGTCAATCAAGTCTTGCTGTTGTACGTAAAAAACGTGTTCAGTCTCAGGTCAGTTAAGTTAAATAAATGTCTTTTATTATCTAAGATTATTCATGCCTATTAATTTCTAGCGACCCATTTTCTGCAGTTCAATGACCTGCAACAATGTTACTTACAAAAACGGCGTCAATTAGTGAATCCGTTACAGAACCATGATAAAAGGTTTGCTGATGTCATGCAAAGGGAAGGCTATAGTTCAGCCCTGTCTGATTTTCAATCTGTACTATCTACATTTACACAATACAGGTATCTATGATGATTTCTATATTTGTGTAGCAGCTTTGAAGTTATCTCTAATGTTTATATTTTTTTATTTTTTATTTCTCAATCAGTCGACTAAGGGTGATTGCAGAACTTCGGCACGGGGAGCTCTTTCACTCAGCTAACATTGTATCCAGGTATGATTGCAGTTGTATGTCATTTACTTATTTTTCATTTGAGTTTATTAAAACAATTTGAAATTTACACTGAAGTTGCACTATGTGGTTGACCACAGCATTGAATTTGATCGTGATGATGAACTTTTTGCTACTGCTGATGTCTCAAGGCGTATAAAGGTTTTTAACTTCTCAACGGTGAGCCTTTTTCTTTCTTTATAATGTTTGGAAAATTGTACAAAGGTAGGTGATTAATTATTGAAAATCCCATGACTGTTGCTATTCATGTATTTAAAATTCTTGGTTTTTCAGATTGTTAATGAACCCCCAGAAGCACACTGTCCTGTAGTTGAGATTCCCACACGATCAAAGCTTAGTTGCTTGAGCTGGAACAAGCATACAAAAAACCATATAGCTAGTAGTGATTATGAAGGAACAGTATTTGTCTGGGATGTGAATACTCAGCAGGTAATTGGATTCTGGTTACAAGTGATTTCCAATTCTCTATATAAGATCGAGATTTAGAAAAACCCTCTGTATTGATTATTTTGTTAATTTGATCATGTTCAGAGTGTGAGGGAGTATGAAGAGCATGAAAAACGGGTATGGAGTGTTGATTGTTCACGCGTAGAACCATCAATGCTTGTATCGGGTAGTGATGATTGTAAGGTACTATTACCACTTTTCTTGTAAGTTTACTAATTTTGAGCATGTTCATTTATTAGTTATTCACGAGTGGTATGTTTAACATAGTATATCATTTATCTTGAGTCGTCAGTGATTGTGGTTTAGTTGTCTTTATAACATGCCATTCTAGGAGTGAATGGTATACGTTTTTGTTATTTCGTATCATCGTATGGCGTATTCTTAGTCTTTTAGCTGTTATATTTATTATCTCAGTTTGTTCATCCTTTTTACTAATAACATATGTTTCATCTTCAATTTTGTTCCACAGGTGAAAATTTGGTGCACAAAGCAAGAATCAAGTGCTATGAACATTGATATGAAAGCAAACATATGTTGTGTCAAGTACAATCCAATGTCCAGCACTCACATCGCGGTAATTTTGCTTTCTTTTATAAAAGTAAAAATTGTTTGTCATTTAATTGCTTCTAATCTTTTCAAATCTCTTGCTTCTTTGGGCCTTTGGTATATCTATTGCTGTATTTCTTCATCTTTTCCACAATCTCTTTAGTATTTTTGTCATCAAAGCAATGAAAACATTCTCAATTATATCATTATCCATGCATATTCAATCATATAATTTCATCATTATGCATTATATGTGTGAAATTGCATTATACCCAAGTCCACAATTATTCTTTACTAAAGTAAAATAATTGAAGCAACTTTAATAACAAGCGTGAGAATTTGCAGGTTGGCTCAGTAGACCATCATATACATTATTATGATTTAAGGAACACCAGCCATCCTCTTCATATCTTTAGTGGCCACCAAAAAACTGTTTCGTATGTAAAGTTTTTGTCCAATGATGAGCTGGCATCTGCATCTACAGACAGCACTTTACGCTTATGGGACGTGAAACAATATCTTCCTGTGAGCTACTTTTCACTTGATTGCTTCCCACTTGGCTTATTCTCTATTTTCTTGATTTAACTACTACACTTTTTTATGACACTTTATGATTTATGAACAATTTTTTCAGGTCCGTACCTTCAGAGGTCACACAAATGAGAAGAATTTTGTTGGTCTCTCAGTAAACAATGATTTCCTTGTTTGTGGCAGTGAAACAAATGAAGTATACACTTACCATAAGGTACGTAACACAAAAAGTTTGTTCATCTTTTAGGCTAATCGAATAAAAAGGTCAACGGCTTATTCATGGCAAAAAACCATTAAATTTTTAAGATTTAGATTTCTGGTAATTACTTAAAATAACCCATGTCAGAACCTTGGTTTTAAATTGCGCGCATAATGCGTTTTGCGCCGTAGCGCTGGAGTTGGCGCATCGCTGCACCTGATGCGTAGCGATTACATGATGCGTGGATATTGCGCCGTTGCTCGCATTATGCGGTGCTCGCATTATGCGCTGCTCGCATTATGCGCTCTGATGCGCGCAACTATGATTTTTTGGGTTTTTTGGCAGATTTTTTGGGTTTTTGAAATTCTATCTTCTTATTGTAGGTTCTTCCTTGGCTTATTCAACATTTTCTTTCTTGGAAATACTTTATTATGCTTTTTTGTGCTTTTGGAAGTATTTTAGCATGCCTCATTTAGTCATTTGGATAAAAAAAAATGAAATTCTATCTTCTTATTGTATGACTTCTTTTTTGTTTAAGTATGTTTTTACAACTTGTTTTGTTTAAATAATATTTTAGTACTTTTTAATAAAGAGCGCATCGCATACGTGATGCGCTCGCATCGCGCATCGGATTTTGGGACCAAACGCATCGGAGCGCATCGCGCAATTTAAAACCAAGGTCAGAACTAAAAATGGTCAACTTGGCCAGAAGTTTTCAGCATGTCAGCGGCCTTGTATTCATTTTGACTAGCTACCAGGTCAAATTACCTTGAATTTTATTTAAAATATTAGTCTGATTGATCATGACTCTATAGAATGTAATATGGTAATGGAAGTTTTATGGATTTTCAGGCAATATCTAAGCCTCTGACATGGCATAGATTCGGTATACCTAATGTGGAGGATAGTGATGATGAGGCAGGATCTTACTTCATCAGTGCTGTATGCTGGAAGAATGACAGTCCCACATTGTTAGCTGCTAACAGTCTGGGCACCATCAAAGTTTTAGTTCTTGCAGTATAGATCTTGACCCTTGATCTAACTCATCATAAACCCGAGGCTATCACTGGATCATTGATATCGGAATGAGACATTGAAAAGCAAATAGAAATACATTCAGGTTAGTGCTTTTCATTTGTACATACTCAGTTCATCTATAGGAAGAGAAACATGGTGTTTTGTCAGCTTTAGTCCGTTGGACTCAAAGAACCGTTTTGATTGTAATTTATGCTGGAATTTTGTCTCAATTTAATCGTATTTAGCAAATATGAAAGTATTATTGAACTGAAACAAATAAAATAGTGTTACAATACTCTTTCAAACACCACTTATTAGATATGAGATAAGGGAAAATATATGGTAATTCTTTGACAATTTAAGGTGTTGCAGCTGGACTGCAAGCTTCTACTGCTTTCATGGCTTCAAACCTTGGCTCTTTTGCCTGGAATTTCAAGCCAGCATATAATTTCATGTAATCATCAAATACAAATTTTGGGTACACTTGCTTATTCTCTGATTCTTCTTTCACCAATTTCTTAGCTGGATAGATCACAGCATCATTCCCCGGGTTGTAAAAGGATGCAATTGACATTCTTGTCCCATTTGTTTGAGCAATCACTCTATGCATCACACTTTTGTACTTTCCATTCGTAATCACCTGTGATTCAACCATAAAACATTAAACCCGCTCGGATTTTCGTTCTTAATGATATTTCAGAATTCTCATTTTATTCTTTTTTTCCTTACCTCAATCTGGTCACCTAGGTTGATGACAATGGAATGGTGCATAGGTGGCACATCGATCCATTCACCATCCTTAAGTAGCTGGAGTCCACTTACTTTATCATCTTGAAACAGCAAAATGATGCCACCAGCATCAGTATGTGCTCTTAGTCCCTTGATCAAATCTGGGGTAGGGCATGGTGGATAGTTGCTAACCTTGGTCCCAAAATTTGGAGCCTTTGACTTTGACCCTTGGAATGCTTTCTTTAGGTAACCTTTCTCCAATCCAAGATTCTCACATAGCAAATCCAAAAGTTCCTCTGCTAATTTCTCCAGTTTACCAGCAAAATCCCTCATTACTTCCCTGCATAATTATAATCATAATCATCCACAAAACATAATAATTTGAGTACAAAGAAGATCAATTTGGTGTACAATATACAAAATCTTGTTCACCTGTATTCATCATCAAGATCAGGGATTTCAGAGATGTTTGAATTAGGTAGATGGCGAATGAAGAACGTGCTCTCCCAGTCGACATTATTAACTTCTGTCTTAACATCTTCTAGTGCTTTGGCTGCCACCATTTCTTTGAATCTTTGCTCCATACACTTCTTGTAATGCTCTTTTGTCATTCTTTCCACAGTGTCCAGCAGCTCATGTGATATCCCATGGTTCACCAACTGCACATACAATACACAATTTAAACATGGTTCACCAACTGCACACACACATGCCCAATACAAGCTGCTTTAGCAAGGTATTGTTGGGTCCGTTAGTTTGCCAATAACAAGTTCTCACAGTTAAAATAACTTTTAAATCCACACTCAAAATAAGTGTGTTAGTAACTTTTTTTTGAACGGCTAACTCACACACCTTTAAAACATACTCCTAAATCTACATCAATGTTTAACATAAGACTACAACCATGAACCACTTGGGGAGAAACACTTTTTCTTAACATTGTGGTACCGATAGGCTACAAGTCCTTTGGTAAGTGTTAGTAATTGTGTGTGGACATGTGTGCAATATTTTTGTTTTGAGGTAAATGTGCGTATTTGATAGTGAATGTACCTCAAAGAATCCCCAGTTCTCACAAGCATCCTTGATCTTGTCCATGGTGGCTTTTCTCTCATCACCATTCAGCTTCTCCATGTTGATCAAAGGGAAGTTCTCCATCTCCAGTATTGATCTTCTTCTGCCTTTTGTTTTGTGTGATTATTTCTTATGAAGAATGTGGAATGTTTGGCTTCCAATTTATAGGATAAATTAAGGTTGTGAAGACTTTAACGTTAACGTTTTTTTTATATATTAAAAAATATATAACGATTATTTCTTTTTCATAACCGGATTAAGCTTGTTCCTCCTATTTTAAACTTAACTTTAACGTTTTTTTTATATATTAAAAAAATATTATTTTTTATGATGTATGAAATAAATTATGCATTGCAGATAGACATGCATTCCGCCTTGTTAATCACGTTGTTAATGTTAAGATTTAGGTAGAAATATTAAGGATTACGGACCCACTTAATTAGGCGGCTAAATAGCAAGTAATGGCTGCTTCAACATTCTCCTTTCATCTTTGTGTTAAATGGGTCATTTTTAACTCAATTTTGGATTTACTTTATTCAAACAAATACTACTTTTCAATATAATGATTTTTCTTCATAGTTGTATTATAATTTATTTTTTTGGATATGGACATAAGAAGGAAGCTTGTTCTTTCAAACAAATACGATTGTTACAATATCATCATTATCCATGACAGGGAAGACTATACCCAAAGAAGACACGATGCACGTACATCTAAAGACTTTAAGGAACTTATAGTTACGGGATGATGAGAAAGTATTTCATCAGAGGAAAGGAATTGGAAATGCTCGAGGCATATACGCCAGTGATTTTGGTGTTATCAATGTCATTTTATGTAATTAGATTTGCTTAAGATGAAATAGGAACATTGGTTTGAGTTAGTAGGTGTGGAGTGCACACTCAATCAAAACTATTCTAATTTCTAGAACAACGGAACCTCTTAGATTGTTAGGGGAAAAGCTTATTGACCATAGGGGTACCAAAGGTAGCGCCCCTGGTGCCTGGTGGGGCCCAAGGCTCGGTCAAGGTGAAATTTTTTGTTTTGATACATTAGTTGTACATTGGAAGTTGCTTCGGATTTACATGATCAGTGAAAATGGTTTAGAAATGATGGAACTCGACAGTAGCGTATCAAAGTAACTGTTCTTATGTAGTAATTGATCTTCGGTAGCATCTGAGCATTGGTAGCAATTGATCGATAGCAACTTGATCAACATCGACCAAGTTGATGTTGTTACACCCTGAAAACAGAGCGTGACGTAAACATTGGATTTACACACAACACAAAACGAAAACTTTCAAAACTCACAGAGCCATCGCCACCACAGCCGTTGGCTACCGTAGCAACACCACAATATCACCACCGATCACAGCTACGCACCACCTCCCTCCCTCCTTCCTAGAAAAGCCTATCATAAAGGGAGGGCAGAGGTTGGTCGATAGATATGAGATAGAGATGGAAAGTTTGTTACGCACCAATTCAATCCCGTTTGAAATTCAAATTTGAAGCTAAACCCCGATCTCACTTATCCACACTATATTATCCTCACACCACTTAATTAGTTATTTAAAATAAATTAACATGCATATTTATAAATTTAATATTAAGTTTCAAACCACTAAAACTGAAAATAGACTAAAGATGAGAATCACCACTACACTATACCACGTCTCACTCCTCATGGCTTATCTACCGTAAAGCTCTCAAGTGATTCCTCAGACTCCTAATCTTGATCCATGTTCTTCTACGGCTATGTACTTACATTTATCCAATTTCTGTAAAGACTAACACACTTGTCTTTAACCAATTTTTATCTTTACTCAATTTTTGTTTGTCCTTAAAAGAGGATTCATTGTAACTATTCTCTTTATTATTATTGAATTTAAAATTCATTTTCAAATTATTTAGCATCCTTGTTTCTTAACGTTTTTAGACTTTTAAATTTAGTCTTTTTAACCTCAAGTTTCTTTCAAATTAACTTGTCAAAACATAATAGCAATAGTAGAAAAAAGTTATCAAAGATTTGTTTTGTTTCAAACTTTTATACTTTTTATATCTCTTAAAATATCAACTCGAATAATAATAATATAATATAATATAACACAACATAACTTGTTATAATATAACATAATATTAAACAATACATCACATAATGTAACATAATATACAATAACATATTATAACATGTGTAGCATTGCATAACGTAGCCTAACATAAGATTGTGTAATGTACCGTAATGTGGCATAGTGTAATGTAACCTAGTGTACTAGTGCATCGTAATGTAACTCAACTCAACGCATCGTAATATAGCTTTGTGTAATGTAACATAATTTGATGTAATATGATATAATATAATGGGCTATAATGTAATTACTAATTTAGTTTTATCAATATTTTAAATTTCAATAAAATTATAACATATCATGTAATTTATAAAAAAAAACTGAAAATAGATTTAAATTTTAATATTTTCTTTGTCAAATAAGCACCTATAGAATAAATTTTAAATTTTTATTTCAAGGAATTCCAGTAAATCAAACCTTTCTACAACCATAGAACAAGATACACTCGATGTACATATTACCTCTCATGTTTCACTTGGTCTACATAAGATGAATCAAACCCAAATGCTTAGTTCAAGTGAATCTAGTTTTCACTACAAGAAAATGATCCTATGCCGACGGACCTTATACCGACGACACTTGTCGTCGGCATAGGTCACCCTGTGCCGACGACATGTCGTCGGTATAGGGTAATCCCAAAATTTGAGAAGGGAGACCCTATACCGACGACATGTCGTCGGCACAGGGCTGAGCCGGATGGAGGGAAAACATGGCGCTCAATGAAAAATTGGGGAAAACCTATACCGACGACATGTCGTCGGTATAGGTTGAATTCCATTTTATTTTTGCGTTTTCTTTTATTTAATAGCTTTTCGTCGGTGGGGTTTTTTTTTTAATTAAAAACAATTTTGGGAAAAATCTATACCGACGACATGTCGTCGGTATAGGTCATTTACTTTATTGACCGGTCAAAACAAACGAAGACCTGTACCGACGACATGTCTTCGGCACAGGAGCCTATTGCGCCGACTTTAGAGCCTATACCGACGACATATCGTCGGGATAGGGCTCAACGTGAATTAACACAGAAGACAGCTTTCTGCTTCCTATTTTCACCTAAAAACTCTCAAAATTCTCTAGTTTTCTCTCTGTGACGATTTCGAGGATTTTGTGTGTTTTGTGGAGCAATTTTCACTAATCTCTCGGTTTTTTAGGTTTGTTTCTTGTTAATTTCGACATATGTTTCAATTTTGACAATAAAATCAAAATTTTTGGGTTTTTTGGTTAATTTCTTTGTTTTTTGTTAGGTTTTTGAAGCTTTGACAATTGTTTGAGGATTTCAAGCTATTCGAAGATATTTGCAAACTTGGTTAGTAATTTTTTAATAAATTATGTTTAGATTATGTTTGTATGTATATTGTTGTGTTTTTTTTGTATGTATGTATATATGATTTAGATGTATGATTTTATAAATACTTATGAAATTTTATTATGAAATTAGGTTTAGATGTGAATTAGGTTTAGATGAAATTTGGGAATTTGGATGTATGTTTGTATGTATATTGTTTAGATGAAAATTTGGGATTAAATTAGGTTTAGAAGAAAATTTGCGAAATTTGGGCAATTGTTTGACAATTGTTTGTGTATGTGTATGTATGGAATTGGCCTCTTAGATTCAAATCTATTTGAAGCTAATTGTTTGACAATTGTTTGTGTACGTTTATCAAGCATGTAATTCGCATGTTTATGTATCGAATTTTCTATACTCCTATTATTTGACAATTGTTTGAGGATTTCAAGCTATTTGAAGCTAATTGTTTGATAATTGTTTGTGTATGTGTATGTATGTTTATGTATGGAATTGTGTTTATGTATGTAATTTGAGAATTTGGGCATTTATTTATGTATGTATATAATATGTATGTATATATGTGTATGTGTGTTTGTATGTATTTTTATGTATGGAATTGTGTTTATATATGTAATTTGAGAATTTGGGCATTTATTTATGTATGTTTGTATATAATATATATGTATATGTGTATGTATGTTTGTATGTATGTTTGTATGTATTTGTATGTATGTTTATGTAATTGTATGATTTGTGGATGTATGTATATATGTTTGTATGTATATGTAACTTTATTTAATTTTGTTGCAAGTTCGGAACTCATTGCGGTTGACGAGGTGTGAATAACATCATATTTGTGTTTCATTGAATTTATTTAAGGTACGTATTCCGACTTTTATGCCTTTGTGTAGTTAATTTTTTATTTCATTTAGTGTGTAAACGGCTAGTTTATCATAATTTTATAAATACTATTACTTATATATTAAAAAAATATATATTTTATAATGAGTTAGATGTATGATTTTATACATATTTATGAAATTTGATTATGAAATTAGGTTTAGATGTGAATTAGGTTTAGATGAAATTTGAGAATTTGGATGTATGTTTTATAAATACTATTACTTATATATTAAAAAAATATATATTTTATAATTTTATAAAATAAATAAGAAAAAGGCTTACACCCCTAATGTCATTTATGTACGTCTTTGTTTATGTATGTCATGTCTCAAATTGTGTACACTAGTATGTTTATTTAGGATAACCCTTTAGAATATACCCGTCCAAAATTTATCTAATAGGGATAAATTTTGGATTGTCCCCTTTGGGACTGCTTTTTGAATATTCTATCTCATTTAGGATATGTATACATTTTAACGGGTTGACATTTAAGATAAAATTGGTAGCTATTTCTCCTTACTCCTTCGAGTTTGCGGTTTATTTGCATACTTGGGGAGTTAAGGGGAAATGCTGCTGATTTTTCTTAAATAGTCAACTCGATAAAATGAATACATATGAGATAGAATACTCAAAAAGTGGGTCAGGATCCACCGCCTTAGAGTACCGATCAAATCATATACATTCATTTATATCATTTATTACATGCACGTATATGTGTATGCTTATGACACTAGATATGGCAATTGATAAAAGCTGGGTTACACTGGGAAATCGGAATTCTCGGACATTCTTAAGCGGTCTTCGCAACTTTATAGAGACGGCCAAGAACCATGTCGACGGTCGGGGTAGAGCGTTTTGCCCTTGTAGACGTTGTTGTAATGCGTGTCGACAGGATTTGAACACGATATATGGCCACATACATGACCGTGGGTTTCTACAATCATATCAGAATTGGATTTATCATGGTTTAAAGCATCCTCGTGCGGCAGAGATAGCATCACTTTTTGCCCCAAGAACAACACCAACTCCTCCAATAATTACAACAACAAATAATGAGATGTTTGATGCCATAGATGATGTGATGGCAGAGCAAAATACAAACGGGGATAATATAGATGAAGATGGAACTGGTTTAGACCCAGAGTTTGATGCGTTGTTTGAGGAGCTAAATAAGGAGTTATACCCCGGTTGTAGTCAAATGTCTTCCCTAAACTTCATAGCCAAATTGATGCATATCAAAGTTATCAACAAATGGACGAATAGTTCGTTTGACCAACTGTTAGAGCTTCTACAAACTGAATTGCCGAAGGAAAATCACGTTCCAGCGTCACATTATGAAGCTAAGAAGAAACTGAGTAAGATTGGGTTAGGATATCAGTCTATCCATGCTTGCATTAATGATTGTACACTGTTTTGGAAGGAGAATGAATCAATGCAAAACTGTCCGGTTTGTAATGACAGTAGATGGGTTGACAAAAACCAAAGGGGAAGAAAGTACCACAGAAAGTGTTGCGCTACTTTCCTTTAACTTCACGGCTTCGACGAAGGTATAGTTCAAGATTAACGACAAAAGATATGATCTGGCATAATAGTGGACGCTCAACGGATGGTATGATGCGAAATCCGGTTGATGGGAAGGAATGGCAAGAATTTGATGAGAGATATCCGGAATTTGCTAAAGAACCAAGGAATGTCCGCTTAGGTTTGGCTGCCGATGGTTTTAATCCGTTCGGTAACATGAGTCAGACTTACAGTATGTGGCCGGTAGTGTTAACAACATATAATACACCACCGTGGTTATGTATGAAAGAGTCTTCTTTCATGTTAACCTTGCTAATTCCCGGGCCTAAATCACCTAGTAAAGACATTGATGTTTTCTTAAGGCCTTTGGTTGATGAGTTGAAAATGTTATGGGCTGAAGGAGTCCAGGTGAGAGATGCATCAACCAAAACTGTATTTAGGATGCATGCCGCACTGTTATGGACTATCAATGATTATCCTGCTCGTAGTAGCTTGTCTGGATGGAGTGATCAAGGTTATAAAGCATGCCCTACGTGTAACATTGACACACCTTCGTGCGCTATAACGAATAAGATAGCTTTTATTGGACACAGAAGATTCTTGCCTAAAAAGCATAAGTGGAGGAACGATCTGTCGTTTGATGGCAAGAAAGAGACAAGACATCCTCCCCGACGATTGAGTAATGCTCAAATATTAGAACAACTAAAAAGTCTCCCAGATCGTGTCCCGGGGAAACATCCAATGCATGGAGGGATAAAACGAAAGCGCCTTGCATCAGAGTTGAATTGGACTAAACGAAGTATCTTCTTTGAGCTGGATTATTGGTCTTCTCTTCTTTTAAAACACAATCTTGATGTTATGCACGTGGAGAAAAATGTGTGTGAGGGTTTATTGGGTACTTTGTTGATGAACGATAAATCAAAAGACACACACAAAGCCCGCAAAGACTTGGAAAATATGGGTATTCGGCATAACCTATGGCTAACACAAAAAAACAACAAGTTTTACCAACCACAAGCTCCTTACTCTTTCACATCCATTGATCGAGAACGCTTTTGTCAGTTTATTCGAGGAGTAAGACTGCCCGATGGATTTGGATCGAATTTCAAAAATAAGGTACTTCCCAATGATTCAAATATAATTGGGTTAAAGTCCCATGATTATCACATCCTAATGCAACGATTGCTGCCAATAGGGGTACGAGCGGGTCTGCACAAAAATGTTTCAACAACAATCACTGACGTTTGCACATTTTTTCAAAAAATTTGTGCACGATCAGTAGATGTGAAAGACATATATGAAGCAAATGAGGAAGTGGTTAAGATATTATGCAATTTGGAAATGATATATCCTCCAGCATTTTTTGACATAATGGTTCATCTCATTCTTCATTTATCTGAAGAAGCTATTCTTGGTGGCCCTGTGTATATGAGATGGATGTATCCTTTTGAAAGATACATGAAAAAGCTTAAAACATATGTTAGAAACAAAGCCAAACCTGAAGGCTCAATTGCAGAGGGTTATGTTGCAGATGAAGCCTTGACATTCTACTCTATGTATCTGGACGGTATGCAGACCAAATTTAACCGACCAGATAGAAATGCAGATGCTGGCATTTCCAAAAGGCAGTTTCAAGTGTTTTCTTCACAATGTCAACCAATATCGAAAAAGAAAATCAAGGCGCTCTCTGAACATGCCAACAAATCATTACAATGGTTTGTGTTGAACAACTGCGATGAAATCAAAGACTACAAATCGTAGGTTTTTTTGTCCATCTACCAGTGATAAACTATTATTATATTTTAATTTAATTCCACTAATTTGATTTTTATTTTGTCCATCTACTAGTGAATTTGAATCTAAATTTCCTGAACGCAATATGCAAACCGATTTTTCTTCATGGTTAAAATATGAAGCAAATGTATTTTCATCTTCATCTTCTACACCCGATAATAAAGAATTAAGGGCATTGGCACATGGTCCCTTGTACGCATATTCTTACACTGCTTGCATAGTAAATGGTGTTAGATTTGTGGCACAAAATCGTGATTCCCGGCGCACTACTCAGAACAGTGGTGTGGTTACAATAGGAGAAGACGATACTCCATTTTATGGTCAACTAGAGGAGATCATAGAGTTGAACTACATTGATGGTTACTCGGTTGTACCATTCCGTTGTAAATGGTTCGACACGAGAGGTAAAAGATTAATTAAGCAAAACAATACTATCATAATTGACATCGGCCGTGAATGGTATGTTGGCAAAGAATGGTATGATGATGTCCAATATATATTAGCCACACAAGCTAAACAAGTGTTCTATCTTCGAGATCCTTCTCGAACCACTGGCCAATGGAGGGTTGTTGAGGACGTTCACCATCGGAAGCTTTGGGATCATCATAGTGTTGTTAATGAGATAGATATATTGCACGACACTCAATCAAATGATTATACTTTGGTTGTCGACACAGGATGCGAAGGTGGTGAATCAAGTCATGTTGGCCCGATTCCCCATGCAGATAGTCAATCTATTACACGGGAAACTCAATCATTTTTTGGTAACTTGGTTGTCGACTTAGGCTACTTGCCCATGCGTACAACTTTAAATGAGGGTGGTGACCCAAGTCATGTTGCCCCGATTGATCTCGATGAAAGTTTTATTAACGATGATGTAGAAGATGAAGAAGATGCATACAATTCAGATGAGGAAGATGAAATAAATGACGATGAAGAAGAAGAAGATGATGATGTTGACACACGTTATTGTAGTGATGATTCTGATTGAATGTATGTTAAAAATGTAGTATTAGTGTTTAATAGATGTCTTTATATTTGTCTTTGTTAATTATTAATTATTTGTGCTTACTAATTATTTTTGTTGTAGAAATAATGGCAACGACGGCGCAATCACACGGTGGTGATGGTGGAGACGATGGATATGGGGGTCCGTATAACTTAGAATCGGGTTGTGCGAGTGGTAAGTTACTTGTTAGTGTTAAATAGATGTCTTTATAATTGCCTAACTTTCATGTGTCAATGTAGGTGGTGCCTCACAAAAAAGGCGTTCTAAAGGAAAAAACCTCAAATTATATAAGAAATTTGAGGAAAATGGGAGGAAGCCTCTTGACATTGATGTTGAACTTCATGGCGGTGGCTACAAGTTCGTGGGTCCTAACGCAACTGATTTTATACGTGCTATCTCTTTGGAGGTTGAAAAGGTTGTTCCGCCATATTATCCTAACTGGGCCCAGGTTCCAAATGAGAAGAAAGAGGCAGTATATCCCACTCTATTAGTAAGTATAGATGTTTTATAATTACCTACAATTTCATAACTATTAGATTTTTTCTAATTACTTTCCACTTTTAGGATTATTTTAATCTGGACGCCTGGAGAAACACTGACAAGTGGCGAGGCGTTCAACTCGGAATCACCGCCGAGTGTCAAAGGGCTTATAAAGACCGCAAGGGAGAGTTGAAAGTTCATTTCGACTACAATGGGGGATACGATGATGTGGAGGCGGCGAGAAGTAATCCACCAAAAGATGTTGATCAAGAAACTTGGGATATTTTGATTAATCAGCTGTTTTTAAGTGCGGGCTATAAAAGTCGCTCGGAGAAGAACAAACAAAACCGAGCAAAACAACGCTACCCAAGTTTACATGGCAGCAAATCATACGCCCAACGCCGACACATGGAAGTATGAAATATAGTTGTTATTATTATACAAACATGCTTATTAATTCTAGTGATATTATTTTTGTTTTTCACAGGGGACCGGCCCTATTGACGTGTTCAGATCGACCCATTATAAAGAAGGGACGGGATGGGTCAACGATAGTGCATCAACAGATTATGTAAGTTAAATGATTTTGTTGTTAAAATATCTAAGTTTGACTTTAACGGGTCAAAATGACCCAAACACACTTTAATATACTTGGAACGTCTAACTGTAACCTTAAACGGGTCAAAATGACCCAAACACATTTTAATAGACTTAGAACATCCAACTCGAGGCCAATTGTTGAATATGTTTGCTAGTATTAATAGTATTTGTTGTTATTAGTGTTGGTTGATTGTAATTTGTGAATTTGGGTCGTCTATGACCTATAGTTTAAAAGGTTGGTTATCCATTTTACAGCAGTTATGCTGTCGAATTTTAGTAAAATAGTAAAGTGATTGCTTATTACATTGTTTAATGCAGGACCGAATCCAAGAGGAGTATACAAGATCCTCTGCTGAATCTGGTGGTGACTCATCCGCTGTCGATGAGTTTGCATGCATGGAGCGTGCATTGGGTCATCGGCGTGGCCATATTCGGGGTGTTGGTCGTGTGGTGAGTAATCCCACACCGGATGTGTTCGGTACTCCCTCTCCACAACCACATTGGCAAGACGTTGATCAGCGTGTGGCTAGTCTTCAACAACAATTTCAAGAACAACAACAACGCGAAGCCAAACGAGAGGAAGAACAGCGACTGCAAAATCAACAACTAGAGGAAGAACGTCGTGTGCATAATCAACAAATGCTTGAAATGCAACGACAAATGGATGAAATGCGTCGAATGTGGTAGCGCCGAACTAGTAGCGATGATAACTAGCTTGGAGTCGTTGAGCCTTTGTAGTTGTTGGGTTGTCTTGAACAATTTGCATATTTGTTTGTTTTGAATGTTTAGTTTATCGAACAAGTTGTGGCGTCGAACAATTTATATGTTTGTTTTATGTTTCGGATATTTGAATGTTTGTATAGTTTATATATAATTATTTGCAGGTTTCTGTTTTTAGAAATTTAATATTTCTGGAAAAATATTAAAAATTAAAAAATATAAAAAAAAACAAAAAGACCTATACCGACGACATGTCGTCGGGATAGGCCTTTTTTTAAAAATTATTAAAAAAATGAAAAAACCCTTTACCGACGACATGTCGTCGGTATAGGTTGACCCTATGCCGACGACAAGTCGTCCGTACAGGGTTTGACTCTATCCCGACGACATGTCGTCGGTAAAGGGTTTCTTTTTGAATTATTTAATTAAACCCTATACCGACGACAAGTCGTCGGTATAGGCTGACCTATCCCAACGACAATCTTGGGCTATTGGTACGACTCAATCCCGACGACAGCTATCCCGACGACATGTCGTCGGTATAAGGTATCTCGACGACAAGTCGTCGCTATAGGGTCAAAAAAAGTCGCCGGTATAGGGTGATATTGTTGTAGTGTTTCTCATTGGGAAAACTATTATTTCTCTTCATCTTAGCACTAAACCTTTTTAAATTTTAATGCACCTTATGCAAATGTTGTTGACTACAATATCTCATGCCATTTTACGTATAAGTGCTTAATGCATTGTTTATATTGAAACTGCGGTAAACAATCTTTGGATTCATTGCCACTCAAAAGATGATGAACTTGGGGATGTTACTCGGAATAGTGTGGACCAAATGTGTAATTTTTAGTACTTAGAGACTAAATCCGTAAAATACTAAAATAGGTATACCACAAAGATATATTTGTGCAATTTACTCTTCCTTTTATTTATATTGTAAAGAAGATTTTTATAATATCATTCAAACTTACTAACTTTACAGATTACAATCACATATTTTAATTTTCACAATAACTTGATAAATTATATTATTATGCTATTTTGACAAATTAAGTTATTTACTCATAAATAATTCCTAATCAATTTATTCAAAAAAGCTTTTCACTAAATTAAAAGGTTATAATTAATATAAATCTATTAAAGCTGAAAACTAATATAAATATAATTTATTATAATGTCATTAGAGCACCAATTTAGGTTCTTCCATATCCGACTTACATTTAGTTGGAAGAGAGGAAGTGATTTGAAAGAGAATAATGTAAACATGACAACACTACTACATAAACAAGTATTTGCTATGGAAAAAAGCAGTTGCAAATTTTGCTATGGATTTGCTACGGAAACATTTTGCTATGGTTTACCTACGGACAAATGATATCCATAGCAAAATCTCTAGCAAATTCCGTAGCAAAATAGAGAAAATAAATATATAAGAAACAATTCAATAAAAAATCTGTAGCAAAATTAAGAAAATATTTAAAAACAACTAAAAACAAACCGTAGCAAAATCGAAAAATAAATATATAAAAAATAATTAAATAAAATCCGTAGCAAATTTCATAGCAAAATAAATTAAATATGTAATAAATAATTCAATAAAAATCCATAGCAAAATTGAGAAAATAGATATTTAAAAATAAATAAAAATATTTTAATAAAAATTGTAGCAAAGTGCATAACAAAATTGAGAAATAAATAAATATAATGTTAATAAAATATATATAAAATCCATAGCAAGATCGAGAAGTACGTGTTTAATAATGGTTAACTTTTAAAGTCAAATTTGGTTAACCAAATCAAGGTTAGTCAAACAAAGTTAATTTTGGTTATTCATTGATTGATGGTCAAACATAGTTAATGTAGGTTAAATAACGACCAATGGTGGCAAATCACAGTCAAACATAGTGATTCATAGTTATATATGAGTGTATATGACATGGTATGAATCTTTGTAAACTGTTATGACTTACAATGACCCATAATGACGTATTACGGCCCATTGTGACACTTGTGGCGTAATACGTCACGTCTAGGTCATACATAGTGTAGGTCATACTTTGTCAATCATTGTGAGTAATGGTCATACATAGTCAATATATGTTATATAATATTCAATCATAAAGAATCACGATCAAATATAGTGATTCATAGTCAAACAATGGTGTATATAACACATCAAGACTCCTTACGTTGTAATATGACACGTTCTATCAAACATAGTTAATGTAAGTCATACTTAGTACACAATGATTCATATGCGAAGGACCTAATATGACATATTGAGGTCTATCATGGCCTAATAAAGAGTTCTCATGAGTATTAAGACCCAGTATGGCTCATTAAGATATGTATGGTCCAGAATCATCATAATAGGAATCATTACTACTCCCCTTAAACATAAGATGACATATCAAGGCCCACACAACCATGAAGATATGTATGATTCATTAGAACATAATAGGACTAGTTACGATACAATACACCACATTAAAACCTAGTATGTCATTGTGGGGCCCATCATGTTTCGTTAACACCTATCTCATGACTCGTAAGGTGCAATAAGGTCCATCAAGACACACATAACTCATTGTGACATGATACGACTCATTACAACCCGATATAACCTTTTAAAACATATTATGACATAGTAAGACGCATCGTACCCCGTAAGAGTTATCTTGACTATTAATACCAAGTGTGTCTCACGGAGACATGTAACATACATTATAACTTATTACGATCTAGTATGTTTTGATAAAATATTGGACCAAATCTGTAATTTTCTCATTCATGGGGTCATAAGTGAAATCCATGTAAACCACAGGGGCAATCCGTGTAATTAATTCTTAATATTATGTTGGTAAACGCTATAATTTGAATATTTATTGTATTATTTTTGGATAAGTTTGAATATTTTTTCTATTTGGTTTGGATATTTATCTTTGGTTTGGAAATTTGAATATAATGTTTATAAGAAACAAACGGAAAGCATTTAAAAAAAATGAAAATTTTAGAAAAAATCCGTAGATAAATCTGTTGCGAAAAACTTTCAAAATCCATAGCTAGATTAGTAACAAAAATCTAGAAAAATCCGTAGTAAAATCGGCTAAAAAAAACCAAAGCAAATTTCTATAGCCAAATCTGTAGCAAAAACTTCGTAGCGAAATTCCGTAGCTAAAATTTTGTAGCAAAAATCGTAGCTAAATATCCATAGCAAAGTCCATAGCAAGCATCTTCGTATCCGTAGCTAAAATAGCGATGCCTTCTTTTGTAGCTAAACCCGTTGCAAATATGATTCCGTAGCAAAAATATGTAGCAAACTAAATTAGCGACGAGACTTGTAGCTACCGACCAAATCGGTAGCAAAATAGGTGTTTGCTACGGATTTGCTTTTGATTTGGACGTAGTAAATACATATTTTGTAGTAGTGACAATGAGAAAGATCTAGGAACATTTGTAGCCATGGAGTGGAGGAGGAAGGGAATTTGAGAGGAGGAAGGAGGGGGAGGGAGGGAGATTTCGTGGAGGGTGGTTTCTGTTTTCTTGAGTCGTCACGAGTGGTATGTTTAACATAGTATATCATTTATCTTGAGTCGTCAGTGATTGTGGTTTAGTTGTCTTTATAACATGCCATTCTAGGAGTGAATGGTATACGTTTTTGTTATTTCGTATCATCGTATGACGTATTCTTAGTCTTTTAGCTGTTATATTTATTATCTCAGTTTGTTCATCCTTTTTACTAATAACATATGTTTCATCTTCAATTTTGTTCCACAGGTGAAAATTTGGTGCACAAAGCAAGAATCAAGTGCTATGAACATTGATATGAAAGCAAACATATGTTGTGTCAAGTACAATCCAATGTCCAGCACTCACATCGCCGTAATTTTGCTTTCTTTTATAAAAGTAAAAATTGTTTGTCATTTAATTGCTTCTAATCTTTTCTAATCTCTTGCTTCTTTGGGCCTTTGGTATATCTATTGCTGTATTTCTTCATCTTTTCCACAATCTCTTTAGTATTGTTGTCATATTCTCAATTATATCATTATCCATGCATATTCAATCTTATAATTTCATCATTATGCATTATATGTGTGAAATTGCATTATACCCAAGTCCACAATTATTCTTTACTAAAGTAAAATAATTGAAGCAACTTTAATAACAAACGTGAGAATTTGCAGGTTGGCTCAGTAGACCATCATATACATTATTATGATTTAAGGAACACCAGCCATCCTCTTCATATCTTTAGTGGCCACCAAAAAACTGTTTCGTATGTAAAGTTTTTGTCCAATGATGAGCTGGCATCTGCATCTACAGACAGCACTTTACGCTTATGGGACGTGAAACAATATCTTCCTGTGAGCTACTTTTCACTTGATTGCTTCCCACTTGGCTTATTCTCTATTTTCTTGATTTAACTACTACACTTTTTTATGACACTTTATGATTTATGAACAATTTTTTCAGGTCCGTACCTTCAGAGGTCACACAAATGAGAAGAATTTTGTTGGTCTCTCAGTAAACAATGATTTCCTTGTTTGTGGCAGTGAAACAAATGAAGTATACACTTACCATAAGGTACGTAACACAAAAAGTTTGTTCATCTTTTAGGCTAATCGAATAAAAAGGTCAACGGCTTATTCATGGCAAAAAACCATTAAATTTTTAAGATTTAGATTTCTGGTAATTACTTAAAATAACCCATGTCAGAACTAAAAATGGTCAACTTGGCCAGAAGTTTTCAGCATGTCAGCTGCCTTGTATTCATTTTGACTAGCTACCAGGTCAAATTACCTTGAATTTTATTTAAAATATTAGTCTGATTGATCATGACTCTATAGAATGTAATATGGTAATGGAAGTTTTATGGATTTTCAGGCAATATCTAAGCCTCTGACATGGCATAGATTCGGTATACCTAATGTGGAGGATAGTGATGATGAGGCAGGATCTTACTTCATCAGTGCTGTATGCTGGAAGAATGACAGTCCCACATTGTTAGCTGCTAACAGTCTGGGCACCATCAAAGTTTTAGTTCTTGCAGCATAGATCTTGACCCTTGATCTAACTCATCATAAACCCGAGGCTATCACTGGATCATTGATATTGGAATGAGACATTGAAAAGCAAATAGAAATACATTCAGGTTAGTGCTTTTCATTTGTACATACTCAGTTCATCTATAGGAAGAGAAACATGGTGTTTTGTCAGCTTTAGTCCGTTGGACTCAAAGAACCGTTTTGATTGTAATTTATGCTGGAATTTTGTCTCAATTTAATCGTTTTCAGCAAATATGAAAGTATTATTGAACTGAAACAAATAAAATAGTGTTACAATACTCTTTCAAACACCACTTATTAGATATGAGATAAGGGAAAATATATGGTAATTCTTTGACAATTTAAGGTGTTGCAGCTGGACTGCAAGCTTCTGCTGCTTTCATGGCTTCAAACCTTGGCTCTTTTGCCTGGAATTTCAAGCCAGCATATAATTTCATGTAATCATCAAATACAAATTTTGGGTAAACTTGCTTATTCTCTGATTCTTCTTTCACCAATTTCTTAGCTGGATAGATCACAGCATCATTCCCCGGGTTGTAAAAGGATGCAATTGACATTCTTGTCCCATTTGTCTGAGCAATCACTCTATGCATCACACTTTTGTACTTTCCATTCGTAATCACCTGTGATTCAACCATAAAACATTAAACCCGCTCGGATTTTCGTTCTTAATGATATTTCAGAATTCTCATTTTATTCTTTTTTTTCCTTACCTCAATCTGGTCACCTAGGTTGATGACAATGGAATGGTGCATAGGTGGCACATCGATCCATTCACCATCCTTAAGTAGCTGGAGTCCACTTACTTTATCATCTTGAAACAGCAAAATGATGCCACCAGCATCAGTATGTGCTCTTAGTCCCTTGATCAAATCTGGGGTAGGGCATGGTGGATAGTTGCTAACCTTGGTCCCAAAATTTGGAGCCTTTGACTTTGACCCTTGGAATGCTTTCTTTAGGTAACCTTTCTCCAATCCAAGATTCTCACATAGCAAATCCAAAAGTTCCTCCGCTAATTTCTCCAGTTTACCAGCAAAATCCCTCATTATTTCCCTGCATAATTATAATCATAATCATCCACAAAACATAATAATTTGAGTACAAAGAAGATCAATTTGGTGTACAATATACAAAATCTTGTTCACCTGTATTCATCATCAAGATCAGGGATTTCAGAGATGTTTGAATTAGGTAGATGGCGAATGAAGAACGTGCTCTCCCAGTCGACATTATTAACTTCTGTCTTAACATCTTCTAGTGCTTTGGCTGCCACCATTTCTTTGAATCTTTGCTCCATACACTTCTTGTAATGCTCTTTTGTCGTTCTTTCCACAATGTCCAGCAGCTCATGTGATATCCCATGGTTCACCAACTGCACATACAATACACAATTTAAACATGGTTCACCAACTGCACACACACATGCCCAATGCAAGCTGCTTTAGCAAGGTATTGTTGGGTCCGTTAGTTTGCCAATAACAAGTTCTCACAGTTAAAATAACTTTTAAATCCACACTCAAAATAAGTGTGTTAGTAACTTTTTTTTGAACGGCTAACTCACACACCTTTAAAACATAATCCTAAATCTACATCAATGTTTAACATAAGACTACAACCATGAACCACTTGGGGAGAAACACTTTTTCTTAACATCGTGGTACCGATAGGCTACAAGTCCTTTGGTAAGTGTTAGTAATTGTGCGTGCGCATGTGTGAAATGTTTTTGTTTTGAGGTAAATGTGCGTATTTGATAGTGAATGTACCTCAAAGAATCCCCAGTTCTCACAAGCATCCTTGATCTTGTCCATGGTGGCTTTTCTCTCATCACCATTCAGCTTCTCCATGTTGATCAAAGGGAAGTTCTCCATCTCCAGTATTGATCTTCTTCTGCCTTTTGTTTTGTGTGATTATTTCTTATGAAGAATGTGGAATGTTTGGCTTCCAATTTATAGGATAAATTAAGGTTGTGAAGACTTTAACGTTAACGTTTTTTTTATATATTAAAAAATATATAACGATTATTTCTTTTTCATAACCGGATTAAGCTTGTTCCTCCTATTTTAAACTTAACTTTAACGTTTTTTTTATATATTAAAAAAATATTATTTTTTATGATGTATGAAATAAATTATGCATTGCAGATAGACATGCATTCCGCCTTGTTAATCACGTTGTTAATGTTAAGATTTAGGTAGAAATATTAAGGATTACGGACCCACTTAATTAGGCGGCTAAATAGCAAGTAATGGCTGCTTCAACATTCTCCTTTCATCTTTGTGTTAAATGGGTCATTTTTAACTCAATTTTGGATTTACTTTATTCAAACAAATACTACTTTTCAATATAATGATTTTTCTTCATAGTTGTATTATAATTTATTTTTTTGGATATGGACATAAGAAGGAAGCTTGTTCTTTCAAACAAATACGATTGTTACAATATCATCATTATCCATGACAGGGAAGACTATACCCAAAGAAGACACGATGCACGTACATCTAAAGACTTTAAGGAACTTATAGTTACGGGATGATGAGAAAGTATTTCATCAGAGGAAAGGAATTGGAAATGCTCGAGGCATATACGCCAGTGATTTTGGTGTTATCAATGTCATTTTATGTAATTAGATTTGCTTAAGATGAAATAGGAACATTGGTTTGAGTTAGTAGGTGTGGAGTGCACACTCAATCAAAACTATTCTAATTTCTAGAACAACGGAACCTCTTAGATTGTTAGGGGAAAAGCTTATTGACCATAGGGGTACCAAAGGTAGCGCCCCTGGTGCCTGGTGGGGCCCAAGGCTCGGTCAAGGTGAAATTTTTTGTTTTGATACATTAGTTGTACATTGGAAGTTGCTTCGGATTTACATGATCAGTGAAAATGGTTTAGAAATGATGGAACTCGACAGTAGCGTATCAAAGTAACTGTTCTTATGTAGTAATTGATCTTCGGTAGCATCTGAGCATTGGTAGCAATTGATCGATAGCAACTTGATCAACATCGACCAAGTTGATGTTGTTACACCCTGAAAACAGAGCGTGACGTAAACATTGGATTTACACACAACACAAAACGAAAACTTTCAAAACTCACAGAGCCATCGCCACCACAGCCGTTGGCTACCGTAGCAACACCACAATATCACCACCGATCACAGCTACGCACCACCTCCCTCCCTCCTTCCTAGAAAAGCCTATCATAAAGGGAGGGCAGAGGTTGGTCGATAGATATGAGATAGAGATGGAAAGTTTGTTACGCACCAATTCAATCCCGTTTGAAATTCAAATTTGAAGCTAAACCCCGATCTCACTTATCCACACTATATTATCCTCACACCACTTAATTAGTTATTTAAAATAAATTAACATGCATATTTATAAATTTAATATTAAGTTTCAAACCACTAAAACTGAAAATAGACTAAAGATGAGAATCACCACTACACTATACCACGTCTCACTCCTCATGGCTTATCTACCGTAAAGCTCTCAAGTGATTCCTCAGACTCCTAATCTTGATCCATGTTCTTCTACGGCTATGTACTTACATTTATCCAATTTCTGTAAAGACTAACACACTTGTCTTTAACCAATTTTTATCTTTACTCAATTTTTGTTTGTCCTTAAAAGAGGATTCATTGTAACTATTCTCTTTATTATTATTGAATTTAAAATTCATTTTCAAATTATTTAGCATCCTTGTTTCTTAACGTTTTTAGACTTTTAAATTTAGTCTTTTTAACCTCAAGTTTCTTTCAAATTAACTTGTCAAAACATAATAGCAATAGTAGAAAAAAGTTATCAAAGATTTGTTTTGTTTCAAACTTTTATACTTTTTATATCTCTTAAAATATCAACTCGAATAATAATAATATAATATAATATAACACAACATAACTTGTTATAATATAACATAATATTAAACAATACATCACATAATGTAACATAATATACAATAACATATTATAACATGTGTAGCATTGCATAACGTAGCCTAACATAAGATTGTGTAATGTACCGTAATGTGGCATAGTGTAATGTAACCTAGTGTACTAGTGCATCGTAATGTAACTCAACTCAACGCATCGTAATATAGCTTTGTGTAATGTAACATAATTTGATGTAATATGATATAATATAATGGGCTATAATGTAATTACTAATTTAGTTTTATCAATATTTTAAATTTCAATAAAATTATAACATATCATGTAATTTATAAAAAAAAACTGAAAATAGATTTAAATTTTAATATTTTCTTTGTCAAATAAGCACCTATAGAATAAATTTTAAATTTTTATTTCAAGGAATTCCAGTAAATCAAACCTTTCTACAACCATAGAACAAGATACACTCGATGTACATATTACCTCTCATGTTTCACTTGGTCTACATAAGATGAATCAAACCCAAATGCTTAGTTCAAGTGAATCTAGTTTTCACTACAAGAAAATGATCCTATGCCGACGGACCTTATACCGACGACACTTGTCGTCGGCATAGGTCACCCTGTGCCGACGACATGTCGTCGGTATAGGGTAATCCCAAAATTTGAGAAGGGAGACCCTATACCGACGACATGTCGTCGGCACAGGGCTGAGCCGGATGGAGGGAAAACATGGCGCTCAATGAAAAATTGGGGAAAACCTATACCGACGACATGTCGTCGGTATAGGTTGAATTCCATTTTATTTTTGCGTTTTCTTTTATTTAATAGCTTTTCGTCGGTGGGGTTTTTTTTTTAATTAAAAACAATTTTGGGAAAAATCTATACCGACGACATGTCGTCGGTATAGGTCATTTACTTTATTGACCGGTCAAAACAAACGAAGACCTGTACCGACGACATGTCTTCGGCACAGGAGCCTATTGCGCCGACTTTAGAGCCTATACCGACGACATATCGTCGGGATAGGGCTCAACGTGAATTAACACAGAAGACAGCTTTCTGCTTCCTATTTTCACCTAAAAACTCTCAAAATTCTCTAGTTTTCTCTCTGTGACGATTTCGAGGATTTTGTGTGTTTTGTGAAGCAATTTTCACTAATCTCTCGGTTTTTTAGGTTTGTTTCTTGTTAATTTCGACATATGTTTCAATTTTGACAATAAAATCAAAATTTTTGGGTTTTTTGGTTAATTTCTTTGTTTTTTGTTAGGTTTTTGAAGCTTTGACAATTGTTTGAGGATTTCAAGCTATTCGAAGATATTTGCAAACTTGGTTAGTAATTTTTTAATAAATTATGTTTAGATTATGTTTGTATGTATATTGTTGTGTTTTTTTTGTATGTATGTATATATGATTTAGATGTATGATTTTATAAATACTTATGAAATTTTATTATGAAATTAGGTTTAGATGTGAATTAGGTTTAGATGAAATTTGGGAATTTGGATGTATGTTTGTATGTATATTGTTTAGATGAAAATTTGGGATTAAATTAGGTTTAGAAGAAAATTTGCGAAATTTGGGCAATTGTTTGACAATTGTTTGTGTATGTGTATGTATGGAATTGGCCTCTTAGATTCAAATCTATTTGAAGCTAATTGTTTGACAATTGTTTGTGTACGTTTATCAAGCATGTAATTCGCATGTTTATGTATCGAATTTTCTATACTCCTATTATTTGACAATTGTTTGAGGATTTCAAGCTATTTGAAGCTAATTGTTTGATAATTGTTTGTGTATGTGTATGTATGTTTATGTATGGAATTGTGTTTATGTATGTAATTTGAGAATTTGGGCATTTATTTATGTATGTATATAATATGTATGTATATATGTGTATGTGTGTTTGTATGTATTTTTATGTATGGAATTGTGTTTATATATGTAATTTGAGAATTTGGGCATTTATTTATGTATGTTTGTATATAATATATATGTATATGTGTATGTATGTTTGTATGTATGTTTGTATGTATTTGTATGTATGTTTATGTAATTGTATGATTTGTGGATGTATGTATATATGTTTGTATGTATATGTAACTTTATTTAATTTTGTTGCAAGTTCGGAACTCATTGCGGTTGACGAGGTGTGAATAACATCATATTTGTGTTTCATTGAATTTATTTAAGGTACGTATTCCGACTTTTATGCCTTTGTGTAGTTAATTTTTTATTTCATTTAGTGTGTAAACGGCTAGTTTATCATAATTTTATAAATACTATTACTTATATATTAAAAAAATATATATTTTATAATGAGTTAGATGTATGATTTTATACATATTTATGAAATTTGATTATGAAATTAGGTTTAGATGTGAATTAGGTTTAGATGAAATTTGAGAATTTGGATGTATGTTTTATAAATACTATTACTTATATATTAAAAAAATATATATTTTATAATTTTATAAAATAAATAAGAAAAAGGCTTACACCCCTAATGTCATTTATGTACGTCTTTGTTTATGTATGTCATGTCTCAAATTGTGTACACTAGTATGTTTATTTAGGATAACCCTTTAGAATATACCCGTCCAAAATTTATCTAATAGGGATAAATTTTGGATTGTCCCCTTTGGGACTGCTTTTTGAATATTCTATCTCATTTAGGATATGTATACATTTTAACGGGTTGACATTTAAGATAAAATTGGTAGCTATTTCTCCTTACTCCTTCGAGTTTGCGGTTTATTTGCATACTTGGGGAGTTAAGGGGAAATGCTGCTGATTTTTCTTAAATAGTCAACTCGATAAAATGAATACATATGAGATAGAATACTCAAAAAGTGGGTCAGGATCCACCGCCTTAGAGTACCGATCAAATCATATACATTCATTTATATCATTTATTACATGCACGTATATGTGTATGCTTATGACACTAGATATGGCAATTGATAAAAGCTGGGTTACACTGGGAAATCGGAATTCTCGGACATTCTTAAGCGGTCTTCGCAACTTTATAGAGACGGCCAAGAACCATGTCGACGGTCGGGGTAGAGCGTTTTGCCCTTGTAGACGTTGTTGTAATGCGTGTCGACAGGATTTGAACACGATATATGGCCACATACATGACCGTGGGTTTCTACAATCATATCAGAATTGGATTTATCATGGTTTAAAGCATCCTCGTGCGGCAGAGATAGCATCACTTTTTGCCCCAAGAACAACACCAACTCCTCCAATAATTACAACAACAAATAATGAGATGTTTGATGCCATAGATGATGTGATGGCAGAGCAAAATACAAACGGGGATAATATAGATGAAGATGGAACTGGTTTAGACCCAGAGTTTGATGCGTTGTTTGAGGAGCTAAATAAGGAGTTATACCCCGGTTGTAGTCAAATGTCTTCCCTAAACTTCATAGCCAAATTGATGCATATCAAAGTTATCAACAAATGGACGAATAGTTCGTTTGACCAACTGTTAGAGCTTCTACAAACTGAATTGCCGAAGGAAAATCACGTTCCAGCGTCACATTATGAAGCTAAGAAGAAACTGAGTAAGATTGGGTTAGGATATCAGTCTATCCATGCTTGCATTAATGATTGTACACTGTTTTGGAAGGAGAATGAATCAATGCAAAACTGTCCGGTTTGTAATGACAGTAGATGGGTTGACAAAAACCAAAGGGGAAGAAAGTACCACAGAAAGTGTTGCGCTACTTTCCTTTAACTTCACGGCTTCGACGAAGGTATAGTTCAAGATTAACGACAAAAGATATGATCTGGCATAATAGTGGACGCTCAACGGATGGTATGATGCGAAATCCGGTTGATGGGAAGGAATGGCAAGAATTTGATGAGAGATATCCGGAATTTGCTAAAGAACCAAGGAATGTCCGCTTATGTTTGGCTGCCGATGGTTTTAATCCGTTCGGTAACATGAGTCAGACTTACAGTATGTGGCCGGTAGTGTTAACAACATATAATACACCACCGTGGTTATGTATGAAAGAGTCTTCTTTCATGTTAACCTTGCTAATTCCCGGGCCTAAATCACCTAGTAAAGACATTGATGTTTTCTTAAGGCCTTTGGTTGATGAGTTGAAAATGTTATGGGCTGAAGGAGTCCAGGTGAGAGATGCATCAACCAAAACTGTATTTAGGATGCATGCCGCACTGTTATGGACTATCAATGATTATCCTGCTCGTAGTAGCTTGTCTGGATGGAGTGATCAAGGTTATAAAGCATGCCCTACGTGTAACATTGACACACCTTCGTGCGCTATAACGAATAAGATAGCTTTTATTGGACACAGAAGATTCTTGCCTAAAAAGCATAAGTGGAGGAACGATCTGTCGTTTGATGGCAAGAAAGAGACAAGACATCCTCCCCGACGATTGAGTAATGCTCAAATATTAGAACAACTAAAAAGTCTCCCAGATCGTGTCCCGGGGAAACATCCAATGCATGGAGGGATAAAACGAAAGCGCCTTGCATCAGAGTTGAATTGGACTAAACGAAGTATCTTCTTTGAGCTGGATTATTGGTCTTCTCTTCTTTTAAAACACAATCTTGATGTTATGCACGTGGAGAAAAATGTGTGTGAGGGTTTATTGGGTACTTTGTTGATGAACGATAAATCAAAAGACACACAAAGCCCGCAAAGACTTGGAAAATATGGGTATTCGGCATAACCTATGGCTAACACAAAAAAACAACAAGTTTTACCAACCACAAGCTCCTTACTCTTTCACATCCATTGATCGAGAACGCTTTTGTCAGTTTATTCGAGGAGTAAGACTGCCCGATGGATTTGGATCGAATTTCAAAAATAAGGTACTTCCCAATGATTCAAATATAATTGGGTTAAAGTCCCATGATTATCACATCCTAATGCAACGATTGCTGCCAATAGGGGTACGAGCGGGTCTGCACATTCTTTCAAAAAATTTGTGCACGATCAGTAGATGTGAAAGACATATATGAAGCAAATGAGGAAGTGGTTAAGATATTATGCAATTTGGAAATGATATATCCTCCAGCATTTTTTGACATAATGGTTCATCTCATTCTTCATTTATCTGAAGAAGCTATTCTTGGTGGCCCTGTGTATATGAGATGGATGTATCCTTTTGAAAGATACATGAAAAAGCTTAAAGCATATGTTAGAAACAAAGCCAAACCTGAAGGCTCAATTGCAGAGGGTTATGTTGCAGATGAAGCCTTGACATTCTGCTCTATGTATCTGGACGGTATGCAGACCAAATTTAACCGACCAGATAGAAATGCAGATGCTGGCATTCCCAAAAGGCAGTTTCAAGTGTTTTCTTCACAATGTCGACCAATATCGAAAAAGAAAATCAAGGCGCTCTCTGAACATGCCAACAAATCATTACAATGGTTTGTGTTGAACAACTGCGATGAAATCAAAGACTACAAATCGTAGGTTTTTTTGTCCATCTACCAGTGATAAACTATTATTATATTTTAATTTAATTCCACTAATTTGATTTTTATTTTGTCCATCTACTAGTGAATTTGAATCTAAATTTCCTGAACGCAATATGCAAACCGATTTTTCTTCATGGTTAAAATATGAAGCAAATGTATTTTCATCTTCATCTTCTACACCCGATAATAAAGAATTAAGGGCATTGGCACATGGTCCCTTGTACGCATATTCTTACACTGCTTGCATAGTAAATGGTGTTAGATTTGGACGCCTGGAGAAACACTGACAAGTGGCGAGGCGTTCAACTCGGAATCACCGCCGAGTGTCAAAGGGCTTATAAAGACCGCAAGGGAGAGTTGAAAGTTCATTTCGACTACAATGGGGGATACGATGATGTGGAGGCGGCGAGAAGTAATCCACCAAAAGATGTTGATCAAGAAACTTGGGATATTTTGATTAATCAGCTGTTTTTAAGTGCGGGCTATAAAAGTCGCTCGGAGAAGAACAAACAAAACCGAGCAAAACAACGCTACCCAAGTTTACATGGCAGCAAATCATACGCCCAACGCCGACACATGGAAGTATGAAATATAGTTGTTATTATTATACAAACATGCTTATTAATTCTAGTGATATTATTTTTGTTTTTCACAGGGGACCGGCCCTATTGACGTGTTCAGATCGACCCATTATAAAGAAGGGACGGGATGGGTCAACGATAGTGCATCAACAGATTATGTAAGTTAAATGATTTTGTTGTTAAAATATCTAAGTTTGACTTTAACGGGTCAAAATGACCCAAACACACTTTAATATACTTGGAACGTCTAACTGTAACCTTAAACGGGTCAAAATGACCCAAACACATTTTAATAGACTTAGAACATCCAACTCGAGGCCAATTGTTGAATATGTTTGCTAGTATTAATAGTATTTGTTGTTATTAGTGTTGGTTGATTGTAATTTGTGAATTTGGGTCGTCTATGACCTATAGTTTAAAAGGTTGGTTATCCATTTTACAGCAGTTATGCTGTCGAATTTTAGTAAAATAGTAAAGTGATTGCTTATTACATTGTTTAATGCAGGACCGAATCCAAGAGGAGTATACAAGATCCTCTGCTGAATCTGGTGGTGACTCATCCGCTGTCGATGAGTTTGCATGCATGGAGCGTGCATTGGGTCATCGGCGTGGCCATATTCGGGGTGTTGGTCGTGTGGTGAGTAATCCCACACCGGATGTGTTCGGTACTCCCTCTCCACAACCACATTGGCAAGACGTTGATCAGCGTGTGGCTAGTCTTCAACAACAATTTCAAGAACAACAACAACGCGAAGCCAAACGAGAGGAAGAACAGCGACTGCAAAATCAACAACTAGAGGAAGAACGTCGTGTGCATAATCAACAAATGCTTGAAATGCAACGACAAATGGATGAAATGCGTCGAATGTGGTAGCGCCGAACTAGTAGCGATGATAACTAGCTTGGAGTCGTTGAGCCTTTGTAGTTGTTGGGTTGTCTTGAACAATTTGCATATTTGTTTGTTTTGAATGTTTAGTTTATCGAACAAGTTGTGGCGTCGAACAATTTATATGTTTGTTTTATGTTTCGGATATTTGAATGTTTGTATAGTTTATATATAATTATTTGCAGGTTTCTGTTTTTAGAAATTTAATATTTCTGGAAAAATATTAAAAATTAAAAAATATAAAAAAAAAACAAAAAGACCTATACCGACGACATGTCGTCGGGATAGGCCTTTTTTTAAAAATTATTAAAAAAATGAAAAAACCCTTTACCGACGACATGTCGTCGGTATAGGTTGACCCTATGCCGACGACAAGTCGTCCGTACAGGGTTTGACTCTATCCCGACGACATGTCGTCGGTAAAGGGTTTCTTTTTGAATTATTTAATTAAACCCTATACCGACGACAAGTCGTCGGTATAGGCTGACCTATCCCAACGACAATCTTGGGCTATTGGTACGACTCAATCCCGACGACAGCTATCCCGACGACATGTCGTCGGTATAAGGTATCTCGACGACAAGTCGTCGCTATAGGGTCAAAAAAAGTCGCCGGTATAGGGTGATATTGTTGTAGTGTTTCTCATTGGGAAAACTATTATTTCTCTTCATCTTAGCACTAAACCTTTTTAAATTTTAATGCACCTTATGCAAATGTTGTTGACTACAATATCTCATGCCATTTTACGTATAAGTGCTTAATGCATTGTTTATATTGAAACTGCGGTAAACAATCTTTGGATTCATTGCCACTCAAAAGATGATGAACTTGGGGATGTTACTCGGAATAGTGTGGACCAAATGTGTAATTTTTAGTACTTAGAGACTAAATCCGTAAAATACTAAAATAGGTATACCACAAAGATATATTTGTGCAATTTACTCTTCCTTTTATTTATATTGTAAAGAAGATTTTTATAATATCATTCAAACTTACTAACTTTACAGATTACAATCACATATTTTAATTTTCACAATAACTTGATAAATTATATTATTATGCTATTTTGACAAATTAAGTTATTTACTCATAAATAATTCCTAATCAATTTATTCAAAAAAGCTTTTCACTAAATTAAAAGGTTATAATTAATATAAATCTATTAAAGCTGAAAACTAATATAAATATAATTTATTATAATGTCATTAGAGCACCAATTTAGGTTCTTCCATATCCGACTTACATTTAGTTGGAAGAGAGGAAGTGATTTGAAAGAGAATAATGTAAACATGACAACACTACTACATAAACAAGTATTTGCTATGGAAAAAAGCAGTTGCAAATTTTGCTATGGATTTGCTACGGAAACATTTTGCTACGGTTTACCTACGGACAAATGATATCCATAGCAAAATCTCTAGCAAATTCCGTAGCAAAATAGAGAAAATAAATATATAAGAAACAATTCAATAAAAAATCTGTAGCAAAATTAAGAAAATATTTAAAAACAACTAAAAACAAACCGTAGCAAAATCGAAAAATAAATATATAAAAAATAATTAAATAAAATCCGTAGCAAATTTCATAGCAAAATAAATTAAATATGTAATAAATAATTCAATAAAAATCCATAGCAAAATTGAGAAAATAGATATTTAAAAATAAATAAAAATATTTTAATAAAAATTGTAGCAAAGTGCATAACAAAATTGAGAAATAAATAAATATAATGTTAATAAAATATATATAAAATCCATAGCAAGATCGAGAAGTACGTGTTTAATAATGGTTAACTTTTAAAGTCAAATTTGGTTAACCAAATCAAGGTTAGTCAAACAAAGTTAATTTTGGTTATTCATTGATTGATGGTCAAACATAGTTAATGTAGGTTAAATAACGACCAATGGTGGCAAATCACAGTCAAACATAGTGATTCATAGTTATATATGAGTGTATATGACATGGTATGAATCTTTGTAAACTGTTATGACTTACAATGACCCATAATGACGTATTACGGCCCATTGTGACACTTGTGGCGTAATACGTCACGTCTAGGTCATACATAGTGTAGGTCATACTTTGTCAATCATTGTGAGTAATGGTCATACATAGTCAATATATGTTATATAATATTCAATCATAAAGAATCACGATCAAATATAGTGATTCATAGTCAAACAATGGTGTATATAACACATCAAGACTCCTTACGTTGTAATATGACACGTTCTATCAAACATAGTTAATGTAAGTCATACTTAGTACACAATGATTCATATGCGAAGGACCTAATATGACATATTGAGGTCTATCATGGCCTAATAAATAGTTCTCATGAGTATTAAGACCCAGTATGGCTCATTAAGATATGTATGGTCTAGAATCATCATAATAGGAATCATTACAACTCCCCTTAAACATAAGATGACATATCAAGGCCCACACAACCATGAAGATATGTATGATTCATTAGAACATGATACAAACTAATATGACTAGTTACAATACAATACAACACATTAAAACCTAGTATGTCATTGTGGGGCCCATCATGTTTCGTTAACACCTATCTCATGACTCGTAAGGTGCAATAAGGTCCATCAAGACACACATAACTCATTGTGACATGATACGACTCATTACAACCCGATATAACCTTTTAAAACATATTATGACATAGTAAGACGCATCGTACCCCGTAAGAGTTATCTTGACTATTAATACCAAGTGTGTCTCACGGAGACATGTAACATACATTATAACTTATTACGATCTTGTATGTTTTGATAAACTATTGGACCAAATCTGTAATTTCTCATTCATGGGGTCATAAGTGAAATCCATGTAAACCACAGGGGCAATCCGTGTAATTAATTCTTAATATTATGTTGGTAAACGCTATAATTTGAATATTTATTGTATTGTTTTTGGATAAGTTTGAATATTTTTTCTATTTGGTTTGGATATTTATCTTTGGTTTGGAAATTTGAATATAATGTTTATAAGAAACAAACGGAAAGCAATTAAAAAAAATGAAAATTTTTGAAAAAATCCGTAGATAAATCTGTTGCGAAAACCTTTCAAAATCCATAGCTAGATTAGTAACAAAAATCTAGAAAAATCCGTAGTAAAATCGGCTACAAAAAACCAAAGCAAATTTCTGTAGCCAAATCTGTAGCAAAAACTCCGTAGCGAAATTCCGTAGCTAAAATTTTGTAGCAAAAATCGTAGCAAAGTCCATAGCAAGCATCTTCGTAGCAAAATCCGTAGCTAAAATAGCGATGCCTTCTTTTGTAGCTAAAACCGTTGCAAATATGATTCCGTAGCAAAAATATGTAGCAAACTAAATTAGCGACGAGACTTGTAGCTACTGACCAATCGGTAGCAAAATAGGTGTTTGCTACGGATTTGCTATGGATTTGGCCGTATTAAATACATATTTTGTAGTAGTGAGAATGAGAGAGATCTAGGAACATTTGTAGCCATGGACTGGAGGAGGAAGGGAATTTGAGAGGAGGAAGGAGGGGGAGGGAGGGAGATTTCGTGGAGGGTGGTTTCTGTTTTCTTTAGGCGTCTAATGTATGAAACAATCTAGTGAAGATGCTTTTATACAATAAACAAAAGTAGAAGTATAAAATGAACATAATTATTTATTTTTAGATGGGTAAAAATTAATAATATAACAAAATTTACATAAAATACTCACCAAATAAAATATTTCACATAGGTATACAATAGATATTTATGAGAGCATTATCGTTGTTCTGGAAATTAAAGTTTAATTTTGCTATAAAAGTTTAATGTTCGTTGTATGCTATTAATTTTTATTTTGTATAATAATCATTCAACTTTATATTTTTATGGTAATATATACAATAGCATCTATATGACTGACCTTATGAAAATAAATTATTTTAACTTCTTGAACAAAATAAAATAATTTTATTGAACATTGATTGAAATAATTTTATTGAACAAAATAAAATAATTTTATTTAACATTGATCGCAATTAATTAACTGAAAAAATAAAACAAAATGTTTCTTGTTACTCCTATGATAATTTTCACAGACTTAGGGGTTGTTTGGTAAGATCTGAACCATTAAGTGCTGAACTATTAATAGGTCTAAATGGTTCAACATGATTTTAAAGCTGAACCATTAAGAGGTAAAATGAACCATTAAGAGGTGATATTTTAGCGAAACAAACACCCATAACTCTGACTGATTCAGAGGTAAGCCTGTTAATGGAATCATTAAAAGGCTACCAAACAGCCCCTTACTGAACTAAGTGGATTGTTTCCTTTAATTCAAGTTCAAAATTTGTTAAATAGTTTTTTTTATTTACAACGCCGAATTTATTTACTATCGTGTGACTTGAACCAAAGACCTTCAAATCTAGGTGCTCTAAAAGGCTTTGGCTCTGCCACTGGGCCACCAACCCCAGTGCCAGTGGTATTTGTTAATTAGTTATCAAACCAATTGTAGAGCTATCCTCCTAATTGAATTGGACCATGATCCAATTCATGTAAGCCCAATCTGGACAGACCTATTAGAGTTTCTCCTCATTTACCTATAAAAGAAGGTTATCCTCTTCCTTCCCTTCTCCATCTCTTACTCTCTCTACCTCCTCATATATATTTACATGTTATTTTGATAAAATGATTGTTAAAACGACCGACTTGAGCGTCGGAGGGTGGTCCATTCTAACGAGTTTATGGTTTTGCAGATCAGGATTTGATGGAGAAGACGAAGCGTGGTCGATTCATCTCTAGAGTTGCTGTGACGAGCCTAATCTCCATCCATGCGGATCCATGTAGCAACACCAATTGCAAAAGATAATCAACTTAAACACAACCAAATAGATTTAGCAATGCTTCTAACAAGGTGATCACAAAAGTATCATAAAAATCAATGCAAGTTGAATATGATTAATGTATTTTTATATTTTTCTTAATAAAAAAACCAATTTCATAACCTACTTGTGCTATAAAAATGACTCATTTCTAAAATTATAACTTGTAATCACCAACTACAAATATGTGTTAAATGCTATAAAATCAGTTTATCATAGAATAAAATAGTTACGGCTTTGATTATAAAATGCAATCTTTTGAAACAAAATATTAGATTAACAATAAGATTCGATTGAAGAGCCAAAGAACAACGTCGGTAGGAATGATTTTTTTCTAAAGTGTTAAATTTAGTTCTATAGTGGACAGGATCAACTATCGATATGTAGTGATATTATATCGATACATTCGTTCTTGTCGAGCAGTTAACATGGTATATTTGCATTACCAGGTACGTATTAAGCCATACGGAGTGGGATCCCCGATTGAAATCGAGGACTGGGAAGGTGATGAGGTAGATGTGGAGGGTGATGAGATAGCAGTGAAATTGGGGGTTGAAATCATGGATTGGTCCCAGATTTGGGAAGCCAAGCAAGAACAAAACTAAGCAATCGGGAAAAGAATTGAGTCGGAGAAAACGGGAACACCGTCCCCAAAATCGGTGAAATGGGGGAAATCGGGGATCAAGGAACCCACTCTGTGTTCCCTTATAAGAATTGAACAAGAAAATTTAGTTTAAAGTTACAAATTTAATGAAAAGTCACTAATCTTCACGAAAAGTTGTTATTTTGTATTAACTCGTTATTTAATAAAGAGTCACAATCCTTTATTAACTACCTAATAGTTTAATGAAGATGCATGATAGTTCATGAAAAAAATTACAAAAATTCTAACAATATGATTAGAGATGTAACTTTTCATGACAAGTCATCATTATATAGATGTAAGTCTCCGATGAGAATGATGAGCAAATTGTTAGATGGGATACGTAGTTCTTTAATATTTATTAGATAAAATTATACTTTTCTTTCTCTAGGTATATATTTTATTTAAGTCGTTAATCTTCATTAGTTACAACGATCATTCTTTATGTTTAGGGTTTTTCACAGATTGTGTTTAAGGAGCGCAATGGAACAATTATTAGTAATCTCAGTCCCATACACAATTGTAAAACCTCTCATATCTGCGGGTATCATGAATACCTTTTAGTTTGTTAAGAAATTAACCATCATGATTTCCAAATACAATTTTTCTTACCGTTATAATTTTTATATAATGTTCTGTTTTTAAAACTACAAAAAATAACATACGATAAACTACATACATATCATCATCACCGTATAATGTTTGAAATATCTAAATATGTAAATCATGATGATATAAATCCTAAAACATGAGTTTTTATTTAATAGCATACAAAGTATAAGTAATCATCAAATATATATCCAAAAATAAGGTCCATTTTCACATAAAGAAGCTACTAGAAGCATTACTAGATAATAAAATGAAAATAAAAATTGAAATATTTTGGGTATATGGCTCGAGTAATCGGGTACAGGGTTTCGAATGATTGCATCGGGTATCATCTATACCATACCTATGCCCGAACCCACAAATTTTTTTATCAACCCCATACCTGGTTCCATATTCGAATATCAATCCAATTACCCGTATCAGATGTTTCAGGTATTCCCTTCGGGTTTGGATTCTTTTATCATGCCTAATTGGGTCCTTACTAGAATATATGTTTAATCTCGACATTAAAGCAATAATGTGCACTGTTAAGGGTATTTTTGTCATTTTAAGCCCCCCATTTAATCGTTCTTCAACACTCTCTTCATCAATGTTTAGGGGTTTTTTTTTCCGATATATTCCTTGATAACAAGCAATGGCTTTTTCCTCGTGTGGGAAACAAGCAACTTTTGAAATATGTGGACCTTTCGAAATCTAGGTTGTTAGGGTGGTGGGAGTGGTATCCTCTCACTCAAAACTACACTCTCAAACCCATCAATGAGAATATCCAACCTCATTTAGACAAACTAACCACCCAAACTACCCTACATGGTGGGAGTAGTACCCTCCAACCCACCTCATTTTTTTATTTTTTTTAAATTAAAACAAATTAATAACCAAATTTAAAAACTAAAAATTTAATTAATTAATTAAAAATACATAACAATAAATAAAAAGACCATAAAAAAGTAAAAAAAAAAGTTAAAAAAACACCTAAAAATTGGTTATGTATTTATAGGGGTTAAATTTATTTAATTTATTTTTTTATTTTTACAACGGCTAAAAGAGCCGTTCAACGGTAACAATTTCAATTGTTTCAGCAGGTTTCCATAGCCGCTCACCATACCCGAGCTCCACTACCCGCTTGAAGCCGCTATGCGGGCGGTGTACCCGCCTACCCGAGCTGAACCCGAGCAGCACTCCCACCACCCTTAGTTTTTTCTTGTCTTTGTTGGAATTATATGTCCGGTCACGATTATTTAACGCTACTAACTGAGTTGTGACCCGTAAGAGTTACACCTTGGGCAATGAACATTAAATCCACTTAACCCGCTTAACTGGTAATTACGAACTGTTAGCGAGACGATATATTTTATATATATTCGTCAGACGGGAATTATTATTTATACTAGTTTATAAATAATAATTATATATATTGTTTTAATCTTTCACTAAAACAATTAAATGAGTTCGGGCTTTTTATCTCGTATTGGACTTTGGGCCAGGAAACAATTAATATGGTTTATAATTATATATATATATATATATATATATATATATATATATATATATATATATATATATGTATATATAATAATAATCCTAATTCGAAAAAAACACACAATTGTTAACAGCCGCAAAAGAAAAACGATTTCTTTTTGGCTCCTTCGGTCAACACAACAAGAAGCAAAAGGTTATCTTTTTTCCTTTAGTGTTGGCAGCCGCAAAACACCAAACGACCCTTCGGCGTTTCCGGCAACCACCAAACCAGCCCAAGTCAGACCCTACCCCGTTGCTGTCCCGTTTCCGGCCAGCCCCGGCGCTTCCCGTCTCTTGCGATTCGGTTCGTGATCTAGCATCGGTTCGTTGTACCTTGGTGTCTCGATCGGTTAATCATTAACCATTAAGGTATATTTAATCTCATTGGTAGATTAACTTTATATTCCGTGTTCGTATGTTTGTAACCCAGATCATGTCGGGTTTTTATTTTGTGTTGAATCGGTTTCTTTCCGCTGTGTTTTAATAATTACTAAATAGTTATTATTAATCTATAATTACTTATCAACCGTTTTTGATAACTAATATAACTGATCACCACCAAAAAAATACTCAGCAGTGGTATCAGAGCCTTGGTTACGACATACGAATCGGATCCGGTCTTTTAACCGGTTATAGATCACAAACTTTAACTTGTTTAAAGTTTCTGATCTAGATCTGTTTAGGGCAATTTTTATTTATTTATTTTGGTCAAAGTTTTTTATATATTTTATTTGACCAAAAAGATTGCCCAGTTATTTGATTGTATTAAATATGTAAATCTGGCCCGACCCTGTCTTGTGTTTGTTTTCTGTTTTTAGTTTTATGGTTTGGCCCATTTGATGGTTCAAAATTGTAATAGATTAGCTTTTATGTTTTGGCCCACTTTGATGGCTCAAAGTTGTAATAGCTTAGGGTTTTATTTTTTTGTATTCTGTATAAATATTGTAAAGATAAAGACCCGAAGACAAAACAGAAGACGGAGACAGGATCTTGGATTTAGTGGGAGTCACACGGAACAGCTAGATGCATGCACGAAGTTCATCCTTGTGGTTGTTTGTGTGTTGTGACCCCGTGACCTAGTTTGGTCTTGCTATTAGGCTCTAGCAAGATCAAACACTTTTTCTTTGGCCATATGATTTACATATTTTTGTGTTTGCTATTGTGGTTGCTTTTTATCTTATAAATGTTATAACGTACCAACCTAATACCAAAATTTTCACAATCAAATTAATAACAAGTTCTAAACTTTTTTTTTACAACTTGTGGATACTTTATATTAAAACAAACAGTTTGTTTTTAAAATAAATTATAACCAATAAAGTTTTGCAATTTAAACTAATTTTAAATTTTCAAAACGAATAACTTAATAGTTCATTTAAACTATTAACTTTTAATTGGTTAATTACATCGCGGCAAACTTAGTTTTAATAGGTTATTTAAAATTAAGTGTCCTGTGAGATGAAATGGTTCATCACGTTGTCACGATCTAATATATAGTAAAACTGGATTTTACAACACATGTATGATTTATCATTCGTTGTGTTTGACCCTATTCGGTAAACACTAAAATTAAATCCCATATTTAAAATCTTTAGTCTATGCCATCCTACTATAAGGAACACTTGGGGCATAACGTGAAACACTAGTGTTTGGAGCCACAGCACCGCACTTGGTGCGTAACCTATCCCTCCAAGGTGCAAGGGTTTCGTTGACACATCCGGCCCTTCCACATGTACCTGTACTAGGGCGACTATTACTTTTCTCTCTATTACATGCCCCAGCTGTATGGAGACTAAAAGTGGGCATAGATGAGGCTAAACGTATTAATGCATAGACAAGAGTTGTCTTAGCGGCCTCATACTCGAGAATTGTGCATTTTTCCACAATTGACAATTATTGTCAGTCTGCCTAAATCACTTACTAATGTTGCGTGCCACAGCCACCATTACTAATTGATATAACCAGATTTTCTATTCTTAATCTATTCTTGCCATGGGTCATTAATATAAGAATTTATTACATCCAAAATACTAATTAACATTTAATTTGCTTATTTAACAGATGTCTACTGAAAAGGAATCTCACTCCTCCTTCTTTCTCAAGTCTTTGCTTGAGAATGAAAAACCGAATGACACCAACCTCATCTTGAACTCTCTCCCTAGTTCTTATGACAACTTCGTAATGAACTTAAATATGAACACATGGGAGAAGACTATTCCCGAACTGCACGGCATGCAGGAAACGGCCGAGATGAGAATATCAAGTGAGACTAATCAAGAGTTGATGGTCAAATCTGCTGGTGTTAACAAGCCCAAAACCAAGAAATGGGGTTATAACAGCAAAGGTAAGAAGCAAGTTATTGTTGCTGCCAAGAATGCCACCAACAAAAACAAGCAAGTTGCAAAAGCACCCCTTCCAAAGGAGCGTCAGTGTTTTGAATGCAACAATATGGGGCACTGGAAACGTAACTGCCCTGAATATCTGGCCAAGCTGAGATCGAAGAGAGCCA
Source organism: Smallanthus sonchifolius (assembly GCA_023525975.1). NCBI lineage: Eukaryota > Viridiplantae > Streptophyta > Magnoliopsida > Asterales > Asteraceae > Smallanthus > Smallanthus sonchifolius. Next base: position 78,414,163 of record CM042033.1, read on the forward strand.
ATGGTGAAGGCACCTCTTCAGGTATTTCAATCTATGTTATTGAACTTTTCACTGTCTCTAGTGACACATGGGTATTTGATACCGGATGTGCTTATCACATCGTTAATGTATTGCACAAGCCTGAAAAGTGGAAGAAGCTGAAACAAGGCGACATGAAACTCATCGTTGGTGATGGGAAGAGAGTACTAGTTCTTGCAACTGGAACATTTCACCTTTCATGTCCTTCTGGCCTTGTAGTTATCTTAAATAACTGTTTGTTTGCACCTGGTTTAACCAGAAACATTATTTCAGTTTCTTTATTGTTTGAACAAGGTTTTAAGTACGATTTTAATGGAATTAATATTTCTACTTACTTAAATGATATTTTCTATTTTGAGGCTAAACCTCGAAATGGAATTTATGAGGTTGATGTTCAAACTAATAATAACATATACAATCTTTCTAAACGTATCAAATCTAGCATTAATGAAACATTTCTATGGCATTGTAGACTTGGTCACATAAGCAAGGCCCGCATGAAAAGGCTCCAATCCGAAGGGATCCTTGAATCCACCGGACAAGAATCCTTTTAAGACTGCAAGTCTTGCTTAGCTGGCAAACTCACTAAAGGATCCTTCACCGGCATTGGTGAACGAGCCAAGGATCTGCTAGGACTCATACACACTGATGTATGTGGCCCTTTCAGAACCATGTCTAGAAATCATGAAAGATACTTCGTTTCATTCATCGACGATTACAGTCGATATGCTTATGTCTATCTTATGAAACACAAGCATGAAACTTTTGAAAAGTTCAAAGAGTTTCAAAACGAAGTGGAAAACCAACTCGGTAAAACGATAAAGACACTTCGATCATATCGAGGTGGTGAATATCTCAGCACAGAGTTCATAAATCATCTCAAGGAGCGTGAAATAGTTTCACAACCTACTCCACCTGGCACACCCCAACTTAATGGCATGATCGAGAGGAGAAATCGAACCCTACTTAATATGGTTCGATCGATGATGTGTAGAAAAAACTTGCCTCACTCCTTCTGGAGTTATGCTCTTATGACCGCCGCCCGTATTGTCAATCTGGCACCGACTAAGAAGGTAAACAAGACTCCATATGTGATATGGCATGGGTCTAAACCCAATCTGTCTTACCTTACAGTATGGGGATGTGATGCATATGTCACCAGCGATTCTGATGATAAGCTCGATCCTAGAGGCGAAAAGGTCGTTTTCGTTGGATACTATAACAAAAGCGGATATTATTTCTACCATCCTGATGCAAATGTTATTTCCATCAAAAGGAAGGCAAGCTTCCTCGAGAAAGAAATTCTTGAACGAGGAACTGGAGATAATATAGTGGATCTTGAAGAAATTCGAGAACCACAAACAACCGCTGATGAAGTCGGAGCGTCTGAACAACAAGAAGTTGTTGCTGGTGAATCAGACATAAACACAAGCGTTCGCAGAAGTGTAAGGACTCGCAAAGAACCTGGCAGATACCTATGGCATCTTGATAGTACCGAGGTCCTATTAGTAGCCGAGTCTAATGACGAACCTACTAACTACAAATCTGCTATTTCAGATCCAGAATCTGCAAAATGGCTAGAAGCCATGAACGCCGAGATGCAATCTATGCGTGATAATCAAGTCTGGGACTTGGTTGAGCTACCCCCGAATCTCGGGCAGTAGGGAGAAATGGATTTTCAAGAGAAAAACCGACATGCATGGAAATATACACACCTATAAAGCACGGCTAGTTGCGAAAGGTTTTACTCAGACTCAAGGCATTGACTATGATGAAACCTTCTCGCCCGTTGCTATGATCAAATCGATCAGGATATTGTTTTCCATAGCCGCGTACTATGACTACGAGATATGGCAAATGGATGTCAAAACCGCTTTCCTTAATGGGCATCTCTCTGAAGATGTCTATATGGTACAACCTGATGGTTTTGTTGATCCAAAATATCCTAATAGGGGTATGTAAACTGAATAAGTCTATTTATGGACTCAAACAAGCATCTCGAAGCTGGAATCTTCGTTTTGACCAAAAGATCAAAGAGTTTGGTTTTGTCAAAAATGAAGATGAGCCTTGTGTTTACAGAAAGGCTAGTGGGAGCACTATATCATTCCTCATCTTGTATGTGGATGATATACTTATCATTGGAAACAACATCCCTATGCTTAACGATGTTAAACACTGGTTGGGAACTTGTTTTGCAATGAAAGATCTTGGAGAAGCAGCTTACATTCTAGGAATCAAGATCTATAGAGATAGATCTAAGCGGCTTCTAGGGCTTAGTCAAGGCACATACATAGACAAAGTCATGGCACACTTTCATATGGAAAACTCCAAGAAAGGAGGTGTTCCTATGACTAAAGGCACCGTGCTGAACAAATCGCAATCTCCTTCAACGGATATTGAAACCAAGCGTATGGAAGCAATTCCATATGCTTCGGCGATTGGTTCTATCATGTATGCTATGTTATGTACCAGGCCTGACATCTCGTATGCTTTAAGCATGACCAGTCGTTTTCAGCAAAGTCCTGGCATTGCCCGTTGGACTGCAGTCAAGAACATCCTGAAGTACTTGAGAAGGACTAAAGACATGTTCTTAATATTTGGAGGAGTGGAAGAAGAGCTCACTGTAATATGTTACACTGACGCCAGCTTCCAAACTGACCGAGATGACTCTCGCTCACAATCAGGATTCGTATTCACTCTAAACGGAGGAGCTATCTCCTGGAAGAGCTCCAAGCAGAGTGTGGTGACGGATTCAACCACCGAATCTGAGTATATAGCTGCATCAGATGCTACTAAGGAAGCTGCTTGGATGAAGAAATTCATTACTGAACTCGATGTGGTTCCGAGTATTCGCCAACCAATCGAGATACTTTGTGATAACACAGGTGCTATAGCTCAAGCCAAAGAGCCCAGATCTCATCACAAAGCCAAGCACATTCTCAGAAAGTTCCACTATATACGGGAAATTGTGGAACGTGGTGACATCGTGATAAACAAAGTAGACACAGATCAAAACCTAGCGGACCCGTTTACTAAGCCCATGACTCAGGACAAGCATGATCTTCACAGAGATGCTATTGGTCTTAGATTTGCTAGTGATATGTTTTGATTTAGTATTTTGAATGTGTGAACAATTAAACAGTTGTACTTTTGAATTCTTTTGGTTTACTGATTTAAATGCAATTCTGAATTCTTACAACTGTGTTCGATTTTAATACGTTTAATCCATGAATCTTGTATTCTTAATCATCCGTAGTCGATCAGAATCGTGGGAACGACTCTGAATTAAGACTATTCTGAACTTGGACTCAAGTAGTTGACTTCCAATTTCACAGACCTCATCTTGGATGACGTTGGATGGCTTCAAATCATCTTCATGGATTTTAATCATAAGATGTTTTGATATTGGTCTACTCATTTAGTATCCTTTGACCTGAGATGCATACTAGAACTTTCGTTTACCAAGGGCTGTTCTTTAATCACTGTCAACCGCTGTCGTGTAACTGCCAGTCATAAAGGCATTGGTTAGGAACAGATCTGAAGTTCAGTGGGAGTTGTATGTAGTCGATAAAGGATTCTGTACTCTTACATGATATGTAACAGTTAGACATCGTGGCGCCCTCGTGATTCAAACTGGTGAAGTGTAAGGCTTTACCCAAACTGACTGTGTGTTTGATTGGACCACTATGAATCTTGAACGAGAACAATAATAATTGAACGCCATATGAGAATGAACTAAATCCATGTCTCATTGATTCAATTGATGTCTTATACGGAAATGATAAATGACGATTATTACCATAAGTCTATTGTCTTGCGATAGTAAAAGATTACTAATAGCAAGATGTTTTGGTTAATGACTTTAAAGTGTCATACCTTGTTAGGGGCAACCATGTGTAGCTAGAACACCGCTGACTGTCTGCGTTAAGGAACTTAATCGAAGACCGTCCAAGTGGGAGGCTGTTGGAATTATATGTCCGGTCACGATTATTTAACGCTACTAACTGAGTTGTGACCCGTAAGAGTTACACATTGGGCAACGAACATTAAATCCACTTAACCCGCTTAATTGGTAATTACGAACTGTTAGCGAGACGATATATTTTATATATATTCGTCAGACGGGAATTATTATTTATACTAGTTTATAAATAATAATTATATATATTGTTTTAATCTTTCATTAAAACAATTAAATGGGTTCGAGCTTTTTATCTCGTATTGGACTTTGGGCCAGGAAACAATTAATAGGGTTTATAATTATATATATATATATATATGTATATATAATAATAATCCTAATTCGAAAAAAACACACAATTGTTAACAGCCGCAAAAGAAAAACGATTTCTTTTTGGCTCCTTCGGTCAACTCAACAAGAAGCAAAAGGTTATCTTTTTTCCTTTAGTGTTGGCAGCCGCAAAACACCAAACGACCCTTCGGCGTTTCCGGCAACCACCAAACCAGCCCAAGTCGGACCCTACCCCGTTGCTGTCCCGTTTCCAGCCAGCCCCGGCGCTTCCCGTCTCTTGCGATTCGGTTCGTGATCTAGCATCGGTTCGTTGTACCTTGGTGTCTCGATCGGTTAATCATTAACCACTAAGGTATATTTAATCTCATTGGTAGATTAACTTTATATTCCGTGTTCGTATGTTTGTAACCCAGATCCTGTCGGGTTTTTATTTTATGTTGAATCGGTTTCTTTCCGCTGCGTTTTAATAATTACTAAATAGTTATTATTAATCTATAATTACTTATCAACCGTTTTTGATAACTAATATAACTGATCACCACCAAAAAAATACTCAACAGTCTTGAGAATGTAAGTATTTTGTCTAAAACTGATAACCATTATTTTCCCTAACAATATATTTACCCTAAAATCTTTATATTTATAATTCAAGGATCACAATGTAGATTCATATGATAGGTTGACCCTGAAATGTATCAACTTTCTTTGGAGACCAATATTCCATGTCTATTTAAGTCAATATCAATCTTGAAGCCTGAAAAACTGTATTGTGGTATCAGAACCATAAATGTAAGTATTTGTTTTTTAGTTGGATAGCTTTTGTTAATTGTTTTTAAGTTGTACTAAACCCATATAGTTGCACTAGATACATTTGGTTATGTATTTGCAAATTGTAATGGATATGCACTAGTTTGTATGTGATGCATTTTGTAATGAAAATCTGCTTTTGGAAAGAAACATTGAAATCACATGCAAACCTTAAACATCAAATTACATAAAGTTGTTCCAAAATAAATAAACCATCATTTCAAACTATATAATTTTTCCAAAAATACATAAACCATTGACAATTCAAACTACATAATTGTTCCAAACTACATAAACAGCTCTAATTACTACCAATGAACACTTTGATTTTTATGTTCCTCATCGATTTTAAGCCCTAATTTTACCATAGTCTTACAACTGTTGATGGGTTATACACTTATACATTGATTAGCATCGATTTTAAACCCTAATTTATATTATGTATTTAAGTTATACATTGCTAGTATTAATCTGTTTTTATATTCTGCATCTAAGCTAATCATTTTTATGTCTGTAGCGGTGGACGTGGAAATGATCGTAACGGACGTTGGTTTAACTGTGATTCTTCTAAAAATGATAATTCTTAATATTTGAGTTTGAACTAGAACTTAACTTTTGTTTTAAATTTGTATTTTGTTGAACTTAATTTGTATGTTTTTTTGTTAGTTTGTTGAGTTTGAGTTGGAACTCTAGAATGAATGACAATTTGGATTTTTGTATTGAATTTAAATTTGAAATCGAATGAAACTGAGCAAAACCGAACAGATCGATTATAAACCGAACCGAGTTCGAGCCTTAACATCTCCTTCGATTTTGCAAATTCGAACCAAACCGAGCCGCTCGAATTGTAAACCGAGCGAGTTTGAGCAGACCTTCACTCGGTTCAGTTCGGCTCGTGAACCCTAAGTGAATCCATCTAAACTAGAATGCTTTTAATGACACTAAATCACTAACATCTAAGTTATTAATGAGAATTAATTTTAGGTTAGATTTCACTTCTTTTAGTCATTGTCGAGTTTCCCCTCCATTGCTACGAGACAACAACGCCACGATTGCACCAACTTCCTTTGTTGCCCTTGTGCTTACTTTAGTGCTTCACTTAATTAATTATTTCTTTTCAAGTCGAGACTTGTATATAGGGGGAGAATCAAATAAAAAGTAGTTTTTCGCTAAAAAATCTAAGAAATGACAAAAACCTTAAGAAACGATATCAAACGAACTCCGATTGAGCTAATTTCAGCGGTGTTGGAACCATCTCGTCGAACTCTACCATCTTAGCTTTTAGGGTTTAGCTTTTAAGGTTTAGATTTTACGTTTGAATTTTAGGGTTTTAGCCTTTGGGTTTAGTTTCTACGGTTTAGATTTTATGGTTTATGTTTTTTTTTGTAGGGTGGGGGGTTTAGGTTTTTGGGGATGTGTGGGGGTGGGTTTAGGTTTTTGGGATGGTGGGGTGGGGGGTTTAGGTTTTTGGGTGGTGGGGTGGTGGGTTTAGGCTTTTCGGGGTAGGGTTGGAGGGGAGGTTTAGGTTTTTGGTGGTGCGTGTGGAAGGGGGTTTAGGTTTTTGGGTCCGGGTTAGGGTTCGATGAGACGGTTCCAACGCCGCTGGAATGAGCTCAATCGGAGTTCGTTTGACCCACTTATTAGTATTTTTTAGCGAAAAACCATTTTTTAGTGTAACCGTCCCCCTTGTATATAAATGTGCTTTAGCACTTCTGTTAGACTAAGTGTAGTTGGCTAACACCCACTTACACATCAGCTTGTTAAGGCATTAAACACCATTACACAAAAAGTAAGTGGGGCGGCAAGGGGGGGGGGGGGCGTTGCCCTGTGCCCTGTTGATGGGCGTGGAGGAATGAGCCGTTGGAAGCTTTAATAATTTTTGTTTTAATTATGTTTTAGTGTCTACATGGGAGTAACATGACATGAATTTTTTCACTTTTTAATTAAATCAGTACATATAATCTTATAAATCACGTTACGAATAGTAAATTATCACATGATAAGAAATGATCATAACTTTTATGAGGAGAAAACAAGCGTCACCCTAAATTAAGGGTGTAAATAGCATGACCCAACCCCCTCAAGATATCCAATTTGCCATCTTGTGCTCATACTTTAGAACATTTCAAGCACATCCAAAATCGAACGGTTACAAAGAGGACACGACTCTTGCTTCGACCACATCCATCTGGAACACATCCTACAGTAGGTATGCCCACAGGGGATCAGCGCTGCCCCTTTGTTCCTCTCCGTACAGTGGCAGCATAGGGTACCAATCCCTCCTCCGCCTTCATCGCCATCATGCGCCACCTTAACATCCCGGCCGTCTATTTCTTCAAACAGTCTGACTATCGATTTCAACGGCTTCACCTTCACCCAATCCGTGGACCCCACGCTTATTTGGCGACGATCCGCCGCCAATGCCGTTGCAAGGTTCATGGTAGTAGCATCGCCAACCAGAATGCAAGATCCCCGGGGATCAGACTTTACAGGAGACTGATCTCCGGAGATCAGCAACGGTGCTTCCTCAGCTGCTTCCTCAGCACTGTTGTCTACAACCCACTTAGAAGATCCGCAAAAACCCAAAATATTGATTTGTTTCCATCCAATCCGCCGTTTGAGGCTCTTCCACGACGGCCACCGCCGCGGATTGCCACCCTCCATTTTGACCGATTGACTAAGGCTCTGAAACCGAACCGGTTCAAATAAGAAACCTACTTGAATCCTCTGTTTCCTGTGAATTGAGAATAATATAAACAATTGAAGAAAGGAAAATAATAATAAATGATAAATTAGTTATAACCTACCATGCAGCATTGAAATCAGCCATTGTTAATTATAAGCACTTAGAAAGTTGGTGTATAATGGGGGGAAGAAATGACAGAGAAGATTGAAGCATAAATTATGCAAATGCGAATGATCACCATTTATCGTTTCCTAATAATTTATGACCAAAAAGAAAATAAAATGGAAAAAAAGAAAAAGAAAAAATAAATTATTTATTTATGTTGAAAAGAAAAATGAAAAAAAAATAAAATTAATAAGATTTTATACTTTTGAGTTGGAGAGATAACATAATAATGTCTTTTAGAATTTTTAATATGTATCATACATTAAAATATTTGTTTTCGTAATATGGAAATTATGATTAATAATGCCATTTTCGTCTCTCTTTTTTTTATAGATTTTGATTGGTTAATTAGCTTTAAGATTTATAACTTTATGGAAATGTTAATCGTATATGTTAAAACTGAGTATTTACGAGAGAAGAAAATATTGATATTTTTCTAAAACAATAGCATTAAGTAGGGTGACTAAAAACCAAATTCACCAACATAACCGAATCGAACTAAAAACTAATGGTTCGTTTTAGTTTTTTCCTCGTAAAAGTCAAATTTTGCTCTGGTTTCGATTAGACTTATATATTTTTTATCTTTAATATTTTAAGAACGGACATGACTATTTCAAGACAAGTGTCTTGGATCGAACTTGAACCTCTCATGCATATATGATGCATGAACCAACATAACCGAATCGAACTAAAAACTAATGGCTCGTTTTAGTTTTTTCCTCGTAAAGTCGAATTGTGCTCTGGTTTCGATTATACTTGTATATATATTTTTTTCTTTAATATTTTAAGTACGGACATGACTATTTCAAGGCAAGTGTCTTGGATCGAACTTGAATCTCTCATGCATACATGATGCATGAGTGATTTTAATCTTGATAAATTTAATTAGCGACATATTGACCCCGATGAGGTTCAAGAAACTTTTATGAGTGTTCAAGATACTTGACATGTGGAATATAAAGTTGAAACTTTTATAAAGTCATCGTTAGAGGACGTGAAGTAAAGAAGATATAATTTGATGGATATGAATGGTGCTTGATTTAGATCCTTCATTATCATGCACAATATTGGATAACTTTTCATCTGTTTGGTTATTTTAAACAATAACGTTATGTTTTCAATTATATCCAGAAATTAAAAAGAAATTTTTTTATATGATTTTTAGAATTTTGGAAGTAAATAATGAATGGTTTAAATTATGTAAGTTATTAATTTAAAGAGTCCCAAAATGATAATACGTTACATTTTTAAAAGAATATCATAGAAATACTTTGTTGTAACATGTCACACGTCTTATGTAATTATTAAAATTATATTTAGCTACAAAGTTTTGACGGCTCTCTTCACATTGATACAAATCTTTCTTCCTTGTGACCAGGTATTTTGTTTCAACTATTATGAGCAGGTTGGAGCGTGGACCAGATCTGGCGGTGAGGGATGCGTGTCTTGCTTGTTGCATTACAAAAAGTAGGAAAGCGAACGATTTTGTTTTAGGAGAAATTGTGTTCTTATGAAAACCATTTTGGTTTGTGAGTGATTTTTGGATGTGAATCGGTTTTTGGAGAGTTCGCTCCCACCAGAAGTGGACTTAGAATTTTGGATTTGAATCCTCTACCATGGCAAGCGGACTCAAGGGAATCTTTGTGGTGGTTCACATACAACTCTAGCTGTAAATTCACAAAAATGGTCAGGTCTACTTGCCACCGCAACGGATTCAAGGTCTGAAATTCTAAGCTTGCAGTGGCAACGGACTCCCCATAAACCAATATGCTTTAAAAAAAGACCTAGAAACCAAATTAAATTTGCTATCCCCACCATTTCTCCAAAAAAATTCGAAAGCGAACAAGCTATATACGTTCTATGAAACGTGAATAAGACTCAATTCGAAACATAATATAATATATTTATAGTTCTCCTAGGGGAAGAATCATGAGAAAACCACATAGTTAGGCGAAAACCGATAAAACTGTCAAGAGCCAATCAAATGATTTATATATTTTTTATTTTTTAATTTATTTCTAAGTTTATTAATTTAATATTACACAATTTACCAAAAAATCATTTTACGTATACGTAACATTAATTTTTTTGTTTTCTGTAACATTGTGTGTTACGTATACGTAAGTCAATACTTAAAATGATTTTTTGGTAAAAATGTGTAATATTACATTGATACTCTTATAAATAAAATAAAAAATAAATAATTATTGTATGATTTGTTAAAATTGATTTTCTTAGTGGTTTTCTCGTTTTTCGTCTAACTATGTGGTTTTCTCATGAACCCTCCCAACGTTACAAGTGACGATTCTTTTATTGGGAATTTAAGTAACACATAAAAGTCGGCCAATGTGACGAACACATTAAGAAAAAAACTATATAACTACTTGAAATGTAAAAATAAATCAAAAGTGTAAAACAAAAGGCTTAACTAAATAACTTTAGTTCGATTGAAATTTATGACCGTTTGAATATCACTTTGACTCGTTTGCTTACTTGTTTCCTATATTCCCGACGCTGCATGTTATACGTCCCTTATCATTCTCCATCACTTCAAAAGAACACATATTTGGGTTCTCGGACTAGACTGTTTTGGTTCAGGTGGTGTTGGGAATTTAGGCTTTCATCAACTCCTCCATCTTAACCTTCAGATACTCATTGCTCCCCAAATCTTCTAGGTCTATAAGTAATGTAACCACCACATTAAGCCAGATCTTAAATGAAAAAAAAAACTAAATTGAAGGACTTGGTGGACTACATACCAAATCGGTCGGTCTAATTTGATCCGAATTTTGAACCACACCGGAAAACGAATTTTGTTTTGAGAATTTTGTGGATGAATATGGTTTTCTATATACTTCCTTGTACTTTTTGTTGAATCATATGGTTCCTTGGACCTTTTAATTGTGACCGGATCAAGTTTGCACTTTTTGTTGAATCATATGGTTTTCTAATCCTTTGAGTAATTGAGTTGCTTCAAAATAGAAGCTAGACTAGAAAGATCATTCCAGTGAACAATTAGTGAATGAACATTGGTTTTTTTGTTAGTTTCTCGAAGATCATTCCCATGGAGAATTTATGTGGATTGAATATAGGTTTCTAATCCTTCAAGTTTGTATTTTCATTAAAGTGTGTTACGGACTGAAACCATTGCAAGGTATGAGACTCGTCACACATCGGTTGTATGGGTAACCTATGTGGGGTTTATAAAATGTTACAAACTAAATAGAAGAACTCAACCCAAAACACTAGTATGATGGGTGAAGGAGCTCATTTGGGTTATAAACCCCACATAGGTTGCCCATACAACCGATCAGTGACGGATCCAGGATTTTTCGTCAGCGGGGGCAAAAAATACCGGTTAAAATGGGTCAGATAATGATAATTTTGTCGAATAAAATATGTAAAATTTACCGCAATCTAAACGATAAGCTAATGCATGTATAATTAGCAAACTAACTAAAAAACAATAGCAAGTATCCTTCTTAAATAAAAAAAAGTCAATATTGGTAAACAATTGAATGAATAGTTGCCACCTAAAGACAATAGCAATAAAAAATTAATTTGTTTACGAGCATGTGACCTGCAACTTTTGTGAATAGCATGATTTTAATAGAACCTGCAACTCTAAATTAATTAACTTGCGATCGCTTTGTAACACACGTTTTAATCGGGAAAAAGTCACAGTTGAGTTCCACCAAACGGCAGAAGATTGTTAGCGCCAAACTCGAAGAGGAAAAAAAAAAGTAAAACTCACCTAAGATTGTGCCAAAAAAGCAATAAATAACGTCTATTCGCTTATTTTTTTATGGCTTTGAAGAACCCAAAAACTGCGTTGCGAACTGAAGAACCTAAAAGTAGAGTTTTTGTTTCGAATAACCCTAGAAATTGATTTACCAATTGGAGTTCCTGGTATGCTTGGGCCGGTGAAGTTTGAATGGGGTTGTATGTATGCACTAGAAAATGACTTCATCGACAACATTATCAATTCTCCATAATTGCTAAGGGGTGCAATGTTAAAAGGATGCAAAGCTATTGTTCTTTTGGAGAAGGTAGTACTCAGTTTGATACTCACTTGCATTTCAAAAACTATCAAGATCTGTACAACAAGTTTCATATTTTTCATTATGTTTTGAACCCTATTAGTCATGTCCTTTTGGGAGGGGACAGACACCCTAAACACTTAAATCTTTAGATCGGAGGGTAGAAGAATTGAATGTTTATATATATATATTTTTTTGAACGGCAGCACCTAGATATTCTATGATAATTGGGTTTCCCCGGGGCAACACCTAGAATATCAAGGGCAGCCCACCATAGACCCTTTTTTTGCTGTGGCCAGGATTCGAACCCAAGACCTCCACTATGGGAAGTCTTGAGGCTACCATTGCACCAAATGGCCAACGATGAATATTTATATTTAGGGGGGGCTACAACGAAGGGGGAGAAGTATAGTGGAGAACATGGAATTATCAGATGATGGTTCGAGTACAACAAGAAGTATGATTTCATGTGTTGTGATAAAAAAAATAAGTTAACAACAAATAAGGGGGAGATCTTTTACCTACGAGAGAGCTCAAAGAGAAGCCTTGGAGATTTAATTTGTTATTTTTATTTCATTTATATTTCTATGAACGATGCATTTTCATCAACAAATAGGGGGGATTATTAGGTAGATTTGTTTGATGAAAATATTTTAATAGAATGCTTAGGAATATTAAAGTAAGCCAACACTGAGTGCATTAAAACCTAAGTTGTTGCCATCAATGCAAGGCAACTTAGCATCAAAGAATGAAGACACTCAGCATTAATGAATTCAGTTAGTGCCGATGACTGAGTTAGTGATGACCATCACCGAAGACACCGGCTGCTACCGTAGACTTAGTTGGTATTGAAGAAGAGTTAATACCGAAGACGATCTACTACCAAAGAACTTAACTTACTGCCGAACTTAAATTGGTACCGAAGACTCAGTCAGTGCTAGAGAACTTAAGTTACTACTGATCCGTAGAACTTAAGTTACTAACGAGCATATCGTTTGAACCGATCATCATGGTTAATGCAAATGGTATTGAGAGATTGACGTCTATGATTATGAGATTTGCCTAGTATCTCATAATCATAGTTAATAGGGTGATAGACTTTCCTAATTATTTGGTTGCAATAATTAGGGTTTGGAGTCTATAAATATAATCACCATGGAGAAAAGTGTGTGAGTGAAACCCTAAAAGCCGTCAAGTGAGCAACCTCTCCCCTTGAACTAGTTTCCAAGGGATTAAGGATTGTACAATACCACAAATGTAAATCTGTAATATGTATATTCGTTGTAAATCTGTGATTATACATACATGAATAAAGAGTGATATACAATTACATTCTTTTGTGCTATTCTGTTCTAATTTGTTTATATTTCCATCACAAAACACCCGTCTCTACCTGTTCAAGAATGAGTTCATGGTTTAAACTTCCACACCCCAACAAGGCGGAAGTACGAGATGTAACCGGTATATCGTATTGAACACAAGTACAAGAGAAACTAAAAGGAAAATTGTGCATTACACTGAACCATACTACATGCTTCTAACGAAAGTACAAATACAAGAAAAATCTCTAAAATAGTACAAAGTGTCTAAATGCCGGACTATAACCAACGTACATAATCAAAACTAAAAACAATAGTTCTAATCCAAAAGCGAGCACTCATAAAAATCTCTTCTTCAATTCTGTTTACCTGAAAGCATGTTTCGAAAACGGGTCAACTATATAAATAGTTGGTGAGTTCGCAGGTTTTGCGACTCTATAAAAAGTTTCTGATAAAAATCCAAAGTGATCAAAAATCCATTAATCGAGTACACATGTACTAGACAACATATAACCATGAGCCGCAATCAAAGCCTTGACGAAATTAAAATAAAGTACCTCATACGGAAGTCTAATGCAAACAACCGCCTAAAAATTGTCTAACTTTGCGCCCAAGTGACCCTACAAGTCTGGTTGGCGCGACCAAATCATGAGCGGGGGTGTCAACCCAAGTAGTACTACCCAAAATTCCCAACAGCTACGCTCAGCTAATTGATTGCCCAAAATTGAGGACTTTAAGGCATTATAAAAAAATAACTCATGTATCAATGTATAATATAACATGTGACTAAAAATAAATAAAGAAACAGCTTTCCCTCAAAAACAGTAAACAGTAAGTAAAGTGGGCCGCGAAACTCACCTGAAAAGTGTGACGAGTACTGCGTCACAGACGACAAAATACTGAAAAAATCCAAGTCCTAATCGGGTCCTACCGGTCAAGTGGACACAAACGATGCATTCAGGACTCCTAAAGGTTGTGACCAAGTCAAAAAAACAAAAAGTGGCTATGTAATCGGTTGCATACCCAAACCCGTGCATACGCGTACGAACTGTTAGAAATTATAAAACCGGCTTTTATATAAATTTGTGACCTTAAAACCTTAAGTTTTAGATTTTAATAAAGAACATCAGTAGTTATAAAGTCATATACAATAAAATCTCAAGTCACGGTTTCGTTTGTTCAAAAACGCGGTTACGCGCGTAAAGTCCGGTTTACGGTTTGAAAATTCGATACATCCGAAATTAGGGTTTTAGTGTGATATTAGCACCCAATTTAAAAGTACAAATTTATGTATTTAATTTGATCATACTTCTGTCCAAAATCACCTAAAACGTTTTATAAAAACAATTTTATACAAAAATTTTCAAAAATAGTAACTTTTTATAACGTTTTAATGGACCAAAATTCCAAAACCATACATAGATATAAATTTACTGCTTGAAACTTTCACAAATTTATAATATACATAAATAAGAATTTCTGACCAATTTTCATAATTTTTAAATATTCATATTATTTATTATGAATATAATATTGTTAACATTTAACAAATTCGGGAAAAATAGTTAAACTTGTCAAAAATTTACCAAATTTTTACCAGATTAGTTTTAGGTACATATGAGATTTAATTAAAAGTTTCAAGTCCTAATGTTGTCCAAAAATATATGATCGCAAATTCAATCGTTAAAATTTCATAAATACCAAACACCTACTTAGACAACTCCAAATTTTACGAATTTTAGACAAGAATCATGTTTTATCATAAACTAATTACTGACCAAATTCCAAATTTTTCGAATACTCAGAGGTATTTTTCCCAATTTTCATGTATTAAACTTGTAGGAATTTTAATAAATAATATATAAAGAGTTTGGTTACCAAAATTTCCAGATCAAACTTTCTGTATAAATAATACTGTTTATAAATAAATTTGGGTGTTAGATCACATTTTCAGAAAAATCCATCAAAACAATTGTTGTATAAAAATAAATATATCAGTTCCATTATTTGTTCTACGTGAACCTGGGTTGGATGTATAACCTAATAACCACTAAAAATACCAAATATCTCAATACTAAATATTTTCGGGTTCAATTCCCAACCAATGACTCATAAAACTATTCTAACATTAAATCAAAGTTTAACGGGTAAAGTTTATATCTTCCGTATAAAAGGTTCGCGTACGCGGAACCTCCCGTATTTCACATGAAATACAAAAAAAAAACATCATTAGGATCATTTTTATCTTCCGAGCATTCCCACATGCTCAAAATTGACATGCAATGTCGTTTCGATGGACATGCAACCCGATCAATTTCCTGTTTTCGATCCTAGAAACTGATACAATCTGTTCACATTCAAAAATATACTTCCCAATATCTGATTGGAATTTCCTTCTTTGAAAACATTCATATATGTGTTTATAAACTACAGTCCAAAAATCGTCACGATCCAACGGTCGGATCTCCGGGGATCGACGATTCTTTGAGACCCAGTTTTTCAAATCTGAAAATCCGATCGGTCGCATTCGAAGGTACAAAAATCATATATAGAGAGCTCTGATAAAAAATTCCTCCGGTAGGGTTTTGCGTCTATGTGTTGACAACATCATATCCAAACTTCAAGCATTTCTAACGGTCGGATTTCCGGGGATCGTCTGATCTTTAAAACTGCGCAGCATAAAACTTTCTTGACAGATTTTAAAAACTCTTTTTAACGAATTTAAGCAAATATTTAGGGAAATATGAGCTTACCATTGCGTTCGTAGCATCGAGAAATGGTTCCGGGTAAAAAAAGGGCTTCGGCCGCCACCGGCCAGCGCACCAGACCACCGCGGACCGCCGCCGGCCGCCACCGGACCACCACTAGCTCGAGCCCTCTCTCTCTATATTCTTTCAATGAATTGAGAAAATGAGAAAAAGAGAGTGTAGTGGGGTATTTATATCCCTCGTGGTCTCCGATCGCGTGCCGGTTTCTCGCTTAAACGAACCCGATAAAAAATAGAGGCGTTATTTTACCCAAAAATAACTTATTATAATGTATTATTTTTCCTCGAGTCCTTGCGTCTCATAAATATATATCCTTTCGGATTTAAATTAAAATTTTATGAAACCGCTCAACTCGGGTGTTAGCGCGTATAAACCCAAACTTGATCAATTTTTTGACATTATAACACCCAAATAAATCTTGCTATTATATTTCGCTCACTAACGAGTTCCTTTCGTTTGAAAGTATATTTCAACATAATAATACTATTATTATTGTTATATGAACTCGTCGAATGCGGTGTTGACCTGAAAATTCGCGGTTGTCACATAAACCCACGATTGGATCCGAGTTATCTGCATCACCATTTATCAGTTGGGTTGGGATACGAGTCATAACGGGTTTGGTCAGGATGGAGACGTGTTATGAACAAAATGAGTTCGGGTCCAAACGGGTCGTTTTTTAAAAAGTATCAATTTGCTTCGGAATAGAACGGTTGTAACCAAAAAGTGGCTCGAGTTGAAATGAGTTGTCTTATAAAAGAAAAGTACCAAAATCTGTTATTTTTTTCGCAACTGGTGGTTCTTCATTTGTTCCTACCGAAGGACTTCCATCCTTTATAGGTTTATAGTTCTTCATTTGTTCTTACAATATTGTTCAAAATAATATTAAGAAAATATTGTCAAAACATTTTTATATATTAGAAGAAGTAATGTGCTAAAATATAAAAAAGGAAACTTGAGATTGAAATATGTTAAACAAATATGTCACATATAGACAATTCATTGAACAAGTAATATATAGAAGAGCTTATACAAAAGAAACTCAATTCTAGACTATGGGTGAGTGGGTGATTATAGCTTTCATCAAAGCCATACTAATCCTACGCATACTACCACACATGAAACATGGATATTTACATAAGGTTAAAAGTAGAAATAACTTACAATTTTGCTTTCTATGTCATCATATGTATTAACATATGCACGTACATTCGTTCTTTTACGTGCACGTTCAAACTGTCAGGTTAAAGTAGGTAATTCTAGGTTTGGGTTATCATTTTTATGTATTCATAATAGCATAAATATCAATAAAAAACATTAGCATATTGAACAACAAAAAAGATACAAATCACAAGAAAAAGAAGAAGATTGTAAGGCCTTAAACCCGGGATGCCTCACTTATTGGATTTACTCAACAACACATGGCTCATAAACATAAGACAATCATCAACACAGCAGAAACGATTTAAAACTTTAGCATACGCAGTGGAAACATAACCTGTCTAATATAACTTGTCGGTGGCGAACTAATACTTGTCTTTAAACAACATAATCAAAAGAAAACATAAACGGGATGCCAGACACTGAATCTTCGGGTAACACTTTGTGCCAAGCCAAGCATCCACATCCATCAACAGCCACCTACACTTAACCGATGTGCATACGAAAAATCAGCAATGTCGAGTGAGTTCTAAAGTTTACTTTCAATCAATTATTCAAAAGATTTACTAATATATACATACATACTGCCATTAAGCCAAAACTTTACGTCCTTTACTTTTCAAAACAGTTTAAAAACATGTAATAACCGTCAATTCCTTTACATTGTACTGCCCTCATGGCTCATGTCCATGGACCGACAAGTACTTGGTCAATGCCCCCATGGCCAACGGCCATGAACCGACAATACCGCTTATCCGTCAATTCCCTTGTCACTACTGTACCGCCCTCATGGCTCACGTCCATGAACCGACGAGTACCTGGTCAATGCCCCCATGGCTAACGGCCATGAACCGACAATACCGCTTGACGGTAAGGGGAGGTTGCGTGGACCTCCCGAGCCACCGTCGTCACCCATCCCAGTTGTACAACCGTTAACGAACCGCAAAAGGTTCTTACTAATGGGCATAACCCATATCTGACATCTTGTACAAGTAACATCTGTCCCAAGGACCTTAACAAGCTGGTACACTTTCCCGTAGGAAAACTATTCACTTACAGTTCATACAACTTTCTTTAACTTGATCATAACTTTAACATGTATTATGTCTTTGTTTATGTATATGAAAATATAGTAAACGATTGCCATAATACCTTTGCTTTTACAGAAATATAGCTTAACACATATATCATGCCTTTGTTTATGTATATGAAAATATAGTAAACGCTTGCTACGAAGATATATCTTGCTTTACTTTAAAATACTAACACGTATATTATGTCTTTGTTTATGTATATGAAAATATAGTAAACGCTTGCCAATAATACAAGTATGCTTTGCTCAAAACGTACATTTGCCTCTTTTAAACTTTACACTAGAACATAGCTTTTCATTTTGTTTATTAATATAAAATATGTAATAAATACTTTACATTAAGTATGCATACCACCCTTAAAGAAGGCAAAAAGGGGATTAGAACTCACCTGATATCTTAGCGGGAATGTCCTACTGAAGTTTCACAAAATCTGAACAATCATAACAATTCAACACATATCAGACTTAATCTGACGCTAAACGGTTTCACTATTTATGTCTAGGCGAACTTAAGGTAAGTTCTCTTCTTATGGACACAGCGAACTTACCAGGCGAACTTAATAGTTTCGCTAAGTTATCCCTAGTGAACTTACCAAGCAAACTTGTTAGATTCGCTAGACAACACTTCAGCGAACTTATTAAGCGAACTTGACAAGTCGCTAGTTTCTTGCCCGGCGAACTTAACAAGTTCGCATGCGGGTTCTTCTTCCCCACTTAGACCCTAGCTTTGCATGAACATGGCGGATGAGACTCAAATCTATCAAGACTTGAACTTTTTACGTCCAAAACGTATGTTTTATACTTGTGATGCTAGATCTAGGGTTTACTTCGAGTTTCAAATGTAAAAATCTAACCTTTCGATTCGAAAACCATAAAACCCATAAATTTCTAAAAACTCATATCTGGGCGAGATCGTTACCTGTAAGCGACTCCTTTCAGTTGCTAAGCGATCCAGGGATGTATTCCAACGATCCTATAAGCTCAAATCTGAAAAACCGAGACTTTCTCTCTCTAGAAAAAAACGAAAATGGATAATGGAATGAGGGTTTGGGGCTGGAAACCAGGGTTTTAAGGGCCCAACTCCCTTCCCTTTCCGGCCCATGCGCCCAAGCCCAAGGTCCGTTCTCTTTTCTTTTGTTTATTCTACTTCTCGTGGACTATTTCGGTTTCTAAAAACTCGGGATGTTACAAATATATTACCATCTCCTCATGAATCCTAGCAAAAGCTAAGTCAAACTCTAAGCTAAGGACAAAAAGAATGAATTAGGCAAAGGGACAAAAAAGGAGGAGTCGCTTTTGTCTAAGGAACCAAAGTCAAACAATTACCAGTTTAGAGAATAAGGGAAATACCAAGGAAACCAGAGGGAGAAAGCACAATGCAGGCACACTCCTTATAGAAGGACACGGGTTCACCTCGTCTAAAGGAAAGAGAGGGAAAACCGCTTATATATACAGCCTTCAGGGAACGAAGAAAGACACACCGGATCTTAGCTATCCTCTCATACTCTCGTATTATTCCTCTCCTATATACTTCCCTTAGTTATCTCCCTCGATCATATTAGTTGTTGTAATACTTCCCTTGTCCCTGATCATCCAAGGACAAGTCCTGAATATCAATAAGAAACCTTTTTTTTAAGACAAATTTCTTTATTCTTATAGGAGTGAGATTTAAAGCAACAGTCTCCATTATTGCATTAAGTCATAAATAGCATAAATGAATTTATAATGTAGAATCACACATGAGAATGACCAAAAACCTAAGAGCATATGTTCAAAAATCCATAAAACATGCATAGTTACCGGTGTATCAGCAATCTATCCATTATTCAAAAACATCATTTCTCCAAGCAATTCATCATCCTTCATAAACATCCTTCCATTTTTACATCATCACCACCTTTACATTTATTTTTCACAATCAAATTTGAACCATACATAACCTAATATTACATAATTTGATAAAAACATAAATAAGTTTGTAAATTTTTAAATTTTGCAAAGTTTGCAAATGTTTTAAAGTTTTATAGAAGTTTTATAATTTACAAAAGTTTAAAATTTTATACATCTTAAATAGGTAAACATAACTTATTTAAAAAAAATGAAAATATGAACTAGAACAACAAAAAGAGAAAAGATAAACTTGAAGGGAGCCTAATCACTTGTCACTAGGCATCCATCCACACGAACATATCCTTAAAAAATGTCAATAAACGGACTGGTGTTTGTGACAAATGACCACATGCGTTTCGCCTAAGCTCGTTTAGTTTTATAGAATTCGGCTCATTTATTATTTTTTAATTATTTAATTATTTTATTTATGCATATTTATATATTTACTTATAAATATATTTTTTGGATATCACATAATATATTATTTAATTACTTTTTATCATAATTATATATATAATAATTATTATGTAAGTATATATTTAATATATAATACACAGAAATATATAAATAGTAGGTTTGTACGGGCCTAATCAAGTTCGATATATGAAAGTAGGCTCAAGTTCGTTTATTAAATTAACTCCAATATAAGCTCAAACATGGACTCGTTTTAGCTTGGCTCAGTTTGAACTTTTAGCGATCCGCATGAGCGACTTGTCTCATTTATACCCTAGCATTTATGGAGCCCACATACATTGCATTGGATATAGGGTGGGTTGTTCATGAGCCGAATCGCACCAAGCCCAACTATGTGTAGCTTAGGCTTGGCTCGAATTTAAAACGAGCTAGCTTGGTCCGGCTCAAATTCACATAACCGAGCTGAAATTTGAGCTTGAATCCGGCTTGATTTTAACTCGAGCCAGCTCAGCTCGACTTGGTTTGACTCGTTCTTTTCTTAATAAAATTAACATAAGAGAGTAACTTCAAGTTCGAAACTAGAGATTCGGCTGTGGAGGAAATGAAAGAGGAAGGAGGAGGAAGCGAGAGTTTTTAGTTTTTGAGAATTTTAGGGTGGGCTTGAATTTTGTATGTGGGCTTAATCATAAATGTGATAGATCTTTCATACGTGAGGTATTGGACTTTTAGCATTTAGGAAAAAATAAATTAAAATTAAAATATTTGAGCGAGCAAACATACCTTCACTCATTTACAAATTGAGTCAACTCCTTTAAAAACCAAGTCAACACATTTATAAATCGACCTTATTACGAACGGGTTATTTTCGAGGGAGCTTCGAGTCGAACAATAACCGTAATTGAAGATGGTTTAAATAAATTTAAAACATGTTAATATTACAAAAAAAAGCCCTCAAACCTATTGTTTTCTTTTGCTGTGAAATATTATTCATCGACCTCTTCTACAACCTCCCCTCGTTCTCTCGTCATTTCACATAATCTGGTTTGTAGCTAATAGGGTCTTATTGGTCGAGTTAACCAGGGTCCTTACTAGAGAACTCGCATAGGACGGTTACTCCAGCGTCGAAGTTAGGGTTACGCCTATGTGCACAAAGATCATCATAGGAACAACTTGTACCTAAAGCATTCTAGGTAAATTCTAACTATTGGTGATTTTAATGTCATCAAGCCATTTGGTTAATCGGAATTTACATAAGATCAAATAATAAATCATAATAAACGTCGACACAAGTCAGAGCTGTAGGGTACACGCATGTTCAAGACTATTATGATTTCTGGCACATAAGAACCCCATGGGTTCTAGGGGGAAAAGCACCCTAGGCCAAAGCGGGTTCCAAGGGGGCAATGCCCCCTTTGGCGGGGTCTAGGGACAACGCTCCCGATGGGTCCGAGCGAGGATATTTTATTTTCCTTGTTAAATATACACTGAAAGTTTATTCGTATGTTGAATGGAAAATAGTGGTCAATAGGAATCATCAGTAGCAACCTGACTATCAGTTGCAACTATGCATCCGTGGCAACTTGATTAAGAGTGGTAACCGAGCATTTAGTGGTTGGTCATCAACATAAACTACTGGGTTACTGTTGATAGAGTTTCTACTAATGGTTTTTCTAATGATGTAATTAGGGATGAGATCGGTACCATACCGGTACTGAATTTATAGAAAAGTGGCACCGGTACCGAATTTATCGGTACGGTACCGGTTCGGTACGGTATCTGTACGGTACCGGTATTCGTTACAAAATGTTCATCTTTTTCGGTACAGGTACCATACCAAAAATACCGGTACCGAATTTATGGAAAAGTGGGTACCGATACCGGTACCGAATCTATCGGTATGGTACCGGTTCGGTACGGTATCGGTACCGGTACATGGTACCAAATGTCCATCCCTATATGTAATTGTCTAACTATTGACGGTTATAACCGCCAGCTGTCATACTCTTTCACAAAAAGTTGCAACGTTTCCTTGTATCGGTTCCCATCTATAAATAGGACGATCTTTACTTTAATCTGATAGTGATTCATACACGATTTAAAAAACTATTCTGGAACTCCAAACCTATAAAACCTACACTAACCATTTTTATTTGAATGCAGTTATACATTCAGCGAACAAATCTCATAGAATTGGTGATATTTTAGTTTGTTAATATTGTAATCATAACGTAAATCCACATCATGTATCTGTATGAGAAGACGGAGCAATAATTTGACGTCTATAGATCTTACAGACGGAATGGAAATTTAATTAGGATGGTGTTCGATTTCTTCTAAGCAATTAAAACTTGTGTTGATGATTTGTCTCCTTTTATAAGGGAACATATGCATTGTAAGATCAATAACTTACCTATATGATAGTTAATTGTCTGTACCAAAGTGCATCTAGCCTAGTGGTATCAAGATGTTGTAATGGTATCTCTCTCAAGTGGTTGATGATCAACTCCCATTATAGACAAATGGTGTAGAGTTAGGAGTAGGTTTAGTGTTGTGTGAGTTTGCTGTTTAAAAAAAAATTTATTACCTATGAAAACCGGATTTTTAAATTAAAATTAATAAGTAAATAAAAAATAAAAATTTAAAACTAACAAATAAAAAAATTTAATTATGAAACTGGTTTACAAACCAAACGGATCCGATCCGGTTTGTACTGGTTCGGATTTTCCCCCTTGGAAACCAGTTCCTAATCTGATCCGGTTATGCCCAATCCGGTTTTGACTAATTTTGTAACGATTTGGGTATTAAGGCTAACTTCCGTTAAGTTTGGGTAAAATGATTAAAATACCCTTTACAAAAAATAAAAGGTTTAGGTACTAAGGGTTTAAAGTAAAAGGGTATTTTGGTCATTTCACCCCAAGTTAACGGAAGTTAGCCTTAATACCCACACTCGTTACAAAGTTGAAAATATAAAACTCAAACATGTTACTTTAAACTCTTAGTACCCAAACCTTTTACTTTTCACAAACCACATAAACAATCTGTGTAATTAACTCTAAAATAAACAAAAATGTATAATAAAAGGTAATTATGTCATTTGTATCATTTTGCGATCCATTCCGCCAACCAAATGCATGATACATTTTAACTCCTTCAAAATCCATTTCATTTGAAAGATTTCAGTTCCTTGAAAAATATTTTGTGAATCAAACACCTCTTTATGTGTAAATGGATTTTTGAAGAAAGATAAAGGTTGATGAAACTATTAACAAATATAAAGCAAGACTTGTAGTAAAAGGATACCAATAAAAACAAGGTATTAACTACTATACATACTCACCGGTTACCAGAAATATATCAAATTGCCTTAAAATGCTATTAATAATCTTCAAATACACCAAATGGACATAAAGATAGAGTCTTCTTGAATGGATATCTCTATGTGGATATCTACATGGACCAACCCAAAGGATTTGTTGCTCCTGGAAAATAAAGAAAGTAAGCAACCTTATAAAATTATTATGTGGCTTAAAATAACCACCAAACCAATGGCATTTGAAATTTGATCAAATGATGCAAAATAATGGCTTTAAGACAAGTGAATCTGGTAAATGTGTTTATTTCAAGAACACTAGAAAAGAAATGTCAATATATCCTTCATGTGGATGATATGTTAATTATGAGAAATTACATCAAAATCCCCATAAAGTGGTACGGGTTCGAGTCCTATCAAATGGACAATATGTGGATTTTAGGAGTATATTTTATGTTAAGGGTGTATCGCCTTAAAAAAATCAGTTAGAAATAATAAACAAAGGAGGTGTCAGTCCAGTGAGTTAGTTATCATTTACACGCGCTGAAGACCCGGGTTTGAGTCCTGGTGTCTTCTGCTTTCGCGATTTCCATTTTTTATACAAATGTTTATTATTTCAACAATCAAGTGGCGGCATTATTTGGAATCATGTGTGTTTTACGTATTTGAAGCTTACTTTAACTTATGGATTGAATTATACTAGATATTTGATGTTATTAGAGTGTTACAGATTGGATATCTTACTCGTCACTCATATGATACAAAGTTTATAGGTGGTTGGTTATGTATGGAGAGACCATATAAATATTTAGTGAAAATCATCAAAACAAATGTCTATTGGTCACCCATAATTGAATGAGTTTTATTGCTTTAGATAAGGATGGTGAGGAAGTTGAATAGTTCCACCCATTTTTGGAAGATATCCCATACCATTAATATGCATATATTTTTTTTTATAGCAAATCAACTATAATGGAAAGTCTCGTCATATATGTCGACTACTCTCTATTTCTCTAGGTGTTATCTTCACTAATTATATAAGGTTCAAGGATTAATATTTTTGATCAACTTACAAAAGGTTTATATATCTGGAGATGTGGTATATGATTCATCAAGGGGAATGGGTTTATACACGCTTAATTAAACAAAGTTTATCTTGGATATGGTATGCTCAAGTGTCAACATAATATAATACTGCTAAGGAAGTTGATCCTAAAGATTCACATGACGAGCAACGACATTTGTTACAGATGTATTTGGACACGTCTTACGTGAAAGATCAATGTGTTATTAATTATTCAGGGAATAATTAATATTATTATTTGTTATTGGTGAAATAATAAATAAAAGATAATAGAATGGTTAAACCGTAATTATTTATATTAGTTGAATATAAATAATTGAATTAAATATATATTTGGATGAGATCAAAATATATATATTATTTATTTATTCAAATTTCGAAAATAATTAATATTAAATTAAATATATTATTTGAATTTCGAAGTTAATTAAATAAATATATTCCATAATTATTTAGTTGGAATATGTCATATTCAATGTAATATGCTATTAATATGTCACGGAATATTCCAATTAGAAAGAGTTATAAATAGGTTTTAAATCAGATTTAAACCTAATAGAGATTTTAGAGATTACACTTACTCAAAACCCTAGCCACCACCAACCTAAGGTCGCCGCCACCCTCCCTCTCTAGGGGCTGATTTCGGCCAAGGCAAAAGGAAGCCGTGGGCTTCCGTTTTCCGTGCAGTTTTGGTGATTCACGTATTGGTTAACAGCGTTCGTTGTTGTCTCGTTGTGAATATCGATAGTCGAGTCTTCCATCATCATCAACAAGATCAAATGTAAGTATAATTAAAGTGTTTTATTCTCTTCTTCTTTGTTTCTACTATTCTTGCAACTGGATCACTGGTGCAGTTTTTCCCGTATTGATTTGATTAAGACTTCCGTTGTGTTTGGGCTTTGATAAAATTATTGAAAAAGCTAAAAATCTTTGAATGTGTGTTGCATATTAAGTTCGTGACTTTTCAATTTCCTAATTCATGTGGGGATTTATTAGAATTATTAGGATTTTTTCCCCAAAAATTAACTTTCTAAAGTGCTAACATTAGTTTAATTATTTTAGGAAGATAACCCAATAACGAAGAGACGGTTTTTCATGAAGAGTCGCCGTTGCATTTAAAAATAGGCTATTATATAAACATATTTCTACATATTTTCACACATTTTCAACCTACAATATGTGACAATACACAAACCCATTAAAGCACTTCTTTAATTACGTATAAGAGTTTCACTTTGATTTGATTTACTTTGCTTGAATACTCCATTAATACGTTTCCTTTAAGTGTTCCTTAAACAGTTGTATCTTGAGAGACGATTCACGCATTACCTGCAAACACCGGATTAGAAGCCAATAAAAATCCTAAAGAAATTGTGTCCTAACACACGTCTCAATTTACTTGATTTGTTTTTTAGTATTCTTTACGACAATTCTTACATTTTCTGGGATAATTACACCACACTTGCACCCTACATGATTTAAACTCCTAACCTTTTGATTGTGAGATACACCACTTAAACACCAGGATGTACTCTCGAATACATTTACTTGATTTGTTATCTCGTTTATTTTGTAAGACTTGCTTCATTTCTACTTTAATTTGTCAACTTAAATTAGTTACATTTTAAAAAAAAATAATTTTAAATTTATAAATATATTTTCTCACTTATTTGACAAACACGAGGCAAACATGGAAGGTCAGGATGCATGTGATGCTTAAACCACCTGTGGCGATAAATCTTAGATCAAACCCAACTTGACCAACCATTTGCACGTTAGAGCTAATCCAATAGACAAATTTGAGGACACCATGTGAAACCCTTGATTTGTGTTTCAGCAAAGGCTTTGAGAACACTGTCGTTGGAACAGATATAATTATTGAAAAAACTTTTTTTTGAAAACAGATTTTTTATATAAAAAATTAGTAGATATGAGAAAAAGTATGGGTGCAAACAAGCTAAGCCACTCGTGAGCTACTCGTGATCAATTCGTTAAAAGCTCGAATCAAGGCGAGCTAAAACGAGTTTGAGCCTGAGCTCAAGCTTATATAAGAGCTCTTTTAATAAACGTGCTCGAGCATCACATATCGAGCTTGACCAGACCCGTGAGCTTAAATGAGCCTAAACGGCCTATTATTTATATCATTTTTATTTAATGTATTAAATATATATTTAAATCATATATATAAAAATATGACAAAAATAATTAAATAATATATATTATGTTATATATAAAATATTATAAATATAGATAATTAAATAATATATGAATAAACAATAAACGAGTCGAACTGAGTTGAACTTGAGCTTGAAAAACTACTCGCGAGCCGAACTCGATTTTAAAATAGAGCTCTAAACGAGTTGAGCCTTAACTTAAGCTCTCTTAAATTAAACGACTTGAGCTCGCACCTATAAGAGAAAGTAATATGGTGTATTTAATTATTTAAGGATTGGCATATACTTCAAAATTCATGATTTGTCACCTAGTTACCATAAACATTAAAAGTTCATACTCCCCTAAATTATGTTCTTATAACCATATATCATGAACCGGAACCCTTAATTGTTGGGATCCAATATGAGAAAAGGGTTTGGTAAAATTAGCTGGAGTTAAACTGAAAGTGAGGTGAGAGTTGGAGCTTTTAATTTTATCGAATTGTTTAAAAAGTAATTTTAAGTGTAACTATAACATATAAATAAAACTCTAAATAAAAAATATAATAAAACTCTAAATAAAAAACATTAATTAATAAAAGGCTATTAAGTTAGGTTTATGAAAACTCTGCAACTCTCTTTTAAAATCTATTTTAATTTTTAAATAACTTTAAAAGCATGTTTCTAAATAAAAATTAAGCTCTCACATCAAAATAATATTTTTTTTCAACAGGATTTAAAATTTTAATATTTAACTCCTAAATGCATCTATGTAGACATACACTAAAGAAAGGAAAAGAAAAGAAATGATTCTTTTTTTTTTCTTCTTTTTCGCTCTTTTTCTTTTACTTCAAATCTTTTCAATTTGGAAGGATGGAGATAAGCCTTATTTTCTCTTCATTTTCCTCCTTAAAAAAATATCTGGAACACCTTTTTTTTCTATTTTCTTTCTTTTTCCTCCTTAAAAAAAACTCTGAAACAAGGAATTACTTCCCCTTCCTTTCTTTTCCCTTACTTTCTCTCCTTAAATAAGACTCGAGAACACAGTGTAAATCATGTTTTATATACAACTTGACATTATAATATTTTATTCCTATCCAAAACACATGCAAACAACACATAATCATAATCCCTAAAACATGTTTATAAGCAACACGTGCACCTTAAATAATTTCTTAAATTAAAAACTATATAATTTAGAAATATGTGAATAATGCTGATGAAGAAATCTTAATAAAGTAAAAAAAATAGCAATAAGGTGAATCATCTGCAAAATTAAATTTTGTATTTTGTGCTATAAAAGATACTTAATACAAATGAGTTTTTGTTATTAACGTAAAAATAAACCCCGGTTCATTCGAAAACGTCGACTAAAGTCATCAAGGGTGTACGTGCACGTTTTGCAAAATAGTCTTTGTGTATAAGAGTGTTACCAGTCGTGCGATCACGATTGAGACGAGTACTTCGGGTTCTTGGTTGCAACGTTTGACCTTGTTGCCACCACTGAAGCGTCGCAGTTAAGAAACCACATAAAAACATTTTGTCGGCGGGGTCAGATAAAGATGAAGATGATGACAACATGTTGAAAAATATTTATGTGTTATAATAGTTGTGTATGAGAGGTGTGCTTGTAATATGTTTAAAATGTGTGTTTATATATATATATATAGGGAAGAGTTCAAATACTAACTAACTTTTTATGTGATAACCGTGCTAACCACTATAAAACAATCACATAATTTATAAATTATTTTTCTTTTAATTGTTAAAATAATATTTAAGTATCTTGAATAAATATTTTGAACATAAATACGGAAATGATGAGTCTTACGTATACGTACCAAATAATGTTACATATACGTGACACATAGTGTTTACATATATGTAACATTAACATAATGATAATTGTTACATATACGTAACACTATGTTTAAGAGTGGTTATCATGGTTATCACATAAATTTTGGTTAGCATTTGAACCTCACCCTATATATATATATATATATATATATATATATATATATATATATATATATATATATAGGTAAAAATAATAATTTACATTTTTTATGTTTTTTGATTTTACCGTTTTTAAACGGTCAAATACATCCCAACGGCTAGTTCCACACTCGTTTCTCCCGTGAGAATTCTCACGCCTCAAGCTCACACCTTACTCACGCCCAAAGGGGGCAGTGTTTCACGCCCTTCACGTTAATATACCAGATACCCTTAATGATTATGTTTGTGATTACCCATGTAGTAACGTGATAGGACGTTATTACACTTTTCATTGAAATCATTACGTATGTTCCAAAAGTAGTGCATAGTGAAAATGAATAGTGGAATTAGATAATCTATACTATATAATAAATAAAGGTTTCTCAATGCCACGTGTCGCCTCCATATTCATCCTCATAAAATTTTTCCCGCCTCTCTCTCATAATAAATACATTTCCATATTTTCAATAATAATATATTTTTAAACAAATTATTAATTATACTAATAAAACACATTTATTTTAAATTATCTCATATTATAAGAAACTTTTAAATATAAGAAGTCAAATTACATTGAATAATATTTAATGTATTTTTAAACTCAATTGTATATTAATTTTTACATATTTTTTTATTTTGTTTTCTATTATTAATATATGTAATACATTTTTTTATTTATAAGATACATATATAAAAATTTAAGAATTTTATATATTAATGTTTTTCATCCTGTATAGTTCACATGTTTTATACTAGTAGTCTAATAATAGGCAGGGGACATTATAATGTTTTCATTTAATGTTAGTTGTCTAGTAGTGTATGTCGCATGTGGGATGTGGGATGTAGGATGTAGGATGTGGGCTTTTAGCCGTTAGGCTCACTACCCTATATAAGAAGCTTTTTATTTCGGCATTTATATAGAGGCTCAAATTTCAAACCCGTTTTTTTCTATCTTATACATTTACTAGTTACGCTTGATGCAATCATTTTTTACTTTCTTATTATATGTTTTAACTAAAAAGACAATTAACATAAGAAGCGTTGTAACCTTGCTTACTCAAAAGTCAAAAACTGCGAGTTTAATTTGGTTGGTAAAATAGTTGAAGTATAATTCTATCATATTTTCTTTATGTAAATATGTAACAAAAGACAAAAAAAAAATTGTTTACATGGAAAAAAAACTGAAATTCTCAAGCTCATGTGAGTCGAGTTTTTCTCAAGTTGTAACCGTAGATCATTAATCAAAAACTAACACATAATTAAACCCTTTTAGTTCATATGTAATTAAAGTTGTTTAATACTAACTAATGGTCTGTTTTGTTTTCGTTCATATGTAAGTACTAAGTAGTCTTTCGTTTGGTTGCAAAGGGGACGAAATTAGAGATAAAAGAGAGCTAAATTATTATGTTTCGATGCATCCATATATCGACAATTAAGAGGAAGAGAAGCACACACAACCATAAGCACGTATAACTTAATTATTTAGGTCCATCAAAAATATAATACAGAAAACTTCATATGAACTTTCAATGAAAGTACTATTGCTTTGGTTATTATACCTTACGAAACAAACACATACGAATAGACACTATTTTTTTTTTTTTTTAAGGAAATATTTTATTTCTGTTTTCTATTTATTATATTTATTTTACAATATAAGAGAACATGATATTATAAAAGAGTAATTTAATATTGACTAAATTGGTCTAAAAGAAGCCCAAAATAATAAAGCCCAGAAAAAGTAGCCTGGTCAATAGTTCATTATCGACATAATCCACGAGCCCACGCGTTTCTTACGCTTAGGTTTTAATCTCACACGCGCTAAACGTCACCGTGGTATCTCCTACCCCACCCTGCTTTTGCCTAAAACCCCACAGATACCTTCACTTTTCTCCATTCTCGTGCCCCTCCCTCCATATCCCAATCCTTCCCTTCCCTTCCACGCCAATCCAATCCATCATTCTCCTCTTCTGCCCTTTCACCATGCATTCTGCCGTCCCGCCACCCTCTCCCGCCGAAACCCTAGACCTAACCACCGCCCTTCTATCTCAACTCCTGCCGGCTTCCCTATCCATCCACTCTTTCCCCGGCCGGTGGCAGGTGTTACGGTCTAAACTTGCTACTCTCAAATCGCTTCTCTCGGAACTCTCTTATTTACCTCACTGGTCGGAAAACCAACTTCTATTGACGCTGCTGCCTAACCTCCTATCCACCCTCCGCCGCATCCAAACCTTATGTGAACGATGCAGCGATCTTGCCTACACCGCTGGAAAGCTTCTGATGCAGAGTGATCTCGATATGGCTGCCGGATGGCTCTCCAATCAGCTTAACGACCTCGATTTGCTGCTTCGATCCGGCGTTCTTCGTCAGTCTAACGCGATTGTTCTCTCTCAGCCTGCTCCTGGATCTGCTAAAGAGGATTTGAGTTTTTTTATTAGAGACGTTTTCACCAGATTGCAGATCGGAGGAGTGGAGTTTAAGAGGAAGGCATTGGAATCGCTGATTCAGTTACTCGTTGAAGACGAGAAGGCTGCGACGTTAGTTGCTAAGGAAGGTAATATTGGATATTTGATTAATCTGTTTGATGTGAATGCTCATCGTGAACAATCGGTTACTGCGATATCAATCCTTGCCTGCGCCAGCGATCAGTCTAGAAAAACAGTTTTCGAAGAGGGAGGATTAGGGCCTTTGTTGAGAATCGTTGAATCCGGATCGCTTCAATTGAAGGAAAAGGCGTCCATGGCCGTTGAAGCAATCACCGCCGATCCTGATAATGCGTGGGCGATTGCAGCTTACGGCGGTGTTCCGATTCTTCTAGACGTGTGCAGGTCTGGATCGTTAACAGCACAATCTCACGCAATTGGTGCTATTAGAAACGTGGCTTCTGTTGAAGATATTCGCATCTCAATAGGTGAAGAAGCCGGCGTTCCGGTGATAATTGGACTACTGGTATCAGGCTCTGCCGCTGCAAAAGAGAAGGCGGCCAATTGCATCAAAATCCTTGCATCATCGAGTGAGTACTTTAGGGCTATAATAATACAAGAGAAAGGTTTGCAAAAGCTGTTACAATTGCTTCACCAATCTTCAAATCCAGATACGCTAGAACACGTTTCACGCGCAATTCATTCTCTCTCATCCTCAGATTCCGTTAGTCGGTTATTATCTTCGTCGTCAATGTTCATAACACAAATCTCCGGACTTATCATGCAAGGAAATTTCACTCTACAACAAATCTCGGTCTCGATATTAGCTAATTTGTCAATAAACGACGGTAACAAGCGTGCAATTGCCGGATGTTTGGGATCTCTGATGAAGCTAATGGAATTCGCGAAACCGGCAGGTTTACAGGAGTCGACGTTGAAAGCGTTGGTTTCTTTGTTGACTGTGAAACTTAATCGGAAGGATTTCGTGAAGGATGAGAAGAACGTGATGAGATTGGTTCAGATGTTGGATCCGACGAATGAATCGGTGCCGAAGAAATTCTCGGTGGCGATTGTCTACGCATTGATGACCGGAGGAAGTAACGGTTGCCGGAAGCGGCTGGTAGATGCCGGTGCTCAAGGTTATCTACAGAGGCTGAGCGAAATGGACGTCGCCGGAGCTAAGAAAGCGTTGCAGAGACTTTCCGGCAACCGTCTAAAAAATATATTCAGCAGGACCTGGAGGGAATAAAAATAAAAGTCCACTAATCCCCGCCAAGAAAAAGGTGAATTCTTTTTTTCCTACAATAATAATAAGTTAAAAAATAATGTAAACAACACGTGTTAGTTGTATGGTGTGCCACGTAGGCAAGAGTGCTTACGTGGATAGTAATAATTAATATAGAATGACGAAATTAACCTTTGTGTTGACCGCTTGATTCCTGAAGCATTTGCGTAAAACCCCACAATAAAGCCAATTGGGAACATCCGTCACGTGGTGGGGCCATCTAGGCGGGTTGTATACTAGTCATCTATATGCTTTCACATGACTCATTAGTCATTTCGTTAACTGAGTCCGTGAAGCTAGATTTCGTGATCCAAAAGGACCCAAGTAATTTGTCAAGATTCACAATAAAAGAACAATCGCCAATGCATGTGTTACAAGCTGCTATTGCATAAAGAACCACAAAAATTATGTCAAAAATAGTAATAAAGTGGCGTGAGAAAACTTATTTAGAGAATCAATACGTGTTTATCCCGTTTACTGATGATACATTTGGTTTCCTAGCCCCGGAGGTTGTCTGAACAGGGTTCAGCGGGTCGTGCATAGTAATTTGTCGGTCTAGAGGACCCAAAGCTTTTTTTAGTAGGAACGGTTTTACTATGCAAAAGGGGTTGCGACGCAGCTTGTTGCCTGCTTACCTGCCACTTTATTATAATCGTTCTCTTTAAAAGTAGATACATGAAATTTATCAAAAAAAAATATAATAATAATAATAACAATATTACTATGACTTAAAATCACAATAGTTAAAAATAAATAATAATTATGTTGGTTATTGAAATAAAAATTCTTTTGGCATTGCAGGAAGCTTGGTTTGGACTCATCTAACTACTGGTCTTGCTAAAGAAGCCAACTACCAAACACATCTTGGTAACAATCTACTTTATCTTTTATTATATAAAAAATCACCCAAAATGGATTTAGTTATTATACAAAAAAACTATATAACAGTGTGGATGCGGTTTTTAGGGAGTATCCTCTTTTTTTTCTTTTTTTTTTTGTTCTAGTGATTATTGTTTTTTTTTTTGGATATACATTAGATGAGGCTACTTGTTTTTAGTGTAATGGCCAAATCTTTAGTTAGAAAGTGTGAATGTCAAAACTTGTTATTGAGTTTGTTTTATATAATACTTACTTTCATATATATGATTCTTTGTGTTATCTCTTTTACTTTTTAATAACTTCTGTGGGCCTGACCCGATTTAAATTGGGTCGGGTTAGACTCAGAGATTTGATTTTTCATTTTAGCAAGAGTGGTTGGAAATGACATAAAGATGTAGGGTGTTTTTTAGGGTTTTTGATGGGTCTTTTTCATGAGTATTGGTGTCAGAAAAATAAGACTGAATGAATCTTGGTTTTGATCTCTCATCCATTCACATACAGAAACAATGGCAATGGTCATGACTCATGATAATGTGTATCTTATAAAGAAAATTAAAATGAAAAGCAAGAGAAAGGAGGAAGAGACGGCGTAATTAAAGGAGTAATTAAGGTTTCATACACTATTATTAATTAAAACAATTAAACAGTAGTGTGGTCATTGTGTTTGCTTTTTCATCTTTTTATAATTTTACTATGTTAGAATCCCGTGTATTACACGAGATTGTATATTAAAAAAAGATAAAACTTATAAATTTATAAATACGTCTTAACTTGTCAGAATATTATGATAGACACGAGATATATCAAGTGAAAATGTGTGTGTATATAACAAATTAATATTTTTCTTTAATTAGTTATATTTTGAATTCTTATTATATATTCTTATTTAATATAATTATTATTCGTCTTTAATAATATATTTATAATATCATTATTATTTAATAAGATAGTGGTGCATTTATTAGGAGAGAAAGGCGGGAAAACCAATATGAGGAGACATGAGGGAGTGACATGTGGCACCTCAAAACCTTTACTTATTAGTATGTATAGACTAGCTTAGAACTTGTGTACTACACATGGTGAAAAATATCAATACATAAAATTCTTAAATCTTTATATATGTATCTTATAGTTGAAAAATGTATTACATATACTAACAATATAAAACAAAATAAAAAAATATGTAAAAATTAATATATAATTGAGTTTAAAAATACATTAAATATTATTTAATGTAATTTGACTTTCATTTACAATTTGATTGAAAACATTAGCTAAATAATTACATTTTAAAGTTTCTTATAATATGAGATAATTTAAAACAAATGTGTTTTATTAGTATAATTAATAATTTGTTTAAAAATATATTATTATTAAAAATATGGAAATGTATTTATTATGAGAGAGAGGCGGAAAAATTTTTATGAGGATGAATATGGAGGCGACACGTGACATTGGTAAACCTTTATTTATTATATAGCATAGATTAGTCCGTTGAGTTCATCATCACTTGCATCTTAACTGTATCTAACTCTTCTTTATACAAATTAATAATATAAAAATCAATTTATAAAATTAAAAAAAAAAATCGAACACGAAATAATAAGGGTGGGGTGGGGGTGGGGGTGGGCGTGGGGGTGGGGTGGGTTTTTATGATCAAAGGTGAAGGGGTCCAGAGTCATGTTTCCTGTGAGGTCCCTTCAAAGCAACAGCATCTACTAGCTGTAAAGCCCCCACTCTCTCTTATTATTTCTGGACTATGGCCCTTTGCTTCATCATCTCTATAATCCTCCCCTCACAATTACCATTATACCCTTTGTTATCACAAGAATTTATGTGGTTAAAGCTGTGTCAGCATTATGATTTTGATCTGTATCTTTGTTTGCTTTATGCGTTTCCAAAAATACCCCTCAAGATAATTGATGGAAGACATCTAATTTGGTTATAAAATATGAAATACAGTATTATATGCAACTGAATTTTCAAAAGAAAAAAGGTGTGAAAAGTGGTAGGTAGAGCTAAAGGAAATACAGTATTATATGCAAATTATTGAGTTCAAAGGCGTTTTGTTTGTTTTCTGTTTTCTATAAAGACATGCATGCCTGCCCATTTATCTATCTAGAATGTAACTATATATTGGCCTTTGCCCCCCATTTATCTAACTAGAATATAACTAGCAACGAACCGAATGTTCAGCAAACAGTTCGGTAGTAAGTTCGTTTATATTCGTTCGTTTATATTCGTTCGTTTAATAAATGAACGAATATGAACAAGAAATTTCGTTCGTTTAGTTAAATGAACGAACATGAACAAATGTCGCGTTCGTTCATTTATGTTCTTGAACGTTCGGTAATTTGTTTATGTTTGTTCATTTATGTTCGTTTGTGTTCGTTCGGTCTTTAAAGGTTTTATATTTTATATCATTGGCTTTAATTTTTAACCATAATTATAACAAAAAACATATATAAAAATAGAAGTTAAAAAAGTTATATTAATTTGTGTTCATGAACGTTCGTTTGTGTTCGTTTACGTACGTTACATAGAATTATTGGACGAACACAAACGAACACGAATAGGTTCATTTCTTTAATGAACGAACACGAACAAGAAATCTCGTTCGGTTATGTGTTCGTGAACAAGAAATTTCTTTAACGAACGAACACGAATAAGGCCCTGTTCATTTGGTTCGTTTGGTTCGTTTGTGGCCCTAAATATAACTATATATCGGCCTTTCCGTATAGCATATGCACATAATCTTGACCTTGGAGTTGGAGTTCGGTTCCACTAATTAAATTATCATTGATTATGTAAACTATATAACCATCTTAATTCTACCATGAATCTAATAAGATGTAAAATTTATATATACATACATAGAAGGTATAGATATATATATGACACATAGTTCATCATGTTACTATAAAGAATCCTGAAATTTTAGTATAAATTCCTTTAATCCAACCATTAACAAGAAACCATCCAATTACCAACTCATATATGATAATTAATTTCTTATTATACATTGAAGAATGTGAAAATGGGACAAAGAAGAAAGTCGATTTTAGTAGTGCTTTTTCTTTATTCGTGTGGGAAAAGATAAAGGGAAAGGAAGGAAGTCAAAAGGGCCTAAAATGTTTTATTTAAGCTCATTTGCTTTATAAATTGCTTTCTTGTTTTGACATTTCAACATGCATGGCCTATTCTCAAACATATAAAAGTTTTGAACAAGTCGAAGTTACACCAGGTGGAGATTTGATATACTCTGTGAAACCACCCCAAATTGGCCAAGTTCTTTTAATGTTTGAAATGGTAGAAAATGAATCCTTTAGAAATGTCAACATTCATGGTGTTCATAAGTTGTATCAACCGATATTAAGGTAGATATAACGGATTCAAGAATTTATCCTCTATCATGCTAGAAGCAATGTTTTTAAACCCAAGATATAACGAATCGGTCCAACCGGCAGTCCGATTGTATATTGTGTGACCGTTTTACAAAAAAAATGGGCGGTTCGTACGATTAAGCCGTCGAACCGGGTGTTGGTCTTCATCCATGTCCGGCGATCATGTTAGGGAGCGAACTTATTTAGTTCGCTTAGCTTAAGTCTGTTTCTAGTTAACAAGTTTAAGTTCGCTTAGATTAGTTTTGTTACTAGTTTGTTAGATTTCAATCTTGTATTTGTATCAATTCTTGTATTCATTTTACTCTTGAATGAGAATCAAATCATCTCAAACTACATGGTATCAGAGCAAAAGGCTCTCGATCATCATCATCATCTTCATGTTCGTTTCATCATCTTCATCATTCCGCATCAACAATTATCATTCCATTTGATCACAGAAATGAATTCCTACATCTAATCCATGACTCTGTGATCATCTTATCATTTTCTTCATCATTTCATCAATTGTTATTGCAATTGATTTCATTCGATTCAATTGAATCGAATTCACTTCTTCTGTCCTAATCAGATTGAATTTCACCTCATTCGGTCCTAATCGGATTGAATTTCATTATAATCAATCTTCATTGATCGATTTCACTCGGAATTGAATGATTTTTGGTTCTGTTTCTTCATTTCTTTTTGTCTATGTTTTTCTTCATTTTTCCAGCGAACATTTTCCGGCGACTCAGGTTCACGTTATCTTGCTCCAATTCTTCGTTTCGGTTCACATATCATCATGTTTTCTCCTTCACAATTCACATTCAAGTTTTTCCTTCTTCACGATTAGATTGCACAGCTCATGTTTCATATTTTCCGGTGAAGATGTTCAAGTTATTACGCTATTGGTTCTGATCGGAATTTATTCAATCCAGTCCGGTGATCAAGTTCTCAAGTTGGAGCTTCAACCGCCTCCAACTTGCGGGGGGTGTTGGTCTTCATCCATGTCCGACGATCATGTTAGGCAGCGTACTTATTTAGTTCGCTTAGCTTAAGTCTGTTTCTAGTTAACAAGTTTAGTTTTGTTACTAGTTTGTTAGTTTGTTATATTTCAATCTTGTATATTTCAATTTGCCCTTGCCTTACACCCCTTAGTGCTTCAGGTGCAGGAAAACTGCAAACTCCCCTTCCATGCTTGGTACTTGGATGACGGGACGGTTATCGGGGACGCTGTTCAGGTTGCTAAAGCTCTTGACATCATCGGTTCGGAGGGTCCAGCCTTGGGGCTACGACTTAATATTAGAAAAACTGAGGTATTTTGGCCGACATGCAACGGGGTGAAGGTCCGGCCAGGGCTTTTCCCCAGTGAGATTGGGAGGCCGGAGAGAGGTGTCAAACTGCTAGGAGGGGCAGTCAGCTGTGATGCCAGTTTTATTAGTGGTCTAACGGCTAAGAGGGCAACGCGAGCTGTTGACATCATGGGACACTTTCCCTTGTTGCGGGATCCTCAAAGCGAACTCCTCTTGCTTAGATCTTGTATGGGGGTTGCAAAGTTGCTATTTGGTTTGCGAACTTGCCAACCCCCCTTTGTGGATGATGCGGTTTCATGTTTTGATAAAGGTCTTCGAGAGGCAATAGAAGACATTGTCGTATGTGGGGGCCCTTTTTTTGGTGAACTCCAGTGGCGGATCGCGACCTTGCCGATGCGGCTAGGTGGGTTGGGCCTTCTGTCGGCCCGGGATGTGGCTGCCTATGCCTTTGTGGCTTCCAGGTCTCAATCTTGGGAGTTGCAGGACCACATCTTATGCAACAGTGGGGTTGCTACCACTGACCCGGATTATGCCAGCGCCCTGGATCGATTGCATGAATCTCTCCCTGATTTTGATCTCGGCGGTTTCTATAACAAGGACACCGCCCCCAAAAAACCACAGAAAAATTTGGCGAATGCCCTTTGTTGTCGAAGCGCACAAAGTTTGGGAGAAGATTTCCTTTTGTCCCTCACCAGAAAGCCGTCATTGAATGCTTACAGAGGCCTCACGCCCAGGATTTATTAACTGTTATTCCTATTGAAGGTCTGGGTCAACGTATGTCAGCGGTGGAGTACCGGTCAATCCTTAAGTACCGTCTGATGATCCCCATGTTCCCGAATGATGAAACTTGCCCAGTCTGCCGTAAAGCATGCCTGGATAAATACGGGGAGCATGTGTTACACTGTAGAGAGCTGACGGGGTTTAAGTATCGCCATGATTTTGTTCGAGACGCGTTAATGGATATTCTCAGACGAGCAGGGATCTCGGAAAAGAAAGAGGCACCGGTTAATTTTCTTACGGACCTGGCGGAAGGGAGATCCACCCTACGCCCGGCGGACGTGCTAGTTTTTGGTTGGGAGGGCGGGAAACATGCTTGTGTCGATCTCACAGGTGTATCCCCCTTAGCTGGGTTGCGAGAAAATGGGTTTGTGGCGGGGCAAGCGGTTATGAAAGCAGAGTCAAAGAAGGTGGAAAAGCACGCGAAAGCTTGTGAGGATAATCAGCATGCCTTTGTCCCCCTGGCGTTTGACACGTTCGGCTCCTTGGCGCCGGAGGCGGTTCGGTTCTTGGCTAGAGTTCAGCGTGTGGTCCACAGCAACTTTACGACTCCTCAGGGGCGAGGCTTTGTTTTTAGTAGATTAGGGTTTTCCATTCAGAAGGGGATGGCGGCGCAGTTTGTTGCCTGTCTACCTGCTATCCTTATGTAATTTGCCTTGATGATATATAATTAAACATGATCTTGTATTTATATTAATTCTTGTATTCATTTTACTCTTGAATGAGAATCAAATCATCTCAAACTACACCGGGTTCTCTACTTTAAGTTTTTTTTACTTTTAAACAAATAATCTTGGGTTATTTTGTTTGAACTTGGATTATGTTTGTTTAAACTTGTATTATTTTGCTTAAATTTGGATTGTGTTTCTTTTAATGTTTGCATGTTTTTTTTCTATATATTTTTATGAATATTTTATATTATTTATTACGTCATCTGGTTCTTGAATCTGGTCCGACCGATCCAACCAATAAACCTCTAATGCGTCTGGTTCGTTGCTCGGTCCGGTTATGAAAACACCGGCTAGAAGTGTTCAATTTTGATTATTCATTGTATATAAGTTTATACATGTAGGAGATTTTCATATAAATTGGTTAAATCTGACATGTAGTGGGTTTAAACACAATTGTGTCTCAAGCCTTGATTTTATACCACTTTTGAATTTTGATTAACTTCACCATCTAAAGGTGTTTGAATGATAGCCCTATTGATAAATGTGTTCAATTGTCGACATTTGAAAATCTGGCAATTTTTACATTTATTTGACCCAGTGTCAAATTTTAAGAATTTGTTAAGCTAATTGCTCAACAAATGTTTCGAAAGTCCAAAAATATGCATTTAAATGATTTTCAGTAGAAATATTGCTACATGAATCATTAAAACTAATTTATTGTGTTAAAAAGTAATAAATATGTCTAACGAGTTGAATTTTGTAAGAATTATAAATTTGGAAACAAAAAAACCTACACTTATTTGTCTATTTAGGATTAGAGGATGTCAACAAGTGAAAATTTGTAGATTGATACGATCAATTTTATAAGGTTTGGTCAATTGACCCAAATGTGTGTAAATAATGTTAAAGTAGTGTTTTATTGGACAGGGGTGTAAAGGAGGCCGAGCTGAGCTTGAGCTCGTCTAAGCTCGAGTTCTACTCGTTTAATTTTTACGGGCTTGCTGGCTACGACTACCCGAAAGAGAAGAGAAAATGTTTTTTTTTCCAGCTAAATTTGGTTTATTTGGTTATAACCGAAAACCAAACCGAATTCTAAAGTGGTTTTCGGTTCGGATAAGACCTTCTGTAATTACGTTTGGTTCGGTTTGTGGTTACAGCAAAAAAAATCCTAACCGAAAAAGCCGGATCGAAAAAACCGTAAACTGAACCGTTGAACACCCCTAGTTGTCTTAACCGTAAATCGACTTATTTTATATTAATTAATTGTGTAAATTTCATTATGGTTAGTTTAGTTAAGGATAGAACAATCTGTGTAGTTTTGCATAACTCGTGTTCAATATTAGTTTGGGGGGTTTTGTGCAAGTGAAAGCAGCATTCAAGACTTAAATGAATCGGGTGAACCTGATTATGGGTTTTAAAAAATACCGAGATTTTCTAGGTTGCTGTTTTGTTAACATTATAAAAGAAAGCCCATTGCATCATTTTCTGAATCCTTACAAATCCTTTAAAAATAAAGCCCATTAGCCTAAAGCCCATAAAATAATGGGCTAATATTCACCCGTGATACTGTAAACCCTAAATCCATACCTGAACAAGCAACCCAATCAAGTGGCATTCACATTATCATTCTCTCCCCCAAAGCCATCCTTTCTCGTTTAAAGCATTACTAGTTACTAAACCCTACTTTCATCGTTTCGCCTAAATCAAATCTCCATCTTCTTCCAGAACGGACACACATTCGCCGCCGGTGCCGCTTCCAACTGGTTAGCCTCTGCGCAGACCCTAAAATCAGTTCTCAATGCTTTTAATTTTGCTTAATCGTCTAAAAGCTTGATTTCTACAAAGGCAATTTTGAATTATCAGTGCTATTTGTAATTTGGCAGTCTTTTGGACTGAAGTTGGGTAAGAATTCCTATGAAAATTTTATAAAAATTGGTTCTCGAGAGAGGATTGGGATCAATTTAAACGGCCTCACTCTGTTTCTGTTTTTTGCAGATTGAAAAAATGGAAGAAGACAAAGAAGTGAAATCATTCAAAGAACTAGGAATAGTTGACTCACTGATTGAGGCTTGTGATAGTTTGGGGTGGAAAAGTCCTTCTAAAATACAGGCTGAGGCCATTCCTCATGCTCTTGAAGGTTTTATTTTTTAATTTTCAGTTTCTGAATTTTTAACAATACTGTTCAAATTGGTTATTATGCATATTTAGTGTATCCCATGTTGGCTGTTTGTATATAATGTTTAGGGAAGGACTTGATTGGGTTAGCACAAACTGGTTCTGGTAAAACTGGAGCTTTTGCTCTGCCCATAATCCAAGCTCTGATAGATGCTCCTCAAGCATTCTTTGCATGTGTGCTTTCTCCCACCAGGTTTGTAGTTTGTTCGGTAATTTGTTTAGCAACTCTATTGGTTTATGTACTTGATATTTGTTTTATGGTTTTGAATTCTTTTTAGGGAACTTGCAATTCAGATTGCTGAGCAGTTTGAGGCCTTGGGGTCGGTCATTGGTGTGAAGTCTGCTGTGGTGAGCTTTTGCATAGTTTCCATGATTTAAATAGTTTTGCATTTATAAGATGAAATTCTTTCATTCATTTTATCATTGCACTAAAGATTATTCCGGAGTTGAATAGTATGTGGCTAAATGAAGTGCCTCTTCAAATTTACATCATCTTGAATTCGATGAATAGTAAGGAACTCTAGCATGTTTGTCTCCCTCTCATTGTACCATCTACAATCAGTAGTGATGAAAATGAGTATATGTTCTCTGATACATCTGATTTTATGATCTCATTTTATTTGGAATTTTCTCCGTCTTTCAATATCTTAGACATGAATTTGTCAACTTATTGGATATTATGCACATCTGCTTTAATGAAGATGGCTGTAATAATTATGATTTGGGTCTACTAAGCACTAAATCTACTCATGTGACATATAAAGATTGTCAAAAGCATGCTGAATTATTACATGACAAAACTTGTCTATGTGTAACGTTGTGATTAAGGTTTATGAATTTGTGGTGATCATACACATCAAGCTTAATGAAGATGATTGTAATAATTAGGATTTGGGTCTGCTTTGCACTAAATCTACTCATGTGACAAAATAAAGATTGTCAAAAGCATGCTTAATTATTACATGACAAAGCTTGTCTATACGTGATGCTGTGATTTAAGATATATGAATTTGTGGTGATCACACTCTTCAATTTTGCAGCTTGTTGGAGGGGTAGACCATGTACAACAAAGCATTGCACTTGGAAAACGACCACACATTATTGTAAGTATTACTTGCTGATGATCTTTATTGTTTATTTCATCTTCTATTTTATTTATTCACATAATAGCCATCTTGATAGACTTGATTTATTAGCATGGTTATGAATTCATCACATGCAATGTCTAGTCATCAAAAGACTATACGAGGGTTAAAAGCCTTTATTTATTTGCAGAAACATACATGTGCATTATATATGAATCTCTCAATGCAGGTTGCGACCCCTGGACGTCTTATTGATCATTTATCTAACACTAAGGGTTTTTCTCTTCGCACAATCAAGTACCTGGTATGAATTCATTTGAATTCTGCATTCTTTTTGTGATTATGTTGACTTGTTTGTTTGTAAGATAAACCTTATCATAGTTTACATGCCTATTTGACAGGTGTTGGATGAAGCAGACCGATTGTTAAATGAGGATTTTGAGAAATCTCTTGATGAAATCTTAAATGCTATTCCTCGTGAGAGGAGAACTTACTTATTCTCCGCTACTATGACTAAAAAGGTACATTTGTTGTTTTTGTTTTCTGTACATTTTGTTGTTATCAGCATCTAATGTTGTTTCTAATGGAGGTTCACCTTTCAGGTGCAAAAGCTGCAGAGAGCTTGTCTAAGAAATCCTGTAAAGGTAACAATATAAACTTCAATACACATTGCATGGCTTTTAATATTTCTATGTTAATCCGTTTTTATTAATTCTTTCAGATTGAAGCGGCATCCAAGTATTCTACTGTTGACACATTGAAACAGCAGTATCGTTTTGTTCCAGCTAAATACAAGGTCTGTAACCTGGTACTAGAATACAATCGTATATTAGTCAAGTTTAATATACTCGATATAGTTTTATAATTAAGTAATTGTCGTGTCCACAGAACTGTTATCTTGTATATGTCTTGATTGAAAAATCTGGAAGTACATCAATGGTTTTCACTCGTACATGTGAAGCAACCCGTCATTTGGCTTTGATGCTTAGGAACCTCGGATTACGTGCAATCCCGATTTCGGGTCAAATGACTCAGGTACCCGTTGACTTCTTTAATTTCTCTCCATTGTTTATTTTGCTTCTAATTTTTTTAATGTTATCAAAATAGGCTAAAAGGCTTGGTGCATTGAACAAATTCAAGGCGGGAGAGTGTAATATTCTTATATGCACTGATGTAGCCAGCAGAGGACTTGATATTCCGTCTGTTGAAATGGTTATAAATTATGATATCCCCACAAACT
Source organism: Smallanthus sonchifolius (assembly GCA_023525975.1). Taxonomy (NCBI): domain Eukaryota; kingdom Viridiplantae; phylum Streptophyta; class Magnoliopsida; order Asterales; family Asteraceae; genus Smallanthus; species Smallanthus sonchifolius. The sequence goes on from CM042033.1 coordinate 78,458,549, forward strand.
CAAAGGTAGTTACTAGCTGTCTTATGCTTGATATAAAAGTGACATTCCGACTTTTTCTTTATGAATTAATAAATGGGATTTCAGGATTATATTCATCGGGTAGGAAGAACTGCACGTGCAGGGCGATCTGGTGTTGCTATTTCGCTAGTGAACCAGTACGAGCTGGAGTGGTATATCCAAATAGAAAAACTTATTGGTAATATACTAAAAAAGATCTTTATATTTCTTTAAGTGATAGAAAGCCTTCTTAATGCTTTAAACCTCCTAAATCATTTTATTTTAAAAATTCAAATGTCTTTTGATTTTATTTGACATATATTGCTGTGTGGTTCAGGAAAAAAGTTGCCGGAGTTTACTGCTCAAGAAGAGGAAGTTTTGTTACTGTTGGAACGTGTGACAGAGGCTGAACGATTATCACGAATGGTAAATTTTTTCATTTGAATTGTTTTAGAATGTGTGGCTGTTTATGGTCACTTATTTATTTATTTTTATTTTTGTAGAAAATGAAGGAAATGGGAGGCCATAAGAAAAGAAGAGGGGGCGAAGACGAGGAGGAAGAAGTTGAAAAGTTCCAAGGGAAGAACAAGAAGTCATCAAATAAAAAGTCAAAACGACGATAAACATGGAAATTCATTTGATTTTCAACAGTTTTTGCAGTGATTTAAAGTTGAATGGTACGGATTTTGTAAATTAATTTAAGGTTTTTTAAACTCCGAAGTGGCCTAGGATATCATGAACTTGTTTAAATGAACTGACAGCAATAGTTTTTATATGGTCTAATTTTTCGTTCCCGTATTCATGAAGTTTGGTTTCCATATCAGTTGCGGTTTGTACTATCATATGACTAAACCACCTTAGGGGTAAGAATAGCGGTCGGGTATAGGTAATTTCACTCATACTTGATTATCAAATCGTCTCTTACTCGGTGTTATACCTAGCGTGACCGTTGCTTACTGCTATTGGGTTCTTGGGAATGGGTTATACCCGTTTATGGTACTCTGGTTAAAAATTATCCGTTGATGTGCTTATTATTTTAAATCCAATCTTAAACTCATATAATATATTTTTAACCAACTGTTTATTATATTTTTAAGGAATTATATAATATATTCGATCTCAAAGAAGGTAAATGGGTTCGAATAATCTAGCGGGTATCAACTACTATCTGAAATGTTTTTGGTTTTCGTGTCGGGTTTGGATTGTTAAATGCCATCCCTACCGTAGGGTGTCTTCCATCGATTGATCTAACGACCGAGAGGTCATTCAGATGTACCAATGTTTATAAATTGTATTGATTGGTAGAGCCGGACCAATCACAAGTTTTGGTCAACATGCATAGTACCACTGCTCATGGTTAATTGAAACCTGGGGTTGAACTGGCAAACCGTAAACCATCATAATCTTCATTGAAAATCAAGCCGTCGACGTTAGTTACATTCCATCTTCCTAATAAATCACATAAAATAGAGCATTATTAATGTCTTTAAAACAAGAAGAAGATGGAGGTTGTTTTATGAAAACGAACCAGAACTAGATTTTTATCTATGAGACAAGAAGATGCATTTGGTCGACTGCTTTCTTACCATCTCACCAAACTTGTGTTATTTCAGACTTATTCATCTTATGATTGTAGTATGTGCATGTTGATATCTATTATTATCATTACTTAAACTTGATGCTACCAGATTGTTTATTATTATTATTTTTTTATCTTCCAAGAGCTATTTTATGAATAATTGTTATTTCTAAGTTAGTACTTTTTATGGTTGTTGCTTTGATTATATTAGTCACTTTATGTTATCAGTAGGGTACTATTATTTCTGTCTAAAGTGATGGATCCAAGAATTTTTATCAGTGGATGCACAAAATGGGTAGGTTCAAAAGTCGAGTCAAAACAAGTCGGGTAAAAACAATACACACTTATTTAGTTAACGATATTGTAAAACTATTCTACATATAATAAATTTGTTTACATCTTCAATCAAACTCAAACATGTATAGATAATGAATATGAATTTTTTTTTATAAAACCCAAATTTTTGCTCTTCCGTACCTAAAAAAAACCGTCTAATCTCAGTTAAATTTTTATAATGATACAATTCACTTAAACAATAAGTATCTGATTAAACTTTAAAAAGTAAAAAGTATGAACAAAAATAAAAATAAAAAAACACTTGTAAACCAAAAATAAAAAAAAATAAAAACATTTATAAATAAATTGACTAATCCAACAACAAAACATATTACTTATATACTTGATTTAATTAGTTTTTTAGAACGGCAACTGTCGAATAGCGTGACGCACCCCCCGTCACACGGGGAAGGCTCAACCAACCCTGGCCAGTATGTTGTCCTAACCGGGCCCACTTGACGTCGAGGTTGGCGAGCGTTCAAGGAAAAACCCCACAATTAGGCTTGAGGGGGATACCTCAATTAAAGGTAGCGAACCCTGGTCTCTCATGGAGAAAACCCTGATGCATCAGTATAACTCAGGGTCAGGGGCCAAGGACCAACTGAGCCAAACATCACAGCCCCACCCCCACAATAAATTGTGAGAAGTGGGGATTGAACCCACAACTTTCACCGGTTCAACCCTCTGTTTGTGGGATACCATTGAGCCAAAGGCTCAAAAGTTACGATTTAATTAGTTACGATTACTATTTATTATGAAATGTTTAAGTCTAGGGTTGTTTAAAATTAAAATCAAACTAAAAGGTTTAATTTGTAACTTTATTTGAAACAAAGGGTTAATATGAAAATTACTTTAACTTATTGAATTAACCGTACATCTTCAACAATTCCAAAATAAAAACATGCACTTCACTTCCATTTTTTTGAACGGAAACCTGCACTTCCATGGCGACTGAATTGCCCTCCCTCCCTGGTTTGTTATCAACCTATCATCTGGTGCCTCCAAAATATTTAAGAAGGTGCAAAAATATTTGAAAATTTCCACTATTGGGATTAATCTCAGTGGGTGCCTCGCCACCCCCTTAGTAATACATAGATCCGCCTCTATCTGTCTTCCTGCTTGTTTTGATTAGCTTAGCCACACTTCGTGTTATATGTTATCTTTTTTTTTTGGAACAACAATACCCCATTTTGGGGGCCTACTATTAATAATTGTACACCAATCCACCATAGATGGGGCTCAAATCCTCGACCTCAAGAGAAGCTTCAACACTCTAACTCCAAATGGCTTTGCCATTGGACCCAACCCCACTCCGTTATATGTTATATGGATTGCTATACTTTACATTAAAAAAAGGTTTTTAGAGTCAGGTTCCCAGTTAGGAGCAACCTCTTTATCCATGGGATAGAGGAACGGTTTGCCCTTGTCCCACCCTCCCCCAAACTCTACCAATGATTTTTGCCATGAGTGGAATTTCACGGAACATGTTTTTTTTGTTACTTTTAAATATTTCAAATTAATTATAATATTATCAGGTCAACCAGTTGGATCGATTGAACCCAAGAACCTCTAAGGTGTCCAATTTAACATCCGGTCCAATTTTTCAAAAAAAAAACGGTTTATACTATTACATTACCATGGTCGAGTTCTCTTAAGATGATTTAATATTTCTATAAGACCAACAATAAATTTGGTTTCCCTGTTATTCTTTCAAATTTCAAAATAATTTACTAATAATCAACCTTTCGGCAAATGCCACAATACAAGAAAATTGATATTTGAGAATTGAGAAGGATAATTTTTGAAGCCCACAAATCCTTGTAACAGTAAACCAATAAAGCCCATTGGGCCATGCTTAAACCAAAGCCTGCCCCCCTCCTAACCATTCGATGCATCTGGTTTTAAAAACACACCCTACAAAACCCTAATTTCTCCTTTCGCCTGCATCGTCTACCCAACTCGTCGCCGGCGCCGCTTCCACCAGGTATGCTTACTCTTTTTATCACATAAGCTTTTATACTCTTATTAGTTGTTTCACCACATGAAATCATAAACAATTCATCGCTGTTGTTTTTAATCTTTCGATTTCGAAAATCGGTCAGTATTTCTGTTGCGAAGATCTAATTAGGCGAGTTTGGATTTCGTATGTTGAGAAGGAGTTGCTGTGTGTTATTTGTTTGATTTGAAAGTGTTTGATTTTTTTGATAATATGTGTGGAGTAGATAGAAGAAATGGCTGAAGTTGCCAAGGCAGGACCAATTGTTCCGGAGTCTGTGTTGAAGAAACAGAAAAGAAATGAAGAGTGGGCTCTTGCAAAGAAGCAAGAAGCTGAAGAGTTGAAGAAGAAGAATGCAGCCAATAGGAAGTTGATATTTAACAGGGCTAAACAGTACAGCAAGGAGTATGAAGCTCAGGTATTTCCATCTCTATGTATATTTATTTATTTTTAATTGTAGGTTTGATTGTTTTAGTTGTTTGACATGTATTGATTTTTGTTTTGATGCAGGACAAGGAGTTGATTCAGCTTAAGCGCGAGGCCCGATTGAAAGGTGGGTTTTATGTGAACCCTGAGGCCAAGATGCTTTTCATTATTCGTATTAGAGGGTGCGCTTTCTTTCTATTTACAAGTTGTATGATTATGATCATTATCACATAAATGGTATAGTAATAGTTTAATTTCCTTTTTATTTTTGAAATATCAAGTATCAATGCCATGGACCCAAAGTCGAAGAAGATATTGCAGCTTTTGCGTCTAAGACAGGTTATTTAACATAACATTTAGCTCATGTTTCTTGTTGAGTATATTTTGCGGGTTACTTGTGATCTTTGTGAATTATCTTGAATGTCTATTGTGGAATGAACTGGCTACGAGCCTATGATACATGCATATAGTGTTTGATTAAAGTTGTTTCATAGGTCTTTTTTAAGTTGTATCCTTTTGCAACTTGGTTGTACACTTATACTCAATCTTGACAACAACTGAGTTTATTTGAAAATTTTAGTTTTTTTATAAACCCTAGAAAGCAAGATTGTTATATCAACTTCTAATACAATTGAATTATGATTGTATCAATGTATCCATTGCGATCATGCTGATGTCTTTTTTGTGATAGATGTGGTAACACCATAACTGGCCATAGTGCCATACCTTATAGACTTTAGTTTTTTTCTATATTTTTGTGCTTATCTTTTCTGTTTTTATCATCCAGATCTTCAATGGCGTCTTCTTGAAAGTTAACAAGGCCACATTGAACATGCTACACAGGGTTGAGCCATATGTTACTTATGGGTATGCATCTTTTCACTTAAAGTGGTCTTTATTTTGCTTTTCATATTGTAATTTATATTAAAGTTTTGATCTTTTTCAGTTACCCCAACCTGAAGAGTGTGAAGGAGTTGATCTACAAGAGAGGGTATGGAAAGCTTAACAAGCAAAGAATTCCTCTAACCGACAACTCAATTGTCGAACAGGTTTGTTTTTTTATTTCTTTCTGTTAAATATTTTCTATTAAAAATTTCAACTTTCCCAGCATAATAATCATAACTGAATTGTTTTCTCTAACTACAGGGACTTGGGAAATTCGGCATCATCTGTGTTGAAGATCTTATTCATGAGATCTTGACAGCGGGTCCTCACTTCAAAGAAGCCAACAACTTTCTGTGGCCATTCAAGCTGAAGGCACCTTTAGGTGGTCTGAAAAAGAAAAGAAACCATTATGTTGAAGGTGGAGATGCTGGCAACCGTGAAAATTTCATCAATGAGCTAATCAGGAGGATGAATTAGAATGATGATGGCGGTATTGAAATCTTGTGTTTTCAACTTTAGAATTAATAGGTTGTTCACTTGTCTTATTTTTGAGAGCCGGATACTTTATTTTTAAAATGTTACATCGCTCAGAATGTTTTCTTTTTCCAGTTTTTTTGACAATATTGTTATTCTATGCTCTGCTTTATCTTATATCGTGCATTATGCTGGCTATTTCATTTTAAAGGTTAGAGCAAATTACAAATTACGTCCTTTAACTAAGAAAATTACAGAAAACGTCCTTTATGTTTAAAAAACCTTGCACGTTACGTCCTTTGGCCTAACGACCGTTAAATTTTACCGTTAAGTCTGGTCACGTGCCATGCACATGAGGTTATTTTGGGGCTTTCACACATAAAAGGACTATTCTTGTAATTTGTTTCTATGAATGAGGGTTTACAGAAAGTCTTTTTATGGTAAAAAGACTAAAATTCCCTCATGTGTCTTGCACATGACCTGACTTAACGGTAACATTTAACGGTCGTTAGGCTAAATGACGTAACATGCAAGGTTTTTTAAACATAAATGACGTTTTCTGTAATTTCCTTAGTTAAATGACGTATACTGAAAATTATGTAATACTTAAAGGACGTAATTTGTAATTTGCTCTAAAGGTTATTTAGTTGCAGATTAATAAAAATGTCTCTCTTGCGATAAAGGAGATACTGGTCTAGTTATTTTTATTACAGAACTTTAATTTCTTTATGTTTGTTTGAACTTTGGATGATTGTTCTCATCTTCTGCAATACAAATAAATTCAAACCGATAAACGTTATGTCGTTCTACAATCTTCAAAACACATAATCAATACCGAATAAAGTGATTAAATGAGATGCTAGCGATTCAACAAATTAGGAGATTCTACTTGTAAAAATAACAGCTTAAGAAAATGGTGAAATGATCAAGAATTTTCCTAAAACTGCAATGATCATTGAGCTTTGTTGCAGAAACTCTGGAGTACATAACAATGGCGATCTATCAGGGTGACGGGGGAGGATGATATGTGGCTAAGGGTGGAGGAGGTGATCTTCGGCTTGGGGTTCGGGTACGCGGTAACACCGTCGCAACCCTTGTAGGTAGCGGCTTCGGGTTCAGTTCACGGGTACTACAACCTGAGCGATTAACCTTGCAATTTGAATGTTGGGTTCACGACTTCACGAGTAGTTTAGGGTAAAAATGACAACAAATTTCTATTGGTTTAGGCCTTTAGGGTTAAGGTACTTTGGGGTTGAAGGGGTTCATCCTAATGAAAAAACCGTAGCTAAACCCCATCGAGATTTGCTGATTAAAATTTAAAGGGTTAACCACTCGAACAACATTGCATTCTTTTATTTACCACTCAAATTATTTGGATACATAAATATACATAAATTATTTGTTTTGTTAAATGGGATTTCAGTTACTATTTTATGTTTTGATTCCATTGTGTTGTTTTCTTTTTAGTCGATTGATACAAATTTACAAATGTTTTAATTGTGTTATTTTCTTTCTAGTCGATTAATACAAATTTACAAATGTTTTAGTTTCATTCTGTTTAGTTTGAGATAGCCCAAACATTGAAAGCCTAATGACAGCCAATCCCGATTACACGAGAATCAAATAACCCTAAAAACCGATTATATCATACTTATTTGGTTCGGTATTCGTTTTAATTTCCAACGTCCAAAAAATCAGGAACTCGAATTTTGTCGGACCATGTTTTGTGTGCTTCGAATTTTGTAAGCCAATTTTTGGTGCAAATGAATTTGTCGTGAGCCATCATTTTTTAGCAAAATTTATATGAGTTCTAGGAGAAGTTTCTCAAAGTTTTATCTTTTATAAAACAAAAGGTTTCCAAAAGCCTGTTTAAAGTTTATAAAATTATAACTTTATAAGGTTTAAGAAAAGAGTGTTTGTAAACTTATTTTGTCTTAATTAATTTAGTTATTCTATGTCTAGTTTTTCAACCAAAAGAAAATAAATGCTTGCACATAACTAGCTATGGTAAAGTTTAAGAAACAGTTGTTAATTCATCTTGATAGCCATCAAATGCTAAGTATAGATACATATAGAGAGCAACACTCACTTTTAGTCAACCACTTCACCAACTCGTCTATAGCACGAGTCAAAGGTTTGTAGTTTCAAAAGAACTCATATTTGTTCATTTCGTCTCTTAAGTACTTCATAAATGGATTCTTGGTGTGAGATTTTCGAATCCTTGTATGCCTTTTTTACTTCCGTTGGTAAAAAAATTTAAAAACTGTATACGAATCTCAATCGATTGTTTGTGGGTGACTGTCCGTGCTAAGTAAGACAAGCTCTCAACCATCATATGAACCACATACAAAAACATGTTCTTTGCTTTGTTTATGTTTCTCATTAGCTTGTGAATTGTTAAGTGAAAGAAGGTTGACAATCATTTTTTCATATCAAGAATCATTCTCAAAATATGCTTTTATGTTCTCTATGTCAATCAAGACAAAAGGGTGTTTTTCTTCGGGTCTCCATGATGCTCATTAGGACCTCTAATGATGTTTCATCTTACAATGTTGACAAATTGAATCCCAAGAACACGTGAAATAAACTTTTAAAGTGACGACGGTGAGTGTAACCAAACTAGTTACTCTTTAGCCAATAAAAATTCATAATGACAATTTAACCAATGACACTCCTAACATTTATTTTCGTTATCAACGACATCCCACAGTAGCAGAATTATCAAAGATTTACACTTGATTTCCGCTCGATTTCGCTTAAAATGATAATTATAAACGAAACGAGAAAACGTACAAACGAAATCAAGTGTAAATCGGGTGTAAATTTTTTTAAGATTATGCTAATGGGATTGCTCTTGACAACGAAAATGAAAGTTAAGAGTGGTATTGATCAAATTACCAGTATGGATTATTATCAACAATGAGTCATAGTTTAGATTATTAAATTCCAATTTGCCTTTATAATAACCACCCTCTATAAACGTCATATGTTTTTAACTATGAGATGATCAAGACGTCAAAAATCAAAGGCCTAACCCATCAAGGACATAATGTACACAAATTAGTTGTAACACCCTTCTTTTAGAATGGACGAATAGTTAAAAACATTGAAGCGGAGGAAGCGGAGAAATAGGTCCCACTTTTTCTTTTGAAAACAACCGACTGTTGTTTAAAAAAGTAATTTCGCATCTTAAAACATGTACAACTTATGTCTTAGATAATGTAAAGTTAAACTTCTTATATACATTAAAATAATAAGACTTGATTCTTCTTCAAAAGGTTGTTTCATTTGTTTAAGCTCTCCTACTTAAAATCCATCCCGAAGACTCGATCATCACCATTCGACTTGTTTTCTCAACCCGAACCTGAAGACACACACAACACAACTATTAGACATACTAAGTGAATGGTTATAACCCAAAAAGACATGGAAATACCACAAAAAGTACAACAAAAATCTGCTCGTAAACTGGACCCAACATATAATACGCCACACGCCGTATTATACTCCCAGACTAACGTATTTGAAACTTGTGAAAGGCGTAGCCCGTATCCAGGAGATTTTGGTATATTTCCTCACATTTCGGCATATTATATGCCCATACCAGCAAATTTACATCACACCTTAGTTTTTGATGATTCCAACACACATTTAATTCTATATAAGCGCCACAAGGCCATAATCAAATCCAAAATTAATTCTATATAATAACCAAAATTAATTTATAACACATTAAGTTGTATATATGTCTTCCAATTAGGGTATAAAATCACCCACCTTAACCCGTATGATTGATTGTTTCTTGAATTCCTACTAGTTGACTTCCTGAAGATAACTTATATCATGTCAACTAATAAGTCCTTGACATAAATTCTAATTTCAACACATAAAGAACATTTCAACTCAATCAACCTTTTTGTCAAATTGACTACTTTTATACAACTTATTTAGTTTCATATACTAACATTGAAATCATTCAAAATGCAACAATTCTTCTTGAATTCATGAGATTTCCAATCATGCTTATTATGACTCATTCAGCTCATTCAAAACTCAACATATATAAACATTTCAACATCATTCGTTTTGACCCGTTTATACAAATTTCACATATAGTTAGTATAGAATCAATTGAACTTTACATGTTTCTGCATTTATGCATTTCATCGAACACCTAGTGTACATACTAGATTTTAAAACTCATTAACCACTTTGTTGTTATTCTATCTCATCCAAACTAGTTTGATTACATCATACTTTAATCATTTCAACATATTACACAATTAAAATATGATTTATACATATATTAGTCAAAAGCCCAATTTCAACATGTTAGGTCAAATCCCCAAACTCTCTAAAACTTGATTTTTATATCACTATCATGTTCAACCATTTCTACTGCTTTGATAACATTAAAGAAAATGATCAAATCATATTCATATACTATATATTATAATTTAACCCACATGATTATTCAAAACCCCCCAAAATCATTCAACATGCATCATCATAGAAGTATCAATTATGAAGTTCTTACAATATCTAACATGATCTCCAACCTAAACATGATGATTCGACTCAAATGAAGGAAATTTACAGAAAAGTTACCATCTTTCATCAAGAACTTAAGAACAACCAACAACTTAGGTTTTTAGATGATATAATTACACACCTAGCTTTCTTTTTGACTAGAGGATGATGAATACTCCTCAAATTCTTGTTCTACACCTTCCATTTGATGAAATTTAAAATCTTCTCATGATCTTGCTCCTTCGAGTCGTTTTTCATCACACACACATACTTATTCTTCTAATTTTGACAAAAACGAAAGACCTTTTAAGTTAAGTTTCAAAGAATGAAAGAACAGTCCCTGGAGTTTTACTAGCCACTTAACCAAGTTTAATTATTCACACCTTTGGTCCCTAGACTTCATTCAAGTATCCACATATTCCAAGGTTGTTAACTAAGGTTCACCACATTTTATACTCATGCTAATGTCTCAATAATCTTTTAGACATGATTAATCATACCATAATCAACTTAATAAACCTACGTATACAAAACCCTTCACAACAAAATTTAAAAGTCTATAAATTATACTAAAAACATGGGATGTTACATTAGCCTATTTCAACTAGGTTATGTGTGTGGGCATCTCTTTTATAAGATTAAGTTTTTATAAATAAGTGTTCATTTCATTTAAGGTAGAATGCTATGAAATAGAAACAAAAGAAAATAAGAAAATAAATACAAAGGGTATCCTAATTAAAATTGAGCAATTATGAATTATAGATGATGAATGAATGTGGGGTCAGGTAGTAATACGAGGTTTTGGTTGGATAAGTGGCATGAGATCGGTATTTTAAAAGATGTTTTCCCTAACATTTATTCTTTTATCAAAGATAAACATATATTTGTTGCAGGTTGCTTCTCAGATGATACAAATAAGGACTTCGAGGTGGAAAAAGGTATAAATCTTGACGCGTATTCATCACAACTTAATCACCTATATGCCTTGTTGTCACAGGTACACCTAACAGACAAGGAGGATGTTTGGACATGGTCGGGTGTAACCGAGTAAGAGTTTGCAGTGAGTACGGTTCGAAAAGAATTAGAGAAAGCAAAAGGAATAGGCACGGTAAGTTAGGATTTCAGGTGGAATCCATGGGTACCACCAAAGATCAGATTATTCGCATGGAGAGCAAAGGATGAGAGAATAGAAACTACAGACGCTCTAGCAGTTAGAGGAGCGCCTGCAATGGATACAACGTCGTAATTGTGGATTTGGACAGGAAAGCGCAAACCATTTATTGGTTACATGCTTATTCGCTAGATCCATTTGGTGGCAAATCTGGAGGTGGTGCAATCAACCAAGTCCGTCAAATCCTAATTCAATCAAGGAGGTTTTCAAATACGTGGAAGATTTATAATTATCAAAGGAAAAAATGATGCTAATACATACCATAGTATCAACGACGATATGGTGTTTGTGGATCGCTAGAAACAATTTTTTTTAAGATAAGGCAACGACGGATCAAAATTGTGTGACACAAATCAAAGAACTTGCATTCATCATGATAAAGTGTAGAGCAAAACTTCGGGTCATTAGTTGGGAGGAATGAAACTCGTTTCAGATTTTTATACCATAAGTCTATCCGTAGTGCTGGCGTGAGAGGACGGGGCGTGAACCATCTCAACTTTTCACGCCTAGGAACACCGCCCCCCTAGGCGTGAAAGTGGGGGGGGGGGCGTGGGGCAACTCATGGGTGCTTTGCTTGAATTTGGTTTGACCCCTAGTCAAACTAGCCGTTAGTTTTGTAGCCGTTAATAAAAAAAAATTTATTTTAATTTTAATCTATATATATATATATATTACATTTTCTCAACCAATAATCTCACATTTTCTCAACCACACTCATTCTCATATTTTCTCAACCTGGTTCTTCATTCATTGTTAATGATGTCGAATACGAGCATGTGTATTATCTTGTCGACGATATATATCCGGAGTACGCTACGTTTGTCAAAGCATATACTAGCCCAATTGGTGAGAAAAGAGAACTTTTCAAAAAAGCACAAGATTTGGCACGGAAGAATATCGAACGTGCGTTTGAAATTTGTAAGGCCCCTTTCCCGGGTGACCTCACGTGTTGGATTTACTCATAAACATAGTCATAAATACTGAACTTAATTTAAAACATTCAGAAGTAGCGGAAGCAAACATCATTCAAATTACATGACATGACAGCGGAAGTCTTTACAAATTGAAACATAACATTGTCTTAACATAATTAAAAGTGGGATGTCAGTCTCGTGCCGGGTAACCTTCACGCCACCGCACGACCTTTCCTTCCTTTACCTGAAATGTATACTAAAAGTCAGCTAACGCTGGTGAGTTCTAGTTTAATGCGATTAGATATAAACATTCTTTTCTTTACTTTATAAGTGTGCATTATTATAAAGTCATTCATATAAATACGTATTCATAACTTTTGCTTTTCTTTCATCTTTCTTTTCTTTATTTTTGTGATTACATATATATATATATGCATTCACCCTTTTCTTTTCTTTACATTCATGGGTCATACACTTAAAGGTGATCAACCCGTCATTTACTACGTATATCACAAAGATATACGCCCTTGAGCTACCGTCGTAGCCCTTTTACTCGTCCGGTCCTAGAAACCGTCCGCCTTAACTTTAGGTCCGGCCACCCTTCGGCCGTCCGACATAACTTTAGGTCCGGCCACCCTTCGGCCGTCCGACATAATCGCCCGTCTACCATAAGGCATCCGTTTCCCACTTGAACTAATTATACAGCCGAATTATTGACTTAGCGACTGCCTTTATTTAGTCTACCTTTCTAGACTTACTTTTTCTGGCTGCATAATGGTCAAGTGGTCGTCCGTCTACCGTAGTAGCCGTTAGCTTCGTTTCCGTCCATAACGTATACTTACATTCATAACATGCATTATAAATAATTATAAAGCGAGATTTCGTTTATTTACATTATGCCATTCTTTCCTTCATTCTTTGTAAACATACGTTTCGTTCTTTGTTCATAATTCATTCTCTTATATATACAAAATATATATTAGTACATCACGTATGATCACATTAGCATTCATATCATTTAGTGTATACATTTCAGCCCCAAAATATTTAATAAGGTTTGCACATAACAGAGAAGGGGGCACATAGAACTCACCTGATAAGCTTCTCTAGGTTGTCCTAAACAAAGGTCCAACAACGTCACTTCCGATCTGGATTAGGTAGTTAAATACACATTAGACCCAACCCCGACTCTAATGGTTTAATCATTCTAAACTTACTGACTTTACTTAACCAACCTGCTGCCTGCTGTCTGCTGCCTGCGCACTTAGTAAGTGCGTAGGGACCTGCTCATGCGCACTTGGCAAGTGCGCAGGAGTCTCCCTCCTGCGTACTTGGTAAGTACGCAGGGGCTTCCTCCTGCGTACTTGTTAAGTACGCAGGAATTCCTTCCTACGCACTTGGTAAGTACGCAGTACCTGGTTCTTGGACCAAAAATCCGAAGTTCTTGCATGCAAACCCGATCATGCCAATCATACAATTTTCTTTGATCAAAACGTGCGGTTTTCATTCTAGATGCTATTTCTAAGCTTATTATCAAGTTTCATCATCAAAAAACATCATCTATTTAGCTAAAACTCGAGAAACCCCAACATGAACAAAAACTCAGATTATGGTTGAATCATTACCTGGATTGAAGTTCTGATTCGGAGGTTTTGCTCACGAGCTCAGTTGTAACGTCCTCCTCTATTCTCGTGAAGATCCGTCGACTTTCTCTCTCTAGACCCGAGCTCCCTTTCTCTCTCTAAGATGGTGAAAATGAAGGTGAAATGAGCTAGTGGGCTGCCTTGCCCCTTTTATACCTAGGCTTCCTTTGGCCCGTTGGAGCCGAGCCCAAGCCCATTCGTTCTTATTTCGTTTTATAACGTTTAAATCTCCAACGTATTATTATTTACTTAGTTACTATTTTCGGGATGTTACAAGTCTACCCTCCTTAAAGAGGTTTCGTCCTCGAAACTGTTCATACGTTAAACAATTGAGGGTACAGTCCCCTCATCTCGTCTTCTTTTTCCCACGTAGCTTCTGACCCTTTTCTGTGCTTCCATTGTATCTTGACTAACGGTATCGACTTATTGTGTAGTCGTTTCTCAGCTCGGTCAAGAATGGCTATCGGTTCCTCTACATAATTTAGACTGTTATCCACTTCGATCTCGTCGTAAGGTATGTGAGCTGTGTCGTCAGCTAGGCACTTGCGTAAGTGCGACACGTGAAACGTAGGGTGTATTCCACTAAGCTCAACGGGTAGGTCGAGTTTGTAAGCAACTTGACCCACTCTTGCTAAAATCTTGAAAGGTCCGACAAACCTTGGACTTAGTTTGCCACGCTTTCTGAACCGAATGATTCCTTTCCACGGTGATACTTTCAATAGTACCATGTCCCCTACTTGAAACTCTAAATCCCTTCTTCTCTTATCCGCGTATGATTTCTGTCTGTCTTTTGCGGCTTTCATTCGAGCTTTGATTTGATCAAATTTCTCGGAAGTAGCTTTGACCACTTCGAGACTTGCAAAACCTTTCTGTCCAATTTCCCCCCAACAAACTGGGGTCCTACATTTCCTCCCATACAACATTTCAAACGGCGGCATGCCAATAGTTGTGTGATAGCTGTTGTTATATGAAAATTCTGCCAATGGTAGATGGCTGTCCCAACTCCCACCGAAGTCAATGATACAGGCTCGGAGCATGTCCTCCAAGGTCTGAATGGTCCTTTCAGATTGGCCATCGGTTTGAGGGTGGTAAGCGGTGCTGATGTTCAGTCTAGTGCCCATCGATTCACTGAATTTCTTCCAAAACCTTGACGTGAATCTAGTATCCCTGTCAGACACAATCGACAGCGGCATACCATGCCGGCTCACAATTTCCTTGATAAATATTTCTGCTAGCTTTTCAGAAGAAGAGGTTTCTCGTATTGGCAAGAAGTGAGCACTCTTTGTCAAGCGGTCGACTATCACCCAAATGGTATCATTGCCTTTAGCTGTTCGCGGTAGCTTGGTAATGAAGTCCATTGTGATCTCTTCCCACTTCCATTCCGGTATTGGTAGAGGTTGCATTTTACCGCATGGTTTCTGGTGCTCGGCCTTAACTAGAGAACACGTTAGGCACTTGCTCACGTACTCTGTCACATCATTCTTCATGCCAGGCCACCAGTACTCCTTCTTCAAGTCTTGATACATTTTGTTTGACCCAGGGTGGATGGAATAACGAGACTTATGGGCCTCATCGAGTATTTTGGCTCTAAGCTCGCCAATCTTAGGTATCCACATCCGGCCAAACCTAGTTCGTACACCGTATGCATTTGCATCAAAATTCCCTTGTTGTCCTACTATTCTTTCCCGTTTCACATTTCTTTCTAACAGTGCTTCATCTTGTGCCTTTGATATTTCACCCATCAAGTCTGGTGTTATAATCAGCTGACACGCTTTGATCCGGATAGGTGCCGATTCTTCCTTTCTACTTAAAGCGTCAGCCACTACGTTTGCCTTGCCTGGATGGTACAATATCTCACAGTCATAGTCTTTCAGTAGCTCTAACCATCTCCTTTGTATCATGTTTAATTCCTTTTGTTCGAAAAAGTACTTCAGGCTTTTGTGATCGGAGTAAATGGTGCATTTAACTCCATATAGATAGTGTCTCCATATTTTCAACACGAAAACTACTGCTGCTAATTCTAGATCGTGTGTTGGGTAGTTAACCTCGTGAATCTTTAGTTGTCGTGAGGCATAAGCAATTACCTTTCCTCGTTGCATAAGTACGCAACCCAAACCCTGCCCCGAAGCGTCAGAGTAGACTACCAAGTCTTCATTTCCATCAGGTAGTGTCAAGACTGGAGCTTGGGTTAATCGCGTTTTAAGTTCCTCAAACGCGTTGTTTTGGGTTGGGCCCCATTCATATTTCACTTCCTTCCGTGTCAATTTAGTTAGTGGCGAGGCTATTCTTGAAAAATCTTGAATGAACCTTCGATAGTAGCCTGCTAATCCCAGAAAACTTCGTATCTCTGTTGGTGTCTTTGGGACGTTCCATTCTTTTACTATCTCGATCTTTGCAGGATCCACCATAATGCCGTTTGAGTTTATTACATGACCTAGGAATTGGACTTCCCTAAGCCAGAACGCGCATTTGGAGAATTTTGCGTACAACTTTTCCTGCTTTAGCACTTCTAGAACTTCTCTTAGGTGACAGTAGTGATCACCCTCGCTTTTCGAATATACCAGTATGTCGTCTATAAAAACTATCACCGATCGATCCAACATTGGTCGACATACTCTATTCATCAAATCCATGAACTCTGCTGGTGCGTTAGTCAATCCGAAGGACATCACGAGAAACTCATAATGCCCATAACGCGTGCGAAACGCGGTCTTTGGTACGTCTTCTTCTCTTACTTTCAACTGATGGTAACCCGACCTAAGATCGATCTTTGAGAACCAACTCGCACCTTGTAGTTGATCAAAAAGGTCGTCTATCCTAGGCAGTGGGTATTTGTTCTTTACTGTTCTCTTGTTCAATTCGCGGTAGTCGATGCACATGCGCATGATGCCGTCCTTCTTCTTCACAAATAGCACCGGAGCGCCCCATGGTGAGATGCCCGGTCTAATAAATCCTTTTTCTGTTAGTTCCTCTAGTTGAGACATCAATTCTTTCATTTCTGACGGAGCCAATCGGTAGGGGGCTTTGGCAACGGGCTCAGCTCCTGGCAGTAAATCAATCTGAAATTCTATTTCCCGATCGGGTGGCAACCCAGGTAGATCCTTAGGGAATACTTCCGGAAAATTGCACACCACGGGTACATTCTTGAGTTCTTTCGTTTTCATTCTATCGTCAATAACATATGCCAGATAAGCTTCGCAACCGCGCCTCATGTAACTTTCGGCCTTCATCATCGAGATGACGTTCGGCATCGTGCAATTCCAATCCCCATAAACCGTAATTGGACATCCGCTAGGAGCTTTGAGGTGTATCCTCTTACGTTTACATATGATTTGAGCTTCGTTGGCAGCTAACCAATCCATACCCAATACTATATCGAATCCTCCTAAGGTGAGAAGGAATAATCTAGAAGGAAACTTATGACTCTCTATTTCTATGATACAATCCTCTGTTACTTGAAATACTGCCGAATTTTTACCAACGGCAGTTTGTACGCTAAAGGCCTTTACTATGGTGTTAATAGTGCAATCTAGTTTACGACTAAATGCATTGGATATAAAACTTTTACTAGCACCAGAGTCAAATAAAATAGCAGCATGTTCATCATTAACTAGGAACGTACCTGACACAACATCAGGGTTTCCTCTTGCTTCTTCCTCGGTCAAGGCATAGGCACGAGTCCTTGCCTTTTGCGGTTCCTGCTCCCTATCTTTTCCCGAACCAGATTGGCCGGCCTTCCTGCAGTTCTTTGTCAGATGTCCCAAAAATCCACATACTTGACACTTGACGTTTCTTATACATTCTCGGGAGAAGTGCCCCGGCTTCCCGCACTTATAGCATGTGGTGGTGCCGATTCGACACTCGCCAAAGTGTTGCCTTCCACATTTCTTGCAAGTTTCATATTCATCAAATCTTGGCTTCTTAGTTTCAGTTGTTACATTCCCTCTTCCGGTGCCTCTGGACGGGTTCTCCAATTTTCTCTTTTGTGTCTCAGGTGCCGGGTCCTCATTGGCGTAGTCGTCGTAGACGATTCCGCTCAGATTCACTACCGACTCGAAGGTCGAGGGTAGGTTAGCTTTTACATGAACACGGACCCGTTGTGGCAACCCCTTAACATAGTACTTGATCAAACGGTCTTCAGTTTCTACCAGGTGGGGTACTAGTTGGGCTAGCTCATTGAATCTCGAAGTATACTGGCGGTGCGTCTTGTTTCCAGCCTTAAGGTTTAGAAATTCATTTTCCACTCGATCAATCTCGTTCTGTGGACAGAACTTTTGGATGATCAGCTTCTTTAAGTCGTCCCATGTCATTCTGTTTATAGCATTTGGTGACTTAGTTCTCTGAATATTCCTCCACCAACTTAGTGCTTCGTTGGTGATAGAATGAGCAACGTATTTAACAGCCTGGTCTGGTCGACACTCGCTGATGTTGATTACAGCATTCATCCTCTCAATCCATTCAAGCGTTACCACTGAATCCTTGCTCCCATCGAACTTGGGTGGGTCTCCGTCCTTAAAGCCTTTGTAAGTACACCCATGGTTGCTCGATCCTATCTTTATTTCATCCCCATCACTATCATATACTTTCTCTTCCTTGTCTCCTTCATCCTCCTCTTTACTTTTCTTTATTGCCTCGGATAGTAGATCAGGCAATACCTTTTTCAAAGT
Source organism: Smallanthus sonchifolius (assembly GCA_023525975.1). Taxonomy (NCBI): domain Eukaryota; kingdom Viridiplantae; phylum Streptophyta; class Magnoliopsida; order Asterales; family Asteraceae; genus Smallanthus; species Smallanthus sonchifolius. The sequence goes on from CM042033.1 coordinate 78,477,167, forward strand.
GAGCACAACTTCACGGGCAATAGCATCCCTGACTTCAGGTTCCAACTGTATAGGCCCTGGACTGTCGTCCCTAATTGGGGTCACTTCTGTTTCGTGCACACTTTCGGTGTGCTCTGCGTGCACACTCTCTTCTTCTTCAATTCTTTGGTTCAACGGAGGTCTACCTACTCGGCCAGTTCGACCGCCTCGGCGTCCTGTCCTTCCTCCACCAACCATAGTTCTTAGTTTCCTGATAGTTATAAAGGGAATACATCAATGTCATTTCTTCAGATCATAGTTTGGAACAGTACGAGCAAGGTAAATTCTTAATTACAGTGACCGGTTTGTGATTACTAATTTACATTGCTTTTCGGGTTCGAAACTCTTCAAATCAGTCGTGGCATTAACATCTATTTGTTCTAAGTTAAGGTATCTATTCCAATGCTAGAGCATTAACTTTATGACTTACTTACCGTGCTAGCGTTGGCGTTGGTTACCCATACTGACATCCGTGCGTTGGTCCCATAATCAGTTTGAGTCTAGACCTTTAGGGATGTATAAATCTCTCAAACTATTGCTCTGATACCAACTTGTAAGGCCCCTTTCCCGGGTGACCTCACGTGTTGGATTTACTCATAAACATAGTCATAAATACTGAACTTAATTTAAAACATTCAGAAGTAGCGGAAGCAAACATCATTCAAATTACATGACATGACAGCGGAAGTCTTTACAAATTGAAACATAACATTGTCTTAACATAATTAAAAGTGGGATGTCAGTCTCGTGCCGGGTAACCTTCACGCCACCGCACGACCTTTCCTTCCTTTACCTGAAATGTATACTAAAAGTCAGCTAACGCTGGTGAGTTCTAGTTTAATGCGATTAGATATAAACATTCTTTTCTTTACTTTATAAGTGTGCATTATTATAAAGTCATTCATATAAATACGTATTCATAACTTTTGCTTTTCTTTCATCTTTCTTTTCTTTATTTTTGTGATTACATATATATATATGCATTCACCCTTTTCTTTTCTTTACATTCATGGGTCATACACTTAAAGGTGATCAACCCGTCATTTACTACGTATATCACAAAGATATACGCCCTTGAGCTACCGTCGTAGCCCTTTTACTCGTCCGGTCCTAGAAACCGTCCGCCTTAACTTTAGGTCCGGCCACCCTTCGGCCGTCCGACATAACTTTAGGTCCGGCCACCCTTCGGCCGTCCGACATAACTTTAGGTCCGGCCACCCTTCGGCCGTCCGACATAACTTTAGGTCCGCCACCCTTCGGCCGTCCGACATAATCGCCCGTCTACCATAAGGCATCCGTTTCCCACTTGAACTAATTATACAGCCGAATTATTGACTTAGCGACTTACTCCACCGTAGTGGCCTTTATTTAGTCTACCTTTCTAGACTTACTGTTTCTGGCTGCATAATAGTCAAGTGGTCGTCCGTCTACCGTAGTAGCCGTTAGCTTCGTTTCCGTCCATAACGTATACTTACATTCATAACATGCATTATAAATAATTATAAAGCGAGATTTCGTTTATTTACATTATGCCATTCTTTCCTTCATTCTTTGTAAACATACGTTTTGTTCTTTGTTCATAATTCATTCTCTTATATATACAAAATATATATTAGTACATCACGTATGATCACATTAGCATTCATATCATTTAGTGTATACATTTCAGCCCCAAAATATTTAATAAGGTTTGCACATAACAGAGAAGGGGGCACATAGAACTCACCTGATAAGCTTCTCTAGGTTGTCCTAAACAAAGGTCCAACAACGTCACTTCCGATCTGGATTAGGTAGTTAAATACACATTAGACCCAACCCCGACTCTAATGGTTTAATCATTCTAAACTTACTGACTTTACTTAACCAACCTGCTGCCTGCTGTCTGCTGCCTGCGCACTTAGTAAGTGCGTAGGGACCTGCTCATGCGCACTTGGCAAGTGCGCAGGAGTCTCCCTCCTGCGTACTTGGTAAGTACGCAGGGGCTTCCTCCTGCGTACTTGTTAAGTACGCAGGAATTCCTTCCTGCGCACTTGGTAAGTACGCAGTACCTGGTTCTTGGACCAAAAATCCGAAGTTCTTGCATGCAAACCCGATCATGCCAATCATACAATTTTCTTTGATCAAAACGTGCGGTTTTCATTCTAGATGCTATTTCTAAGCTTATTATCAAGTTTCATCATCAAAAAACATCATCTATTTAGCTAAAACTCGAGAAACCCCAACATGAACAAAAACTCAGATTATGGTTGAATCATTACCTGGATTGAAGTTCTGATTCGGAGGTTTTGCTCACGAGCTCAGTTGTAACGTCCTCCTCTATTCTCGTGAAGATCCGTCGACTTTCTCTCTCTAGACCCGAGCTCCCTTTCTCTCTCTAAGATGGTGAAAATGAAGGTGAAATGAGCTAGTGGGCTGCCTTGCCCCTTTTATACCTGGGCTTCCTTTGGCCCGTTGGAGCCGAGCCCAAGCCCATCCGTTCTTATTTCGTTTTATAACGTTTAAATCTCCATCGTATTATTATTTACTTAGTTACTATTTTCGGGATGTTACAAAATTTTAAAGAAAAAATGGGCTATGATTAAAAATCCGCGCCGTATTTGGACCAAATAAAAAATAAGGAATGTTATGTACACTTGCATAATATGATATAACATGATATTGGAAGACAAGGGCCAAGCCATTTGCCAAAACTATGATGATAACCCGCAGACGCCGCCTACACAACTAAGCTTGGAAGAGAAACACGCAATTCGTAACGCATTACGCAACAAGGATACACATCTAAGCCTACACGGTGATTTGTTGGACCATATTTTGACTAATCGTACGAGTGGCGATTGATTTTTTGTATTTTAATATGTTTGTTTTTTAATTAAATAAATTTGTATTTTGTTATCTTTATATTTTAAATAAATTTATTTGTATTTTAGTTAAATGATTAGTTAATGATGTAAGATACGATTTATTGTGTGGCTCTTATTATTAAATGATCAAATTATTTATTATTAACCTATGGCTAGTAATTAGTTGATATGCCTAATTACTCTTGATGGGCTATTAATGGGTTTCCCCTTGTGTGTACGTATAAATAGAGAGATAATTAGAGGGAATTGACTAATGATCATTCAATTACCATCACCACTAAATCTTCCCTCTCTCTCTCTCCAAAACCGTGAGCTCTCAGCGATCTCACCTAAGCCATCCTAATCGTACACCCTAAACGGGAACCTGATCCAGACCAGAGATCATGACTTCTTCTCTATCATCGGTGAACTCAGCATGTATGATTTACTTTATTGTTTTCCCTTATCATGTTACAAGAACTAATCAACATGTGGTATCAGAGCAGATGTTGATTAATCCGTTCTTGTTTCATTCCCTTAACTGGAATTAAAATTGGAGAACAAAGTCTTGATTAAAACCGTTTGGAAAATCGTTTTATTAAGTTTCATGGTTTTCTGCTTATGTTAATATATCACGGTTTTTTATCTCCTAAATTCGAGATCTGTAAAGTTTTTCGAAATCTGTTAAAATAATGTTCAAGATTTCGATTCCAGGTTTTTATCTGATATTACTGAAGAACAATATATTTGATGTTCATAAGCTGTTCTTCATGTTCATCATTAGTTTTGATGAAAATCCCCTTATTTTGGGATAGATTAGGATGTTGATTGTGTTTTTCCTAAAATCTTGTAACTTTATCTTCAAGATTTCGAATTAAAATATTATTTTATTATTTTAAATAAAGAAACTTGGATATACTTAACAACTTAAAAGATTTCAAAATTTAAAACACAATCAAATCCCTTAAATATCGCATTGCCTTATCAGGTTCATCATTCACGTTTTTAGACTCTCACGGGTGAGATTCACGGGTTTATGTTTACGGGTATAGTTCACCGGTTATGTTTTACAGTTTAGACTTCACGTTTTTTACTTCACGGGTTTAGGTTTATGGGTTATAAGTTTACAGTTTAGAGTTCACGGGTCTCAATGATCTCGTTTTACAGTTCACGATTTATAAAGAATGGAGCCGTGAACCTTAGTAGAGCTGTGAACCTTTTGCTGAACCATGAACCTTACCATGAGCCGTGAACTTTCCTGAACCGTAAACCTTTTCTGAACCGTGAACCTTCACCTGAGCCGTGAACCTTACTGAATCATGAACCTTCACCTGAGCCGTGAACCTTACTGAATCGTGAACCTTTACTAAGCCGTGAACCTAATTTTTCCCGAGAACCCTATGATTCCCGAGAACTCAGTTTTTCCCGAGAATCTTAGCTTTTCCCGAGAACATGCATGAAGCCGTGAACCTAGTCTTATATGTGCCTAAATTTTTTCCCAGCGGGGGCGCACTGCCCCTTGCACCCCCAGTTCTATCCGCGCTAACAAGGGTTTGCTTTTAATGAATGCTTTAGTTTTAGTTTTGTTAAACCTTAAACTTAAATGTTTTACAAAACCTTAAAACTTACTTAAATAACACCTAATAGCTTCACTTCTGCCCAAAGGTGATGTGATGCATGTGTAAATATATTCAAGCCTAATTAAGCATTGTCCTAATATGAACTAATTGTTTTGTCAAAATCTTATACTTTACAAAACCTTAAATTAGAAAAAACATGCTTAACTTACATAACACCTAAAGTTTCACTTCTGCCCAAAGGTGATGTGTCACACTTGTAAAGTTATTTAAGTCTAATTAAGCATTAGTTCGCCTAAAATACATAAATGTTTCTACTTCTGTCCAAAGGTGATGTGTTACATTTGTGTTCCGCGAACCTAATTATATGCATTCTAAACAAATATTTCACTTCTGCCCAAAGGTGATGTGTTATATTCTTACTGCACATACTCACTATTAAATTGTTCCTAATACTAAACAAATATCTAACTTCTGCCCAAAGGTGATGTGTTACATTATTTAAGTAGAAGCTAATTAATCTATTAGTTTGGTGTTATAATAGATTTTTATCACATCTTCATAATATAATTGTTCTTAAGTAGAACCTTATTTAATTTATTATTTCTATCTGCCTTAGATTATTACCCCATAGACCACTCTAAGTTCTTCTTTAGCTATTTGTACCTTATTTTCACTCTAGGTTCTAAGATGAGTTTTGCTTAATTAAGGGTTTTCATAAATATTTACTCTTATTGAGTCTTGATTATCCCTTAACACATGACACTCCTACTGCTCTTTCTGATAAAAGTACTACAAAAGAAAAGTAGAGCATAAAAATAAGATAAGTCAAACACAATGTCTCTTATGGTAATCAAGAACTCCTTTTCATTATTGCTATCAAGGAAGCTACTTCAGATTCTGCATTTCCTAAGACTAATGTATTCTCTGTGGAAATGGAAGAATCAAAATAATTTCTAAGACACATGCAAACATTCTAATTCTAAATAAAAGGTTAAGTGCCACATGTGAACACATCATAATATACACTGACATGACCTATAAAGTAAGGGCTTATACATGGAAATCAGTGAAGTTTTTCAGTGCGTACATAATACTTTTTTCCACTAGTACGATTAGTTGTCTTAAAAATCAAATATAACACTCAGAAGTACCAAAGGAAAATGAGTGTATTGATAGCAACATATGTACAGGAAAAGAAACACCTAAAACTAGAAAACCGGATGTTATTCACCCCACTACCACTAAACCTAAAAAGAGGATAGTTCTAAGGTCAGGAAACAAAATACAAGTACTGCTTCCGGCTCTTACGTTCCTCAAGGAGGAGTCTCACTTCAAAACTATGTCATTATATTAGGCATAAGCAATGAGACCATCCATAAGCCAAGGGACTAGCTGGCTAAGATAAGGTAGTTACTAATTAATAATTTTTTAGTCCGCTAATATTAATATTCCAATCAACACATGATGCGTTGAGTCTAGTTCTATACGTTTCCTTACCAGAATTCAACTAATAGTTAAGATAAGAAGTTAGTGGTGAATTTAAATGTTTAGGCTACATAGAACCATTAAATAATTGATCTTTGTATTAAGCTTTATGATACTTTTCATATTCTGAGAGAATACTTAGAATTTAGTATCAATAATAAAGCTACACTTTGACAGTTATGAGGTTCGCATGGCCAAAACAAAGTCATCGTTAACCTAAACTCTCATATTATTGGTTATCATTATCTGGATAGAAACCTTTATGATATAGAACTAGCCGATACAATAAACTTTCACAACTTTTGTTATCATGAAAATGAAAATTTTAACAAAAGATAAATGAGACCTATGCACTTCATCCATTCAGACCAAATTTTATAAGAAATCATGATGAGGTTGATGCAGGATGAATTGTTACCAAATCTCATCCTCAATGACTTTAAATCATGTGTTAAAAGCCCTAAGGGAATAAATGAGGGTCCACCAAATGTTATCCCAAATGGAATATTCGGACATAATTCATTTATCATTTAGAAGAATATTTACTTGTATCTAATCTGTTTCATATGGCCCAAAGCTGTTAAAGATATCAATTCATATACACTTGATATAATTCCTTCTAATTTTGTCTATAAAATTTCTTATGAAATTTTGGAAGATAAAGAAATCAAGTCTAAAATATATGAAAGGTTCCCACGTCACGCGTATCATTGAAACTTGTCATGTGTAGTTCCTAGAGACCTCAAAGATCAGTGAGAGCATCAAGTGTCCTAATTATAGCTTGCGAAAGTTGCAAGAGGTGGGGGAGTGACAAATTGGTCTTACCTCAAATTACACCTCTTGTACACGACACTGCTCCATCACAACTTGTCTCCTTAGAATCTAATGCTACTCTTAACAAAGTCTCACAGATGCTAATATGTGGGCAAACCTAGATTTCTTACCAAAACTAAAGTAATCCTCAACAAGAGAAACTAACATAAACATCATTAAGTTGTTTCTCTATTAGAATCTATTGGTCTTCAAATGTTAGATACACTGTTGACCCTAAGCATGCTGAATTACTTATAATTTCTAAGCTAAGTGGGAGTAGTAAAAGTCCTTATCATGACTTGTCAGGAGTACAAGAGGCGGGGGGGAAGACTCGTTAAATTTAATTCTGAATTTAACTCCGATTACACCTCTTGTACACCATAATGCATCAACTCCTACACACTTAGAAACTAATGTTGCTCCTAATATACCTGAAAATGAAAGCCCCTAACCAAGAGCTCATCTATAAACTTGAAACTCCTAATAAACCCAATAATCAACTCAGGAGGTTATCTAGGTCCAAAAGGCCTACTAACGTTGATGATTATATATCCTACCTGACTGAATTTGAAATGGATGCCGGAAAGTTTACTGATCCTACTTCTTCTAATTAAGCCATTAGCTTCAATTAATCTTCTAAATGGAATAAAGCTATTATTAGCAAGCCTGACTCCATGAATTAGAATAACATTTGGGATTTGGTTGAATTACCTAAAGGGTGTTCATAACTAAACTAAATCCAAATGGAAACACACGATTGATTGTTAAAGGTTATACTTAAGAAGGAATAAATTATCAAACAATCTTCTTACATGTTTTACAAAGATTTCTTTGAGGATCATTACTGTTCTAGTAGCTTACAATAACTTAAAGCTACATTAGATGGACATTAAAACAACTTTCCCTAACATTGACCTACATGTTCATAAAATAACCTGAAAGTTCTAAACTGAAGGTTAAGAACACTTATTCCGTAAGTCAATGAAATCCACGTATGGGTTGATTGAAATAATAGTGCAACTCTCTTCATCAACAACTAAGTGAATTTGTACACCTACCTCAAGATGAGTGGGAGCAACTAATGCAAACTTGTCCTTATATAGATAACATTCTTTTGACAAGTATATGTTACATGACTCAAAGCATTGATTACTCATATTTTGACATGATGGATCTCGGAGATACTTCTTACGTGATAAATATCAAAATACACCGAGATAGATCCAACGAGACATTAGTTTTATCCCATAAGCTTTATACTTAGCGGATCCTTACACATGTAACATTTGAATTGTTCTCCTTTAGAGGCTAATAGGATAAATGAAAATTATTTCTTTATGCTTCATTAATTAGAAGCCTTATGAAGGATAAAGTCTATACTCGTTTAGATATTGCTCACATTGCTGAACACTAGACTAGTCTAGGTTATTGTGAGGCATCTAATGGAATATTACAATATCTTTAACAAACGAGAGACTATAAGTTAAAGAAGAAGTGAGAACTTAAAACAATTGACTACTCTTATTCTAACTTTGTTGTATTCAAAAGTAACAAAATGTCAATTTCTGGGTATATCCTTATGTCAGCAGACAGACCTATCTCATAGAGGAGTCATAAGAAACTGTTAACAACAACCTAAGTTTCAATGACATAATATGTTGCTGATGATGACATAATTGTCACTAATTGTTGTTGGAAAATTTATCAGTGGACTCATAATTTATTAACTCCACATAGATATAATATCGAAGACTTACTATGATAAGTCAGCTACCCTTACTTCTCGAACAGTAACAGTTCGAGCGGAGCTGCATTAATGTTCGATACAAAATTATTGTTCACTTATGAATTATGAACAAGTTGAGGAAACTAAATCTTTGTATCGAATACATTCATGATATGCAAATGGATCCATATAACTAAAGGTCTACCACTCATAAGTCTTTTGTAAGCACTTATAATAAAGACAGGGTTTTACTAATGACCATATATAATCGCATATCGTACTATGAATGATTAATTATTAAAATTTCCTCACTTATTTGAATTTGTTTGTCTCTAAATACGTTCATGCATGCCTAAAGACGTATAGACAAGTAATTATACAAATCAACGTTAAAGGGCTTATTTATCAATTTGATCCTATAGTTTACTTAAGTCATAAATTAGGATTGTAGTATGATTAATGGGGATATTGAGTTGAATACTGATTCAATGACTGTATTTCTCTGCTATAGTTTTGGTTTAAAACTAAAATGAGTATTAAATCTGCGTAGACTTACTAATGCTCATAATAAATGATTACTCAGCCAAGTGAAAGAATATAAGGCACGATTTATTGTGTGGCTCTTATAATCATTTATCTTATTATTAAATGATCAAATTATTTATTATTAACCTATGGCTAGTAATTAGTTGATGGGCCTAATTACTCTTAATGGGCTATTAATGGGTTTCTCTTTTGGTGTACATATAAATAGAGAGATAATTAGAGGGAATTGACTAATGATCATTCAATTATCATCACCACTAAATCGTCCCTCTATCTCTCCAAAACTGTAAGCTCTCAACGATCTCACCTAAACCATCATAATCGTACATCCTAAACGGGAACCCGATCCAGACCAGAGATCATAACGTCTTCCCTATCATCGGTGAACTAAGCAGATATGATTTACTTTATTGTTTTCTCTTATCATGTTACAAGAACTGATCAACAAATGATTAAAAATTAAATACGTGGCGTGAAACCACTACGCACCTTAGTGATTATGGGCAGTGGAAACACTTGTACTGATGTGACGCTGACGTATAGGGACGTGAAAGTAAGGTACATGAAACCACTACGGATAAGATAAGGGGGGATATGTATTTTTGGTGTTAGCCAATAAGGTGGCTGTTCTTGTAATTATTGTCTTTCCTTGCGGGGGCTGCTGGTTGATGAGATTCCGCTTACTTTTAAAAAAAAAAAGATGATGAATGCATGTGGGGGCTCTCTGCTACGTCTAGTGAGCTCCATACCATACTGCTCCACTTGTATTCAAATAAATCATTTAGTTATAAATTCAATTTTTTTTATTAATTTTTGTAAAAAAAAACTTACTTTGTGACGTAGTAAATTCAGCAATAAAGTTATATGTTATTAAACAAAATACTTTTACTACTGAGTTAGGTCAAAAGTCAATCATTATTAGTAGGAAAAGAAAAAAGAGTAGAAATGACAAAGATGGAGACAAATATTTGGGAGCAAGGGTTTTAGCATGAGAGATCTGTGTGCTTAAATACTTTAACTTCTATAAAGACAAAGATCATGTGAGATTCAAAAGACAGAGTACTTTTGGTAATGTTTTTTTTTTCTTTTCTATGAATTAAAAAAAACTAAATTACATCGATCGTTCATGTGCTATGTCTATGTTATAATTAAACCTTGCTTTTAAAAAAATTATAAATTTGATCCCAAGTGTTAACATTGTACTAGGTCTAATCCATGATACAAACCGTTGACCATTTGGTGCAATGTTAGCCCCAAAACTTCCCATAGTGGAAATCTTGGGTTCAAATCCGGGCCACAGCAAAAAAAAAAGGGTTTACCCAGTTGGATGTTCCTCATGCGGTGGGCAGCCCCGGATGTTCTAGGTGTTGCCCCGGGGAAACCCAATTATCCTAGAATATCTAGGTGTTGCCGTTAAAAAAAAAACCGACTTGTGTTGTGGGATCAGTCGCCGAATTTGTAATAAGCGATTTTCGATTATGTTTTGCAGTACTATCACGAAATCGACTTTGTAGCTGGCAATGGACACAAATAAATGAGATGTTAATGCCCCTAGTGTTAGTCTTCTATTTTTGCCTCCATTTTTGCCATTTCTTGCTCCAAACTGACGTTAGCGACCAAAAATTTGATGAGGGTTTTTTTGAAGGTGGAGGGTCGGTTAGCCTGCATTATGAAGTTACATCAACACGCATACTAAAGAGGACGAAACAATCAAGGAGGCGCCAGAGGAGACAAAAGGTGGAGATGAGTCTTTCGTCTTCAACTATCCGGGACGACCCATCACCAATGAGTAAGGAACATTTTGATCACCGGGTGGACGAGTCAAGATATTGGGCTCAAAGCGTAGCCAACTTCTATATTTTGTTTTATTGCGTACTTGAGTCGTAGAAAGCATGCAAGAGAGTTCTGAGTGTACTATTGAGGATTGAGCCAAGTGGTTATTTTATATCCATTATAAATATTTTTACTGAATCTTAAGTTAACAAACATCTTGTGTATTATTTTCCAAACATTAGGTTGGGTAGATAATTAACACCACATAATAGTAACCAAGTTTCAAAAGTGTTTCAATTAGGTCAGTCACTATAGTATACCCGATGGTGTATACCGTGTAAAATGCGTATTGAGTAACCTAATTGAAATACTTTTGAAACTTGGTTACTATTTTACAAAGTTACCCCTAATTTTTATAATATCCAGACCAACTAATTACAAGGCATTGGAGATGTGATGTGTTGGATGATTTTACCGACATGTTTTAATGGGCTACTATAACACCATATTGTGCCATTTTATGCCAACGGAACCAAAGACTTTTCCTCTTGGATTGGACCTTTGAGCAATTCTATGTCATTAGATTCATCCGTAAACATGCCAAAAGTTTCTTTTGTTTTGTATTAGTGTCTTCCAAGCTACATCACCAGAGTTTTAAAACCATCATTGTCGAATCATGTCTATCATAATTAGGTTGCTGAAATGACATGTCTTCTAGGTTGGTAAACGTAGAGTAACTGAACGTCTCAAATTCATGAGATGGTATCAAACTGTTATTTCTTTTTTTCTTTTTGTGAACTTTTTTTTTTAAAAGTAAGCGAAATATATATACCAAAGAAGACCCCGCAAGCCAAAAGGCAAAGAGAAACCAAAAATACAACACCCCATTATAATACAAAGAACTGAAATGAAATCCATTCCTCCCAACTATTGATCCGAAGCTTTGTTCGTCACTTTATCGTGATGTATGAAAGTTCTTTGATGTGCGCCACACAATTATGGTCCGTCGTTGTCCTGTCTTCAAAAATTCTTTTGTTTCTATCAGTCCACAAGCACCACATTGTTGTGGATACAATGGTATGGATTAACCATTTTTTGTCCTTTGTTATTTGTAAATCTTTCACATATTTGAACACCTCCTTGATTGAGTTGAGGATAGGCGGGCTTGGTTGTTTGCACCACCTCCCAATCTGCCACCAAATAGGTCTAGCGAATAAGCATGTAACCATTAAACGATTTGCACTTTCTTGACCAATATCGCAATTACGGCAAGTTGTATCTAAAGTAGGTGCTCCTCTAATGGCTAGAGCATCCGTAGTGGCTATCCTCCCATCTTTTGCTCTCCAAGTGAATAATCTAATCTTTGGGGGGGGGGGGGGGGTACCCCATGGGTTCCACCAAAACTTATGTCTTGAATTGCCCGTTCCTCTTGCTTTCTCTAGTTCCTTTCTCACCATACTCACTGCAAAGTTTTCCTCGTTCGCTCCCGACCATACCCATACATCCTCATCTGTTAGTCGTACCTGTGACAATAAGGCAAACAATTGGTTGAGTTATGGTACATAAGTGTCAATATTAATACCTCTTTTCCACCTCCAGCGCCAACTTCTTGTATCATCCGAGAAGCAACTTGCAACAAGAATTTTTTTATCTTTAGAAACAGAGTAGATGTTAGGGAACACGTTTTTTAAAGTATCGATCTCGTGCCAATTATCCAATTTGTTACCTGAACTCACTTTGCACTTTATCTTCTGATGAATGTCAATGTTGGATTTCAAACAATCTTTTTCTATTGACCTTATGTTCTTCCAAACCCCAGTAACTGATTTTTTCAACGGGTACGGGTTCAACGACCTGTCTCCTCCATGTATCGCTTCAATTATACTTTTACAAACCTGATCTTTGTCGTTTTTCATTCTCCCCCACCATTTTACGGGAAGCGCCAAATTTAAATCCCTAATGCTTCCCACTCCAAGCCCACCACTCATTTTACTAGCGACAATTTTCTCCCATGCTACCCATCTAATTTTTTTGCTCATAGAGCCACCACCCCAAAGAAAATTTATTCGGATGTCCTCTAAACACCTAGATATCAAACTATTACTTTTTTTAACAGCTACACCTGAATTATATAGAATAGAATGAGCAACACCTAAATAATTCATACCTATTTACCACCCCAAGACTTAAACCCATAACCTTTGGTTCAGATGAAATCACCACTCTAACTCATACCTATTTACCACTATACCCAACCCCGGCCACATCAAACTATTACTTTGATTACAAGAATCTGTTTGTTGGGGTACCTTTGAAATAGAAAAATTACGTAGAAATCCATCTATACAACCAGTTTGTTAGAGAAAGACAATTGGTTCCCATTTAATGTGACTATTTTTTTAAGGGAAAAATACCAAAATGGACATTAACCGGCAAAAAATTATTAAAATAGACATTTAGCCGATACTACGCCGGCTAAGCCTTTGAATTTTGCCGGCTTAGCCGGCGCTCATTTAGAAGATGTCCATTTTGGTATTTTTCTCTTTTTTAATCTATTGCTGCTGAATAATATAATATTTTTCTAAACCGTCTTCACTCAAGATATGTGAAACATTACATAAACATAATAAAAAACTCAACTTAAATGATTTTGTTCAACTCCCACATATTTGTCAAACAAATCAACAAATTATATCGAAGAGCAATTGAAGACGATTCATCACCATAAGAAACTTCATAAATATTTTAAAGGCAGTATAGGAAACTTAATAAATATTTTACAAGAACTTAAATCCACCAAATGATATATTTTCGTTTTACTGCTTCCATACCACGTTGAGAAGCCCCGCCACTATCTTGGCAAAATCACATAGAATTAAAAAAAAAAACAAATGTTACCAAATTAATGACAAACTTTCAAAATAATATTTGTTACAAGTCTTTCCTATACCGAAAAGTGTAACATTTTATATTTAATAATAAATGTTAATATAAGCTTAATTTAAAATAATTAAAAAATTATGCAAAAGATAATAAATAAATAATTAATTGTTACAAAAATGCCATCATTTTCCTTGATTCCATGCATTGTGGTTCTCTTCAGTTCCCAGTGGGGAACTCACACTTCCCAAATTCTGCATCAGAAAACACAAATCATCTTCAGTAAATTCTTTTGCATAATTTTATTTAAAACAAAATATTTATTTAATTAAAAATCATTTTTTTAAATTTTGAGTTTAAAACATTTATTCATAACCATAATACAGGCGAACATGGACAGTTCACAAAAGCACATCAGATAATGTCACACTTAAGTCACAATCATGCACGTGCCGTATATGAGACCAGCCTTACACGTAACAATTCATTTTTACAATTACGCGCAAGTTAGCCTGCTAAGCACACTTTAATCATTAAATATATTTATTAAAACGGAGGGAGAAAAGAGTACGTACTGGGTGGCTCGGTGACTACATATGCTGACCCATCAAAATAACACGCGCCAGCCGCGCGTCCCATTTTCTGGTAGTAACTGTTATAAGCAAACGACGCGTGTCCTTGTAAAGTATTAGGATCGTAACACGTGGACCCGGGCTGGATCGGACGGCAGTCAGCACCTCCTTCCCCACACGCATAGTCCAAACCCGACTGCAGCTTATCTTCTCCCACATCCTTCGCTACACACCAAGACTGACCCGACCCGTCTCCACCACGGTTGACTGGAGTGGAATCCCGGACTACAGTGCCACCGACACCACCACCGGCCACCGACGAGCTCTCGTCTCTGAAGTTCTTCAGATCCTCTAACGTGAACGGAATGTTGTAAACCTTCTGCATATTCGGATAAAATAAACCGTAGTTTCGCTCCGATTCCGGCCCGGTTTTCTTATTCTCGTTAAAAAGAGCGAAAAGGAAAACGGTGAGGTTTGCTTTTGGTCGGAGCGGTGTGCCGCCGCCTGTGAGGATTCGTTTAATTAGGTTTCCGTTGTAAGCAGCGGCGTTTTCTACGCTAGCTCCGATTTCATTCTCGTCGCCTTTTGACGGCCAGCCGGTCTCCGAAACGACTAACGGAATGTCATCGTATTTCAACGCCGACATCGCCGCAAAAACGGCGTCGATCTGAGCGTCAAACAGGCTGAAGTAATGTAAATCGTTGCCGGCGTCAGGAACGCCGGGGTTTACACGGAAAAGTGAGTAATCCAAAGAGATTACGTCAGAGTTTGACTCGTAAGCAAAAAACGGATACGCGTTGACCATTAAGTAAGATCCGGTTTCCCGGAGAAATTCAAGCATCGGTTTAAAAACCGGTTCGATCAACTCCGGTCTAAAAGAACCGGCCGACGACGGGTACGAGTTTTGTAGAGCACTCAAAGCAACCGGCGACGAAAGCTTTATATCGGAATCGAGTTTATACTTAACAAGAGCTTGATGAATGTTTCTCATTGCTGCTATGAGAAATCCGGTGGTGTTTTTAGGATCAATGAACACTTCATTTCCAACTGCGATTGATTCAATTTGCGTATGTGGATAATACGCCACCACGTTCCGTCGGACCCATCCGTACGCAAACGACTGTTTCCTGGACGCGGCGTACAGAAGCTCGTTCGGGAGGTTCACCGTCACTTTAATACCGGTTCCGGACAATGATCTGAGCACCGCTGGATCGGTATCGTACACCTTAACCCGCTCGATTCCTTGAGATTTAAGAAGCTTCACAACTTTGAAAGCAGACGGTAGATCGCCGCCGATTCGACCATAGTTTACTCCAATTGAACCTCCATCGGCAAATGTTAAAAAAATGTGAAGTGAAATTAGGGCGAGGGAAATGGAGGAGAAGAGGAGGGTGGCCATGGTTGATAGTGAGTGAGGTGAGGGAAGAAGGGGTTTTATTGGTGAAAAAAGAGTGTTTTGGTGGGTCCCAAGGGAAGAATATGGCCGTTGATCTCTCCAGCTGCCGTTGGATTTGTCGTCGTGGGCCCTTGTTTCAGAAATTCGACCGTTCGTTAGGTGGACAAAGTATGGCCTTTCTTGGATTACGAACGGATTATGCTACTTTGACGTCCAAACGGTTACGGAAGTCCTGCAGGGATCTGCGGCCACGTGGAAGGAATCTCTTTGATCTGATCAATGGGGTGCGTCTGATTTCAATTTTAACAAAAAATAAATGGGTTTGTTGAACGTAAACTTCCTAACACATGAGGTGTGTCTGTTGTTGGAATTTTAGCGTGCTTTTGGACGTGGGGTGTATTGTAGAAATAATTACAAAAATAATCCTCCTAACGTTATGTAAATAAAAATGGAAGGAGTTGGGTGTAATATTGAAGAGATGTGAGGGTAGGATGTGAATTTGGAGGTGTTTGAGTAGGAGAATGTTGATCCTCGGCAGAGCACCACCCTCGGATCATATAAGTTAATATCCAAGGGAAAATCACCAAAAATAAATATGTTAGACCGTTGGTATTGTATTGCAAAAGTCAATGGTCAAACTTAGAAAGTCAAAGGCAGTCATTAGAAACAATAAGGCAATTTGGTAATTTTGGTTCAAGTTGTTAACCATTCTTTGGTTTGTTGATAGTTGGTAGTTAAGTGATGATTAGCTGGTATAATTAGTCTGTTAGGTTTACTTACAATTGGGGATAATCCATTCCTTTCTTTTCTCTCTATAATTGTATGAACTTTTGATTCCAATTTCTTAACAAGATTGAAAATCGTTTTGCTTTTCTCTCTCATCTTTGGTGATTAAAAGTTGTATTCGTGATTCTTTTGTAACAGTTGGTATCAAAGTCTTGTTACGGTTTGATTTTGAAGAAGACGATCAATTGGCGATCAAGAGATTGAAATATGGTATCAACGAAGATCGATCTGGAAAAGTTCGACAGTAAAAACAACTTCAGGTTATGGAAATTGAAGATGCGATCATTTCTCGTTCATCAGGGGGTAGTGGATGCACTTGTCGGGGAGGCTAATCTTCCGGCAATTCTTTGTCTTGGTGATTGTGTATTAAGAAAGGTACCAAAGGAAAACACAGCAGTTGGAATATGGTCTAAGCTAGAAAGTTTGTACATGACAAAGTTTCTTGCAAATAGGATTTATCTCAAAAAACGGTTGTACACATTTCATATGGCAACGGGAAAATCTCTTGAGGATCATACAGATGAATTCAACAAACTAATATTAGACGTTGAAAATATGTCACATTAGATGATGATCATCAGGCTATAATCTTGTTAACCTCATTACCTTAGTCTTATGAATATTTTGTGGACACCTTAATGTATGGAAGAGTATTTCTTTCAATGGAGGAGGTGTTAGCTGCAATTAAAGAAAAGGGCTAATTGAAAGAAGACTTAGGAGATGGTTTATATGTCAGGGGTAGGTTAGAACACAATTTTCATATTCTAATAACCCGAAAACTAGCACAATGAACAACCCCACTGTCGGTGATCAGTTAGTGAAAGATAACCACTGGTGATCTTTCTATAAATTTCATTGCAAATCTGCCGATTAAGTCTTTACCCACGACATAATTTCACACAAATTTTCACCGCGGATTACAAACAATTGTTATTTTTCACCTACGGGTTAGTGATAGATGTTTCGGTAAGTAAACGTTAGGCACCCAACGAACACATGGACACGATTATAAGATGAATCAAAAGTGCTAGGACTAATAAACACATACCTAACTTTGTAGAAGGTTGACGTTAGCAATGCTACTTTACTAATAAAAAAACTAAATACCCCCAAAATAAAGGTAGCCGAAAACTCAACACAATCACCATATAGAGAAGTAGGGGTTCATTATTCGAATAACCTGAAATTCGATTCGAACCAAATTCGAATAAAAATTCTGATTTCGAATTTCGGGTTATTTGAATCGAATAATTATTCGATTCGAATAAATAAGTCGAATTCGAATTCAAAAATCCCCAATTTGTATTATATATAACTTATTAATTTTTTTAATATATAACATCCTTATGTAAAATTAACTTTTAGGTTTGGGCTTCGAGTTCAAACTACTTGTGGGCTTCTGTATAAGTTTTTTATGGGGTACTGGGCTTCAAACTTTTAGAAATTTAGTTAAAAATCTAAATATTTGTATATTTTTTTATTTTTTATTTTCTAATTTGGTTTATTCGAATTCGATTTGAATTCAATAAACTTATTCGAATTCGATTTTAATTCGAATAAACTTATTCGAATCAGTTTAAGCGATTCTTATTCGAATTCGAATCCAGCTTTCAAAATTCCAAATTCGAATAAACTGAATAAACCGGTTCGATTCTATTGAACACCCCTAAGAGAAGCATAGTGTATAAATGAAAACATACAATGCAACCTTCATTAAATTGCGTAAAGCTTGGAATGTTGATGGCGTCGGGGTTCGGTGATTCCAACTAAAGTTGAAGCCGAGCCGTTGAAACGGTTGTAAATCCGTAATAAGAGAAGAAATCATCTTGGCTTTTAGAATTATAGTATAACTTGTTTTATACCCCGCGTTCCGTTACGGGTTCGAAACGTAGATACGACGGGGGTGTTAAAATTTTTACGTTGGTATAACCATGCGGAAAAAATTCATGTCGAAACGCTTATAAAAATAGTGTAATAGGAAAAAAAAAAACCTCGAACGGCTTTAACGGCTTCTACGTTTGTACTGCAACAACTGTACATGATCACACGCAATTGGTTTGTTAAAAAAATTACATCGAAACATAGATAAAAATAAGCACGTCGAAGCGTGCTACATTCCGAATTTTATAGAACTTCATATTTTAAAATTTTATAAAACTTCATATTTTAAAGTAACAGGAGGAAAAAAAAACCAAACAATTATGCGAGTGTCACGTCAAGTTTAGGGGCAATAGTTTATATTGGTTCAAAGAAAATTAAAAAAAATTTATTAAAGTTCAAAGGGTTAAAAGTAAATTTGACATAATTAAAAGGCTGAAGTGTAAAATGACACAAAAGACAAAATGGTTGATATTAACATGATCTATAATTTTTTTTTTGACATCTTTATGTTGTCCACCAATATATACTCCACCTGTGATTGAAGTTATCAAAAATCTTCCGGTTCCTTTCCTTCCGAATGATCCAAAAGGTAGTGACAATGATTATGTGAAAGACGTTTCTACCACCTTTTGATTAGCACCAAATATACGGAAGATGGAGCTTGTCTTTTACCGGGGAGGAGGAGGGGGGGGGGGGGTAGATGAGCATTTGCACCATTGGTTTTATTTAACTAAATTTCAAGCCTATCATTAATTAGTAACTTAAAAGTAAAAAAAAAGAATAAATTACCTATTAATTTAACTACTTACGTATTAGGAAGTAGGGCATTAATGATAAATAAAAATGTTTATTCTTGCATTTATTAGGATTTTCTAATATTGTAAATACTTAACATTTTATTAAAATTAACATGTTTTTATTGTTTGTTTTAAAAATACTAATACTCATCCAAAATTAAAAAACATGGAAAGTAAGTTCAGGTTATTAATCTTGAGTGACACGTTTGAAATTTTGTTTTTATGCAAGAGATTAAGGTATTTAGTTTTTTAAGAAAGAAGTTTACAAGCATTTTAAGGAAAAATTCTCGGACATTACCCCTATCCGGCCTTACCTTTTCAATGATAACTTGAGATGTATTGCTGAAGTGGATAGAGTGATGCTTGAAGCTGACTTTTCGGAAGGAGAAATTAAGGGTGCTATATGGCAATGTGCGGGTGGAAAAGCACCGGGGCCTGATGGCCTAACCTTTGCTTTCATTAGAAAATTCTGGAACATTTTAAAGGCTAAGATATTGTGGTTCTTCAAATGTTTTGAAGCAAGAAAGTCCATTGCTAAAGGCTGTAATTCCTCCTTCATAACTTTAGCCCCTAAGGGAAATGACCCAGAGTCCATTAACGAATATAGACCCATATCCTTAATTGGTATCTTGGCTAAATCCCTTGGTAAACTGCTGGCTTTGAGAATCCAGAAGGTTATTGCTTCAGTGGTGGGTAATGAACAAACAACATTCATAAAAGGTCGGAACATATTTGATGGCCACATTTTGGTTAATTCCATCCAGCACTGGGCTAAAGAATCGAAGACTAAAATATTGTTATTCAAGGTGGACTTCGCAAAAGCTTTCGACTCGTTAAACTGGAATTTTCCTGGGCTCTATCATGGATCAAATAGGCTTCGGCCCTAGGTGGGCTGCTTGGATTAATGGCTATCTTGGATCAGGAAGGTCTTCTATCCTTGTAAACAGATCTCCAACGGATGAATTCTCATTAGAAAGGGGTGTTAGACAAGGAGACCTAATCTCCCCCTTTCTATTCATTATTACCATGGAAGGCTTATCGGCTATAATGAAGTCAGCAGCTCAAAAGGGTTTATTCAAAGGCTGCTGCCTGCCAAACAACGGCCCTACTATCACTCATTCGATGTACGCTGACGACGTCTTCTTTATTGGGGAATGGAACAAAGAAAACATCTCTAACCTCAAGCGTATCCTACGCTATTTTTACATTGTTTCGGGTCTCAAGATTAACTACCATAAAAGCAAATTGATTGGTGTGGAGGCGTCGATCCTGGAGCAAAACGACTTCGCTTCAATTATGGGTTGCAAGCAAGAATCTCTCCCTATCACCCACCTTGGTATGCCGATTGGAGCAAACATGAGATTGGCCAAGAAATGGGGGCCGGTAGTGACTAAAATCAAGGAAAGACTCAACTCATGGAAGGCTAAAACATTATCTTTTGGTGGAAGGCTTACCTTGGTTAAAGCAGTTTTGGGAAGTCTCCCGCTACATTTTCTATTTATGTTTAGGGCCCCAAGCAAGATCGTTAAAGAAATAGAATCAATAAGGAGGAGGTTCCTATGGGGTGGTAGTATCTCACAAAAGAAAATTCATTGGGTGGCTTGGGATAATATTATTAAACCAAGAACATTGGGTGGGCTTGGAGTTGGTGGCCTGAAGTCAATGAACATTGCCCTGCTGTCGAAGTGGAAATGGAAAGCATTGAAGGATCCAAATGGTCTTTGGGCATGTTGCATCAGATCAATTCACAACTCAACAATGGAAGACCCTAACATGTTGTTCCGAAAATCCAGGGCTGATAATTGGCTAGCTATTTCCACGGTTGGGAATGAGTTGGGCAAAGTGGGCGATTCCCTCAACAACCTATTCAGGAAACAAATTGGCGATGGAATCAAATCCTCATTCTGGAATCTAGCTTGGTTCGGAAATATTAACTTCAAAAGATTGTTCCCTGCTCTATTAGCTTTGGACAAGAACCAAAAATGTTGCATTGCTGATAGAATATTCTACTCGCCATCTGGTGATATAGTATTCAAATGGGATTGGAAAAAAGGGGCGGAATTGCTCAAACGGGTGGATGAAGTCAAAGATTTAGAAGGAATGATCAAGGAATACCGATTCTTGGATGGTCCGGATAAGTGGGTTTGGGAGGGTGATCCCTCGGGTTCCTTCACTACGGAATCATGTAGAAGATGGCTTGATGATAAATTGCTGTTGTCGTCTGATGTGGATGTTGAATGGCTATGTTGGATCCCTCTCACGGTACGATGCTTTGTATGGCGTCTCCTACAACATCGCTTGCCGATGGCTTCTGCGCTTAAGTCCCGTGGAATTTCTATTCCTTCAGACAGATGCTCTTTTTGCCTTTTGGAGGCAGAAAATGAAGACCACTCCTTCGTCAGATGTCCGGTAACTAATGGATCGTGGTGTAAAATCTCAAAATGGATGAAGTTTGATGTTATGAGGCTGGCTACTATCAAGGAGCGAGCTATTGCTATCAAGGAAGCCAAGGGCTCGAGCAAGATTAAAAAGATCCGGGTTTTGATTGGTTACAACACCTGTTGGACGATATGGAAAACAAGGAACCGTTGGCTCTTTTTCGATGCTAGATCATCGGTGGAAGAGATAAAATTATAAGCCTTTACATGGATGGAAGCAAGAGGAAAAAGTACACATTGTATCTGGGATGAGTGGTTAATTAACCCTACAACGGGTGTTGGATAAAAAAATGTTTCGTATAGGGCTTACTTGGTTATCTAGCTCTCGTTATATCTTTTGGTGTATATGCCCTATGGGCGGGTGTTGTATTTGGGGTATTGCTAGTTCCCCGCTAGCTTTTCTATGAGAATTTCTCATTGTTACCATTAAAAAAAAATTAATTTTTTAATTTAAATAAAACATATGGACCAAAATTGTTTCAATTTCCTAAGTAATTTACTTTTTCACAAAAGTCAAAACATTTCTTCTTTCTCCTCTTCTTCTTCTTCTTACATGCAACTCCACCATTTTTCTTTCTTTCCTTCATCACTTTTTCTTGTTTGTTCTTTAATTCTTTTTCTTCTTCGTCTATTTTTCTTCTCTACATAAAGGTGCCTACAAAAAAATTACTAAGGTGCCTTATATAATTTATTCATATTTTTACACAGATGATCAATGTCTTTCACCGCATCATAACATGTGGGGCATTGGATAACAATCGGCAATCCCTTTCTGTAGAGTTTGAGCTTTGTTGGTAGCCTATTCAACAAAGCGCGCCATCCAAAGAAAGTGACCTTCAACGGAGCCTATCAGCACCAGTTGTATGGGGTAATTTGAGGCTCAAACATCTTTTCTTCGATCTTCCTTCTACGCCATTTGACAGAGAATGAACCGGGGCAATTGTTTATATAGTACCATTTATCCTTTTTCAGTTTTTGGGGCCCATTGGGAGGCGATTAGATGACAGTTGGCAACATCATTGGCAAGGTGAGGTGATAATACTAATTTCCAGCTCCAAAGAATTGTACCTGTATGTGAAAGTTTGCTAGCCAAGGTGCAGTTTTTATTGTGCTCCGATTTAAATAGTTCAGGGAATAACTCTTTCAACGCACCTGTATTATTTGACCAATTATCGAGCCAAAACAAGGTTTGGTTTCCATTCCCGGGAGTGACCTGAAGTAGATCAGCTATTTCGAATCCCATACCCACTAAGTCGGAATTTATTTGTTGGATGTTATTCCACATTCCATTTATGCTTTTCATGGCCGGAATGCTTTCCCATTTTCTTTTAGATTCGTCGATCGAAGTTTTGATTTTAACCCAAAAACTCTCCGGATGAGCTTTGAACCGCCAAATCCATTTTGCTAAGAGAGCTAAATCCGCTGCACAATAGGGGTGTTCAATCGTATCGAACCGGTTTTTTCGAATCGAATTATTCGAATTTAGAATTTTGAAATCTAGATTCGAATTCGAATAAGAATTGCTTATTCGAATTCGAATAGGAATTGCTTATTCGAATTCAAATCGAATTTGAATCCATTCGAATAAACTGAATTAGAAAAATAAAAACAAAAATTTAAAATATTCATATTTTTAACTATATTTCTAAAAATTTAACAATCTAATTCATACATAAATGCAAAAAAAAATGAACATAAAGATTAACAACAAACAAGATAACTAAAAATTAAAGTCGGGTATGGTACCATACTACCATAGTAGTTAGAGCAAATTACAAATTAGGTTCTTTAAGTATTACCTAAATTTCAATATACGTCCTTTAACTAAGGAAATTACAGAAAATGTCCTTTATGTTTAAAAAATCTTGCACGTTAGTCCTGTAACATCCCGAAAATCCTTAATCTAATGGTTCAGGTTAGTGGACCAACGGACTCTTTATTAAATGTCCTGGTTAGCAGGGATTTCCAGTTAAATCTTGATTCTACGAGAATAGGAGGACCGGTTAACCGTTTAATGTCTAGTTCGGGATCAAAGCGTACGAGAAAGAAGCACAAGGACCCGATTGAAAGTTCTTACGGTTTAAATACCATACTATGAGAAACCCTAGGCCACTTTTGGCCTAGGTACGTGCGACGGCAGGAAGGAAAAGAGCCGAGAAAGGGAGAGATGTCGGAGGTCCGAAGAGCCGGCAACAGTGGAGCTTGAAGTGGCGTTTCAACTGTGCGACTCCGTATCATGAGAAGGTAATCCTTGTACACTCTTTTTATCGGATGTTTGTTTACGTTTGTGTAGTGAAAAACCCGACTAGGGTTTGGGGGGTGTGGTCGTGGCTACGGCTGTGGTGATCACACCGGCGGCTGCGGGTTGCAGCAGGTGGCAGCGGTGGTGGAGTGGTGTCGCTTGGAGGTGACACTCGACAGGAGAGGGAGAGAGAGAGAGGCGCGTCGGCTGGTGTGGTGGCCGGATGTCGAGAAGAGAAAAGAGGGAAGAAGGGTGGTCCGGCTGGGCTACCCGACGAGAAAGACGAGGCCCACGGTGGTGCTCGACGGGTATGGAAAACTCGCCAGGGAAGAAGGTGGAGGAGGGCGGTGCTCGACGACAGCCTTGGATGGTTGTGATGGCACGGTGAAGGGACCGGAGGGGGTCGGTGAGGGCTGTGATTACACGGCGACGACGTGGAACGAAGGACGACGGGTGTATAGGTTGGCTCGAGTTGCCCGGAGAGGAGGACGTTAGCGGTGCTTGGTGGTGACCGGTTAACGACACATGATGGAGAGGACGAAGGGATGATAGAGCACATTGAAGGGAACGAAGATGTGTGAGATGGTGGACTACGGAGTGGACTCGTACGTTACGCATGGTTAGGGTTCTTCATGCATGGCATGCATGCGTGTATGGAACACGGTCCGAGTACGGGTGCTCTCGTGGGATTATAGTTTGCATGGTCACGTATGTGCATGCATGGGATGAAGCCCAGTTCGGGTATGCGGGTTCCAAATGAGTCAAGGACGGTCCGGAGCACATGAACGTGTGAAACTAGGGTTTCATAGGGATGATATGACGAGCGAATGAGGCTGAGTATCGGGATCTATTTTATTTATACGTTATACAACGTCTGTTTAGAACGTGTTCTGATCTTGTGATCACGCGTTTGGCAGGTTTGGGTTTCGAGCATGGACATACGAGTTGCGGAGCAAGAACAAAGACTTAACATAACCGGTGAGTTTCTAATCCCCTCTTTTAAATGTTTTACTGTTTTAGGGCTATTGTACATACTCACATGTGTTATTAAACGAACGTATTATGAGTTATGATTTAAACCTGAAGTGTTTTATGAGACCATTATGTAATAATTAAGCTAAGGGTCGTTGTGGGGTCCTTAGGGTGGGTGAACAAGAGTTGGGATGATCTGTGTATGTCATCTTATGAGTTAGTCGGGATGAGTCGGGAGTTTAGTTAAACCTACGATGGTTATATAAGGAGAGTTAGCAGGGGAAACCGTACGTGGTTCATTAACGAGTCAAGTAAATGCTAGTATGATGTTAAGCGTCATGTGTTTGATGTTGTGTGTTTTGTGTCGTTGTCCTCATGACACAGCAAGTATCGTGTTTGCATGGGTCTAGGTGGTGTCCATAGTATGTACGGGCAATAAGTCGGTACGATGTTTGTGTGTTGTATAATTACCTATTCGGAAAGAGTTTGGTAATGGGTCTAGATATTAAGAGGATACGTCTAAAGTAAGTATTGGATTACACACGTAAGTGATCTGTGAAAGGGTGGTGAGTCGTAGTACATGTCTAGGTAGAATCATGTGTATATATGTGTTGCTTTGTGTGCTTGCATTGTTGTCCGTATGCAGGGTCAACAGTGGTGTGGAGGACGGAGTCCTTCGGGGTCATCATCGTATGGGTGATGTGTCAGTCACCATATGGTAGATGATATAGTCACCGTGTGGGTAGCCGGGTAGTCATCGTAGATGACGAGTGTGTCACTATGTTTGGTGGCGGGGCCCTGTAACAAGGGTATAGCTGAGCTTAGGACGAGTATCCCGACGGGGATAACCCTGACGAGGGTGCGGTGATGAGGTATGTGTTCGTGTGCATTTATATGTGTTAAATTGCATGCGAGTAATGAGTTATATTAATTGTGTATGAGATGATATTGATGTGATATATAGATGGAATCAATGTGATGTGTCAAGTTAGATTGAACGTTGTGTCGGGAAGAGTACATTATGTGCAACTGTTAAGTCAGTCGGATTATGAGAGTCCTGGTTAGGACTGGTATGTCGGTGTCTAGAGGTTGGTCGAGTTAACCAGCGTATGGTTAATATATATATGGTAAATTGTGAGTTACCAGAGTAGCAAGCTCGTTCTGTGTCGGTGAGACTTACTGAGTTAAAAGGGTGGGTAGAGTCTGGGGTGGTGAATCCTTTGGGATATTATAAGATAACGGGGGTTATTTATATGATGAAAATCTGTACAACTACTTTCTAAGGACAAGAGGGTCTTGAATGGAAATAATTATATAAAGAGATGAGTTGGTTGTTATTTAAATTAAACTATTAGAACTCACTCAGCGTAGCTGACTTTGTATGTACGTTAGATTGTTTTGCAGGAGAGTCAGTTGGACGAGGTATCTTGGCTTGGAAGCGGGGCTACTCGGGTTGGTGTGCATGCATTCATTAGGTAATGTTATCAAAGTTAACGAGTTTAAAGATAATATTATTATGAAAAAGACTTCCGCTGTTTATGTAAATGAAAGTTAGATGTTTTTAAAGAGTTTAACCAGTTATGAGAACCAACTGTAGGGTGCCTGGTTTGGGGCCTTACACGTCCTTTGGCCTAACGACCGTTAAATTTTACCGTTAAGTCCAACGTGCCATGCACATGGCGGTATTTTGTTTCACACATAAAGTGACTATTCTTGTAATTTGTTTATATGAATGAGGGTTTACAGAAATAGTCCTTTTACGGTAAAAAAAAAACAAAATACCCTCATGTACCTTGCACATGACCTGAATTAACTGTAAAATTTAATGGTCGTTAGGCTAAAGGACATAACGTGTTAGGTTTTTTAAACATAAAGGACGTTTTCTGTAATTTTTTTGGTTAAAAGACGTATACTGAAATTTAGGTAATACTTAAAGGATGTAATTTGTAATTTGCTTTAATAGTTAAGAGGTTAGAATAAGAGTGAAGAGTCTATGTCATTTTAAAGTTTGAACTGATGAATTGACTTAATACCCATAAAAACTAAATAGTCCAATACTTAAAAGGCTTGAAGGTTAAAGACTTGAAGCACATACGATAAAAAAATATCTATGTATATAGATAATTTGAATTATTTGAATCAAATTCAAATTCAAGATATTAAATTCTAAATCGATTCAAATACGAAATCCTTATTCGAATTCGAGTTTTTTATTTGAAGCCGGTTCGAATCGAATTTCAAATTATTCGAGTCCGATTCGAATAATGAACACCCCTACTGCACGAATGCTCCCGATGCCCAAGCCTCCAAGATCTTTTGCCCTAAGAAGGTTGTTTCGGGCTATCCAGGAGATTTTTGAGGTTGTTTCATTTGCTCCCACAAGAATCTTCTGCTCATTATTCGAGTCGGGGTAGGCCGGGCCGCCGGCCATGACCCATTTTTTTCGGGGGCCTAAAACTTTTACAGGGCCTATATATATATGTGTGTGTGTGTGTGTGTGTTTTTTTTTATAAAATTTTATATACTGGTTTTATATATTGGGTCTTTTTTATAAAAACTTAAAAACATATTGAGTCTTTTTTATAACGGTTGGGCCCTCTTTAATCTTTATAATGGTTGGGCACTTTTAAACTTAAAAACCATCGGCTTTTTAAAAAAAGGACGGATTGATGCCCTGATCAATGTTGCCCTGCAGCCCTGATCGCTGATTCCCACTGATCGGCTCTCTTTCAGTGACTGCCTCCACCGCCATCAACCCATCAGACACCACCCAGTCGCCCACCACCGTCCATCGCCATCAGCCACGGCCCACAGGTTAGTTTCCAATTCTATGATTAGTTTCCTATTTCCAATTTCATGATTAGGTTCCAATTCCATGATTATTGATTAGTTATTTAGTTTCCAATTCCATGATTAGAATTATTGAATTTTTTATTGTTTGACTCAGAATTGTTGAATTATTATTTATTAATTGTTTGACTTATAATTGTTAATTGGTTGACTTATAAAGTTAGAATTGTTAATTGTTGCATTTTGATTTGATTTTTTAGAAAGCATGCCTCCTAAACAACAATCGGTTAACTATTACAGTGTGTCATGTAACATACTATATTTTTTCTATGTTTTTGCTATAACGTTAATCGTCGTTTAAAAAAAATAGTTTATATATTTTGGTCGTAGGGACCCTTTTTTTCCGGCTCGGCCGAGACACTTAAATTCTCAGGACCGGCCCTAGTAAACTGCTTAGGACATATTTAATCAAAGTGATTCTACCTCTCGTAGATAATTATTTTGCTTTCTATTGAGAAAGTTTAGAGCTCAATTTTTTTTCAGATCAGGGTCCCAATTCTTCACCAAGTTCATGTTGGCACCAACCTGAAGGCCAAGGTAAGTGAAGAGAAAGGAATCGGACTTGCACGTTAATTTCCCCGCCATAACTGCCAGGTCCCTCGGATCGATTCCCACCCCGAACAGTATACTCTTATGGAAGTTGACTTTTAGGCCTGATGCGAGATGGAAGCAATTTAAAATTCTGGATAGGTTCTCGGTGTTTGTGACAGACCATTCCTCTATTACTATTGCATTATCAGCGTATAAAAGGTGAGATAATGCCGGCTCATCATTAGGCAGCTTGATCCCCGTGAAAATTCCCAAGTTGCAGGCTTTGTGAAGGGATATGTGAAGTGCCTCCATAGCAATTATGAAGAGAAAAGGGGATAACGGGTCGCCTTGTCTTAGGCCTCTTTTAACTTGAAATTCATGGGTAGAGGAGCCGTTAACTAAGATGGAGGATCTTGCTGACACAATATAACCCTGAATCCAAGATCTCCAAATGGTAGGAAAGCCCATTTGTTGGAGGGTGGAGTTCAAAAAGTTCCAATTAACAGAATCAAAAGCTATTTCAAAATATAAAGCTTTTTTCTTTTATTTTTTCAACCAAGAGAATACTTCATCTAGAATTAGGGGGCCATCTAGGATGTATCTACCCTCCATAAAAGTTGATTGTTAGTCACTTATAACCAATGGAATTGTTGGGCTATATTTGCCCATGATTAGTCCATATATTTTTAGCCCATAAATAAATTAAAAAAATGAATTTTTTTTGGGTCTGGAATGCTCCTGTCGTAAAACAAATGGGATAAGGGTTTTGACTTTTGAGGTGTGTTGACTTTTGTGATCAACTTCAAAAAGAGCAAGACACAAGAAAAAGGGCTTCGTCTGTGTGCTTTTGGTTATCTCGGACGAAAAACAACAAAGAGAAAAGTGGAGATTTTTGGGAGTGGTTCTACTGATCTTCTTGGTATGTGACACGTACAAAAAGTGTGTGGTTTTTGTGGGTTCGTACGGTAGAAGAAGAAGTTCTACTCGTGTTCGAGTCCTAGAGTAACTCTATTTAGTGATTATTCTCCTTTGTCTTTGTTTATGTTTTCATATACTTGATGTTAGTGATTCAAAGTATATGATGTTTATTGTATGCCTCTAGTATCTCTAGAGAAGACTTTGTATTGCTCTGATTTTGGTGATAGTGGATTTGAAGCGGCTCTATTAGTCCCGTGGATTTTACTCTCGTTTGAGGGGTTTTCCACACTAAAATTTCGGTGTCTCTTTATATTTATTTGCATAGTGATTTGTGGCTGTTTTGGTTATTTTTGGCGTACCCTATTTGTTTGCATCCTAACAGGTTCATTCGGGCCGGGAAAGTTTTGGCCAAACGAAGATTAATTCGGCATTTTGTTGTTTACCTTTTGTGATCCGTTGCACGTTTTTTCCATCAGACTGGTATCAGAGCCAATGGCTCTTGTTATTGGGTTTAGACTTGTTTGAACAGTGGAAGCTAATACAAGTAGGATTGTGAATCTGAATAGTTCTAATTATCATGTTTGGAAAGGCAAGATTGAAGACCTTCTTTATGTGAAGGACTATTATTTGCCTGTATTTACCACTGATAAACCTGAAGATAAAACAGATGATGAATGGAATATTTTGCATAGAAAGGTTTACGGGTATATCTGACAGTGGGTTGATGATAATGTTTTGAACCATATTAGCCGGGAGACTCATGCTCGTAACTTGTGGAACAAGCTTGAGGAATTGTATGCTCGGAAGACTGGGAACAATAAATTGTTCTTTATTAAGCAGTTGATAAACTTGAAATACTATGATGGTACTCTTGTTACTGATCACTTGAATGTTTTTCAGTGAATTGTTAATCAGCTTGCAGGAATGGGTTTCAAGTTTGAAGACGAGTTACAAGGTTTATGGTTCCTTGTCACTTTACCAGATTCTTGAGAGACTTTTAGGACATCGTTGTCCAACTCTGCAGCAAATGGTATTATCACTATGGAATTGGCTAAAAGCAGTATTTTAAATGAAGATATGAGAAGAAAGTCACAAGGCTCCTCTTCACATTCTGATGTCTTAGTCACAGAAAACAGGGGGAAGTCAGAGTAGAGGTCCAAGTAACAGAGGGAAGCATCGTAGTAAGTCTAAAGGGAAGTTTGCTGAGGTTGAATGTTATCATTGTGGTCGGAAAGGACACACAATTCGATTCTGCATACAATTGAAAAAGGAGAACAAGAAAGCCAATTACAACAACCAAAAGAACAACCATAAGAAAGATGATATGGTAATGACACTGCTGAAGTTAATACTGCTACAGAAGAGTTCTTTATTTGTTGTGATTATGATATGGTTAACCTTGCACATGATGATTCGAGTTGGGTGGTTGACAGTGGTGCTACATGTCATGTGACATCACAAAGGGATTTTTATTCATCTTATACTCCTGGTGACTTTGGGAGTGTTAAGATAGGTAATAATGGGCTATCAAAGATTGTTAGTGTTGGGGATGTTTGCTTGAAGTATGATACTAGAATGGAGTTGGTTTTACACAATGTAAAACATGTTCCAGATATTAGACTTAATTTGATATCTGCATGCTTACTTGATGATGATGGCTACCACAGTAACCTTGGTGATGGAATGTGGAAACTCATCGTGGTTCTTTGATCGTGACAAGAGGTAAAAGAAGTTCAAAGTTATACATGACACATCCGAAGATCTCTAGAGACTCGGTCCACTCACTGATGAATTCTGATATGACCGACTTGTGTCATAAGAGACTTGGTCACATGAGTGAAAAGGGGATGTCTCTATTGTTGAAGAGAAATGTCATGTTCGGTTTGCATGATGTTCATATGAAGAAGTGTTCTCACTGTCTGGAAGGTAAGCAAACTAGAGTTTCCTTTAAGAGTCATCCTCCCTCTAGTAAAGAAAGTATACTTGATTTGGTGCATTCCGATGTATGTGGTCCCATGAAGACTAGATCACTTGGTGGTTGCTTATACTTTGTCACATTTATCGACGATCATTCAAGAAAGGTTTGGGCTTATTCTTTGAAATCTAAAGATCATGTATTAGATGTGTGTCAGTGTATTCGGACAGATAATGGAGGTGAGTACCTTGGTCCTTTCGATGCTTATTGCAGAGAGAAATGTAACATTCATAATTTTTCCGTCCATATTTTTTTATATTTATATAATAACATTTTCCAATACGTTGTGTCACATAAACCTTGTGTTAACATGTAGTAATTCAAAACTTCAATATTACAATTCCATATTATATATATATATATATATATATCACCTGTATTTATATATGTATACCTTACTATAAAGATTAATAAATTTTATAAGTTTAATGATGTACTTACATACCTTTTTTTATATACATCTAAATATCCCTTTTTAGATATATATGTATGAATGTAGACATATTTATACATTTTATACAAACCACACTAAAATAGTTGGTTAGCTTTAAACAAGATATATATATATACACATACATACTTGGCATTATTAAATAAACCCTTATAAACCTATTTTGAAACTAACATATCTAGTTTTTATAAAGTTTATAAAAACCAACTTAATCATATATTTGAAAGTGATTTTTAATCAAATAAAGATGGGTTGGACCCTCCATAAGCAAATGAACCCCATATATTAAGCTTTGGACCTTTCCCATCTAACAAAATTGAACCCTTTTCATGAAATTGAACCATGGAGTCAATTTTGACTTTGAAAGTCAAAGGTAACTCGAAATCAAACCCAAACCCACGAATCTAATGTTGTTAAGGTATACGAATCGTGCGTGAACGTTTTTTGACAGAATCCAAGTGATTATAACGAACCAATTTAAGTGTAATCAAAGAGTATTAACTCTTAATCATACCCGTAACCAGCCATCTGAATCGAGACTTAAATCGAGCGTTTCAATTGGAATTAAACTACATTATAGACCTATACACCTTCACAATACCCCATTCTCACTTCCTGAACCCACAAATTCGCTCCAAATTGTCTCTGGAATACGACCTCCACCGAAGAACGTCGAACCTGCGTATTTGGTAGTTCTCCCTCATCGCGCACTCGTTTCAGGTAAATCCTCATACCATACTACTCACCTTGATCCCCTGAACAAAAGCCCTATCGTTTTGGCACCATACCTATGCATAATCACGATCATTTTGGGGCTAGGGTTATGGGCTTTGCATATTTGGGGAAGAAGATGGTTTGGGGTTGTGTGTTAATTGATTAATGTACTAATTCTTATCAAGGCATTCACCCAACCCAAACCGTTAAGGCACGAGGCTTGTACATGGGAGTTCACGGGTTCGAACCCACCCGCGCCCCTCTTTTCTTTTTGCGCGCATATCTGTTCAGAACCTGGACTCCCCTACGTCCTACTTAACACTACGCGGCCCAAGCATTTTATCACTACTGGGCTTCTGGTCTAGTGGTTCCTTGTGTGTGGCTCCAGGGAACCCACCCGGGTTTAAAACTGGTTGGAACCAGTTTTAGAGCTTGAGCCTCTTTTGACATTTTTTTTTAAACATAAAAATTGTTGTTTTTAAAATTCTGAGATGAATCTATAAATTTTGTAAAAGTATTCTGTAACTTTTATAAAAACAGAAAATAAGAAATAATATCCTATTCGTTTTAATTTGTTTAAAAACATACTATAAAAGTTATAATTCCTAAATAAACAATACAAAAATGATTATTTAAATAAATCTAATCATGTTGTTTTTGTTTATAATATAGTAATGTTTATTAAACAAATTATAAGTTATTTAAACATTTTTAACCCTCATTTTGAACTTATAATAAATTTGGTAAAGAATAATTGTTTGAAAAGCTTTTAAACTTGATAGATATACTTAAGTAATTATTTTAGATGGATGATTATATAAGTTCAATTAATTACATTTAAAACTTATATTTATTTAAAAAAAACTCTTTTATAAATCGTTTAAATAAAAGAGATTATTTGAATAGTTTAACTAATTTTATAAATTATTTAAACCCTCTTTCATTCCATAAATTATTTATTATTTATTTTTAGAATAATTATATAAATAAATCCCCATGTATTATTATTTAACCTTTTTTTCATTTCAAAATTTATTTATCAATTATTCTTAGAATAATTACATACGTGAATTCCTATTTAAACCTTCTCCTAATTCACAATTTATTTATTTATCCTTTTCATAGAATAATTATTTAAATAAATTCAAATGTACCGTTATTATTAAATACTAAATAATTAATTAGAAATTCTAATTAATTCTATCTAATTTTATAAACCATTTTACCATGTTATTTAATATTTTTGATACATGTATACGTATT
This sequence comes from Smallanthus sonchifolius, assembly GCA_023525975.1. NCBI lineage: Eukaryota > Viridiplantae > Streptophyta > Magnoliopsida > Asterales > Asteraceae > Smallanthus > Smallanthus sonchifolius. The sequence goes on from CM042033.1 coordinate 78,510,617, forward strand.
TCAAAAACTTGTACAAACCCTATATTCAATCACAAATCCCAAGAATCCCTAGAGAACCAGAGTAAACTTAGGATTCCTTACTCTCATTTTCAATAAACATACATTGAGTCTAGAATACAATTAACTGTGTAGGTTGATTGTGAGGAATGCTCACGAAGCCTATCCATCATTTACAATTCATACAACTTGTTAGCGGCATTACATGTGAGTTTACATAGCCCCTTTTTACTCTTTTTACTTTTTTTACTTTTCGGGTGAAACATGTTATTAACTATATTTCATACACAATTCAATACCTTTGTTCTCATGCTTTGATCTTTATGTTTTATATCTTAAACTGTCTGGTGACCATTACATGTATTCATGTCAGTACATTCATTAACTTGTGTGGCAAGCCTAAGGTAGTATATTTTATGATCATTTATACGGGAATCCAAAACTATAACTTAACACAGAACCTTGGTGGGTTTTGTTGAGTATCATCTTACTACTTAGGTATCATCTTACCTCTTTTTCTTAAAATGGAAATCAGTTGGATTGCGTATCTAGTTTTCTATTACCAGGCTTGAATTGTACGCTTGAAACCTTGTGTATTTTCACATATATGCTTTAGACATGCTTTGAACATATTGAATTGCAAACTTATACTTAACTTTGTTTTGTGTCAAAACCTATGTTACTCACCAACTACTTGTAGTTGACATTTACTCGCATGTTTCAGGTGAACCAGATTGAGGATACTACATGATCACTTAGAACTTTGGACCTAGCATTAATAAAGATTAAATTCAACTTATGTTATGTTTGAACTCTTTGTTTTTCATTCCTATTTGTAACGAATTCTTTAATTATGTTGAATAAATATTATCACTTATTAATAGATGATCATGTGCTTATGAACAACCGCGTCACCCTCGGCGTATAATCCGCCGCCGGTCGGGGTGTGACAAGAAAGGTATTCGACACCAAAAGACTCCTCCAAAGATACCACAGTTAAATGGTTTAGCAGAACGGATGAATAGAACATTGGTTGAGAGGGTTAGATGTCTGCTCTCGCACGCAGGGTTGCCTAATTCCTTTTAGGGTGAAGCTTTGAATAAGTCACTATCTACATGATGCCTACGTAGCACCACTTTTTTTTATCACTATCACTAACTCACTACAGATGGTCTAAGTTTAATTGGTTTGAACCGTTATTAACATTAGGTGAGATTTTGGCCGTCTAGTATACATGTGCATCAAAGACAGATTCAGATACTCGTATATATACACGTACTAGCTTAGAACTCGTGTCTACACACGTGGTGAAAAATATCTATACATAAAATACTTAAATCTTTATATATTATGTATATATTTTACAAGTGTAAAAAGGTATTATATATACTAAGGATAAAAAACAAAATTCAAAATATGTAAAAAATCATATATAATTGGGTTTCGAAAATACGTTAATTACTATTTAATTTAATTTGACTTTCATTTATTATTTGATTGAAAATAAAAGTTATATAATTAGATTTCAAAGTTTCTTATGATAAGGGATAATTTAAAATAAATATGTTTTATTAGTATAATTAGTATTTTTTTTTAAATTATATTATTATTAAAAGATAGTGATGTATTTAATAAGAGAAAGAGACGAGAAAAAAATGATGAGAATTAATATGTAGGCGACACGTGGCTTTATTTGTTAGATAGTATAGATATTGACAGCTTGTTATTTACAATCTCCAAAACAAGAGGCCCGGCCCGTAAAGGTGTTTTGGACCCACCATGAGGGCCTACATGAATTGTAGTTTACTGCTTGTATGGTTAGTCTGTGATAGATAGGTACAAAAACTTGTCAACTGTGTTTTATATTTTTAATAATCAATGGCTTCCTTCTTTCCCTTGCTTCCGCCTGTAAACATTCAAAACCAGTTTACGGTCCACCCAACATTCTTGGAACTCAACAAAAACATTCCTCAATTAAGAAACCTTGGACACAACAACCTACCAATGTCTTGCTTCCTGATTTCTTTGCTCTTTGGATGAAACTCAATACGCGTGAACTCTGGGTTGGCTGATAGAGCCTTCTAAGGAACTCTTGTACATGATTATATATGCTGCAGATCCAATCAAATTTATTACAAAAAGAGCACAAATACCGCGCACGAGTTTCGAGTCTCACCTTAGCCGATGCCTATTGCAAGCTGTGAAGAATGCAACAAAGCCCCTTAAAATGCTCCCAACCGCACGAAAAATCTATAGTAAGATAAATATATATACATGTATGTATGTATAAATGTTAACAAGCACTGTGATAATATAGAAAAGGAAAGGGATTTTAAAGATCTAACCACCTGAGAGAAAAGATCATTCCAAAGGGTGCGCCACATGGAAACCTCATAACTGCCCACATTCGACTCGGCAGCCGAAGCTAACTTAAATAAGCCACTTACAAACAGCCATATGTCTCCAATGAAATCATACATTTGGTTGAACATAAATCCCACTAAATTTGATAGTCCAATAATGAGGCCAATTGGAGCATAAAGTATACCACAAATGAGCCACAGTATCGGGTACAAGATCGCTGTCACTGCAACCGATTCATAGTAAAATTCAAACTATAAAGAAACTAATTAGTAAACCACAAAAGATTATTATCAACTTACTGATCATCCATATGGTTGACGAGATGAAATACACAGGAAATAGTATGATTTTGATTAGATTATCCACTAGATTCCAACAAGTTGTGATCAGAATCCAAACGAACGAGCAAAGATACTCTCCCATCTGGATATACACATGGCAAATGGGAAGAAGGACCTCTAGAAACACCATAAATGGCTGGGATAAAGGCTGTGTGAGAACTGAAATACATGATCGCACGGTACGTGACATCCTCAAGAACCACTTAAATGCCTTCTCAGAGTTATGCAAAAACAACATAGTACCCAAGTATTTGATCCTTGACACCATCTCCCATGTCTCAATCCACCCGAAAAGAGGCCCACACAAACGGGCTGCGGTTGCCTTAAGAAGCGGGATGTTTTTGTACAAATCATAGAAGCCAATGACAACGGTAACAACAGAAACCGCCACGTATAAAACTCTTGCTAAAGGGCACATCCATGGGCGGTAGATATGGCAAAATACCGGATAAGATTGGAAGAAAATAACCCAAGATGGAAGACCAGCTTCCAATAAAGTAAGCAACCTCAAATCAAACATAATTATTTCTTGTAATTCAAATGGAAGATCATGATCATTGAAACGAAACAGAAGCAATACATCTCTGTATTGAATAGCTTCATCTATCATAGTCATCTGATCTTGTAATATGTCTGTTTGTTCACCAGTAACATTTGAAACATCACCATCATCATCTGTACCATGGCAGTCTGGAGCATCATGAAACACATCCCCTTGATCATATCTCAAACCTAGCATAGAGTTTAGTTTGTTCTTCAAGAGAAAACGCTCACGCGGTGTCCCTGGAAACCATGAAGTTATGCCTTTAGCAGCTTGAGATATACTATCAAACTCCCATCTTCTCATACATTTAGCCTCAATTGCAAGAGAAGTATCAGTCTGTTCATAACGTACGTAACCCATTTAAATTCATTCAAATCATAAATTACATAAAGAAATAACATGAGAATTTAAAAACCTGAAGTTCATTCAAATAATTGATCCCACGAACATCTTTCCACGCCACTTCAAAAACAATAAATCCATATAAAGTCCTATGCAATTTGCTGTTTGCAAGCAAGGAATTCCGAAGTTTCTTGACAGGTAGCAAAGCCTTTTTTTCTGAAAGTATTGCAGCATCAATCACTGAGACCCATCTTCTTAAACTTTTAGATTCTGGGACGTCTTTTATACCCTTTCGTGTTCTTGTGATCGCAAACGGTGACATTCGAGACTGAAAAACATAAAACATAATCAAGAAGAAATCAATCAATCATGACAATATGAAATGTAGCAAAAAGTTCAAAACAATTGTTAGGATTTTGAAACATTTATGTAACCTTGGTAACCATCAACTGCCACAAGTGTGCAGGCCGTGACACCAAATCTTCGAGCCATGGTCTATTATCCACCAATACATACAAGGTCTTGCAATCAGGTGCTAGAAAAAGGCTAAGATCTGAAAGATAGGACTGCAAATCTCTGCAAAAAGAAAAACCATGATAACATGATTAAGTTATTGATATGAATCTAAGCTGCAAAATACTCATTTCTAAGAACTGTTCAACATGATAACATTCGATGCAAATCAGATGGTAACATCGAATTTCATCTTATATCAGTAAAGAATAAGGCAAAAACTAGGGGTGGGCAAATAACAAAATTAACCAAACCTTAACCGACTTAACCAATTAAATTTAATTAACTGAACCAAACAATTAAGGGATGGTTCGTTTTAGGCAATAACTGAACAGAACTTACCCATGCTATCCCTAGCAAAAAAAACCATAAGACTCTAATACCATATAAAATAATAAAAGTCTTATGAGAAATTATGTATTAGAAACCTAATCTAATCACAGGTCAGCTCCTAATTATGATAAAGATAAACATGATCTAATTCTAAATTAAATTTTGGATGAGAAGAGGATTCATACCCTATCTGAAAACTGGTTAAACTGAAAAAGTGCCGACGATTGTTGCATTTCTCCATGTAAAACCTGCTTAAAGCTCAAAAACACACAAAAAACCCTCAATTTTCAAAAAATAAAACCTAAAAATCCGGAGGATTTACAACACATTAAGCATGATCAACAATAAATCAAATTCTCACACGTAAATTAATTCCAAAATTTCAGAACCTGACGGAGATCGATCAATCCAGCAAAAATTTCGAACTTCATAACAATGGATCACGTCACGCTTATCAAAGCAAGCATCATTAAATAGAGCACAGTTGACGTTTCATGAATCAAATAGTGTGTGTGAATTGTGATCTCTGTATCTTATCTAGAAGTAAGATAAGAAACTGACGAATTCGGATAGCTTCGAGACGGTGGCTGAGGTGGCGGTCTCCGGCGACGACACGTAGAAGACGAAAGCAGTTCCGAGAGGATCAAAGGAGCATTAATGGAAAGGGTGGAGATTACTGTTTTGGAAATTTAAGGGCAGAAACGTAAATTCAGTCTAGGGATCGGAGACGTGTTCCCGCCTATTGGATGTAATATCCGCTGACGTGGAGTAGGAAAATGTTAGCGTAGAGAAGTGCCCACCGGATAATCCTGGGGCCCTCCACATGTTAAGTTTATTTTTAGTAATATCAATCATTTATATACATTATAACTAAAACCGTAGTTAATGTCACGGGTTAAATGTTTGAATATCGTTTTACTATGTTTGTACCTGAATGTTTGGGTTAGCTGGTTGATCCGGACTTCATCGGGCACCGCACGGCCTCAGCGGGATAAGAAGGTGTACATGCCAAGATGTGTCAAAGGCATAACGAAACCAGTAGACCCTAATCATAAGCGGGATGGATTGATTGGCCATGGGGCAACTCAGGGCGCAACACGAGCAGTGGCGAAGCTTGAAGAAAACCCCCGGGGGGGTCGGGATTTTTTTTCCTATCATGGGGGTGCCAGAACTATAAAATTTTCACCCGAATACATATAAATTAACACTATTAAGCGAAAAATCGACCGAATACGTATAAATTAACACTAGTGAGCGAAAAATCGGGATGGGCCGGGGCCCATCCGGGCCCCAACAAAGATTCGCCCCTGAACACGAGGCCTTGAAAAATAACCCCGTGACATTAAGATTCGTTTATAACTTGGGACCGTAACATTTTACCAAGTTTTATTAAAATAGTCCTTGACTAAGTATATTATTCAGTTGACAATTATTTTTTTCTGTAAATTATAAATGAATAGAAGGAAAAATCACTCTCATGTAACGAGTACGATACTAGACACGAAAGTGAGCAAGATTTGCATGAAAAATCACTCTTATGTAACATGTAACGTCATTTAATCGAGTGTAATCATTTGTAATAGTTAAATTAACAAATAACAAAAAAGGTCGATTACTATTTAGATAATATGTGTGGTTATTCACGAGATTTTATTTTATAATTTAATTTTATTACACACTGATATTATTATTGTTATTGTTATTAACGCTCTTGTGTATCACAAAACAAAATAAAATTTCTTTGTGTTCCTCACTTCTATTTTCATGTTGTTATGGTAAGTTTCTCATTTTAAAACCGATTTATATAAATAAAGCACATGTATTCAATCATTTTGTGACAAATAATTGTAGGGGATATTATACGTGAGGGAAGCATGTGGTGTGTACGTGATTATGTGACTTGTTATTTGTCAAAAGTAAGAAAACAAACAAATCAACCCATGTTTCCCACCTCATTCCTATTTGTTTTCATTTCTTTAATAATCACAATAATAATTGTACATAGGATTCTGTAGACTGATTCAATCGTTTATCAATTGAGTTCGATTTGAGCTTGGATTTATTTGATACGAGTTTTTATCTGGTTTGAACTCAAATATAGAAAGCGAATTCAAATATATACAAGTCGTGCTTGAGCTTTTGCCTATTTTCACTTTCTATAAGGATATTTTTTCACACTGCTTTTTATATTTTTTTTAACAACAATTAACCTGCACCTTGCATAATTTGAACCTTAACCTTTTCGTAGTGAGGTACACCACTTAAACTGTGTTTTTTGTATGATTAATTCCTTTAATTAGTTTTATTAACTCCATAGTAAAAAATTTAATAATGCAAAAAAAAAGGTTTCAGTTTCTTATGTTAAAGAGTTTGGTCATGAAAAAACAAGTTTTAAGATACATCCATGATCCATGGGCAAATGTTATATCCTCCTCCTAATAACTGTTAAATATCCTCCTTTACCGCAGTAAAAATCAGGACATTGCATATCTCAAATCTCATATTCAAAATTCAACTCTTTCTTCTTATCAAACATGGTGGAAAATAAACACACACACACACAATAAAACATACAAACAAAACCACATTGATTTATCACAACCACAAAAACAACTATAAACCATTTGCCTTCCCCAAAGGCCAAGATAATCTTCGGTTACTCATGCCATCTAAATCACAACTGTTACCGTCCTCTTTTGAGGTTGTAAGTGCCAAATCATCAAAGCTTGATTCTTTTCCCCAGGGAGGTGGAGTCACACAATCAGAGCTGCCAGCTAGCACTTTCAATTGGGAGTCGGTGGATCTCAACCGTAGTTTTTGAAGGGTCGCAAAAGATTCTCTCATGGCAGTCATTGCTTCAAAGAACCTTGTGCATGATGCCAACGCCACAGGGATTGGCCTAAGCATCTCCTACATCATGATACCAACAATTTCATATTCAATTGGTTAACTTGTGATCTAAACCCCATTAATGATAATGTAAATTATGTCAAGGAAAAAATAGTAATTTGCCGCTGGGTTAACAACTCCACTTTGACATAATAGAAATACTATTCAGGGACATAATGGTTAACATTTGAAATACAACAGGGACGAAAATTGTAATTTAGTCAAGTAACTATTTAGTAAGTTGTTATTGGTAGAAGATTAGAAAAATACAATCTGCTCTTATAGACTTACCCCCCAGACGGACGGTGGCTCTTTAAAGTTTTGAGTCCACTGAAAATCTGCAACAGATGATGTTAGAAGACCATAATCACTGGCAGCCTTCATTAATAGTTCCGAGAATTGTTTCTGTAAATACCAGGTTAAAAAAACATTAGCATATTGATTGTCGAATTCTGGAAATAATTACAAAGAGATGCCAATTATCGAAAGAAGATTCACATTTCAGTTGATTCATATGCGTGTTTACTTGATATAAAATTATATGATGAATATGGGATATATTTAACAAAATGAAAGAACTTATCAAATTATTATCACTTAATTGTAACAACTAACCTGGTATTCTGCTTCCACGGGAATGCAGTCTAATGAATATGGCTGTTGAAGACGGGCTATAATTCGGTCCTGCAAATTAAAGAAGCAACAGATAAGAAAGCTCCATACCTTCATATCATGAAACATGCTGCCAATTGATTATACAGTGATTTAATTTCTTTAAAACCATAGTCATATGAGGAACGACGTAAAAAGTTGCACACCAGAATTTTATATAGGAATGCCTATAAAATTCTTAAGAGGAATTTATTTAGTCTAACAAAAATCCCTCCAGGAATAGCAGTTGAATAAGGAGCCAACACAATGTTTGATAGAAATATTAAGAGGAGGCACTAACTGCATTACCTTATTCTGGATAACATCTTTTAATATAGTAGTGATCCTTGCTAAAGTTTCTATCTTCTTTTCCATTTCACTCACATGTGTCAAGTGTGCGACATTCTTATCTTCCTGAAAAAATAGCAATCATAAATAATATGTTTTAACTTATCTCAAAAAACATTAAGGGCCTGGCAGGAATTCATGGGAATTCAATGAAATCAGAAGTCAAATTTCATTCCTTTACTTGTTTGGTTGGCTAAGAGAGAGAATTGGAATTGGAATTAATTCCAACCAAATCCTTCAATCAATCGAATTCAGAATCCCTCAACATTTCAAAGAAAACCTTAGGAATGTTTATAATTTACGTAATAACCCTAGCCACTTTTCGTTCCATCTCCATATCTTTAAACATTTTTTTAAAGATATTTGAGTTTGGATTTTTCGTTTTATATTTTTTTAATTTCAAAGGGTAATTTTGTCTTTTTAGGTATTTTTACATTCCAATTCCATTAACAAATGTGTCAACCAAACACGTTATGGATTCTCAAAGGAATCCTTTAAATTCGAATTCCAAAACATGCCGCAAACCAAACACCCCTAAGACTTCACTTGAAGAACACAACTACACAGCCAATAACATAGATCTTGCAACAAGGCCTATAAAAGTATAAGACACATCAACGGTGAATTGCATAATGTGTGTTCTCGTGTTAAATGTTAAACCTTGGTGATCAAGAACACACACACAAACTTGAACAAACTTGTTCGACTCTTTTCTATTAATTGAAAGGGATTACAAAATACATGTTAAGATCCAGATTAAATACTAAAACTAATCTTGCAGACTAAGTAAAGGAAACATAATCCTATACTAACACTTACGACTAACAAACAAACATTCAAAATTCAAATTACTAAACTTAATATAACTAGACACAAATAATCCTTATACTTTTGATCTTATTCGAGTTAGTTCTCCGAGTTGATATTGTTTCGTTTTTCGCACTCCCTCTCAATATCAACTTTCTTTACTCAACCATTCTGGTCCCTCAACTTGGTATTGCTAAACTTTTCACACTCCCTCTCAATACCAACCTCCATTGTTCCACCAAGGCCTTTCAAACCTAGCAACGCTCGCTTCTCTTTGAGCTTGATGCACGCTCCCTCTTGAACCGAACTTCTTCACACCGATAAACCCGTTGCAATATAAGACGGAGCTTTCTCCTCGCACATTTAACCAATGCGGTTTCTCTCTCGTCTTGTTCTTTGTTGCGACGAGTTTTCTGGTCCTTAATCAATCGGAATTCGCTGCTCCTGAATTAATAGAAAACTGGATTCTTTGACCCGAAACTAGACACCGTGATCGGAAACTGTTCTTGATCGGAAACTTCTCTTGTAACTGCGATAAGAACCTACCTACTGCGATCCGGACTTTCACGGTCAGAAAAATCCTCCAGACCTTACCCCATGCGATCACCAGAATTCGATCTACAGTACTCCCCGTGACACCCGCTGACTCGAACTACCATTCGCCGTCTGTATCAAGAAACACAATCAACTTCTGTTGCCGTAACTTGTTGATAACTCAAAGACTTAAACGACTTATGTTGATACACAAAAGTAGATATCACAAATTAAACATGTTAACAGCCTTCAAGAGAACCAATCGAATTACACCACAAGTCCTTGAAGTCTTCTAGACTTTATTTATTTAATGTTAAAATGAATAAAGTGATTCCACACATATCATATAAAACTTTCTTTGGTACTAGTGAGTAACTCTTGATCAACAACCACAAAACACATCACGTGAAGATCAGAACCACACTTAAAGCATGAGTTCTTATGCACGAAAACCGAGGAAGACAGTAAGTAACCCTTCCTCAAAACTAATCTGCAACTTCAAAACTTCCTTCTTTAATCGGCTAATTCTGGTTCAAAATCGAGAGCAACAACACCGCAAGAAAGCAATTTGATCGGGCCTCCATCTTTTTACTTTGCCGGCGATTGACGCTGACTAAAGCTGAACGGCGGTTGCTAGTTCCGATTTGTCGGGTGAAACAACCCAAACAACAACGGTCGAACCAATTTCCTTGTTCAATCACGAATCAAAACTGGCGACGTGAACCTTGAACGCAAACACAACTGCGTATGCCGACAGTTATCTCTAGGTTGCGTCTCGAGCCCTTCTTTCTCGCCTGCCCTCCACCGATCGACACACCCGTCGGCGGAGGCTGCTACCCTAATCTCGGAAGTCGACTCTCAAACCCACGATACGAGCCCTAGGCTCTGATACCACTTGTTAAACCTTGGTGATCAAGAACACACACACAAACTTGAACAAACTTGTTCGACTCTTTTCTATTAATTGAAAGGGATTACAAAATACATGTTAAGATCCAGATTAAATACTAAAACTAATCTTGCAGACTAAGTAAAGGAAACATAATCCTATACTAACACTTACGACTAACAAACAAACATTCAAAATTCAAATTACTAAACTTAATATAACTAGACACAAATAATCCTTATACTTTTGATCTTATTCGAGTTAGTTCTCCGAGTTGATATTGTTTCGTTTTTCGCACTCCCTCTCAATATCAACTTTCTTTACTCAACCATTCTGGTCCCTCAACTTGGTATTGCTAAACTTTTCACATTAAATAGTTATAAAATGAATAGCATAGAAAAACAATAATCAGATGAATATGCAACCATAAAGATGAACCAAATATTGACAACTTCACCTTGCGACCTTGAAGTTCAACCTGCAAATCTGCAATTTTTCTTTGTACGGAGGTAAGTTCCCTCAAGACCCGTATCAAGTCATCACCCTTTTCACCACCAGCTGATAAATTCTGCAAGTCTTCCTAAACAATAAAACAGAAAAAAAAATATATATATCAATGGCAAATGCGCCTACTCTAGTGTTCAATGATATAAGAAACCATTGATAAAAAAAATCAGATAACAAAGTAACAAACCACCATCATATATATAACTTGTATCAAATGTCAAACCACCATGGTTCTATGATCTGACAGACCACATGAACTTTAGTTTCTGGCTGTTGTATGTCTCACCAATACCATTGCAACCCTCTAGCTTTCTAAGATCTTTCAAAAACTTACCAGTTATTCTTACAAACATTAATATCAAACAGATTTTTAAAAAGCAACAGAAAAGTGTTCCCAGTGAAAGCAACATACAGTGTGGGACTTTTTTCTTCCAAAACATACAAACCCAAACCTTATATATAAGCATGCTTGAAGCACGCTCGCGCCAAAATACTTGGTTTTGTGAAGAGGAAGAAGAAAAATTCCTCTTGCAATCTTTGATCCATATGTTGATCGAACAGATATCATAATATGCAACAATATATTACAGGAGTCCTTTACACGCTTCATATATTATGTCAAAATCTTTAAATAGGTAAACCTCTCATCCTAATGAATTTTGCAACATTAACAAACAAAAACGCTATCAATGCCATTCAATAATACACTTAACTCCAAAGCACAAACCCTAATTTTAGGTCTAGAAAGCAACAAACAAACTAACTAACTAACAATAATCGCCAATTCACCTCGTTTGGGCAATTGCAGATACCTAAACCCTGAAATCCCAAATTAAACAATAATCACACCAAATGAGTATAAACTAACATAAATTAAAATTGACCTGAGATGGAGGAGGAGCAACCGAAAACCCAAGGTCGGCGGCGATGGATAGTGCATCTGACATACCACCTAGTCGTCTGAGAGGCTTTCTTCCCACCCAACTATTATCGCTTCCTTGAATCGACGCCATTTTCAACTATATCACTTGTTATTTTGCAGATTTTGCGGATCAAACACTTGATGAGCACTTTGTTTTGTGATCTTCGTGGCTGTCACTTTGGCCGGCTTTCTAAATTTTGAATTCCGAAGGACTTGTGGTGGTGGTTGAGGATCGAAAATCAAAGTTTAACCGAAGTATCGGATATCAATACATAAATGATACAACTAGCGGTCCAGTCCCTTAACTATTAGTCACCTTCCATTTAAAGTCCTCCGCTTATTTAACTAACGTTAGTTTAGACCTTCATTTTTTTATCCATTAAACTTGTGTTTGTACAACTCCCAGGGGCGGACCTATGTATGGGTAGCGCCCGCTACCCCTCAACTTTTACAAGCACTGTAATTTTTTATTTTTTTTACGCTTTTATGTATCCGGTTACCCCTGAAAAAAATTACGTTACCCCTCAAATTTTTATAAAAGCTAACACTTCATAAAAAGTTCAAAATTTTATAAAAAATCTAATACTTTATAAAAAGTCCCCATATTTTATTAAAACCTTCCCTAACATTTTTTAGAACTTTTGTTTAACCAGATTTCGTATAGGCCTTCAGCAGCTTCTGGCCTTTTAATAACTAATATTTGGATATAAAATGATAGGTCTTCGACAGCTTCTTGTTTTTGTTAGGCTAATAACACTGTAACAGTTATAACAAAAAAAAACACAAGATTACTGAATTAGGTAAAGAAGCAAAGCAACATGTCGCATTCGGCAGCCACCTCCAACTGTGCTTTCCGCCATCGCTCAGCGCTGCTCTCCCCTGTCGCCGCCGGCCACCGCTGTGCTGCCGCCAGTCTCTCCACCACAACCCACATGTTATTTTACTCTTTATTCTCTCTTGTTTACTTGTTTGAAAAAGAAAATCTACGGTTAAAACAGTGAACCCCTTTGAAAAAAAAATTTCCGCCACTGGTTTCATTTACGTGAAACTACGATTAAAAAAAAATTCGCTACCCCTTAAATTTTGTTCTAGATCCGCCACTGACAGCTGCCATAATCATTCGATTATTTATCATCCTACAAAATATAAACTTTAAGGTTTGATTTCAGTTATATGTTATCAATACATAGTAGCATCAGCCTTTCACTAAGAAAATTTGTGTTAAAATTAACTCAATCAAATACTTAGTTTAGTCAAACTAGGTCAACACCGTTCACGGGCGAAGGTTTGAAGGGGCCAGGGGTGGTCCCCCCATTTTTTTCGTTAGTAGTGTAAATTTTCGCGTATTCGTCCGAAACTTTTTTTACATATTGAGCCAGCCCCGCTGATTTTTTTCCCTAAATAATTCTTGGCCCCCTCTGATTTTTTATCTTTAAAAATTTTAGTTCATTTCTCTGTTCAGATTGATTCGATAAATTATGAGTACGAAATTAAAATATAAAAAAAAAATAGTTTGTGCATTTATAAAATAAAAATGTAAGTTTAGGGGGGGAAATGAAAAATTCAAAATTAATTTACCATTTCATTTTCCCTAAAAAAAACCATTGATCCATCCAGTCTCCACAGGTTTTCCCCCAAATCGGCAAATCGCTGTTGAACTTCGCTGCTGTCGTTCGCCAGTCGCCGTCGGCCTGTTCCCCCGCCGCTGCTCCGCTTGCTCGCATCCATTCTCCAGACCTCAGACCACAGGTTAGTAGCTGTTGAAAGTTGAAACTTTAAACACTAATTTCTTGATTTCTTGCATTCTTGATTCTTGATTCTTGATTCTTGTTAGTTTGTTACTGAACACTAGCCCTAATTTCTTGATTTTTTGCATTCTTAATATCCACTCAATGAGTCAATTCTTGCATTCTTGTTAAATATTAGGGTTAAAAAACTTAATGGATTATGATTAGGATTATTGATTAATGATGATGAACAAGAGGAAAGTTTGTTAATACAATCCTATTGTTTTTTTTGTTAGGCATATCATTAGAAAGTTGAAAAGTTTAACTATTAGTTCCTTTTTCAAAAGAATTGATGATGGACAAAATAAAAGAAATGATGATGAACAAGATAGCAAATGTCACAAAGCTTCAACTAGTGAGCCGCAATATTAAAGGTCGTCGGGCTAAGTTGTAATTTTCTTCCAGGTACTTACCATTTTTCTCTAGCATTATAATAGATAATTTGATATTTAAAGTTATTTATTATTGATTTGTTTGGTCCGACCCGAACATATAACTCGAAACATAGCGATAAGAAAAAAAATTGGTCTCGTGACTTTCGGCCCCCGCTACTTAGTTTTTCAAGCTCCGCGCACTGACACCGTGGTTTAGCAAGTTTAGTGAGTTGAGTAACAAATTTACTAATTTAGTTTAGTTTATGTTATTTGTAAGTATCCAAATAGACTTTGATGTAAAAGAAAAGTGGATGGCCCAAAAAGTGTTTCTGTCAATGTTTTAAAAAATGGATTGGACAACGAATCGAACGCATTAGAGGTTCATTGGTCGGACCGGTCGAACCGGATTCAAGAACCGGATAACGTAATAAATAATATAAATATTCATAAAAGTATAAAGTTAGAACTTCGATGAGTGAGTGAACACGGGTCTTTGATCTTCAAAGAGGGGTTAAGAACAGGTGTTTCGATCTTCAAATCCAACACAAATGAGTAGAAGACTTTGACGAGGGAGTGAATTAGCAACTTAGAATCCAACACAGACGATTTTGGCCTTTTTTGAGTTTTGGGAATCTCATTATGTCGAACAAAAAAAAGGAGTAAATGAGAATGAGCGGTTGCATTGGAATTTTAGGGTTAAAAGAGTTTTTTTTGTTATTATTTATTTGTTAAAAAACTCAAAAAATTTTAAAAAAGAAAGAAAAAAAAGTAAATTAGAGACCCGGTTCACGGTTCGACCGGTTAATCGTCTGAACCGCCCGTTTTTTTTGTAAATCGGTCTCACAACATATAACAGGACCGCTGAAGGTACCGGTTCCCGGTCCGACCGGCCGGTCCGGTCCGGGTTTAAAAATATTGGTTTCAGTGTCTTTTAATTAAAAAAATAAGTAATACGAATAAGAGTAAATTACAGAAATCGTCCTTTACGTTTATACACTTTTTCAGATATTATACTTTAGTCAAAAAATTGTCAGAGATCGTCCTTTATGTTTACAAATCTTGCACGTTACATCCTTTGACCCTAACCCAGTTAAATTTCTCAGTTCAGTCTGGTCATGTGCAAGATACACATGATACTTTTTGTAATTTTACCCATTTAATTAAAAAATATGTTAATTAAAATATCTACAAAATCAAAACCCACTCTTTCTCTCTCAACACACACTCTTTCTCTCTTATCTATTTTTCTCTCTCATCTTTCTAGAGAGAGGTGAGAGAGAAGAAAGAGAGAGGTGAGACTGAGAGGAGAGAGAAAAAATGGGTTTTGGTTTATAGATATTTTAATTAATATATTTTTAATTAAATTAGTAAAATTACAAAAGTATTCTCATGTGTCTTGCACGTGACCCGACTTAACTGAGAAATTTAACTGGGTTAGAGCCAAAAGACGTAACGTGCAAGATTTGTAAACATAAAGGACGATCTCTAACAATTTTTAGACTAAAGGGCAATATCTAAAAAAGATATAAACATAAATGACGATTTTCTGTAATTTACTCTACAAATAAATTGAAAAGGAGCAAATAAAAGGAAACACGGGAAGGGCATAGCTATAATAGAGAAGAAAATAGACCAAATTCTAGGGGTGTCAATTCATGACACGAACTCAAACCCAACAAAAAAAAAGGATTTGGGTTGGCCAATACGACCGGTTTAAAAAACTGGTCGTGTTCGGGTTGACCCGCTAACCCGTTTTAAAAATAAATAATTAAAAAAAATTAATTTTAGGTCTTTTAATGTGCAAAAGAGGTGTTAAATAATTAAATGTTTAATTTCCCCAAGATTATAATTTCATCAGACACAAGACTCTTGAAATCTCCGAGACTCTTTCTCTCGTCTTTAAATCTTCAAATGGTTTTTCACTCTCTCATCTTCGATTACTTTTCTCAGTCTCTCATCTTCGATTATAATTTCATCAGACACAAGACTCTTGATATTGAGTTCCTGTCAACTTTTAATGAAACACCATACTTATTTCTTTATCATTTTATCAGAGTTTAATGCGAAAAACGGTCCCAGTTTATCAAAACCTTGTCATTAAATGACTAAGGTATATATTTCATTTATAAATATTATTTTACATTTACAATATTCTGTTGCATAAAAGTCTAGGGATTCTTTATTCCATCCGGCATTATCCATAGGAAGCTTTATTCCATGTGCTTCTTTCCTGCAGTGTTTGAAAAACGTTTTTGAATTAGCTTACGCTAAGTAAGTATACTGCATCGTTCATTTTATTATGAACCCTTTAAGCTCTTATTGTTGTTCACGTGTCACAACATGCTATTATTGAAATTAGAAAACGTAAAAGTTAGAAAAAAACATAAAAACAAATGTAAAAATTATAAAAAAAGTCGGAGCCAAGTAGGAAAGTTGTGAGGTGTCACAGTATGCTATATTGATAATATTACTGAAATCGCGTCCTGGACTTCTTATGGGCCGGTTTATCCAAATTGAGTAGCCGAAATTAGGGTTTATCATTCTGCGCTTCTAGTTGTATTATATAAACTCTCGCCGCCTCTCTCTGTTTCAATCATCTGCTTTGTCCAATAACCAAAATTAGGGTTTATCGCTTAACCGTTTCTCGTAGCTCTACGAAATTCTTGTCGAGAACATTCGACGAAGAAGAATTCCTCAGCAAAGATCCGGTTCATTCACATAACCGCTTTTTTCGATTACGTTCTTTTAAAAGTTAATTTTCTAGATTATTTATAACATAGACAAGTTATCAAATCTGGTTTTTAGATTGCTTTCTATACCGACGATTTGCAAATATTTGGGGCGAAACTTTTTATTTTCGTAAAATCCAATGAAAATCGTCGTAAATCAAGCCTTTTTCTGGTGTCACAGCGTTTGAGCCTCTCTTCACCGGGAGGCTCCCGTTGCCGGAGAAGGCGTTGTCACATCCTATCGCCTTGGGGAAGCATATCTTGCCATTACCTCTTGGGACTGGCCGTGAGTAAAACATTATCATTTTTTACGATTTAAAGATTAGCCGATGACGAGATTTGCTTAAAAAGAACACCATCTTTCGGGACTGAATGGCCTTACCAAAGGCCCTGCTGTCAATATGCGATTCTGAGGCTTTTATTTTGTGGTTTTGGATATTGAATTTGAATTTTGTGCTTATGGACGGTCAAGTGCTGTTTAGATCTAAACAACAGCAGTACTTAACATTATTCATAAGCTAGATTTAATCGTAGCCGCCTGTCTTTCATGCTTAACCGGTTTCTTTTACCATAGGTATCGGCAATCAATGATGCGGCTAACATTTGTTATTTTCCAGTATTCAATATTTTTATAAAGTTTTTTTAGTTTTTTATATTTTTCTATCTAATAATATTATTATCCCGTCCTACCGGTAAGCCTTAATGCGTACAGTTTGATGTCTGGTCCGGTTTTAAAAACATTGCTTGTGTTGTGCTAAGGGTAACAATTTAAATCAAAACAGAAAGTAATATGAAGAACAGTAACAACAAATCAATATGAATAACAATAAGCAACCATATTTAACAGGAATCAAATTCAATATGTAAGTATGTAATATATTGACCAAACCCACAGCCTAATAATTTCTCTGCAGCCCAATAATATATCTTAAAAAGATTAAAAAAACTTTTTTTCAGAAAATGAGCCCTATTTTTAACAGGGCCACAAGTTTTAGTTTTACCTAGTGAGCCGGCCTTAATTGCTATACAAATTAAAATGTTCTTCTATATTTTATATGATTTTAGGTATATATTCAAATGAATATTCTTTATTGTAACAATATACTTAGTAATTATGAATTGTATCATTTTTGTATATGAATAAAATTAACAAACTATAATGAAGAGAATGACATTCGTTATTCCAGAAAACTAGAGGAGGATGATTATGTTTCTTTTAAAAGTTTCTTATTTATTTGGTTTGAGTATGGAAGAATACTTTTTGCTATTCATAAGGAAGTAAAGAAATAAGCATGGTATAGAAAAACAATTGATTTATTGAGATTCAAGTGAATGTTAACTAATTCATTTTACGTCCTCTTCTTGATTCTTCAATCTAGATTTGTTCCCCTAATTGCCTTTCTAAAATGTTGGAGACCACCGGTACAAACACGTCTCACTATTTCAAGTAAGTGATCACCTTCTATGTCTCACTAGATAAGGTAGTGATCTCCAAACAATCATCTCACTAAGAATGGTAGTAATCATAAATACAAGATAGAATGGTAATATGATGAAGCTTGAAAACTCTTCTTTTGCTCTTCACTTTGCTTGCTCTTGATCTTCTCAAATTTGTTTGCAATATGATGGCAATAAGAGGTATCTTTTTGATATACTTTTACTGATTTAGTAAAGCAAAATGATTAGTGTGAAGGTTGTACAAGTGTTGGTATTTATATACAGAAATTATGTAAACAAAAAGCAATGGATGCCAAGGTCACGGTCGACTGCCCAATCGACCGTGGACTCAGCACCTTGTTTTTTACAAAGGTTTTAGTCCGCTAGAAGTTGTCCAATTTTACACTTCAAAGTCATTTCCACTTATAAAACATTGATTTTTTACCTTTTCAAAAGTGTGTTTTGACCTTATATTTCTTTAGAAAAATTTTATACCAAAATAGTAAGATTTCCTTTTGTATTTTAAAAAGTAGTGCTTACCAAAGTTGCATTTGGCTTTAATCCATTTAGAACATTTTAGTGTTTTTAAGAAGGATTAATGTTAAGATTTTATCATTCATGGAAGATGCTACCTACTTGATTTCATAATTTAAATTACATGTACTTTGTTACTTGTTTGTAAAGATTTTTATTTTATAAAAGCTTTGTTAAGTTTTATAAAATATTTTAGAGAAATGACTTTTGTTTTAAAAAATTATATTTTTATAATTCTTGAGATTATTTTAGAAAAAAAACACTTTTGCTCAACCTCATTCATTCATCATATGTTTGTAGTTTTGATCGATCCATATCGCATGTTGGCTTCCATAACAAGCTTAATGTCTTCATATATTTGATAACTTGATCTTGATGTCGTCATGTGTTTAATAACTTAATTGTTTAAAGACTTGTATGAGACATATGAACAATATTTATTGGCAAATGATAAAACATGTTAATTATTTTTATCATTATCAAAATTGAGATTATAATTTCCTAATTAAACCATTATTTCCCCAACAGTTATTATGAGTTAGGGGCTGTTTAAACGAAACAATTATAAGATTGTAAATATAAAAATCACGCAATTAATAGTTAATACAATTATAAGACTGTAAATATAATATTATCTTTTTGGTCAACTACTAAGTTTAAACAAGTTCTTTTGAGAGACTTGAAATTTGTTTTAAGGGACTCGTGTTAAACACGAATTCTCAAGCACCTCTTTTCGTTCATCTTGTACTTGTATTTTCTTTTATTTATTTGTAAAAATATTGTAATTTACTGTTCCATTTTTTTTTTTCTATATAGTAATTTAGTTTAATAAAAAGTGTTTTATTTTAATTTTGCAAACAAATTTCTTAAATTGTTATCATACACTCATACATAGTACCAAAGGCCAATTGGCCCAGCGGTAGCCCCATGGCTTCCATTGTGGGAGGTCGTGGGATCGAGTCTCGCCTGGTGCAATTTGTTCTGGGTTGAGCCTGGGGTTTTCCCAGTTGTAAGTTTCCTCCCAGGAGTGGTCCTGAGTTCGATACCCTGGAGCGTCAAAAAATTGGGACGGTTGAAATCCCGTCACAGGAGTCAAACTCGGGTATTGGGGATCCAAAAGAGTCGTTCGAAAAAAAAATACATAGTATAACTTTAATGATTAATAATTTAAAACTTTTAAGTATCTTTTATATCAAATGAAACGATAAACTTTGTCCCTCGCTCCGTCGCGGGGCGGACCTTAAACGGTTGAGGCGGTGACATTAACGTGACTAAGTAAAAAAGAAATGTGGTTAAATAATAAAAGAAACGTACGAAGTTATGACGATTTGATTGTGGAGATCGAAACATATATAAAAGACAGATATATAACGGTACAGATGTTTTTAACCGGTGTCGGTCTCATTGTTCACAGCGCCCGCACGTTGCGGCGGAACGCTACGATTAAAATAAACGTATGAAATTACAACGGATCGGTTATGGAGATTGAAACATATATAGAAAACATTATCATACCACGAACGTTACGGTATAAGAGTTTAAAAAAAATTAATAGAAAAATTATAAGAAAAGTAAAGGAAAAAAGAAAAGGCAAAAAAACAAATAAAAAATAGCGGCAGGCAAAGGGAAAAAAACAAATAAAAAATAGTTGGAAGTGGAGATAGGACACTTGACCACTAACCTGAAACACAAATTGCCAAGCACCTCCTCTAACCACATATTTGGGCTTAATGTGTGAAATAACCAATTTAACACCAAATTTTCTTTCCAGGAAAAAATAAAATAAAATCCCACCGACACTTCTGTTTAAGAGATATAATAAATATAAATTTTAATCACATTTTAACTATTTATTTTATCTCATATTTATCTTAAAAATTAAATCCTTAACGGAAATCTTAGTAAATCAATCTTATTAGAGCATGTAGTATACCACCGTGAGTGGCTCACGTGAACCTATGTGGCACACTCACGGCTACAAAACACCTTCCCCTCTCTAAGTGAGAGGAGTGTGCGTGAAATATTTCACACGAGAAGATGAGAGTAAGAGGTGAGGTGGAAGTAGGTGATTGGTGTGATGCAATGCAAGTGAGCAAGGTGAACACCACCCCCCTCTCCATGTGAGGGGCGTGAGTTACCTCACTCACTCACTGGATGGTACACCGCATGTCCTTGGACATAGATCTCCCAATTTACCGAATTTTATTCAAGAAAGTGCTACTAGCCTAGCACATCCCGCTTCCACATACAAATATATATGCACATATGTTTAAGTAGAAAATCATAAAAACCGCATATATACACTTTACTTTAACTGTCATACATAAAGCAGTAATGTATTCACTTACCCACATTGTCTTTCTAACTCCTATTATATATATCTATCAAACACTATAATATACAAGTGTATTTTATGATTCTCGGGATTCTACACTGATTCACTATCGAATGCACCCCTATATACATAATACATATATGTATACAAATGCATGTGTATATTGATATATATACACCCATACTCATGAAATCAAGAATATCATCTCACTATTGTTCCTTTTATTAGTGTAGAAACCTCCAAAAGAAGCAATGATCAAAAGCTCTATAGACATTTCAAATATTTATACCCTGCTCTGCTCCTACACAAAATATCTAATGG
This sequence comes from Smallanthus sonchifolius, assembly GCA_023525975.1. NCBI lineage: Eukaryota > Viridiplantae > Streptophyta > Magnoliopsida > Asterales > Asteraceae > Smallanthus > Smallanthus sonchifolius. The sequence continues at coordinate 78,532,115 of CM042033.1, forward strand.
ATCAACACAATAAGCTGAACTTAACTCTGAATTTATGACCCCAAAAAGAACCCTAATCAGTCCCAAATTTAAGGAACATTTTTGTCCATAAAATCACTACAAAATGGGAGTTAGTAATTAACTTGTCTCTCTCTTTTTGATCAATGGCTTCCCCCCACCCTCCTCTTTGTTATGTTGGTGGAAAAAATCTGTTTAAATTGAAGGGCAAAGTATAGAATTCTTCATTCCTGTTATCCCCTCTAAATGTTCTGAACTTCACCCACCATGGCATCCCTCTATCTTTCTTTGAATTCACGACATCTAACGTGTTGTCAAGAAACACCGCCACGATCAACCCTACTGTTGGCGGTGATGAGAATATGGCATTCAAGAATGCATTAAACTGCAAAAATATGAAGAAAAAAAATTAATTTTTTTTCACCATATATGATAAAAGATTCATCATGTAGGTGATACTCACCCAACCAGCGTTGGTGCGAACAAGCCCATGTTGTACAGTCGCGTACTCGTTAAAGTATTGAGGAATGGAAATTCCAAGAAAAAGGGAAAGCCCAATTATGATGAGGTTTCTCATAGAATTCATGTTAGTGAACTGAAGAAATGATAATCCAACAGCACCTATAAAACATGCATAAAAATCTTTAAAAATGGAAAAATATAGACTGCTTGTGCTACAAGTCATTTGGGAAGTTGTAATCACATACCTACAAGGCCAAATAGAACACAATACAATGCTGCATATATGGGAAACGGTATCGATGCAAATACCGCTCCAAATTTCCCTTCAAAAAGGCAAAACACAATATTTATGCATTCAGATCATTTGGTTGTAAATCTTATATTAGATCTACGATACGCGAATCTTGGCAAGTAAATAATAAATTGGCTATAGAAAGTCAAAATCTTAAAATAACCTAATATGGAGAAGAAAATCATGAAACCCGCGGATATCTGAACAACTCTTCGACTCCCAACTCGGGTTAGTCCAAGAAGACCCACATTTTCACTGAGATAAATAAGACTTAGGGTTAGTCCGAAATAAAAATAAAAAATTAAAACTTGATCTTAATTAGGCTCTTACACCGACACTGTGGATCCAGTTCCGGTTCCATAAAGACCATCCAGGAGTATGCCTATTCCCTATATGAACAATTTACAAAGATGCATTGTCACCTTCCAGGTTAAATTAGTCTTTTTAACATAAGCATATAAGGAGATACAAACTCACCTGCCAGCCAATGCCTCTGCTAAGCACATAAGCAGGTGGCGGGGTTGCAATCGCCAACCGAGATGCAGCCATGTATGCACCAGTTGACTGACATAAATAATCTTTATTAATGCACAACCAGTAAAAAAACGGTTTTTAAGGTTTCCAAATATAAAAGAACAATTTAAATGACACACATATACCTCAACCATTGACACGATAACTGATGACATCATCGCGAATGAATGACCGGCGGAAAAAGTAGGCGGGCCCCACTGTAAAGGGTATGGAAACTTGAACCTAAATATTTACCCATGCATATGGGATTTTAGTTTAAAGACCAAACAGGCAAGGACATTGAATGAATTTATTTAACCAACCATGGAGCAGTAGATATGAGATTTGCTCTGTCTGTACGGCAACTTATTTGAGTTGCGTGTTGCCTATTCCGGTAGGCCCCACTAGCCGTTAGTATGATCGAATAAATCCAGATAATTGATATGCATATCAACAAAGGAAACCGCTCAAAAATGGGAACGTCTTTTAGCAGCTTTGTGTGCTTTAAATACTACAATATGAACAAAATGTTACATTCTTGAATGCATCAACATATCAAAAGTGAAAAAGAGATCATTTTATTTAATAACTTTTTTCCCAAAAAAAAAAAAGAAAATTTTACCTGTGAAACTCCAATAACCAAAAGTAGCATAGGTAACCCAATTTCCACACAGTTTCCTACCTAAAAATGGAAAACACCAAACAAAAAAAGTGTAAACCAGACCATAAGAGAAACAAGAAATAGTAATGGTCCTAGCATTAGCAAAGTAGAAACACATTGACTTTTAAGTCAAATGGGCTTATTTCCAGCTTCATAATCTGTATGAATTCCAATCTTTTGGACGAAAACCAACTGACCAATAAAAAAGGATAATCTTAGTTGTCCCATGAAGATAAAAGATTGCAAATTTAAATGGTATCTTTTATGGCGAATTATAAAGCTTAATTTGCATGTTAACCAGTCACTATATTTCCAGTTTATAGATTATTTTTTAACTTGGTAAATGAGATTCCTCTATTTCATCATTATTGAAGAGTAATTTGGACATTTTACTACAACCTACATTAGAGTCAAACGATACAATTTTCATGCAACCGAGAGTGTAACAAGTACTACAAGCGTATTCTTTAAAAGAAAGTATACGCCTTTATTAATAAAAAGACTTCCTTTCTGGCAATGGTAGATTCATATGTCTGCAAAAATGCAGATTCTTTTACTTAAAAAAGAAATTTAAGTCTACCACAACATACCATAGGAAATCCTCGTTGAAATAGACCCAAACCAACCAATCCAACAACAGGTGCCATACCAAGAGGGCTAAAAAAGCTACAAAAAGAAGCCAAAACAATATAAAACTCAAATCAGAAAACATAAAATAATTAAAGAAAGTTACATGGGAAAGAACTACGAATTATAAATATCAATATACCGTGAAAAGAGACCCCAAAGCTGGCTGTAACCAGCTACAATTTGAATGCTGGAAGCGACAATTAATGCCCCTTGAATAGCTCTCATTGTTTGTATAAATCTCTGCAAAACCAATCCCAGATGTTAAAATCTAACTCCAATCTTTTGAAACTAATCTTATTTGAAAACATACATCATGGTGATCAGGGATTCGTTGCAAAGATGAATCGTTTATAATGTAAAGAATGGGCATAACGTATGCAAACGAGCCTCCAACGACAGCAGGCAATCGGGTTCCAAATAGTGTTTGCAGAAGTGTCTTGATTCCAGCTACAAATAGCAAAGTTTGTATAACACGAGCCTTGTCGCCCTACCCGATATCATAAAAGAAAATCATTATATAAAACATAAATTATATAAAAAAGGACACCTAAATCAAAATGCTTACATCTGATCCACCCATCAAGGGGACTAGCAGAGAGGAGATCATCACACTAGTTCCAATCATAAGAATGTAGTTTTGAAATGCTAACAAAATAGTTTCAGCTGCGAAACAAAATGTGCAGATAAACAACAAATTTAACTAATTGTCGTTTACAATCATTCCAAAATCAAGAAATGATTTTTTTTTAATAAAATTCAACCCTACAAAATCAGGCTAAAACAAGAGCATGGAGTTGACTAAAATTCAAGATTTTGAGCATTAAATCTCAATTATTTTTACCAAAAAAAACCCCTAAAATTACAACAGATAAACCCTAATCATAACACATAAATATCATCATTCAAATTGCCATGATTTCTCAATGATTCAATCCAAAAAAAGATGGATTTGCTCATCTTTTTCTCTAAACCAAAAAAATAAAATAAAAATTGTTGAGAAAATGATGAAATGGGGTGACCCACATGGTCAATAAATAATCAACAACCTTCATAACCCTTGACTTTTGTTCTACACATTTCAATATAAAAATTTTATAAATAAAATGAAAAAAAGAAGCCGCATTGGTGTTCTCCTTTCCCTGTTCCCAATTCCATCCTCAAAACACAAATAATTTTCTATACCCGACAAACATACTAATTAAATTAAATTAAATATTCCCATAAATCCAAAAACAAAATCAGTTAACAACACTGCATGAAAGTATTTAAAGATTCTTTAAAATGCTCTGTAAACCCTGCAACTAACTTAACATTTAAAAAGATTGTTTTTTTGTGTGTTTATGGAGATTAAAGAGGGTACGTACGCCATGGGGGGTTGGAGTCGATGCAGTACTCCAAATCTTGAAGTTGTTCCATGGGCGGATGAGTTATGTCCGCCATTGATGGAGAATCTAAGAGATAGAGATGGAAGATGAAGAAGAAGATGAAGAACAAAGTAAAGGAGAGTGGAGTGGTGGAAAAGTTGGGAAAAGAAATGAAAATAAAAATCAAAAGTTGGAGAGAGAGAAAAGAGAGAGAGAGAAATATGGGTTGTGTGAAACAGAACAAGTTACTTCATCGTTAGCTATACACTCGAAATCAAAACCCCACGATCCGGTTATTATTATTATTTTATTGTTAATTATTTACATCTTTTTTTTTATTTTGCCATAATTTTAATCAAGTTTGCTAGTTTAAATACTTGATTTTAGAAAAATAATCACCGGCTAGTAATCAAGATTCATATACTTTCAATTAGTATATACTTGTAGTCTAGCGATATCAAGGTGTGAGTTAAGTATATTTATTTTTGCATAATTTTATTAGTTTTATTGTTTTTTTTATATAAAAAGAGTTTCTTGCTTTAAATAGTTAAATTGAAAAAATAATCATAATAACTAGTAATCATGATTCATGTATTTTTAATTACTATAGGGCTTATAGCCTAGCAGTATCAACGTGTTAATTAAGATGTTCTATTCCAAGGAGTTAAGGTTCTAGTCATATAGTGGACGTTGGGCCGTTCAAAAAATATATATATAGTGAACGTTGGTGTAGATTTAGGAGTCGTTAAAAAAAGAATGTTTTCTATTGAGATCATTTAATTTAAAATATATATATATAATATTTATAAAAAAATACACGATTAAAATATTTAATGAAAGTTTAGTAACAAAAGTTTGAATGACTTACTAGAACATATAAAAAATTTGGTTATATTTGGTGAATTTTTAATAATAATAATAATAATAGATTGTGTTGTAAGATATGATTTTGGGTTGAAAGCATTAAAATTGCGTTTATTAAAACATCATTTAAAATTTTCTCAATCAGATTTTGTATTGATGATTTATAGCTTTTACAAAGTAAAATCATTAAAATTGGCATTAAATTGTGAATCCAAAACATATCTTGAATTAGTTGACTTTATAATTAAGAAGCAGTTGACTTTTTAAAATTTAAAAAAAGATGTTACAACGTCTCATTCTGTTAAGTAAAAAACAAAAGAATTAAGGTTAATGCAAAACTTTTAACGTAATCCTTAGCCAATAACAAGTTGTTGATATGGACAATTTTCATGCCTATTAGCAAAATTTTGATTGTGATTTAGATAGAAATTATTTTTTTAGTTATTTACTATTAAGAAACATTTTAAATATTTAACTGATAAAAACATATTTTTATTACTATATAAACACTGTACCATTCAAAGATGAAAATATCAATTATTACTGACTCAAAACTAAATGCAATATAAATCTTCTTTGTGGTTATAAATGCAAATTTATTGCTAAGGGTGTGCATATATTTTTTTTAACAATAATTTATTAATCCTAAATACCACATATCAAACTATAAAGATTTAAAATCGATATCATTTTTATAAGGACAATCATCAATGACACTAGACCATAAAACCATTTGCATTAAGCGTGTGTGTATTATTATTATTATTTTAACAGCAAAGATTATATATATAAATATAAACACCTGATTAGAGAATTCTAATCAGGGACAAAAGAAATTACATAGATAACAAAGGGTTTTTCATCCACTCGCCCTAACTCATCTTAACCTTACTACTCCTGTTAATAAACCAGAAATATGAAAATTGAACAATCGAATCAAATATCAAGTCTTTCTTCCCGTCTTTAGCTTGAAAAACCGCTTCATTCCTAGCCTTCCAAATATACCACCATGTAACCATGAAAATAGCTTATATAACTTGTTTCTTCGGCTTTGCTAACGAAGTAGACTCCAAACATGAACACAAATGAGATGGCATGACGGACGAAGGAAAAGACACCTCAAGCCAGACTGCTATCTTCCTCCACACCGCCGACTAAAATGTCGATAACCATCAAAATTGGAGTATAAAAGTATTCAGTTTTCGTGTTCAAGTCTAAATTGACAAGGGACTTAAGCTGTCATTTAGATAAACTCCAAACATCTAGATATTTTAGCAAGACCATAAGGTCGACCTTGATCAAAATCTTGGAAACAGGGATAAGCAACTTGTGAGCCTAAGGTGAAATCGAAAGATATCAAGAATCTTGTTTTTATAATGAAATGTGTGTGGGGCAAGATCCCCCTAGAATTTCTAATTGATAAGAAGTAAGACATGCTCATTTGCTAAGCCTCCTTCCATTTTCTCTCCGGTTATATGAATTTGAAGTGGGTATATGAACCCAATAACTAATTTCTAGGATTTATGATGTTTAAAGCATCCAATAGCTTAAAAATATAACGTATTGTCATCAAAACTTGTTGGGTGTATTTGATTTTGATGGCATACTATAACTAGTACTTTGGATATGTTGAGTAAATTGCAGATACAAACTTGAATACTTGGATTCTTTGAAAGGCGTGAATACACTTTCAGATCAAATCTGTTTGGTGGTTCACCCAAATGATTGATCGGATACAATTCAGAGATTTTTAAGAACAAAATCTAGTGTGTCTGTGATGAATTTCGAACCAGATTGAAGACCAAATTCGCAGGAGCGTGTATACGGTTTTTAGGTTTAGAAACTGCCTTAGGCAGTTTTCTAATTACCAGTTTGTCACTTTTGCCCCCTCCGCATTTCACATGTGCATTTCCGAAAATTTATTTTCTAATGAATTTTTAATGAAGCAATTTTTAATGTGCATTTCCATGTCAGCTTGACCCCAGCCAGGGGTTGCCGCCCCTTGGACCCCGCTACCGGCGGCGCTGCCCCCCGAACCCTCGTTTATTACGGGCTTCGCTCCTAATATCATAATAAACTCAAATAAGCTTGCACTCCGCACCTCCTTACTTATTTGATATTTACGATGATACATATTGGTCAACACAAGTTAATCCAATTACACTAAAATATCCATCAGGATATATGAGTTCTTAGTGGATTCTTGACTAGAGTCAGTTTTGTATAAGATTTTGTTGTAGCCATCAATTACCGACCAAAATTGATCCAAATACTTTCTGAAATGATTTGTGTGAATACCAAGGTTTAATTGCAAAAATTATGCGATTTTACTAAATTTGACCCAAATGAACGGGTTAGTGAATTAATTGGTCAAATTGAAGAAAAAAAAATCACTATGTGTTTTTGAACTTAAAAGTTGATATGTAAAGTAATCTAACTTGTTTTTGTTGACTTTTGAATCAACTGGGTGGGATGGAAATAAGCAAACGAAGCTTAAGCGTGACCTAATTGATTTTCGTAGTTGATTTTGAACAATTACAGTTGAACTGGTCATATAATCGATAAAATTGGATAACATGTTACTTTGTAGTTAATTGTTCTCAAATAAGCACACTAATTGGATTTGTGTTGACTATTAGATAGTCAACCATCACTAGACATTTGAGAGTTTAATTCATCAAGATGAGTATATAGAGTTTTGTGAAACTAATTATACACTAAAATTATCCATGAGTGTTTAATTTTCATAAGTCTTCTAAATTATGCAAGTAACCTATTTGAGAGGGCTTAAATGTGTCTTCTTTGGTGTGAATATTATGCTAGTTATAGTGTTTTTTTTATAACCGTGAGAACTCATTATTCAAAAACTTACTAGGCCCCACCAATACCCTACTAGCTGGGGTTGTGAACTAAAGGCACACCATGAACCTAACACGAAATTTACGAATTTAGGTTTAGTCTAAACTGGTTTGGGTTAGTTTCTGGGCAAACTTGTGAGCACGTTTAGCTAAACTTGTGAACACGTTTAGCTAAACGTGTCATGTTTGGGTTGGCATAATAGGTTCGATGGTCCCATAAAAATACAAGCTATATGTTATTGTGACAACCGCGACTTTTCGGGTCAATACCGTTTCTCAGCTTTTTATACGTTTGTATTTTTAAATATTATGGTTATATGTATTTTAAGTGTTTCTAGGGCGCGTTAATTAAACGGTAAAATTTAATTTCTCGAAATTAATTTTTATATTTAAATTTAGTTGAGAAATATGTTTTATAATATTTATATGTGCTAACTTTTGTGATTCTTGATTTAACTAACGATCACAGGTGGTTCTTCCGGTAAATACCCAGTATAACTTTTTAAAAAATTTTGAGTTTTTATATTTTAAAAATTGTCAAATTCATTATTTTGGATACTAGAATTTTATGTTTGGATAAAAATGTTTATTTAAGTGTTTTTATAAAAAGTGGGTATAATTTTATAAAAATTTATTTTAAATTTGCAAGACCACACCCTCCACTATAAATACCCAACCCCCACCCATTTCTCTCTTCCTCTTCTCCCTCAATGTCGTGAGCCACCACCACCATATCCAAACACCCCTAATTTTGAAATCTAGCTCAAGAACACCTCCATTTCACCTTGATTCTTGGTTTTAGCTTGTTTATGATCTTTGTTCCAGAGATTAAAAGGTATTCCATCATGTTTTTAAACTTTTATTTTCTGTTTTGGTTAATGCATGTAGCATCCAAGAACACACACACTCACTTTGATTTTCAAGATTTGGTGTTTTATGAGTTTAAAGCTTGAATCTTGCAATTTTAACAAAGATTTATGGATGGAAACTAGTTTTAATCTTGCAATTTTAACAAAGATTTATGGTGTTTTATGAGTTTAAAGCTTGAAAATTTGATATTCTAACTCTTTATAGATTATTTATTAAAATTCCTATAAGTTTAATACATGAAAATTTAGAAAAATATCTCTGAGTATTTGAAAAATCTGGAACTTAGACAATGGTTAGTATATTATAAATGAAGACTCCTGTCCAAATTTCATGAAAATTGGAGTTGTTTAAGTTGATTTTTAGTATTTATAGAATTTAAACAAATGATTTGAGGATATTATACTTCTGGACTTGAAACTTAGAATGGGATCTCATATGGACCTAAAACTAATCAGATAAAAATTTGGTAAAGTTTGATAAGTTTAACTATTTTTCCCGAATTTGTTAAATTTTGACAATATTATATTCATAATAAATAATCTGAATATTGGAAAAATATGAAAATTGGTCAGAAATTTTTATTTATGTATATGATCAATTGGTATAAATTTCAAATAGTAACTTTATGTCTAAGTATGATTTTGGAATTATGGTCCATTAAAATTTTATAAAAAGTTACTAATTATGGAAATTTTTAGATAAAATTATTTTTATAAAAGTTTCAGGGGATTTTGGACAGAAGTACGATCATATTAAAAACATAAATTTGGACTTTTTATTTGGGTGCTAAAATCACACTAAAACCCTAATTTCGGACGAATCGGATTTTCAAACCATAAACCGGACTTTACACGCGTAATCGCGTTTTTGATCAAACGAAACCGTGACTTGAGGTTTTATCATATATGATTTTACAACTAATGATGTTCTTTATTAAAATCTAAAACATAAGGTTTTAAGGTCACGGATTTATATAAAAGCCGGTTTTACAATTTCTAACAGTTCGTACGCGTATGCACGGGTTTTGGGTATGCAACCGACTGCATAGTCACTTTTGTTTTGTTGACTTATTCACACATGTTAGGTGGCCTAAATGCTTGTTTCGTGTTTACTTGGTTAGCAGGACTCGGTTAGGGTATCATATTTGTGGTTTCTTCGATTAACCGTACTTTTTGCATTACCGCACTCATGTGAGTTTCGCGGCCCCACTTTTTAATTTTTACTGTTTTACGGGGGAAAATCTGTTTCACACACTACACGTTGTTACCTGGGTTTACCAATTAATGTATTAAGTCCCCACTTTAACACAATCAATTAGCTTGGATAGCCGATGAGAATTATGAATAGTACTATTTGGGTTGACACCCCCACCCAAGGTTGGTCGCGCCAACCACATTTGTAGTTTCATTTGGGCGTATAAATAGCCATAGTAGGTGTTCACATTCGACACCTGGATACAGGGGCAACAACTGGTCTGACGGTTTTGATTGTGGCTCAGGGTAATTATATCTTAACACGTGTACTTGATCATCTGCGGATGGTTACTATTACATTTTGAAATTTATTTACTTACTTTTTTTATCGAGACGCAAAACCTGCGTACTCATCAACTATTTTTATAGTTGACCCGTTTTCGAAATATGGTTTTCAGGTATACAGTTATGGGGACCACGAGCTTTAAACGGCTTGTTTTTTGGAAGAATTATTATTGTGTACCTTTGGTTGTAGTCAGACATTTTAGACACTTTGTATTGATTCGAGATTTTCATGTATTCGTACTTTCGTTAGAAGCATGTAGTATGGTTCAATGTAATGCACACCTTTTCTTTTAGTTTCTCTTGTACTTGTGTTCAATGCGATATACCGGTCCCACTCCGTGTTTCCGCCTTCGGCGGGGTGTGACAGTTATACTTCACTAATTGGTATTTTATGTCAAAAATTAAAGGATAAAAAAGAAATGATCATCGGTTATATAACATAAAATAAGATTATGTTATAACAATTATTTTTTTTTTTGAATTTGTATAACATAAAATAAGATTATGTTATATACATTGGTTTTTTTTTGTGAATCTGTAGATTCAGAATATTAATCTGCAAAAAAACATAAAATAAATTTTCAGGTTAAACGTGTCATGTTCGTATGTAGATGTGAATACATGTGAAAACTTGTGCTGTGTTTGGGTTCATAAGTCTAACACAATTTTTGAATCCGTGTTGTGTTCGGGTTTATGTTGGGTTTGACCCATCAACCAGCAAACACGATCCATTTAAGACCCTATTGCTAGCTAGTTATAGTTGTTATGTGCTAGATATGGTATGCTAGTGTTATGCGTGGTTTAAATGGGTTGAATAACACATTTAAATGTCTTTAATGAATACATAGGGCAAATCGACCTGAGTTTAGAAACAAGATTTGTTATTTAAAAATTTTGGTTTTTTTAGCGAAATTGATAGCAAAACACATGTGTGTAAATGAATTTTACATAGTCCTTACTATTGATGAAAATTCCAAAATTTCATAAAAATGCCACATTAACTATGTCACTGGATTTCATATAGTTGCGTATACAACAAAGAAAATCCAAATTTTCAAAGAAGTCACACAACTATGTAACCATATTTTATACAGTCGTGTCCTTTCCTAGTTTCCTTCTGTCTAGTTCCTAATGTTTTGTTCTGAAAATATTTTTGCTTTGCTTTTCGAGTCTAACCATCTATGTATTTATTTAGTTTTTGAAGGTGTGTGTGGTTATCAAAACTTAAACATTTAATAAAGTGTGTTTTGAAATATTAAATGTGGTTTTTATAACAAGTGTGTTTTGAAAGTTATAGACTCATCAACGAAAGCTAACCTTACCCTGAAACGCGTACTAGGGTAGAGAGAGACTACATATTAGAGAGATATGGGTAGGGGTTAGGTCTAGGTGAACCTGTCAATAGTAGAGAGAGGTGGGTCGTTGGTGTTCTAAGTCGGTCAACAGTGTTCTTAGTGGTAGATGGAGGCGGTGGCTAGGTGTAGTTTCGTAGAGAGATAGAGTGTGGTAGATGGAGGCGGGGGCTAGGGTATTCGTCAGCAGTTATGGTAGTTGGCGAACAGTGGTGGCGTCGACTTCGATGGTGGCGACATATCTAGCAGTGGCGGTGGTGTGGAGGAGTGAAGGTGGTGTAGAGGAAGAGAGAGAATCGGTGGAGATGAGAGAGAGGGTAGAAAGAGAGAAAAGACTTATGGTTTTAAGAGAAGAATAAGAGAGAAGGACCAAAATGCTCTTATGTGTGGGGCACGTGACTGCCATTTAACGCCAAAATCAGACGACGTTTGCCAAAATGACTCAAACGGTTAAAAAAATGAAACCTAATACCATGAATTAAAAAAAATGAGAATTCGTACTCAAATTGTTAAAGTGAGTAAACCTTAGGGATGAAAAACGAAATTATCTAATAGATGAAAATGTTATTTATTTTAGAGGATGATAGTAAAACAAATATAAAATAAAGTTTAAAAAAGCCATAACTAAAAACCCACTCACTATGTTCATGTAAAGAAGTTGGTCTAGCATTATTTTTTCACATATGTGTCCTATTGTCTTTCTAAGCATAAAATTAATAAAATGATTTACTACATATATTTATTATGATGGATTGAGTGCGTTAAATGCGTCCAAAATATGGGGAAGTCATTTGAAAGACAAGGAGTACTACGGTTGTACATAAATATCAAATATTTACGGTAGTCCCTCTTTTTGTTGATTACAAATATTCAAATACGTTTGAATGCGCGGGTACCTTTCCTTCAAATATTTCTATATCCTGCTGGTTAAGTGCTGTGTCCCACAATCAACGTGTCAGTGGTTCAAATCTTGCTAGGTTGTGTTGTATTTATACTAAAAAATATAGATGTTAGTTGTTAAAAATATATTTTCTTGATTAATTATTGGATTAAAACTACTAAATATCAATGTGTTATGAAAAAATGTCACGTGTTAGCAGTTAGCTAGCTCTAAATGTTGATCGATGTCGCTTGGTCTTGTATTATATGAATATAAGACCATTTGATTAGTGAGGGAGCTACAGTCTATGTAGTGTAACCTAGTAGAAATGAAGGGGACACCAAGTATCTCACAAATAATTTGATAAACAATTACAATCAAATTCACAAAACTATTTACTTGCATAAAAAAGAATAGAGAGGTAAATATTTTAATGCACAATTTTAACGAGTTTTTAACAAACAATTAAATACTTAAAAGATCATTAGTGAAATAGAAAGAAGAATGACTAGCAAAGCATAATTATTCACAGAAAATATATATGTATATTATTAAAGTATAGAAAATCTATAATAGACAACATGATGGATGTCATATAAAAGCTAGATTGCATGAATACATACATCAAAAATAAGAAAGAAAAATAACTAAAAGCAATTCATAATTTAATTCGACAAGAGATGCACAAAGTTTTTAAGTTTTGAGCCTAAAAAATAAAAAAAATTGGCATGCAATTTAAGGAGATGATTTATACATTATAAATTTATATTATACATTAAAATATACAAATTTAAGAAAAGTCATTGGGTTGTCTAGAATATATTTCTAATACGAACTAGTGTCAAGACCCGCGCGTTGCGGCGGCGGTGTATGTCGATTCCCCACGCGTCGCAACTCGTCTCGCACGTTGCGATGTAAACATGACATAGTTAACGCGCGTTCATGTTATGTAAACATTTGCCAAATTCCTAAAAAAAATTAGAATAAAGTAAAAAAAAAAACACGCGTTACGGTGAAGCCGTACGATGACTCTAACGTGGGTAAGGGCGCGTTTGCGAACTTAGTTACGCGCGTTGTGGCAGTGACACTAACGTGCTTAAGTACATAAAAGAAACATACGAATTTGAGGCGAATCGGTTTTGAAGATTGAACCATAGATATGAAAAAGTATTATGCATCGCACATTGCTGCTTAATAATTAGAAAAAAGTAATCAAAACTAAAAAAATTACAAAACAAAAAAAAAAAAAGTTAGAAACGTGGATCAAACCTGCGACCTGGGGCAAACCCAACAGAGACAGCAACCCACCTTTAACCAACCCTCTAAAAGCATCTTTTGATAAATTAAAAGAAAATCAAATAGAAAACAACAAACATTGGATTTGTTGATGAGTTCTAATTCACTATGGACGTTACCTTTTAAGGTTTAATGAATATTGATACAGATTCATTTAAAGGTTTGTTTACAATTATTGAAAGAAATTGATGATATTTAAAATCTTTTAACTATATATTTATTAACACAATTGATTATTAATCAAATAACATCTTTGAAATCATATTTCAAATAAAAAATAGAGCAAATTACAAATTACGTCCTTTAAGTATTACCAAAATTTTAGAATACGTCATTTAACTAAGTAAATTACAGAAAACGTCCTTTATTTTTAATAAACCTTGCACGTTACATCATTTAGACTAACATGCGTTAATTTTTTTCGTTAAGTCAGGTCATGTGCAAGCCACATGAGGGCAAATTTGTCATTTCACTTGTCCACGGACTAAATGTGTAATTAACTTAAAGATGAGAGCAATTTAGTTATTTTATATTTCTAAAGAAAAAAATACAAAAAGAAATTAAAAACTTATAAACCACCCCTTTCTCTATTCTCTCTATGCTTCCTCTCATCTTCAATCAAAATCCACCGGTCCACCACCATCGCCATCATCTTCAACCTACATTCCGGTGACACCTCGTTTTTCTGACACCACCGTAGCACCTCTAGTAAATAAAAAGAGTAAACCATAATCAGCCTATCCCCCATTTCTTTCCCCGTAATCTTTGCACCGATGCTTCCAATCAAATCAGATCAGTGCAATAACCTAAATCGACATACAACTTCTGACTTAAATCGAGATCAGGATTCTGGGATTTTGTTTACCGTTGATGTAATCATCTGGCCAGAATCTCCAGCGTTAGTCGCTCTCTGTCACTGGAGTTTGACATCGAACAACCACCGTCGGAGGCTCTGTCCACTTCAGAACCGGAAGTTGGGTTTTTGGTGATTTTTTTTCTTTGTTTTGAATGTTGTAGGTTTTTAAGGGAGCACAGAGTTTATTGACTTGTGAGGAGTTAACCGCGAAAGGTGTTTGTAACCTCCGGTGGCGGCGACGGTGGTGATTAAGATATGTTTGTGGAAATGAACAGAAATTAAAGGGGGTTTTTTGAGGAAAGGTGTGAATGTGTTGGGGGAGGTAATGTGGGAATTCAGTGAATTCATGGGAACGATAGGGGGTTTGATTTGCAGATTATTCACCGAGAATCATTGGTTTCTGATGGGGGTTTAGGGGAGGGGGTTTTTGGTTGCCATTGCATAAGATACATAGAGGAGGAGGATGACTTTTTTCAAAGGTACACAGAAAGTGAAAGATAAGGGAGAAAGCATAGATTAGACCGACTGTTGAATTTTTTAGTGAACACTGAATTTTTTAGCTTTAAATCCACCGGAGATGGTGGTTGTTGGACTTTGACTAGATATGGTTGTTGTTGGAGGGTTGCCGGTGGTGGTGGTGTTGACCGGGGTTTTAGTGAGAGAGAGAGAAGAGGTAGGTAGAGATAAGGGAGTGGAGAGATATAAAATGTGATTGGGAAGACAGGAAGATCAAATTAGTCCAAATATTTAAGTTAGATACACATATAATCCCTGGTAAGGTGAAATGACACATTTGATTTAACTTAACAAAAAAATTAACGTTCGTTAGTCTAAAGAATGAAACGTGCAACCTTTTTTAAACATAAATGACGTTTCTGTAATTTTCTTAGTTAAATGACGTATTTTATAATTTGCTCTGAAAGGTATAAATAAAATAACATTTATACTTAAAAGGGCTAAATTTGGGTAGGTGAAAAAAGTTTGGCATTAATGTAAAACCGATTGTGACTAGTGCTTATGTCAATCGTGGTACGTCAAAGTGCAGGCGAAGCGGATGGGAACTTTAATGCCCAAATTGCACAATAGGGTTTCCTTTATTTTTTCCTTTTAGATATAACCATTTTAGCTTTTTCAAAAGAGTTCATGTCCTATAAATATAATACTAGGTTAGAATCTCGTGTATTACATAGGTTAAAAATGTAATGTTATAAAAAGTTTATATTTTTAAAACATGTGTAATACACGGGTTGAATAAACCCGTGTACTACACGGGTTTAATAAAATATAATGTAATATATTAATACACACTCGTCAAAATGGAATAATGTGAATATGTAAATATATAATTAAAAGCTTTTTATTTGAATCCTAACTCACTATAAAATTGTTTTTAGTTTATATAATTCATAAAAATATGATTGAACAAATTAATTCATAATAAACACAATTTTAAATTAAAAAATATGTAGATAAAAATTGAAACAAATAATTAATTTAGTTGACTAAAATAATGAAATTGATTATTAATAGAATAGAGAGGCAGAAAAATAAGAATGAGAATGCATAAAAATGTGACAAGTGTCCACTTAGTTTACTTGTTTATTAGGTAGTATAGATATAGATTAATATTTTTTTTTAAATATATTATTATTAAAAGATAGAGGTGTATTTAATAAGAGAGAGACGAAAAAAAATGATGAAAATAAATATGAAGACTACACATGATATGAAAAAACTTTTATTTATTAAATAGTATAGATATTATTTATTTATTATAATATGGTAATGCATATTTAAAACGTAAGGATTATATTCATTTCATATAAAGAGTTAGCACACAATAATGAATGAATTACATAAGCAACTCGATCAACCGAATAACAATAATAAAGTGTTTACATCATTCTAGAATAACAATAAGTCATGAAGTGAGGTAAATTCCCGTGTCATTATGAGTGAATTAAAGAGGTAAATTTACATTCTAGTTTTAAATGATATTAACATCAAACGCTATTTTATTATATTTTTATTATAAATGATATTACTTTATTTTTTTCAAAAATATAATATATTAACGTAGTAGTAATGATTGAATGTGTTATTATGACTTTTTGGATAACATGGTGGTCCTATTTGGAGTCTTTCTTGTGTTTCTTTCCCAACAATAATGCAAACAAAATGAGTCAGGAACAGGAACTCTCCCTTTTCTGAAACAAGAGGTCAGTATGGTAAATTAAGAGAACCATGGGGGGCAAATTTAGCAAACAACATAAGTCAAAGGGTGAATGGGGAGACTAGCTATTGGATTTTGTATTTTTATCGTTTGCAGCATTATTTAACACTAACATTTTACGAAAATAACAGTACAAAAACAGATGCATTGATTGATAAAGTTTTATTGTTTTTAATAACATTATTTATCATCATATTTTCACGAGAACTGTTTTTTTTTCTTGAAAGTTAAATTTTATTGACACCAAATAAACAATACTAGGGAACTATATCATGATTACAAAAACTTCAAAGTACAATAATTCTTTTAGGTACTGTTTAGAATGTATGATGGAATAAAATGAGTTATTACGTTAGAATGAAAAAAACATGTTTAGTAATCACATAGAAATGGAATTGACCATTACATAAGGAATACGATTCCTTCCCTTTTAATAATTTTAATTCCTTAGGTGATGAGTGTTTTCTTTTCATTCATTCAAAGAATGGAATGATTTTGTTTAATTAATGACCCGAACAATGACACTAACCATGGCCCGACCCATGACCCCACTCATGACCCGACCCATGACCCGAACCATGGCCTGACCCGCGACCCGCACCATGACCCGACCCAAGACCGGACCCATGACCTAAACCATGACCGGATCCATGCTCAGATCCATGCCCCGAACCATGACCAGTCCCATGACCCGAACCATGGCTCGAACCATGACCCGATTCATCCATGATCGGACCCATGCTCGGATCCATGCCCCGAACCATGACCCGTCCTATGGCTCGAACCATGACCCGATTCATACCCTGACCCGATTCATACCCTGACCCATGACCAGAAACATGACACGTCCCATGACCCGACCCATAATATAAATTTACTAGTTAAAAATATTTTATTTTTCATAAATATTTTCCTACATACCAATAAACATGAAGTAATGACTCATTTCATTCCCGTAAAGTAACCAAACAGGACAATGGAATGATAATGATTCATTTCTTTTTCTTGTCTATTTCATTACCTCATATCAAATAGACCCCTATTGAATTGATTTGAGCTTTGATCTATTCTTTCCTAACGACTAATTGTTTTGTGTAAAACAAGTAAATCTTTAACCAAAAAAGCATAAATTTACGGGATGTTGCACCAACTACTAATATGATGCCATAAAACAGTTGTCACATAACAAGATGTGAATAGATGATCTGCCATCTCCTCTGTCACCACATAAAGGACATTTGAGAGTTAACCTGGATGTTTCTTTTGTTCATCGAGTTCGGCTGACGATTGAGGAGCATGTTTCCATCTCCACTTCCGGGCTAAATTTTAGTTCTACAATGTATAACATTCATTTACTTTGCATTTCATATCCTCTATTATTTTCATCTTGTCCGTTTCTCTTATAAATTATATATATTTTTCTCTCATTATCTTTCTTTTTTACTTCTATTTAAATGTTAAAATCATAATTTTATATGGATAATTAAACAGATATAAATGATTTAGGGTTTACGGTTTAGATAATTTGACTAGTAGATTTGACCAGTTCGGTTGGGTGTACCCTTCATAATTCGACTAACTTGTTTGGCTATTCTTCAAACTAATACCATATGCAAATATAATATTTATATTTTGAAATTTAATCTCTAATTTTCTAAATTACAAAATTACTCTCATAAATATTCAGTTAGTGTATTATGAAGTTTATTACCGGCATTTTTATTTCTAATCTACTCAATGACAATCGTTAGTAGCATACTATTATTATAATATATTTTATTTGTATAATGAATTTTGTAGCTTATTACAGTTTGTATCTATCTTTAAAGTTACATATATTTTTTAATGAGCAAGAGTGAAAATAATAAATTAAGTTTTAGCTTTTTATCTCTAATATTTAGAGGTGTTAAATCCCTAAATATAGAGATAAAGGATAAAAAGCTAAAATTTAATTTATTATTTAATAATAAACCATATCGGTTTGACTGGCTCATTTGAAACATTAATTCAGTCAACATGGATTAATAAGTCTCGAGTTCAAGGTTACCATTTTAATCGAGATTTAAGCTTAAATAGATCGAATCAAATTATGTACATCTATTAAACGTGCGAGACATTCTTTTATTAAAACTTAGAAGTTAAAAGCTTAAAAAGTTGAATAATCAATTTTATATTTTCATTTTCAAATAAGACCATCTTTTAGGCTTTTACTGCTAGTGAAGCAAATGACTGCTTCCAATTTATCAAAAACCCATTAGAAAAAAAAAAAAAAAAAAAAAAAAGCATTGAAATTTTTTTTTTGAAAAGTCATATAGTGCTCCAACATGTTGGGTTTGCATGAGCATCTAATCCACTTTCTGAGACAACTAAATTACCTCCAAAATGGGCATCTAATTGTACCTTTCTTTCTTTAATTAACAAATTAAAATTTTAAAATGATGAGATGGTCTGCAAGTCTATTTTCAAAATCATTACTGTGACAAGTTAAAATAAAGAATTAAAGTCAAAATTAAATGATTAACACTAAAATTTTGATTAAAGTTATGAATAATTAATTAATTTATATTTACTCCTAAGAATTAAGGTTCTTTTAATCATAAAACCTATCATACTTTCATATTTACCATTTAGATGGTTTTTTTTTTAAATTTATTTTGCACGTGATTTAAAAAAGCTTAAGCTCAGTTTGTGAATAGTTTTTCAAGCTCAGGCTCAACCTTGTTTATTATTTATTTTTTTCAAGCTTGGGTTTTCTCATAATGTTTTTAATGATACAACATTACAAACATATTAAAAGAATTATTTACTACTTTTTTCCCTATGTTTACAAGAGGTGTTTAATAATTAGCCATGAAATGAATGTACATATCCCTATTAAACTGTTGACAAGTTATCAATAAAAGGCTAACATTAACCCCTGTAAACAAAAGTAGCCTAGTCTGTATTATAACCCTAAAAGCTCAGATTAAAACACAATGTGACAAATCATAAAGATGTTAACCTTAAACCAATTTGGTTTATATATATTTGATTATCATATGCATATATGGTTTATTTCAGTAAAATGTTACAAGTTGGAATATAAAAACAAAATTGGATGCATGTCTCCAAGCACATCTTACTCCATTTCTTTTTCCGGTCCAAAATATACGGTACAACAAGCGGAAACAAATACAAGAAAACATCCTATGACTTTACCAAATGACAGCATCACTCGCGACGATCCCATACCCCATAACTGGTATAATGCAACCTGGAAAACAAATGTTTTATGATAATTCGTCTAACTTATAAATGAAAACCGACTTCAAATAAAGATGTCTCTTGTTGCGGTTTGAAACATTTTCTTATAAATGTTGCTACCCTGCCTCATAAATTCACAACATTGTTATAAGAATCCATGCAAATTCTTCAGGTGAATATTGTATTAGATATTCCATTTATTACAATTATCATGTATGTTAGATTATGGATTCCTAACACTATTTCCAGGAAGCTCCTTGCAGTAAAGGTAGATGCATTTTTGCATACCAGAAAAGGGTATACTTTGCACCCTTATCTATCAAGAATAAGTTCTTTATGTACTATAGATTTTCTGAAAAGCATATTCGATTATTCTTCGTGAAGTTCCTAACGTCTTCCAAATGATTTTCACATTCTCGTTAACTTGACAAAACAAAAAGTAAAAAAAGAAAAAAGTCTTTAGGGACCGTCGCCCACCACTTCTCCTAAAAGATTCTTGCTGTCAACGGGTCTTACTTTATTAAAGAGATTTAACAGTTTCACATTATTAACCCAATTAGCTATCATGAGTATAATATTTCTTACTA
This sequence comes from Smallanthus sonchifolius, assembly GCA_023525975.1. NCBI lineage: Eukaryota > Viridiplantae > Streptophyta > Magnoliopsida > Asterales > Asteraceae > Smallanthus > Smallanthus sonchifolius. The sequence continues at coordinate 78,552,611 of CM042033.1, forward strand.
ACATGAAGCAGGAAGGGAACTTACCTCAAGGTATAAAATATTTGCAGCTTTGCTGGTTTTCTCAAGTTGAAGCCCGTGTGCCAGAAATAACTGCAGAAAGATGTTTTTTTTCTTTATCAAGATTTAAATTTAACTGGTACATGACCACAGTAACATACTGAATATAAGTCTTCTAGTGTGTGACATACTATATGCAGGGGCGGCCCTTAGGGGGCGGGGGGGCGGGGAGGGCGACCTTCCGGGGCCCGGTCTCCTAAGGGGCCCGTAGTTTTTAAAAAAATTATATATATATATATATATATATATATATATTTATAAAAGGTCCAACTTGAATTATTCATTTATCCTATTAACCCACTTAGAAATTAAAAAAGGCCCACTACTTGTATTATCCATTTATCCTATTAACCCACTTAGAAATTAAAAAATGCTCACTACTTGTATTATCCATTTATCCTATTAACCCACTTAGAAATTAAAAAAGGCCCACTAGACTATTCGAGGCATGCATCATGATTCATTAATCGTTATGTATGATTCGTTAATCGTTATTCGTTTGTTGTAGTTTTTGATTATGACATTATGGGGCCCGCCAGTGTTGTAAAAATCGCGCCTAGGCGCCGATTAGTCGCTAGGCGGTTCGTTAAGGATTAATTTTGGCCTAGTCGGTCCAAAAATCGCTAGGCGGTCCAAATCGCGCCTAGGCAGTCCTAGGCGAGCCTAGGCGGCCAGATTCCGGCGAAAACCTGAAATTTCTGGCCAAATTCCAGCGAAAACCTGAAATTTCCGGCGAAACCTGAAATATCAGGCCAAATTCCGCCGAAAACCTTTGGTGTGGTTTAAAAATGAACATTTTTTATAAAAATTACATATAAAAATGTGTGTATATATATAAAAAACTGAAAATTACATATAAAAATTCCAATCCTATTAATCCCGCCTAGGCCCTACCCCACCGCCCGACTAGCGCCTAACGATTTTTACAACACTGGGGCCCGCTTTTTTTTACATGTCCCGGGCCCAAAACGATTTGAGGATTCTCGGGACCGGCCCTGACTATATGTTCCTTGAGCATACTAATATGGGCTAAGTTCAGGAACTAACCTCAGCAAAAAAGGCCAATATGCTGAGAAAAACCATAAGAATGAAAGAATAGAAGCTAGGCAGCACAAAATCCTGTGAGAAAATATCAAACATAATACATTAGTGAGAAATAATAATAACAATTCAGCTCTAGGAATGAAAAGAAGATGACAAATATATTGGTTGTAGATTTAATTGACAATTTTTTGGAACCGAGGGAGTACTAGACAAGCTATAAGGAAAACCACTAAATTTAATGTTTAAAAAAGTTGCCTGTAAGTTTTTACTTTTTTAGTTACAAAATTCAATATTGCTTATGGATCTTTTCACATTACCATTTTGAGATAATTACAAAGACAGGTCAATTATCTCAATTATGGATTTTGAATTATTGGCCACGGTAACTTTAGTATATCTGTATGTGTTAAACTGATTTTACCAAATTACGGTCTTACTTGGGTGGTAATCATGCATATTGCTGCTGCAGCACTAGAGAGTAGACCAAATGAAAATATAGTACCCCTGAAAGAGAAACGAAAAACATTTTAGAAAAAAGATTAGAAAAATAGTTTAATTTGAGAAAACAAATATTGGAAAACATAGAATGATAAAGCATTCTTACACAGATTGGTCAGAAGCCTTTGCTGCAGCCCTTAAGAAGCAGTAACTTGCTCCACCAGCTAATGAAGACACTAAACCAATCAAAACTGCAAAAACATGCCCTAATCCATGGACACCTGGAGCTTTAGCTTCCCCAACTTCTGCACTAAAAAGAAGATAAAATATGCTTGAAATTGCATAAAAAAGGTAAGCTTTTTCTTAAAGAAGTTGAAATATCCAGTATGTAACTAAAAGTTAATGTAGTTACAAGATTCTAAACAGAGAACTTGCATAGGACAAAACCAGTTAAACCTTGCAACAATGAGAAAACATAAGAAATCCCAAGAAACTCAGCTGTGAATCTTGTAAAGAGAAACAATATCTTAAAAGATAAAGGCCAAATTAATATATATGAATTTATTAACTCACTTCTGTACCTTCTATGCCGGTAGGTGATCCAAGTATAAAGAGCACCCCAAAGAAACTGAAAGCAATACCTGAAAAGTATGCATCAATTATGAAAAGAGTTGTGTTCAATTGTTCAAGAAACAAAAGGATATAACAAACATACAGGACTGTTTGATATGAGTATTAAATAGTAAACATGATCAATTATTTCTTAAAAAACAAATGTTATCGTACCTGCTACTTCTGCTATTTTCAAATTCTCATTCAAAATGAATCGTGCTGCAACTGAGGCCATTATTGGAGTTGTGAAGCTTAATATCATAGCTTGAGACAGAGGTAATCTATGAATACTGCAAACAAAAGTTCTGTCCAATTATTTAGAGAAATAATTGAACTTCTGAACAAATGCTAAAAACCATTTTCAGATGACCTTAGGCAACAGCAAAGAAAAGATAATATTAAATTTTCAGTGAGTTGTTAACGTCCGCTACAAAACACCTATAAAACGAATACCATTTAATTTGATAACACGCTGTAATTGGTAAATAATGTTGCATAACTAACAATCCAGTTTCAGAACAAACCCTTACAAGTTGAAGATGTACTGGAAATAAGCAAGTTGTTCTTATCCTAAATAAGAGTAATAAAAATAGAATACTGCAAGTTCAGCCTCACAAAATATATAGTTATATATGTGTCCTTTATTCTGAATTTTCTACTAGTCTAAGGTTAATATATTAAGCCATATATACCTGGGAGGAAAAAAAACGAAATTTCTTCTCGGTAGATCATGTACAGTCATATGGGTATGTTAAATTTTTACCATACTGAAGCAGCTATTCCCTATATCCTCTCAAATAATATAATTCACAGTTAGCTACACAAGAAAACACAAAACTAGAAGTCTGATTTGGATTGCAAAAAGAATCCAGAAAACATCAATGGATTGAGATACACAAACATGATACTATCACAAAATATATTAAAAAGAGCATACCCAATCCTTAAAACAAGAAAACTAACCAGTAAATGAAAGTTAGCAAAGATATACATCCAGTGAAAGCCCTTGAAACTAGAAGATTCCTGACATTTGCAGGTCCAAATATTGGTTCTCCGTTTCTTTTTAACCACATAAATGATAATATTGAGCTAATTACACATCTTGTAAATGCGATCTCAAAAAGAGGAACTGCTTGCGCTGTCATTGCAACAGATAAGACAGATCAACTGGAGGACAAATTAGCAGTAATATACACAAACAAGTGAAGGTGTTAACTTTACTAAAAATGTAATTAAATAAATAGTACATAGTAAGTTGTTTAAGTTAAAAAGAAGTTCGGTTATGTCAGTAACAGAAAATACAGATACACATACAAGGATTTTCACAAGTCAACAAAGAACGAAACATGGGATCATGGATAACGTGCAAACCGTATAGTGTATAAAACATTATGGCATTGAATTTTACGAGAAGAATCCACATAAAAATAAAGAAATGTGTGAGAGAAAAAAAATTCCAGATCAAATATCTGTTGGCGATTTTAGTGTCATCTAGCTATTTTGTATAACTGGGTTTACTTAATGACCAGATGAGAAGTCATAATAAAACATCAAACAAGTTGGTAATTGTGGAGTGCACACTTGTTTAATGATCTTATGACTTCTGGTGCTAAAGACACCTTGTTGTGTCAAGGGGTGCGAAGTGCATTGAACAACGGGGGTCCGGGGCAGCGCCCCTGGTTAGCAGGGTCCTAGGGTGGCAGCCCCAAGTGGGGTACAAGGGGCAACACCCCTAGCTGGGTTTGGAAAAATTTTATTTTTCATGTTTTGTTATGCATCAGAAAAGATTCTAGAAGTGAAAACTGCTAAAGGATGTGTGAGTTTTAATCCTAATGTGGTTCATATTTGAAAGTTCGAGGGTGAAAATCGTACAGAGTCTAAAGATAGATTTATTTCATTTAGTATGTTTATTGTTTTTATGATTTAGTTTCTATTTAAGGTATTGAGTGTTTTTTTTAGCTGTGAATGGGCTGTCATTACAGCTGTGATTGGGATGCGATTTCTTAGTAATTTAGGTTAGGATTAGTATAAAAGAGGGTCATTGTTAAAGTTTAAAAGTGTGGTTTTGATTTATTAAAAATTAAGAGTCGTGGGTGTGTTTTCCCACAAAAATCGCTGCTGTCTTTTGAGTAATTTCGATCCAATTGTCCAACAATTGGTATCAGAGTGAGGTTTTGAGAGTCGACTTTCAAAGGGGGGAGCAACCAAGGGCTGCCATAGCAGATAACAGCAGGTGGGTCGATGTTGAGGGCTGCTGATTGGCGGTTTGAAAAGGAGAAAGAGTCAGCAATTTTTTCTTTGGGCTGCAAAGGGCATTGATCGATTAAGGCTGCTGGCCGACTGCAAAAGGGTTGTTGGTTGACTGTGAAAAGCTGCTGGTCGATTGTGAAGGGCTGTGACCGATTGAAGGCTGCTGAAATCCGATCTGATATAGATCAAAGTGTGAAGGCTGCTGCGAGGTTTCAATCGAAGGGCTGTAAAAGCTACCAGAAGGTCTGCGCGAGACAGATTTGGGCCGTGAGATACGAATGGAGCAGATTGATTGTGTGACTAAATCAAAGCTGATTGGAGTTGTGCGAGTCAACCCCTGAAGACGAAGACCTGAGCGACTCAGGTTCTGATCGTGGGAAGCGATCAAGAGCAGTGATTTCTGTGAGACGAATTTGCATAGTGAAGGGCAAACTTGTGCGAGACAGGGTTATCGACTGTGTGACACGCGAAAGAATCTGTGTGAAATAGAGGTTTAGTGGGTTCTGTGCGAGGCAGAACAAAAGCTGTGTGAGGCAGAACAGAAGCTGTGTGAGGCAGATTGGATTTTGTGTGAGACAGAACAGAAGGCGATTCCTGTGTGAGGCAGCGATCAGCGGTGAAGAGGACCTGAGTGATTCGGTTATTGACAAAGAATGTGCAGAAGGGAGAAAGCAAGTGATTTGCTTGGAGGGCTATGTGAGACGCAAGGCAAAGAGAGATTTTAGTTGCTGTTCAAGTGTTTTTGGTGTGAAGAGTTTGGTCATTTTGCAGGGGAATGTCCAAAAGCCAAAGCATGAGGAGGCCAACTTGGTTCATGAGGATATTGGACCACCTCTACTTTAGAAAAGGAGAAAGTCCACGTTAGGATTAATGGGGTGATTGTGAGTTTTAATCCTAATGTGGTTCATATGTGAAAGTTCGGGGGTGAAAATCGTAAAGAGTCTAAAGATAGATTTATTTCATTTAGTATGTTTATTGTTTTTATGATTTAGTTTCTATTTAAGGTATTGAGTGTTTTTTTTAGCTGTGAATGGGCTGTCATTCCAGCTGTGATTGGGATGTGATTTCTTAGTAATTTAGGTTAGGATTAGTATAAAAGAGGGTCATTGTTAAAGTTTAAAAGTGTGGTTTTGATTTAATAAAAATTAAGAGTCATGGGTGTGTTTTCCCACAAAAATCGTTGCTGTCTTTTGAGTAATTTCGATCCAATTGTCCAACAGGATGGTCCTCTTGACCAATTTGGTCATGCTGACTAGTTTACTCCTCCGAAATAAGATTGTTCCTCTGGAGTATGATTGTTCCTCCGGACTAGATTGCCTCTCCGGAGTAGATTGTTCCTCCGGAGTAGAATGACTTAGCAGTTACGGATTGACGGTTGTGGCGGTTTTCAGCCAATAACCATCATGACGTTCCATTGCATCTGTTTAACCCATATATACATACGAAAAATTCTTATCAGTCTTTCACAATTTATGTTCTTGAATCTCTGATTCTTATCCGCTTGAATATTCGTGTACCCGCGATATAATTCAATATAAGAGCGAACTCTTACGCGATTATCATAGAATCCAGGCAATCACAAATACACGAACACCCAGAATTCCTACAATATCCTATCTGGCAGTTGTGCATAACCGAAAGTTTTTTTATATATTACATTATCTCACTTTGTAATTTCCTTAATTACCAGCCATATAATTTGATAGTTGAGTAATCTAAATGATTTTTCAACAATTTGCTATTATCTCAGTGTGTGATAGGATACACATAATAGAGAATTCTCTACAGAATTTTAGAAGATCATGTGTTTTATGCTCATTAGGGGGCCAAGCAAGTAACAAGTATGCAAATTTAGTAAAGGTGATTGTTTCATTGCAGAACTACTAACCAGAGCCAACATCCAGAAGAAGTTCCATGATACAGTATATAAGAGATGACAACACCATACATAGCAAACCAGAATACCTAGATCCACTCCATATCCACATAATAAACTGCGTAAATGGTGAAGTCTCCGTTTCAATTAATCTTGCAATTTGGTCCTGAAATGTTTTGGCATAAGAAACACTGATAATCAATTTCAGATACAGCTAGGGTTATACATCTACCTTGTTAGGTTTTCGGCTAGGGTAAGAGACGGTAAATATGTTGATTTTGGGCTTCTCTGATTGCGTCAAAAGAGGGGTTATCTGGTCCTCGGAACCTGAATCGACTAATTCCACCACATGAGAGAGTTCTAGCTCTTCGCCTCCATCAATACCCCTGGAATCCATTTCCTTTACATGAAGATCTGATGGAAGTAGATGAATCTACATGAGAGGAGAAGACAATACCTCGTCTTGGTCAATGGATTGGGGATTGAGGGTGACATGTCAACGGTCAACCAAGCTCAAGTATACTTTTTGCCGAGGAGGATGTGATGCATTGGTTGAGGTAAGGTCCGTAGTCTCAAGGGACTCGGGTTCAATCTCTGCCACTATCATTAATTTTCGTGGCATCGTAAATGAGGCCTAGCTCTTAGGCTGATGCATTAGGGTTTTACCCATGCCGATCCAGGGTTTGAGCATCGGCTCTTCCTCAAGCCCGGAATGGGCCGTATTGGGTGGGGTTTTTCCTTGAAAGCTCTCCAACTCTGACGCCAAGGGGTCCGGTTAATACAACATATTGGCCGGAGTTAGAAGAGGCTCTCCCATGTGACCGGGGGGGGGGGGGGTTGCGACGTCACAACATTCAATGTTCGTCTTTAAAAAAAAAAGTATACTTGTTGCCGGATCCGGGTGGGTCTCACTAGGGTTGAGCAGAAAACCGAATTAACCGACACATTTTTTTTTCTTGGAATCTAATTATGTTCTTTTCTTTTTTATAATTTCGTATATATACATGGTGGGAGGTTAAATAGAAAAATAATTAATTACACGGATGACCTATGTGGTTTACACAGATTTCACTTTTAGCCCATAGGAATGGAAAACTACATGTTTGGTCCAATAATTTGCACGAATGTAACACATTTGACCCTTGAGTTGGATGTCAATTATCTTTTGGGGTTAAATGAGTGTAAAATAACCTATATACTATTTATATATTAAAACTAAAAAACAATATTAATAATTAAATACCCACCCCACCTATTTCTCTCTCTAATTCCGGATCTAAAAACAAGAATGTGAACCACCTGAACCATTTCATCTTCCTCCTTTATTCCTCTCCCACCACCGTCTCTAGCCAATAACAGGCCATCGCCACTGCCATATATGGTCGACATCAGGCCACTTAATTTTAACATGTTAAATTTGAGTAAGATACTTCCCTCAACTATGGTTGATTTGCAGAATTCATCCCTTGGATTCTTTAACACAAGCAGCCATTGAATTAAGAATGTTGAGCATGGAGGCTAAATTCTTCAAGAAAATGTTTTAATTTTTCTATTATGATGTTTCCTTCCCTTAAACTGTTTGATTACAAAAGAAAGTATCGGGATCGTTTAAGCTCCGGCGAAGGGCTCTGGCGAAGGGTGTAAAGCTCCGGCGAAAATTTGAACATGTTATTGGGATCGTTCAAGCTCCGGTGAAGGGTGTAAAGCGCGTCTCCTTCGGAATTTCCACTCACCGTCGATGTAACGACTGCTAATACGACGAGCACAGTGCTTAAGCTACCCCAACCCATGCTAAGTTCTTCCCTTAGAACTAAATAGGGGGAAAAGGGTTTGTTTAGGTGCGTTGATTTGTATGTCTGGAGTCAATGTATAAAGTTGCATGTCAAATGGATGTTGAAGGTGAAGGTGAGATAGGGTGGGGTGGGGTAGGATAGGATGAGAGATTTGGCTAGAAATGATGGGATAAAAGTGTATGTGTGGGACCCATTAATTTTATATAAATATTTTCTATTTTTGTTTTAGGTTTTTAATTTTTTTTATCGAGGGTATTTTTGTCATTTTACACTCATTTAACACCAAAAGACAACAGACATCGAACCCAGGGTAAAATGTGTTACATTCGTGCAACTATTGGACCAAACATGTAGTTTCTTATTCCTATGGGCCAAAAGTGAAATCCGTGTAAACCATAGGGGCCATCAGTGTAATTAATTCGTAGAAAAATACCATGTATATCCATTTTATTAATAATAATTTAAGAAATAATAATTTTATCTCTATTTTTCTATAACTTTAAAATTTCATATTTATCCATTTTAACTTTAAATTTTATTACTCAAGATATTATATTTAATTTCCTCGTGAGCGAACTAGCAATGGAACAAAAACGAGATGAAATTGATGCCTTCCGAATCTATTTGGACAAAAGCTTGCAAAGTCGCCTTCTGAATTGGGTGTGAGAATCGCGATCAAACTAGCAATGGAACAAAAACAAGATGGAAACGATGCTTTCTGAATCAATTTGGAACAAAAACGCGATCGAACTTACAAATAATTTTTGAGAACCTAGAATGGTCGTTGTCGAGTAAAAAAATAGGTTGTAAAACATTAGGTAAAAAATTATTTAAATTGGGTTACGTATGAGATGAAACTACAATCATTTAAATTGAGTACGTTATGTATGAGATAAAATGTAACACCCAAATTATGAAACTAATAAAAACCTTTAGTTTATGTAGAAAGTAGTCCTATAGAAGCATTCCAAAAATGTTTAAAATAAACCAATCAAACATCCCCTTGATAATTTAAATCTAAGTTTGACATAACATCCAACATGGAATCATAATACTCCTTTACATCCCAAAATTTTGTTTATAAAAACATCCTCATAAGAGGTATTAACGACACCAACAAAAGAACACATGTCAAAGAATGTATGTCTGATGACGTAGGAGGATACATTTCCAATTATCACCCACCAATTAATAAAAATTTAAAGACTCAAAAACTAGAAGAAGGCTTCCCTAAAGCAAAGGGATCATCAACATCCCACAGTAATAAAAGGTGAAGACCTCCCCTTCTTGCAAATAAATAATACGACAACAAAATAACCGAGAAGCATCTTGTTCACGTAAACCAAGTCTGAAGAGATCAACAAAAAGGGTGTGACTCGGGACAAAAAGGAATGGTAGCTATCTGCAGAAGAAGAAGTCAACTTTTTACCTGATAGATGAATGTTTAGGGAAAAAAGGATTCTGAGAAGAAGAAAGTCCTATGAGAAACTTCCTCTACTGGAGAGGTCACGGGACAAGATAGGAGAGAGAGCAACTCATTGAAGACACTACAAATACAAGCCTTGAGCTTCATCCAAACACACACCGGATTCTAGGCTTCAACATATCGCATAACTTTATCCTCTCCTGCTTACTTCTTCTAGGCTTCAACATATCAGTTACTTCTACTGTAATCCTTTGGCATACACTCTTGTACTCGTTCTAGAGATTATACCATTTAACCTTGGAACTCCCAAAGGTAAGTGAGACATTATATTAATAAAGCACATTTATCCCTATCGCATAATCGTTGTAGCAACAATGTCTTCATAAGAAATCCAAAACCAAAGCAACTCAAATCTCGTGGCTTATACCGAAGCTTTACCTATATTAAAACCACCCAAAATCAAGTTAGAGCTTCCACAATGGTGGATGCCATCCATCAAACCAAACTCGCCACATCAGATTTTCACTCATCCTTCAAAAACCCACTTTTTTACTCCAACCATTCATCCACTTTCAAACACTCCTATATTTCCACATCATCGCCTACTTTTACATTTATATTCTATATATTAATAAACTTATTTATTATAATCTTATTTTTTATTATTTGTATTATTTTAAATATTATAATATTCCAAAATAAATAAAAATTAACGAAAATAAAAAAAATTCATAACATAAAAATAAAAAATTATATAACCTAAAAATTAAAAATTACATAACCTAAAAATTAAAATAACACAAATAAAAACATAAAAAGATCACATAAAAATTATATAATTTAAATACACTTAAAAATAAATAAATTTAAATGTTTATAATTTAATTTTAAAATTTAAATTAAATTAATTATTTAATACACAATTTATATTAAAAAAACAAATTTTAAATTAAAATAGAAAAACAAATTGAAAGTTTGAATGATAGATGGCCCACATGGCCTCACCCTTTCCCGTTCACCTTCATCCTCAATTGTGGATGACACTCCAACCGGATAGCAAGTGGACGAGCTCTCCAATGGTGGCCCTCATCCACTTTCTCATCCACTCCAACCGGATGAATACATTGTAGAAGCTCTTAGTAATGGCATACATAACTCCCAAGAACCCATAGATCGATCTACTCTTTTACTGATTAAAACAAGTTACAACAAATAGATTTTATAGATTTAATTAAAGATTTTACGTCAGATAGTAAGTAAGAAAAATTCGGTATAAAAAATAAAATACTAATACATACATTTTAATAAAAAATATTTATTTATTTTAGACGGGTTCGTTCGTGAGGACATCTGCCCAATTTTTATTTCTTTTCCTTTTCTATTTTACTTCATTTTCATTTTCCTTTTAATGAGTCATATATGTAATCTTTTTTAAGAATTTTTGAATTTGTGAACTTAACTTTTAGAAAAGTTGTTAACTTTTAGACTTTATAATTTTTTTTAAAGAACTTGAATAAGATTTAAGCATTTATTAACGTAATTTTTTTATATATGCGTAGGATATGAAAAAAATACATAACTTAATAATAAATAAGTTTGTTATGAAAAAGAAAATATAAAAGGCGATGATGATGTGAAAAAAGGTAAGGATGAATGGATTGTTTTTAAAAACTTTTTTGACGCACTACACATATAAAGACCTTGAGACGCCTCCCTATTGAAATATGTAGTTAACTAATCTTTTCAAAACTATAATCAATACTAGAAAACATCTATATTTTTCATAAAAGTTTTCGACAAGTTACTAACAAAAGAAACTTTTCACAATTTAGCGACAACTTTCCGACAAAACAAAAACAAAAAAGTAACCATAAGATTTCTTACAATTTTATTTATTTAATATAATCGTCTGAATATTGTCGGAAATTACCAACGAAAGGCTTTTGTCGATAATTCGTCGGAAAATTAGTCGGGACTTTGTCGGAAAAAAACATTTTCTACGGTTTTTTTTCCAACAAACACTTTTTGTAGGAAACTTGTCGCTAACGGCCAAATCCGACAAATTTCCCATGAAATCTTCTGTCGTAAATTTTTCAGTTTTTTGATAGTGAATTATATAAAATACGACATTTTTATGAACTCGAGTTATATAAAACTTTTATTTATATATAAAAAAAAGTCAAAAATGACCTTTAACATTAGGACCCTGTCTCCTAATGGAGCACCATTTTGTTTACCACACCCTCTTTAACTTCAATTCGCTCACCATCCGAAATTGAAGTTTGTAACTATGCATACATCATGCTTGAACTCTTCTATATACTATAAATATGTGCACTACACACCTAGTAGCAATTCCAAATGTGTAATATTTTGCCATAGTTAGATAAAAAAGAGTGCCATTCTTAAAAAGATCAAATCTAATACAATACAATACAAAAATGTCGTCAATAGCCGCAAAGACAATATTTTTCTCTAATGTGATGGTAACGAGGAAAAGGAACCTCTTATGGGGACGAAGATGGAGGTCCCTCGACATCAAAATTGCGTCGGGGATGTTGTTTTTGCATGTTTTGGCACTTTTTGCACCATCCACTTTCAGTTGGGATGTCTTTTGGAAAGCAGTTTTGGTTTACTTCTTTAGTGGAATTTTGGGTATAAGCATATGTTACCACAGGCTTCTAGCTCATCATAGTCTTAGTCTACCCAAATGGCTCGAATACACATGTGCTTATTTAGGGGTTCAAACTATCCAGGTCTCATTGAACCCGCCCGTTAATCATTATACTTGGCTTGTAATTCTAACAAAAGATGTAGGTAATTGATTTTCGTTTTGCATATATAGAGGGATCCAATATACTGGGTAAGCATCCATAGGTATCACCATCAATATGTTGATTCGGAGAAAGATCCACATACTCCCACTTATGGATTTTGGTTTAGCCACATGGGTTGGTTATTTGACAGCGGCTATATTATGGAGAAGGTACATCTTCATGTTGTTTATATGCATCATTAATATGAACTTAATTTTGCATGTTATTAGTTAATTATATATAAATTATATGATGTTTAGTATCAGGAACGTAAAAATGTAGAAGATTTAAAAAGTCAAGCGTTCTATAGGTTCATCAAAAGAACGTACATGTGGCATATATTTGGGTTTGGAGCACTTGTTTATGCTTGGGGCGGTTTCCCCTACCTCGTTTGGATTATGGTAACACTTGAAATTAACTTGTCATATTATTTTTCCTATTATTTGATTAAAATTCACAAGTGTATGTGTACATGCATATATGCTTGCATGCAGGGTGTTAGGACGTCGTGCTTTCACCACATCACTTTTCTGGTGAACTCAGCTTGCCATATATGGGGAAGACAAGCTTGGAACACTGACGATTTGTCTAGAAATAATTGGTTTATTTCAAATTTCTTGTATAAAAAACGTATATATTAATATTGCGTTGTTGTTTTAATCGAAGCATGTCGAAAACAGGTGGGTGGCAATGATTACTTTTGGTGAAGGGTGGCATAACAATCACCATGCTTTTGAGTACTCAGCTAGACATGGGTTGGAATGGTGGCAAATTGATATGTCTTGGTATATGATTTGCTTTCTTAAATCAGTGGGATTGGCAACCAATGTGAAATTGCCGACACAAGCTCACATGCTTAAGAAGTCGTTTGCTTATGATTCCAAATTCAAATGATGTTTCAATAGGTTATTCAAGCGATGCATCTGTCGGAAAATAAACTTTTTTACTACCTTAATGTTGTGATCTTTCCTATTGTAACTAACATTAGCCTTTAGGTTTTTGTTAGTCGTCTATTTCAACCCGGCCAATAAAAAAACTTCTTTGTTTTGTTACAAAAAGAGCATATACCGTTTAGAAAGTTATATATTAATGCTATTTTTTATCTAGTTTTTTTTATAATAACTTATAACTAGTAACTTCTGTCCGTGCGATGTAGCGGGAAACCTGTATGTTACGATTTATTACACAAAATGTGTCCGTGTAATAAATACAAAACTAAATTGGTAAAAAACATAAATTATATATAGTATAAGGGGTGAAAAAAAATTAATAACCTGCTAACTTGCTTAACTATTCATGTGTGTTGGTGTTTAATAAGTACGTATAATGATGATTTTTCTATATACATATTATATAAAATATTATTAAGAAAATTTTTACCTTAGTAATTATCATGGATAAGTATTGTTCTCACCTTGATGTTCATTATTTGATACGAGTAAATTAAACGGCTCGTCAGTGTTATCAGAATTTTAGCTTTCGTCCTTAGATTCGAGAAAATATGACTATGGTCCCTACTATTCACTCGACCATCATGCTTTTGATCACTGGATGGACGGATGGACGTTACAAATTTCTTTTAAATTGATGTAAAATTACCTATATTTAAAAATAAAATATAAAAGAACACCCATCCATCCACACCGACAACCACCATGAGCAGAGAGGATCGATAGTTCAGAGAGATCGTTCAATGAGGTTAGGGTTTCTAGAGTTATTGTGACAACCAACGACTTAACACCACCGCTTTTTCAAGACCATGTGATCAAGGGGGAGGGAGGAGATTGTCACACCCCTGTCAAGGCGGATTATACACGGGGGAGCGACGACATTGAATCATCACACAAGGATCAAAAGAAATTTCTAGTATATTAATCGAATAGTTGATTACATTGATTACAAAAGTCAAACAAAACAAGTAGAACAAATAAGTCTTCTTTTTGTTAATGTCTAGCTAAGTCTACTAAAGTATGAGTCCTTGAAATCCTAGTGTGATCAAAGCAGCAACTTAGTTTCCAAAACCTGAAAAACATGCTTAAATATGTCAACTAAAAAGTTGGTGAGAGCATAGGTTTAGATGCATAGATATAGCATAGAATAATAGTGTAATTCATAAACAATTTCAATACACGTAATTTAAACTTTCATACATCGAGTCCACAACCAACCCTAGTGACTAGAATAGATTCCCTGTCTGAACACATCAGACCCAAAGCATTGTTATAGTATGCAGTTTCTGTACACGCAGCTCCTCCCAAGTTGAACATAAGTCATCAACTTGAAGGACTAGATGGGCTTGTTAGGCCAATAGATCTATTTACTTACTCACGTTGGCTGAAAAGTTAATGGTGTAGTAGAGTGTGTATGAATCCGTTTAAGTTTACAAGTATAGAAAGTTGTTATTGAAATAGTATGAAAACCTTGTAGTATGATAATAGTACTGATATAGAGTTTGAATACGAGCATGTTTCCCATCTTTATGAACTCACCTTGTAAAGTTAGAGGGTCAAACATACACTTGTAGTAACTTGGATTAAGATGCCTTAAGGATTCCCTAAGTAAGTAAGAAACAAGTTTAGAATAGTAGAGGGGTTGTTATTGTAATTAGTAGGAAGTGGTTGTTGTATACAAGAAGTGGTTATCATTCCAGAGTAGTACCTCCAGTAGAAAAGTTTACAGGAAAGAGTTGGTTGGATCAGAACTGTAGGATCGTGAGAATACAAGATGGTTCTGTTCTTAGTTGAGGTTGGCGGAAACAAAATCAACTACACAATTTATAATCAAGTAAACACAAAGAATACTGATAAACACTGTTGTATTAAGCTTTTGTGAATGCAAAGATTACAAGTGAGAAACTCAATGAATAAGTATGACAAGCACTACAAGCACTATCAAGACACCCTTACAATGAAGTGGCAACTCAGTATTTATAGTAACTTAGAATCAAGACAGACCCTTGATTCTAAGGATCAGATCGAACACAAGCCGTTGATCTTATTTATTAATTTGCATTACACGTAAAGGCTAATCTAGTTAACTTTACTGAAATGTTTTCTTTATTCATGATTGTTTGCATGCTTGGAGAAGTGTATTGTTGTCCGTCATTGGTTGACCATAGCGGTTCCTTCTGCTTTGAGTCTGTCAGTTGCTTTTGCAGAAAGGTGTCAGAGACGCTTGGCCTGGATAGTCAGCTGCAACGTTTGGTCTTCAGTGAATAAGGCTATCAGCTGCAAAGAGTGAAGGTTGCTGCTGGTAAGTCTATCAGCAGCAAACATGGAAGACCGCTGCTGATAAGCCTATCAGCAGCAACTTGTGCAGAATGCTGCTGATAAGCCTATCAGCAGCAACAAGTGTTGAATGCTGCTGATAAGCCTATCAGCAGCAACTTGTGTTGAATGCTGCTGATAAGCCTATCAGCAGCCATCTGTGTTGAATGCTGCTGATAAGCCTATCAGCAGCATTTGTACTTAGAATAATTTGGTAGCAATCAGTCTTTGGTTCTACAAACTCCCCCTAGACTGATGCAACCAAAAATTCTTCTAATCACTTTGCTGCTGAAGCTTTTGCATGTGGCTGACTATCCTTTCAACCTCATAGCCTCTTGGATCCTTGCTGGGATTGTTCAGTGGAAGTTCAGACAGAGTCTTGATGTCTTTGTGTTGCATTTTGTAGATTTCTTTGCTTGAACATCTCATCTGCTGCTTCTTTACATCAGTCAGTGTGAACTCATCCAAATCAGCATTGTAGGTCCAAGATACAAATGGAGAGTGGGACTTGAGTGGTTTGATGTTTATGATCACATCTTTGCTAGGGTTGAAGTAGTGTTTGATTGCTAGCACAAGACGTTTCCCACTCTCATTTGCAGGCTCATTAGCTTCACCCAGCTCTAAAATTCTTTGAAGATCAGAATCAGGTAGTTGCAGAACCTCATCAACAGACCTGTAAGTGGATCTTCTTCTCTCAGTTCTCCCCCTGAAGATCTCAAACACTTGATCTTGTGAATTGTGGAACCAGTTAACTATATTTCTTGAGTCTTCTGGTTTAGGAGTGGGTTTGGGTATCTTCAAGGGAGGCTGTTGATGAGTGGGAGCTGGGTGGGATGACTTGGACTTTTTGGGTGGAGGAGTGGAAGGTTTGGGGAGGAGAGTGGAAGGATGATGGACTGAGGAAGAGGTAGGTGAGGGAGAAGGCTTGGGTTTCTTTGTCTTTGGTTCTTCATCTTCTTTGATAAGTACCCTTTTCTTGGAGCCCTTCTTCCCTAGTCTTTCTTCCTCATCCTTTTTAACTTTAAAGTAGAGGGCTTGCAGGTTCATGAAATTCATAGGACCTAGCCTCTTTCCACTATCTCCTCTGGCCTTAAGGAAGTCAATCATGACCTTCCTTTCTTCATGGGTCCTTTCTTCATGGGTCCTTTCTTCATGGCCTTAAGGAAGTCAATCATGACCTAGCCTCTTTCCACTATCTCCTCTCTCCTTTTTGAAGAAAAGAGTTCTTGGACATTCTGATTCATCATGCGTGCATTCAACAGCACCGATGATGATTTTGCTGACAGGAGCAGAGATTTTGGCTTTCCATTGCTTAAGTAGTGGTTTTCCAGTTCTCTTTTCTTTATCGGCTGCGGATTTGGCTTTGGCAGCTGATGAATTTGCTCTATCAGCAGCTGATTTTCCTGCTTGAGGTTTTGGCCTGTCAGCAGGGGCAGGTTTTGCTGCTGATGGCTTCAGCTTATCAGCTGCAGATGTTGCTACTGATGACCTTGGCCTTTCAGCAGCAGATTTTGCTTTTGCTGCTGAGGGCTTATTTGGAGCAGCAGCAGATTTAGTTTTTACTGCTGACTGCTTTGTTTGAGCAGCAGCAGATTTGGAGGCTGCTGAAGGCTTTGCCTTTTGCTGCTGCTTGTGTTTTTCTGTAGTTTCAACTCTTCTACTGGCTGCAGATGGCCTATCAACTGAAGTATGCTGATCCTTCTTTTGTTTATGCGCTGATTGAAGAAGGATCTGGTTGAAGGGGTTAAACTGACATTTTGCAGCAAAGTGGTTTGATTCCCCACATATGATGCAGGACTGCTAAACCTTGGGCTGCTGCTTCCTTGGTGGAGAAGAAGAGTTTCTGAACTGAGTTTTCTTGGTCGTAACTCTTCTAACCTGTTGCTGATTCTTCTGATTTGGCATGAACTGAGACTTGGAGTTTGTGGGTCCTGATGTCTGTCCCTTTTCAGTGTTTAGCTTTCTTCCACCTGGAGGATAGCTGATCCTTATCTGTTTGAATGGTACAGGGGCTGGAACAGCTGGGAGAACAGTAGGGACTGGGACTCTATTCAGAACATCTTCAGATGAGGCTGTACTTGTTTCATCATGGTCTGAGATGGTTAACTCAGATTCTGATGAGGTAGTGCAGTCTTTAACAAGGGGTTCATCCATTGAAGGATCAAGATTTCTGTTTGCAGTGTCGAGTTTTGCAACATCAAAGCTTGGTTCATAGATGGCAACATAGTCAGCTGGATGAGGAACAGTATTATACTGTTCCTTGCCATATCCAAGTCCTCCAAGCTTTACCTTTTCATGGACTTGAATATCTAGAAGTCTCTGTAGCTTTTTAGAAGAAAATTCATATTTTTCAACATGAACTTTCTGTTCTGCCAGATCAGCTCTGGTTGATTTAAGTTTTACTAATAGATCATCAATCTGAGTTTCAAGATTGGTTTGTTCATGTTTTAGAGATGAGATCTCTTTCTTAAGGCATTCAATTTTTTCTTTGTAAGTGATTTCAACCTTTTTGAACTCAGATTTCATTTGAAGAAACTCTTCATTTTGATCTATAAGGTTTTGGTTATGTTTTCTATAACCTAAAACTTTATCAATGCAAGCTTGAGAGCATAGATGTTCAAATACCTGAGGTGGTATCTCTGCAGTGTCTGCCATAAGTGCTTGGTTGGAGACAGGAACATCTTCATATTGAAAACTCCAGTCGAATTCTGCAGTTCCAACATTTGCACAGGCTGCAGTTTGTGCTGGGGGAGTTTGTTGTTGCTGCTGTTGTCTGGGCTGACTTTGGTAGGCTTGTCTTTGATGGCCGGCACCCTGATTGGCTTTAGGTGCCTTGCACTCCCTAGCAAAGTGACCCATTTGGTTACAGTTGTAACAACGGATCTTGCTTTTATCAAGCCCAACTCTGCTGTTTGAGTTGTTGCTTGGAAATGATCTTCCGGTTCTAGAATAGAACCTTTTTGCTCTGAGGGAGAGCATGGCATATGAGTGCTGAATATCCATTTCTTCAAGATCATCTGGATGAAAGCATTCCAGATCCTCTTTTATGAAATACATGCTGCTTGAGTTGTCAGAGACAAAAGCAGTAGAGGTTGGCTGTTGAGGAGGTGCCTCAAGAAGAAATGGTGATGAGTTAGATTGTGAAGCGGTTGGGGTCTGAGGGTGAGTAACAATGGGAGGATAGTAGCTGCTTGCACTAGGACCGGAATGATCAGAGTGAAGCGCTGAGGAGGTAGTGGAGGAAGTGGTAGCCGATTGATAACTGGAGCTCCTTTCTTTAGCTTGAATCATTTCTAATTCATAGGTTTTGAGCATGCCAAAGAGCTCAGTCATCTGAAGAGTCTTCAGATTCTCTGTTCTTCTGATGGACACAGTGTATAATGTCCAACAACTAGGAAGAGATCTTATGAACTTCTTGAGAATGTCTTCATTCTCCAGCTTTACCTTGGAGCACTGCAGTTCACCTACAAGATAGGTAAATCTGTTATATAAAATAGTTAAGGACTCACCTTCCCTCCAAACGAAGTTCTCATACTGCTGCTTTAGTATGTCCCTTCTGTTCTCTTTGACTTCTTCAGAGCCAGCAAACATCTTCTCCAACGCCTCCCAGAGCTCCTTGGCAGTTTTGTAGCTTCTGAAGTTGTGAAAGACTTCATTCGGAAGGCACATTTGGATGGCTCCTAGTGCCTTGAAGTCCACCTCCATTTTCTTGATGTCCTCTTCAGAGTACTTGGAGGTTTCCTTCGGGACTTGTATCCCTCCACCATCAGCAGAGGCCACCATGGGAATATATGGACCCTCCTTGATGGATCTCCACATTCCGTATTCTTGGTAACAGAAGAAGCTTTCCATGCGATTTTTCCACATGTCATAGTCTTCTCCAGATACCAACCTTGGTGGTCGGTTGATGCTGCCAATATCTTCAAAGCCATTGCTCTGTGCCATTTTTGTTTTGATTTTGGGTGACTTGTTCATAGAGAGAGTTTAGAATAGAACCAGAGATGATTAAACAAATGTTAGTTTGTTTAATCTGAGCCAAAGCTCTGATACCACTTGTAGGATCGTGAGAATACAAGATGGTTCTGTTCTTAGTTGAGGTTGGCGGAAACAAAATCAACTACACAATTTATAATCAAGTAAACACAAAGAATACTGATAAACACTGTTGTATTAAGCTTTTGTGAATGCAAAGATTACAAGTGAGAAACTCAATGAATAAGTATGACAAGCACTACAAGCACTATCAAGACACCCTTACAATGAAGTGGCAACTCAGTATTTATAGTAACTTAGAATCAAGACAGACCCTTGATTCTAAGGATCAGATCGAACACAAGCCGTTGATCTTATTTATTAATTTACATTACACGTAAAGGCTAATCTAGTTAACTTTACTGAAACGTTTTCTTTATTCATGATTGTTTGCATGCTTGGAGAAGTGTATTGTTGTCCGTCATTGGTTGACCATAGCGGTTCCTTCTGCTTTGAGTCTGTCAGTTGCTTTTGCAGAAAGGTGTCAGAGACGCTTGGCCTGGATAGTCAGCTGCAACGTTTGGTCTTCAGTGAATAAGGCTATCAGCTGCAAAGAGTGAAGGTTGCTGCTGGTAAGCCTATCATCAGCAAACATGGAAGACCCCTGCTGATAAGCCTATCAGCAGCAACTTGTGCAGAATGCTGCTGATAAGCCTATCAGCAGCAACAAGTGTTGAATGCTGCTGATAAGCCTATCAGCAGCAACTTGTGTTGAATGCTGCTGATAAGCCTATCAGCAGCCATCTGTGTTGAATGCTGCTGATAAGCCTATCAGCAGCATTTGTACTTAGAATAATTTGGTAGCAATCAGTCTTTGGTTCTACAAGAACCCCGTCTTTCCTAGCCAGAACCTTAATGGTTGTCAGATAGCTACATACCGATTTGAAAGTTACTCTATTTGTATACTAAACCAAGTTTAGGGTGTGTTTTATAAGGTTGAAAAATATAAGGGTTGAAAGTAAAAATATGAATTTAGTAGGGATTGAAATGAATAAATTGAATACTAGAGGGGTTTAATTTGAAAATAAAGAATTTTACTAGAAACATAATTTTAGAATTGAAAGTAAGTTCAAACGGATCAAAGCTCGGTTTTTCGTATTAATAGTTTGAATATGTTATAAAGGTTTATGAAGATCAAATGATTCTGGGTTTTTATCATATAGAACATGTTTATAACACCTAATTATTAAGAAAAAATCGTTGTATTTATGATAGTTATGAAGATTATGAAAAGTTTTGCAAAAAGTGAGGTTTTGACAAATTTGGACAGATTCGCGCACTGATCTTGCACGGCCTGTTTGGGGGGTCAAAACTTGAAGTTCAAAGGAGTTCTTTATATGGTTGGAAAACTAAGAGTCTGAAGTTGATTGTGAAAAAGGAATCATTAAAAAATGTTTCGTTTTTTAGGAAGATATGGCCTCCCGAATTTAGGTCAGTGAATCTATCCAAATTACGAATTTTGATGTTTGATGATCTTCAAGAAGGTTTTGATCAAAGAAAGCTTGATTTGGCTTTTGATCTTGTATTAGATCTATGATTATAACATAAAGATGTTGAGGAACCATAGATCCATGCTAGTTATGAAGGATTTTGAAGGAAAACTAAAAAGGAAAAGTATGAACTAGGAAGAACAATATAGATCTTCAAAAGGAAGAGAGGGAAGATTCTTGGTAGCTTGAGAGCTCTCTAAATTTCGTAGGATGAGGTGTGAGGAATGAAGAAATAGAGGGCTCTATTTATATGGTGAGTTTATGAGAGAATAGGGGAAAAGTTAGTTGGGCTTTTAGCTAGGATTGCAACAAGATCAGGATGGTTTGATATTATCTTAGAATTTTTATAAAAATTTTGAAATTAATAGGAGGACATCTTGAATATTCCAAGGCTTGTTTAGTAGATACATAGAGGCAGAAAGGTAACTAACTAAATAATAAATAACTAGGATTAAGTTGTAAGATAGAGATAAAACCAAACATGAATCATCTTAGCTTAAAAATTTTGAAATATAATGGGAGGGGGTAAGATTTATGGCTTAGGGAGGGGGGAAGGAGGATAAGAATGAGTTTGTTAGTTAATTGGAATTAGTTTAAGATAGGTTTAAAAATAAAATAATAGTTTTAATCATTTATATAAATTTAATGGTTTTTAACTACATTTAATAATAATATTAATAAAATATACTAATAAATTTCAAATATATATATATATATATATATATAATACTAGCTTAGATCCCATGTACTACACACGAGGTGAAAAATATTAATACATAAAATTTTTAAATCTTTATCTATGTATTTTACATGTGTAAAAATGTATTACATATATTACAGATAGAAAACAAAATTCAAAACATGTAAAATTAATATATAATTGGGTTTCGAAAATACGTTAATTACTATTCATTTATAATTTGATTGAAAATAAAATTTACATAATTAGATTTCTTATAATAAGAGATAATTTAAAATAAATGTGTTTCATTAGTATAATTAGTATTTTTTAAAATATATTATTATTATTAAAAGATAGAAGTGTATTTAATAAGAGAGAGAGAGACGGGAAAAAAATGATGAGAATGAATATGGAGGCGACACGTGGCATGGAAAAACCTTTATTTATTAGATAGTACTAGGTTAAAATCCCGTGTATTACACGGGTTGAATCAATATAATATTATATATTAAGTAATAAAAAAATATTTTTTAAATACTCGTGTTTTATACGGGTTGAATAAACCCATGAAATATAATATAATCTGTTAACACATACACTCGTCAAAATATGTCAGGAGATTTATTAATACAAAGATTAGTATTTTCTTTAAAAAAATATTATTATTAAAATAAAGAAGTGTATTTAATAAGAGAAAGATTCGGGAAAAAAAATGATAAGAATGAATATGGAAGCGACATGTGGCATTGAAAAACTTTTATTTATTATATAGTATAGATAGATATAGATGTAATTAGATAATTTAACAATAAATATCCATGGTTTTAAAGATGTTACAAAAGAAACCCTAGATTTATATATGTGTAACTTTGGTCCTTTAAGTTTCATTATAGAACAATAAAGTCACAAACTTTAATTGATTTGAATAAGATAGAATTTAGGCATCCAAGGTTACTATAAGTAGCAAGTTCTTGATGAAAGACATAGAATCTCAGTAGAATAAGTAAGCTGCTCTAAAATGTAATAAAATACTCACTTTATACTAGGGTCTAGTAGTATGAATTGAAATGATATAACATAACATAAGTATGAGGCACAAATAGTTTCGTAGCATTAAAATTCAATCAAGGTTACAAGGTACGGTTAAACAAGACATAGAATCTAACATAGAAATCAGGATGTCGCATAGATCATCTCAAATGGAATGATCAGTGTCTTCTAGCAACCAGTTGCAATCAAATCCCCGTCTCTCCGTGTGTCTTCTCTAAGCAACCAATAGCAATAGTAGAAAATAGAGATTGATTTGTTTGAAATCGCACCAAGAAACCCCGATTTATTATTCGTCTAGGAAACTTATTCGAAATTAACATTCAAAATGAATAAACATCCATGACAAGGTCGAAGGCCAAAACAATAATTTCTCGAACCTAAGAACAAAGATTAAAATCTTAACATGATATACATAATTTACTAAAAAGAGTTATTTAGTTGAAACATGAGGGACGAAACTGAAATTTAACATATTTCATAATTGGCTAGTGATGGCTTGATCGTTTACGCAAGGTTTATCCGATCTTTTGGAAAATGTTCAAAGGACAAGCTCGCTCTAACGTGTATTATACTCGTACGCATATCCAATTGAATCGCTAACAAATACACTAGCTCTTCGGTTCCTGAATCCTGAACAACGATGGTTGTGATTCAAGTTCAGCTTCAACCACACCCATCTAAATTCAATGGCTATTCTCAACACCCTTTTGTTTACAATATTCAAAGACCAAAGAAGCTGTCTTTGCAGCCCAAAGCGCTGTCATCACGAACCCAGGTAACCATTTCTTCAAGAATCTTGCTTGTGTATATATGCTGCACACCAGGTGTTTGATTATAATCCTAGCTGACTAAAAATGTGTTTCTTTTCTCTTTTGGGGATATGCAGAGGATAATGGAGGGGATTGCAGTAGGTGGGGAAGTTGGTGGTGCAGGTGGGGCCTACTCATATGAAGCTTTGAAGAGATTGGATAATTTGTGGTCTAGTATTTGCTCTGATCAAACAGGTCAATTTCAAAATTTTCAATATCATCAACCTTTGTTTACAATTTAGCCAAATGGAACAATGTAATGATTTATTAGAAATTGCAGTGGTTCAAGAGCCCAGACAAGTTGTCACAAATACCCCTGGTTTGTTTAGCCAATCTGATATGGCAAACAAAGAAGTGGACACATTTGATGTGCTGGTTTGTGGGGGTACTTTGGGGATCTTCATTGCCGCAGCAATGAGTTTGAAAGGACTACGAGTTGGAGTTGTCGAAAGGAACTTACTAAAAGGGGTATATATATTCGGGTGTGCAGTTTTTCTGTATGACATGTGGTTTCTTTGTGACCATGTGAAGCAATGTTTTGACATTTTGGTTCACTTAATATCAGAGAGAACAAGAGTGGAATATTTCAAGGAAAGAGCTCCTGGAACTTGTTGAAGTTGGTATCTTAACTGAAGATGACATTGAGCAGGCGACAACTTCAGTGTTTAATCCTGTAACAAAATCCATATTCTAGTTGAACTTTAACAAAACATTGAATGATGATTGGTTCATACTACTTAACTCAAAATGTCCTTAATTTCTAATTTGCAGAACAGATGTGGGTTTGAGAGTAAAGGAGAGATATGGGTTTCAAACATTCTTAACCTTGGTGTTTCGTAAGATCTCCTATCAGTTTTTTAAGACTTTCCATCTAGATCTACTTAATTTAAGATTTTTTATTTATTTTTTTTGTTTGTTACTTGTAGGCCTGCAAAACTTATAGATATTATGAGGGAAAGATTCACCTCACTTGGTGGGGTAATCTTTGAAGGTTGCGGTGTGTCTAGCATAAATGTTTATCAGGATATAGCAGTAAGATCTCTAATGCCATATAGTTTTGTTAGTTGATACCAATGGAACATAACATGTATATATAAAAATCCAATTTTGAAGGTATTGCAACTAATGGAGGGGAAGATTTTGTCGGCTAGTCTCATAATTGATGCAATGGGAAACTTTTCACCTGTGCTAAAACAGGTTATGACATGCAGATTTTCTAGCTTAGAATCATAACTACCAGATAATAATAATAAAGTATGATCATAAATCATTAAATCATAGTCAATCTATAAGCTGATTTTAACATGATCTAATAACAGATTAGAGGAAACAGAAAGCCTGATGGTGTATGCCTAGTTGTCGGTTCTTGTTGTCGTGGTTTCAAGGAAAATTCTAGAAGTGATGTAATATTTAGTAGTGCTGAGGTGAAACAGGTTGGAAACTCAGAAGCACAATACTTTTGGGAGGTAATTATCTGATTATTTTGTTTGAAAATGTCATTGATGACATGTTTTTAATATTTGCAAGTCAATCTTTTTGGTAAATCAACAGGCGTTTCCTGCTGGTTCTGGACCGTTGGATCGTACTACTTATATGTTTACTTATGTTCAACCACAACCTATTAGTCCAAAATTGGAAGAGTTGCTAGAAGATTACTGGGATCTGATGCCAAAGTATCAGGTAATCTACCACTTTATTCATGGTCTGTTTGTATGTTTTAGAGATAAATTGTTTGATGTGTTTTCATGTTAATATATAATTATACTGATGGCAAGATCATGTATTTCATCCAGGAAGTCTCTTTGAATGATTTAGAGATTTTGAGGGTTATTTATGGCATTTCCCTACCTTTCGTGACAGGTAAAAAGATGTTAGTTGATAATAGTTAAAGTTATTGTTGATTTAGATCTTCATATTCATCTTTTATGGCATTCAGGCAAATAATTATATAAATCAATTAAAAAATCTAACCGACTCATTTTTCTCATTGGGGTGTGAATCTGCAGTCCATTGCCAGCAGCTTTCGATCGTATTCTACAGGTGTAATACTCAATCTTTTGAAGGTTCTCTAATTCACATTCGAATCACATTTCTGACTTCCCATTAAAATATTATTATCATTTATTATTATTGAATGCAGTTTGGTGATGCTAGTGGTATACAGTCTCCAGTTTCCTTTGGTGGTTTCGGGAGTTTGACAAGGCATCTCGGAAGACTATCAGATGGTGATTAAAAACATGGGACTGTTTCAAGTCAACTAAAAAGTCAAAATTCTAATCCTTTTCAGGCTCAGGCACTCATCTTATTTGGATAAAATTTCAGGAATACATGAAGCAATCAGTGGAAATCTCCTGGATTCTGATAATTTGTCATTGTTGAATCCATACATGGTCAGCGTCTACTCCTGACTAGATATATTTATTTAAATATTACCATTTTATTTTATTGAAACTTATTTTTCAGCCAAACCTAAGTGCTTCTTGGTTATTCCAAAGAGCCATGTCTGCTAGAAAACAAGCCGGCGTGCCACCCGATTTCATCAATGACCTTCTCTACGCCAATTTCCAGAGCATGCAGGCATAGTTTTGATTGCTTTTAACATTTATTTACTTTTAATCATGATTAATTGTTCTTAGTATTTCCACAGAAGCTAGGAGATCCAGTGCTAAGACCATTTCTTCAGGTAACTTGTTTTGTCTTGATATCTATTGAAAGTGGTTGAAAAAGAAACTGAAAACCGATGCTGACTTTGACTTTGACACTATATAACGGTTACAGGATGTCATACAATTTGGTCCTCTTGTGAAGACACTAGGCCTAGTTATGTTAACAAAACCTCAAATCCTTCCTTCTATATTTAAGCAGGTAAATAAGAGGCTCAAGTAGTTATATTTACCAAAGGAAAAGATTTTAATCAAAATTTTGTTGAACAGGTTGGGTTCCCAGTGCTGATTGACTGGCTTGGACATTTTTCACTATTGGGTTGTTATACATTTCTTTCCATATATATTGACCCATTAATAAGGTATTATCTTTTAATATGATTAATATGTAATATCGTATGTCTTTTTAGATCGTAAAGCGATCAAATTTACCTTTTTTAACGTTCTGTTAGGCCTCTGATTGATACTCTTTCAACCGAGGACAAGTACAAATGGAAAAGGCAACTTGAGGCATGGAAATATGGAGCTGGTTTAGACTACAAATTTAACCATGAAGACATGACAAACAGATAAGTGTGAAAACATGCATTTATATGTTAGTTATTATTGATTTATAGTAGAATGTAAACCTGTAATATAACATGATTGACTAAATTATTTATTCATTTTACCTTTTTTACAACCATCATAGATTTTATATACCATCACTTTATGGTATGGATTTTTGATGGAATTGTTTGGTTTAATAGTTGGATTTAGGTATCAGATTTTTAAACTAGATTCATCATTGTCTTCTTTATCAAAGTTTCATCCTGAACTTGAAGAACATAAACGCCTCAAGATTCAAAATATAATAATTTGAATGTTGAGTTTGATAATGCTTGGGTATATACATTAAAAACAACTTCTTTAAGATCTGCATCCTTCTGAACATAGAACATATGGATGATTTAGTTATCCTTATTTACAAACATAATATCAAATTATACATACCTAAAATCGAAATTGGAGTTCTAACATAATGGTTTAATGAAAACTTCGTGTGTAAAGTTGTGGCGAATCAATTTTCAAGATGCAATGAAACAATGTGACAACACATGTAAAGCTCTTTATCAACATTGCATTTTGTGTTGATACGATGGGTTATAAGGATTTTAAGAAATTAAGGGTGTGTTTGGTTAGCGGAACCTTTTTTTTTTGAGGAATTGGAACTTAAATGAACTGAATTTGGAATTGAAATTTGCCAAAATGATTTTGTGTTGATACGCCCGGTCGTCTGACACGTCACTGATGATGTCAGCAGTAATTTCTTAAACTTTTTTTTGTTTTTCTCCTTTTTTAAATATTTTTTAATTGATTTAATGGTTTAGCTTCTCTCCTTTTATGTAAACTTCCGAGAACGTTAATTTTAACGTTAGTTTTTTTTTACTTTTACGCTGTGTTCCCGAGTCTCATTTAAGGAGGAAAAAGAAGAGAAAAGAAAAGAAGGGGAAGGAAACCCTTGTTTCAGAGTCTTTTTTTAA
The DNA here is from genome assembly GCA_023525975.1 of Smallanthus sonchifolius. Classification (NCBI taxonomy): domain Eukaryota; kingdom Viridiplantae; phylum Streptophyta; class Magnoliopsida; order Asterales; family Asteraceae; genus Smallanthus; species Smallanthus sonchifolius. Next base: position 78,580,438 of record CM042033.1, read on the forward strand.
GGGGGGGGGGAAGAAAGAAAATGAGAGGAACAAAAGTTTTTTTTAAGAAGGGAATGGAGGAAAATGAAGGGAAAACAAGCTTTATCTCCATCCTCTCAAATTGGAGAGATTTGGAGTGAAAGAAAAAGAAGGGGAATGAATCATTTCTTTTCTTTTCTTCTCTTTAGTAAACTCGGGAACACAGTCTTAACGCGTTGTAACGTGTAGGTTTTAATACTACGAGTTAAGGCATCACAACTCGCAAATCGCTATATTTTATAAAAAAATAATTTTATTTAAATACATATTTTATCATTAGTACTTCTAAAATGAATTCAATGATCGTCGGTGACTACAAAGGTTAATCTTAATATTTAAAACTATATGCTAAAAATATAATATCTTGGTCCGCATCAACACACGGGTCTAAACACTCGTTATTTAATATATAATATATATTAGTGGTTGAAAAGCTCGCATGCACACACTAGTTTAAAACTAAAACAACATAATCATTTACAACAGCACGCACACCCCTATGGTCAAGTTAATAAAGTGGAGCTACCTATGTGTTGTTTCGGGGATATGATTTCTTTAATAACAAAAAATTTAAAAATGATATTTAAAAGAAAAAAAAATGCTATTAAATTTTTTATATATCAATATAACTCAAGTCAAGATGGGATGTGATAATTTACATGGTACAACCGAAACATATAAAATCAAGACAATATTTAATGGACTGAATATTCACATGTGAAAGTAAGATTTCAGTTGATATAGGTACCATTTGCAAGATACATGGATCCATGAGTAAACAAACGATATATGCACAAAGTACAAGCATAATTATTGGGAAGAAAATATATATATATATATATATATATATATATATATATATATATATATATATATATATATATATTAGTTGAAAACTTCAAATTTTTGTAAATATATGTGGATGGGTAGATGAGATAGGGAAACACATGCATGCACTTTATTTGTGTAAGGCTGTAATACAGTCTCTTATTAAGTGCATGGTAGTTGTATGTTATAGCTATTGGAATTTAACACTATACCATTCAATTTCCGGGCCCTTGCCTTCTAGTTTTTCCTCCAATTTCAATCATCAAACAACAAAATCCAAAGCTTTTATCATTTACGCATGTGTAATGTAAATTTACAAATACCAGTTTATATAAAAATGTTGTATTTTAGAGTAGTGTTAGTATTTTAAACAAATGAATGATTTTTTTTATTGTTTTTAACAAAATATTCAGGAGTTCTCAAATGATTCAAATGAGAACTCTAAATATTTTGAGAACTCACGAAAGAAATAAAAATTCATTTATTTATCGGGGAAATCATCAATGTCACTAAATCAGAAGCCCATAAGCTAAAAATAAACTATATATAATATTTTCTCGATAAACTATATCTTAAATATTTAGTACGATCCCGTTTATTATTTTAAATGAACGAACACCAACAAACATGAATGAACTTATTTTTTTTAATGAGTGAACACTTTATTAACGGTTAAACCTTAATGAGTAAAACCATATCTATTAATTAATCCGACAAAGAACATCACGACGTAAATCAATCGTATAAGTATAAGCTTTATGAATTATGATTACAATTATATATAAAGAGTAAGATGATTAATTAATTAATAACTGAAAGAAGCTATATATAAATCTACACATATTTTTTGTTGTGTAACCTGCGATCTAGACCTTTCGTTTGTTGTGCAACGGATTAGATCCTGTCGGAACTCTCCTCTTCTCGGACTGAAGATCTGTAGAGGCCGGGGAGATGGTTGTTGAAGGTAGAAAGAGCTGCTCCGATGTGTGCGGAAAAGCTGCCGGTGGTAGGGTGTTTAACGGCCGGGAAGTTGAAGTGGTGGTGGTGAAGAGGAGGAAGATGAGAGAGAGTGTGATGTGAAAACGTATCATGTTTTGGAGAATTTAGGAAGAAAAGTGTGGGCAAAATAAGATAGAAAGGTAGGTGTATTGAAAATTGAAATCACCCACTTTTATACATGCATATTGTCGAAACGACGTAGGATTAAGCGAGGGACGGCAATGGGTTACATAGAGCAGTGGTAAATAGGTAATTCAAAGTTTTTAAATTGTAAAAATGATTTAGAGGTCGAAATGGTCATTAATCATCGTTGACTGTCATTTAAGCATGCTAGTTTTTAGTTTCATATTTAAAACTTTGCTGGAAGTTTAAAAGAGACATCCTTTTTTTACTTTAGACCGAGTGTAAATCATCGCTTTTGCAGGAGTTTGAGGCGTTGAAGGCGTTAAACACCACGTCGAAGGGGGGCGTGATGGGGCTAACGCCTAAAGGGGCGAAGGTGGCTGGGCGTAAAACTTTCCTCCAACGTGGTGGTGGAGGCATGAAGGGCGCCATGTCTTATATAAAAAATAAAAGGAAATTTAAAACTTTTAGTCACCTTTTTCATATCTGGACTCTAGTTCCAACTGGGAATCGTCTTCGCACCCTACCCTTGAATTGCATGTATAGGAGCTGGCAGATTATGGCGCCGACCGATTGAACCTGTGAACCAGATCGTTGTTCAACTTTTTTCCTTTAGATATACTTTGGATTGATATATTACTACTTTAGACTAATTATTTTATTTATTTCGGGTTTTATAGTTTGTTAACGTTACAAATTAAAAAAAAAAAATTAGTTCTATATCTTGCTTTAAATTATTTATGACTTTATTTACATTCTTTTAATTGCATATGTGATTAAAAATTATTATTAACGACCATATATAATATAAGAGAATGTGGAATACATGACCAATTTTAGATAAAAAACCGTGAGAATCCCATAATTACTAATAGATGATGTTAGGGCAATATGTTGAGACAAAAATCATATCTATACTATCTAATAAATAAAAATTTTTTATGCCACATGTCGTCTCCATATTTATTATCATCATTTTTCACGTATCTCTTTCTTATTACACATCTATCTTTTAATAATGATATACTTTTAAAGAAAAGACTACCTATACTAATAAAACACTTTTATTTTAAATTATATCTTATTATAAGAAACTTTGAAATCTAATCATGTAACTTTTATTTTCAATCAAATAGTAAATGAAAGTCAAATTACATTAAATAGTAATTAACGTATTTTTGAAACCCAATTATATATTAATTTTTACATATTTTGAATTTTGTTTTCTATCATTAGTATATGTAATACAATTTTACATCTGTAAAATATATACATAAAGATTTAAGAATTTTATGTATTGATATTTTTCACTCCATTTGTATTACACGGGTTCAATCTAGTATGCAATTAAAAGAATGTAAATAAAGTCATGTCATACATTATTGTTAAAGAAATGGTAACGAAGTTTTTTATCTATTGCAGTTTAGTAAAAATATAATAGTTTACTATTATGAAAAATTATCCAAAAAAAATAACTAAAAGTATTTATATGTTTGTTATAGTTATTTACTTGAAATTAAATTTATATTTAGTGATGTGATCGGTTTAATCAAACGGCGGCTATTTAGGTATTGAAATTTGTGATTCCCTTGTGTGAAAAAGTTGAAATATTATTTTTACTTTGAATTCTTCTAATTTAAAACGGCAGTGGGTCCCAGCTGAGGGTAGTATGGTCATTACAAATATAAATAGTCAAATGCCGCACTCGATTAGATAGTTGAAACTTGAAAAATCGATGGTTATAGACTGTAGAGTTGAAGCAACACGCATGGCGCTCCTCGCATCGCATTATTGGTTGAATGGATTTGTTTGACTTTTAAGTTTACTCAATGAAAGTGGTTCCATTTTGACTTTCACATTCTCCTTGATTAATAAATGCCGATTCTAACCACACACGGAATATTGTTAATTGGACCCGTCGTCGCGCGATACGCCCTCGTATAGGTCAATACGAGGACGTATAGGGTTTAGTCTCTGACACCAGAATGACACGTGTCATTCTCTGTGTCCCATACGATTCGTATTGCCTTATACGCCTCGTATGAGGCAGGGCTCAATATTTTTCTTCAAAAGTTGGAAGATTTGGTGTTAAATAATCCTATACGTGGCGTATAGACCTATACGCCACGTATAGGATTATTTATTTAATTATATTTTTTTATAATAATATATTATTTTGTATTTTAATTTATATAATTTTGTTAATATAAGTTTGTTATCTATTTATAAATTTTATATATTTTATATTTTTTTAAACATTTATTATATTTTTACAGTATAATCAAACAAAATATTAAACATTACAAACCAAACAAAATATTAAACATTACAAACCAAACAAAATATTAAACATTACAACCAAACAAGTAAACTAAACATTATATACATTACATCATAAAATTAAATATATACATCAAAATGTTTTACATACATAACAACGAAATAAACAAAATACAAATAAAAGAACTAAACCTAATCGGCTCCGGCGTCACCCTGACCTGCCCCGCCCTCACCCTGAACGGGGTCGTCTGGATAATGGCGTGGCGGTGGTAGTGGGGGTGGCTCGATGCCGGCGGCTCGTGACTGATTCACGAGCTGTCCAACCGCCCACGTCATCAGGTCCTCCATGCGATCGAGTTGACGACCCTGTCGCCGTGAGTCGGCAACAAGGCCATCAAGCAATGCCTGGGTAGCCCTATCCAGCCTAACAGACCGACGTACGTGTCGGGGATGCTGTGGCGGATGCTCGTGGACCTGCTCGACGTGTGGCGGCTCGTCCTCAATCGCCATACCCTGCAGCGGCTGAGGCATAGGCGGGTCCACCTGTCCAAGCATCTGCGGCAACGGCACCGGGGCCCAAACCTGGTCCTGGACGGCCCCTACGAACCGAAGGCCCTGCGGGAATCGGTGCGTGATGCGCATGCCGCTCGCCGTGCGACGATCTAATCGGATATGGGGAATGGCCGATAACATCTGAGGCTCATGGTGGCCAAATGGTATGACCGACCGCATGATATGCGTGATGAATGCACCGCCATATAAAAGTCCGCGCCTCTGTCGCATATAGGCTGAAGCAAAATAAAGCGCCACGCTCGTGGACAGGTCGCACCGCCTCCCAGTAAGCAGGCAGAAAAGGAAGAAAAGATCTCTATCGGTGCACCACTCACGGCTTTTCAGACGCGGTGCGATCGACGTCGAAATAAGCCGGTGCAGATATCTATACAAAGGGTCTCTAATACCCGAGACTCTCCCCTTGGTACCCAACCAAGGACTATCTGAAATCAAGCCCCAAAAAACAAGGAGTTCCTCCTTGTCAACCTCCGTCACCGCCTCGGTGAATAGCGGCGAGACCGTCTCAGGCTCGTAGTACAAGTCCGTCGTGACGGCCCACTGACGGAGGGTCTGACGGTAAACGACCCCAAAAATAGAAAAAGAAATACGATCCGGATCCTCAATATCCGGCGCCTCCCCGGGTAGAGGCTGCAGCCCAGTCTCTGAATAGATGAACGTCGAAAGAAACTCGACGACAAGCTCTCGGTATGTCTCCTCAAAAGAAAGGTCAAAAAGACGCGACCATGGCGTGTCCTCACCGATGATGGCCCTAGCTCGCTCGGCCTCATGCACCTCCTCGAGGAGGGCCCAATCCACCGCCGTACCCGGACCCATCTATACCTCCCGGAGCTTCTGGCACCGGGAATAAGCCTCTGTATCGGGCGGAAAATCTAGAAAAGGATAGTGCGCAAAATCGTCTAGCTGATCCATCTGAATATCATCATCATAATCCGCCATATCTGATAATAATTAATTGTTTTTAATATTTTAATTTAAATAATAAATAATAATAATAATAATATATTGTTTAAATTTTAAATAATAAATAATAATAATATATTTTTTTTAAATAATAAATAATAATAATAATAATATATTGTATTTATTTTAAAAAATAAATAATAATAATAATAATAATATTAATATATTGTTTTTATTATATTTTCTTTAATTGAATTAATTTATATAATTAATTTTTTTTTAAATTAAAAACCTATACGCCACGTATAGGCTTATACGTGGCGTATAGACGGTTGCCGGGTAAACAAAGCCATACGCAGGCCAAATAGGCCATACGCGGGCGAGTTGCCGGGTAAATCAAGCCATACGCGACCAAACTAGGCCATACGCAGGCATGTGACTGGGTAAACTGAGCCATACGCAGCGTATAGGCTTATACGTGGCGTATGGCTTCATCTTCTTCTTTAGATCAATCCAGAAGAACTATACGCCACGTATGGTCCTGTACGTGGCGTATAGTTCTTAATTTCAAACCTAAAAATCGCTAATCTACTCAGTATATCAAACAATTGAATAGCTATGTGGCTGTCCATTTTCCTTATGATGCTTGTTCCAAACCCAAACTGTAAGTGATAATATTGATCTGATACAATTTCATCAACAAACCCAACAAGTCTATCTAGCGAGCTGTTAGCGTTTCTTAGATAGCTCTTTAAGAGCGAATGCTGGCTCTCGACTCGGTTCGTTGTATGTTGACCAAAATCGAGGTTTTTGTTGGACCACGCGGATACAAACTTTTCTTTATACGGGTCCAGTCAATTTTTAGTCACATAATCAATAACTCCTGGAAAAATATTTAATATTGAATAAATATTTAAATACTGAAAATATTAAATATTTAAAACTTACTTCCTCGTTTGGCTGTGTACAGACGTTCGTAAAGTCGGTTGAAGTTGTACTGTTATATATCTGGCGTGGGAGACTCACATAATACCGACCATGAATACTTGAAAATTTTCCAGTCTTCGTCTGTAAATGATGCCCTGCAATGTTTTGCGATATTCTCGTGTATGTGCCACCGACATAGGTTCTTGGAACAGCTCGGAAATATTTTATCACACGCGTTCATAAGAGCTTTGTCCCTGTCTGTTACTATCACACGCGGCTCCATACACTTTTGCAACATTGCTTTTATTTGAAGTAACACCCAGACGAAGTTTTCCTCCCGTTCTTTTGATATAAATGCATGAGCGACGCAAAACGACTGGTGTGTGGAGGTCACACCGACCACTTGGACAAATGGAAGTTTGTACATGTTTGTTTTGTATGTCGCGTCGATCATCAACACGTGCGGGAATGCACGCCACATCTCGTACGATTTCGGATGAACAAAGAATATCTCCTCCACACTATTTGTGGCAGGATCTTCTCGAGTATAGCAGACGTATTTTTTTGATGAAAGCAGGTTTTCCAGAATCTGTATTGGAGTTTCACCGACTCTCGTTTCGTTTTTTATCTTTTGTATTGCATTATAAATGTCTTTTTTAATGCAACTACTCTCTGGGTTTTGTTCCCTTATAGTTGCTAGAATGTTTCGTGGCAACATGTTTTGCGAATACAACTTCCCCACCAAAAGTTGTTCCGACTGAGACAGTCTCCTTGCAAACGAGTGCGCCTCAAGATGTTGACTAGGATCGTGGTTATGACTGTCATCCTTCACAGTTAATTTCCAATCACCAGTATTTTCTTAGTACTCTCCTTCCAATTTAAAGGGACAACCAATTTTCTTGCTACCGGCACGTCTAACCGTGGCAGTAGACGCACGTTCGCTGTGACGGTCACACACAAGCCACACCTTGATAAACGGTTCCGTCGGATCGTCGCCTTTTCTCCTCATCGTTGGGTGACAATGACGTAACCATTGTCACGTCCTCTCCGGATAGCCCAATCAACCAACTGTTCACGAGACTGAAAATTCTGGTTAGTTTTATAAGACATATTTTGATTATTTTGTTCTTCGTCTTCGGAGTCATCGGTTTGTTGTGTCGGGTAAGAGACTTCATCGTATACGTATTCGTTCGTGGGTTGTGTAAGGTAAGACGGTTCACCGTATACGAACTCGGGATTGCTTAGTGGCTCGTTCAAATCTGGAAGCCTTACCCGTTGATGAGAATAAACGTTGGACGAGACCTCCTCCTGGTTCACCTCTTGAACGCCAAAACTTTGCGGATTGTTTTCCACCGACTCGTTAGAATATACCTGAAAACCGTAGTTACCATCCCACCACCAAGACATGTTTACAATTTTTGAACTTTGAAAGCATACGTTCGGTTCGAATGAGAATTCTGCATGGTTAAATACACAAAATTTGGGCCATATACGCATCGTATAGCCCAATACGATGCGTATAGGGTACGAGGTGATGTGACTAGTGGCAGAAGGTACATTGTACCCTAAACTGCAGCGTATGGCCCTATACGATGCGTATACGATGTTTGAATGACCAGGTTGTAAGAGAATGTCGGGCATGGGAAATTGTGAAGGGCTATACGCATCGTATTGCCCTATACGATGCGTATATGGCCAAGTCCGATTAGCATTCTCCGTGTGTGCTTAGTAGTCCCCTTAATAAATTGACATTTTCTATGCTCTCTTACGTTATTGCACAGGACACAAGTCGGTGGGAAGTGGTTTGTATATAACTAGAAATTAACCTCGCATGATGCGACGGGTTTACGAACATTGTTACGCACGTTACGGTGGTGACAAAAACGTGACTAACTTCATAAAAGAAACGTATGAAGTTGCCACGACTCGGTTCTGGAGATCGAAAAATTGATAAATTACGGCGCGAATAGAAGTTAACATTGAAACGACATATTCGTTAAAAAAGTTAGTAACAAACAAAATAAAAATAGGAAAAAGTAGTTTTTATAAACGAATATAAAAAAAAGTAAAAGAAAAAAGAAACGAAATTTGAGGGGCAAACTTGAGAATTTAGAAATTTGAAGGGTATAGTAGAGAATTTTGTCTAGAGGTAAACTTTAAAAACATGAGGTGTATATTTAAAAATTTAGAAAGTTAAGAGGTATTACTTGAAAATGAAGAAAGTTGAGGGGTGTTTAGGAAACTTTTGTCGATGGCTTTGGATTGGCCACCGACATTGCAAAGTGTGTTATAGTATAATTATGTTATTTACACATCATTAATCGAATAGTTTTAATGAGTTTATTCAAGAAAAAATAAACATAGACAATGTGGATATTTTTTTTTGTTAATTTTTAATCAAATATATATTACTATTTTAACATGCCTTAGAATGAATATCTATTTGCATAATATGAAAAAACGTTAATTGCATAAAATGTAACTATTTTGACATATATTGTATTTGTGTGTGACAAATTAAAATTCTTATATATTAATATACTAAACCTGAAAATATTACCACTTTATACAATGTGTGACCTAAAGAATGGGTCACCGTTCAAATAATGCATTTGACCTAAGAAGACGGGTTATTAGTTACTTATGTATCTTAACTCGTATGTGATAAATGGTTTCCTAGTTGCTTATGTCTTTTAACACATTTCAAATTCATGAAATAAGGGTACAGTCTAGTGACGGACCAAGAATTGTTTTCATCAGGATAATTAACTCCAGTGTTCGGATGAACTCGATTTACGGATTTTTCGGTTCAGGTCAGACTCAAAAATTGCAACAAGAGTTTTGATACCACATAATTCCATTCGTCATTTTGTAAATTGGCTGATAGAATATTAAAGAAACATCAATGTTAAGCCTAGAGGAGGTGGAAGAACTCTTGGATACAGTTCTAGGGTGATTGAGATTGAACCACAATTACTGTTGAGCCTAGAGGAGGTGGAAGAACTCTTGGATACAGTTCTAGAAACAAGGAGTTGTTTAAGGAAGCATTAACTAATGCTTCTTACAGTGCATACGACTGTTTATAGTATGGGAGGCTTAAGTATTTAGGTGATTCGTTTCTGAACCACTTGATCACTAAGCAAGGGCGGCTCAATCTTTATGGGGCCCAAAGAGAACTTAAAATATTGGGGCCATTTCCAAATGTATAAACATTATATCATCTACTAAACTCAAAGTATGGCTTATGAACCTAGTAAATGAAAGAAATATTAGTATTAGCTGATGAAAATACAATGAACTCCAAACAATACAGAGAGGAGTCAATAAAGAGGGTGGAGAATCTAGATTACAAAATTTCACAATGCAAGATTACACGCAAAATCACAGGTGCTGCAAAATCAAATTTTGTATCATCGATATGCATAAAGATCACACATTTAAACAAAAAGACAAATAATTAAGAGCCTCAAATAGTCAAATGCAAACTAATTATATCGGACAATGTTCTTGTTGGGTTGTGAAGACTTGCGCAGAAATTAGGACGGAGCCGGCCCTAATGGGCTTGAGCCCGGTTATTAGTTTCTTGTTAATTAAGTTATCAACCCTAATCCTAGTATTATAAATAGAACCTATGATGTAATAGTATTCCTGGAGCACCTAATAATAAAGAACCCTAGTTGCAAAGTGGACGTAAGCCAATCGGGGCTGAACCACTATAAATTCTCTCATATCTTTGACTTTCTGTTTATTGATATTGTGAGTGTGTGTGTTTCCGCTGCGATATCGACTGTGATACCTAACAATTGGTATCAGAGCCTTAGCTCGTTGTTTACACAAGGTTTTGCACTCTTTCAATAACGAAGAATGTGAGGAGGGCTGTTTCGAGAGGGGCTGCTTGTTCGGTTCTGAAAGCTGTTGTTCGGATCTGCTACTACAGTACCGCCGCCGTGAACAGTACTTTTCACGTGAACAGCACTTTCGGCGTGAACAATACTTTTTTGCGCGTGAACAGTGCTGCTGGAATTTTTCAGTTCTGATTTGCTACTGCTGCTGTTCCAAGTTTTGCTGCTAGTGGGGCTGATCGCAGCCCGGTTTTGGTGACTGTTTGGCCGCCGAGAGTTAGGGTTTTTTCAAACCCTAGGTTGCACAAAAGGGGAGAAGACAGGGGGCTGTTTTTTCAGGACTGTTTCAGGTGTTTTTTGCAATTAGAGTTCCGGGTTTTGGATCTCTTGGAGTTGTTGGTTTCACTCGGGTTTGCAGGAGAAGCACCAGGTTTGGGTGTTTCGGGTTTTTCTTTGGAGGTTGCTTGGCTTCGGTCGGTTGTTTTCTTAATTTTGGTTTTTTCTGATTCTCGTTTGCAATGGCTGAAGACGGGAGAGTTCGAATCGAGAAGTTTAACGGGACTGATTTTGCATGGTGGAAGATGCAAATAGAGGCGTTATTCGGTGAAAACGATTTGGAGATGACATTAGAAGAGGAACCGAGTGGTTTGAGTCAGGCCGACGAAGTGATATGGAAATCTAAGGACAAAAGAGCGAGAGGTAAGATCATACTGGCTTTGACGAGGAGTGTAGCGTTTAATATCATGAAGGAAACCACGGCACATGGTATGATGACGGCTCTATCAAACATGCATGAAAAGTCGTCTGCTGGTAACAGAGTGTTCTTGTTGAGAGAGTTGTTCATGATGAGGATGAACGAGGGAAGCTCAGTACCTGATCACATAAATTCAATTTTGTCCAGGTTATCGACCTTTGGGACGAAGTTTGATGATGATACTCAAGCGGCGATACTATTATCCTCTTTGCCTGACAGCTGGTTAGGTTATGTGACAACGATCACTAATTCTGGTGGAGCTGGGAATTTGAAGTTTAACATGATCCGGGATAGTATTCTGGGTGAAGACATTCGCCGGAGGAACACTAGTGGAGAATCTTCTTATGATATATTCAATGTGGGCAGAGGAAGGGAAAATAACAGGAGCAGTGGGAGTAGGGGGAGGAGCTCGTCTAGATCTCGGAAGAATGTGAAGTGTTGGAGCTGCAATGAAGTTGGACATGTTAAGAGTTAATGTCCAAATAAGAAAAAGGAAAATGCTGCTGGAGTGAACACTACTAAGGTCGTCTGTTATGATGATGCACTGGTGTGTAGTGTAGAGAGTAGTATGGACTCTTGGGTTATGGATTCTGGTTCTTCGTTTCACGCCATGCACAGCGGGGAGACGATGGTGAATCTGAAAGTTGGTGACTTTGGAAAGGTACGGTTAGAAAACGGTCACATTCTTGATGTTACGGGCATGAGAGATGTAAATTTGGTAACGCCTTTGGGAACAACTTGGAACCTGAAGAATGTCCGTGTAATTCCTGAGTTGAAGACAAAACTCATTTCGGTCGGTCAATTGGATAAAGACGGACGGGAAGTAAGGTTTGGCAATGGCAAATGGAAGGTAGTTAACGGTAATCTGGTTATTGCTCGTGGGAAGAAACGTGGGTCGTTATACATGGTGGAAGTACCTGCTGAGGGAGTAACCGTCCTGATCAAGCAAGACAAAGTCTGGTTCGCTGAATCTAGAGCTAAGAAGGTTCACTTTGCAAACGTGAAGCTTGGAGCTAAAGAGATGTCAGCCGAATGTGTTCGGAAGTTTAAACTAGTCAGGGGATTTGGTGACAGTGGGAGCGCGGGACGTGTTCCGGATACAGTCTCAAAGAGCCTGTGGGTTTTGAAGACAAAGGTTCCGACTGGAAAATTCTCTCCTGGAGATAGTTTGCAGGGTTTGGAGAGTGGTAATGGTCCTTGGTGTATCTCTGGATCCGGTGGAGTGTGCAAGCCGGTTAAGACAAATGATGGGTCTGTTAAGACTGGTGGGTTGAAGCTCGGGGGAGCTTCAACTGTCCCTTCATGTACATGATGAGAGGGGGATTGCAACTAGGGGGATTTTGATGAAGTCTGAGCTTGATTTTGGGGACTGAAGGCTCGGGAGACTTTGGATATGGAGGATACTGGAGTTACTGAATTTGGGTTATTATGTGCTTGATGGCGGGCTGGAGTATTCGCAAGGCCTTCAAGTGGGAGATTGTTGGGTTGTGAAGACTTGCACAGAAATTGGGAGGGAGCCGACCCTAATGGGCTTGAGCCCGGTTATTAGTTTCTTGTTAATTAAGTTATTAACCCTAATCCTAGTATTATAAATAGAACCTATGATGTAATAGTATTCCTGGAGCACCTAATAATAAAGAACCCTAGTTGCAAAGTGGACGTAGGCCAATCGGGGCCGAACCACTATAAATTCTCTCGTGTCTTTTACTTTCTGTTTATTGATATTGTGCGTGTGTGTTTTTCCGCCGCGATACCGACTTTGATACCTAACAGTTCTAATAGTTACAACATCCTTAGAATGACTTTCACAGTTGAGCAAGAACAATGAGCTGATCCAAGTTTCTTCAAGTACAAAACGAAAAAATTGGTATATTAGGTACAAGAATACAAAGATAGATTATGTACCTGCTCATATAAATCTTCAAGTTTCTTCCTTGGAAGCTTAAGTTGTGCCACCTGAGGTAATATTGCATCCCATCTACCACTGTTATATCAACTACAAATATTTCAAGGTTGTCTACTATATAATATATATAGAGATACTTGACATTCACTTTGAAGTGTTTGGAAAATTTGACGCAAAGAGTTTTGGGTGCAGAATTGAATAACTGTATTAATCACAATGCAGCCAAAATTATATATAAATCATACAAAATCATATAATATGTTTCCAGTTCATTAAAACATCTGAATACATGTAACTATCTCTTAATCGAAATTATTAATAATGACCAGATTCGGATAAATCTCCTTAATAAAGCTAAACATATATCAATTTATATCTTCAAAGTTGTTATTGACACTTAATAGAATCCGAAACAGATAATCAGCTGATTACACTTGTAGTAGTTGGGACGCTGGGTAATTCTACATTTATCTCAAAAATAGGTTTTCTTACAGCAACTCCATACATTCTTACCCAAATCTGATTAGTGATTATTTTGAACCTTAATTATTATAAAATCAAACCAAAATTAGGCTTTGCCAAACACTTCGCAGTGATTCAATCAATGTCTACCACTAACAACAAAATGACAAATCTAAAATTTGGAAATAACTTTAATCATTTAGAGATAGGTGAGCTGAGATGGAAACACATGCCAATTAGTACATACAAGAGTGTTCCCCAATACTAAGTCCAAATTGATATACTTCTGGTCAGATTCAATTCAGTATCTTCTTAATATAGCTGAACATATATCAATTTATAAGACTGCAGTATACAATGACGTAATACTGGTTTACTGACAAAAGAATGTATTTGAACTTACTCTCAAGCTTATCATGCTAGGTCCTCTCTATATGAAACCACAAAGCACGATCTCCTCCTCCTCATAGTAAAACCCTAAGCGACGGAGGTTGAAAATTTTGGGGGCCCTAAGCTAGGGCTTTTATTTTTACATAAGAGATCCGCCTCTGTCACTAAGTTACATTATTTTCTGTAACAAAAAATGGCACCTTGTGAGTTGACTCAGTTACATGTCGCCAATGCTGACACGGAGGCGCTGGTTCCTGTAGTACTGAAATATAACTTGCATAAATATCTCTGGAACCAGATACCTCTTCTCGAAGGACATGTAATTTTTTATTTAGTTTCATCTCCATCTTAATTTTCGATGATTTTCCCAAAACCCGTACAAAACAATCCTTGTTTCTTAATCAACCCGCATTAAGAACCTGAAAGATGCTTCACATTTAGAAATTATTCTTTAATACAAACATTTGAAACTCTATTTACGATTTGATTATCTACCTGGATTGATACTTTCATGTGATTATAAATCAAGTTTCATTAAAGGCTCATTGTTAGTAAATATGAGTTAATTGGAAGAGGAAAATGTAAGTTCAAAAAGATGATAACTGTGAACAGAAATGGTTATAATGGGGGTTAATCAATATACCCTAAGTAGCATCATAAACATACTCTAACTCTTCACAATGCATTAACCATACTATAAGCTGGAGGTTTCTGAAAACCAGAGTCAACCATGGCATGTCTCAATAAGGTAGCATGCTCCCAATTATTTGCATCAGCATATATACTTGACAAAAGTATATACTGCCCACACTGTTGTGGTTGTAATTTATACAATTGTTTAGCCACCTTAACTCCTAATTCAACAGCCCCATGGAGTTTACAAGCACCCAAAAGAGCCCCCAAAATAGAGGCATCAGGCTCAAATGGCATCCTTCTCATGAAATATTCTGCTTCTGCTAAAAACCCTGCTCTACCCAACAGATCAACCACACACCCGTAATGCTCCATTTGTGGAACAACACCAAATCGAGGCAACATGGAGTTAAAGATTTGTAAACCTGATTTCACAAGCTGTGCACGCGCACAAGCAGTGAGAACTGCAACAAAAGTAACCGCGTTTGGAACCCAACCTTCAACTTTCATCTTATCAAACATGTCTAAAGCCTGCTTCTCTTTTCCATTTGAAGCAAGAGTACCGATTATCGCGTTCCATGTACATACTTCCTTTTTTCCCAAGCTTCCAAACACCTTCATTGCATATTCCAAACCATCCGTTTTGCCATACAAGTATATCAAAGAAGTCCCCACGAAAGCACTTACTCGCTCCTCATTCTTGATGATGTAAGCATGTATCTGCTTCCCATACGACAACCCTACGACCCCGATAGAGTTAGCACAAGCCGAAAGAACACTAACAAATGTAGCTTCATTAGGTTTCACAACACAATCACCCAAAAACCTTTGCATGATCATCCGCTGAAAAATTCGGATGGCTCCATGGTAACACTCATTCTTGACATACCCGTTGGCAACGCTCGTCCACGAACAAACATCCTTGATTCGCATCGATTCAAAGAACAAAACAGCAGACTCCATATCCCCATTTTTGCAAAACCCATCAAGCATAGCATTACATGACACAATACATGGTTCACGCATTTCATCAAACACCTTACGTGCACCAAAAAGATTACCACTTTCTGCATACAAATGAATAAAAGACGTTTGTACAAACGGATCGGATAACACTCCGCGCTTGAAGGCTTGAGCGTAAAGGGGTTTATCGATGAAGAAAGGGTTTATGTTAGAAGTAGCAGCTTTGGCAATTGAAGGGAAAGTGTGTGCGTTTGGGGGGATATTATGGGAAAGCATGTGGGTGAAAAGGAGTAAGGTGGTGTGAGGAAGATGAATGTGGAGGTAAGCTCTGATGAGAGTGTTGTAGAATAAGGTGGTTGTCCATTGAAAGGAAGATGGGTTGGGGATAGAGAGGTTTCCGTTTGTGATGAGGACCGAGTGGATTTGCTTGATTTGGATGGAGCTTTTGATGAAACGTTGGAGGAGTTGCAGGAGAGATTCCGGCGAGAGAAGCATCCCGGAGCCACCTCATTGAACGGTTTTAAAATTAGCAGCCTGAAAAATGAAAATTCTGGTTTTAAACGGTGAAAATTGCTTAAGAAAGGTAATTTAAAATGTGAGATTTGGTCTCGATTCTTTAATGGGTTAGGCTATACATACCCCTCCCTAGTTGGCTACTTGTCGTACCCTCTTTCTGAAAAAATAACTTTTAAATTTGTCATTTTATTCTCTTCGAAAAATCATAATTTCTAAACCGTTATTTTAAGTTTAAAAACACTTTCTATAAGATAAAACGTATACCCCTCCCCCCTCCTACTTGTCGTACCCCCTCCCCCCGTTTTACCCCTTTCGAATAATCATTATTTATAAAACCGTTTTTTAAGTTTAAAAACACTTTATATAAAATAAAAACGGGTTAGGCCATACATATCCCCCCTCCTATTTGTCACACCATGTGGAAAAATAACTTTTAAACTTATCATTTTACCTCATTTGAAAAATCATTATTTCTAAAACTGTTCTTTTAAGTTTAAAAACACTTTCTATAAAATAAAACGTTTACCCCTCCCCCTCCTACTTGTCGGCCCCCCTTTTTTACCCCCTTCGAATAATCATTATTTATAAAACCGTTTTTTAAGTTTAAAAGCACTTTATATAAAATAAAAACCGGTTAGGCTATACATGCCCACTGAAAAAATAACTTTTAACCAATAATAACTAATTAACAAAAAGATAAAAGTAAAAAAAAGAAACAAAAAAGTTTAAATTGTATTTATTTGAAAATTTAGGGGATGCAACAAGTAAAAATCAGTGAAAAGGGGTACGTATAGCACAACCCTTCTTTAATACATCAACATTTCCTTTAATAATTACATAAACACGAAATATATAAATAAAGCTAACACTTAACAACTAATTAATAACCTAACAAGGTGACGGTTAAAAGGTTACATGATTTAACATATATTAATCATGAACTCAACCTATCTAAGAATTATACCAATAAACAAATCAATTATAAGAATCCTAATGAAAATAACAAAGCTAAGATATATTTAGCAGAACTTGAGAATTTAGATCACGCAATTGTCGAGCGGCTTGAGGAGATCCATCATCCATCCGAAGCACCAACAACCCAACACGATTATCTATCCGATTGAAAAAATCTTTGGGTAAATGGGTATTAAGCTTAAATATGTGATGAACTTAAATAGTTAAAGATGGATTATATCTAAGAGCATTCACAATGGGATCATCTCTATAATTTAACTAAAAATCATCATTATTTCTAAATTTTGTTTATCTTTTAAAAACTTCACACATCTCATTCCCTAACAATATCCATTTATAATACTAACTACCAACTATTTTGTCTTATTCTCTCTTTTTTTCTAATATTGATTTCTAGTTAACTTTTTTCAAAAAAGTTTGATTATTTAAGATTGCATCACATAATGACTTATATTAAAATTAATCTCATAAAATATGTATTAAAAATATAAAAAGAATGAAATTATATAAAAGATA
This sequence comes from Smallanthus sonchifolius, assembly GCA_023525975.1. Taxonomy (NCBI): domain Eukaryota; kingdom Viridiplantae; phylum Streptophyta; class Magnoliopsida; order Asterales; family Asteraceae; genus Smallanthus; species Smallanthus sonchifolius. The sequence continues at coordinate 78,598,043 of CM042033.1, forward strand.
ACACATAATAACCATTGATGTCCAAATTATATAGTAACAGTACATAACACATAACAATTTTCTAATTCCAACTCGTAACATGATGGAAATAGCAAAATATAACGCGACCTCGTCTATTGTTGGGAATAGAGTAACCGGTGATGATCAATTAGATGATATGTGATAGAGATTGAAACAGATGATTCAAACAATTAGTGATTAGATACAAGCAATTAGGAAGAAATCGAAACAATAGTAGGGTGTATTGATGGCCTTCAAACAGAAATTACAAAGAAATGATCCAGGGCTGTGCCCTCTCTCACTACCACAGGTAGGAGCCTAACAAACTAACAAACTCAATCCTCTCCCCCTAACATGCCTTCTTCTCTATTATTTATACTACCCCATATTACACTTTAGCCCTTTAAGACTACCTAAAACTCACTTCCCTCTCTTAGCTCATTCCCATCACTACTCCCTCCTTCAAAACAGTCTTGTCCTCAAGACTGGGATCAGCTGCTTCGTCTGGTGGCCGACCTTGCCCATGCACCACCCACGAATGATGGAATCCAATAATTAACCCAATAACAGGACTTACCATCTTGTACCACCAACGAATACCCGGTAGTCTTGTAAGAACAAAAATTCCAGCAAAGGCAAACGTGCCAATGGACATAACCTGGTCAGCAGGAGGTACCGTACCGTCTTTCCAACCAAGGCGTCGATCGCCAATTTTGAACATAGACACCACCAATGCCATCTGAACCTGTTTTTCCAGTGATGGAGGTTGCTGAAACAGAATTACAGTGAATAGGAAATCCTCCGAAACCTTGAGTCAACCAGCAGATTGGGTGAACACACCCTTAATTGCAGGTGCATTCCATTGCAACCCGAAATCACTAGAGGGAAACACAAAAAGAGGAACTGGTATCAGAATGGCATCCCTGCAAACGGTACGAATAAGAGATCGAACTCCTCTATCCCGTGGGAAGTTGGAGCTAACATCGGGCATGGCAGAAATCCCAGGTTTGGCGATGGAAAACGATCACGCAGATTCGGGAATGGAAAGAAGGGGACGGTCCATGGGATCAGTGTTAAATGAGGGTTTGGGCTCCGAATGGCCCACTGTATTGAGCCCATCCAGTAACCCAATCGATGAAGGCCCAAAACGATTCAAGCAAAGTGAACGTGTCACGGAAACGTTGTCACTGGTAGGGCGAAACGTTGCGTCAAATTGAGGACCCGAAGAAGAGAATACCTCACCGGAAAAAACAGATGCAGATTCCGACGAACCCTCCCCCGGAGGTGTCGCCTGATTCTTCATCCAATCCAGAACCGTCTTCTGAAATTCCCTGGATGCCGCTCGATCCGCCTCAAATGCTTTCAGAATCGATTTGATATCAGCAACATCACGTTGAAGCTGTTGAATCTGGCCTTCCTGAACCTCGATCTGAGCAAACAAACGTGGTTCCATGGAAATTGAAAGAGAAAATGGCAGGTCAAAGGCAGGTCGGACCAATGATAGAGATTGAAACAGATGATTCAAACAATTAGTGATTAGATACAAGCAATTAGGAAGAAATCGAAACAATAGTAGGGTGTATTGATGGCCTTCAAACATAAATTACAAAGAAATGATCCAGGGCTGTGCCCTCTCTCACTACCACAGGGAGCCTAACAAACTAACAAACTCAATCCTCTCCCCCTAACATGCCTTCTTCTCTATTATTTATACTACCCCATATTACACTTTAGCCCTTTAAGACTACCTAAAACTCACTTCCCTCTCTTAGCTCATTCCCATCAATATGTATGTCAATAATTTGCGAAAGAAGGTGCGAGCAATGTGATGTAGGAAGTGAACTGTACAAAAAGCACCCATTATTTCTAAATACACATGAATTTAGTAACTATACTCAACTAATTCAGCAACTACATATAACTTATATAAGCAATTCATTCACAAAACTAATCACAAACAATGCTATCAGATTAAAAAAAACCTGCAGGAAGGTTATACATACAGTGGGACTAGTGGCAACCATAACCTTCTGCATAAACCTGTTTGAACTATCTATAATAACATTAACTATGTTAAATGTTTATTCTCCTGATTTTCCCCTATAATTCTACCTTTTGACTTCAATTTTACACCACCCTTCATTAATTAAATGTAAATGACACATCATCAAAAATCAATTACCAACAGACTTTGAATTCCTTCCTAACCCAGATCAGAATCAGGCTCAAAGATGATATGTTGGGATTTAGATATCAAAATATGAAAAGATTACTAAACAAATGAAAAAAACACATGAAAATTACACACATATTGATTAAATGGGTCAAAACTCAACGAGCTGGTTAAATGGTTCAAAAACCCAAGCACGCTCAAACTACACCCTCAAAAACTCTAATCAACTGATGCATTTACTATCCATATGCTCATTTGCAAGCCTGCACCCACAAACTGTTCTACTGAAACTTTATATAATTTAGAAGCATAATATTACTAAACTTGTTACTGTTAACCAAAAAGAACAAGATCACTTAGCAGATATTCACTATAAACAAACTACAAACAAATTAGTCTACTAGAAGCATAATACACAAACCCATCAAACAACATTCAATTAAGTAAATCTTAAACAAAAAAACACTAATTCTAACGCATTAAACAACGATAATTTAAAAGTTAGGGTTTCCACTTACTTTTTGATCTTCAACAATAACGCACTGGTGTTCTGATGGAGAATATAATGGCAGTGAAGAGTTGGAGGTGGGATTTGTTTGAAACTTGCACCGTTTCTACAATCAACACTCGTTCCAACAATCGAATAGTGAAGGTCGATTGTGTTTCAACAATCCAAGATCGAATGATTGAATTAGGACCAAATATCAAAAATGGGATGATGAAATCAGATCATACACAACTAGAAGGCGACGATTGCTGTTGTCGATTAACTACTGGATCGAGAGAAACACACCTGGGTTCGCAATTTGATTTGGGATGCTGGTTTGCTAGGGGAGAAGAATAAGCTGCGGGAGAATAGGAGGGTGTTTGGAATTGAGTTTGTAAATGAGCTATTGGAATTTTAAAAAGGTAATTAGTTAAAAAAAAGTGTTTGAGAACGTCCTTTTTGTTTTGGTTTTTTTAAAGAGTAAATTGTTTTTCAAAAGCCAAAAATTCTAATTTTTTAATTGACTTTTTATTTTTTAAACAAAAAATTACTAATCTACCTTCACTCTTTACCCTATAATTACAATCGCTCCACCACCACCATCCATCGCCGCCACCACCACTAACCACCCGGCACCACCAACCACCCGGCACCGCCAACCACCACCACTGCCCGCGCCGCCACCCATCACCGCCACCACCACCAACCAACTGGCACCACCAACCACCCGCCACCGCCAACCACCACCACTGCCCGCGCCGCCACCCATCACCGCCACCAACCACCCACCACCACCGCCACCCAACACCTACCACTATCACCGCCCGCTGCCCGCCGCCACCACCACTCACCACCACACCTGCTACCCACCGCCACCCACAACCACCACCCACCACCATCGTCACCACCCGTCACCCACCACCACCCTCCTCCACCACCGCCACCACCACCACCCAACGCCAACCACCATCATCTCCCGCCGCCCACCACCGCCACCGCCACCGCCACCACCACCACCACTCCCCACCACAACCGCCACCCACCACCACCACCGCTACAGCGCTACCTACCTCCGCTAAGTATATAATATTTTGTAATTTTTTTTAAATTATTATTTTTGTCCAAAAACATTGTTAAGTATATAGTATTATATGTAAAGTAGTAAATGTTTTTAAATATATAAGAATGCCCTTTTTGGTCGTTTTACATGAATAACCTAAGCCAAACAATTTTTAAAAAATAACTTATTGACTTATTGGCTTTTCCTACCACAAAAGCTAATCTAAACAATTATTTAAAAAACTATTTTTGAAAAAGTCATAAGTCAATAAGCATTTTTGACAAAAAAAACACTTTTGGAGTTAAATAAGCAATCTCAAACACCCCCTAGGTTACGGTGTGAATGAGAATCATATTTATAATTTAACTAAAAACAATTATTCCATAAAAAAATTGTCCATTTTTTAAAAACCTCTCACATCTCATTCCTTATTTTTATAATTTTAAAGAAATGGCTAAAGAATTGTTATATTTAAGATTCTAGTGTTTATTTCCTTATAATTTTAAGAATAAAGATAAGGTTTAAAAAACCTGATGTAAGACCATTTTAACTTAAATCTTATTTTCTTTCCTTATAATTTAAAGATATGGTGTATATACCAATACTTATATGGATGCTTCAGAGCATCCACATCATGATTGGTATATATATTATATCATTAAATTATAAGAGAAAAAATAAGATTTAAATTAAAACTTAAAAGGGTCTTACATCAGGTTTTTAAACCTTATCTTTATCTTTAAAATTATAAAGAAATGAACACTAAATATATCAATTCCTTAACTATTTCTTTAAAATTATAAGAATAAGAAATAAGATGTGAGAGGTTTTTAAAAAATAAATAAATAAATTTTTTATTGAATGATGTTTTTAGTTAAATTATAAAGATAAGAATAAAAAGTGATATGAATCCTCTTAATGAAGTTGCCCTAAATGCTCCATAAATTATAAAGAATGGGATGGAGGAGTTCTTTTAAGTGTTTTTCTTAAAATTTTTCATATATTAATATATTATAGGAAAAAGATAAAGAATGGGATGGAGGAGTTCTTTTAAGTGTTTTTCTTAAAATTTTTCATATATTAATATATTATAGGAAAAAGATGAGTATACCAAATGGGCTGAGAATGCTCTAATGTGTAGTGGGTCATGTGGGTAACGAGTTTAATAATTAATGGATTATATTTGGTAATTTAAATGAGATTGATATTTTTGTTTATATATTTTTTAATAAGTAAAAGTTTATAAAATTTAAAAAAGTCCCTGTTATTTTATTTTTGGTGTCATTGGTCATAAATTTTTTTAACTGGCGATATTAAAAAAAATCTTGGGTGTTACTTTACGTTTTGATTATATATATTGGAGTTAATTGCACAAATGACCCATGTGATTTGATCAAATTGTATGTTTGGTCATCGGGATTGAAAATTTGTAAACTTAGCCTAAACATTTGTGAGTTAGTTGCATATTTAGCCCCTAACGTTAATACTAATTAGTTTTAAACGAAAAATTACCTAGTGTGCCATCTACGTGAGGGTAATTTGGATTGTTAAAATGTTAAACTCTGATAAACAAAAATGCATAAAAAAAGCACCAAACAACCCAAAAAAGTTATTTTTATGCAGTTTTTTGTTTATTTTTGGTGAACAAAAAAAATGAACAAAAAATGACCATTGTATTTATTTATTCTAAAGAAATCAACCCTAACTCGGACACACTTAAAATCTATCGTGTTCATGTATAAAATAAATAATAACCAGAGGCACGAGACATACATTAAAAGTGTACCAGGAATAATGGGATCTCATATGTATGTATACAATGGTCTAAATAGAGTTGGAGCATACATATTCTTCCACCTATGTATATGCAAACAAAAAGGGGAAAATTCTCAAAATAAACATTTTCATTTTTAAATTCCTTAAAACAAACAAAGAATTTTCCACTTCTCCAAAATAAACATCAAATTTTACAACTTAATATTTCGGCGTTTTATTCTATTATTCAAATATTCAGGCGTTTTGTTCTATTATGAGACACGTAACTCAGCGAAAACTACACGTGTAAGTTGTAAAATGAGACACGTAACTCGGCGAATTCGCCGAGTTTGAAGAATGTTCCGACGAAAATTTGATGTTTATTTTGGAGAAATGGAAAATTCTTTGTTTGTTTTAAGAAATTTGAAAAGGAAAATGTTTATTTTAGGAATTTTCTAAAACAAAAATATAAATTCCTCCCATTTATAACTATGTATATCTAAACAAAAACATGTATAATTAGAAGCAATAATTTTTTTTTTTTTTAGCAACGTAATAATACTTTTATATTGATGATCAACAAGGCAAATTACATAAGGATAGCAGGTAGACGGGCAACAAACTGCGTCGCCATCCCCTTCTGAATGGAAAACCCTAATCTACTAAAAACAAAGCCTCGCCCATGAGGAGTCGTAAAGTTGCTGTGGACCACACGCTGAACTCTAGCCAAGAACCGAACCGCCTCCGGCGCCAAGGAGCTGAACGTGTCAAACACCAGGGGGACAAAGGAATGCTGATTATCCTCACAAGCTTTCGCGTGCTTTTCCACCTTCTTTGACTCTGCTTTCATAACCGCTTGCCCCGCCACAAACCCATTTTCCCGCAACCCAACTAGGGGGATACACCTGTAAGATCGACACAAGCATGTTTCCCGCCCTCCCAACCAAAAACTAGCACGTCCGCCGGGCGTAGGGTGTACCTCCCTTCCGCCGGGTCCGTAAGAAAATTAACCGGTGCCTCTTTCTTTGCCGAGATCCCTGCTCGTCTGAGAATATCCATTAACGCGTCTCGAACAAAATCATGGCGATACTTAAACCCCGGCAGCTCTCTACAGTGTAACGCATGGTCCCCGTATTTATCCAAGCATGCTTTACGGCAGACTGGGCAAGTTTCATCATTCGGGAACATGGGGATCATCAGACGGTACTTAAGGATTGACCGGTACTCCACCGCTGACATACGTTGACCCAGACCTTCAATAGGAATAACAGTTAAGAAATCCTGGGAGTGAGGCCTCTGTAAGCATTCAATGACGGCTTTCTGGCGAGGGGACAAAAGGAAATCTTCTCCCCAACTTTGTGCGATTCGACAACAAAGGGCATTCGCCAAAGTTTTCTGTGGTTTTTTGGGGGCGGTGTCCTTGTTAGAGAAACCGCCGAGATCAAAATCAGGGAGAGATTCATGCAATCGATCCAGGGCGCTGGCATAATCCGGGTCAGTGGTAGCAACCCCACTGTTGCGTAAGATGTGGTCCTGCAACTCCCAAGATTGAGACCTGGAAGCCACAAAGGCATAGGCAGCCACATCCCGGGCCGACAGAAGGCCCAACCCACCTAGCCGCATCGGCAAGGTCGCGATCCGCCACTGGAGTTCACCAAAAAAAGGGCCCCCACATACGACAATGTCTTCTATTGCCTCTCGAAGGCCTTTATCAAAACATGAAACCGCATCATCCACAAAGGGGGGTTGGCAAGTTCGTAAACCAAATAGCAACTTTGCAACCCCCATACAAGATCTAAGCAAGAGGAGTTCGCTTTGAGGATCCCGCAACAAGGGAAGGTGTCCCATGATGTCAACAGCTCGCGTTGCCCTCTTAGCCGTTAGACCACTAATAAAACTGGCATCACAGCTGACTGCCCCTCCTAGCAGTTTAACACCTCTCTCCGGCCTCCCAATCTCACTGGGGAAAAGCCCTGGCCGGACCTTCACCCCGTTGCATGTCGGCCAAAATACCACCGTTTTTCTAATATTAAGCCGTAGCCCCAAGGCTGGACCCTCCGAACCGATGATGTCAAGAGCTTTAGCAACCTGAACAGCGTCCCCGATAACCGTCCCGTCATCCAAGTACCAAGCATGGAATGGGAGTTTGCATTTTTCCTGCACCTGAAGCACTAAGGGGTGTAAGGCTAGGGCAAAAAGCAAAGGTCCCAAGGGATCCCCCTGCTGGACCCCCGTGAATGCCCCGATGCAGTCATTCCCTACGTATAGCCTAGCAGGCTGGGCATACAGAAATTGAACCCACGGGAATATGGAGGGGCATTGGCGATGGACCTCGCGAAGCAAAACTGAACGGTCAACTAAGTTGAAAGCGTTGGAAAAATCAACCGTAAGCATGGCCAGCGAGCCATCTGAATGAAAAGAATTAAGGAACCTGTTAGCGCTGTGCAGCACCGCCTCCGCACCATTGGGGACCCCCACCCCAAATTGATAGTCCCCCAAGTACTTAACAACTTCTTTCCCAACTTTCTTCATGGCTACTTTGGAGACCAATCTTCTCCAAATTGCCCCCACAGCAATGGGGCGAATTCCATTATCAGGCTTCAACAAAGGGGTTAGGGGGGCCGAAGCAACAAAATCCGCGAGCACCCTAGGACATAACCCCCCTAGCCAAAGGTTTACCACTTCAGTGATGGCAGTAAGCAGTCCCGAGGCAGTCGCCTACCCCTCGCCGCTAAGAGCGTCCAACAGGTGTTGGGCCCGGAGGCCATCACGCCCAGAAGATGTCCCTTTCGGGAAAGATTTCACACACCTGTGAACGCAGTCTTCATCCACGGATAACGCAGGTTGGGAAAGAGGAATTGAAGGGAGGTTCGGGGGCGGCGCGAAGGGATGTTTGTCGATAAGGGCTTGCATGGTAGATTCCCCCCGGGGAGCAACCCCACTGGAACACAACACCTTAACTGCAGCATTGAAGTGACCATCACTCACTTTCCTGAGACATTGCTTGATGTTAGGGCTAACCTCCTCAGCTATCTCCCGTTGTGCCTCCTCCCCACGCACAACCCCTTCTCCACTATAATTGGTCGTTGTTATTGTTGTTAATGTTGACCAATGACTCTAACTTAAATAAACATTTTTTTATAATTGGTCGTTGTTAATGTTGTTTTATTATCTCTCATTACCGACCAACAAACTTTAGGTTATATATTTTTCTCGAGGTTATATAAATCAGATTGAAAGAATTAAAGAATGAGAAAGTGAATTGGTAATTGAGAGTAATAAATAAAGTTGTCACAAATAAGGTGGTGAAAAGTAAAACATAGAAAATTAATTTCACTTTTGGACATTAATAGTGAGAGTGGAAATTTAAAATCAAAGTAACAAAATTAAAATCTTAATACTTTTTAAATAATTTCCTATGTAAATATGAATTTTTTAAAAACCCTTAAACATAAACAAGGTAACAACTATGTACAGGTTGACACGTTTAATAAACATGTTACATTAGTTAACCTAAAATCAAACTATTTTCATGCCATATTCATAAACAAGGAAATCCGACAACAATCCTTCGGTTAAAGTGTTGTCGGTAAGAATTGGGTTCGTGTGATCGTGTCGGCTCAAGTCAGCTTTCGGTATCAACCTAGTAGCTACTGACGAAAGCAAACCATCAGTACTCTGTTGGTAGGAACTGAGTTTGTGCTGAATCAAGTCAACCTTCAGTAGCAACCAAGCTAAGTTCCTATCAACCGAAGCCAACTATCGGTACTCTACCGGTGAATACCGACATATATTTATAAAAAAAATTAGTTCTTTATTTTCTATGTTATCCATCGGTGATCCATAAGTAATTAATGATGGTATTTTGCGCCTGTGACAGTGAATTTAATCAGTAGTAGTTGTAATCTTGTTAAACGGATTCAATAATATATAAATTTTTCCTTATTAAAATTGTTTTCATCTGTGTGCTTCCACACTGTATTTTATTCACATAAAAATGTACATTGTTGCTTTCTTTAAGAAAATTATGTTGGGATCCTCATTCAAACTTTCACACACAAGAAAGATCATATCGCTATGTACATGTTGAAGACTTTCCAATTTTCCATACACACGGCATGCACACAGATTGTGCGTTGATAGTGAAATCAATATAGTTGATGAGAATTAGGTATGTGAATGTTTGTTATCACACATTAAAATACATTTATTATTTTTTATTATCAACTTATGTACTTATCATGTTATATAATAATAACAACTAAAATAAGACATGTTCGATACATAATCAATTTGAAGTATAGAATAGTATGACGTATTTGTATATGCATGGTGCTGAAAATATATAATAAGATAAAGAGAATAGGGTAATAAACGATTACATAACTGTCTAACCGTCTTATGTATCATTTTTTTAATATATATGTAAAAGTGGTAATACGAATCTTACGAGTTATCTAGCTAAAATATAATACGATTACTATGGTTATTATCTACTTAAAACCCGTACTCTATCGAACCACCTATATAATAAGATCATAAATTGCCTCCGCATTTATTCTCTTCCAAAGTGGACTTAATTTTGTCAAAAGATTATCCTTAAAGTCACATAGAAAGGGCGACATTTCTTTAGTTTCAAATGGAGAATTTACATGTTCATGGTTGATTTTGATGGATGGTCGTCATGGAATTATTATGATTGCTTCTACTAGAGGGTTTTTTCTAAACATTTGACCATTAATTCGTCGATGTAAGAAAAGTTGTCGGGTATTATGACAGAACAAACATGTCATCATGAACGTAAAACCATACATTTTTCAAAAGGTAACTTGGAACAAATTAAGTATGTACTTTGTAGATTTACATTTCATTATATTTAAAGGATTAACTTATTATCAATTTATTTTAATCATTGCTACAAAATGAATTATTTGAACAATAAATTTTAGGTTTTTGCTAAACATTAAGAGTTATGTTTAAAAGCTAAGGGTGTGGGTAAGTTTTGTACTATGATAACTTATCATTAGTCACATTACTACAAATCAGAGGATTTTTACTGACGGTAGGATCCATCGGTGAAGATCTCACATGTCGGTGCAAGCAAGTGCGTGGGAAAAGCGGACGTAGGTAATGACTTTAAAGACGGCTTATATCCTTGAATGACTGATGGATGCTTAAGTGACTAATCATTGATGACCATGTGATTTACGGATCAAAGATGAGCTTTTCACAGACGATAGTAAATACCGTCATCTATAAGTTATTTTAATTAAAAATACATTAAAAATATTGACGATTTCTAATAAATCAAAATAACATGTCTTAATAAAAGAAATACTTTTAAAATATGTAATTATTTCATTTCAATTAAAATATTTAAAAATATACAAAAAAAATGTTCAGATAATTAAAACTATAACTGGCTAGGGGAAGGGGGTTGGGTGGTGGCCAGGACTACCACCAGTGAACAAAAGCGCTAAACTGCTCATTTAGCCGGTTTTGCTTGGCCAAGTTCGCAGCTAGCTCGACGTGATTGGCATTGAAGTATGAACAAAATATAAGAGAGTATGTTGCTATTTACCTAAGCTAGCAATGACAAAAAGGGCTTCGATTCCACAAAGAGCTAGTGGATGGCAAATAGATTAAGTTGGTATTGAAATTGAAATGCAAAAGTCATTGTTAAGTTGTTGACTTTTGAAATGAATGTTTAAACACAACTTAATTTAAAATAGATTTTTCACTTGTATAAGAAGATATAGCCAATTCTGGTTGAAGGTTTAATCAATCAAAAAGAAAAACCTACAATTCCAATTAATTGATTGACAAATTACATAGAAATAATTTGTATCACTTTCACATTAATTTTAAGAGGACATATGATCAATCACACCAATGAGACATTTATGACACATCTAGAACTAGGAGTGTTTAATATTCGGTTTCAAACCGATTAAATTGATAACTAAACTGAACCGAAACCGTTTAAAATCGAATACAAATTACATATTCGGTTTTCGATTCGGATATAACCGAAATCCGAATATGTAATTTGGTTTTTGGTTCAAATATTTTGAATGCTGTTATAATAGAAAAAACTGAATTATTTTATACATATTTTAGACCATATTTTATTTTAATTTAGCCCAATTTATGACATAATTCATTCATGTTCACCATTCTTTAGCTCAAATTTTGTTTGAATTAGGTTAACTTTGTACCCTTCCTAAATCTCGCGATCAAACGAGTGCTTGAAATTGTTGTTTGAAGTGCGACTGTTTAGCCCTAATTGGCTAATTCCCTCGCTTGCTTGATACGTACCTCACAGTCCACGTTCTACCTCATGCAGTCCCATGTCTTCTATTTTCTATTTTGCATGTTTCTTCATTCCATGTTTTCCTCTCGTAAGTAGTGGGTTAGTTAGTTAGTTCTTTGAATTAAATTGTATTGTATACCTATATAAATGCCTTATGTTTTTTATGAAGGGGAAAGAATGAAAGATTATAAAAAATGTTCTAAACACTCTATATTTCTTCTAGCTTCTAACTATTTTCTTAGAGCCAATGATTAACCGTTGGAACCACATCATTGCTCTGCTCAGTGTTAGTAATAAAAGTTATGAAAATAATCATGGTCGGTTTATAAAACAAATTGGAAGAAGCTATCTCTTTAGCTCAAACTTGTTTTATAAATAATCAATTACACAGCTTCTTCCTTTGTGTAAGTATTATTAATATAGGAATGTGCAAATTAATCAACTTAATCGAACCGTAACCGAATTAACTGACTTAACCAAATTAACTGAACACCAAACAATTAACCGGTGGTTTGGTTCAACCATAACCGATTAACGCAAAAACTGTGAGTCGGTTTTGATTATGGTGTGTGTCATAAATAAACCGAACTTCATCAATTTAAAATAAATTTAAAAAATACCACTCATTATATAGTAATAAAGAATCGTAATTTGGGTGGATTTAAAATTCAAATTAAAAAAAATATATATTTAGAATAAGAAAACAACACACGTATGATCTATTTTAGGTCTTGCGTCTACGTTTCCCTTTTTATAGCCCGAGTCCACTCCTTGTTTTCTTCATAAATGGCCACGCCATCAGCTGGACTCTTCTTTGATCCAGATCGCATCACATCCTTTCCACCTCCACCGCCGACCGGTAGCCATGGTGTTCACCGGACACAACAGGCGCCACCTACCACCACTCATCAACCCGACACTTCTAATAATAAACTTATTAAAGAAGTTGACTTTTTCAGCAGTAAGGAACATGATCATCGGAATAAGGAGTCTACTGCACCTGCTATCGATTTAGATTTTAATATCAATGTAAGGAGATGATATATATATATATATATATATAATTATTTATCTTATCTTTTTGTTTTTCGAGTAGTTTATTGAATTGGATCGTTGACTTTCAGACAGGTTTGTATCTTCTCACCGGAAACACAAGCAGTGAAGAATCAGTAATTGAGGATAAACGAACTAAAAATGAGTTAGCAACTGCTAAAGCTGAATTTGAGAGAATGAGTGGTGAGAATCAACGGTTGAAAGAGGTGTTGAATAAAGTGATCATTGATTGTAACGTACTCGAGGAGCACCTCGCGACGATTATGCAGCAAAAGCAAGGTTCTATGGTGGCACCAAGGTCGGTTATGGATCTGGGTTTAGCGGCTCCGATGACAGCTGAAAATGATGATCAGAGGGATCAGTTGTCGTCAGAGGGAACTGGAAGAAGCCACAATGAACATGATAAAGACTATGGGGGAATGAGACCCGTGCAAGACATAGGTCAAGCTACTGAAGCAACCATTCGGAGAGCTAGGGTTTCTGTTCGAGCTCGATCGGAAGCATCCGTGGTATTCATATTTAAAAATCATCATTTAATCTTTTTGTTCAGTTTTTTAAGAAGAAGTGGGTTGGACGGCCGGTCGACCTGGAACCGGTTCGGTTATGTCTCTTTAAATCAGACTAAACGGTTCAAACAGACATAACCAAACTAGTTTTATTTTAACCGGCCACGTATCGATATAATCAGTGAACTGGACCGAGTGGTGCGACCGGATTGCCTTTATTTATTTATTTTTCCTTTAAAATCTAAATTTCTAATTAATTTAAAATTCCAATTCTACATTTTATTTATTTAAGTCTTTATATGTCATTAAAATTGTAAATTTGTATAAAAACATAAAGTATTTCTTATATTTTATATATGTATATATAGTTTTATTTTTTATGTTATTTATGACATCAAATCCTACCGGTAAGGCGGCCAGTTTGTGTTCGGTCCGATTCTGAAAACATTGTTTCTTGGGTATGATGGCTTATTGAGCAATAAATTTGCTTGCTTTATTAGATCACAGATGGATGTCAATGGCGGAAATACGGTCAAAAAATGGCGAAAGGAAACCCATGTCCACGGGCATATTATCGGTGCACCATGGCAGCCGGTTGCCCCGTTAGGAAACATGTAACTTGCTACAAATTAGAACACTGATTAATTAGTCTTTTATTTTTATGGGTAACTTTACATAATAGTAACCAAGTTTTTCATCTGTTCCATTTTAGTTACTCAAACTTTTTTTGTCTCATTTTAGTTACTCAAACTTTTTTTGTCTCATTTTAGTCACTGAAGTTTCTCATCTGTTCCATTTTAGTCACTCAAACTTTTTTTTTCTTATTTTAGTCAACAAGTTTCACATGTTGTCCCAATCTTACGAAATTACCATGTTACGAGTTACTTTTTTTTGGATTTCATTTTATGGATATGGTGAAAATGAAATCCAAAATAAGTAAACCAACATTTTCATCATATTCATAAAATAAAAAAAAGTAACATGTTAACCTCGTAACTGCGCAAGATTAGAACAACACGTGAAACTTGAGTGACTAAAATAATACAACAAAAGTTTGAGTGACTAAAATGGAACAAATGGGAAACTTGAGTGACTAGAATTACATGAAAAAAGTTTGAGTGATTTAAATATAACAGATAAGAAACTTGGTTATTAGTGACTGAAGTTTTCCCTTTTTTTAATTAAAATGTTCATTGATTGTATGTGTTTCATGTTTAAATAGGTGCAAAGATGTGCAGAAGACAAAACAATCCTCACCACTACTTACGAAGGCAACCACAACCACCCTCTCCCTCCGGCCGCCATGGCCATGGCCTCTACCACCTCTTCCGCCGCCAGGATGCTACTCTCCGGATCCATGCCCAGCTCCGACGGCCTCATCGATTCAAACTATTTGGCAAGAACTCTCCTTCCTTGCTCATCTAGCATGACTAGCATTTCAGCATCCGCCCCGTTTCCGACCGTCACACTAGACCTCACTCAAACCCCAAACCCATTACACATTCAACGGACCTCCAGTATGCTCCAAGTACCCTTTTCTAGGCAGTGTTTAAACAACCATTCCAAATTCTCAGGGCTTCAAATGTCTCAAAACATGGACGTTGCATCGCAAGGGCCTCCACATGCCGCCTTGGCTGACACCGTTACCGCCCTCACGGCGGATCCGAACTTTACTGCTGCCCTAGGCCCTAGCGGCGGCGATATCATCAATAATGGGTGGTGGCAACGGCGATGGGAACAACAATAATGAAAATGTCAATGCCATCAACAGCAACAACAATGGGCATGGCAATGGCGACAATGAAGTTAGCAATTGAGGTTTTTAAGGAAGTTAATACTTGTAGTATTAAATTCTTTTATTAATAGTTTCCTTGTTAATATACACATGTTGGTGGAAAATTTTATTTCTTTTTTATTATCCTTTTAAGTTTTAAAAGATATTGTAAATAAATATGTCACCATATCTTTATTGAAAGGATGAATTAAGTATAAAAATTATAAAGATATAAATGTTGGGTTTAATCGGATGTTTGGGTCACACGGGTCATGGGTTCACGGGTCAGTAGGTCAAATGGGTCAGCGGGTCAAGGGTTAGTTAATGTTGACCTGGTAAGTGAACGTTAGAAATCTGTTGCTAGAAAGAAGGAGATCGTGGGTTTATTTAGCTTGTGTTTTTGTTTTGTTTTGCTTATTATAAATAGGATTTTTGAGTCTGCATTTATTTGTACCTGTAAGTTTCACGAATACTTTTAATCAAAGAGTTTTGTTAAGTTTTCTTGTGTGTAAGTGACGGATTTACAACAAAAGTTTAGGGGTAACGAATTTTTCTTTTTAGCGTACATTCATGTAAATGAAACAAAAAAAAGTTTGACGGGACTTTCATGTAAACAAATTTTTTTTTGACCGTATTTTCATATAAACAAATTTTTTTTGACGGTAACATGCGACTGACGAGGCGGAGGCGGCGCCAAGCGGTGGTTTCAGCTCATGTCGAGCGGTTGGTCGAGTGGTCGGTCTCTGGGTCTCACAGTTTCCGCTCTCTGTCTTTCTTCTTAGCCGGCCGCTTGGGTAAGTTAGGTTTGAGAATTGAGACTTTGAGGTATGTTTTAATAAAACATTTGGCTAAAGTCCAAATGTTTTATTAAAACCCAATACCTCAAAATCTTTAATAAAATGTGGGGACTTTTTATAAAGTATTAGGATTTTTATAAAATTTTGGACTTTTTATGAAGTGTTGAGCTTTTAAAAAAATTTGAGGGGTAACGTATTTTTTGCTCAGGGGTAACGTAAGGGTAACCGGATACATAAAACCGTAAAAAAAAAAATTACACTGCACGTATAAGTACCCCTACCCTAAGGGTAGGTCCGCCCTTGGGCCTGAACCAATATTTGGTATCAAAGCGGGTTTGAAGCTTGGAGGCAGCCTCCGTCGGCTGGTGTGTCGGTCGGTAGAGGGCAGGCGTGAAAGAAGGGTTGGAGTCGCAACCGGGATACTAGAAATAGCAGAAGACGGAGACGGTGGTGTTTGGTGTCACGGGGAAGTACCGTTTGGGACGACGGTGGTGACCGGTGATTAGAACATCAGAGGTTCGTGGCTGTTAGTGGTTATCAAAGCAGAGGAGAGCGCTGGTCTCAGACGACTTTAGCGGTGGTGGCTCGGCAATTGCAGTTTTGGTGGCTGCAGGGCTGAGAACCAGAAGCAAAGACGGCAAGGAAGGATCGGAAAAAAATATAAGGAGTGTGCTAATTTGTAGCCGAGGATTGCCAGCGCTGCAAATACCATCGTTTAGGGGTGATTTGAAAATTTTGTTTTGGGCTTGTTTCTGATTTATGCGGCTGATCTAGGGCTTCGCATGTCTTGCTGCACACAAATCAAGTTATGCACATAAATCAGGAGGTCAGTTTGTTCCTGTGATTAGGAGAGTCTAATAGGAGGTGTGGGAAAAAACGGCCGGAAGATATCAACACAGGTGGCGTTGATTCGGTTCGTTTGGAGAGTGAAAGAAAACGGTAGAGGCAGGCCGGCTTTGTTTTCTTTGATCGGTGGAAGAAGGCTCTTGGAACAAGCTTGAGTGGCGACTTTGGACGTGACCCAGGTGAAAGTCGGGTGTCCGGGAGAGGTCGAGTTGAGTGAAGATTTTGGACCTGACCGAGGTGGATGTCGTGTGTCCGGGAAAGGTCGAGATAGTTCGAGAAGAAGGTAATTACGCTGCTGTGAATAAAGGGTGTGACCAAACAACGGGAGTGATTGTTGGGTTTAATCGGATGTTTGGGTCACACGGGTCATGGGTTCATGGGTCAGCAGGTCCAGTGTTAGTTAATGTTGACCTGGTTTCAAGGAAGTGAACGTTAGAAATCTTTTGCTAGAAGGAAGGAGATCGTAGGTTTATTTTTTTTTTTTTAAAGGCGAACGTTGAATGTGTGACGTCGCATCCCCCGTCACATGGGAGAGCCTCGTCCAACTCCGGCCAATATGTTGTCTTAACCGGGTCCACTTGGCGTCAGAGTTGGAGAGCTTTCAAGGAAAAACCCCACTCAATACGGCCCCTTCCGAGCTTGAGGGAGAGCCGAGGCTCCAACCCTGAATCGGCGTGGGTAAAACCCTGGTGCATCAGCCTAAAAGGCCTCATTTGCGATGCCGCAGAAATTAATGGTGGTGGCAGGGATTGAACCCGGGTCCCTTGGGACTTCAGGCCTCACCTCAACCACTACACCACAATCTCTTTGGGAGATCGTAGGTTTATTTAGCATGTGTTTTTGTTTTGTTTTGCTTATTATAAATAGGTAGGTTTTTGAGTCTATGTCCCTATAAGTTTCACGAATAGTTTTAATCAAAGAGTTTTGTTGAGTTTTCTTGTGTGTAAGTGAGGCCTGAACCAACAATAAACATTACATACAACATAAACAACCCCAAAATTAGGTTTTAACTTCAAATTCGTGGTGACCAACTTAATCTAGTAAAATAATTCCGGTGACCAACCCGGTTTCTTGATAAACAAAGGAAACCGAAAAATTGTGAAATAGGTTTTTTTTTCATATGCAATTGTTTAGTTATGGAAAAATTATAGAAAGTTATAAATTAGTGTTTTTTTTAATTTCTGGTTATAAAACTAAAAACAAGATCTTCTATTTTCTAGAAAAAAGTTCTTTGGAAAACACCAATTTAAAAACATTTTATGTTTTTCAAGTTTTCTTTAAAACTTATATGGAAAATGAAAGGATTCTCCACAACCTTTTCTCTTTAAGAAAATTTGGTACTTTTTGTGTAAATAAAAATATGAATTTATTGATTCAGTAACTAGGTTAGATTCCCGTGTAATACATACGGGGTGAAAAATATCAATATATAAAATTATTAAATCTTTTTGTATCATTATTTAAAGTATATCTTTATGTATATATTTTAAATCTTTATGACTTTCATTACTATATGATTGAAAATAAAAGTTACATAATTTGATTTCAAAGTTTTTATAATATGGGATAATTTAAAATAAATGTGTTTTATTAGTATAATTAGTATTTTCTTTAAAAAAATATATTATTATTAAAAGATAGAGGTGTATTTAATAAGAGAGAGATGCGGGAAAAAATTGATGAAAATAAATGTGAAGGTGACACGTGGCATGTAAAAACCTTTAATTATTATATAGTATAGATGTGTTAATTTATTTGACAATTTTCCTTGTGAAAACATGGTCATACTTTTAATCAAAAAGTGTAGATTTTTAAGTCCATTTTTTCTTCGGTAACGTTTCTATAATTATAGTTTGAGAAAGTTAAAAAAATAATTAAACTTAAAATAATGTTTGATAAACATTTACTTGAAGAAATTTACATTTTCAATTAAAATGGTGTTTGTATTGGATTAAATAATGGATTTTGTTCTTCAATTTTTATGGGCCAGTTTTTTACAGGCCCTTTAAATGTTTAAGTAAGGCTGATTTTTTATTTTTCTTTTTTTAGGAGGCCTGGAAACTAGAAATGACAAACAACATGACTAACATTTCATATAAGCAAGTTAGGCTTGTCTCAGGTTTGGGCCTTGAGGCCCTTGACAAACAATATGACTATCTGGGCCCATATCTTTGTATACTATAATTCTTTCTATACATATTGTCATTTCACATATTAAGAACGGACCGGACCGGTGACAACTGAATAATACATTTTTATATTTTGTTTTAAGTTTAATATGTAAATCGAATACATAACCGCGTACCTTACTATCTTTTTCTCTCCCATTAAATATCAATGCGGTACATACATGTGTTTTATGCGATCATGTAGTTTTCTGAAAAATACGTATACCTAAATAAAAGTTGATTTTGCACGAGAAGTGTGAGTAAATCTAGACCGTTTATTAAGTCAAATTAATTGCTACGATAGAAGCAGTGATGATCTCGTAATTAACTAGGCAAAAGGAGAAAAGTCACAAGTGTAGACTTTTTTTTTTATCTATATAGCTCGTTTTTTTTAAACGAAGACAACTTATAGATACTTATAAGTGTTTTTTCTAAAAATAATTACACAATAAAATTGAATATATATATTTTTTAATTTTAGTATAATATTACTATATATGTTTAAAAGATGATTTTTTAAAGTTTGTTGTAGTGTGCATGAATATATACTGTCACACCATGATTTCTCGATGGGTGACTTTGGTTGAAATTATTCATCACACATAGGAGAATACTTTAAAACTCACATTACATATAATTTAGCCCTATAATTAAACCATTTTCAAAATACACTAGTCTAGGATGCCAATTATTATTGTCAGATGGCCCGGAGGTGCAATGCCACATCCCACCTTACATTACCTTGAAACACTTACTAAAATATGTCAGCTTTCGCTGATGAGTCTGTAACTTTCAAAACATACTTTATTATCGGAATATCATTCAATCTTTTAAACACATTTTATTAAATGATTTAGTTTTAGATATCACACACACACCTCAACCCATAATAACACACCACATATACACCACACTTAACTCACTCACATCACACCACACCATGTCTTATCTCACTTGTTTTATTAACTCGTATTTTACAAAAACTAAATTTTAGTTACACACGGGTATTTGCAATAGTTGAGCTCGACCCACACTATCAAAGTGAGACCCACGCTGATTTGTCACTGTCATGGACTTCATATAGTTTTTTTGCTACCGTCGTGGACTTCACACACTCTTACACACACATACACTAGTCAACATGTCCCAACCCTTAGCTCAATATCCTTTAAAAGCTTTTAAACATTTTTACTCACACTTTAGTTAAAACCAATATTTAACCTAGACCACATCCCACACAACTTACTCTCATGACAACTAACTTACGTAGATATTGTTATATAAACTCATCATGTTAATACAACTATATTGGTTCATCCACGTGAATTTCCTTATATAGACTTTTTTTTACATAAAAAAAATTTCATGTAAAGTTATCTATATAACTCCATTCACACCAACTCACTAATATAACCTATTCACATAACTCACTTACAACACAACTTCTACCTAAGTTATCCCAATCATTAACACACAACTCACTTCACATGACTCACCATCATGCATATAATAATCAACACCACATATTATATATCATGCAATATCATACTAAAACATCATACTTCTGGTTACATAACATATCCCAAACCCCACACCCAAACCTCACTATTAATCATGCTGAAATATCACACATAAACAGAGTTTGTTGGTATAATCGAACCCCACTTAAACACACTTAATAAACACCATTAACACTCTTTATGAAGGTTAATTAACTTAATTAAAACCTGACCTTACCCGACATTGAATTCATCCACGAGTTTTCTCACAAAACACTTTTTTGATTTAACACGTTAATCCCACGTTTAACCATTCTAAACCGTTAACACACGCACGCACGCACAATTTATGTGAATCAACCTAAAACATTTACAACACTTAAATATATGGCATATAGAACTCACCTAGATTGCATAAGCGATCTAAATATTTTCACATGCTCGTTTAAGCTTAAAGCTACCTCTTGTCGTCGCCGACCACCACTGAGCACCACCTTCGGGTTGTTTTTGGGTGGTCACATGCCTTCACTGACTTTCCAACCCTCATCTTCCCTCAACAGTCGTTGAATCACACCCGAAATCCTAGCAGGTTTCCACCATCTTTCCTTTCTCTACTCCGTCTCTCTTTCTCTAACTGATGCCACACACCTCCTCCTAGCACCACCACATGTCTAGTGTGTCCTTGTTCAACCACCACATCCCCTGGTCAGCCCCATGATCTTGACGAACATACACAAGAGAGAGCGCGCACACACACACACACTCGGCTCAATCACCACTGCGACACCGCCACTACACTCGCTACCATAACCGCTTGTCACCTCCTAGATCATTGTGGACCACCACTCGATCGTCCTTGATCACCAACACCACTGGTTGTCGTTGCTAGCCATGGACGCCACCACATTTCTCTTCTCTCCTCGATTTCATCTCTCTCTCTCTCTTCCTCCCTCTCCCGAAACACACACAAGAGAGGGGAGAGGGAGTCAATCAAAATAATGGGATGAAGAGAGGAGAGGAGATGAGAGTACCCATTCGAATTCAAGTCTATCCCCCACCACACTTGAACTTATCCACATTTTAATTAATTAAAATTAAATAACATACATTATACATATAACTCGCAACACATCAAGCACACACATACTAACACACACGCACACGGTTCACATGTGAAATGAACCTAAAATGAACGACCCTAAAATAAGGTGTTACATATATATATAACTGTTGTTATTATATAAATAACGGTGCGTAACTATATATACCTAATTGTGTTTTATTATATACATATATTGCGTTATCATATACATAATTGTACGTGATTATAAACATGTGGTGCGTAATTACGTACCCACTTCATACGCTCCGCATCGGAACCACTCCCTATGTGTGTATGTGTGTAGTTTGTATCTTGCTATCAGTAATAATTGATAATATGGTCACTAAGAT
Source organism: Smallanthus sonchifolius (assembly GCA_023525975.1). Lineage (NCBI taxonomy): Eukaryota > Viridiplantae > Streptophyta > Magnoliopsida > Asterales > Asteraceae > Smallanthus > Smallanthus sonchifolius. The sequence goes on from CM042033.1 coordinate 78,619,926, forward strand.
TAGGATAATATCTGTCAAAACTAATTAAAATAATAGTTAAAAGTGAAGTTTCTAAATGTTAGCTTACATGCTTCTTAATTCGGAACTTTTAAAAGCTTCGAAAACAAAGTTTTTTATATTCTTAAAATTTCCAAAAACTCAGTCACCAAACATGGCCGAGATGTTGATCATCATCGTCTCTAGGCAACAAGATATTCGTGTTGAGAGCAGTATAAACCATTAAAACAAATGAAACCAATACTGAGAGTCCAGAGAGAATGAGCATAAGCAAATGAGCAAGAGTAGTCTTCATTTCCTGTGCATATTCCGTTGAAGCCAATGCCAATACCGTTAATGGATACGAATATGCCCACCATACCACACTGAATTTTTTCATCGATTTCTTGAATAAATTCGGCCTCGATACCTGAATATTCACGAAACCGGTTTAGCTCGATCGATTGATCATATGAATTTTTGTTTTAAATAATATTACTTAATTAGTACAAGATTGAATTTTTTGCTTTTACAATGAACTTAGGAAAATCGTTTGATATCTGGGTGAAATTTAAATTCAAAGTGGTTTCTAGATAATCTACTCGTTTAGGTAGTAGATTCAAGAATTTTAAGCAGGGTTGCTGAGGTGGCAAGCGGAATAAGTGGGAATCTGTGACTTCTGCACCATCACATGAGAATCTTTGTGAAAAAGAAAAGTGAATCTGCTCATTTGACCAGCGGATTCAGTGAACAGTCCCATCAACCTCTTGCCATGCACCTCAGCGAGCCCCTGTTAGAAATTCTTAAATCCGCTACGCCTCAACAAACGAATTATCTTGAAACCATTTTAAATTCAATTTCCCCATAAACCAGAACCATTTTTCTAAGCCCATTAGCAAAAATTTCGCAAAGATTATTATTTGGACATACCAGAGATAGGAAGAGAAATATAGAAAGATAAAAAAGCATCTTTGATGAACTATCAAATGTCCCGGAGATCGAGTCCCAAGCTAAGCTCCCCATGCTCGGAACAGCAATGAACAAAAACATAACCGGCCGGAGCATCGCCGGCATGCAGCTATTTCCCGATAGTCTCTGATAAAGCGTCACAAACAGCACCAAATAGTGTACAAGACCTAACGAAAACATAATTATAGCACTCTCCCTCCATCCCATGTGAGCCGCTGCCCGTGCTCCGACGAAGTTTCCGAGCACGGACAGTTGACTCGCGGGATTCGCTACAGTTGACAGAAACCTCTTCCCTTTGGTGAACCACTGGCCGTATATTTTCACGTCAAGAATAAATATAGGAAGAACAAACACCCAACAAAGAACATGATGATAAACAGTTTTTGGACTAAAAAACGGCGACGTTTGGAGCAAAAGAAGCCACGAGATCCATGGGGCAAAAAGGTAATTGACACTGATATGATTTAGGTATTCTTTTTTAACCATGTCGGATAATAACACACATCTTAAAATGTATAATATCGAAAGTGATACGAGGATAAGCAAAGATAACGACCAGATGAGGACGAATGCGGCGGAGGGAACGATTCCGAGCATTCTCCGGTAAGCATGGGCGTTTTCCGGCGGCTCCACGAGGGTTTTCCAAAGTAGGGTTTGCCAGCATAGGGAAAGAGTTATACGAAAGTAGCCTGCATGGAACCTTGAAATGACCGGAAAAATCATGGATTTGGTTATTACGAGAATGCCATCGTGAGGGATGGTTGTTGAATTGACTGTTAACTCCACCTGCAGCGGTGGCGGTGGGTTTTGTTGATCGGATTTCCCTTGCATTGTGGTGGGAATGGAGAAGGCGGTGGTATCTGTGTGTGTTCTACACATTGTCACTAGGGTTGCAAGGTGATCGGTGTTGTTTATGGACCGGGAAGTAAGCGTGTGTATATATAGACAACAAAGTTGACTACTTTTTTATAACACCATTATATTTGTGTATTTTTTTAGTTTAACCTTTTTATTATGAGAATACAAAAAGAACTACCTTTTTGTATTTGATACTTTTCTTTTTTCTTTATACAATCTTTTGCAATTTTTAAAACAACAATTTTAGAAAGGGAAGTTCAACTCAATTATTTAAAAATTAGTTAACTATGATTAATTCTTGGCCGGGTAGAAAATCATGAAAACTCAAATCTCAACAATTTTTTCACCAAAGATGTCTATTTTTTTTTTGAATTAAATATTGTTTCAAGATTTTAATGACAAGTTAAATCGGATCGATGGTTTAAATGGATATATGATGTTCGGTTATCAGTTATGATTTTTTACTCGGGTGGCCGAGCTTATAGTATTCGTTAGTCGTTCAAAAAAAGTTAGTAATTTTTTAAATTATTTATTATTATATTTAAAGTTGAAGATAATGATACTCATTAAGTAGTAACTAAATTTCATACAAGTTATATTTATATTAGTGTTTTGAAGTACAATAAAACTTAAGAATCTAGAAGAGCACTCTAAATGCATTGTCCCTCTATTATTCATAAAGTCCGGTCAACAAATAGATTTAGGTAAAATAGAAACAAATGATTAACCGGTCGGTGCATAGCTACGTTCAGAATATATTTTTTCCGGCTTAATGTTTCTTAATTCCAGTATTATAAGAGTATGTGGTATACTCTCAATTAGCCCTCCCAAGTGAGAGCAACTTTTTTATCACGTGGGCGCCACGTAAGCTTGGTTGGTTGCTCACTTGGCAATGGAAATACCCAAGTGAGTAAAATACCACATATTTGACTATGGGGAACCCACCCAACACCCACACACACAATGGGGGACCCACCCAACACTCACAATCTTTCTCCTTTCTCCCGTAAAACAACTCACGAATCCTTCCTCAGGCCCCCTTAACGCGATCGGGGGGCGGTGTTCCATATGTGCTCACGGCGTGAAAGGGCTCACGAGAGGGCCTGCATGAGGGTATACCTCATGCCCTAAAAGTACACCTCAATCACATATATTAGTAAACTAATTAAAGTAATATTAATCATATTTTATCTTAAAATATCGTTTTATTATTCTTAAATCTTAATTACTAACTATTTAATATTTTTTTTATTTAACCCGAGTAATAAACGGTTTCGAACCTAAAATCATTGTTAAGGCCTTGCATAATTCACGTTTTGATGCGTCTAACAATTATCTTCCATTTTTCTTATCCTTCATTTCATAAGTTCTAGAAAGGGGGTCTAATCAAATAGATTAACGGATTACCCAACCTGCAAAACATAACATTCATAATGAAAACAAAGTTCTAAACCAGATCTAAAAAAACCATATTAGGTTCACACCTAACTCAATATAAAAGTGTAGAAAACCATCAAATATATATATTTTCACCCAAATCGCATTTTGGACACATGAGCATTTTAAAAAGAAACGACTTAGCAGTAAATATGTATTGGATTTATGATATTTGGTTTTAGGTTATATATTTGAGAAAATTCCGAAAATAAACATATTAACATTGAATTTTTAATTTCCACTAAATGTACATGTCAAAATTGACATAATCTAATATATTTCGCCAAAAATCGCAGAAATCAAATATATTTCGTCAAAAGTCGTGTTTCGCCGAAAACCGGCATTTTTATGTATAAAAAAGTACATGTGTCAAGTCCCTGTTTGTCCATTTGTCCGGCGATTTCGCACCGAATGTTTCGACGATTTTGACATGTACATATACTGGGAGTTGAACACTCAATGTTTAGTTTGGGGAAAACAAAAGTTATATGTTCATTTTCAGAATTTTCCCTATATATTTTAGGGGTTTTAATTTGATTTTTAAATAAAACAACGTAGCTTTGATTGGTTTCGCCTCTAAGGGTACGTGTTATACATCGTGAGCGTGACAGGGAGACACCCATTTGTAGGCTCACGCTCATGCAAACACCACGCAGCTCAGGCACCCATGCGTGAGTGCTCCATGAGCGGTGTGGCTTTGAGTGTGCTCACTCTAGTGAGAGACCATTTTTTACCGTTAGAAGCTACTGAAACAATTTTTAAAAACCTTTTTTGACCGTTGCAACGACTATAAATAAAAAACTTTTTTAAAAAACTCACTATAAATATCACACAAACTTTAATTTTTTTACACAAAAACCAATCTCACTAATGGATCATCATCATCATCATCATCATCATCATCATCATCATCATCATCATCATCGGCCGATGAGACTTTCATCACAACAGTCGTAGCCACTGCCCAATCTTTCTTAAACAAGCTCAAAGTTCACGTCCAAGAACAAGAAGATGTAGTTTAAACCGGGACCATGAAGTTGCTGATGATCGCGTATTAAGTTACTATTTTTCTAAAGACGCTTTATGTACTGACGAAATGTTTAGGCAACGTTTTCAAATGAGCTGACAACTATTCCTACAAATAGTTGACGATTTGGAGAGAGAGATGTCATGGTTCTAGCAAAAGTATGGTGTGAGAGGTAGATGGGGTTTTACCGTTTATAAAAGTACATATCCGCAATTTTTCAATTGACGTGCGACACCTCCATCGACTCATGGAATGAACACTTGAAGATGTCTGAAAAAACTTCACAGGTAAGTATTTACAAATTCTGTAAAGGTGTCATTAATCTCTACAACAAAAATATTTACAAAAACCAACATGGAGTGACGTTCAATAACTATATGAGGTGCATGAAGCCAAACTTGGCTTTCCCGGGATGTGTGGCAAGTTTAGTACACGCGGGGTGATCAACCACACTCAATGATAATGCTTGAAGCTATGGCATCATATGATTTTATGGATTTGGCATGGATTTTTTTGTTTGTCAGTTCTAACAATAATATCAGTATTCTGGATCAATCGTCAATTTTTAACGACATCCTAAATGGAATTGCACCACGGTTTTCATTTTATATCAGAGGAGTAGAGTACAAGCACAAGTATGATCTTTCCAATGGAATATATCCCGAATATTTTTATGTTTGTCAAATCGTTTTCATGTCCATCGGATGAAAAACGAAAGAAATTCAAAGTAGCTCAAGAAGCGGCAAGAAAGGATATCGAACACCCATTTGGTAACTAGAAGCAGCATTGGCATATCATGCAAAATCCGGCACGACTTTGGACGTTAAACAAAATTAGGCACATAATGTACGCTTGCGTAATTTTATATAATATGATTTTAGAGAACGAAGAGCATGAGATATGTCAACACTATAAAGATAATATCCAACCAACTTTGAAGAAGTTGATGATGAACAAAAACAAGCTAATTGTCGATAGCTAAGCAACATAAAAACGCATAACAACCTTCGCGTGGTGTAACATCCTAAAATCCCAAAATATAATCCTTGAGCTTGGAATAGAATAAATAAGGTTGAAAGTGCTAAATGGTTAAAAGCTTATAAAGGAAATACCCCTTCCACCTCCTTATAAGACCTAGCCGCCACCATCCCTTCTTTTTCACCTTCAAAGTTTGCGCATACCATCTAGAGAGGGAGAGAACTCGTTAGAGAGAGATAGAGTGCTTGGGAGATCACCTTTCAAGCCATCGTTGCTCTATTTGATTGTTCAAGATCGACCGAGGAAGAAGAAACACGAAATCATACACGATTGGAGGTAAGAAACTAGCCTTAAATCTTTTATTTTCGTTAAAAGTGGGTAAATGGAGTTTAATACATAAAGCTTACATTTTTACGTATGAAACAACCTAAAAATCATAGATCTTGTAACATGGGAGCAAAACGAATGTTTTGAACAATTAAAGTTGGAAGCTTTATGTAATTACATATCAGAAGCCGTCAATGCAGAAACTAGGGTTTCTGTGTGAATAATGAAGTGGGTATTCGCAATGGATACTTGTGTGAATACTTAGGGTATTCACAAGAGTACCCGCATGCGAGGATTTGAGTATTTGTACGAATACTCATGAGATATTTTGAGGGTATTCGCTTGAATACTCTTGAGCGGATACTAAGATTATTCACATGATTTCCTTGTGCGAATACTTAAGAATATTCGCAAGAATGCTTGTGCATATACTAAGTTATTCGCATGAGTGCCAAAGGTATGTACTCGGTTATTTCAATGAATACTTAGTGTGTGTGTACTGGTTCTTGAACTATGTTTCATCTAATGAACTTGTACAGATTGGACACAGTCGATAGAGCCTGCAGCTAGATCAGAACCCTACCCTGATAGTCAAGTTACCACAAATGAGTTTCCATTGCCCGTTTTATAAGTTTTGGGTTGATGTGCATACTTTGAAAGAAAACATTTGTTAAACGAAAGATAGAGAAAAACAGTGACGATATTTAATTACAAATGTTTTTATGACAGTAATGATAGAAAGGTAAATAATACTGAATGATAGTGACATATGCCATGTTATGTGCTTATGTGATAGCATACGCTAATTGAATTGTTTGCTTATGTGTAAAGTTTGAATGTTATGTATGGTCGATAGTGTAACGGTAAAGTTACTGATAGTGATAGTGATAGAATGTGGATAGGAGTTTTGTGTTATACAAGCACTGATAGGAGCCTTGCAAGCACTGATAGGAGTCTTGGTTTGCACCCAAGCATTGGAAGGAGCCTTAGATTTTGTCTAAGCATTGACAAGAGTCTTGGATTCGTCCGAGCATTGACAAGAGTCTTGGATTCGTCCAAGCATTGACAGGAGTCTTGGATTCGTCCAAGCATTGACATGAGTCTTAGCTTCACCCAAGCATTGACAGGAGTCTTGGATTCGTTCAAGCAACGAAAGAAGTCTTGCTTAATGCAAGCACTGACAGTTGAAATGAATCTTTCTTCATGTAAGCACAAGGGGGCCTTGGCTTAAAGATAAAGGCCCAGACATGTTATGACATTATTAATGAAAGAAACTCATATTATATAAAGTTACATTAATATAGAAGACAAAAATGACAATTGTTACAGTAAAGTAAAGTGGCAGTTTTAATAGTAAAGAAAAGTAATAGTTTTGAAAGCAAATGAAAGAGTTTTTTATTGTGTACATAATATGTACAATAAAAGAAAACTAATACCAAGTAAAGTTTATGAATATGGAAGTAAATATATAACTCACTCGGTATATATTACTTTTAGCATGCACATCAGGTTAGAGAATGAAAGAACAGAGAAGTTGCGAGGGCTTGGATATCATGGACCAATGGGCTGCTCTACTATGAAGACTGACATTCCCTTGCTATGATAATTTATGAACAATGATGTTTAAAGTTTTAATTCCTTGTGGATTTTGAATGTTTTAGGCAAGACTTTCGCTGCAATAGATTCTGATTTCCAGTTTAAAAGCTATGAATGGTTGTTTTGTGCTAACTATGAGATGTTCCTGGTTCGGAGCGTTTCACGTGGATTTGGTTGAACATATTTACGAGCTTAGTTTACATGACGGCGATGGCGATGAGGACTAGTTTTATTTATTTATGTATTTTTTAATTTGAGTTATATATTTTTTATGTAATTGTTTTTTTAAATTAATTAATATGTAATTGTTTAAAGAAATCACTCACCACTCACTAGGTATAACGCACGGTGAGTAAGTGCCTTTCCTGCTTAAGTGGCACCTACATGTGCTCACCCTCACCACTCACTAGGTATAAAACATGCACTAAGATTAGATGTAAAACAACGCCATATTCTCCCCCCACCCCCTGCGCGCGCACACACACATATATATGGTGAGATTCATTATAAAACAATAAATTATTACGAGAACAAAAATACAAACCTACGTCGTTTAAATTTATGGTCAATGATTTATATTTTTTTTGTATTTTACACTTCTTACAGACAAATGGGTATAATTATGCATGTAAAAAACCATCAAACTAACTTTTTTATATGTTTTTTTAATATTTAATCATTTACATACGCATATATAAACGAAATTTGTTCATACTTTTTTTTAAATCTCAATAGATACAAATAAATAATGCATATTTATCATTTTATTTTTTTTAAATTGAAAAATGAATGATTTATTGTTCTACGTGTTCTTGAATATTTAGTGTTATGCATAAAACTCTCCCCTATAGAATATATATATATATATATATATATATATATATATATGAGTGTGTGTGTGTGCAAAACCCACCATAGGGCTTGTATCCCAATGGTATCAAGGTGTGTACGTACATAATGGTGTCTCTCTCCATAAGGTTAAGGGTTCGAGTCCCATTGTTAACAATGATGTAGATTTAGGAGTAGAATTAAATGTGGTGTGTGTTTGTCGTTCTAAAAATATTATGTGAAACACTCTACTTTCATTCCTTTATTTTATCAGAGTTTATTATGAGAAAATCGGTCCCAATTTTCAAAAATCTTGTCACCTTGGTGACACAGGTACATTTTATTATAAATATTGTTTTGCATACAATATTATATTATCAATGATCTAGGGATTCTTCAACTCCGATGGGCCACATCCTCAGGAAATAGGGGCGGAACCAAGGAATGGTTAAAAGGGTCCATTGACCCTCCAGTCATCAGAATTTGTACAGTTTTTATACATATAAGTTGAATTTTTTGAAAAGAAAAAACCGAATTGGACCATTTAGTTGTAGTCGGTTTAAAAAAGAAACTTATGATGACCCTCCAACTAAAATGTTCTAGTTCCACCACTGCCAGGAAGATTCATTCCAAGTGCCTTTTTCCTGTAGTGTTTTGAAAACGTTTTTACATTAGCTTACGCTAAGTAAGTACACTACTTATTTTATTCTATTATTCCTCCAAGGGCATCCACCTCATAGGCTCGGCACCTTAACTAGGCCCTTCCACATATAGGCTCGACACCTTTTACTTACGCCCTTCCGTCCGTAGGCTCGACATCTTTCCATTTCAAATTGCAAGGCCCTTCTTTCCCGTAGGCTCGGCACCTTTTTATTTGCGTTCATAGGATCCTTCCATCCCGTAGAATCGGTTTTGAACGTCATAAAATCCTTGAATTCTATAGTTTTCACATCATAAAATCATTATAGGTACACTAGGTTGACTTCGTATCAACCTTCAGGTTTTCACCTTCTCTATTATGATGTTTCTCGACCTTCTTGTTAGGGGTGTGAAAAGTCGGTCATGGGTCGGTTTTGGCCTTTTCCATAATCATAACCGCTTGGTCGGTTATTCACTATCCCATAACCATAACCATAACCATAACCATAACCGCTTGGTCGGTTAACCATCAGTTATAGGTCGGTTTTAGTTAATTTCGATTAATTAACCACTTTCGTTCCGTAACCACGAATCACATTTTTTTAGCAAAAATCCTTGAATTATGTTAGTAATATTATTTCTTGTGATTCGTGGGGGAAATTTGTACATATATTTGTGAATATATATTTTGTGCACTCTTAATCATTACCATAGTAAATGGGGGAAATCATTTATATTTTGTGTATATATGTTATGCATAGGGTTGTATCGGTTCGGTTCGGTTAACGTTCGGTTATGGGACACCCTTAACCATAACCATAACCGCTTGATCGGTTAATCAAATAACCTTAACCATAACCGTTGGTTAATTTCGGTTATCAGTTTATTCGGTTCGGTGGCGGTTCGGTTATCGGTTAACGGTTAAGGCTTGCTCACCCCTACTCCTTGTGGTTCTTAAACCAACTCTCCAAAGAACTTTGCAGTTCAGCCAGCATAATCGGGTTTCTCCATGTTACATTAAAGAGGTTTATATATATGGTGTACCAGCGACGTAACCACCACCCCCTTAATGTCTCATGAATACTCCTTTATTTAGAATTAAGCTTCCGTCATATGTTCACGTTTATTTAGCATGCATTCTTGCTATGCTATTTATCCTTAGTCTATACTCTTAAACCTTTGTAATGGTTTCACCCCGAGGTATCAAAAGAGTTTATATATAGGGTGTACCAGCGACGTACCTACCACCCCTTTGATATCTCGTGCATACTCCATTATTCCAGTTTAATGTTTAGACTAATTCACCATCTCCCCGTACCTTAGTTTTTCACATAACACATAATCACATAAACATTTAAACTAGTGTACTTACTATAGTCTCGGGTTGTTTCCTATGCTCGTTCCTCGCTTACACGTTTCTTCGTATTCGAACCGTACTCGCAACACACCGCACTCGCACTTAAACGCGCCGCACCAGGTTGATTGGTCGTTCTCAGAGAGGTGTGTGTAATATGTGTGTGTGTTTGTTGTGTGTAAAATGAACGGCTCAATGCTCCAATTTATAGGCTGATCATGGAACCTGTAACTCGCAATGGAACCTGTAACGGACAGTTAGACAGGAGGGTAGCGGTCCGCTACCGCTCCCCTGCTAGCTGTCCAACGTGTTGCCAACGTAGCGGACTGTTAGACTTAAGGATAGCGCTCTGCTATCCAAATTGCGGCGCGACGGACCGTTAAGGGTCTGGTTTGAGTCATTAGACACGTGTCATTCCCTCACCATTTCCTTAACCAGCACGTAGCAGACCGTTATAGAGTTCGGTAGCGGTCCGCTACCATCCCAACATTCAGACTTTTACACTTTTAGTCCCTGAACTTTGGACTATTTGCACTTTAACCCCTATACTTTTATTTTCTTAAAATTTGGGGTGTTACATTATGAAACCCATTAAACTACCAGTTTTAATAAAGTCATGTAATTGATTTGAACCACTCTCTTTCTAATTGATCAGGTTCTTCTCATGTACTTTATGTGTACCATCAAAAACATGCTAAAAATAACCACTATACAAATCTAAACTTAATTAGCGTGCATCCTTCTAAGGAAAATAAATAACAAGTAAACAAATGTATGAAATGATTTAATAAGAATTTTTGAATTTCTATGTGCTCTAGAGAAAGTGTTTTGGTTTTTAGGAGGTGTTGAAAACGTTTTGGTTTTTAGGGGGTTCGTTAAAAAACTTGACAAGGAATGTTTGAAATCGCTGGAGTGATACGTGAAATCGCTCGTCACATATCAGATTTTTTTTATGGTTTGCTAAATTGGGTAGCGAACTCTCTAGAAACCAAAACACTTTCAAAAACTTCATATAAACCAAAACACTCTCAAAAACCTCCTAGACACCAAAACACTTTCTCTAGACCACCTATCAAACAAACCCATCAAAAATCTCATTCCCCTTTCTTTTGATGAAGAAGAGAAAGAACAAAGAACCCGAGGCTCTAACCCAAGAACCCGAGCTCTCTAACTTGGATTTTTAAGAAACAATCCATTGATAATGTAGAGGTTGCAAGTTCAAGAGGTAACCCACGATCAATAACCTCGATTATCATATTTCTCAAAACCTAAAAAGCCAAAATAGTCTTGGAAATTATATTAAAAATATAATACTTAAAAAATGATTTGTTTTGCATTTAAAATGATCAAAGACCCTTTGGCTTAGCGGTATCTTGGAGTGTAAAATGATGCCCTTCTCCTTGAAGTTAAGGATTCGAGTCATATGGTGGACAATGGTATAGATAGGAGTAGATTAGATTACCCTTCTAAAAAAATTACATTTAAAATAATTAAAAGGATGTGAAATGTTCCTGGAAGTTTACGTGGGAGTGTAGTGGGACTGAAGGCGGATGATTAACTTGGCTAACCCTTTTGGACCGAACCGGCTAGACGTCCAGCTAGATGTCACGATGGTGGGCCACTGGGCCCATATATAAAGCTCGGCTTAACGGCTTGACTACTAAAGTCAAGTGGGAAAACAATAAAGTTCACGTGCCACTTTTTAGTTTTCAATTCCATATTTCCATATACTAAAAAGGTATATTGTAATAAATAAAAGGCTTTACTAACATAATTTTTAAGGCCGTCTATAGTGGGTGTGACCGGTCTACGTGGCATCCTTATCATGCCTTGCACACCGCCTCCCTATGCGTGAATGCGCTTCCCGTAAAAGCCTCAATGGCGTGACTACCGTTGGGGCACAGTCTCCCACAAAACTAGCCGTTCACATTTTAAAGAAAAAAAATTAACCCTAGTATAAATACTAATTATTTTTTATATATTTTACCACAAATTTTACACATCTTCTAATTTGAATACTCTTCTACTCCAACATTTCAAAACATGAATTCTTTCAATAACCCGCTTAACCGTGCATATAACCAAGCCCCGTTTAACCCAAACGAGCTTAACCAAGTCTCATTTAACATCTTCGACCAAAACACGTGTTACCGGACCCAAATGGAAAGGATACCAACGCAACCTATGTTAACCTTTGCTAATTAGAGTCAAACTCCACTCATCTGCAACCAAACTCCACTGACACTCGGATTTTTTTTCTGGAAACACAACCCGAAGACACACAACCCTCGCTGCCACCGATTGTTGAGAATCAAAAATAAAGCACCATAAACCGAAAGCACATCAGAATCAAGGGTGAAGTGATCTACGGATGAAGAAGTTGCACTTGCTCGCGGTCGGATCACCATCTCTGAAGACCCAAAAATTGGTAACAAGTGTTACTTTTTTTTACTTTATTATTTAGTTTTATTTATTTTTCACTTAATTATTTATTTTATATTTTTTTAGGAAACAATCAATTAAGCCACGATTTTTGGAGACGCATTAGTGATCATTTTCATGCCGTAGTTGGTAAAGACCATCCCCCGCCCTGTACCACTGATGTGTTATCGTCCAAATGTAGAGACCTACATCTAAAAGTAGGGAAGTTTTGCGGTATATACAACAAAATATTAAATGCACGTCGTAGTGGTGACAATGAATCAATTGTTTTTAATAACATGTTGGGGAGTATAGAAACATGCATGGCACGGTGTTTGCTCATAGTGGAGCTTGGAAACTTAAGAAACAAATTGTAAAGTGGCACGATGTCCTATTGATGGGACAATCATCATCGTCAAGCAAACGTACAAAAAACCTCGTCCTCTAATGAATACACTAGTCAATCTCCTAGTGATCGTTTTCAAATAAACCTCAACGACACCGATGATGATGATGACGTCGATGATGATGATGATGACACCGATGATGATGATGACACCGATGATGATGACGACACCGATGATGACGCACCGATGATGACACACCGATGATGATGACACACTGATGATGATGACGACGACGACGATGACGACGACGACGACGATGATGATGTGAACTCAACTCCCAATGAAACGAATCGCCCGCCCGGGAGAAACAACAAAGGTAAACGGGTAACGACATCCTCTAAAGAGCCCAACTACAAGCAAACTTTGGAAAGAAAATTAACTTGAAGAAAGAAAAACAAAAAAACACGCTGATAAGAAGATGAACTTGAAAAAAGAAAAACAAAAAAAACATCGAGTTGAAACTACTTTGGAGGATATCGATCACTTGAAGGGTCAGGATTGTGAAAATGCGGAGAAAACGAAGCGAGAGGCGGGGGGAGAAATATGGAATGAAATAATTTCTTTATGTTTAGTTATTATTTTGTAATGTTTTAAAAAAAGTAATATTAATATTAATAGTTTTTTTTATATTTTATTTTTTAAATATTGAATTTAAAAGTATTTTTCTAAAGATAAAAATATATATGTATAAATAATTAATAATTAAGTAATTATTACAAACCATATCACTATTAGTAACTTATTAGTAACTCATTATTGGTAATCACTGTACGTAACATCACCTTTCATCTCTATCATCCCCCATTACAGATTGTGTATAGATAAGTGAAACAACACATTCATATTAACGATATTATATATCATGCTTAATATTGATAATTTATATCACCTCAACATATTTGCAAAATCATGAAAACTTCGTTCAACATCCACTAAAATGTTTAATAAATTAGGGAATCCATTATAATAATAAATTTTATGCTTTTCATTATAAACTATTACTAAAACTATTTTAGGATATACACAACGTATACCCCTCCTCTCCCCTCCCCTCCCCTCCCTTCCCTTTCCTTTCATCATCGTCATCTCTCACCCACACCATCCCCAATCCACCACCGTCTTCCTACATCACTGCCTCCCACGCAGTGGTGAATACATAATTTTTATGAGGCCAGAATACGGGTAGGTAAAAAAGGAACGGAGGAAAAAAATAAAATGACAATAAAATAATATAGTTCATCAAGTATTTAAACACAATATAAAATACCTCGATTACAATTGTCCTACACGTATTTTCATCTTTCAGAAACGTTCGATTACATCTTCGTTAGTAACATTGAGAAGTTCATTGGCCTATTAAAACCCACTATTATTTTGGACCGGACGTTGGGCATTAGCCCACCCTATTTACTAGTTGGATCCGCCTCTCCTCCCACCACCACTTCCAGCCTACACCACCACCGCCTCCCTACACCAACCAAACCCCTAAAACGAATTCGTGAGTTCCATCAACCGCTAGAAATTGCAGGTTACAGGTGCTCTTCTGCTCTTCGAACCGATTCAACCCCAGTCGGAAGAAGACTTGATTGGTCAGCTCCGACGAAATTGCAGGTTTCAGGTGCTCTTCTCCTCCGACAACAAATCCGACGGGATTCCATGGTTGGTCAGCTCCTCACTAAACGGTCAACACCACCACCGCCGGTTCCCCTTCTCTCTCTTCTATCTCTGCATCACTTAATCACCATCGGAGAAGACGTCACTAACATGTTGGAAGTAGAGGCGGAGGTTTGGCTACCGGAATTGAGATTGTTTGGGTAAAACATACCAGCTTCGATGTACAAGGGTTTCACCTAAGGGGGGCTATCGGAATCAATAAGGCGACGGAGGTGGAGGGGTATTAGCAGTAGCAGTGGCAGTGGGATGAGAGAGAGAGGGAATGAGTTTGGGTGAAAAGCTTAATATTTTTATTTTATTTAAAAATAAAGATAAATGATATTTTAGTTAATTTAGAACTAGTTAACACAATCATCTTTACGGTGTTAGTGTCATGGATTTAATTGAAACAAAAATAAAACATTAGAAGTCAAAAAGTCCAATTAAAATTATTAAACTCAAAGCAATTTTTGAGCAAACCACGTAAACTCAAAACAAAATTTACTCAAAAAAAAATATTAAGTACCGTAGAATAAATCAAGTATGAGGTAGGTTAAAAGATAATAAAGTATGGTTGTTGTTATCCTTTAAATTATTTATAGAAATATTCCTTACTTTTACCGGTCATTTGCACTTTTGGTTTTACTTTTAAACCTAACTAGGCTATTATTTAATAAGAATTTATGAAATTAAATATATAACACAGAATTGTTAGTTTGTTGGTGACATATGATTTGTCACCGACCTTAGTTTTTAAGGTTATGAGAATTTTATTAAATTCAAACATAAACGAATCAGTTTTTAACATTAATCAAAATAAAATCTAAGCCCAACAAATCTTCATCTCATCCTAATTTTTTACTAAAAAATAAAGAAAAACCTACTTTTTTACTAAAAAATAAAATCATAACCAAAAAACAAAAAACCAACCCGACTATGAAATTGTAGAAACAGCCTATGATTTATAAAATGGAGAGAAATAGAAAATTATATCATTTAACTCGCCTACAAGGGTAGTTATATTAAAAAAGATTAAAATTCTAAAAAAGTGTAAGAAACCATTAGCACTCAACACATGAATCATAGGGAAGGGATAAATGTGTCCAACTAAAAACATAAAACTTTGGTAAAGAAGACACATAGGGACATAGGGTTGATGCACAACCACCGTGTACTGGATTGACGTTTTCGTTAGATACACCATGTAAATAGTTCTTGACACACCGTTATGTTATACGTATTAGTTTGTCAACACTTTTAAAGAATAAAAAATATAGCAATATTATATTCGTATTAAAAAATATTTGATTTTATGATCTATTTTTTTATATATTATAAAGCAGTATATAAAAAACTATCTACCGTTTATAATATGATGGAACTAAAAAATCTCAAAAATTATGGTTACTTCCCTTTTCCTCTTCTTAACCATAACTAGCTTGAATTTTTTATGAAAATGTCATAAATGTTTTTGTTATAGTAGGAAGAAAGATGAAGACAAGTTGAGGATGCAATTGTGATTCCAACCAATAGAAATGATTTCTATTTATTTTTACTTTGTTTATTTAGTTTAGACTTAGATACCTAATGGTTTAATTAATATAACTTTTTTAGACCATTAGTTCTAATTGGTTTTTTTAATCCATTAGTTTCAGTTTTTTTAATTAATGCCAGCTGATTAACACCTTTAGAATTCTTCTGCTAAATTTGTGTGATTTAATCAAACTACCCTTAGTATTATAAAAGTAAAAAAAAACTAAAGAAACATAAATAGCCCTTTCCTCTCTCTCTCTTCCTTGTCGTCGTCTCCTTCCATAAAGCCCTAAAAAACCTTCTCCACCTCTCTCTACTCTACCGGGTCCCACCTCACCGATGATGATCAACTTCTAGAAAACCTTAAGTCGGCGGTGTCGATGTTAGGCGGTGGGGGTTGCAGTCGGTGGTGGTGGTGTTAGGCGGTTACCAAGCTCGCACCTTAAGTCGGTGGAATGGTGGAAGCTTCACGATCGACTTCTAGAAAACCTTAAGTCGGAGGCGGCGGTATTAGGCGGTAGGGGTTGCACTCGGTGGTGGTGGTGGTGTTAGGCGGTGGGGGTGGCCGATGGTTACCAATCTCGCACCTTCAGTCGGTGGAATAAAAAGTTCTTACGTTTAAAAAACTAATGAATAAATAACTCGTTTAAACGACTCAAATTAATCTTCACTAAATCCATAGATGAAAATAACTTCCTATGTAACATTAATTAAGGTAAGGTATAAATATACACTCTAGAACACATGTAAACTAAAAGGAAAAAGTTTAAGATAGTGAAATTGTGTTTCTATTCTCAATCAAAACATTAGAAGACATTGCACGTATATATATGCTTGTTACACGCCCTTTGGCATTACACACTAATGATAATTAACTATCACTAAATGATAATAATAAACCACATGTGATCCTTAATATGCCTCCCCTCAAGCTAAACGTGATAGTGGCGTTTAACTTGAAATAAACCAACGAAAAACAAATGACAAGAAAATAGAAAGTAGCTCCACCATTCTTGTTGGCTTCCAACAAACCTACATTTTTTCTTTCTTTTTTTATTAAATTCTGTTGCATCCTCATTCTTTTTTTTTTCATTCTTCTTGTTTTTACATACCTTTGTTACAATTTTTAGTCCGGTTTTTAAAATTCAGGGTAAGTGCCTGATTTCTTAAGAAATTCAAATAAAAAGCGGAAATGATTTGATCATCAAGAGTCTGATACCATAAAGAAACACACTCTAGAACACATGTAAACTAGAGGGAGAAAGTTTAAGATAGTGAAATTGTGTGTTTCCATTCTCAATTAAAACATTAGAATACATTGCATGTCTTTTCCACACATTATATACACATACTATGATAAAAAGATGATTGGTATTTACATTTTACTATTTAGTGTCGTTTCACACATTTATTTAATGTTGCCAAATGATGAAACGTTTTATTGGAAGCATGTAAGTATGAACGCTGAATAACGTGGTCCACGGTATGCATGTCCATATTGGAAGCAAGTGGCTTGAATAGACATAAATCACATAATGCTAGCAACAAAGAAAAAATAACAAAATCACAAAACAAGTAGAGAATGATATTACATGTAACATTTGTAATCAATAAATCAAATCATTGTAATTAGTCACAAACTCAAAATTTATTTTAATAGTGTCACTCTTTAAAAATATTTGATAAATTAGTGTCACTCGAATGTCAAATTCGTATACTATATAAAAATACAACTTTTTTTACTAGTGCCATGTGACACTAGTATGATACATGTGAGTTCAACCCTCTTTGCAACCGGAATCCAAACCATTTGTGGAGCTAAGTGTCTTTCAAGGATGGCGTTTCTTTGAGTGTTTTTTCTTTAGGAACGTCTTGGTGTGTTGTTCTTTAAGTCAGGTGCTATAGGTACATGTTTTTAGGTTTTCTTTTTTCATTTGTATATTATCAATCATTTTAAAAGGCGATGTCTTAACTACAGTACCAATTTTGTTTTTTTTAATAATCAATTGATAAATACCAATTTGTCAGCTATAAAACATAAATGAGATTCTGGTTCACCTAGTTGAGTAGAGGTTCTTGAAGCGCTTGATTTTGTTTCTTTTCACACAGGTTCGACTTTCGAGTCCTTAGGTTGCCTTTTTTTTGCCATTTCTTAATTCCCCACTTTACTTAATTTTTTTTCACTAATTTACGTTTAGGTAAGATTGTTGTGGGTTTACTTTATTTTGTACTTTTAGTATTACTTATGTTTTCCAAGCACGCGTTTTGATATTTTATATTTTTGGTCTCTTAAACACGCGCTTAGGTATTTGGTATCGTTGAAGACTTCCCGCCGCCAGGGGCTGTTCAAGCATTTTGGAGGCCCAAAACAAAGTAAAAATCCGGGGCCCTTTTCCAAATTTTTATCAAGTATGAGGAAACATAGTTCAATATTATCAAGTATGAGGAAACTTAGAGGTATCTAGTTACTTTTTATTTTCGCAGTAAAAGTCATCCTCCAAACACCAATCAAATTGACTGTAAAAGTCATGGATGCAGATCTTGTTTTTAATTTATGAGAAACATCTTAATACAATTTTGCAATTTAATGTTTGTATTTTAAATGGCTCACAGGCAGTGTGGTTGACATGATCATTTTTGTTAATTATTTTTACTTTTAGTCAAACTAATTTTATGAACTAAATTTTAACATCTCCACCGCCGGTATTAATTCTTTATTTTATGCATTTGATGCTAACGCGCGTGCTCAAAACTTCTAGTTAACATTTAAAAGAAAAACTCTTAAAGCATAATATATATACGTGCAATCCATGATGTATTTGTGGATAAATATATGAGTGTGCAAAACCTAACGAACGGAAATAAAGTGTGAAGAAACGGCCATTTGATGTATCAAAATGATTGTCAACTAGAAAATATGAATAGTGGGGTTGGCATCCACCCGACACTTGCCCTATGAATTCCATAATTGATCAACTTGATGTACTTTGTTTCTCGAATGGAAGGTCGGTTTGAGTCAAGATGTTTTCTACTTGGTTTTCTTTCCTTCCCATTATATTTTCCAACCTGTTGAGAAAGGCTTTTTGATAGATGGGAATATAAAAGTCAAAGAATTGGTGCTCCTTTGTTATATGTGGCCGGTTACACGGTACAATCGTATATTGACGAGTAGAAAATTGAATCATAACTGAAAAAACGAACTAAAATAACATAAACAGTTGAGACACCAGTGATTCGGTTTCTTTATATTCAAGTTTTGTATCAGTTGTGATTTTTTTGCTTTGAAAGTATACGTTACATACATTAGCAAATCTAAATGAGAACATAAGATATTAACCTATAAAACTAGTACAAAACCTCTATTAAAAAACATAGTTAAGAAGTGACAACACATAGCGGTGTTTTAACACATAGCCGTGTGGTAGAAAATTATGGTGGTGCTCTACGGTGGATTTAATAAGCGTATTTTCTCATTTTAAAGTGTGCATCGCTTTTAGGGTGTGAACGAGTTGAGTGGAGCCCAAGTTCGAGCTTGATTCATTTAAAGCTCTACATTTGCGCCTCGAACACGGATTGTGAGTAGTTTTTTAAGCTCGAGCTCGCCTTGTGCTCGACTCGATCCTTTATTAATAATAATGTAATTATTTTATTTATATGTTTTTATAACTATTTTTATATGTTCATAGTTATAATTTTATATATAACATAATATATTATTAAATTATTTTTATTATAATTTTTTATATAACAATAATTATTATATAAGTATATATTTAATACATTATATAAATAAAAGGACCGTTTAGCTCGATTATTAAATGAGCCCCAATATAAGTTCGGGTTTGAGTTCATTAAAGCTTAGTTTGATTCAAGATTTTAACAAATCGATCTTAACGTAACTCAGTGGCTCGACTGCTACTCGATTTCTGACAGAGAGAAAAAACCCAATAAAAATTCTTCTAAAAGTACGTGAAAACTTAAAAGCCAATGGGTAAAGATAATAATGAAATGGTTAAAGTGTTAATAAAATATGAGAAAGTATATTTCTTATACATTATTTGCCATTAAAGATAAAAAGAACAAATCACCAATATTTTAATGAACATTTTACACCATTATCCTTTAATATTTGCATTATCTTAATCTTAAATAGTAATATAATACTTTTACAGTTTACTAGGTTTATAAATACATATATTAATCAATCAACGGATGTTATAAAAAAGTTGAAACTCTTTTAAATGACTTGTAATTAATAATACCAAATGGTAAATGAGAATAAAATAAATTAACTATGTTTAAAGTTTCTTTCTTTACACGGTAATAGTTATTCTTAAAGTAATGACATAATGGTTTGAAGTTTTAGATCACATTGTAATAAGATTACATAGCGTTAATAGTTTTATCAAACATGAAGTGGTTCGAAGTTCTAAAAGAGGACAAAAATGGTAAACTAATTATTAAATTAATCACTAATACAAAACATCACTTTCCAAACAATATTTTTGTTCTCTTTCATATCAAGTGGAGCTAGAGCCTTTAGACGGTTCAAAAGTTGGAACAATCTTTGTGTAGTTTTATTTAGTATTTATCAAATAACATGTGATGCAGGCTTTGTCTTTCCACCAACTTGATCGCCAAGTTGGTATGTGCGTGTAGGGTGGGGGTGGGGGTGTTGGGGTGGGATATAGATGAGTGTTGGTTGTTGGAGGAGGGTTGTATGCTGGATTGCAATAAAATTGCGTTTGTACTTGGAAAGTGGAAACAACATTCGAATCTTGGTTATTTTTGGTATACAAGCTCATATTCTCGGAGATGTTCATATCTTATCTTACATATTAGTCGATCTTATAAAGGCGATCAGAAATTGGATCTAATCCAGATCAATCACGGTGCACAACCCTTTCTATATAATGCGCATGACCAAAATAGAAATCACGCCATAGATTCATAGTTTTAGATGAATGACAAACAATTAACAAATATTGTTGCTTGACGGGATTGATTGTTTTTCAAAACCCGTAAACAGGATTGACTGATTCTCATGTGTTTACATAATCTAAAATTGCTCAAGTTTTTTGAGTCATTAAATTCATAATTATTGTAAAAGGGGGACGTGTCACTATTGTAGATGGTCTAAGCTATCGTCCATTAACAAAAAATTTTGGTTTCAATTCGGTTGGAGCTCAAAACCGAACCAAATCGTCTCGTGCACACCCGTAGTACAAGACAAATAAATACTATCGCATGCAATAGATTTCGAAAGTAAAAAATCCAAAGTTATGATATATAAATATCAAATATAGTTAACGATTATGAACGTGTAAAGTATAACAAAATGTCAATGATGTTTAGGAATTCCAATTAATATGTATAAACTAAGCAAGTCAGAATCAAAGTGATAATCCAACTATAGCAATTCTGTAAGAGGGAAGCCGTACAATATACAAAGTAAAGGGTTAAAATCCGTACCTTAAATGATCGTATACTAATTCAAAATCATGTTAACTTGTTTACAAACTTTGTGCCAACCTCCGTATAAATTTAAATTATTTTTACAAATGATCTAAAATAACAATTATTTAATTGTATTAGATTAATAAAACTATAAATTTATTGTTTATTATATATATATATATATTCCACATCCACACTATTAAATTAAGCTAAAGTGAAATCCATGAAAAATCATAGTTGCATCATACCATTAGTGGATATAAGAAAGGATGAGCATGAAATTGCACGCGGATGTACTTTAGATTTATCTATTTTATTGCCATTTAAAAATATCTTCTTCGTTAAAATTACCCGGTTTGTCTAAAGAATATTAAAGGATTTATATAATTATAACAAAGTAGGCCTCCTAGCAACGTTTTAATAATCAGACCGGTTATCAAATCGGCCGTCATCCACTGATCAGACGGTTTTAAAAACTTGGTAACGTTATAAAAATTAAAAATATACAAACTGTCGATCTCTCTATGAATTCACTCAGGTATAGAAATCTAACACGTTTGAGTTTCACTCAATGTAGGAATTTTCTCACACGCATAGAAAGTTGGATACTATATCTTCCAATTTTATTTTCTTAGTCTATAAACCTTGATGTTTTAATATCAGCTTCTACATAAAAGACGTTTTGTTTCTTTTCTTGTTTTTCTAAGTATCCAGATTAAATGATCGTCATATCTACATTTGTTATACCTAACATATAACACCAAGTATCATAAGGAGAGTAAACGTCCAGTCCCGGTTAGGCAAACCTAGCCTGGGCTAGACATCTAGGTTCGTTTAGGTGGAACCATGTGCCGTAAGGAACGTCTAACCTGATTCCGGTTAGGCGGATCCAAATATAGAGCGCCGAGCCGGAGCTAGACGTACGGTTCCATTTAAGTGGAACCAAGTATATACATTGTGAGTCTAGTTTCATTTCTTTTCCAATCAAATAGTTTCACTATTTTTCAAAGTTAATGCACTTATTCTTTTGTTACTTTTTCCTACTTCATGAATACAATCAATTTATCTACAATTAAGGGGTCTTACCTAAAATTGCTTGAGCTACAAACTGATCAGCCGGTTTGATATCGGCTTGAGAACTCCTCCATCGAAAGCAGTTAAAACTGAACTGAACAGATTAAACACCGGTTTAAAGCAAACCAATCCTTTTCCACTTCAAAAACCGGTTTCACCAAGAACCAGTTTTGACCAATGTTGACCGAAACCAAACTGATTCAAACGAAACCAGTTTGGGAAAAAACCCGAAAATGTGCACTCTAGAACTTAAATTGGGCCTGATATGTTGGGTTGATGGCTTCTTGTCTTCTTGCAGCCATTTATTCATGTGTTGGCCAAGAAATCAAGGCCTAACAAGCCTGGCCTGCTACTAATGGAAGTTTATGAAAATTGTAAATACAGCCCCTAAAACTTACTAAAAACTGATTTTTTTTTCTCTCAGTTTAAATTTGATTAATTTCCAAATTAAAACTGTCAAAATAATTAAGTCAACTTTTAATAAAAAAAACCCCATTTTTAGAGTTCATTTTAGGCCTCGAAAAGGTTGGCCCGCGTTGATAATACAGAGTTCTTATCATACCATAACTTAAATGAAACGGATATGCGGTGATCTTACGAACATGACATATAGTGATTTACGGATTGATTTATAAAAAGCATACCTTATACAAGTACCATAGCGGTTAGTTGTTACACAGACATACGTCACAAACCCCATCGATCCCAACTAAAAAAAACCGACTTTTTACCCTCCGACTGTGCCAATCTTTCATTTGCGCGTTGAATCTGATCATTAAGATCTTTATTATACGCTAGCAAGCGATAATATTCTTCAAATAAACCTTCTAATTTATCTTTAAGAGCATTAGAATCAGCCCTTTCTAACTGCACTGCTTTCTCCTTTAAACTACATTCAGATTCCAAATTTGTGATCTCCGTTTTCAACCTAGATATATCTTTTCTTATGATTTCCGCCTCACCTGCAGTCTTTTTCATACAGTTTTCATAGGCCCCGCTTTTCTTTCTTTGCAGCCGGTATGCTCTCTGTAACCATGACAAGCTCTTTGATGTATCTGTGTACACTGTCTATCACGACCAAGAGTATAAGCGAGAAGCCTGCATGAAAAGATACTCATAATCAACATATCCGAACGAATCTAGTTCTCCTTGAATATTTATTTAACATATGAACTCGAATCGTTCAACACGCATAAAACATAAAATTAAGTAGGATGAAGTCTGTAACAAAATATAACATCCCACGGATTTGTTTTTGGTTGCCCGTGTTAAAACTTGTCAGGTGGTTACCCATCCCTGGTTTACTCATAGTCTCACATCCAAGCATGCTTAACTGTGGAGTTCTCCTCTCATCAAGAGCCAATACGCCCAAAACACATTGTTGATATTTGATACAGACCATTAAATATGAACCCTGCATCTCTGCTGTCCACGGCCGATGTGGGATTTGCGTGTTACACAAACCCTAGAAAGTACGATCTCAGAGCAATTGAATCTAATCCAAATATCCAATATTCAAACTAAGTAATTAAAGCAATTGATCGGAGCAATAGATAATAAGAAAGGGAAAATTACCCATGAGATAAGCTTCGAGCAAACGGTTAGCTATAATGACGTGATTGGGGGAATTGACAGCATCGACGGAACGGCTACGGATGTCCAATACGCTGTAGATGTTGTACATCATGACTGCGAACACGGTGGCGCCGATAGATTTTACGACCAATTGAGCTCTCCCTCTTTTCAATTCATCTAACCGGACAATTAGAGGGTTACGCAATGGGGTTTCGAATAAAAGTAACAGAATTAATATGATTTGGGCGAGTGAAACCGTGAAGGATAGGTAAATTATTGTATAGTTGTTAAACTGAGAGTTCGATAAAACACTAAATCCATTGATTGCCGACGTCATCGAGGTTTTCAGTTCGAATATGGAGTTTAACTGGTTCCCCGGCGTCCGGCCTTCCTGGTCAACCAGAAAGGTCTGATTTTGACTCACCGGAAGGGGACTCAACTAGAGTTTTGGATTTCTCGCAAAATTGAAGTTTCTTTTTCCTTGTGTTAACAAGTCTAATTTAGGAAAAGATAAAAAAAATATTTAATGTAGTCACTCTAATTATAGAAAAATAAATTAAATAGAAATTAAAGGTCATTGACTCCGTATCGAGTGTGTTGTATGGTGTTTTGTTTTTTTAAAAGGGTGTGAATTCTAGTCTTATAAAATGGTGTAGATTTAGAGTCTGCATAAGCTTGTCATTAAAATTAAACTAATATTTTTAGTTTTCTGAAAAAATTAAAACTTACTTATGATAAAAGTTTAAATTTTATTATAAATTTGAAAATTCATTAAAACAAACGTCGGTTTAAATTTTCTTTGAAAAAATAAATTTTTTAAGAGATTTTATATTTAGAATGTGACACTATTATTAATATACTAAATTATATAAAAGTTTTTTTTTTCTAGATACATATGTTATGTTATCTATTCATGTAAAATATGCTTCCTTTTTTTTAAATTAACATTGATAAAGAAAAACTAATTAAGATCCACATTGTAAAAAAAAAATCTATACTACTTAATAAACAAGTAAATTAGGATGACATGTGTCATCTTTCTAGGGCCTTAGAGAATTCGTTTTCCCAGCCTCTCTCTCCTATTAATAATCAAATTCATTATTTTAGTCAACTAAATTAATAATTCGTTTTAATTTTTAAATTTTTATCTACATATTTTTTTAATTCAAAGTTTTGTTTATAGTAATTAAATTGTTCAATCATATTCTTATTAATTCTACAAACTTAAAACAATTTTATAACCATGAAGGATTCAATTAAAAAAGTCTTCAATCATATATTTACATATTCAAAGATCTAATATTTGTTATAATTTTGTTGAATCTCAAGTTATATTTTGTCATATTATTATAATTGAAATTATTCAAGTAAATTATTTTCTTTTATTCCCATTTTGATTGATTAATTAAATTAAGTTTTAGAAAAAAATGTTCTAAAGTATAATTAATTTTTTGTTCTAATTCTATTAAAGATGAGATCTATTTTATCCAATAACTGTTCTCCGTGATTTAAGATTTAAAATTTGAAATCATAACAAATATGGAAACGTATAAATTTTAATAAATCAAATAAGTGGTTTTATAAATTTTTATTATTTATTTTTTAAAAAGCTTCTGCTCTTTCTTTCCAAATTAGTCTTCCTTCGATAACAACATCCCTAATATTTTTGTCGGTGATTTAGAAATTGGTTTCATTATAAGCTGTGACTCAGACAAGTTATTATCAACACACGAAACCCTTATTGAATCGGCGAATCGCTATTAACATTACAACATACCATAGTCTTCATTTACATTTTGTGAGTCATGACCCTATAATCATATCAAGTAAATGGAACTCAATTACATCTTAAATTCTCTTTCACCATATAGGATAATTAGAGGGTCATTTTTTACCCATCATGTGAAAATATGTCAATTTTGGTTATGTTCTATTACTAACAAGTAAAAAAGGTAATACATAAAATTATCCTCTTAATTAGAGGGTCACTTTTGACCTATTATGTGAAAATGTGTTAATTTGGTTATGTTCTTATAGTAACGGGTCAAAATGGTAAAACCGAAAATCTTCCTTCTCTATATATGAAAACTAGAGGGTCATTTTTGACCCATTATGTGAAAATGTATCAATTTGGGTTATGTTCCATTACTAACAAGTCAAAAGGATAAAACTAGAAAATTTATAAAATGAATAAAAAATTCGTTTCTCCCGACGGCATTTGAATCAAAAGATGCTTACTTGAGAGTCATTTGTTACCAAGAAGAAAATGGAAAGCTTGAGAGTACTGATGATTATGTAGCAAGATTAATAACATATGAAACCGTACAAGGCTCTAATTCAGGTTTTCTCTATAACAGTTGATCATTTTTATTATAAGTAGACATTTATTTATACTGACTGCTTAAATTAGTAAAATCTATTTTTAGACTTAAATTAATAGTATCCGAAATCTGCATGAAATTGAAGAGTGTTGGAAATGACTTGCTAAGTTTTTAAATACTATGTAGACGAATATATATACACCTTAGTGGCACTTGAGTCGTTCCTTATATCATGACTTATTTTAGATCTTTGCATATGCTTATATATGTTTTGTAGATGTGGCAAATTCGATCCATTTTCTTATGAACGAGTCGATTTGAATTATGTTTTATCTTTAGTGGGTCAAACGGTCAAAAATTAAATAAAAGTAGTCTAAAATGTGAAACCAGAACGGTTTAAAGTCACCATAAGTTTAAAATTCATGCAAAAAATTATTTATAGTTGGTTATATTATAATTAGAATAAAATAACTTTTTAGTCATATTTAATAGATTTAGCTATACCTGATAAATAATAACTGGCGCCACTTGCACAATTATATGAGCACAAGATTATCTTTTAGGGAAAATACTAAAATGGACATTTCGCCAACAAAATTAAAAAGGCGCCAGCTAATCCAGCTAAATTCAAAGGCTTAGCCGGCAAAAACTAAAGGCTTAGCTGGCTTAGTACCGGCTAAATGTCCATTTTGGTATTTTTCCCTTATTTTTATCACTTATTTTTTCTCAATTGTTTAATATTTTCTTTATTAATATTTCATTTATTTATTATTTCCTTTCTCAACTATTTTTTATTTTTTTTCGCTCATTACTAACTATTTAATATTTCATTTATTCAACCGTGTAATATACGGATAACATTTTTTCAGCACCTTTATTCCAATAATTGATTTGACACCTTTAGACAAACGAATTCTATTCATGTTTCAAAGAAGACTGTTTTCACTCTCTGTTTGTTTTACCATGATAATAAATAAGAGTCACAGACAGTCACTATCAATGGTTGTTTTGTTCTTGAGGCAACCGGTTTTCACACATGGGCAACTATAAGTGGCACTTTTTAGAGTTAAAAGTATATACGAGTTAAAACTTTTAATCTTAGATAGGGATGTAAAAATTACAAATAAAACATCCAACGTTTTATACAAATAAATATTTACAGATTTATGAATTTTATTCAACATATTTTTTCATTTCACGTTCTAACGTTTATTTAGTCTCCGTGTAATACACGGGTTCTAACACTAGTAATAATAATAAATGACTTAACTATTTTATCAATGAAAAAGATTTGTTGCGTGGACCTCTTATGGCGCATGCATTTACATTGTTTAGATAAGTTTTGATCTAAGTCATGACCCACTCTTAAAATAGGGACTCATGTATAATAAATGATATTTAAGGGTTGATATGTAATAATCACATTATATGGCATGATTTGTAATTTTTGAAACATACAAAGTAGAAAGTACGTATTAAAATTTTAAGCTCTTGTTTAGGGCCCCAAATTACAACAATAACTAGTATCTTTACGTAGCAATGAAGGCATGTAACCACTCTTAGATTAGCTACTTAGTATGGGTTACAACATGAATCAACCAAGTATTTGAAGCTAGCATCACCTATGAAAGAGCATGTAACCACTCTTAGACTAGCTACTTAGTATGGATTACAACATGCTTCAACCAAGTATTTGAATTGAAGCTCGCATCTACCTATGAAAGAAGATCATGATCACGTGTAAGAACTAAAGTTGGGATGTATACTTGTATAGAAAATGAGTACAAGATGATACAAGCTTCTTGAAGATCTTGCCATGCCAAAGGCGTCCAATATACGCGCGTTCGCATTAGTGTAAACACATAATCCTCAAATACGAGCTTCTT
This sequence comes from Smallanthus sonchifolius, assembly GCA_023525975.1. Classification (NCBI taxonomy): domain Eukaryota; kingdom Viridiplantae; phylum Streptophyta; class Magnoliopsida; order Asterales; family Asteraceae; genus Smallanthus; species Smallanthus sonchifolius. The sequence goes on from CM042033.1 coordinate 78,648,242, forward strand.
GAAGCACTTGAGCCTTCCTCTCAGACGAATCTTCGTCATAGCTACTGAGAGCGAAGATTGAGAGAAGAGAGGCTCAATAATTGTTTTTGTGTATTGAAATTTCAAGATTGTGATGTTTAAAATACAATTAATTTATCTAACTGATTCCTTGGTTAATTTCAAGAGCACAGCTGTTATTACAGCTATGTTATTGTTCTTTTATAATAGCTTCATCTCTAAAACAACGGCTGAAAGCGTTACCCGTTCAAACCCATTAACAATTTGTTTCCAAAACTCAATAAATGTGAATTTGTTGTTGATTAAGTGAAGTATTTGGCGACGAGTTAACACACACAATGTTGCCACTCATGTGTACAGCTTATGCTCATATCTCAATTGAATCCTAGGACTTCTTTCTTGTACACGTGATTGGCACGTGAGTACCTGGAATACACACGTCATCAACCAATATAGTAAAAATTTTAGAAATAGATAATTTTGATGATAATACATGGTTTCTAGGTGGGGTTTGAAGAATTAATAGTTCCCAGCTGATCCGCTAGTTGAACTAGCGGATATGAATAATGCAGGTGGTGATCCGCTAGTTGAGCTAGCAGATGTGAACAGGAACTGAATAGTAGGGGTGTTCAATATTTGGTTTCAAACCGATTAAACCAATAATCGAATCAAAACTGAAACTGTTTAAAACTAAATCGAATTACATGTTTGGTTTTCGGTTTGGTTCAAACCGAAAACCGAATATGTAATTTGGTTTTTGGTTTGGTTTAGGTTTCAAAATTTTGAATTATGTTTGAACCGGAAAACCTGAATTGGATTATACCACTGTACGTTTTAATACATATTTTATAGTTAACTCAATTCATTTATATCAGTAACCAATACACAAATATGGATTATAAATCATTATTTGATGAAGGTATGTTTTTGTTTAAATTTTTTTAAAACGTTGTGTTGTTTAAACCGAATAAGTTATGGCTACCAAAAAAAAAGTTTTTTTTTGGCTAATTCAATTTGTTAGGTTCAAACCGAAAACCAAACCGAATTACAACGTGGTTTTAGGTTCGGATTAGGTTTCCTCAAATATGGTTCAGTTCGGATTGTGGTTTCAACAAAAAATACCAACCCGAAAAACCCGCAACCCGACCCGATGAACACCCTACTGAATAGGACAAGTGAACATCAACTATGTTAATTTTGTTTTATTCACTTTCATTGTTCATATCCGTTGGTTCAACTAGTGGATCACTACCTATATTATTCACATCTGCTAGTTCAACTAGCGGATCATCTAGAAACCGTGAGTGGTTTGCAAAACCACCTATGATCAAAACGTTTTCACCAATATAACGACATGAGGAATAACATACTTAGCTTTTGATTAATTTCTTGTAAAATTCTTCTCCAACTCAACAAAACCCTAGGATTCTATTTCTATGAGGCTTTTTTTTAATTCTATGAAACCCCTTTGATTGGCTTTAGATATTCTTTCATTTCAGTTGTGATATTGTAGATTGCGTTAGCGTGTCTCTAATCGACATCCAGAAACATGTTGCTAGTTGTGTGACATCCTTCAAGTCGCTAAGTGCATCATTAAATTTGTGTAACCGTTAAACCGGGGCTTGCTCAAACATGTCTCTAACCGTCACTTATACACATCTCTGGATCTTAAAACACGTGATGCATGATATTGATCTTGTCCCAACCGATTTTACAAACCATCACAAAGAAAATATATAGTTGATAGCTACAACCAAAATGTATTTTAAAATCGATTTATGACATAATATTTATTGCATAAAGTAAAATTATCTATATATATCATTAGCATTCAAAAGAAAATGCTTATTCAATTATATATTACAATGACAGCGGTGAGTGTCATTTGATGAATTGAGAAAAAAAAAATAGGTTTTGCCTCGGTGTTTGTCATGATCAAAGGTGTATCCAGTATTTAGTTTAAATCCGTTTTCCCCTTTCTTGATTCAGAAAAAGTGAGCATGTTGCCTGTTCAATCGATCTGTATTTTATTTTAAAATATATGTTGAAATTAAGTATGCAAATTGCAATATTTTTCGTCTAAAGTTATTGAATTTTTGAAAAAAATTATATTTAGTTGCATACGAACCCTAAATCCTGGAAAGAAGGAAAGAAATGGACATTACACTATACAAAACTAAGTTATTTTGATGCTTTTAATGTCAGTTCACAAGACTTTTCTACCTTTTCAAAGTAATGATAATGGTGAGTTTGTGGTTGATAGGGTTAAGTAACAGAGAAAATCATGGATCAACTCAAGAGTTCTGCGCGTCTCATGATCATCTCAAATCTTGATCATACTAATTATGTCCGTTGGAACCGAGATAACACATGGTAATGCAATGGTGCCAGATGAAGGTTTGGTTGACTTTTTGAATCATAAATGGGACAAAAAGACAGTTACAGAGGAAATAAGCAAGTTTCCTGAACTAACTCTCCAGGTATGATTCCACATTGTATTTGATATTATTAACCAATTTAGAAGGGTATTATGGGGATTGCACCCTTTTGATATGAAATTTATTAAAAAGTTGGTTATTTATTTTTGGCAATGCAGTCTGAAACCGAGCAAAGCCCTCACAAAGCTAGCTTCTATGTTAAGAAAGAAAAGGCTCAAGAAATAATGAAAAATCTTTCTGAAAGTCTGGTCAAACGAGGGGTGAGCATGAAATTCTTTTTTTAATTTTTTGCACCTCATCTAAACAAACAAACGAACAAAAGTACCTAATAATAATGTACTCATAGAGTAGGGTCTATGAAAAGTGAGATGAGAGCAAAATTTTACCTTTATCTAGGAGATAGAGAGTCTACTCCCTAAGAGACCTACGCTCAAAACCCCCTTTTTTTCACATGTTCTAAGTTAGCTAATTTCATAGGAACGGCCATTTTTAACCATTGTATAATTTGAGTGACCCAAATCAACCTATTTAGCTAATAAAAATTACCCAAATCGACCCATCCTTTAAGAATAGGTCATGATTGCCAGGTGTGTGAAACAATTTAATGGACCTATTCAACAATTACTGGTTTATGTACCTAAATTAATTAATAAATCTGTTCATTTTCTTATGTCAGTTAGTTCACTTCTTTATGAGCTCAAATTTGATACTCACCGGACTAAAAATATGTGCAGATACTATTTAAGATTTATGGATCCTATAAACTCAAAATAGTTGGTTGACAAGAAAAAAAAAAAGAAATGTAAGATCAATCTTTTTTTTTGTAGAAAATGATGTTCCTTTACAATCAAATAAACCTTATTTTATACTTAGAAACCTGCAGTTATTGGGGTCGAGTTCATGTGTACGTTGGTGGTTTTGAACATGTTGTTCTTCACTTGCTCTATTCAAGATTTTGGCACCAGGTTTTAAGTTAAATTTCCCTATTTACCCTTCCTATATAGATTAATGATATTATTTCTTTTTTTTGTGCCATTATTTTTGGATATTTAAGATTTCTCATTCATAGTCAAACTCTCTTTTATTGATTTCTTGCATTTGGACATTTCAGGTTCTTTATGATATTGGTGTTGTGTCAACTAAAGAACTGTTTAAATGTGTTATAAACCAAGGGATCATTCTTGGAGAAGTAAGTAGAACTTACTTGGTCAACATGTTGACTTTAGTGTTGGTCAAACTTTAAATTTGGTGATTTGTAGGTACAATACATGGCTTCCAAAGATCAAGATGGAAATTTTGTTTCTGTAAAATTTCTGCACTGGGAGAGCATACACACGAAAGGATACCAGAGGAAAAGGTTAGGTCCATCCCATTTTGTGAAGTTTTTATATTAAAGTTACATATGTCCTTGTATAAAATTGTTATATGCATTGTTGCCGGTCACCGGTCTTTATAGTTAGCTGCACGCACTTCAAAATTGTTTAGCTGTTAATCTCATCATTTCTGTTACATCGTCATTCTGATTATGTGGTAAAATATCTTGGTGCTTAATCTTCAGCTTCAGTGGCAGCGGAATGAATTGGTTTCAGCAACACAACTTTGGAATTGTTTTGGCTTCAAAAGCAATTGTTATACGTCTTCAGGTGCAATCTTCTCATTGAGCTTCAACAACAAATTTTGTAACTTTTCTAACTTACATCACAGTCAAATGAATGGTTCACATTAGCATGTTTTCAGTTTTGATCTTGTGCCAATGCTGGTATGACTTTGGTCAAAATATGTTACCGGTCAACGCAGCCATCCCGGTTTTGACCCATTACCCAAATCACCTATTTGCTTTTATGCTTATTTTAAAGTTCTATTTGTTTTATGTGTGATTGTTAGTTGACTTTTTTTTATACAAGCAGAAGTTCAAGGGATCAACAATGTCCGCTAATTTATGCTTATTTTAAAACTACACCTATTAAACCTTATGTGAATATAAATTTTATGTTTGTTGATAAAGTTTTAATTTAATTATTCTGGGTTATTTACATTTGATCTCCTTTGTGGTTGATGATTAGAATATTTTAAAAGTACATTGTGGGTTAATTACTTTTTTACTTTGATAATGTAATTGCAGGTGGATCATGTGCAATCACCATGGGATAGAGAGGGCTTACTTAAAAGGCTTGCTACATTCAAGTCCATGACATGGTTTGCTAAACCACAGGTTAGACACGACTAATAAATAGAAATTTAACAAATTAATATTTCTACACGAGTTGCATCAGTTGCTAAGCCTTAAACATCTGCACATGCTAATACTGCTGTCATGTAGATGAACAAACCAGTAACTTCATTTCCTATACAAGGAAAAGGTACTTTCAATTCTTTCATGCACATATTTTCATATGTTATTTGTTAAATATTAATATTTGTTTACAATGTCAAGGAAATACATTACTATTATTTAGAATTAATGCATATATGCAATGTTCAAATGATGTAGAATGTGCAATCCATGTTTTATATAGTTAAATTATATTGCTAAATTTTCTGAGCCGGGGGTCTCTTTAGGTACAGCCTCTCTATCCTATGAGATAAAGGTAAGCTTTACGCTCATCCCATCCTCCCCATACCCTACTCTTTAAGTGGGATTTTAGTGAGTATGTTTATTTGTTTGCTCGCCCTTTTTTCTTGCTTCATGATTTTATTGCGTGTGATGTGCATAATTCTCACCTATAAATATGTTTTTTTTGTGATGCCTGAAGAGGCGGGGTTAATGTAGATACAGACATCATTGCCGGCGAATCCTATGGAGCACGCTTCATTTCAATTTTGGACCCTTGTGTGCATATTTATCTATCGACTATTTGGATAGATTTCTTGGTACCTATCTGTAAGTATTATTTATTTATTTTTTTGCTTATTTTATAGAGAAGTTTAACTTCTTTCAAATTCTAATGGAATGTTCATTGACTATATTTTAAATCTTAATTGGTTATTTAATGAACAGAAAGACAGCTTGGTTGGATGATGCAATTGCTAGCAATGTCCTAGTTATCACTTGCATCCAAAATGTAGAGTCAGAGATAATAATATAACGCAAATTGATTCATTTAAAAGTAAATGAGTCAAAATAGTCATCTAAAATATTGATGAAAATAACATTATGTATGTGCATCATTTCTTTAAAGTTGTTACTCACATTTTGTAGAGGCCCAAGCGATTAAGGAGTAGATCATCGGTTAATTTTATTAATTTGAATTAAACTGTTATGTTATGTTTGTTAATTTCTAATCATTTAGTAAGCTTTTTAGGGTAAACATTTTGGTTAGTTATTAATCTTATTATTATGGAAATACCCGGACCGGGACGTGTATAAAACTAGTTATATATTAAACATAATACAACGTAATTACTGAATTTAATAAGACAATTACAAACTTGAAGTGAATTTTTCACGTACAAAACTTGTTGTCTCGTGTCAATTTCCACCTCCACCGCCGCTACCCGATCCACTTCCGCTCCCTTTACCGCCACCGGCGCCCACTCCCACACCTATTCCAATGCCTATTCCAACCCCGAATCCTCCTCCTTTCCCACCACCACCACCCTCACCAACACCGCCACCATGCCCTATTCCTCCTCCGGCACCACCACCTACTCCTCCTCCAGCTCCAAAGCCACCTCCATGACCAGAGCCACCTCCAATTCCACCACCACCGCCTCCCCCACCTCCACCACCTCCACCAACACCTCCGGCCCCACCTACTCCGCCACCAGCCCCAAAGCCACCCCCATGACCTGAACCACCTCCAATACCTCCACCGCCTCCCCCACCACCACCGCCACCGGCGCCAACACCTCCAGCACCACCACCTACTCCTCCTCCGGCTCCAAAACCGCCCCCATGACCCGAACCACCTCCAATGCCACCACCTCCACCACCACCACCTCCACCACCACCACCACCAACGCCTCCAGCTCCACCCCCTACTCCTCCCCCAGCACCAAATCCACCACCATGACCAGACCCACCTCCAACACCTCCTCCGCCACCACCACCAACTCCTCCACCACCACCAACTCCTCCACCACCTCCAACTCCACCACCTACTCCTCCCCCAGCTCCGAACCCACCACCATGACCGGACCCGCCTCCAACACCTCCTCCTCCACCACCTCCAGCTCCTCCACCACCACCAAGTCCTCCGCCACCACCTACTCCTCCCCCAGCTCCAAACCCACCACCATGACCCGACCCACCTCCAACGCCTCCTCCTCCACCACCACCAAGTCCTCCACCTCCTCCGGCTCCACCACCACCTCCAAATCCACCTCCACGACCTCTTCCACCTCCTAAACCACCACCACGTCCTCCACCCCCACCAAAGCCACCTCCTCCACCACGCCCGAAACCTCCACGTCGACCACCACCACAACCTCTCCTACCACCAAACCGGCAACCATCATCATTATCCCAGCGAGTTGTCTCACCAGTGCCATCCCCAAGAGCCAATGAACTCAAGTGGAACACAATGGTAAGCCCCAACAGAATCAAACAACCCCATTTCTGAGAGAAACCCATCGATTTCACTCACACTAGTTTCCTTTGATTTGATGTGTTCTTCTTCCCATGGATCGATCATATTTATACACACTAAAGTAAACCCCAACTTGCAACTTTAGATTAGAACTCACAAGTACACGTAAACTCATTAATGTTGCATGAACATGCGAGGCGTTGAAGTGTTAGTTGGGAAGTTATTATCAAATTTAATTGTTGCTGATTAAGTCAAATAACTAAGGCTGGATAAATTTATTAAAAAAATATTTCCTTTTTGATATTTATTTTGAAATATAGGTTTCTTTTTCAGACTTCTTTTCTACCAATTTTGCATAATAACACTTCTTTTTTGTAGTATATAAAGTTTTATGAATCAAATATAAGATAAAATAATGTTGTAAGTTAACTTTTGTTCAAAGTTTCCTTTTTAATTTTTATTTTCTAAAAATCGAACTTCTTTATGTATAATAATCGACTCAATTATCTATTTTGGTCAAGTGTTATGGGCGTGAATGACCCATGGATGAACGTGGAACACCGCCCCGGGGGCATGATTGGGGGGAGGGGGGTGATTCAATTCGCTGGCGTTGGGGCATGTGTGTGTGTTTGTATAGGTATGTTATAATATATACACATCTTAGTGATACGGGGCGTGATTGCCGTATACATGATAGTGAAACCATTAAACATAGCCTTTTACACTACAACAAATTGACCATGTCCCGACGCCATCTGTACCGATCACATTTGTCGTCAGGATAGGTCACCCTATACCGACGACATGTCGTCGGTATAGGTCAAAACCAAAATTTTGGTAGGGAGACCCTATAGCGACGACATGTCGTCGGTATAGGGTTGAGGCAGGTTGGAGGGAAAACTGGCGCCCAATGAATTTTTGGGGAAAACCTATAGCGACGACATGTCGTCGCTATAGGTTAATTTTGATTTTCTTTTTGTTTTTTTTTATTTAATAAATTTTCGTCGGTCAATTTTTTTTTTTTAAATTAAAAAAATTTCTGGAAAACCCTATGGCGACGACATGTCGTCGGGATAGGGTTTTTCCAAAATTTTGAATGGGACACCCTATAGCGACGACATGTCGTCGCTATAGGTTAATTTTGATTTTCTTTTTGTTTTTTTTTATCTAATAATTTTTTTTTAAATTAAAAAAAATTCTGCAAAACCCTATAAAACTAATATCATTAGGGTTGATGGTTCAACGATAGAGACAAAACCTCTAGAAACATCTAAGGTTTGAATGTCACGGATTCAATTTTTATTTGTAACATGGTTAAAATGTTTCGTCGTTGTAAAAAAAATATAAAAGTAATGCTAATTAAATTAACATAATGATGATAAAGTGTAATAATGAATTAATGGGAAAATGTTATGCTCCTTCCCTATTTATTACCACTTTCAATATTAGATAATGCTAAATTAACATAATAATGATGATTAAGTGTAATAATTAATTACATTTATGATAAAGAAAGATTGAACCGCTCCAATGATGATTAAGTGTAATAATTAATTACATAATAATGCTAAATCCATAAAAAAAGATCTCTGTGGATGAACAAGCTCAATGCAAAAGATTGAACCGCTACAAAGAACATCATGATGGCGGTGCTAGAATACTGCAACGGGTATCTTTTTCCAATGTTTGATTGGACAAGAAACCATGAAGACCACATAATTGTACCTGCAACCAATGCCAAGGAACCTGAAGTCCATCTTGCTTTCTTCGTTGCTAAAACTGAACTTAGCCTTCTGAAGATAGATTGAACATGGATGGATTCATTCGTGGGATGCAAATGTGAATGATGGTTAAATAAAGGCATTCCTTTGTAGAGGGTTAGTAAAGTGGCACCTCCTACACAAACTACAGTCCCTATCACTTTTGCTCTTCCACCATTTGATTTTATGTTCACCCTTTCCAACCTAAATCAGAGTGACACACATGCCGGTATAAGTATACAACCTTTATATAAAGTGAGAAATTGCATATGGTTTGATACAAACCCAAAGGGTAATGACATCATAAATGTGATCACCGGCACCATGTTGAGAAAAGCACAAGAGAAAGTGGCGGATGTGTGTTGTATACCCAAAAGGAACAAGTACTGTATGAGGGACACACTGCAGCCATACAAAGATTATTATGTTAATTTAGCATTATCTACTTCAATGATAATTATTATCACTACTTCAATCAAGATCTTTTCAGGTACACATTTTGTCACAAAACAAGTTGCATTTGAACCTCAAGTTTAATAACATAATCTAACACCATTTTGGTTTTTGTTTTTGTTTTTGCAGGCATGACGATGCACTTTTCAACCTTCTCGATATGAACCGAGTTTCATCACATTACTTTTCTGATTTAGGGTTTTCATATTTCGATCCCATTGATGAAGATATAAGCTTGTGGGAGTGTTGGGGAGACGGTCATGTGTTGCCATTGCTAAGTTCCAATGATGATCAAAATGGTGGTGGTTCCGGTGATCACGGTGGCCGGAGGCCGTCGAGACCGTTGGAATTGGAAGAGATAGAGAAGCATTTTGAGTTGCCGATAGTCATGGCAGCCGAGAAACTTAAGGTGGGATTAACCATGTTGAAGAAAAGATGCAGAGAGCTTAATATAAAGAGATAGCCTCATAGAAAGCTTAAGAGTATTAAATCTCTTATTCAAAATGTGAAGGTATGTAATATTGTACCTATATTACCCTTCTTTTTTACATTCTCACATGTCGTCGCTATAGGTTAATTACCCGTTAACCTTTACAATAATTTACATAATTACAAACCCAGTTATTTTATGAAAAATCGGGATGTTACATCTTGGGTCGTTGAACCCTTATGGGTTAGTGTTGAAGTGTGGGTTATTAACATGTCAATAAACGACAAACCGTTTTATAAAGGATTGTAATGTTCTGAGTTCAATCAAATGGTATTTCTTGTTTGCAGGTGAGGTATCTTGGCTAGGGAGCGGTGCTACTCGGATTGGTGTGTAGGCATTTGTAAGATAAGATTAAGATTGATATTGAGTTTATAAAGGGTTACAACTATTTTAAATTAAGACTTCCACTGATTGTTTGTAATAAAGCGAGTATTTTTAAAGAGAACACCCAGTGATGAGAACCAACTGTAGGGTACCCAGTTTGGGGCCATACAGGCTGGTCTTGGGTGTTTCACAAACGTCCGAGACATCGTGAAGGCAATCAACAGACTTCTAATGTCTTGCACGGTGGGGTTCCGATTAAAAATTCTTCTTATTCCATGAATCTTGCTCAGGTAACGGTTTCGATTTTTCTCACGAATTTTCCACTTAATTCTTCAGTGATTGAGATTTGGAAGTTTTGCTAGAATGGGAGGTTGAGAATTAGAATTTTGCTTGACAATAATAAATCCTATGGATATATATTGATTATAAATTAGAGATTTTATAATTTTGTAGAAATTTTTGGTTTGATTTATTTTTTTATATATTTATGTGCTATTGGATATATATTGATTATAAAATAAATTTTTTATTTTAAACAGAAAAATATGGATTTCAAAACTTTAATTTTTTTATCTTAATAATTTTTTTTTTAATTTAAAAAAAATTCTGGAAAACCCTATGGCGACGACATGTCGTCGGGATAGGGTTTTTCCAAAATTTTGAATGGGACACCCTATAGCGACGATATGTCGTCGCTATAGGGTTGAGGCAGGTTGGAGGGAAAACTGGCGCCCAATGAATTTTTGGGGAAAACCTATAGCGACGACATGTCGTCGCTATAGGTTAATTTTGATTTTCTTTTTGTTTTTTTTATTTAATAATTTTTTTTTAAAATTAAAAAAAATTCTGGAAAACCCTATGGCGACGACATGTCGTCGGTATAGTGTTTTTACCTTTATTGACTGGTCAACATCCTGTGAAACCTGTGCCGACGACATGTCGTCGCTATAGGCCACTGTACCAACGACAAGTGGACCTATGCCGACGACATGTCGTCGCTATAGGGTGCAGCGTGAACAAATAGGGAAACTGACGGCAGAACTTCATTTTCAGCCAAAACTCTCCAAAACTCCCCCAATTCTGTCTCTCCGACGATTTCAGCGTTTTTGGGCTATTTGGAAGCAACTTTCACACAAACTTTCGGGATTTAAGGTGAGCTAACATCCGGGTTCATATTTTAGCTAATTTTTTAAGATTTTGAAGTTTTGTTTGTTTATTTTGGTTAGGTTTTGGAGGAATTTCACCATTTCTTGAATTTCTAGCTTTGTGAAGGTAAATACTCGTTTTAATTACTAATTTGTGTTAAAATTTGGTTTATATCAAAGATTTTTATGATTTTGTATGTATGTGTTATGTTTGTATGTATGAGTATGTATATTTGTATGATGGAATTATTAAATTATGATTAGTTTATGTCATTTGGTTTAGATGTGTGTTTATTTTATATAATTTAGTTTATGTAAATTAGTGTTTGTATGTATGTGTATGTATGTGTGTAATTTGTGTTTATGATGATTAGTTTTAATGTTTAGTTTGTATGTATGTGTGTAATTTGTGTTTATGATGATTAGTTTGAATGTTTAGTTGGTATGTATGTGTGTAATTTGTGTTTATGATGAAATTTGGTTTAGATCTAAGATTTTTATGATTTTGTATGTATGTGTATGTATGTATGTTTGTATGTATGAGTATGTATTTTTGTATGTATGATGGAATTATTAAATTATGATTAGTTTAGGTCATTTGGTTTAGATGTGTGCTTATTTTATATAATTTAGTTTATGTAAATTAGTGTTTGTATGTGTGTATTTTATGTTTATAATGATTAGTTTGAATGTTTAGTTTGTATTTATGTGTGCAATTTGTGTTTATGATGATTAGTTTGGATGATTAGTTTGTATGTATGTGTGTAATTTGTGTTTATGATGATTAGTTAATATGAATGTATATATGTGTATGTATGTTTGTATGTATATGTTTGTAATTATGTAATTGGACATTTATTTATGTTTGTATGTATATGTTTGTAATTATGTAATTGGGCTTTTATTTATATATATATGTATGTAATTGTGATGTGTAGGTATATAAGATGGTATTTATTGGGAGCAACTTTCACAAAAACTCTCGGGATTTAAGGTGAGGTAACATCCGGGTTTCATATTTTAGCTACTTTTTCAAGATTTTGAAGTTTTGTTTGTTTATTTTGGTTAGGTTTTGGAGGAATTTCACCATTTCTTGATTTCTAGCTTTGTGAATGTAAGTACTCGTTTTAATTACTAATTTGTGATGAAATTTGATTTAGATCTAAGATTTTTTTGATTTTGTATGTATGTGTATGTATGTATGTTTGTATGTATGAATATGTATATTTGTATGTATGAATATGTATATTTGTATGTATGATGGAATTATTAAATTATGATTAGTTTAGGTCATTTGGTTTAGATGTGTGATTATTTTATATAATTTAGTTTATGTAATTTAGTGTTTGTATGTGTGTAATTTGTCTTTATGATGATTAGTTTGAATGTTTAGTTTGTATGTATGTGTGTAATTTATATTTTTGATGATTAGTTTTGATGATTAGGTTGTATGTATGTGTGTAATTTGTGTTTATGATGATTAGTTAATATGAATGTATATATGTGTATGTATGTTTGTATCTATATGTTTGTAATTATGTAATTGGACATTTATTTATGTATGTATGTTTGTGTGTATATATTTGTAATTATGTAATTGGGCTTTTATTTATGTATGTATGTAATTGTGATGTGTAGGTATATAAGAGAGTATTTATTCATATGCTTATGTATGTTTGTATGTATATGTAACTTTATTTAATTTTGTTACAAGTTTGAAACTCGTTGCGGTTGACGAGAGGAAGAATGTCGTACACATAATCAACAAATGCTTGAAATGCAACGACAAATGGATGAAATGCGTCGAATGTGGGATCGTCGAACTAGCAGCGATGATAATTAGCTTGGAGTTGTTGAGCCTTTGCCTTTTTTGTTGGTATTTGTCTTGAACAATTTGCATATTTGTGTGTCGAACAAGTTTATGTTTTGAATGTTTGATTTGTCGAACAAATTTGTGTGCCGAACAAGTTTGTGTGTCGAACAATTTGGATGTTTGGTTTATGTTTCGGACATTAATTTTTATCCGATTTGAATGTTTGAATGGTTTATATTTATGATTTGCAGGTTTTTGTTTTTAGAAATTTAATATTTCTGGATAAAATATTAAAAATAAAAAAAATTAAAAAAAAACAGAAAAGACCTATACCGACGACATGTCGTCGCTATAGGCCTTTTTCAAAAATTAAAAAAAAAACAAAAAAACCCTATACCGACGACATGTCGTCGGAATAGGGTCAACCTATACCGACGACATGTCGTCGGTACAGGGTTGGACTCTATACCGACGACATGTCGTCGGTATAGAATTTATTTTTGAAATTTTTAATTAAACCCTATACCGACGACAAGTCGTCGGTATAGGCTGACCTATCCCGACGACAATCTTGGGCTATTGGGACGAAGCAATCCCGACGACACCTATCCCGACGATATGTCGTCGGCATAAGCTATCCCGACGACAAGTCGTTGCTATAGGGTCAAAAAAAGTCGTCGGTATAGGGTGATATTGTTGTAGTGTTAATTATTATCAAGTAAATTAAATGACTACCGTATACATGTTTAGAATTTTTTTTTTAAACAGACTTTTAGTTTGGTTATTCTCCTTTTTTTATTGTTGCTTTGGTCTATATATAGTTCGATTCAAAACCTTAAGTGAATTAATGTTCCTGTTTTGGTAAACTTGAAATGACGTTATTCTAAGTTTAATTCTATTATCAAATTATAGCAAATTTAAGTATGAATATATAAGAAGCGTCTAAATTTAATTTGGCTTGTATTTATAGGGTTTGTTATACGTCAGTTTTTATGTTTTTCCTTATTTATATTTAAGGGGGAAAGTTCCGCTAAAAAGTGGTTTTTCGTTAAGAAACGCTAAGAAGTGGGTCAAACGAACTCCGATTGAGCTCATTCAAGCGGCGTTGTAACCGTCTCATCGAACTCTAATCCGGACCCAAAAACCTAAACCCCCCTCCACCCGCACCCCCAAAAACCTAAACCCCCCATCCAACCCCACCCCGAAAAGCCTAAAACCACCACCCCCCAAAAACCTAAACCCCCCCCCCCCCAAAACCTAAACCCCAACCCCCAAAAAAAAACCTAAACCCTAAAATCTAAACCCTAAAAGCTAAACCCTAAGGCTAAACCCTAAGGCTAAAATCCTAAAATTCAACGCTAAGATCTAAACCCTAAAAACTAAGATGGTAGAGTTCGACGATACGGTTCCAACGCCGCTGGAATGAGCTCAATCCGAGTTCGTTTGATATCGTTTCTTAATGTTTTTGTCACTTCTTAGATTTCTTAGCCGAAAACAACTTCTTATTTGATCCTCCCCCTATATTTAAGTTTTTATTCGATCCTATATACATAGGATTTGAACCCACAGTCTTTTAGTACATAGGGCTGCCCTTGAGATTTTGAATGCCATGTGCGAGTATAGAAAACTCCCCCTAAAATATAAGTAAGAACTTTCAGCTAGGAGAGTCAAATCAATCGGCAATCTTCTTCTTGAGGTAATTACAATTTACAAAAAGTCTAGAACAATCACTAATCTTCTTCTTGAGGTAATTACAAAAAGTCAAGAAAAACTTACTTGCTTTGATTGAAAGTGATTATTGAAATCTCTGATTGTCTTGAATCTTGATTGCCACTAGTTTTTTTTATGATTCCTCGATCGATTTTCCCCCTGGAAGTCGACGTCTCCAAGTCTTCTATAGTTCCGTGACTAGTTTTTTTTAATTAGGTTATAAAAATGTTTAATTTTTTTTAATGGGTTACTTAAATAGTTTACAATTTTAGGTGGGCTAAATGAGTTTAAATAGGATAAAGCGAAAAAGGATGCTGGGTTAGATTTTAAAAAAAAGTTTATTGATTTTTAAAATGTTATTGAGTTTTTATACTTTATATGGTTTTGCTTCAAAATAAAGTTAAATTTATAATATATATAAAAAATAAAACTTTGGGCCCTTTGAAATAACGGGCCATTGCGGTCGTCTATCCGGCACCTCACAAGGGTCAGCCATGTTAGTATACACTACTTAACATTTAAGATGTCTCCTTAAGGATATTTCATGAAATAACAGGCCTTAAGTACATTTGTCTACTACAAAATCAAAGGCTAAAAAACAATTTATTAATTTCTAATAATAGAGTAATTTTTATTTAAATATGTGACGAAGTGATATTGATATGCATTTAAGTTGGAGTAATGTGATTTTCTAGTAGTTTAATTTGTTGTAGTATGGCCGGGTATATGGGTTAAAGATTTGGTCAACACCGACACCAGCTCTATCACACCACTTCAAAAAGTAGTTCGGCCTTCATCAATGTTTCTGCTGCTCTAACGTGAATGGTCGATTTCATTTGAATTTGACATATTTATTATATTGATATTAAATAGATATTTTTTAGAACATAAATAGCCGTTGACTTCAAAAATCACATTAGAAGCAAATACGAGTTTCACCGATCCTTCTAGTTGAGTGGTAGCCTCATAATTTTTTAAATGGAAGGTCATGAGTTTGAGTCTCGCTTGGGACAAAATGTTTCTGGCTGAGCCAGGGAGTTTTCCCAGTTGTGGGTTTTCTCCGGGATGGTGTGGGCCTGTGGGGCCAGGTCACCATGCTTCTGTTCTTCGGACAGAATGGTGATCCGTTTTCCGGGATGATCTCGTGTGTCCGTGCCTTTGTTGTTAAAAAAAAGTTTAATTTCTTGAATTTTATAAATAAATTAAAATTGGTTTATTTTTAAAAACAAAATTATTCTGATTAAAGAAAACCAACTTATATGTAAAAATCTCAGACAGAAGCATCATGCCGAGATATTTATTAATTTATAAATTTTAATCTTTTTTTTATTTTGGAAGGATTGAGTCCCAACGAACCACTTTAATTGCTGACCAGAGTTGATGAATGAAACTAAAAATCCAAAATCTAAATTTTACTCATGATCCTCCTTATAGAACTTACATCTAAATATATAAACTACTAATTGAATGATCTATCATATATAAATTTATAAAGATACTAATTATCATATGTAATTCTTCTAAGTAATAGATGTGGTGGATGAGAACATTATCTTACTTTCATTATATCATTTCATTATCTATGTATGTATGTAATTCTTCGTATAAAAACATTCATCTAATAGATATGTAATACAAATCTTCTTAATTAGCCTAATTCATGAGTGCGTCTATGACAGCTAAGCAACGGTTCAGAACCAGACCGAACCGTTAAGAACCGGAACCGGACCTTATAAAAACCTACCGGTTCGGTTCCTGAAGGGTTGAAATGGTTCTGGACCAGAACTAGTTGTCAAATATGGACTTGTAAAGTTGTACTATTGGGCATGTTAACTGTGTTTTAACTAGGCCTGATTACTTATGTTTTTAGCTAGGCTAGAACATGATTTAACATGGTTTAACCAAAGGAAGAATAATAACAATTAAATCAAAGGAACAATCAAAATTAAATCAAACCAACCATAACATATAACTAACAGTTGCAACATTCAAACCATCCAAAGTACGAGAGTAAAAGGTTTCAAATCATAAAAAGAAATCTAAATAAAACCATTCAAACCATTGTCGAATGAATTGTTCAAATAAATTATCTTCAATCTTCATTTGATCTTCATCTTCTCGATCTTCTCATAAACATCTAAATAAAATTAACGAAATTCGAGCGATGGTTGAATGAACTTTACAGAATCGATGAAGTTTGAGTGATGATTGATGAACAGAAGGTTGGATTATATATAATATATAATCGACTAATCGTATATACCGGTTTTTATTAAATGCCATGAAATAATGGTATGCATCCTAAAATAAATGGTATGTATCCTAAAATAAATAGGGTTTTTATTAAATGCCAAATACGAGTTATATGTGTGTGGACATTTGGAAGTTGAAAAGCCCACTAATCTTGATTTCGGTTCTCGGTGTTCTAAGGTGGAACTGATATGTTTACCCGGAACCCACCCGTGACCTTTAAAAGCCAAATATTAAGAACCGCTAAACGGACCTTACAAGAAGATAACGGTTCTGATCATGTGGTTCGGGTTCGGTTCCACAGTTCTACGGTTTCGAAACCACAAGCATTCACCCCTTGCGTAGACGCCTTATTTACAATATTTTCCTTAAACATTTCACTAAATACTAAGATAAAATATGATAATTTAATATCCTAAATATAAATATATGTTAATATATTGTATCATCACTACATATTTACAGCCTATTAGTGAAAGCCAACAAAAATCTAAAATCTAATCGGTCAAATATATATAACAAACTTTATCTTCAATCCGACGTATTTAAAACTTCAAATTATGGATATAAATGAAAAAGAAATTCAATTTGATATATTTCAACACCACAAGTAAAAGCAAATCAAATATGATTTATATCATTATAAAATAATTAAAAAAAAATTAACCAAGAAGCCACATAAAATGAGTTTTATGGAGATTTTTTTACCAGTCTAAACTCTAAACTGAAATAACAAATGAAATTTAAGAAAAACATAAAACCTTATTTTTTAAACGAATAAAAAAATTCAATCGAACAGAAGAATGAGAGTTATATTCTAAAAATATTTCAACTTTTTTAAAAAGGCCTAACTCACATGCTATTTAAACCTGCTCTTAAAAATACACCAATCTTTAAAATATCACCAATTTATATTTAAACTTCATTAAAAAATATTTAAACTAATTATTATAAACCTATCAACATATCGTAAATGATGAAATCGACTTGAACTATAAATAAACTTAATTAAAAACAAACATGTTTAATTTTATATAGTGAATAGTTAAATAAGTTGATACAATAAGTAATTAAAATGAACAAAAAATTTGAATTAATTAAACTAAAACCTATCACCAGCCTTCTGGTTGAGTGGTAGCTTCATAACTTTTTAAATGAGAGATCATGGGTTCGAGCCTCGTTTGGAACAAAAATGTTTCAGGTTAAGCCAGGTGGTTTTCCCAGTTGTGGGTTTCCTCCTGGGTGGTGTGGGGCCGGGTCACCACGCTTCTGTTCTTCGGGTGGAAGGGTGATCCATTTGTCAGGGTGATCCCGGGTGTCCGGGCCTTTGCTGTTTAAAAAATAAATAAATAAATCTGAAACCTAAAATGAAATGTTCAATTAAAGAGTTAACAATTAAAATTATTTTAATAACTTACATATTACAAGCTATATTATAAATTAAATTGACTTTGTAAACAAATAAAAATCTTACAACGATTTTATGAATAAATAAAGTATATAATTTATAATTACAACGGTGGGAAAGTATAATATGTAAATAAATTTATTAAATGGTCTTTGACATTGAGATTGAGGGTTGGAAAGTATATAATTAAAAGCGGGAAGTAGTTAACTTAAAAAAGAACATGTAACTCTAAGCATATCATAATTGTTGATGTAGAAGACTTCATAAGTAGAAGTTTAGCATATATATTTAAATTTAAATTAGGTGTACAGAGTAATTTATTTATCGTGATACACAGTTAATCCTAGGCTAAAAGTTATATACCGGATACAATAGTTTGCATCTAATGTGTAATTATTATCAACAAATGCAAATATAAATATACAAATTTAATCCTCATAAACATCAATTTAAATGTAACAAAAAAAACTTACAAAATGTAAATTAAGATTTGTTTTTTGTAATTAAAAAAAAAACACAGTTGTGTGAAGTTTATAATTAAATAAATTATCACAAAAAAGTTGGTCATAATAGTAAATATGGGGTTAAAAGTTAAAATTCATCCCATTTAATATTAATTTTGTGTGAAATGTAACTTATTTAAGATGTTTAACAATTAATCCCTATTCTAATAAAATACTAAATATTGTGCCACTTGTCAACACAACATTTATCCTCACACCCATTTTTCCCCAAAAACCACATTTACATCTATTATTCAATATTTCTATATTTAGCTTAATTTTTTTAGAAAATTATGTAAATAAACATTTTACCAAATAAATTTACCATTATTACCATTGACTTAATTTTTTTTAAAACTATAATCAAAAGTGAATATTAAAAAAAAATCAAGAATAAAAATAGGAGATATAAAAAAAGCGAGTTTTTAAAGTTTCATTATTAAAAAAGCTAGTTTTTAAAATTTTATTATTAAAAACGCAAGATTTTTAATTTTACATAAAAAATTTGAAAATACTACTTTTGTATTTTAAAAATAAATATGTGTTAGAATAAAGTTTACTAATATTTAATTTGTAGTTTTTTAATGAAGTTTGATATTTATAAATAAATTTTTTATTTTAATTTGTAAATTTTAATAGTTATTTTTTAATTAAAATTAAGAAATTTATAAATATTTAGTTTTAAAAGTGTATTATATTTTAAATTTTAATTTTTATTTAAATGACGAGATTTTTTTTATAAAAAAAATATGTTTCGTTTCAATTGTAATTTATTAGTTTTAACCTTTTTCATATTTAATTTTGGATTTTTAAATTTAAATTATGACGATATATTAAGGAGTTAGATTTTTAAATTTTGGAGGTTTAAACTTTGAATTTAAAACACAATATATTTTTGAAATTTAAAGTTTATTTGTATTTTTTATTTTATTTTAAATGAGAGATTAAATATTAAAATTTAGCGAGATTTTCCGTATAATAGGCGATATTTAAAAATAATTAATTTAATTTTGATACGTAAATTTAATTACAAGTTAAATATTTGTAAATATGTTACAACATCAAGGTTAAAGTTTCTACAAAAAAGTTGATAGAGTTTTAAAAACTAATAAAATTGAGAAACAACGTATGCAAGGAAATCGTTGACCAATTTGATTATCTTCGATTTCTTTGACTCTCTACTAGCTTCAATCAGGCTCGCACCATTTGTGACCTTTTTTTATAACGGTTTTGGCTATTTTGTGTTTTCAGTCATTGAGGAAAAAAAACTATATTCTTTGTTGCATTTAATGGGTGATAAACATGGAAAAGTTACCAATACCACGTCAAATGTTGTATACAATAAAGTATTTTCAAATTTGTAAATCATCATTATAATGTTTCATTTGACATGTAATTTAATGTATTGTAAAAAGTAGAACACTTATGAATTGTATTTTCATGTATTTTTTGATGTTTTGTTTACTCTCATCCATATAATCTTAACATTTAATAAAATGGAAAAATTACCAATACAATATCAAATTTGTATAAAAAGAGGTGTTAAAATATTTATCATTATAATTTTAATGTTTCACCCCGTGTAACACATGAGGTTAAAGCTAGTTTATAACATGCTCTCACAAGTTTCTGTGTTAAATTTTATTGTTAAATTTTAATTTTTATTGTTACAAATTATTAATATTGTTGTCGCAAATTATTAATAGCCTTGGTGCATATTTATTTTGATGACATTAAAAATCTAAATATATAGATTAAATGTTAATTCTAACATATATGCATATGGTTCCTTTAAAAAGTGTTATTCTCGTGTGAAGGTTAGTAATTAAGTCACCAGGATAGGATACGATACGTGTGCTACAGAGGAGAAGTATATGCGTTCGTATAATTATACATTATAATAACGCAACTTATATACATAATTACGTAAAATTCGCATTTCGTGTATGTATAATTACGCAAACTTATACCGTAATTACGCAACATATGTTTATAAACACACGCTATTATAATCAGAGTTATATAATTAAACAACATAATTATATAATTATGCACGCTATATTATCTAGTTACCGACGTTTCTTTTTTGTCATTTAAAAAAAAAATATTGTAATAATATGCTCAAATTGAAAATAATAAAAATTCTTGATTTTAGGAAATAATTTTTAAAAAATGGTGCACCATATGAAAGTTATTTACATTTAAAAAATTATGAAACTAGATTTAACCCAAAAAAATCAACAATAGGCTTTCCCAATTTTGCCTTTTTAGCCAATTTTACCTTTTAAATATTTATGATCATGACACCACCTCCATCTTAACCACCGAAAAAAAGTTAGATCAAAGGTTCATATCAACTTCGCACTAAAAATCAACTTCGTATTTGATGCTTACACTATATAAATATAAATATAAATATAAATATATATATATATATATATATATATGTGTGTGTGTGTATCTATACCTTATAAATAAGTAACTGGTTGCGTAATATGCCACAATTCTGTAAACACAAGATTCTTTTTCTTGCTTATTAATATTTCCTAATAAACATCTTCATTACTTACTGTTTAATTTTTTTCTTTATTCGACTCGTGTACACGGGTTGTAACCTAGTCTTCTTGATAAAGTTTTAAAGGGTTATTGTTGAAGATTATTTAAAAATTTACCAAAGTTAGCTTCTAATACTCTCATTGACTGTCAGATATCTTTTTTATTAATAATATCCCTTAGAAAAAAAAAATTCTGTCACGCCTCATTTTTAAATAAAATGAAAATTATCCTATGATATCATCTTACATGTTCAAAAAAGTAAACAAACAAAATAATTAATATATGCACAAACATTATTTAGAAAGAAATAATTAAGTCCTATCCTATGGTTTCTAACTATAGAAATAACCCATAAGCACTTAATGTACTAGTCGACTAGAACTGATTAGGATTTAGGACTCTTAGGTTGCTCATTAAACGCCGCTGACTTAAATCTATATCCTTCCAACTATGACAAAAGGGTATCTATCTATCCGTCCCTCACTTGATACATAAATACACAGAATTATACATTTATAATTATTTAAATATAAATTTGAATATATAGTAATAGTTATGTATCTATTTTAATTTGCCTCTCATATTTTTTTTGGCTGTGAAAACATAGAAATCATGATTTATACTAGTATAAAAGACAGATATCTGAATATGATTTGTGTATAATAGCATAAGGCGGATTTTTTTTTTTTTTGAGTATATGGGAGTATACAAATTAGATACTCAAATATGATTTGCGTATCATGATCTATGAGGCAAACAAAAATTAACATTTTTAGAGGATACACACATATAAATGGTAGATACTCAAATCTGATTCATGTATCATGGTTTATGGGGCAAATGAAAGGAACTTTTTTAGAAGATACATAACTATAAAAGTAGATATTCGAAACTGATTTGTGTATCATCACTATGAGTAGACGAAAGATATTTTGGAGGATAAACAAATATGAAAAGTAGATACCTGAATTTGATTCACATAGTCAATGTTATTGACTAAAAACATTGTAGATAAGTACAAAAGGTAGATTACACGAAAGGGTATGTGACCCAATGGTGTCAACGTGTGTAATAAAGGCGTCCCTCCCCTATAGGGACGGTAATTGGTTGAGTTCGGGCCGAGTATTGGTAATCCCAGTCTAATACCCGATTGTAAAATCGTGTCTCATACCCGGCCTAATACACGTCCAGTATTTGTCGGCTAATTACCCGTCGGGTATCGGGTATACACGCGGTTATCTGGTATTACCCGTTAGTTTGTTAAAAAAATATATGTTGAGATTTCCATTATATTGTACAATTACAAATTTTTTTACCATTATAATTATTGTATAATTTTTTTACCATTATAATTATTGTATAATTTTTTTATACCATTATAATTATTGTATAATTTTTTTATATAACAACTATTACTAATTAAAATATGATACATTACATAAATATAAGCCTCATCATAAATATATAATATCACTAGGTTAAAATCTCGTGTATTACACGAGTTGAATAAATGTAATATTATATATTAAGTAATAAAAAATTTGTTTTTAAAAAACTCGTGTTTTACACAGGTTCGAATAAACCCGTCGAATACAATATAATCTGTTAACACATACACTCGTCAAAATATGCAGGTGATTTATTAATATAAAGATTAGTATTTTTGTTTAAAAATATATTATTATTAAAAGATAGAGGTGTATTTAATAAAAGAGAGATGCGGGAAAAAATGATGAAAATGAATATGGAGGCTACACGTGGTATGAAAAACCTTTATTTATTATATAGTATAGATATAAATTATAATTTTTAAATTTTCACATAACGAACCTATTAAAATAAAGCATTAATAGACAAGGGTTAAAGAAAATTAAAATTTTTTGGGTATATGGTTCGAGTAAACGCGTATATTGTTTTGAGTAATCAGGCCGAGTATCACCTAATCCCATACCCAGAAAATTTTTTAAAACTAATTCCATATCCATCGGTTTTCAGGAATACCCGTCCCAGATGTTTAAGGTTTCGGGTATACCCGTCGGGCTCGGGTTTTTTTGTTATCCCTACTCTCTAAGAGTTAAGCGTTCAAGTCTCATAATAGATAAATGTGTAAACTTAGGAGGGCGTGTGAGTTTGTTCTTAAAAAAAAGTAGATATACAAATCTAATCAACATAACATTTATTTTCTAGTTTGTTTTCCGGTACTATAATCAGATGAAAAATGCTGCTACATGAGTAGAATTATATACGCAAGTAAGTAGTCGTGTATCTCTTAATGTATATATGAGTTTATTCAATTACTAGGTTAAAACTCATGTATTACATGGGTTGAATAAAGACAACTTATTGTAAAATTGTAGTTTCTATTAATATTTATATGTTGGATGTTATTAGTGAAATAATTATTTTTTAAAATTATTTTATAAAAAGAAATGAAAAAATATTCAATCTATAAAAATAGTTTATGAACATGTATATTTTTTAAATAAAAAGCGTTTTATAAAAATCATTATTATTTAATAGGAGAGAGATGTGGGAAACAAAAAAATTTAAAGAAACTTGTGTAATTAATAGGAGAGAGAGGCGGGAAAAAAATGTTAAGGGTGAATATGGGAGTGACAAGTGTCACTCCAAAACCTTTATTTATTATATAGTATAGATTTTTACATGATAAAACATATACGTTGATTTTTAAAACTCTAAAAACCAAGGTCTATAGTTTGTCAAAATAGTCTTTCACTACTAAATAAAAGCATTAGGTAATAAGGTAAAATAAGGGTGGAAAAGATGATTCTTCTATTGACAAAAGAGCTATTAATACACAATTACAAGAGATATTACAGGAGTGAAATAAGCAATAATAAAAACCTATATTTGACTAAATATATAATTGATATTTAACATATATAAATAGAGGTATAGAAGGAAAGCTTGATCAATGGAATCACGAGTCCAACTGTCGTGATTCCTTAACATTCCCCCGCAAGATGGACGAGCCATTTGTGAGACCAATCTTGGAGATAAGTAGTTGGAACTGTGGTCTTAATAAGGGCTTTGTAAGGGTATCCGCAAGTTGATCATCTCCAGAGATGTGGGTGACCCGTAGGGAGCCGGCTTGAACTTTTTCTCGCACAAAATGGAAATCCAAGGCTAGGAGTTTCATCCGTGAGTGGAAGACTGGGTTTGCTGAGTAAGTAGTTGCACTCAGGTTATCACAGTAGATGGTTGGAGTGGATGCAGGTTAGAAATTGAGTTCGGATAGTAGAAAGAGTAACCATTGCACTTCAGTTGTTGGGGATGCAACTGCTCGGAATTCTGCCTCGGTAGAGCTTTGAGTTAAGGTGCTTTGGCGTTTTGAGCTCTATGATATGGGATTAGCACCAAGATAAACGACATAACCAGTGGTACTTCGATAATTGTCTTTGTCACCGGCCCAATATGCATCCGTGAAAGCATGTAAATGTAGGAGTGACTTTTGGCGTAGTAAAAGACCATGGTGTAAAGTCCCTTGTAGGTACCGTAGAAGTCTTTTAAGTGTTGCCCAGTGTTGAGACGTTGGGGCATGCATGAACAGAGATAACCTGTTCACAGTGAAGGCAACATCTGATCTAGTAATGGATAGGTACTGTAGAGCTCCAACAATGGTCCAAAGCTCAGTGGGATTTGGATGGGCAGTGCCACTGATAGGGTGCGAAAGCACACGTCTTTATTCCTTTGTTTTAATGTGTTCTAAGTAGTTTTATATTAGTTTTGAGTAAATTTTATGTACATTTGAGTCGTTGGTCTTATTTGTAGGAGCTCGGGAATATTAATGAAGAATACGTGAAGAAAACGAGCGAAGAAACGAAGCCCGGAAAAGTCCAAAGATCAAAAGACAATTTTCTGAAATTTAGGTCTCTCGCGGTACGCGAGAGACGAGTGTAATGTTTCTCGCGGTACGCGGGAAACTCCAGGAATCCGCCCGACTATTTTGGTCCTCGCGGTACGCGAGGATCCAGTCAACATTCTCTCGCGGTACGCGAGAGGGCCGTTTTCCGCAAAACCCTAATTTTCTAAATTAAAAAGATTTAAACGGCCATTATGAGGGAGTTGGATTCTAAGCCGTTGGAGAGACGAAAAAGAGGCGATTTTGAGCTTGGAAGTCAATTGAAGCTGAAGATTGAAGCTTTTGGATTCCGGGTTTGTGTAGTTGCATTCTAGGTTTTAAAGATTCAAACTTTATCTTTGATTTTATGTTTTGAACCTATGGATCTTGCTATTTGCTTCTGTGTAGATGTTCTTAGTATGATTCTAGGCTAGATCCTTGATCTACCTAGGTCAATATGATGATTATGTGTTAAAGTTTCGATTTTTATTCGGTTTTTGGATTTGAATGTTGGATTTATGATTTAGTAAAGGTTTGAGTTTGTTTATGTGTGATGTTAGTGCATGTTTAATTCTGATTATGTGGTTGATTATGCTTTTCTGCGTTGATTGTGGTTGTCTGCCAGTTTGATTTTCGTTTCTGGTTCATAGACTTTAGGGTTTGTGAGTTAGAGTGGTGTCTAGACGTAGTAGCAATAGAAAACCTAGTTAATTACTGATTAGAAGTGAATGTGTGTCCTAGTTCAATACCCGAGAGGTGAGAATTAGTCGTTTAGTCTTCGTCATTAGGAATCCGAGTGTCAGCTGTCTGAGAGGAAGTTGGTATTAGGTGTCTAGTGATAGTTGCTATCCGAATCATAGTATCCATTCTAGAACTACCCCATGCATTCCTTGAGTGTATGGTAAGCGGTGAGACTGAGAGGTAATCCGTTTATTAGGGTACTTGTCATAGTAGGAAATACCCGAGAGGTGATCCGATCATCTGGTGAGTTAATATCCTTAGGTTGTCTTCTGGTCACATCCTGAGACCGAGAGTGATCGGGAATCCACTAGATATCTTTTAGGTGTTATATCTTTAGAAACCCAGATCCAACCTAGTTCCAAAACCGATAGAAGTTGAGCTTTACACATAGGATTCCGACCTAGGTAGTGACTTCTCCATTCTTGATTTCATCTTTAGTTTACTCTTGATAGCTTGAATTGTCCTTAGTTTATTGCATTCTTAGATAATTAGTAGTGTAGTAATCCCCCAAACCAATCAAATCATACTTAAGTCCTAGTTAGAGTCTAATTTAGTTATTCAGTGTCTTTTGGGTTCGATATCCGGACTTCGTTAGGCTATATTGCATTGATCGGTACACTTGCCGGTTGTGTGGTCTAGTTTTAGGTCGAGTCTAGGTTTTATAAATTTAAAGCTAGAGAGTCTAGATTAGGTTTTATTTGATAGTTTTTATAGACCGTCTGGACGACATCAAGTTTTTGGCGCCGTTGCCGGGGACACTTGGCAATAGCAATATTAGCTTTGACTAGTTCTTTGTTTGATTTTTGGTTTATTTGAGTCTTTTGTTTTCTTTTGAGTCTTGTGTGCTACTTGTGAGTCTTTATTCTGTTTCCTTCTTAGAGTCTTTCTGTTTATGCCCAATACTCGTTCGCAAGGATCACCATCTTTTGCAGCTTTTCAAGAGCCCGAACGAGAGCTTCACGAGCGCACCCGCGACTTTCGGGAGCGTTTAGAGGAGCTGGTTAAATCTAAGGTACGTTCTACTAGCCCAGTTCCAATTTCTATCATGGGCGACGCTGATCCTCCAGCGAGGCGTACGGTGCACCAGAGGGCCAGTGAGGGGGTCACGGGCGCGAGATCTTCGATCACACGCCCCACTATACCGAACACCAATTCTTGGCAGATCCCATCACATGTCATGAGTACGATCACTCATGCCACTCAATTCCATGGCCTCGAGGATGAGGATGCACCCGGACATTTGTCCCGCTTCGCGCGGATATGTGATACATTTAATATCACGGGTGTATCTAAGGACGCAATCTACTTGCGTCTCTTTCCATTCTCTCTTTCTGGGCGTGCATCTACTTGGCTCGACACTCTTCCCGACAATTCTATCACCACATGGGAGGATCTCGAAGCCAAGTTCTTCAAGAAATACTTTCCACCTTCCAGGGCCGCTCGCCTTCGGGACCAGATCCATTCGTTTCGGATGGATCCCGACGAGCCTTACCACATGGCCTGGGAGCGGTTCAACGCGCTGTTGAGCCGATGTCCCCAGCACGGTCTCCCCGACTGGGCACTAGTGGAGAAGTTCTATAATGGCCTCACCTTCGAGACGCAGCAAATGTTCAACACAGCTGCAGGAGGCCATATCATGGATAGACTCGAGCCTGAGGAGTGCGAGGATATGTTCGAGAGCTTCGCTCAAGCCGAACAGCAGCACCCACGTTCTGTTAGGGATTCCATCCCTACTGCTAGGTCACACGCCTCTTCTCCTAGAGGTGTGCATCAGGTCACTCCTGATACTAGCGTGGCTGCTGCCCTCGCCTCGATGGCGAATGAGATAAAGGAGCTCAAGCTCAGTGCTTTGAGGTGTCAGGTGTGCAGGGGAGGACACGACACCCGAGATTGCCCGGTAAATAATCAAGAGCATGTGAGCTATGCTGGCAACCAATACCAGAACCGAAATTACAACAATTCTAATACTTTTGGTTCGGGATGGAGATCTGGATTCACTGGTCGTCAGCAACAGTATGGAGGAGCAGAAGAAGGAGCGAGTTCTGGGAGCACTGTTGGGTCACGAAGGATTGAGGAGATGATGGAGACTCAGACACAGTTGCTTGCCCAGCTGGTGCAGAATAACAAGGAAGCTCGGCAAAGACTGGATAGCCATGACACTTTGATGAAGAATCAGCAATCGGCGTTCCAGGATTTGCAACGCACGGTAGGAGACATTGCTAGGAGCATACATGATAGACAAGGAAGCCCTTCTACGGGCCCGAACGCTTCAGTGATGGCCGTGTCTATAGAGAGTGTGGAGAGTAAAGTGGTTGAAGAGGTTGACCCCCACTCTAAGGAGCATAATATTCCCTCAGTGGAGGAGGTGAACAAGATTGACTGGGAAGCTCGATTTGCTGAGATCGATGCTAGGATGCTAAAAGAGACCGAGTCGAATGCTGTTTCGACGAGGAGCATGATAGAGAAGGAGGATGAGAGCCCACCGGTAGTAGTAGAAGAAGAGCCGGTGGAGGAGGAGATAGTGGTTGAGGTGCCTACCAAGAAGGCACAGGAGAAGAAGAAGGGGGTGGAGATGAAGTCCCCCGAGATTGACTTGAGTCGTATTCCTTATCCCGCACGTGTGTTGCCACATAAACACGCTAAGGAATACGGTCACTTCCTTGATATGTTCAAACAACTCAAGGTCAATCTCCCGTTTGTAGAGGTCCTCCAGCATATGCCCAAATATGCTAAGTTCTTAAAAGGCCTTCTTTCCAACAAGAAAAAACTTGAGGAGGTCTCTGGAGTCTCACTTGGTGAGCAATGCTCGGCAGTGGTGCAAAATCATTTGCCAGAAAAGTTGTCTGATTCGGGTCGGTTCACGATCCCTTGCTTGTTGGGCAACCTACCATTACACCACGCGTTAGCCGACCTAGGCGCTAGCATCAATTTGATGCCCTATTCATTGTACAAGCAGCTGGACCTAGGTGAACCACAACCAACGCGCATGAGCATTTCCTTGGCTGACCGCTCAGTCAAGTATCCACGGGGAATAGTGGAAAATCTATTAGTGAAAGTGGGCAATTTTGTTTTCCCCGTGGATTTTGTGATTCTAGATATGGAGGTGGATGACAAGGTCCCACTCATCTTAGGGCGCCCGTTCCTACGGACCGCAAAGGCGATGATTGATGTCTTTGACGGGAAGCTCACACTTCGTGTGGGGGATGAGGCCCTTACATTCAATGCTGTAGAGTCCGGGAAGGATGTTGGCGAGCACAGCCATTCCGTGTGCATGCTCGAATCTTTCATAGACCACCATTGGGACTCCGATCCGATGTTAGAAGTTGGTGAACCCGCCCCGAATATAGAAGAACCATCTGAATGGGCGTTGGAGTTAGAAAGGTTGTTAGGGGAGCCGGATGATTACGGTGATGATGAGATGCCCGATGATGTACTGAACATAATGGCTGAATTTGAAGATGTCATGGGCAAAACCCCAAGTGTGGGGAAGTTAGTAGATATCGTGGAGGATCCCTATGATGATCCTGGTGAGAGTGAAGAAGCCATACCGCTGAAAATATCTATTCCTGAACCTTCACATGTCCTCACCCTTGTTTGTGCTGATGGGAGAATTGAAAAACCGACCCCAAATTCTAATCCCCCTAGATCTAGGCCACCACGTAAGAGAACCCGCGAGTCGAGAGAGGTAGAGTTGAAGATGGAGCAAACCCCAAGTGTGGGGATATGTAAAGATGACAGTACACTCGGTTATTTGAACAATGTTATCTTCGGTCCGGGTAGGTTTAAGTTGTGGTGGAAGGACTGGATTGCTACATGTGATATGAGTTTAATGTTTGAGAGTAGTAGTTGTTTGCTAGAGGTATGGAGGACCCGGAGGCCGCGCAGGATGAAGGCGGTACCGGTTAGGATCAAGGAGAAGCCCCCTGATAGGCTTGCTTGAGTCATGGGCAAGTGCCCGGGATGTAGAGTTTGTATGATTTCATTGGGTTGAGTCCGTGTCTTTTTCTTTGTTTTTCGGTTTGTGTTTTGGTTGTGTCAAGTTTTGCAGGAATCCATGCTTGATTCGGTAAGGAAAATCGTCGGGAATGAAGCCCCAGGTATGGTTACATGTGTTTTTATGCTTGGGACAAGGTTTTAAGGAAGTTGGGTGAAAATTTTTTCTTAAATGGCAAAATTTTTTCTAAGTACAAAAATTGGAAAAACTTAACAACTTTCTGTTAACGACACCCTCCCGCGGTACGCGAAGAACGAGAGTAAGATCTCTCGCGGTACGCGAGAGACAAAAGTCTCGGCCGGCCTAACTTTTTGGCCTTCGCGGTACGCGAAAAATACCCCCTTAGACTTACGCGGTACGCGAGAGACTGCTGGTGTCACCCTATTTCCTTTGTTTCCCATGGTTTCCCGTACCCGTTTCTGTCCCCGTTTTCACTCACCACCACTATTCATCACCTACCTTCGTACCACCACTACCATGAAGCATCACCTTTAACCACCATCATCCATCACATTAATTCACCCACCTACCACCATCCGACCACCGTGACCATGGGAAACTAGAAACCGTTTATGACCGATGTTCGAACTTGCTGTGGTATTCATGTCTTTGTGTTTGCCACATGTCGAGTATGTTTTCTCTGCATCTATCTATCTTGAGTCTTTTAGTTTTCTTGAGTCTATCTAGTCTCTATATTTTATTTGAGTCAGTTTAATGCTGTGGGTTTGTATGAGGTTTATTTTGCAGGTTTTATCATTCTGTCCGTACTCAATCTCCATTCGGGCGGGTTTGATGATTACCATTACTATCTTGTAAGGGCAACCCAACAGCTGATGTGTAACCGCGACCGAAATGCTATACGGTGCACACAAGGAAGAACGAAGCTGCATACTAGATTGCATCTACATTACCAGCTAAGTCGCTTCCTGTTTTTTTTATTTTTGCATTTTTTTTTAGTTGTGTTTTGCTTCACATTGAGGACAATGTGTCTTTCAAGTGTGGGGATGTGAGTGTCTAGTTTGTTTAGTTTGTGTCTTTAAAAATTGAAAAATTTGAAAAATGTTCTTGAAAATAATTGCATATATTTGGAAAATGATAGTAGAATTGGATCTATTTATGAGTTTAAAAGATTAAATAATTGAAAACGTGTCTAATTAGTGATGTTTTGGTAGACCCAGCTAACTAGTAGAGCTTAAATATCCTGTTTGTGTTATTTAGGATTAATCACGGAATAAAATCATGATATCTTGTGGGTATTCATCTTAGAGTAATGGTAATACTGAAACTGTCAATATAGGGTGATAGGTACCACGATTAAGTTAAAATTTAAAGGTTTTTGAAATTTTTTATGGCACACCATTCTCTTTTTATGAGAATAAATCCGAGTTTCGGTGGCGCCCGCATTCCATAATCCATGTTATTCCATAATTTATGAGCTATACTGAGTTTTGCTTATGTGTTACCCTTTGGGATAGCGACTTGGAGGATACACCCCTAAGTAAGATTTATGTGCTTCATTGATAGAATGTAGTCTATGTGTTACCCTCCGGGATAGTGACTTGGTTGAAACGCCTCTAGACGAAAGTTCTTTTGCTTATTATGCTCATTATCATCCATTCATTCATGATTTCATCTGATTTCTAAAAACCTGTAAATAGTAGTTTAACGTGGTAGGGTAAATCTATATGGTTTAATCCGTGCCTAGACATGACCTTGAGACGGGATTAGGTAGAGCTGTAACTTCTAAGTGTGAGTCACATAGATTGATTGATATGTTGTATAAAATGGATTTAGAACACGTAACGGGGGCTTGAAAGTTAGTGCTTGGGTTTAATCGGACAGAAATACTAATTGTTGCTTTTTAACACGTGAGTATGTTTTGAAAATTGAAATTTATGTTTGTTGAGTTAGATGCCAGTTATGATTCCATTTGCAGATTTTTCGAGGACGAAAAAAGGTTAAGTGTGGGGATATTTGATAGGGTGCGAAAGCACACGTCTTTATTCCTTTGTTTTAATGTGTTCTAAGTAGTTTTATATTAGTTTTGAGTCAATTTTATGTACATTTGAGTCGTTGGTCTTATTTGTAGGAGCTCGGGAATATTAATGAAGAATACGTGAAGAAAACGAGCGAAGAAACGAAGCCCGGAAAAGTCCAAAGATCAAAAGACAATTTTCTGAAATTTAGGTCTCTCGCGGTACGCGAGAGACGAGTGTAATGTTTCTCGCGGTACGCGGGAAACTCCAGGAATCCGCCCGACTATTTTGGTCCTCGCGGTACGCGAGGATCCAGTCAACATTCTCTCGCGGTACGCGAGAGGGCCGTTTTCCGCAAAACCCTAATTTTCTAAATTAAAAAGATTTAAACGGCCATTATGAGGGAGTTGGATTCTAAGCCGTTGGAGAGACGAAAAAGAGGCG
The DNA here is from genome assembly GCA_023525975.1 of Smallanthus sonchifolius. Classification (NCBI taxonomy): domain Eukaryota; kingdom Viridiplantae; phylum Streptophyta; class Magnoliopsida; order Asterales; family Asteraceae; genus Smallanthus; species Smallanthus sonchifolius. Next base: position 78,680,635 of record CM042033.1, read on the forward strand.
ATTTTGAGCTTGGAAGTCAATTGAAGCTGAAGATTGAAGCTTTTGGATTCCGGGTTTGTGTAGTTGCATTCTAGGTTTTAAAGATTCAAACTTTATCTTTGATTTTATGTTTTGAACCTATGGATCTTGCTATTTGCTTCTGTGTAGATGTTCTTAGTATGATTCTAGGCTAGATCCTTGATCTACCTAGGTCAATATGATGATTATGTGTTAAAGTTTCGATTTTTATTCGGTTTTTGGATTTGAATGTTGGATTTATGATTTAGTAAAGGTTTGAGTTTGTTTATGTGTGATGTTAGTGCATGTTTAATTCTGATTATGTGGTTGATTATGCTTTTCTGCGTTGATTGTGGTTGTCTGCCAGTTTGATTTTCGTTTCTGGTTCATAGACTTTAGGGTTTGTGAGTTAGAGTGGTGTCTAGACGTAGTAGCAATAGAAAACCTAGTTAATTACTGATTAGAAGTGAATGTGTGTCCTAGTTCAATACCCGAGAGGTGAGAATTAGTCGTTTAGTCTTCGTCATTAGGAATCCGAGTGTCAGCTGTCTGAGAGGAAGTTGGTATTAGGTGTCTAGTGATAGTTGCTATCCGAATCATAGTATCCATTCTAGAACTACCCCATGCATTCCTTGAGTGTATGGTAAGCGGTGAGACTGAGAGGTAATCCGTTTATTAGGGTACTTGTCATAGTAGGAAATACCCGAGAGGTGATCCGATCATCTGGTGAGTTAATATCCTTAGGTTGTCTTCTGGTCACATCCCGAGACCGAGAGTGATCGGGAATCCACTAGATATCTTTTAGGTGTTATATCTTTAGAAACCCAGATCCAACCTAGTTCCAAAACCGATAGAAGTTGAGCTTTACACATAGGATTCCGACCTAGGTAGTGACTTCTCCATTCTTGATTTCATCTTTAGTTTACTCTTGATAGCTTGAATTGTCCTTAGTTTATTGCATTCTTAGATAATTAGTAGTGTAGTAATCCCCCAAACCAATCAAATCATACTTAAGTCCTAGTTAGAGTCTAATTTAGTTATTCAGTGTCTTTTGGGTTCGATATCCGGACTTCGTTAGGCTATATTGCATTGATCGGTACACTTGCCGGTTGTGTGGTCTAGTTTTAGGTCGAGTCTAGGTTTTATAAATTTAAAGCTAGAGAGTCTAGATTAGGTTTTATTTGATAGTTTTTATAGACCGTCTGGACGACATCAGCCACCATGTAGTGTGAGCGGTTCAGAACACGTTAGAGGTGTAGAAATGGACTTGCAATCACTCATATTGGCTTTGTGTAGAATGTCGGAGACGTATTTCTTTTGAGAGAGAAGCATACCATGCGGATGAGGTAGGACCTGGACTCCAAGGAAGTAGGATAATGGGCCAAGGTCTTTTAGTGAGAATTTGGCAGACAGTAGATTGATGAAGCGAGATATGAGAGTGGTGGATGGGCTAGTGATGATTATATCATCAACATAAACAAGGATAAAAATAGGTGAGGAGCCAATAGTGAGAGTAAAGAGTGAGGAATCAGAGATGGTGGGTTTGAATCCATGTGAGGTAAGAAAGGATTTTAGAGCATTGTACCAAGCACGAGAAGCTTGGCGAAGGCCATATATGGCTTTCTTTAACTTGCAGACATGTGTGGGCAGGGATGGGTTGATGAAACCCGGGGGTTGGGCCATGAAGACATCTTCGTGCAATGTTCCTTGAAGGAAGGCATTGTTAATGTCCAATTGACGTAGGGACCAACCGTGGGACACGACTAAAGAGAGAACAAGGCGAAGTGTAGCCATCTTAAGAACAGGGCTGAAAGTTTCAATGTAATCGATGCCCGGTCGTTGAGTAAAACCTTTGGCAACTAAGCGCGCTTTCAGTCGATCAACTGATCCGTCGGGTTTGTATTTGGTATGATAGACCCATTTGTAACTGACAAGATTTTGAGCTTGAGTGGAAGGCACAAGAGTCCAAGTTTGGTTGTGTTCAAGAGCATCATATTCTTGTTGCATGGCTTGTCGCCAAGATGGGTGTTTTAAGGCTTGAGTTATGGTGGATGGTTCATGGGGAGTGGAAGGAGTATTAGTGTACAATAGAAAATCAGAATTATGGTAGCGGGAATTTGGTTTAGGTTGTGAACGAGTAGCAGGTTTTAGAAGGGATGTAGGAGCATGTTGAGAAGAGGAGGATGAAGTGGATGTGTCAGTAGTGGATGGGAAGGATGGTGAAATTTGTGGAGAGGGTGGCGTTTGGTTAGTCTGCATGAGGGAGGATGAGTGTGCATGAGTAATGGGTATGCGAGAAGGACTGGTTTGTTGGAGTGGGGGTAGGGGGATTGGGGTTGGAGAAGGACCGGTGGGAGTAATAATATTTTGTGAAGGTGAAGTAGGAGAATTGAAAGGAGGTGTAGTAGTTTGGGCATGAGAATTAAATGGAGTGGGAAAATAATTTTCGGTAGTAGTTGGGGGTGTTGGGTGATGGAGTTGAGAGCTGGAATGGGTAGCAGTGGGTGTGGGAATGGGTAAAGAAATGGGAACCCAATCGGTTAAGTTGATGGTGGAGGTGGAAGTGGAATTTGTGAGACGTTTGAAAGGGAAATCATTTTCAACGAAGATGACATGTCGGGAGGAATAGGTTTTGAAAGTGATAGGATCGAAGGAGTAATATGCACTTTGAGTTGGGGAGTAACCAACAAAAATGCATAGAGTTGATCTTGGGTGTAGTTTATGGGGAGAGTAGGGTCGGAGCCAAGGATAGCATAGGCAACCAAAACTACGGAGTTTGGTATAATTAGGTTGTTTTTGGAATAATTTGTAGAAAGGGGATTGGTTATTTAGTGTGGGTGATAGGCAGCCGTGGTGAATGCGAAGGGCCAAATGTGGTTGGAATTTTGGCAGATAGTAATGTGAGACCGGTTTCGACTATGTGTCGGTGGCGGCGTTCGGCATATCCATTGTGTTTCGGGGTGTGAGGTGGTGATGTAAGATGAGAAATACCACAAGAGACTAGGTGAGGTATAAGTTTCAAGTATTCACCCCCATTATCAGAAAATAATTTTTTTATTTTTCGATCGAAGAAATTTTCAACAAGGTTTTGAAATCTCGTGAATGTAGAGAGAGAATCAGATTTTCGTTTTAATGGATAGAGCCATATGTATTTGGTAAAATGGTCAACAAATATGATGTAGTATTTATAATTATCAAATGAGGTGAGCGGGGAGCACCATACATCCGAGAAGATTAAATCTAGTGGTGCATGGGATGTAAAAGAAGAATTTGTAGAAGGCAAACGATGACTTTTGTTGATATGACAAGAATTACAATTATCATTAAAACTTAAACTAAAAGAAACAAAAGATGATAAAAGTTTAAAATTTTCGTTATGAGGATGTCCAAAACGATGATGCCAAGTGATTGAGTCGGTTCGTTGCATAGTGAAGGCGAATGGTTGAGAGAAGGATGAACAAAGTTCATACATTCCTTTGGTTGCCTTTCCCTCGAGGATTTTGAGTTTGGAGGCCCGATCCTTAAGAACAAAAACAGAAGAGTAGAATTTTAGTGAGAGATTATTATCATGACATAATTGAGATATAGAGATAATATGTTTGGATATTGATGATACGCATAGAACATGTCTGAGTATAAGTGGTGTAGTAGAGGTTTGAATGATAAGGGAACCAATATGAGTAATTTTAAGGCACGAACCATCACCGATGATGAGTTCTTCTGTTCCATCATATGGGGCATGCAGGGATAAGTTGTTTAAGTCACTTGTAACATGGTGCGAGGCGCCACTATCAAAGAGCCAGTTGGTAGAGGTCCCACTGTTTGTGTTCATCATGTGCACTTGTGCACCTTTAACCTGTGAGCCACGATTAAAATTAGGAATTGATTTCAGTGGGTGTAACTTGTTGAAAAAGGAGCAGTTTCCAAGGGAGTGACCCCTCTGGTGGCACCATTGGCATTTGCCAAGATAGGATTATTGGCCCATGGGTTAAGGAGGAGTTGGTAGCAGCCCTGAAGATGAGTTGGGTTGCCTAGGAGAGGGTTGAAAACCTTGTTTTTTGACCATGATCTACTTGTGGATCTATTTTGGGAATAGAAGACAGAAGCTTGTTGGTGTATGTCATTTGATGGTGGTTGTTGTAATAAAGACAACTCATGATTAATAAGTTTCTCATGTTTTTCGTTGAAGGGAATGGTGGAATCTCTAGCATGAATGGCATCAAGAATAGGTTTGTAGGTGGTTTGATCGAGCCCATTTACAATGGTTTTGACATCTTGCATATACTCGGTAACAGATTTGGTGGGTGTTTTAGAGAGTTGTTTGAGGCGATATTTCAACTGTTTGATTTGGCCACGACTTGGAGATGTGTATGTTTTAGTCAAGGTCTGCCATGCTTCATATGATGATGAAGCACCAGTAATAAGTGGGACGATTTGAGGAGACAAGCTTCCTACCAGTGCTCGAAAGAGCAATTTATCTTGGCGAAACCACTGAGAGAAATTTTTGTGTGGAACTTCAGAGTCGTCTTCAGCAATGGTGGGTTTTGGTGCACGGTGTGAACCGTCTATGAACTTGAACAAATCAAGACCATACAGCAGTGCTTCTATCTGTGTTTTCTAGGCCAAATAGTTGGAAGAAGTGAGTTTAAGAGTGGCTGGTAGGGAGATGACAGTAAGATCCTTCATTGATAGGTTAACGACTAAGGAATCAATTTCTGCCATTGTTTTCGGTGATGTATTTGGCCGGAGAGAAGCTGGTGAAGATGAACGGGAAGATTTTGTGGAGGAAGAGTTAGAGCCGAGCTCTGATACCATAATAAGGTAGAGAAAATTAGGGTGGAAAAGATGATTCTTCTATTGACAAAAGAGCTATTAATACACAATTACAAGAGATATTACATGAGTGAAATAAGCAATAATAAAAACCTATATTTGACTAAATATATAATTGATATTTAACATATATAAACAGAGGTATAGAAGGAAAGCTTGATCAATGGAATCACGAGTCCAACTGTCGTGATTCCTTAACATTAGGGACCGAGTTTTGTTAGTGACAAAATAGGTCGAACGAATAAATCGGTCGCTAATTTTATGTTGGAATGGAATCTAGTAATGGTTATATTTACGGAATATTTAGTATATTTGAATTTGGAGGTTAAGCGTGTAGTATCTCTCATCCTTGCAAGTTACAAAAGGTTTTGTTGTTCAAAGGCTTAATGACCTCTAGAGTAGAGGTACACAAAACAGGTTTTTAAAAAATTAATCGGTTATTAATCGAACCGATTTTGGTCAAACTTGGTTAAAACAGTTTGAAAAAAACCGGTTCAAGGGTCAAGATTCATAACCTTATAAACTGGTTAGGTTATTATCGACCGGTTAAACTGATACCGGTAAAAAAGCAGGTTTTTTAATAAATAGATAAATAAAATAACTTTAAAAATTTAACAAAAATAAAAAAATACCGAGGTCTCGAGATAAATTTCTTTTTATTTATTTTTTATAAAATAAAAAAAATTCTAAAGTACCACGTCGAAGGCTACCGATGTCTCGAGATAAAACTTTTACACAACATTGCAATGTGCACTATGTATAATCATCTATATATGTACAAACCATCAATACATAAACACATTCTTGTCAAACCTTCAACTTTCCTAATCACACAAACCATGGTTTTTTCTTATCCATATTGTTCTTCAAATCCATTCAACTCCTCATCTTTTATTTAACTAGAGTAAATTACTATTTGAGTCCCTGAGGTTTGCCAGTTTTAACTATATGAGTCCTTGCCAATTACATATACCTCCTTAACAATTTCATTAATTACATATATACCAAACTCAAAATTTTATTTACATATATCCCCTTCATTAATTACATATATACCCAACTGAATGATGAAATCGATTAGAAGCGACGCTGGATGTTGGAATCGATCGGAAGGGGAAATCAGAATGTTAGGGTTTGGATCGTTAGAATAAGAATAGTCATATTTCTTATAAGATTAAAAGGCTAATTTTATAAAAAAAAAGGGGATATATGTAATTTAAGTTTTAGGTTGGGTATATATGTAATTAGGGTCGAAAATAGGAGGATATATGTAATTCTACATTTTTTTTAACAGTTTGTGGCCTGACTTTTGTTTTTCATAACCATTTGAGTCCTTTTTACTAACCCTGCTAAAATTTTCTGTTAAATGTAAGGGTATTTAAGTCCTTTCACACATAAAAGACTAATAATGTAAATATATAAATTATTGAGGGACTATTGTGTAATTTACTTAATAAATTATATATATACACACACATATATATACATATATACAGTCACCATGTTTTGGTACTATGCCAGCCACCACCACCGCCGTCCACCGCCTTCGTCCACCACCACCGCCACCATTGTTAACCTAAATCTACACCCAAATCAAACCAAACCCCAAGTTCAAAGCTGCAGATTTAGGCTTCATAATCGAACCCTAAGTTCAAAGCCCCCAAAATCTACACCCAAATCAAACCCCAAAATCCCACACCTGCACTCAATGTGGTTGCACCCATCTATCTTTTCTATCGTCATCCGATCTTCGTATCAACTTCATCGTCGTCTATTTCAGTTGCCGGAAAAACGGGTTCCGCCGGATCTTCCTGTCACTGACGCGACCACTTAATCCAACAAAAAAAAAGCTGGGCTTGAAGCCATAGCACCACCGTTGTCCTCTCCCTCTCCATCCCAATGCCGTCGTCTACAGACCCGTCACCACCGTCGGTGTCTGCCGGTGCAAGAGAGCTCTCCTCTCTCTCTCCCTCTCCCGTAATTCTCTTTCTTTAGATTTAGGGTTTACGTGGGTTTAGGTTTTTGAAGTGAGGAGATGAAGTGAAGGAGAAGAGGGGACGGTGAAGGTGAAGGGGTTGTTATTGAGCCGTCGTGACGCCGGAGGGGGCGCCGAAGGGGCCGTCGAAGATGGTGGCCGGCACCCTCCTCCTCTGCTCTCTCTTTCCCATACTGGTTTTCCAATTTGAGTAAACACTTTTGCTTCCCATTTAAATTTATGTGGTGGCTGTAGGGATGAAATCGGTACCGTACCGGTACCGAATTTATGGAAAAGTGGGTACCGGTACCGAATTTATCGGTAGGATACCGGTTCGATACGGTACCGATATTCCTTACAAAATGTTCATCTCAAGATGGTATCGGTACCGCGCGGTACCAGTACCGAAAATACCGGTACCGAATTTATGGAAAAGTGGGTACCGATACCGGTACTGAATCTATCGGTACGGTACCGGTACCGGTAGTCGGTACCAAATGCTCACCCCTAGGTGGCTGTATGTATATGGGGAAAGATTCCACTAAAAGTGATTTTTCGCTAAGAAATCCTAAGAAGTGGGTCAAACGAACTCCGATTGAGCTCATTCCAGCGGCGTTGGAACCGTCTCATCGAATCCTAACCCGCTCCCAAAAACCTAAACTCCCCTCCACCAGCACCCCCAAAAACCTCAACCCCCCTCCAACCCCACCCCGAAAAGCCTAAACCTCCACCCCCTAAAAACCTAAACCCCCACCCCACCCCCCTAAAAACCTAAACCCACCCCAAAAACCTAAACCCCCACCCCCCCCCCCCCCAAAAAAAAACCTAAACGCTAAAATCTAAACTCTAAAAGCTAAACCTAAGTCTAAAACCATAAAATTCAACACTAAAATCTAAACCCTAAAAGCTAAGATGGTAGAGTTCGATGAGACAGTTCCAACGCCGCTGTAATGAGCTCAATCGGAGTTCGTTTGATATCGTTTCTTAAGATTTTTGTCATTTATTAGCGAAATATCACATCTTATTTGAACCTCCCCCTATGTATATGTGTGTGCATATATATAATTTATTAAGTAAATTACACAATAGTCCCTCAATAATTTATATATTTACATTATTAGTCCTTTAAGTGTGAAAGGACTGAAATGCCCTTACATTTAATAGAAAAATTTAACAAGATTAGTGAAAAGGACTTAAATGGTTATGAAAAACAAAAGTCATGCCACAGACTGTTAAAAAAAAGAGCAGAGACTCATATAGTTAAAACTGGCAAGCCTCAGGGACTCAAATTGTAATTTACTCATTTAACTATTTTGGCAGCTTCCATAGGAAATCTTCAAACATAAAATTTTTCACTCTTTAACTTCTTTCCTGTTTGGAACGTTCCTATAGAAGTTGTGAAAATAGTTAAACAAAAGAATAGAGAGTTGAATGAATATGAAAAACAATATGGACAAAAAAACCCCGGTTCGAGTGATTAGGAAAGTTGAAGAATTTGAGAAGAATATGTTTGTGTATGATAGTTTGCACATTGTGGTTGATTATACACAAAAAAAATGTCCAAAGCAATGTAATGCGCAAATTTTGTGTTTTGATCGTTTTTTTGTGAGTTTTAAGCGTTGGAGAAGTGTTGTGATCAAACCAATACATCCAATACCTATTTATACTAACATAGGGGGGTCAAAAGGGTTCAAAAACTATTCTAACGGTAAAAAAAACGACTATATAGCCGTTAGAAAACGGTCAAAATGGCTAAAACTTGATTCCAACGGCTATAACCGGTTAACCGGTTTTAAACCGGTCTAAAAAACCATTTCGTAACCGGTTTGCATACTAATACCCCTAAACCGGTTTGTAACCTACGGTTTATACCGGTTTGAAAACGGTTCGGGTACGGTTAAAAACTGGTTATGATTTGTAAACCGATTATTTTGTGCACCTCTACTCTAAAGGTTCATTGTTTGGACTTTTCCTAAATATGGGCCTTTTCTCCACACCAATACGGCCATACCACTAATAGGCAATCCAAAATACAGGTCATATAATGGTGACCGTTTCATTCATTGCTTGGCCCCAATTTGAATTCCTTATATACATTCATATGAACAAAACTTGCATATAAGTATGTAACATCGTGAGGTTTGATAATTCAACTACGTCTATTATTTCTTTTAAATCCAAGTAAGTTTCAATCCAACATCTTCAAAATATAAACTAGGATACAAAATGCGACTTTAGAATATAAGTTTAAATACACTTATTGGTTATTACATGTTTGAATTACTTGTAAAACCGCAATTAGTTGTTTATTTTATATTATTTTCTTGGTAATGGTTTTGTCTAAGACTAAGTCTACGCAGTGGATGTCATTAAAAAGGTTAAAAGTCTAAGCCTAACCATGTTGTGACTATTTAGTTGGTGATATTCGAGGTCTGACATTTTTATTAACCCAACATTTCTCTTGTCCATAGCCAATAAAAGATTTACCTAAAGTGTTACATGTTATATATTGATAAGTCGCGTTTTTATTTGAAGCAATCAATCTCTTAAGGTCTCTGGCTTAATTCATTATTTTGCACCTTTGTTGAAGGTGGTGCAAGCTGTTGGAATCATAAGGAAAACACGCGCACAATTGATGTGAACAAGGATTAACACAAATATCACACTTTCATTGTTAAACAAACTGTATTCTTGTTACATACGCAGAACCAACGCTTTTCAATCTGTTCGACACATCCCTATATATACAATATGAATCGGTGCTTGGTTGAGGACGCACCATTACATGATACAACATCATATTGACGGTTACTAACACTAAACATATGTGAATTTAAACAAATTCAAATCTGACCCATAATAACATAATTACACAATTAACCCAAATGTTCTAAACTTAGGATAATAGACACATATGCCATAACCTAAGTTGTTTTTTATGATTAACATCCAATCCAACCCCCTAATGATAAAACAATTTAGTTCTTTATTTCCTTATTATTCCAGCTTTCTTTTTTTATTTCCAAAGTGAATGGATGCTCATCCGGTAATGTTCTTATCTTCTTCAATATGAATTTTCCTTCCTTACATAACATCATAACACCACTCCAAGGTTTCCAAGTAGAGCTTATAGATTGTCTTTATTTCTACTTCCATATCAAAGTCAAAGTCAAAGCCAATATCTACAGCCATCATCTTCCAAACAATTCATAAACGTTGTCTCTAAAATTGCCATTATATATACTTCTCAATTAAAGTTTAAATTTGTAGCATGTCGAGAAATGTCATACAATCATCAAATGATGATATAGTATGACGATGATAAACTGACTCCTTTCTTTCCAAATCCTAACCAGCCTTTAAATCTAAAGCTTCAAATAGGCTTCTTCTTCTCTTGAGCCATATCCTCCTCCATTCAAATTTGACTCGTTTGGGTTAGCATCTAAGTTCATTGCTGTTAAACTAAAATTTCCTTGACCTGCCTCATTTTCAAACATACTTTTGATATGCCATTTATCCCTCTCTAATGTAACATTGTAGTCCTATTTTACAAACTGTTCCATGATAAAGATATTCTTGTCGAGGCTCAGTACATAGAATACAGTAGTATGACTTCTTCTTTTACATTAAGATCAATTTTAATATTGTCAATCCCATGTATAAACATAAAATTATGTTTATGTACACAAGTTTCTATCCCAAATGGTTTCTTCACAATCTTTCGTGTCTAAATAGTTGTTGCTCGAAGTGTAACTCTTTGTAGTAGTATTGTCATATGTCGTTACTTGGGCATACTAGTCCAATAGTGCTAATCTTCTGTTCCAACAGGTATTTTAAGCTTTTCTGATCTGTCGTTATGTTAAAATGTTTAACAATTAAATAATGGTGCCAGTGTTTAATAGCCACTAAAATTGCCAACAGCTCCTTCTCATAAACAGGCATAGCTTGTTGTTTAGGTGAGATTCCCTTACTGATAAAGACTAATGGGTGGTTATCTTGCATTAATACTGCCCCTAAACCCTTAAATGATGCATCAGTTTCCACTATAAAGACTTTTGTAAAGTCTGGTTGGCCTTGAACAGGTGATGTGGAAAGAGCTTGTTTGAGTAGGTCAAAGGCCCGTGGGGCTTCTTCCTGCCAGTGGAAGGCATCTTTCTTCAACAAATTGGTTAATGGTCTTGCTATACTACCAAAAGATTTGATAAATCTTCTGTAGTACTAGCTAGTCCTAAAAAACCCTTCAACTGTTTAAGAGTTGTTGGTGAAGGCCAATCAGTAATTGCCTCTATCTTAGATGGGTCAGCAGCTACCTCCCTCTTTAGAGATGATATGACCCAAATATTCGACCTTAGAGCCTGCAAAAGTGCACTTGGATTTCTTGGCTAATAAGGAGTTTGACCTTAGCAATTGTAGCACTAATTCAAGGTCTTGTAAGTGTTGTTCCATATTGGCACTATAAACAGGTATATCATCAAAGAATACTAGAGCATATTTCCTAAGTAAGGGTTTAAAAATAGAATTCATTAAGGTCTAAAAAGTAGCACGAGGTTTGGTTAAACCAAAAGGTAAGACCAAGAACTCAAAATGACCTTGGTAGGTTCTAAAGGTAGTCTTGTGGAGATCAGATTCAAACATTCTGACTTAGTGGTAGCCTGATCTCAAATCCAATTTGGAGAAAACAAGAGTTCCCCCCTAACTCATCCAACAATTCATCAATAAGTGGGATAGGGAAACTGTTTTTAACTGTAGCATCGTTGAGTGTTCTGTAATCCACACACATTCTCCAAGAATCATCCTTTTTCTTCACTAAGACCACTGGTGCTGCAAATGAACTAGTACTTTCATTGATGATTCTCATATCTAATAGTTCCCGAGTCATTTTCTTAATAATTTCATTTGTGCCTTCTTTGAGCACAATTTTGTGATCACAACTTCTGGTAGGAGGTAAGGTTTTATGTAATGCAAAAACATCCTCATACTTGGTAAGTGAATCTTCCACTGCTTGTTTTTATTATTGTCTCCTTGTAATTTTAATGTATGTTGAAACTCACTATCTGTTGTGAATTGTAAACTGAACATTTGAGCATGAGCTACTTGAGTGTGATTGTTCAACAACTCATTACCCCACCATTTTTTTATCCTTTCAACTCAAAGACTCCACTTTAAATTTCATGGTAAGTTCCTTAAAATTCCAGGTAATATCATTTAGCCCTTGAAACCATTGCATACCCAAAACCATATCATAATAGTTAAAGGTATCATCAAAACATCAGCCTTAAACCAATTGCCATGCATTACCCATTGAAGATTCTAACATATTTGGTTACAAATCAGCACATTCCCATCAGCCACAGTAATTTTAATAGGTGTAGTAGGACACCCCATTTTATTAGCAATTTTAGCATCTAGAAAATTATGTTATGACCCTGAATCTATTAAAATCTGTCAAGGTTTACCTACAGATCCAGTTATTTTCATGGCAGAGTAACAAGGGTCCCCCATAATTGCATGTAGATATATTTAGGGATCCTGAGTTTGAACTTCATGTCGTGTCCTGTCACACAATTCCTCTGCCATGCCTTCTTCATTTTCTATAACCTTAATAGAAAAGAATTGCTTAGTTTTGCATTTGTTACTTGGAGTGAACTTTTCTGTACACCCAAAGCACTCTCCATTTGCCCTCTTTATCTTCAATTTCTTTGGTAGTTAATCTTCTAGAGTTGAGAGGTCTTGCCCTAATGGGTGGAGAAGGTAATAAGGGTGGGTTTGCAGCACTTGTTATAGGAAATCCTTTGGAAGTATAATCTATAAACTTGTTAGGTGTGTTAATAGAGGTGCTTCTAACAGATCTAGTCCACTGATTGGATTAAACCACATTAATTGCTTCATTGATACAGACCCAGCTTCTGTCCGGGCGGGTTTTAGGGCCGGATCAGCTGGATCCAGGAAGTAAATGAGACTGTTGAAATGGGGCTGCTGATCCAGAAAGTAAATAAGACTTTTGATCTTTAGGGGAATAAATGTCCAAAAACTGTCAACTTTTTAGCTTCACCTTCATGATTATTTAAATTCTTATGTTTTAGCTTTAGGATTGACTTGGTTTTTATCTAATTTACTTCTGTGATCAGAATTGTGAAGACTAGCCCCTCTCGAATCGGGCCAACTATCCCTATTTTTGTTTATTTTAATAAATCAAATTTCCAGTTTCTATCATTGGTTCCATTGCCGAGAAAACATGGTGCAGACCCGGAGTAATTCTGGCAACAGTGGAGGTAGCAATGTTGATCCTATTGCAACACAATTGGCTGCTATAGCAGCTAAATTGGAATCCATGGCTTCATTGCAGAAAGATGTTGAAGTCCTCAAGTCTCGGGCAGAATCAAAAGGGAGATCAAGTGGCTCAGGCAGGCCTGAAAATGGAGAATCCTCTTAGAACAATAACCGGCATTACCGCCCCTACAACAAAATTGATTTTTCGACCTTCAGTGGAGGTGACCCCCGAGTTTGGATACTAAAGGCTGAAAAATACTTCAGGTATTACAATATTCCGGATGAGGAGAAAGTCGATCAATGCATCTGGAAGGGGACGCCTTGGACCTATTTTCATGGCTATCGGAGGATTAACCATTGAGTTTTTGGGAGGAGCTGGTCCAAGCATTGCAGAAACACTTTGGTCCAGCCGAGATTCAAAACCCGGATGAATATCTTTGCAGCATCAAACACACGGGAACAGTGCAGGAGTACCACCAAGAGTTCGCTAAACGATCATCGCGGGTGTCAAACTGGCCTGATCACTGTCTTCTCGGGGTGTTTCTAAACGGGATGAAGGAAGAACTTAGGGCTGATGTGCGGATTCACAAGCCAAGGACAGTCTATAACGCTATGAGTTTAGCATTAGAGTTTGAGTCCAAGGCAACCCACAACAGGAAGGGATTGAACTCGCAAGCTACTGTCACCACCAAGCCAACATCCTCTACCACCACAACAACAATCACCCCACCACCAGTTCCACCCCTTCGCATTTCAGAAACAGAGAAACAAGCCCGGTACATTAAAGGAGAGTGTTTCAGGTGTGGTGAAAAATATGGCCCGGGGCACAGGTGCAAGACTAGCTCATTTCAATTGCTGGAGGCAGGTGACCAGGACGTTAATGACTCTAAGGAGGATGAAGAAGAAGTGGTTCTCCAAGGAGAGATGGCTGAAATCAGCCTACATGCCATTATGGGCATGTCACATCACCCGGCCTTGATAATTCACGGGTCTATCAATTCTGCCAAGGTATCAATTCTGATTGACTGTGGTTCAACCCGCAATTTTATTATAGACTCCTTGGTTACAAAGGCAGGCCTATCAACACAAGTTGTCGATCCGTTTAGGATGTGAATTGGTAATGGAGACATCATCCGTTGCAACCAGATTTGCAAGGATGTTCCACTGCACATAGCCAACCTCCAAATAACCCAAGACTTCTACCCATTCTCACTAGGGGGGCAGATGTGGTTCTTGGGATACAATGGTTAGCTACATTGAATACGGTCCAGGCAGATTGGAATAAAATGTTTTTGATCTTTACTATAGCGGGCCAAGAATATAAACTGCAGGGAGTGACACCTAGGACTCAGAATTCTGTAGCATTTCATCACCCCACCATCAAACCATTCAAGGAACAATCGACAGGAGAGAAGGATCAGAGGTCCCTTACACGACTTGAGGACAAGTCGTTTGTCTGGACAGGCTGTATTGATACAGACCCAGCTTCTGTCAGGGCGGGTTTTAGGGCCGAATCAGCTGGATCTAGGAAGTAAATGGGACTGTTGAAATGGGGCTGCTGATCCAGAAAGTAAATGGGACTTTTGATCTTTACGGGAATAAATGCCCAAAAACTAACTCTTTGGCATGACCTTCATGACTATTTAAATTCTTTTGTTTTAGCTTTAAGATTGTCTTGGTTTTTATCTAATTTACTTCTGTGATCAGAATTGTGGAGACTAACCCCTCTCGAATCGGGCCAACTATCCTTGTTTTTGTTTATTTGTAACATCCTGAAAATCCGTGAACTAGTGGTTTGGGTTAGTGGACGGCCCGAACCCTTATTTAGCTTTTGTCAAGTAAAAAGTTTGTTGCGTAAGGGATTTTGCGAAAATAAAAGACCCGATTAACTAAGTAGTAAACGGTTCGAGCTCGAAACACGCGTTTAAGAATTTACGAGGACCCGGATGTAACTATGAGATGCATATAAGCAAATCATTGAGAAAACCCTAAGCCATTATTGGCTAGGACTTGCGCGACGGCTGAAGGAGAACCGAGAGAGAGAGGGACGCCGGCGGTGGTGGTATCCGGTGATGGTTCGGCGACGGTTTCACGCCGGTGAGCTCGCAACGCAGTAAGGTACCATTTCTATGTTTTCGTTATGATCTTGTACTCGTATGATATGAATCTTAGCGTACGGTTTTGGGTTCTTGTTCGTGGCAACCGTAGAGGAGACGAGAACAGTGGTGGTGATCTGCTTCGAGGGTGATTACGTGAGAAACAGGGACGAGAGAGGCCAGCGGTGGTGCCATGTGGTGATGGTGACGATCGGTGAAAGGTGGGCTACGGCGAGGCTGGGATGGCCGTTACGGTGGTGCTACGACGGCGTAATGAGACAAGGACGATGCATGGTGTTGACATGAGGTGGTGAGCGACTAGGATGTTAACCGGAGAAGAAAGTGTGGACGTCGGGGACATAGGCGGCAGCGGGGAAAGGTGTTGGTGATCACGGTACTCGATGGATGATGCTTGATAGGTGGTGCACGGTGTTGGTGGAACCCGTGGTGGTGCGTGAGTGAGCTCGGGCGCGGGTTCGAGACGAGCCGGAATCTGCGTGAAGGAGGATCTTGGATTAGGGTTTGCATGGCAAAGACACGTACATGCATGCATGTTTAGGAACCGGATCGGGCACTCGGTTTCCAAGCGGGTCAAGGACGATCCGATGTGCGAGCTGACAAGACGACATTGGGATTTATATTTTTGTGCTATACGACATATGTTAGACGTGTTCTGATCCTTAGATCATGCGTTGACAGGTTAGGGTCAGAGCAAGGTCGGACGAGTTGCAGAGCAAAGACTGAGACTCAGAATAACTGGTGAGTTTCTAATCCCCTCTTTTAAATGTTTTTAACGTTTTGGGGCTATCGTACATACTTTCAAAACGTGTTTTATTACAGTAATTGTGTATCGAGCTTAGGGGTCTAACCCGCTGAGTTAACGAAGTTAATTGTTTAAATATGGGCTAAGGGACTAGATGTTACCCTTAATACGTGTAGGTTAAAGGTGGGTGTATGGTCATTTATCGTATAGTGACCTAACAGGGGTGAGTCGGGATTGTAGTTACGAGTCGTATGGGTACAACTAGGAGGTGCCAGGGTGTGCATGTATGTGGTATGTGCTTAGATATTGAGATATAGTAATTGTATGCGTGTTGCTGTATTAGTAGTGTATGGTGTTATGAGTTAGTCGGGGTGAGTCGGGATATGAGCTAAACGCATATAAATACGCGTAGGATATCTTATTCTAATGCTATGTGTGAAGTGAAGGTGTTGTTAATGAGTCGTGTACATAGAGTATAATGTTATGTGTTTATACATGTGTTGTGTGTACTGTGTCGTTGTCCTTGTGACACGGCGGGTATTGTGTTTGCATTGTTGTCATTATGACATGGCAAACAGGATTGTGGAGGACTATGTCCTTCGGGAGGTCACCAAAGGTGACGATGTCCAACAGGACAGTGATGAGCTCGGGGTGTGTCGAACGCCCTGACGAGGGTGTAGTAATGAGGTATGTGTTTGTGTGCTTATATATTTGTGTTAAATTGCATACAAGCGTGAGTTATATTTATTGTGCATGAGATAGTAATAATGTGGACCACCAAATTGCATTTGATCACCGTGATTTGACAGTCTACGATTACTCTCTTATTCTGAGTGTGTTACCCATAGTAATCACTCCAGCGTTCTATCTTGAGTAGGACTAGGTGGCTTAGACGAAGCATTCTAGTTTAGGCAAGCGTGGAACTCTTACTAAGAGGAATGCAGATCGACAGGTCAAGCCGACGACTGCCGTAGAAGGAGCTTACAGTGAGATAGGGGTGATGTTGGCGTTTCTCGCGCCAAGTGTGACTAGAGCTTTGGTTGGAGACATACCGCGTGGAGCTATGATTGGAAAGACAGGATGGAGAAGGAGAGTAGTGTAAGTTGTACATGATTTTCCTTCAGGATGTGAACCTGCATGGTTGAGAGATAGACCACTTGTGGCGGTTAAGGGAGCTCTATTTTAGAAGGAACCAGAGGAGGACACGCCAGATGCACCTGACGCGGTCTAGCAGTGATCTTGCAGGCAGTGTATGGTGTAACATCCATGACTTTCTTATGCCTTGTTTTGTGCAGTAATATCATTTCAACTCCAATTGTGGTTCATTACATTGTGTCACATTAACAATAATTACAAAAGTGTATTAAATTCATAATTTCATTCGTACAAATTCATATTTTAGCCTTAAAAAAATATATATATGTATGATGTGACATCCGGCTATTTAGAGATAACTCCGTTAACTCAAGTTATGTTATCTCACACAAACACAATTAGTCCAGTTAGTCCAAGTTATCCAATCACAAACCCCAGGGACTAATTCTGCCATTCCTCAAACTCAAACACCAAACTACAAGGACTATTTCTAGGCACGGTCGCGCCTCGTGCAGTAAAGACGCAAATCAATTCCGTAACGTCCCAAACCAATCGAGTGCGCATAGGAAACGCACCACAATGTCGATATTAATCATCAGTAAACCGTTGTAATACCTTTTAACAACTTTGATTGCGAATTAAGAGTATCAAACTTGTAACCGTCGATCCCATTATCAAATCCTCCGAATTCGATCATTTAGGATCACCTCTGCGCAAACAAACTACACACACACCTTGTCCGAACATCTGTGAGGCCTTTGCACACGCTATTTTGGCCGGAGACGAAGCCGAAGTCGCCGGAGATAGAGTCGGAACTCCGTTTGGTCGAACCCCACCAATTCGATATCGTTTAAGGTAATTAAACACATCCTCATACTCATTTCAATATCTTGAATGAAAGCCCTAACCTATTCAGGGCTTATACCATCGAATTAAACTCGAATAAAACCTAGGGTTCATCACGTTTTTGGTTTAATCGAAGTACACCCTACACACGACCTCAATTCAATTAAAGTACATGGTTAGATTCGCAAACACTCAATCTTTGAAAGCCCCATGAATTCAACCGTTATTAATACAAGAATTAGACAATTTGTTTTTCTGGAAAAATCTAGACACGGTCGTGCTAATCGATTAGCACGGTCGTGCCTCTTGTCCAGGCATGGTTGTGCCTCGTGCCTAAGCATGGTCACGTCCCATGCCTAAGCACGGTCGTGCCCAACCTTTGGCATGGTCGTGTGTCCCTGGTCAGTTTTTTTTTAAAAAAACATTTTAATATATTCTGTTTAAACCCAAATTTCTTTATAAAAATTATCTTATAAAATCCTAAGGCCCGGGAATCGTTTATAAACCAAATTATCAACTTGAAAATTTTAAACCAATTATTTGATCCTTCCTAGCGGGTTAAAACTAAAATTCTAAATAAAAAGTTTATATAATTATTTTATTCAAAACCTATACAAACTATTTATATAATAATATATATTTACAATATTTCTTGACACATTATTATAAATGAATAAATGAGATAGATTTATTTATTTAAACCCTAGAGACAAATATTATTTTTCATATATACTTTGAACTTACAATTTTACATATCAAACTTTTGTTGACTTACATCCTGTCACATAAAATGACACAACTCTTATACAAATCCATATGTATCAAACCGATGAACATTTGATCATGACTTAGACTTCGTGCACCTTATTAATTCAAGATCATACATTCTCACTCTAGGTTAACTTTGTGATTTACAAGAATCACTTTTGCTACCTATTGTTCATGCTATCTACACCATCTATACAAGTGAGTTTACATAGCCCCTTTTCCTTTTTGTACATTTTTTGGGTGAAACATGATTACTCAATAACACACTATTTACAATTACATACGTACTATTCTACAATATGATCATATGTGTTTATTTGTGCTTTGTGTTTGAATGATAACTGTTAAGGCTACATATACATGACATACTCGTGTAATAATTAACACATTACATCAGGATAACATTTGATTGTTATGCCCTACATCAGGATAACATGTGTTGTTATGCCATACATTTACATCAGGATAACATGTGTTGTTATGCCCTACATTTATATCCGGATAATATGTGTTGTTATGTCTTTTAGTTACAAGGTTACATTTGTGCAACTAGCTTAACTTAGATTCTCCATAAATGCTTTATAAACCATGTATCATATGATTTGTACACAAAACATTTGAACTTTACTTGTGGTGTCAAAACCTATGTATGCTCACCAATTATTTTTAGTTGACAATGTTTTTATCATGTTTCAGGTACTAGGGTATGAGATCATATCGCAAGATACTATATATAGGATTTGGACTTAGTAAACAAAGAAATTAAACATGTTGATGTATTTGATTTTGGTTGTTGATTTGAACTATTGTAATGAAATCTTGATGTAATTAATATATGAAACTTTAATTGATCATGAGCTTATGAACAGTCCACACGTCCGCCCCGACGTATTCCGACATCGGTTGGGGTGTGACATATGGGATACTCGATTGCTTAACGATTAGATAGTGTGGCAGTTGTCACGAGAGATTTCAGGGTGATTTGACATTATGACTAATTAGACGTTTACGTGGGGTGATGCTCAATTCAAATATTGATTACTTGATTTTGACATTTATTGTGAGTCTTACCGCATGGTGATTTGAACATAATTAATGATAATTGTGTTTATGACGACGCATGATTGTGTTTACATTAACGGAATATGTGCGGTATGGGTGATTGTGTGATTGCATTCCAAAGGATGTGAGTTAGCATTAAATGTGATCTTTAATGTGATGGTTTGACTTGTGGATTAGACTATATGAATAGACCAGTGTAGACATGAGTTTTGGTTAATTGTGTGTGTCTACGGCCTTAAGATAGTGTCACCTATGTGTTATGCTTAGGTGATGTATGAAGTGTAAGGGGTGTGTGTTTAGCCGTACTATGATATTAAATGTCCTTATATCTTTAGGCATAGATTTTGCGAGGTAAATGTTTTGGTGCTTAAGGACATGAAAGTGTTTTGTGAATAAACGTGTATGTCGTTAATTGAGTTGCTTATGAGTATGAGTTATTTGTGTCACGTACTTAATAGTCATGGCGGGAGATTAAGCGTAAGCTTGATATTGTGTCTTGCATTAGTCAAGCGGGAGATCAAGTGTAAGCTTGATATGGTGTTGACTTTTGTCAATAGGTTATTGTGTCTGACGGCAGTCAGGTAGGAGATCGTGTTGCTTGTACCTTTGGGCAGTGGGCTAGAGTTTGAGAAAATCATCGCAGGACGGCGATCAAGATATGAGGCAAGAAGTGTGACGACTTCACTTTGGAAGAGCGACTAATGAATCCATTCATGACAGGTAAGAATACTTGGAGAAGTGACCGTCGGAATGAAGAGATCATTAGGGTAATATGAGAGACGAAGGCAATTGTGCCTGTGAGCTGAAATGAAATGTGGCAAGTGGGCAGGTAACTAGCTACGCTATACTACGCGGTACCAGAGATGATATAAGCAATGTTATTAAAGGCATTAAGGGCGAAAGGAATTATCAAGGGGGACGACAAGGAAACCTTCGCGAAAGGTTTGGTAATAAAGGCAGTAACGGATGGCAACTTTTAACCAGTGTCGGAATAGCGAGAGTTGGAAACGCATCCATTTAATGAATGGCTAGAAATATGAGATATGATGGAATGTGTAGGTGAAATCTACAAGTCCCAAAGTTGAAAGCGAGCAACTGAGAAGACTTCTTTGAACCCCTAGAAGGGTGGTCGTACTGCAAGGCGAGAAAACGAAAACGAGAAATGGGAAGGTGAATGTTTAACACCAGATGGATTCGAGTGCGAGTAAGAACGGGTAGATAAGTCACATTGGGATCGTACAAAGTCACATTGGGATCGTACTAACGCAGGATTCGAGGACGAATCATCTTTTAAGGAGGGTAGACTTGTAACATCCCAAAAATCCGTGAACTAGTGGTTCGGGTTAGTGGACGACCCGAACCCTTATTTAGCTTTTGTCAAGTAAAAAGTTTGTTGCGTAAGGGCTTTTGCGAAAATAAAAGACCCGATTAACTAAGCAGTAAACGGTTCGAGCTCAAAACACGTGTTTAAGAATTTACGGGGACCCGGATGTAACTATGAGATGCATATAAGCAAATCATTGAGAAAACCCTAAGCCATTATTGGCTAGGACTTGCACGACGGCTGAAGGAGAACCGAGAGAGAGAGAGGGACTCCGGCGATGGTGGTATCCGGTGATGGTTCGGCGACGGTTTCACGTCGGTGAACTCGCAACGTAGTAAGGTACCGTTTCTATGTTTTCGTTATGATCTTTTACTCGTATGATATGAATCTTAGCGTACGGTTTTGGGTTCTTGTTCGTGGCAACCGGAGAGGAGACGAGAACAGTGGTGGTGATCGGCTTCGAGAGTGATTACGTGAGAAATAGGGACGAGAGAGGCCAGCGGTGGTGCCAGGTGGTGATGGTGACGATCGGTGAAGGGTAGCCATTTGTGGAGACGGCTGGAGCGGGCTACGGCGAGGCTGGGATGGCCGTTACGGTGGTGCTACGGCGGCGTAAGGAGACAAGGACGATGCATGGTGTTGACAGGAGGTGGTGAGCGACTAGGTTGCTAACCGGAGAAGAAAGTGGGGACGTCAGGGACATAGGAGGCAGCGGGGAAATGTGTTGGTGATCACGGTACTTGACGGGTGATGCTTGATAGGTGGTGCACGGTGTTGGTGGAACCCGTGGTGGTGCGTGAGTGAGCTCGGGCGTGGGTTCGAGACGCGCCTGAATCTGCGTGAAGGAGGATCTTGGATTAGGGTTTGCATGTCAAAGACACGTACATGCATGCATGTTTAGGAACCGGATCGGGCACTCGGTTTCCAAGCGGGTCAAGGACGATCCGATGTGCGAGCTGACGAGACGACATTGGGATATATATTTTTGTGTTATACGACATATGTTAGACGTGTTCTGATCCTTAGATCATGCGTTGACAGGTTAGGGTCTGAGCAAGGTCAGACGAGTTGTAGAGCAAAGACTGAGACTCAGAATAAATGGTGAGTTTCTAATCCCCTCTTTTAAATGTTTTTAACGTTTTGGGGCTATCGTACATACTTTCAAGACGTGTTTTATTACAGTAATTGTGGGGTCTAACCCGATGAGTTAACGAAGTTAATTATTTAAATATGGGCTAAGGGACTAGATGTTACCCTTAATACGTGTAAGTTAAAGGTGGGTGTATGGTCATGTATCGTATAGTGACCTAACAGGGGTGAGTCAGGATTGTAGTTACGAGTCGTATGGGTACAACTAGGAGGTGCCAGGGTGTGCATGTACGTGGTATGTGCTTAGATATTGAGATATAGTAATTGTATGGGTGTTGTTGTATTAGTAGTGTATGGTGTTATGAGTTAGTCGGGGTAAGTCGGGATATGAGCTAAACGCTTATAAATACGCGTAGGGTATCTTATTCTAATACTATATGTGAAGTGCAGGTGCTATTAATTAGTCGTGTACATAGAGTATAATGTTATGTGTTTATACATGTGTTGTCCTTGTGACACGGCGGGTATTGTGTTTGCATTGTTGTCATTATGAAATGGAAAACAGGATTGTGGAGGACTATGTCCTTCGGGAGGTCACCAAATGTGACGTTGTCCAACAGGACAGTGATGAGCTCGGGGTGTGTCGAACGCCCTAACGAGGGTGCAGTAATGAGGTATGTGTTTGTGTGCATATATATTTGTGTTAAATTGCATACAAACGTAAGTTATATTTATTGTGCATGAGATAGCAATAATGTGGTGAGTCGAGTTAGATTGACCGTTGTGTCAGGATTGTGATGCGGTGCTTACAACTGTTATGTCAGCTGATTTGTAAGGGCTTGGTCAAGGCTGAGTAAGTTGATGTCTAGGAATTTGTTGTGTTAACCAAGTGTCGAGTTCATACATGTACTTGAGTATGACTTATTAGTGTAATAAGTTCGACCTATGTCGATGAGTCAGCGTGATTGTTATTATTATGGGATAGGCTTTGGGTAATGAACTATTATGGGATATCGTGTGATAGTAGGGGTTAACTATTTGTTAATGATATGTGGACCTCTTTTATAAGGAGCGTGAGTCCTGAGTAAAGTACAGATAACTTTTGAGACGAGTTGGCTTTTAATTAAACTAAATTATTAGAACTCACTCAGCGTGGCTGACTTTTTGTGTATGATAGATTGTTTTGCAGGTAAGCGTTGCGTTGACGTATCTTGGCTTGGGAGCGGTGCTACTCGGATTAGTGTGCAAGAATTCGTGAGGTAACTTAATGACATTAAATACTAATTAATGTTTTTAGAAAAACTTCCGCTGTAGTTTAATATATCTAAAATGAATATTTTCAAGGGAATAACTCGTTACGAAAACCAACTGTAGTGTGTCTGGTTTGGGGCCTTACAAGTTGGTATCAGAGCCGTGGTTTAAGAGAAAACTAGTGTTTTTAAGCAAATAAAATGCCTTAACTTAAACTGAAAATGAGACGAATATGAAACGAATGTCACCACGAATAACTGCGAGACAAGAGGTACGTCTTTTAAGTTATACGTTAATTTAAACTATCAATTTCCGGTTTCCTTCGATAGGCTTCCCCACGTTCCCACGTCCTCTGTTAACCACCTCTCCTCCATATTTCTTATTTCTGCATATAGATAAAGAAAGAATTAGAGAGAATTCCTGCCGGGAGAATCGAAGAAGGTGGAGGTGATTTCAATCCAAAAAGAGTGTGTATCTTTATCGGATAAATCACAAGAAATTAGGTGATGCAATTGGTAAAAGAATTGGGGGTTCTGATGTATAATAATCGACCTTGCCGACCTAAAATGGTTGGTTGAGCAACCACCAGCGACAAGTGTCTCTTCATTTGGCCGTGAATCGGTGGCGGAGATAACCAAATGAGTCGTGAAATTCGCCGGAAAAGTTTGGTTGTTCTGTACAGCGACTTGTGATTCTTTTTTAAGGTGTCAAATTTATCATCCATCTATGGAATTTGATTGGGATTTGCAGGCTATACCAATTACATCAAGATCGTCACTCCCAAACATGTTCCCCCAGGTAATTTTCACCCAAAATCTTTCAAATTTCATCTCATATTTGGACACAAAATTATGAACTTATTTGGATTATTATAGGATGGGGACAAATGGTGTTCTTGATAGTTCAGTCTTTAAAGCAGTTGCATTGTTTCACCAGTACGAAGAATTTAAAGGCAAAAGTGTTGAAAACTATGGTGAACACGGAAGACATTTGCATTGATTTTGAGAAATCTGATGTTCTAATTGTAGATGGAAGTGTTCACAATCCATTAAGTTCTTATCATCCTTTTTAATTGCTTTGCTTGTGAATGATTGGAATCACAGATTTATTGTTAATTTATTTTGATTTTATCAAATTTTGGGATTGATCGTTTCTGATTGCTTGTGTCAAGATGTTAGCTATTGGTTTACTTTGGATGGTGATAAAAAAATTCATTATGATCTATTATCAGGATTTATGGTTTATTTTGTCTGTGGTTGTTGAAATCTATTGATTTCTTTCAAGTGTTTCTGTACTTTGCATTCAAAGTTTCCGAACAAGGGTTGGATTATACGAACCAGACATTATTTATATATACTATCATTTCTGGTTCTACTTGATTAATGGCTAATTGAGAATGCTTCTTTTAACACCTTACACGATTCCACTTATATTTATATAGCAACCACTATGGACTTCAAGAGATGATCAAGAATTACTGAAGTAAATACAGATTTATTGATCTTCAATGTAAGATGAATTAAGCTTGAATATTTTTAACATTGCTATAGGATATTTTTTAATTCCATACCAACCATCAGTTTACAACTGAATTATATATCAAGATTCAAGAGCTAAGTGTAATCTCATCTTATCATAATTTCTCCAGCAGCGCCATTTGGTTAGGGGATTTAAACTATCGAATAGCTCTTAGTTATCATGAAAGAAACTTTTAGAGCAGAATGACTGGGATGCTCTTCTTAATAAGAATCAGGTACTTCTCTATGTTTATTTATTCTATGTTATTCCTATTGTCTATATGTTCGATAATACTTGGAGGTATAAAAGTTGGCACTTTTTACGGGTCGGTTAGTTTGAGTTGACCCAAAACACTTTTTGTCATGAAGTGTTTATAAAACAGTTAATGCCTCAAATTTGATGAGTTTCTTAATGCTTTATTTTGTTGTGTCTCACTGGATGTTTGAATAGCTTAAGATTGAAAGAGAAGCTAGGAGAGTATTTACAGGATGGAAAGAGGGGAAGATATTTTTTCCACCAACATACAAATACTCCTACAACTTAGATTTGTATGTCAGAGATACCATGAAATCAAAGAGCAAATGGAGAACACCTGCATAGTAAGAGCATAGAAGTTAGGATTTACATGTCATAAAATCAATGTAGCTTTGACTTTTGTTGGTCAAAGAAATTACTTTTAAGCTACAAATCAATAAAGAAATCCTTAGACCCCAAAAATTAAAGCTACACCACAATCGTGATTTAATTTGTGTTTTCCATTTTATTTAAGCATGATTTAATTTTTTTTTCATCTAATCTAGAGGTGGTAAAACGGACGCATCGGGTCGACAAGGTAGTTTTCTGTAACAGGTCAAGTTTTTCTTATTTTGTTATATCTTATTACAATATTTATTTATTACCAAATCGGTTTTGTATTCCGTCTTAAAGTCACTTCAACTTCAGAACATGTGACAGATGTACAAGTAGGGGGTTATTCGTATGGATGACTTAGTTAAAGATCTGCTGAGCTGGAAGAGGTTTTACCTTAGCTGCCGCTTGCAAAAACCTGTACGTTTTCTCATGTAATTGTTAAAAGCCAACCATATGTTGTTGTTGTTATTATTATTTACATTTTTGTATTTCAGGTGCATATAATTGTAGACAATATGGAAATAACAAATGGCAATATAATTAATTTGAGGGCTGCCTCCTCTGCTGCACTTCTGCTTTTGCCATCAAAGTTCACAGAGGTTTTATTTCCTTTCTTATTATTAAAGTTTTTGCTAATATAGTAGTATTACATTGATATTAACAATCTATAGTTTCTTTTTTTTTTTTTTTTTGAAAGGCAAATTTCTTTATTCCTGTGGGAGTGGGACTTGAACCTATTACCTTCTCAAACCTTGGTGTTCCTAGAGGATTTTCTTATACCACTGGGTCACCAACCCCAATGGCAAATGGCATTAACAATCTATAGTTAGCATTATGTTTTTGCCATTATATAAAAGAAATTTTAATTTAAAAAAGAACTATAATTTTAAATTATATACTAATATATTTCTAGCATTATTTCTTCTCTGCATGCTTCCAGTAGCAGGTATTTGGCGCTTTGTTCTTTTCGTACGTGCTCAATCTACACAAGTGTGAATCTATATTGGTACGTAATCATCTCAAATTTGGCTGCTTCGTGTATTTGTATTGTCTTTGTTAACCGTTTGTCATATGCATGGTTTATAATTAATGTACTATTTGCCACACACACAGAATTAAAGTTTCTATTCATTATGCTGACCTCAATACACAAGAAAGTGAACATGGCACTGTTAGCTGAATTTCAGTACAAGCAACGCCCTAAAAGTTGATGCATTTTAAGCAAGTAATTTTAATTTTAAAGTTTCCAATTACCCTTTTAAACCTTGCTGGATCATGTCAAACTGTTCATTTTTTGTTGAGTTATCTGAAAATCAGTGGAAATTTGTTTGGAATTTATGTTTGTTGAATCAAGTCAAACTGTTCATTTTTGTTGAATCTGTTGAGTTATCTGAAAACCAATGTGAATTTATTTGGAATTTATGTTTGTTGGATCATGTCAAACTGTATTCCTGTATCCAACTTGCTTTGATTGCCAACTGTTGACTGTTCCATTTGGTAGATATGGTATTGATTCTATTGAAGGCTCATTGCACTTGATAATGAAGCTAGAGTTCCATTAAACTGTAAGGATTACATGCGCAGAAACTTGACCAAAAAGATAGACCTTTAAAAAAATTAGTTTTGCTTTTTTATTTATGCGATTAGGTTTTATATTATGCACCTTCAAGATCGGGCCCTCGAGTTTTCCAAAATAACACATCATGTGTGACCCAGTGCCTTGGTTCAATTAGCGGGGATGTTTGGTATCTTGGAGTTGCAAAGTCGTCAATAGTGGATCCAAATGTGGAAGAAGGAAAGGGTAAAAATGTTTTGCAATCGCGCAGCGGTCACTTCTTTGTGCCTCCTGCTGTTGACAGTGTCCAGGTCTTCAAGATTACTGGACCGAAGTTTCTGAAGCTGAACCGTGGGACTTAGCATGCGGGTCCATTGTTTAAGCCAGACATAATGGATTTCTTCAATCTTGAACTCTGCAATACTAATGTTAGACATGTTTGGAAGACATTGACATGTTAATTTGTTTCATTTGCAAAGTATACAGTTACTGGAATTCATGTGTTTATGTTTGTGCAGGTGGTTGATCATACATCTCATGATTTCAAGAAGGAAGACGCGACGGTGTTTGTGACAGATGAGTAGTTGATTGTTTGCTTACAAATGGGATTGTCATCTTGAATTTGATTGTTTATTCTCATGCCTTGTAAAATAAACCAGTTGTATCATCTTGATTTTGATTTGCTTACAAATGGTTACGCTGTTTTATTGGTTTTTTTTCAAGGATGATTCTTTGTTCTTTAGTTGTAACTTTTTTAATCTACTTTCTGTTATCCTCATTTTGGCTCAACCATTAACTCAACTTTTAAATTAATATGATAAGGTATTAATCCATTTACTTTCTAAGTTAATTTTGGTGAACGTGTTTGTGAAGTTTATTTGTTATTAATTTCGGAAACCCGGACTGGGACGGGTATAAAACTAGTTAAATAATTGTCTCTAGAAAGGAAACAAAAAAAAAAGTTTTGGTATAATCCAATTCCTTTATGGTAAACACTAAATGCAAAAGTAATTGAATAGTAGTTTCTATAACTGGAAAAATAAAAATAAAATATTGTGTAACCTAAACGGGTTAGCGGGTCAACCAGTTTTTAAATGGTTCAACCTGAACCCAACCCGTTTATGAAACAAGTCAACCCGAACCCAACCCGTTTTTTAAAACGGGTTAAAATGGCCAACCCAAAACCTGATTATTTCGTATCGTGTTCGGGTCTTGTCAGGAATTCACACCCCTAGGATCGATCAATCAAGTTATCATTTATGTTGTTACATCTACTAATACCCCATTAACTAACTAACAGAGTGTTAGTTGAGAGATTTAGGGTAATTTCAATATTGGTCCTTTAACTATGACATTTATTACAATTTGATCCCTAGACTATTACACATGTAACACATTTCGTTACCGTTTTATTTATTGTTTGGCCCACAAGATTTGAATCACTTGTATATAAATTCAAACTGAACAAAACTTGCATATAACGACAATATAACATGGTGAGGCCTTTCGTAATCCAAGAAAGTTTCCTTCCAACATCTTCGAAATTTTAATTAGGATATAAAATATAATGCTACTTTAGAAGATAACTTTAAATACTCTTATTCAAGTGTTAGAATTGCAACCGACTTTGTAATATATTTTTGAATACTTTACTTATAAAATCACAATCAGTGGTTTATTTTATATTGTTTTCTTGGTAATCCAGTTTTAAAAGTCAAAGTCCACATCAACAATTGCTATTACTATTCAGTTGCATTGAGTCTGCAACTACTTGGCAATTAATTTCTGATAAATTATCACTTTGTTATAAAGAGATGCTTGCCTTCACATGTTTTAAACCATTACCTGGCTAAAATATTCCAAGCATGAGTTCTTCAGGTTGTTATGTACCATGTGAATATTATGAAGATCAAGACAATTATAGTGAGCCTATGTTGTGGATTGGGATCTACATTGCAACAGCATTGCCATGGCCGCGGATCTGCTCCATGGTTTCCAAAATACAAAATTATGGTTTCCATCTAAATATTTTTCTCTCAATGCTGCATCTATTACGGTGATAACAATTGCCATGAAACTGCCGTTGGATCTAAGTAGTGACATGCGAGGTTACATGGACCAAGTAGCCAAAGTAGGAAGTTTAGATTTCATGTGCGTGATGATGGCTAACTTTATGCCTTCTTTGGCAGCCATGGACAACAAGACACTCCTTGCAAATATCATAGGTTTGTCCATTCTCGTTATCACAATGATTGTAAATATTTTTATTCAAATAAAGACCGGTGTTATCAAGGGTATCGATTCCAGTATTTCAAGGGTCAATAGTTTCTTTATTGATTTTGTTGCAGTCGCGTACATCTATACAACTATGATCCTCTTGTTACTAGTAATAATCATTGCATCTTCCCTAACGATTCCAACCTCTAAAGAAAACTTTTTTAACTGATCAACATCTAGAAGATGCCCAAAAGTCTACAGTTGAGAAACTAAGGCAACATGTGAAAAGATATTGGGTCATGGCAAAAACTGGTAGCCCTCAATTTGTGATGGCTAGCAATCCATTATCCACTGTTTCTGGAATAATTTGTGTAATTGTATTAATCCTGAACTTACTTGTGGTGCTTAAAGTTCATTCTGGATACAATGAAGAACAAGAAGTATATGTGATAGCAACTCGACACACAATGAAGTTACTGTTTTCATTAGTTGTTCAACTAGAACCTTGCAAGGGCAATATGGTAAATTAGGTGTATTCGAACCCATGCACATACAATCAATGGAGTTGACGTCAGGAGGCCAAAAAATGCTAGTCCATCACCCATGACCCACATCAGCCACGTTCACATGGAAGCAACCAACTTAATTTCTTTATGTTCCATTTTCATGCATGTTTTGTTATTTTATTTATTTTCACATTTTTATTCAAGTAGTTACGTAGTGGTTTAGGAGAAAATGGAGTAATGGGTAGTTTTTATTTTTAAAAAATAACTGCTTGTAATCATCTCTACTTAAAGGACGATGAATGAAAAGAAGGTGATGAGTTTTGATGTTTAAAAAAAAATTTACTTTTGGTTGATTTTATCTCAATGGATTTTGAGTTAAGGTTGATTGGTCTATGCTAGCTCAACCGTAGCGCGTTGGGTGGTGTTCTTAGACACGATTTTCTATCCGGAGTGGTGATTCTGTATCTTCGGTTAAAGATCGTAGCCCGACTGTTTGTTTCGGTGGTGAATCTGTATCCGAAACGAGCCGTTGATCTATCCGTTCTTTTATATTTCCAATTTCTATCGGTTACCTACTCTGATTGCCTATCAATATGGGTCACCGTACAAGTGGTCAGTGTATTTCATTGGCAAAACACAACTAGTTTTATACCTGTCCGGTGGCCGGGGCGCTTTGACATATTTTTTAATATGGAATAGCGTCTTTCTTTGAATTGTAAGCAAAATCAGACAAGGTGTATGTATTAATGATTTTAAATATATAAAAGTCTTTCATTTGTACTTCATCTTTATATTTGGGTTGCTCGTATGTCTTCTATATCAAGTATTGCTAATACGGTTATCCTTGATAACCCAAATACAAAGTAGCTGATCAACCAAAATACAAAGATAAAGTACAAATCAAAGGTTTTAGCAAATATATACATGAAAGAAAATACAAACTGGATTTCATGTGGTGTTAAATGGCATGAAATCCTTTTTTTCACAAAACATGTTTATCTGTATTACCAAATTGTTTTAGCAATATCGGTTGCTATCTTATATATCTCTTGGTCTAATCTAGGTCACCCCCTCTGTATATTCACTTCACAGAAAACACCATCAATGTTTAGAAGGATTCAAGTATGGTAATTAAATTTCACTTCACAAAAAACACCATCATTCAAATCTTTAATATTTTACTAATAGTGAATCATTCAAAATAATTTTGAATCCTTTTTTTCACAAAACATACAAAATGGCATGAAACCTTTTGTAGCACTCACCGGCTTATTAAGCCATGCAACTCATGTTCATCTTCTCCACTGAAAACACAAAAACATGAAACAATCAAATAACCATATATCCTCAATGATACAGTGCGTAAAAATGATAACAATCAATTGATTCAACAATCAAACATATATGCTTAACCTGGAAACAGAGTAACAGACTTCATTTGCAGCATTTTAAAGGTTTAAGCAGTATCCAATACAAACCAATGTCTAATTAGATTTTCTAACCATAATTAAAGGTTTTTTACCACTAATATGATGTTACCAAATTTACCAAATCAAAGTAAAAACCTCTATTTTTTATATTCTGAATGCTCAAGATTAGACCAGGAGATATATAAAGAGCACATCATGAAGAACTTATATTTATATTAACATGCCATTTTGTATGCTTTGTGAAAAAAAAAGGATTCAAATTATTTTGAACGATTCACTGTTAGTAAAATATTAAAGATTCAACGTGACTTCAAGGAGGACAAAGATGTAAAATTGATGTAAAAGCATCGTGCGGGTTTCCCACCTGTCTTGGCCATTAACACATACACTCTGATTGTTTCTGAGCCTTTCATTATCCTCAATCTATTGCATGAATCTATAAACATCCTGCAAAACCAAGAACATAAGTTTAGATTTTAGTTGATAAGAACTCACTCCCATTAAGAAAACTATAAAAAATTAACAAATTTATTGCATTTAAAACATCAAAAGACGGCAAATAAAGCAAGCATACCAAAGTAAACAACTGAACATTTTCTCAAGAGCCTTTGAAAGTTCTACATAGTTATTGTAAATCTTGAGATCAATCTTTATAAGCTGAAATGTACAAATAAGATAAATTAAGAATATAACATCCAATATTTAACTGTGTACAACAAAATGTTTGTTGTATAATTAAATTAAGGAAGGTTTTTGACTAACCATATTCATTTACGTAATCCGTTAATAACCGTGTTGAAATGTCAGTAAGAACATTTGTTTAAGGGGAGTCGCCACCAAATGGACATTAAAAATCAGCTTAACAAAAGCTTTAGGAGTAGAAAATGTTGTATGAGGCTTATACCATAACCTTGAATATAGTGACTTCCTCGACATAACAGGAAGATTCTCCTGTTTAGAAATTCAAAGACCATGAGAGTCAAAATTTAAATTAAGATTTGACTTGAAAAATAACACTCTCGCACCTTCTCTTGGACATTCTTAAGTGACAAATCAGTAGGTATAAACACATTGGCAAATGTAGGTTATCTTCAGGAGCTTTATCAATCCATCCCAGTAATTTTACCCACATGATATTAAATATTCAATAGTTTATGTAAGAAATGTCAAATAACATCATAGACATGTGTAGGTTCAAACCTGAATGATGGAACCAGTGATATTTTTGGGGCAAAGTTTGAAGGTAAAGATGACCCAGGTAGCCAATCTTTCGAGGAATAGAACTATCATATGAATTTTGGAATTTAGAAAATACCATAATGAAAAGGTCAAAACTTTCAGGTGGGTTTGACCATTGCACGTTGTTACTAAGCTTTTTTAATCTGCAACCCACATCCCAACTGCAACAATCACAAAACCAGATAAAACGTAAGGATGAAGAAACAAATGATGAATTAGGACAACCGATAGTTCCGCCATACCCCGGTCTCTCATATTCAAACACACTACACAACTAACCAAATTTAAAAGTTAATAAAGAAACCAACATCAAGCTAATGCAAGCATTTGTTTTTCTCATCAACAATCTTGGGTGATGAAAAAAAAAAGGCATGATAATAATCTGCTTGGAAGAGCTGCAACCAAGTTCTTTAAACCACTAAACAATCCACCAATTTCTACTGATTGATTTCCAATATGTGCATACCGTGCCAACATAAAAGCTAAGTAAAGTGCTAGTATATGACAAATCATTTAATCAAACACTTGGAGTGCATAGTTGAATCTTGCAAAAAAATAAAATTATATTAGTGTTCTTAGACCCAAAATCGCATAAAGGTAATAAGATACATGATATATCATTTAAATCTAAATAAAAAATCTAAAGAATTCATCGGAACTCGACTGGTGTTCTTAGCCCCAAAATCCTATTTTTAGGTGAAGATGGTGACTGGAATACCTGTGGTCGAGGATTAGGAGATGAATTCATCTGAATCTTGAGTATTCAAACTCTGAACTGTCTTCAAGAAATCGATTTGATGCCGTCTTCACCCGATTGTGGCGTTCCTGAAATCGCCAAATCCTAGTTCTTTTGATTAGTTCTTGATTTTTAGATTAAATTTGGTATCGGGTGCGGTCTAGCCGGTTTTGCTCACCCCTTTGGACAAAGCTTTTAATGAAACGCGGGAGTTGCAAGAGATATTCAGGCGAGAAAAGCAAAAGGAAGAAATATGAAGTTTGTGTGTAGATTCAGCTTAGTTACAGAAGGAGGTTAAGGCGACGTGGGGAGTTGATGTGGAGGGAACAGGTTCATCAATTTGGAGGGAAATAGCAGCTCGTAACTGCCAACAAATCAACAACCGCTCAATTAACATGGTCAAGATTGAAAGTTGAGATCATCAAACGGTCCAATTCAAACTAAAAGCCGTTTCTTCATTCGCCGTCAATAATATAGAGCAATTCGTTGGGATCTTGGTGGGTTCCACTGCCCCAATGTTTAGATTTTTTTCAGTTTTGAGCTTCAAGTTAGTCACCAAATGGAACATGACTCATTTGATGGTTTTTAAAGTAGAAAAGTATTGGACCCAAAAGTTGTGTGAGTGGGAACGAAGTCCTATACATTTTCAATCAAGCAGTAGATCAAGAACTCTCGTCTATAATTTGAAAAGTGCCATTATAAGCCTTTGTATTTGGCTTCAAAAGGTAATTGTCATTTTGTGCAAATTGATATCGCTCATCCCTACAGTCATTCCAATAGTTGTCGTCTACTGTTTGTATTGTTGGAAGTCGCTGAAGGCAAGGTCGTTTACTCCACCCGTCATCTCAAGAACCGACAATACAGACAGAGACCTTCAGAATTACGTTTTACTAATTCATGATGACGTGGAACTTGCTGAAAAAACACTGAAACGCATATCAAACTCTATGAATTCCTTCATCTTAAAGGCTGAGAAGGAACAAAAACAAAACAAGGATCTTTTAGAGCTTCTTGAGAAATCTACTGAATTCAAAGGAGTAGAGAACTTTGACACTGATCGTGTTCAACCTCTGCTTTCTATTGAACCCGTTAACAGTTGGAGCTTACCAATAGTAACCTTAACATGCATCGCGGTTTCTCTCCCAAATATCCGTAAGGACACAATTAAAAGCTTTTTAAGAAGTGTTGGTGAAGGTCTTTCATACACCCATCAGGTGGAAGAAAGCCTAAATTGTGAAAAAGAATACGAGAATATTCGAAAGGCTACTATAATCTTATGGAATGAGGTCGAAAACAAACGCAAGTGGTTGGACAAGACTCTAGAATTAGGGCCAATCGTAGTATCAATGTGACAAGAAACAACAGTCATCTATTGTAATCATAGTATTTGTGATGGCTCATTTACTCAATGAGTTTGGTCATTAGTTAACTAATGGAGGTTGACACTGAATGTTGGTAATTTTAGTGTTATCAACATGTATTTTAGTATATTGGATTAACTTGTGGATCGAGAAAATAACTTAGAGATTAAACGAGTTAGGTGACGCGGGAGTGCGGGCTCGATTTAATCCTAAATGTTATTTGGGCTTTGACTAAATAGGCTTATGATTAAATATTAGTGGGCTTATTTAATACATAGGAATTGGGCTCACAAGTTTTTGGGCTTGGGTCTTGGCCTACACACTTAAACAACTTGTTTTGAGGATATGCATATATTCGCAAAAGGGGTTTTTTGATTCTCGGGAAGTTTTGTGTGCCATAAAACAAAATGGAGACAAAGGCATAAAAGAAAAAGAAAAGACATCAGAGGAGACACACGGTTACAAGCCTTCTGAATGTGCGATCTTCACAGAGACATCTAATCTTATTTCACGTAGATAAAATTCTTTGTCTTATCCGATAAATCATTGCGTGTAACCCGCAAATAGGTTTATCTGATAGTGTTTCACGATTCAAAGAATAATCCAAGTTTCATTCATCGTTCAAGATCAAAGCCGGTTTCCAGGTTTGTCTATTCGTTTATTTTCGTGTTACAGACCATGTATACAACACTAAATTGATCAAATTAGTAACCACTGCTAGTCACAATGAAAGATGTGTTGGTTGGCTTTCCTAGAAGACTATTAGTAAGTTATGTAGTTATCAATTTGAATAATGAAATACTCATATATACTTGCAACGTCTGCCTCTCTGAATATAGAATGACACTGTTTCTTGTGAGCTAAAGGGATTTCTGTAAAGCATTCTAAGAAACCAAGATATAGACTAACGGTTTGTTAATGAACTTAAAGTGATTGAATGAATGAGAGGAAGGATATGCGCGGTCACTACTAGAAAAAAACGCGTTTCCACCGCACAATTGCGCCACAATTCCGTCGGAAACACTAGTTATACTTGAGCCGCCAATGAGCTGGTGGTGGAGTGGTAAGGGAGAGACCTGGTGTTCCTAGTGACCCAGATTCGATCCCTGCCCTCCCCATTAGTTTTTGCGGCATGCAAATGACGCCTAGCTTTTAGACTGATGCACCTGGGTTTTACCCACGCCGATCCAGGGTTCGAGCCTCGGCTCTCCCTCAAGCCCGGAAGGGGCCGTATTGGGTGGGATTTTTCCTTGGATGCTCTCCAACTCTGACGCCAAGTGGGCCCAGTTAAGACAACATATTGGCCGGAGTTGGACGAGGCTCTACCATGTGACGGGGGGGTGAGACGTCACAACATTTAATGTTCGCCGTTAAAAAAAAAAGTTATACTTGAGCCCCTTGAGGTTCAAGGTGTGATATTACAACTTATTTATCATAATGCCTCCTGGGATTCAAAATATTGTTAGTTATTATTGTTTCAGTTTTCTAAAAAACAGCCTGCTTGTGGAATCTTGAAAAAAAACTAAAAAATATCAGTAACTCTTAGATTGAGTCTAAGAAAAAAAGGAAAAACTTGATGTATTTTTAAATGCCTGAACAAATGATAAAAAATATCACCTAATTGAACCTTCATGACTCTTCATATGGTGGTTATTTGTGAACTGTGGTGCCCTTTCAAAGGTTCACTTATCAACTGATTGTTTAATTTACAGTGCTTTCTTGGTAATGGCCGGCTTTGTCTCATTGGCGGTCTAAGTCATTGAACCGGTCAGAAGTCTACATCCAACATTTTTATGGCTATTCAGTTGCATGAGGCTGCAACTTCTTGGCAATTTCTGATAAACTATGATATTGTTATAAAAAGATGCTTGCCTTCTCCACATGTTTTAAACCATTGGCATCAAAGTTGCACACACTACCTGGCTAAAAATTACCAAACATGAGTACTTATTGTCTACCACTTGAAGATTATGATCAAGAAAAGTACAACGAACCTATGGTGTGGGTTGGGATCTACGTTGCAATAGCATCATTACTTTGCATCCTTGCCATGGCCACGGATTTGTTGCATGGTTTCCGAAATAGAAAGTTATGGTTTCCAAGTAAATATTTTTCTCTCAATGCTGCATCTATTACAGTGATAACAGTCGCCATGAAACTGCCTGTGGATCTAAGTAGTGACATGCCAAGTTACATGGACCAAGCAACCAAACTAGAAAGTTTGGCTTTCATGTGCACGATGATGGCTAACTTTATGCCTTCTTTGGCAGCCATGGACAACAAGACACTCCTTGCAAATATCATAGGTTTGTCCATTCTTGTCATCACCATGATTATAAACATTTTCATTGAGATAAATACGGATGTTATCAAGCATATCAGTATCTATGGTTCAGGTGTCAATTTTTTCATTTTTGATTGCGTTATTATCGCATGCATCTATACGGCTATGAACCTGTTGTTACTAATAATACTGATTTCTTCATCCCTAACAATTCCAACCTCTAAAGAAATTTTAGAAGTCAAGTATCAAACCAAAAACGAGAGTTCTTAATTGGTATTCTGATAGAGCTAGAGAAATTGTGAGAGAAATAAATGTAGGAATCAGTGGAAAAATGATGGAGAACGCTCCTAAGGAGTTGATTGCTGCCAATTCAATGTACCGAATTACATAAACAATCTTGCTTGGAGACGAAAGCAACACAGAGCAGATTAATGAAGAACAATTGTTTGCCCTTTTAAATGGCATGATTGCAGACATATTTTCTGCTTGCTTCACTAACATACCGCAAGTCATAACAGTCAAATGCCATGAAAGCGTGATAGAGAAAACAGAGGTAAGTGTCAAGGTTGCAGCCAAACTTCTTGGTAAGACTACACAGATAATTGAA
Organism: Smallanthus sonchifolius; assembly: GCA_023525975.1. Taxonomy (NCBI): domain Eukaryota; kingdom Viridiplantae; phylum Streptophyta; class Magnoliopsida; order Asterales; family Asteraceae; genus Smallanthus; species Smallanthus sonchifolius. Next base: position 78,718,087 of record CM042033.1, read on the forward strand.
AGACTAGAGACGTGTGAAGTACCAAGCATGAACCCTGATAAGATGGCATATGTTGATGAGTGGCGTCTTTATTTGAAGCAATCAACCCCTCAAGGTTTCTAGCTTAATTCATTCTTTTTCACCTCTCTCGAATGTGATGCAGGCGGAAGAATTCAACATCTTAGTGACATCTTTCAGTGAGAAATTGTATATTATTTCTTTTGGAAGATTTACGTATGAAACTTCAAATGTCCTTCATGTAACTATGGATGGTTTGTATATATGTAATGTAATATGTTTGGTAAGTTTTTTTCTCAATATAGAATCTCTTACCCATCCTCATGTAACCAGCCTTAAAACTTGTTTAATGAGGTTAGCGTTTTGCGGATTTGACCAGTTTCAAATCGATTTGAAACCAGTTTGAGGAGTTTGGATCGGTTCGGTTTGATTTAAACCGGTTTCAAACAGGTTTCAGTTTATAGGTTTACAAACCGGTTTCAAACCGCTTTAACAATCAATTTGGGTCGGCACATAGTTTTGTGCAAGAAAGAAGTAAAGGATTGGCTGGGCACGGAAAACAAGGAAAAGAAAGATTTAATTTGTTTGGCTTACATTTTTTTTAACAGAAATCAAGTCTATTCTAAATTTGTCCAACGCGGGAATAGAACCCTCGACCTTCTTGGGATCATTTAACACACCTTGATACCGTTAGGACAAAGACCCTATCATATTTGTTTGGCTTACATGCTTATAGTTTGTCAAACATTCATTTAAAATTGGAAGTTTTATAATTGATTGATCAAACCTGAGACCGGAAGTGAACGATTTGTTTCTTACTTTCTTTATCTTGTGCTTTGGTGTTATTTGTGTTGGTTGTTTCTTAATTTGATCTCCAACTTAGCTTAGCTTTAGTTTAGTTTCATAACCAAATAAAAAATTGTTTCTTTATTTGATCTCCAACTTAGCTTTGCTTTAGTTTAGTTTCATAACCAAATCAAAATCTTATTTTATAATCGAACAAGACGTATTATGTTAACCACATGCTCCTCGTGATATTACTTAACCTAGCTATCTAAGTTAATTAGGTTTTTGCATGACATGACGATGGTAATCACTGTCACATATTATTTGGTAGACTTTTAAGATTAAGTCATATATTTGTATACTAGGTTAGAATCCCGTGTATTACACATGTTGAATAAATATAATGTTATATATTTAGTAATAAAAAATACCCGTGTAGTACATGGGTTGAATAAAATATAATATAATTTGTTAACACATACACTCGTCAAAATATGTTTTTAAAAAAATATACTTTGATGTGACAATTATAAATTATGATAAGTTAGTTCTTTAAAATATTTTTTTCAAATGGATATTAGTTTTATGTAACTGATAAATATTAGGTCATATTAAATTAATTTGGTTAATGATATAATACATAATTAAATAATAAGTATCTATAATTAGATTTATATTAAATATTTATTTTTAATATCATTTTTAATAGGAGAGAAAAGCGGAAAAAGTATAATGAGGATGCACCAGAAATTAACATGTGTCCCCTATGAATTTTATTTATTAGTATATCTAGGTTAAAACTCATGTATTACATGGGCTAATAAATACAACTTGTTATAAAACAACAGTTTTTATGAAGATTTGTTTGTTATATGTTATCAGTCATCGGTGAAATAAGAAAATAATGAAGATTTAAAAATTATAAATAACAAATAATAAAGATTTAAGAATTATAAATTTATATTTTAAAATAAGATATAATTGAAATTTTCTTATGATTTAGTAATTTTTAATCAAATTTTAGAATAAATTTTAGATAATTAATTATTCAACATCATCATTATTTAATAGGAGAGAGATGCGAAAAACAAAAATCTAGACTTCAGCTGAAGTCGACACTTAGAAAGTATAGTTATTCATTTATTATAATATAGGTTAGAAACCCGGTATATTACACAAGGTGAATAAATGCAGTGTTATATATACTTAGTAATAAAAAGTTACATATTACATATTTATGACATATTATATAGTATTTTAATACAAATTTTAGAAATGTTATATAGTTATTTTTTTAAAATGTTTATAAAAAGAATAAAAGAAATGTTCAAATTATAAAAATGTTTTATGAACAAACCTATTTAAAAAAAACGTTTTATAAAAATAATTATAGAATCATTATTATTTAATAGGAGAGAGAGGCGTGAAACAAAAATTATAAAAAAATTAAAGAAATTTATTTAATTAATAGGAGAGAACAAGTCCTAATTTTATTTCCACGTAGGGACTAACCTTCTTTTTCCTATTTCTTTGTATCTCCTTTCCCAGCAAGTTCTCTTCAATTGTCTAATCACTGACGGTGTAAGTCCAAGTCTCAAAAATTGCATCTGAAACTTCTTGGCAATTTCTGATCAATTATGACTCCGTTATAAGAATTCTCCGTTGCATCAAGCCTGCAACTTCTTGGCATAAAGGGTCACTTATCAACTGATTGTTTATTTTACATTGTTTTCTTGGTAATGGCCGGCTTTGTCTCATTGGCGGTCTAAGTCATTGAACCGGTCAGAAGTCTACATCCAACATTTTTATGGCTATTCAGTTGCATGAGGCTGCAACTTCTTGGCAATTTCTGATAAATTATGACATTGTTATAAAAAGATGCTTGCCTTCTCTACATGTTTTAAACCATTGGCATCAAAGTTGCACACACTACCTGGCTAAAAATTACCAAACATGAGTACTTATTGTCTACCACTTGAAGATTATGATCAAGAAAAGTACAACGAACCTATGGTGTGGGTTGGGATCTACGTTGCAATAGCATCATTACTTTGCATCCTTGCCATGGCCACGGATTTGTTGCATGGTTTCCGAAATAGAAAGTTATGGTTTCCAAGTAAATATTTTTCTCTCAATGCTGCATCTATTACAGTGATAACAGTCGCCATGAAACTGCCTGTGGATCTAAGTAGTGACATGCCAAGTTACATGGACCAAGCAGCCAAACTAGGAAGTTTGGCTTTCATGTGCACGGTGATGGCTAACTTTATGCCTTCTTTGGCAGCCATGGACAACAAGACACTCCTTGCAAATATCATAGGTTTGTCCATTCTTGTCATCACCATGATTATAAACATTTTCATTGAGATAAATACGGGTGTTATCAAGCATATCAGTATCTATGGTTCAGGTGTCAATTTTTTCATTTTTGACTGCGTTATTATCGCATGCATCTATACGGCTATGAACCTGTTGTTACTAATAATACTGATTTCTTCATCCCTAACAATTCCAACCTCTAAAGAAATTTTAGAAGTCAAGTATCAAACCAAAAACAAAACTTTCAGAACTGTTCAAAATCTACAACATGCCCAAATATCTATAGTTGAGAAACTAAGGCAACATGTGAGAAGATATTGGATCATGGCAGAAACAGGTAGCCCTCAATTTGTGATGGCTAGCAATCCATTATCCACTGCTTCTGGAGTAATTTGTGTATTTGTATTACTTCATAACTCACTTATGGTGTTCCATGTTCCACTTGGAGAACGACGTGTATATACATCAGTGTACAAGTGGTCAACACTTTTCATTGTTATAACACAATACATTGGAGTCTTGGTGGGTGCCATTGCTCCGATATTTAGATGCTTTTCGGTTTTGAGCTTCAAGTTGGTCACCAAATGGAACATGACTCATTTGATGGTTTTTAAAGTAGAAAAGTATTGGACCCAAAAGTTATACGAGTGGAAACAAAGTCCCATACGCTTTCTATCAAGCAGTAGATCAAGAACTCTCGTCTATAATTCAAAAAGTGTCATTATAAGCCTTTGTATTAGACTTCAAAAGGTAATTGTCATTTTGTGCAAAGTGATATCACTTATCCCGACAGTCATTCCAATATTTGTTGTCTACTGTTTATACTGTTGGAAGTCACTGAAGACAAGGTCGGTTACTCCACCCGTCGCCTCTGGAACTGGCGATATAGACGAAGACCTTAGCACTTACATTTTACAAATTCACGATGAGGTAGAGCTTGCTGAGAGAACACTGGCGCGCATATCAAACTCGATGGATTCCTTTATCTTAAAGGCTGAGAAGGAACAAAACAACAATCTTTTAGAGCTTCTTGAGAAATCTACTGGATTCAAAGGAGTAGAGAACTTTGACACCGATGTTCAACCTCTGCTTTCTGTTGAACTTGTTAACAGTTGGAGCTTACCAATAGTAACCTTAGCATGCATCGCGGTCGCTCTACCAAATATCCATATGGACACAATTAAGAGCTTGTTAAGAAGTGTTGGTGAAGGTCTTACATATACCCATCTGGTGGAAGAAAGTCTCAATTGTGAAAATGAATATGTGAACGTTCGAAAGGCTACCATAATCTTGTGGAATGAGGTCGAACACAAATGCAAGTGGTTGGACAAGGCTATAGAAAAAGATGCTTTTAGAGGGAAGAAAGCTACAGAGATTCTTAATTGGTTTTCTGATAGAGCTAAAGAAATTGTGAGAGAAATCAGTGCAGGAATCAGTGGAGAAACGATGGAGAATGCTCCTAAGGAGTTGATTGCTGCCAATTCAATGTACCGAATTACAGAAACAATCTTGCTTAGAGACGAAAGCAGCACAGAGCAGATTAACGAAAAACAATTGTTTGCCCTTTTAAATGGCATGATTGCAGACATATTTTCTGCTTGCTTCACTAACATACCGCGAGTCATAACAGTCAAATGCCATGAAAGCGTGATAGAGAAAAGAGAGGCGAGTGTCAAGGTTGCAGCCAAACTTCTTGGTAAGACTACAAAGATAATTGAAAGGCTAGAGACGTGTGAAGTACCAATCATGGACCCTGATAAGATGGCATATGTTGATGAGTGGCGTCTTTATTTGAAGCAATCAATCCCTTAAGGTCTAGCTTAATTCATTCTTTTGCGCCTCTCTCAAGGTGATGTGGGCGGAAGCATTCAACCGCTGGTCCGTCATAAGACATCTTAGTGACATCTTTCAGTGAGAAATTGTATTCTATTTCATTTTTTTTCTGAAGATTTACGTATGAAACTTCAAATGTCTTTCATGTAACTATTGATGATTAGTATATATGTAATGTAATATGTATTGGAATTATCTTTTATTTATTAATTTATATTTATCCTTCCTACCGATTAGGAAGTGATTATGGTCTTTATTGTTTTCCTTTTTCTTCTCCTAGTTGATCGGATCTCAATTCGTATTTATGTTTCTCTCGTTCCAATGAATCAATGTATTAGCTTTTGATACCAAAGTTTATATGGTATCAGAGCAGGTTCTGAAACTTTGAAAAACTGAAGATCCTTAATTACCAAGCCGTTGACATGGCCGGCGAACAACCAAAAAACCAGAAAACCGAAGCTATCGACAGTAGCTCCCCCTATTACATCCATGCCTCCGATTCGCCAAGGCAGATGCAAACTAATGACCCCCTCACTGACAGCAACTATAGTGATTGGGTTCAAGAGATGAAAAACTTTCTGTTCGCCAAGAACAAGATGGGTTTTGTCGACGGAACCATTCCGAAACCCGACCAAAAACACGACATATACACGGCGTGGATGCGCTGTGATGCAATGATCAAGGGCTGGTTGACGGCATCCATGGAGAAGACGATCAGAGGCAGCGTTAAATACGCCAACACTTCGGCAGAAATTTGGGCCGACCTCCAAGAACGGTTTGGGAAAGAAAGCGTCCCACGCGCGTATGAGTTGAAGCAAAAACTCACTGTCACAAAGCAAGATAATAATTCTGTCTCGGCTTACTATACAGCTCTTAGGAGTCTTTGGGACGAGATCTCGTCCGTGCTTCCCACGCCTCGTTGTACTTGTGGTCACTGCACCTGTGAAATCGGAAAACGGTTGAATGACTTTCAAGAAAAGGAACGTTTGTACCAGTTTCTTATGGGATTGGATGGTGACTTCTCAACCATTCGTACACAGGTACTGTCCATGAAACCAAACCCCACACTTAGAGAGGCTTATAGACTTGCGTCCGAGGATGAGCAGCAGCGATCCATAACTGTGTCTAAAGAAGGTCATATCGAACCCGCTGCGTTTCAAACTTACTCTCAGGGACGAAGAGATGGCTTCAACAGGCATGGGAATTCCGGAGATAAGACTTTGCAAAAGGATTACAAACGGAACAATGATAATCAAGAGCATTGTACCGTTTGTGGTCGGGACGGTCACAAGAAAGAAGGGTGCTTCAAGGTTATTGGGTATCCGGATTGGTGGCCCGGAAAATTGAAGAACGAAAAGGCCAAGCCGAAGGTGGCTCATGTTGATGGCGAAGGATCCACTGTGGGAGGACTAATCGATACACAATATCAAGCATTGCTAAAGCATCTTTCAGAAACCAATGACAAAACACAAGGTGATGTTCCACGCAAGGCTAACATGGCAGGTACGGTTAATATTAATAATGATGAATGGATCGTTGACTCGGGCTCCACAGATCATATAGTCCATAAGCGTGGTATGCTCGAAAACGCATCCAAGGCACGTTCTGAAACACCCGTAGTTATTCCCAATGGAGAAACTATCTCTGTCGAGGCCACGGGTGACTTCACTCTAATGGGTGGTACCAAAATAGGAGGAGTCTTATATATTCCCAAATTTAATTGCAATCTTCTTTCTGTAAGCCGATTATCCAAAGAACTGAACTGTGTTGTAAGCTTTTACCCGGATTTTTGTGTTATGCAGGGCTTACACTCGAAGAAGTTGATTGGAGCGGGTAAATTCGTGCATGGTCTGTATCGAATGGGTGTGCTGGGGGACGATAGAAGAGTCATGACTTTGAAGACTGATGCAGAAGTTTGGCATTCTAGATTAGGTCATGCCTCTACCTCGAAACTTAGTCACATTGAGTCTTTGAAAAATGTTTCTTTTGGTTTTAAAGACGATGTTTGTCATGCATGTATGAAGGCCAAACACACTCGATCTGTTTTTCCTAAAAGCTTTATTAAAACCAATGAATGTTTTGAGCTTATTCACTATGACATTTGGGGTAAATATAGAAAACCGTCTACCACTCTTGCTAACTTTTTCCTTACTATTGTCGACGGTTATAGCCGGGGTGTGTGGGTTTATCTCATTAAACGTAAAGATCAAGCAAGTGACTGCTTGATTAGTTTTTATAAAATGATTGAAACCCAATTTAGAAAACGGATAAAAAGAATTAGATGTGATAACGGAGGAGAGTTCACGTCTAACAGAATGAAAACTTTTTATTCACAAGAGGGTATATTGCTTGAAACAACGTGCCCATACACACCCCAACAAAACGGGGTGGTTGAACGTAAACATCGTCACTTACTTGAGATGGCCCAAGCCCTCATGTTTCAAGGAAGCCTCCCAAAGAGATTTTGGGGCGAGTGCATTGAAACGGCCGTTTACATCATCAACAGGTTGCCTTCCAAGGTTATACACCACAAAACACCCCATGAAATTATCATGGGTAAACTACCTGATTATGAGGAAATGAGGACTATGGGATGTCTAGTTTATTATCATAGTACAGTGACAGGGGGAGATAAATTTGAGCCGAGGGGTAAACCGGGCATCTTTATTGGTTACCCCGTCGGTATAAAGGGGTACAAAATTTTTGACATAGAAGATGGGAAATTCGTGGTCTCACGCGATGTTCGGTTCTTTGAGAAGATATTCCCTTACATGAAATTAAAGAAAGAAAGTGTTGATAAGAGTGCTTTTGAAATTCCTACATGGTTTGAGGACACTGATAAAGAAGGGAACAATCAATTAAATTCTCATGAAGGTGGGCCATCCCATCCTACAACCGAATCATTAAGCCCAGCAGATGATAATGGAAATTCTCATGACACCTCTGGACCTTCTAGCCCACTCATGCAACCTATTAGTGAACAAGAGCAACCAAGTGTACCTATGGAGAATCCATCTGTTGTCGAACCAATTGTAAATGATGAAGAGCAACCGGTCAGATCCAAACGTGACAAGAGCCAACCAGCACGCTTTCGAGATTTTGATGTTGAGTTGCCTCCTTCGATAGACCATACGCGACCCGACTCCGATCAGTCTTCTTCGACGGTACATCCCTTTGCTAACTATGTTTCATATGATAAATTCTCTGATTCTCACAAAGCTTACTTGGCGGCCATTACTAAAAGTAGTGAGCCTAAAACCTTTTACCAAGCCATGCAGGATATTGAGTGGCGAAAGGCCATGCAAAAGGAAATCGAGGATCTCGAAGAGAATGACACCTGGTCCTTAGAGGATCTACCGGAAGGCAAACATGCCATCGACTCCAAATGGGTCTACAAAATCAAATACAAACCTAATGGAGACATAGAGAGGTACAAAGCACGTTTAGTGGCAAAGGGCTTTACACAAGTTGAAGGTGTTGACTATCATGACACCTTTGCCCCAGTTGCCAAAATAGTCACGGTCCGGTGTCTCCTAACTATAGCTGTTAAAAGAAACTGGCTATTGCATCAGTTAGACGTTAACAATGCATTTTTGCATGGAGACTTGCAAGAAGAAGTCTATATGAAGATTCCCCAAGGGTTCTCCAAAAAGAACGACACTCGTGTCTGCAAATTGAAAAGGTCGCTTTACGGTTTGAAACAAGCCTCCCGTACGTGATACCAAAAATTCACTAATGCCTTGATCGAGTTTGTTTACAAGCAGTCGAGGGCCGATCACTCACTCTTCACGGTTCAAGAGGGAGAGTTATTTGTTGCCATCCTTATCTATGTTGACGATGTTATCATCACGGGAAATCATCTCTCCAAGATCGATTCCACCAAGCAACATCTCAACAACGTTTTCAGCATAAAGGATTTAGGCCCTCTTAAATATTTCCTTGGGATTGAGGTCGCCAAGACGTTCGATGGTCTTGTTTTAAGCCAACGCAAATATACCATTGATATTCTACAAGATTGTGGCCTCCTTAGCAGCCGCCCTAGTTCGTTCCCAATGGAGCAGAATGCTAAAATCGATGAATTTCCGACTAGTCCACGAACTGATGCTACACAATATCGACGGATCATTGGCCGTTTGTTATATCTACAAGCCACTAGACCCGATATTGCTTACTCGGTTAACAATTTGAGCCAATTTGTCTCCGATCCCCGAAAGGAACACATGGAGGCTGTCACAAGAATCCTTCGTTATCTCAAGGCCACACCGGGTCAAGGAATTTTCATTCCAAAGCATGATGATTTTCAGCTTGTTGCTTATTGCGATGCCGATTGGCTTGGCTGTCTCACCACTCGACGGTCACGTACTGGATACATTTTGATTTTAGGTGGTTCTCCAATGTCATGGAAGACAAAGAAACAGTCTGTTGTTTCCCGTTCCTCAGCAGAAGCGGAATACAGGGCCATGGCTGCCACCGTTAGTGAAGTTCTTTGGCTTCGATGGCTATTACAAGACTTCAATATTCATATTGCCGGTCCTACTCCCATGTTCTGTGATAACCAAGCTGCTCGCCACATAGCTAACAATCCCGTTTTCCATGAACGCACGAAACATGTTGAGATGGATTGCTACTTTGTCCGTGAATGTGTGACCTCTCAAGAAATTCAGCCTGTTCATGTTGATTCAAAACTCCAACTTGTCGATCTTCTAACTAAACCTTTGGGAGCTCAACAACTTCAGTTTCTACTTAACAAGCTGGGCATTCGTGATCTTCATGCTCCAGCTTGAGGGGGAGTATTGGAATTATCTTTTATTTATTTAGTTTATATTTATCCTTCCTACCGATTAGGAAGTGATTATGGTCTTTATTGTTTTCCTTTTTCTTCTCCTAGTTGATCGGATCTCAATTCGTATTTATGTTTCTCTCGTTCCAATGAATCAATGTATTAGCTTTTGATACCAAAGTTTATAATATGTTTGCTAAGTTTTTTGTCCATGTAGAATCTCTTACCCATCCTCATGTGACCAGCATAAAAATTGTTTAATGAGGTTAGAGTTTTGCGATCTTGACGTATTAGGCCCCGTCTCATGTATACTTTTATAGGTTTACAAACCGGTTTCAAACCGGCGGTTTGAACCAATCCCAAACCGGTTTCATTCAAACAGGTTTAACAGTCAGTTTGGGTCAACACGGAAAACGACAGTTTTGTGCAAGAAAGAAGTAAAGGATTGGATGGGCATGGAAAACAAGGAAAAGAAAGATTTAATTTGTTTGGCTTATATTTTTTTAACGGAAATCTAATCTACTCCTAAATTCTACACCATTGTTCACCGCGAGAATAGAGCCGTCGACTTCTTTGGGATCATTTAACACACCTTGATACCATTAGGACAAAGACCCTATCGTATTTGTTTGGCTTACATGCTTATAGTTTGTCAAACATTCATTTAAAATTGCAAGTTTTATAATTGATTGATCAAACCTGATACCGGAAGTGATTGGTTTGTTTCTTTATCTTGTGCTTTTGTGTTATTTGTGTGTTAGTTGTTTCTTAATTTGATCTCCAACTTAGCTTAGCTTTAGTTTAGTTTCATAACCAAATCAAAATCTTTAAATTTATTTTATAATCGAACGAGACGTATTATGTTAACCACATGTTCCTCGTGACCTTACTTAACCTAGCTATCTAAGGCTGCCACCAACGATGTGTTTTCCTTCTGCTTGTGGCCTCATGGACCGCCCTTTCAACGGGCTTGCTATGTTTGGCCGCCGCCCGTCACCATGCGCCTGCCCACAAGGGCAGCTATTGTTTGAAATCTGATGGGCCCCACTTGATATTAAATTGTTATTCTTTCTTTCTTTAATTTCTAACGGTAACTTTTTTTTAATTTTAATTTAAAATCTAATTAAAACTTAAATTAAATTATGGTTTAAACATAATTAAAACCTAATTTAAAATTAATTTAAAACATAAACCTATTTTAAATCTTACAGAATTACATTATTAAATATGAAAAAAACCTAATAATGGAGCACCGTCACAATTTCAAACACATCTAGAGAGGTTCAGAGACTTACGTAGCCAAGAGGCTCACCAGGCACTACGAAGCGATCTAGTAGAACATATTTGGGCGAACAGTGAGTAGCTTATTTATGTTTTCTATTTATTAACTTTGTATTGTCGTTTGATTTTATTGTTTTAGGTTGTTGTGGTTTTTATTTAATTTAACGTAATTTTAATTTTTGTTTAATTATTTAGTTATTTAATTATTTATTAATTTAAGTTATTTCATAACTAATAATAATTTAAATAAATAAATGAAAATAAAAAAAGATGATGTGGAAATAATGAGCTTGTTTGTGGGAAGGATGAATATGGTAGTGTTGAGGGTAAAATGAATTTGTGGGAAGGATGGGTGAAAAGCTGATGTGACATGCTAACTAAAACTGTTTATGGGAAGGATGGCTGTCAGCGTTGCGGGCAGTCTAAGCTAATTAGGTTTTGCATGACTTGACGATGGTAATCACTTTCACATATTATTTGATATACTTTTAAGATTAAGTAATATATTTGTATATTCGGTTTTGATGCAGGTAAGCGGGTTCAGATATTCGGACGGGTATCACTTATACCACACCGGCACACCCGTCCCATACTCGCAAAGTGTTTTTTAAACTAATCTCATACCCTGTTCTATACTTGAATACACGTTTTGAATGTTTCAGGTTTCGAGTTTTCCTGTCGGGGTCAGGTTCGTTTGTCATCCCAATAACAAAAACAACCCAAAAAATAGAAGAAACAAGAAGTTGAACTTAAAAACATTGGTTGAAGAACGTGAAAAAACATATGTTGAAAAACCTAAAACCCTAAACCTAATATATTAAATATATATTTATATAATTAATATTATATATAAAATTATGATAAAAATCACTAAAGAATAAAAAAATATATAAAAGCAATTATAAATTTATTATTAAATAATAAACGAATCGAGCTCAGCCGAGTGACTAGTTTACACCCCTTAGTTTTGGGGAGACAAGTCCTAATTTCCACGTAGGGACTAATCTTATTTTTTTATTTCTTTGCATCTCCTTTCCCAGCAAGTTCTCTTCAATTGTCTAATCATTAACGGTCTAAGTCCAAGTTTCAAAAGTCTACATTCAGTTGCATCTGAAACTTCTTGGCAATTTCTGATAAATTGTGATTCCGTGATAAGAATTCTCAGTTGCATCAAGTCTGCAACTTCTGGGCAATTTCTGATAAATTACGACACCGTTCGTTTTAAACCATTGGCATCAAAGTTAGACATTACCTCCAAACATGAGTACTTTAGAAGATTTAAAGAGCGATCCTATGATGTGGATTGGGATCTACGTTGCAATAGCATCATTATTTTGCGACCTTGCCATGGCCGTAGATTTAATGCATGGTTTCCGAAATAAAAAGTTATGGTTTCCATGTAAATATTTTCTCTCAATGCTGCATCCATTGCTATAAATATTTTCCATGTAAGATTATGATGATCAAGATAAGTATAATGAACCTATGGTGTGGATTGGGTTCTACGTTGCAATAGCTTCATTACTTTGCCTCCTTGCCATGGTCGCGGATTTGTTGCATGGTTTCCGGAATAAAAAATTATGCTTTCCATGTAAATATTTTACTCTCAACGCTGCATCTATTACAGTGATAAGTCACCATGAAACTGCCTGTGGATCTAAGTGGTGACATGCCTAATCAGATCGACCAAGCAGCCAAACTTGAAAGTTTGGCTTTCATGTGCACAATGATGGCTAACCTTATGCCTTCTTTGGCGGCCATGGACAACAAGACACTGCTTATCTATTACAGTGATAACAGTCGTCATGAAACTGCCTGAAACTGCCTATGATAACTTATCTATTACAGTGACAACAAGACACTGCTTATCTGTAATAGATAAGTATCATAGGTTTGTACAAAGATAATAGAAAAACTAGAGATATGTGAACTACCACGCATGGACCCTGATAAGATGGCATATGTTGATGAGTGGTGTCTTTATTTGAAGCAATCAATCCCTTAATATCTCAAAGGTGATGCATGCGGAAGAATTCAACAGCTATCAGATTGTCCATCATAAGGCATCTTAATAACTATCTTTCAGAGAGAATTTGCATTCCATGTCTTTTTTTCTGCAAGTTTTACATATGAAACTCCAAATGTATTTCATTTAACTTTGGATGCCTAGTGTATATATATGTAATGTGTTTGCTAAAAATTGTTCAGTGAGGTTATTGGCCCTGTCTCGTATATACTTTGCTTGAAATAACAATCAGCTGTACTTGAACTAGAACTACAAATGAAATAAACAATTTTCTACGTCAAGCTTTAGCTAAATTAAATGTAATGTGAACTAGACAGCTAGATTTATAAATGTAATGTGCTTGCTAAATGTTCGATTTGAAACAGATGATAAAATAGAGATTCAAACCAATTACTTAAAATCAAACAATAAACATGAATCAATCAATCACAGTGGCAATGTAACGAGAAACAACGGTCAGTAATGACGATTATTGCCATAAGTCTGTTGTCTTGCAATAGTAAATTATTACTAATAGTAAGATGTTTTGGTTAATGACTTTAAAGTGTCATACCTTGTTAGGGGCAACCATGTGCAGCTAGAGCACCTCTGGCTGTCTGCGTTAAAGAACTTAAATATTTAACGTTACTGACTGAGTTATGACCCATAAGAGATACACCTAGGGCAACGAACAATAAATCCACTTACCTAATTAACTGGTAATTGCGAATAAATAGCTAGACGAAATATATTTATTAGACGAGAATTATTATTTATACTAGTTTATAAATAATATATATTGTTTTAATCATTTATTAAAACAATAAACGGGTTCGGGCTTTTTAATTGTGTATTGGACTGAGATTATAAAAGAGATTATAAAAGGAGATTAGGAGTTTAATCTCCACACAACTATCAAACCCTAGCCGTCGCAAGCCACAAAGGGCCGTCCCCTCCCTGTCGCGTTTTTTCGGCAGCCACAACCGCCGCCGCCTTGAGCGTTTCCATAAAGAACTGATGAAGACTATAAAGAACTGATGGAAACTGTAAAGAACTGATGAAGACTTCAAAAACAACTGATGGAAACTGTAAAGAACCGATAATCGAAACAACAAAAGGAACAAGTATCAGTTAGGATCAGTGGTTTGAAACATTAGTTTTTTTACTGGCCTGACTGATGAATCATCAGTAGTTTATAGAAACAACTGACCAAATTACCAAACAGTTGTTTAGAGATAAATAAGCAGTTGTTTTGTGGAAATTCAGTATTTTTTCAATTGTTCAGTTCTAAAAATCTGAAAACTCAATTTTGTCAGTATTTTCAAAAATCAGTATTTTTGAGAATATAAGTATTTTAATCAAACAACTGAATATTGAGATTTCACATATTAGTATATTACCCAACCCGACGCCCGACCTAGCCTGCTTAGACATGTACTAAAAAAAGACTTGTTTCAATCGATACTAATAACTGACCCGTTTCGTTAAAAACAATATGTATTTAAATAGAACCTTTTAGGAGGTTGTACGCAACGAAAATAGACTAGGGGCAACTTTCAACCCGGTTGACACGTTCAAACTGTTTAAGAAAAAACACAACCCAAAACGACCCAGATTAAAGAAACAAGTTTCAGTTGTTATAGAGGATAGTGGTTTGAAGCATTAGTTTTTTTACTGGCCTGACTCATATTCTATGTATCAGGAGTTTATAGAAACCATGGTTTAAAAAAACGGTAGAGGCGTACGCCTCAAGGCGAAGCGGTAAGAAAACGCTTATGAGGCGACGCCTCATGGGGTATTTTTGTGCGTACGCCTAGTGTCGAGGCGTTCAAAAAAGGTAAAGGCGTACGCCTCGAGGCGCGCCTCGGTTAGGAATGTTCTATATTTAGGAAAGTTCTATATAACTATTGAATCTAATGATGAAATTAGTTAGGAAAGTTCTATATAACTATTGAATCGAATGATAAAATTAGTTAGGAAAGTTCTATATAACTATTGAATCTGATGATGAAATTAGTTAGGAAAGTTCCATATTTATAAGATATATAATTTTTATATTTATTTTTTAATTCCGCCTCTGGCTTACGCCTCGTGAGGCGAAGGGAAAACGCCTCGAGGAGCGATTCCGATCTCTTCAGACGATTGCTTCACCACAGCCACCCTTCGGCGAGGTCCGACCATCGCCCTTCACTGCAGCATGCCAACCTTCTTTATCCTGCTCACCAGTTACCACTCTTCATCTTAATGTGGTGCGGCGAGTACTACTAACAACACAATTTACTCCAACAAATTAAACCCTTTCAATCTTTCTTCTGATTCATTCAAAAGTTGTTGATATTGCCGTCGTAGACTGAAAATTCATATCATGGACAAAGATACGATGCCTCCTTATCTTAGGTCAGCTGGCTCTTTCTTAGTTTGATCATTTGCAAATTTAGTTGCTGTGTTTGATTTATGAGTTCTTTTGTTTTCAGTTTATTATTGATTAATGTTATCAGATCAGATTTGTGGTTTGAAGTTTTCATTTATTCTGATGCTCAGGTCTGGGTTGAAACCAAGATCAGACTCCAATGGAGACGGTAAATTCCGATGCATAGATCTGGGTTAAATAGTGTGTTTTGATTTTACATTTGTTTTTTTTAACACTTGTGTATTTTGATTTTACACATATGTATTTTTATTTTACACAATGTAATTATTTGTAAAGACATTTGTGTATTTGGAAAGGTTGTGTTTATATTTTATAGTCATTAGTATTGTAATTTCGTTGCAAATAATTTTAGGTTTCTGTTGATGGATCTAGATAGAGATGGAATGAATGTTTTTGTTTACAGATTGTTGGCTTGGATCTGTAAATTGATTTTTTTTTCTTGGGTTGTTCTTGTTTACACATTTTTGTCTCTAATTTCTTTTTTTTTTGTTTTTATACATGTGTAAAGAACATGTTCTTCATTTGTTTCATAGATCTGATTAGTGTACAATGGGTGTACACATGTGTTTGATGGATAAGTTTTAGGGATTACACTAAGAAAAATATGTGTTTTGGGTTATTACTCATATTTATTTTGATTATTACACACGTATATTTGGTTTTTACACACATGTAAATATCGTGTTCTTCAAATATTTCCATGGATATGCAGAAAGTTGAAAATATGTTTTAATCAAAAAAGAAAAAAAAGTGAAATAACAACTTTACCCTCCTATTAATCTAAGCCACAAACTTTTTTTATTAAATATATTAAAATTCCAGATTTAATTCTAGCCACATATTAAATTATTAGAAAATGGATGTGTGGTCAGAAATGAGTTTAAGGGTTTTCACAACAACTCAAAGTTTACAACCGATACAATAATATATATAGAGGTATTTTGAAGATGTTATTTATATGTACCAGAAGTATGCTGAGAAAGCCATATTTTCTGTTCGTAGTTGTCACTCACAAATACGTGAGTTGTAGTAAAGCTGGGAAAACCCAACCAAAGCGTAAATTTGACACCTGGTGTGAAACTTCTATGAAGCTCAAACAAAGTACTTTTACTCGTACTAATTGCAAAGCTCACATAGTTGTGAAAGTTTGTAAGGAGACATCCCTTTTTGTGTTGTTAAAATGTGATGAGAATCACAATCACGCTCTCGTCGATAGTTTCAATCGTGATCTCACAAAGATTTCTCGAAAGCTTAGCTTTTCTACAAAACAGTTTATTCACAATATGAGTATGAATAGAGTTGGTCCTATTAAGTCATAGATTTTTGGTGTCAATGATGGGTGGACATCATAATGTGCATGGTATTGTCACTGATTTTAAGAATTTTAGCCAGTCGTTGCGAATTTATATCGGTGACAGAGACTCACAGTTGGTTGTCATTCGTTTCCGAGAGCGTAAAAACATTTTACCAGATTTTTATTTTGATTTTATAGTCGCCAATGGGAAGTTGAGATCTATTTTTGGGCTGACGAGATCTTGAAGTTAAATTATGAGGTTTTTGGTGATGTCCTGCTAGCATTTGATGCCACGTATCAAACCAACAAGTAAGACATTGTTTATTATCCGTGTAATGTTTAATACATATGTAATTGCAAATTAAAGTTCATGTGATTACTATTTTTATTTATTTTTTTCATCAAAAACATTATTTAACTCTTATTACAAAGCCATAGCATGTATGGATAATCGGAAAACATATTTTTACCACAAGTCACATCATCTATCCCTATATTGCTAGAACATGAAATGCTTTGCAATATTCACAAAATATGAAGCATTATATAACTTACACTATTGTATTATATTCCTCAAATATATTATTTTATAAAGTGAACTGTAATGAATTACATCATTTCTATATTTAATATTTTTCTCAGAATATATTTTTTTGTCATTTTAAATAAATAAAAATTGACGCGGCACCCTTGACAGTGACTTGCAACAAAAACTAACTAATTCTTTCCCGCCAAAAAAGTCAAAATTCCGAATATATCAGTCACGTCTGTTCAGGGTTCTCTCACAGTTCGTACACACTTCATCAGATCTCAGTCTCAGAACTTGAAGAAGAAATGAGAGGACCAAAGAACACTGCTACCATCGCCCAGAAGAAGCTCAATCCTGAGTAATTTTCGCATTTCTCTTTTATTTACTCCAAGTTTTCACTGATCCTTGATCTAATTGATTAACATAATAGTTTATTCTCTGTTGTTACGAGCAATTTCCTTCAAATTTCTTAACATTTTCTACTGGAAATTTCTGTTCAAACGGATATCTAAGTTGTTAATCGTTCTTCGTTTTCAATCATGTTTGAGGGTGTTTATGTCTGATTGATGCGTTGTTTGATTATTTCTGTAATACGTCTTTGATTTTTGGTGTTATTAAAGCGCAACGAAGAAGACGAAGGTCGATAAGAGCACAGCAAAGAAGAACAAAGCCTCTAGTAAGGATTCCGGTGCTCCTAAGTGTCCTCCGAGTGCTTTCTTCGTCTTCATGTAAGTACGATTTGTTTCTGCTTCCTGATCTTATATGAACAGATCGATCTGTTTGTTGTTTTAGAATAACTTAAGGCGTGTTTTCTCATATCACAGGGAGGAATTCAGGAAGGATTACAAGGAGAATTTTCCTGACAACAAATCAATCTCTGTTGTATGTTTTCGAAATTCATTTACTCTAAACCTTTTGATTTTGATATTTAATCAATAACATCTGTATGATCTGTTGAATTAGAATCACTCGTGTTCGTTCATCGATTAATTGTGAAACAACTTGTTATTAAGATCTTAATTTAAATCTCCGATTGATCAGGTTTGTTGTTCATTACAGGTGGCTAAGCAGGGCGGAGTTAAGTGGAAGTCTATGTCCGAAACTGTAAGATCTCTTCATAAAATCGAATTCTATTATCAGATCCAAGCTTACGATCATCTGTTTCATACATTTAGAGCACTAGTCTAATATTCATTGATGTGTTTATTCTGTGCGTAGGAGAAAGCTCCTTATGTAGCAATAGCAGAAGCGAAGAAAGCAGAGTACGGTATCGCTATGAAACAGCACAAAGATGATCTCGTAATAATTCCTAATCTCCTTTTGTTAATTTTTTTAAGTAATTTATTCATCTATATATTTTCTGAATTCTCACACCTTATCAACCTTATCAAATCGATTCTGTGATCTGTGTACAATCAGATCGAAAAGGAGAAGTCAGCATCAACTTCGAAATCATCATCAGAGACTAATGATGATGGTGAGCAGGAGGCTACCTCTTAGGTAATTTCTATACGAACAGATACAAGTTAATCCAAAATTAACTTGTTAATCAGTATGTTAATATTACTTTTATGCTATTAGTCATGAGTTATGATTTATTTCATCTTCCATACATTTTTTGCAGACTGGTGAGGCTCCTTAGCTAAAACACGCAACTGGAAGAAAGCATTGAAGCAGATATTATGGTAGTAGTATTAAATCAAATATTATGTTAGTATTAAAGCAGATATTATGGTTGCATTATAGCAACATATTGCATGTGAATAAAGCGTGTTTACTAATATAAATAGTGGATGATGAGTTTGCTTATTCTTTTTAAGAAATTTCTTGTTGCATCCCATGATCATTGATTAGTAGGTATTGTAAGTTTACTTTAAAAAATATATCAAGATAAATACATAATATTTGAAATAAAAAAATGTTATAATTATGATAAGTTTGGATAGATTATTTGAAACTTGTGATATTTGATATTTTAAATAATATAAATGTTTTCCATCGTATATTAATAAAATCAAATGTTACCCGAAAAATCAAATATTTACCATACTAAACCCACTTCTTATGTTTGGATAAAAAAATAGGGTGAATTTCAATTACTTTCAATTTTAATCAATAACTTGTAATATGCTTTCTATCACTGCCTAGCTACTAGATAATGTTGTGATATTTTAATAAATCTATTTTGCCGTTAAAAAAATATCTTTATTATAAAAACGAATTTTACCACTTGACATAATATATATTGTTGACTAAAGGACTAGTATCATTTGGATTTCTTAACGGAAAATCGCCTGAACATATTGAATCAAAAATTTTCAAAAATAACTGTTTTTTGTCTCATTAAACTTGTAAAAAAGTTTAATTGATTCTACTCAACAGTCTTTGAAAATACACATGGATTCAAATAATCAACCAACCAAATTTTATCATGAATAAAGTTGAGGGCTGGTGTTTAGCCGGCGGCTAGAGCTTAGCAGGCTACAAGCCCTTAGCCGGCGGATTATGATGGATGCTAGTGCTTAGTCGGTGGCTAGCAGTGGCTGATCTAAAACAAAAAAAAAATTGACCGTACTTTCATGTAAATGAAACAAAAAAACAATTTTGACGGTACTTTCATGTAAACAAATTTTATTTTGACAATACTTTCATGTAGTGAATCAAAAAAAAATTTACCGAACTTTCATGCAAACAAATATTTTTTTTTACGGTAACATGCGACTGGCGAGGCGGACAGCGGAGCCGCGGAGGACTGGGGTTTGGCAGAGGCAGCGCCAGGCGGTGGTCTCAGCTAAGGTCGAGCGGCTGGTCGAGTGGTCGGTCTCTGGCTCTCACAGTCTCACAGTTCCCGCTCTCTCTGTCTTTCTTTTTGGCCGGCCGTTTGGGTAAGTTGGGTTTGAGAATTGAGACTTTGAGGTATTGGGTTTTAATAAAACATTTGGGCTGGCTAAAGCCCAAATGTTTTATTAAAACTCAATACCTCAAAATATTTAATAAAATGTGGGGACTTGGGGTAACGTATTGGGTTTTTTTATAAAATTTTGGACTTTTTATGAATTGTTGAGCTTTTAAAAAAATTTGAGAGGTAACATAATCTATAACCGGATACATAAAACCGTAAAAAAAAAAAAATTTGTACTGCGCGTAAAAAGTTGAGGGTAGCGCGGGCTACCCCTGGCCCTTAGCTACATCCGCCACTGGTGGCTAGGGCTTAGCCGGATCAGCCAAGAATGAGTTATGTGATTGGTTCTTTTTTAATTATTTAATTTTGTAAAGACTAAAAGTCAAAAAAAAATTAGAAAAAATTTGGGTTAACATGTTTATTTTAATGATTTTCCCATGTCTTAATCCGTAGAAACTGAGAACTATAAAAAGTTCATTTAACAAAAATAAATTATAAGATAATTTGTTAAGTAAGATAATACAAAATACTAAATTTGATGACTATTAAAAATCCAGAAGTTATTAGGGTTGGTGACACAGTGGTAGATGAAAATTCTCTTAAAACACCAAGGTATGAAAAGCTCATAGGTTCAACTCCACTCCCACATAAATAAAGAAATTTGTTTCAATAGTAACAAAGGTTTGAAAAGCTTATAGGAACACCAAGGTTTGAAAAGCTCTTGGAACACCAAGGTTTGTACAATAGTAACTAATTTTCCAATCTGTTCTATTTTATTCACTCAAACTTTTTTTGTCTCATTTTAGTGACTCAAGTTTCTTATCTATTTCATTTTAGTCACTCAAACTTTTTTTGTCTCATTTTAGTCACTCAAGTTTCACATGTTATTCCAATCTTACTAAATTACAATGTTACGAGTTACTTTTTTGTATTTCATTCTATAGATATGGTGAACATGAAATCCAAAAATAGTAAACCAACATTTTCACTATATTTATAAAACAAAATCCAAAAATAGTAACATGTTAATCTCGTAATTGTGCAATATTAGAACAACATGTGAAACTTGATTGAATAAAATAAGACAAAAAAAGTTTGAGTGACTAAAATAAGACAAAAAAAAGTTTAAGTAATTTAAATGAAACATATAAGAAAATTGATTACTATTATATAAATGTTTTTCCTTGAAAAAATAGACAATTCATAATCAGCAATCATTAACTATTTTTCGAAAGGCCCTGTTAACTAATTTAAATATTTTTTAACTGGGATTCATACGCCCACCCAAGGTAGGGGTAATCGCCACGTTGAAGTGAATGCGACAAATGATTTTCTCAATTGTATACGTGGCAAATTTTAATTTTTTTTGACGTGGCAAATTATAACTATGTGCTCATATTTCCTAATTACTATATCGATACTAGTTACATATATTTTGTTCCAACTAAATCAAAATAACTAAAGTAATTATTTCATTTGAGACAATAGAATAATTAACGAATAAAAATTTTATTTTGTCCTAGAAATTAGTTTAACTTAAATCTTATCTTTTAAAAATGTATTCAACTACTAATCAAATTAAAAAAGTATGAAACTTTATTAAAAATAGCTACCAATTAAAAGAAGGGCCTTACTAACCGTAGACCACCACTAATATTTATACGACTTGTATAGATGTCAGGTGATCTATATTTAGATGTTTTCTAAAAAATTATCGACTACTTTAAATATAGTTAGACGTATAGAAAACATTTTTTTTTATTTTAAATAGATATAAAAAATGGCGTTTATAACCATATGATGAGATTAAGAGAATGGGGTATACCGGTGTGATTATGGTGTGGTGTGATAATAAAGTACACGTCACGTGGCGCCACGTCACTATCCTCATTATCACACCACCCATCACTAGGCAAGGGGTATACCCGTGTGATTTGTGGTCGTGTGATAATTAATTTTTTTTTAATATCCATTCAAATAAAATAAAACATAATATTTAATAAAAAAAAATACATTAATTAAAATAACTAAAAAAAATTACTAAAAAGAACCATTAATAAAAAAAAATACATAACTAAAAACCTACGGGATACCATGACGTTCTTTGATCTACTTTTGTTTTTTTCAATCAAAAAACGTTGCGCGGTGGAGAGTGAATCAAGATCCATGTCAAGAATTTCGATCTCCTGTTTTATTCGTTTCCAATCCATCCTCTCGTCTTGGGCATTGTTAAATCTTGTCATTTGTTCGACCATTCTCTCGCCGATTTCATCGTTGTCACACCCCAACCGACGGCGGAATACGTCAGGGCGGGACATGTAGACTGCTCATTAGCTCAAGGTTGACTAAATTGTAATATATTAAATTCATTTCAATTCAAACAAACATAAACCAATTCCAAAGTACATAAATGAAATACAAATTATTCTTGAATTAAAATTAACTAAGTCCCAAAACCTATGTGTAGCAAGCCTTGATCAAAATCACACATTAGCACCTGAAACATGAATAAAATAAGGTCAACTAAAAAGTTGGTGAACATACACAGGTTTGTACATAGATAGTGCATAGATGTGATTAAACAAATCCTTACATAACATGATAAAATAAGGCATTTATGGGGAGCAACTATTGTGTAACCGAAAGTACAATCAAACCTTTGTAACAAGCATGCAAATTGTGTTGTCGGTAACAATCACTCCAATCTGGGTGGGTTTGTCAGACTCAATAGATCTATCATTGTTAACCGTCGGCTTGAATAGTTAATGATTGCACATAAATTGCACACAAACAGTTAACACACCTAGTACTCAAACATAAAGCTCAAATTTGCACACATGAATGTAAAGAGGATTTGTGTTTGTGTAGTTTGTGTAAATGTAAACAATTGTATGAATAGAGTTCATGTTTCACCCCAAAAAGTGTAAAAGTGTGAAAAGGGGCTATGTAATACTCACCTGAATCAAAGGTGTAGCTAGCACGAGAGATTAGGTAGCAAAGTGATCCTTGCAATCTCACAACGTTAACCTAGTGTGTAATGTATATGGATCTAGATTAATAATGTGTACAATAGTCTATGCCCAAGTCTAGGATTTAAATGGATGTGTGTACATGGGTTGAAGTTGTAGGTGTTAGTGGTTTGTATTTAAAAGGGGGTGTTTTTATAAAATG
Organism: Smallanthus sonchifolius; assembly: GCA_023525975.1. NCBI lineage: Eukaryota > Viridiplantae > Streptophyta > Magnoliopsida > Asterales > Asteraceae > Smallanthus > Smallanthus sonchifolius. Next base: position 78,741,415 of record CM042033.1, read on the forward strand.
AGAAATTGAAATGAATAGTCTTAGAATAATTGAATTAGGGTTTGGGTTTGAATAACTAAATAAATTAAACAATTATTATTTATTTATTTAGTTAGAAAAATAGTGTGAAAATTATATTTATAATTTAAATAAATAATTTTTACTTTATTTATTTATTTATTTATAAAGAGGTGTAAATATGTGTTCGAATTAATAACTTTAAATATGATTCAAACTCTAAGTGTATTTGTAAAAGTAATTTATATAGATAATAAATAAATTTGTTTATTTATTTATCATTTGAAATAGGTATGTTAAAAAAAATAAATTTAATTAAAAATTTACATGTATTCTTTAAGTATATAAAACTATATATATTTAGATATAGTTTTATTAGTTTTATATATATACTTAAATTTTATAAAACTTTGCAAGAAACATTTATAAAGTTTTGTCATAAAATTTATAATATTAGTTAAATTAATTACTCCAAAAGTATGTAATTTAAATTGAATAATTAACAACAAAATTTATAAAAATAGGTATTTTTATGCAAAAATTGTAAACCTTGTTTTTTTCTGTTATAATAAATGTAGGCTTTATAAAAATAATTTTTACAAAATTTTTGGAACATTAAAACAGTTTCTAAAAATTAATTACGGACTACCCGGCTCGAACCCGGGTAGCTCCTGTGGAAGGAAGCATGCACAACCACTAGACCAGTGGTCTGCTTATGTTTCACAATCCGGTTCTGTGTCGTTTTAACGGGAAGCATAGCAGGGTCCGACTCCAGTACAAAAACAATTAAAAATGGCGGCTGTGGGTGGGTTTCGAACCCACACCACCTAGTTCGAAGTCGAGGGCATTAACCGGCTGGACTAGGTGGTTCGCTGGTAAATCATGCAAACTAGAATTTATTATCCTCGAATTCGAAAGAACAAAAATCCCAATCTGAATACGTACGAACTGGTCACGAACTTAGATTGAGATTGAGCCAGAGAGGATCTGATGTTGCGAATTGATAAAGGGCAATTAAAGGGCATCAAATCACGAAACTAATGTTGTCAAACTTACTTGAATCGGTGAAGGATTGAGCGAGAACGACTGAGAAGATAGAGCCATTGTTCTTGATGCTCGATTGAGATTCAGACATGAAACAAAGTGTGTGTGCGTGTTCAGAGAGTTTGTGAGGGGATGTATTAAAGTGTGTGAAGGATCTAAAGGGATCAATTCCACTTAATTTGATCAATCCGATTCGAATTAGCAAGGAGTAGCTGTCAAAATAAATTACGCGTAAATTAAGCCGAATGTTGATGAATTGGGCCGCTATTAAGGTCTGGATTCATGCGAAAATGATAAAGGCGTGATTTTCGGGTATTAAATGCGTCAAATTGATTGATTTGAAAACAAATTGATTCGACTTTGACCTTGGAAAGTTAATTAAGTCCGAAATGCTTTATACTTCGAAATCGGTCGCGCACGACTTAAATGGAGGGGTCAATTGGGTTCGGTTGTGGTCGATAAACGGCTATGTAAATATGGAAAGGCCATGTCCAATGAATTTGATCGATCTCAGGCTTGATTTGGGGATGTTTGACTTTTTCAGTCAAAACTGATCAAATGGGGTATGTGTGGGGGTAAAAATCGAGGTCAAAGGTTCAAATTAAGGGTGAGGGGTTCAACTTGATAGTTCAAGGACTAAAAGGCTCAATATGAAAGTTCAAAGGTTTAAAGGGTTCAAACCATTTTAATTACATTGAAACTATATATGTATATATAAATTTATTTTTATTTAAAATTTATTATAACTTTAAAATAACCAAACTTTTGAAATGATTTAGTGTAATTATATTTACTTATACATTTATAAATTGATTCTTGTTTAAAACCCTACACCTGTATAAATACATTTTCATATAACCTAGTATATATATATATATATATATATATATTTGTAGATTTGAAAGTACATACATATGTTATATATAATAGCATACACATATAATTGAAAGGTTGAAACTTTAAATTGATACATGTTAAAAAGTAATAATTTAATGTAACGTATGTCGTTTGGGCATATATGGGACTTTAAAAGAAAAGTTTTATGGCCTGAAAATCAGGGATATTACAATCGTGACTTGCAACCGAACACGAACCCGTTTCTTGGGCTTTTGCTTTTTTCTTGGGCATATATGGGACTTTTTTCTTTCCATATGCATCTATGTTGAGATCGTAGATAGATCTACCATCGGACGCGCCCGGACTAGCGTTGATGTCGGTTGATGTTCTTTTTTTGGACGAGCCGGTTCGGGTGTGGGCAACGTATAGTGTTTGCCACTTAGGCGGTTTCCTACAAATCTCCCAATAATCAATTGGAGCATCGCCACCAACGTCGTCTTGAAACCGGACCGTTGCTCTCCCCAACATATCGACATCGCTCTCACCGCTTCTTCGGTCCCGCAAACATTCTTGGTATATCCCGTGGAACTTTACAACCTTCTCATTTATATGAGTCCATTTTGAACTCAATTGGTCTAAAGTTCGGTAACCGGGCGGTACGCCCATGAAAGATTCAATTTTTTCACAAACGCGAGCCCATAACGTCTTTTTGTTTTGGGTGTTGCCTTAAAAAAATATAATTAAAATTAATAAACACAAATAAAAATAATTAAAATAAAAAAAACGCCAAAAAACAATTTTTTTTTACCAATTATTGGATCCTCCGAGACGTCTATAAACGCCTTAACCAAGTGTAGTGATTCGTCTTTGCCACACTTCTTTTTTGTATTCGGTCGGCTTGAATTCTCTTGCGACCCCTTTTTTTTTTTTTTTTGTGAGATAGTTTGAGTATCGGCCACGGTTTCTTGTGTCATTTCTTGAGTTTCTGGTACAAAGTCAAGTGGTGTACCCGGTTAGGTCATTGAGGATTGGTAGTTAAACATTTGAAAGTTCGGGTTGGGTTGAAAGTTTGGGTTGGGTTGGAAGTTCGGGTTCGGTTGAAAGTTCGGGTTTGGTTGAAAGTTAGGGTTGAGTTGAAAGTTTGGGTTCATTTGGTTGGCCATGAACGCGTTATCACGAGCCGCGTATTGAGCCCAAAAGTGTGGGTTCGGATCGTTACTTATTTTTGGTTATGGGTTAAAAGAATAGAAGATTAAGTGAGTAGAAGAGTAGAAGATTAGAAAATGAGCCCGAATATTATGTAGTAAAATTGGGTATTTATAATGAGTAAAAATAAATATTATTAATTATTATTATTTATTTAAAATTTATTATTTTCCAACAGTACATTTTATTACCGTTCAACGGTAAAATGAATTGAATTCATTTGGTTTCTCGCGTGAAAAAAATCACGGCCCATAACCACGCCGTGATAAAAATTTCGAGGGGTGTTGTGGGTTTTTGATCACGCCGTGTGATTGTGTGGTATACCGGATGGCTTAAGGGAAGGTATCTTGTCAACTGGACAATGACTTGTAACAAAAACTAACTAATTTTTTCCCGCCAAAAAAACTCAAAGTTCCGTATACATCAGTCACGCCTGTCAGTCATCCCTCACAATTCGTACACACATTTATCAGAGATCTCAATCTCACTACTTGAAGGAGAAATGAGAGGACCGAAGACCACTGCTACCGTTGCTCAGAAGAAGCTCAATCTTGAGTAATTTTTCAGAGTCTCTTCTACTTCTTTTATCATCTCCAAGTTTTCACTGTTGTTAGATCTAATTTTTAAGCGTAATAGTCTATTCTCTGTTGTTACGAAGAATTTCCTTCAAATTTCTGTGCAAACGGATATCTAAGTTGTTGATCGCTCATTGTTTTCAATCGTGTTGGAGGATATTAATATCTGATTAACTGCGTTTTTCCATTAAAGCACAACGAAGAAGACGAAGGTCGATAAGAGTACGGCAAAGAAGGAGAAAGCCTCAAATAAGAATTCCGGTGCTCCGAAGCGTCCTCCGAGTGCGTTCTTCGTTTTCATGTAAGAACGCCATTATTCATCCTTCCTAATCTGCAGGTTTTTGTATATATATGAAGACATCAATTAGTTTGTTGCTTCCGTATAACTTACTGTGTGTTTTCTCGTCTCACAGGGAGCAATTCAGGAAGGATAATAAGGAGAACTTTCCGGACAACAATATAGTCTCGGTTGAGTATTTTTTTAAATTCATTTATCTAGATCTTTTGATTTTGATATTAATTTAATAATTTCCGCTTGATCTGATTAATAAGAATCGATCGTTCTCAGCCTTCGTTGAAATTTGAAACAGCTTGTTGTGAGCTTGATTTGGATCTCCGATTGATGAGATTTGGCTCTCCGATTGATGAGATTTGGTGTTCATCACAGGTTGCTAAGGAGGGCGGAGTTAAGTGGAAGTCCATGTCCGATTCTGTAAGATCGCTTCATAAAATCGAAATATATTATCAGATTCAATCGTCTGCACTTGGCTAATTTTGTTCGATGTGTTTATTCTGTGCTAGGAGAAAGCTCCTTATGTAGCGAAGGCAGCCAGAAAGAAAGCAGAGTATGAAATTGCGATTAAACAGCACAACGATGATCTCGTAATAATTCCTATTTTCAAGTTCTTAATTATTTATTTATTTGTTCTCTTATTGCTCTCTCAACTTTATGAATTCAATTTTGTTTTCTGTGAGCAATTAGAACGAAACTGCACCTGTATCGAAATCATCATCATTGTATAGAGATCCTTCTCTTTATTTTAGGGATATTTGTTAGCTTTTCCATATTTATCTTTTTCCTTGTATTATTTAATCTCCTTCGTGGAATGCAAATCTCAAAAACTTTGGTATTCAATTTTATAATGGTACCAGAGCAGGGATACACAAAACTCAAAACCTAATCATCAACCCTCTGGGTCTTCCTCTTCACGATGGTTGACGACAAAACCCGAAAACTCGACAGCAATGTCCCTGATCATAACTCTCCTTTTTACATCCATGCTTCAGACTATCCAAGGCAGATGCATGTAAACGATGCGTTAAACGACAACACCTATATTGATTGGTCCCAAGAGATGTTAAACTTCCTCTTTGCCAAGAACAAAGTGGGATTCATCGATGGGACCATCAAAAAACCAGAACCCGATTCTCAGACCTATATGGGCTGGATGAGATGTGACGCCATGATCAAAGGTTGGCTACACACAGCAATGGAGAAAGATATTAGGGTTAGCTTAAAATATGCTAACACCGCACAAGAGATTTGGAACGATCTGAAAGAGCGTTTCGGGAAGCAAAGTGCCCCTAGGGCATACGAGCTCAAGCATACGCTCACCATCACCAAGCAGGAGGGTGTCTCGGTTTCGTCGTACTATACGAAACTTCGGACCCTATGAGACGAGATACAATCACTGCTTCCTACACCGGCAAGTGCACGTGTGGGATTGGAAAGAAGCTTGTTGAAGTTAAAGAAAAGGAAAGGCTATATGAGTTTTTACTTGGACTCGATGGCGAGTTCACCATTAGAACACAGATACTCGCTATGACACCCATGCCAGCCTTGGGTGTCACCTATCATCTGGCTGCTGAGGACGAACAACAAAGGGCAATTTCAGCCGAGAGGAAAGGGGGGCAGGTTTCTATTGCCTTAAACGCTTCCGCAGCGATGAAAAGAGACCCATGCCGACAACAAAAGAAACCCGCTCAAAGGGATGCTAAGCGCACCGTGGCAGAACCCACTGACCACTGTACCTTTTGCGGGAGGGATGGACATAAGAAGGAAGGTTGTTTCAAGCTCATTGGGTATCAGATTGGTGGCCCGGCAAAGGAGGTTTGCAAAAGGAGAAACCAATGGCTGCGTGTGTTGATGGAACCTCTAGTTCACTACCTGGTCTCACCAACGAGCAGTATGGTCAATTCATAAAACTCTTTGGATCTGTCAATACAAGTAAGAATGATGTCGCATCAAAGGCCAATGCAACAGGTAATATTGTTCAGTAAGATCGTTGGGTTGTTGACTCGGGATCCACCGAGCATATAACTCAAAAAATCTCATTACTTAAAAACCTGTTTAAACGTGGCTTTGAACCACCTGTTACCATTCCCAATGAGGAAGCAATAAAGGTAGAGGGACGAGGTGATTGTACCCTACCTGACGGGACACCCATCTCGGGAGTTCTACATGTTCTTGACTTTCTTTGCAATTTGTTGTCCGTTAGTAGATTGTCACAAGACTTGCAATGTGCTGTAACTTTCTTCCCCGATTTCTTTGTGATGCATGGCTTGCATTCGAGGAAGTTGATTGGAACGAGTAGATGCACTAATGGTCTATATGAGATGGGGATGACAGGAAGGGCAAGAAACTATGACAGTTACCACAGAGACTTGGCACAAGAGACTAGGCCATGCCTCCGAGTCAAAACTTTGTCATTTTGATTTTATTTCTTCAAGTTTTAAAGACGGTTTTTGCGACTCTTGTACTAGAGCTAAACATACAAGGTCGCCTTTTCCTATTAGTGTAGCTAGAACGGTTGATTGTTTTGAGTTAATTCATTGTGACATTTGGGGGAAATATAGAACTCAGTCTCTTTCTCGAGCAACCTACTTTCTTACAATTGTAGATGATTTTAGTAGAGTCCTCTGGGTTTTTCTTTTAAAACACAAGGATGAAGTCAGCATCTGTTTGATTAACTTTCACAAAATGGTGAAGGTGCAGTTTGACAAAAACATTAAAAGGGTGAGGTGTGACAATGGAGATGAATTTACTTCCAATCAGATGATTTATTTTTATGCCAAAGAAGGAATTTTGTTAGAAACTACGTGTCCACACACACCACAGCAGAATGGTGTGGTAGAGAGAAAGCACAGACACTTACTTGAGACGGCTAGGGCGCTCAGGTTTGAAGCATGCTTGCCTATCAAATATTAGGGTGAATGTGTGATGACGGCAGCTTACCTTATTAACAGGTTACCATCAAGTGTTAACGATAACAAAATTCCATATGAGTTTATTCATGGAAAGAAGCCCGACTATGATCTTATGAAGGTTTTTGGATGTCTTGCGTACTATAGGAGTGCGGAGACCAAAGGGGATAAGTTTGAAGAACGGGGGAGACCAGGTGTATTTTTGGGGTACCCATGTGGCACAAAAGGGTACCGAATACTTGACATAAAACATGGGAAAGTTGTGACCTCTAGAGACGTTAAGTTTTCTGAACACATTTTCCCGTTTGTTGATCATGAAAACGATAAAGGTGAGGAAGATGTTTTTAAATTCCCTGTCTATTTGGATGACATTCCAACGGAAAATGGGCCTGACATTGAAGACAAGCCCACTGAAGAATCGGTTCAAAATGTAGAGGGTTATGAGGTGCAAATGGATAATGTAGATGGTGAAACTCCTGTATAACCGGCCACCCCACAAGGGCCAATTGAAGATGAAAATGGGCCTGGGGAACCGGCTGCCGTGGTGCCTCCACATGGCCATAATGTTTCAAAAAGGGTTGGAAGGGAAAAACGAGTTCATTCACAACTGAAGCACCTTAAAGATTACGTGACCAAGCTCCCCCCATCCATAGATCATGCAAATCCCGATTCCACTCGACAATCCTCAACGGTACACCCCCTTGCTAATTTTGTCTCTTATAATAATTTCTCTCCTACACAGAAAGCATTTCTGACGGCCATTAGTAACAACAATGAGCCAAAACATTTTCATCAAGTTGTACAGGATGCAAATTGGAGAGAAGCAATGAATAAAAGAGATCCAAGCAGTTGAAGAAAATGGCACGTGGACCCTTGAAGAACAACCAAAGGGAAAACGAGCTATTGATTCCAAGTGGGTGTACAAATTGAAATACAAACCGAACGGAGAGACAGAAAGGTATAAAGCCCGCTTGGTAGCAAAAGGTTTCACCCAAATGGAAGGGGTCGACTTCCATGACACCTTTGCTCCCGTGGCTAAGCTCGTCACCGTTCGATGTCTCCTTGCTATAGCCGTCAAAAGAGATTGGGTTATCCATCAGTTGGATGTTAACAATGCTTTTTTGTATGGGGACTTGGACGAGGAGGTGTACATGAAAATACCACATGGTTTTGGACGACGAGAAGATTCAAGGGTTTGCAAATTAAAGAAATCTATATACGGCTTGAAACAAGCGTCAAGGAATTAGTATAAAAAATTCACAACATCCTTGATCACAGTAGGTTTCAAGCAATTGAAGGCGGATCACTCTCTCTTCATTTTTAGAGACCAAGAAGTGTTTGTTGCAGCTCATTTACGTTGATGATGTCAAATGATTTGAAGAAAATTGAGCATGTAAAGACGCATTTGGTCGGGGAGTTTAGCATAAAGGACCTCGGGCCCTTGAAATATTTTCTTGGGATAGAAGTGGCACGCACAAATTACGGTTTAGTTCTAAGCCAACGAAAATATGTTTTAGACATTCTTGAAGATTCTGGAATGTCAGGATGTCGTCCTAGTGGGTTTCCTATGGAGCAAAACATCACACTAAACAAAGCCGACGAAGAACCTTTGGACGAGCCTGGACAATATCGACGGCTCATCGGTCGGTTGCTTTACCTCCATATTTATCTTTTTCCTTGTATTATTTAATAATCTCCTTCATGGAATGCAAATTTCAAGAACTTTGGTATTAAAAAAAAATTATAAAATTGAATACCAAAGTTCTTGAGATTTACATTCCAGATTAAATAATACAAGTAAAAAGATAAATATGAAAAAGCTAACAAGCATCCCTAAAATAAAGAGAAGGATCATATTTCAATAAAATAAAAGATCTCTATACATTGAACCCTCACGATGATGTGGAGCAGGAAGCTAGCTCTCTTAGGTAATCTGCTAAACAAACAGACAGTTAGATCCTTTTACAGAAAATTTTGTAATTAATGATCCGTTTTACAGAAATTTTGTGTTCTGAGGTTTTATTTCTATACTTTTTTGTGAAGCTTATGTGATAACTGAACTACAGGATGAAGCATGTACGGTAAGAATAAAGTAGAATTTACTACTACTATGAATGGTGGATAATGTGCATGCGTTATTGCTTATGAGTTTTCAGAAACTACATTTTGAGAAACTTGTATTGTAGTTTTCTGTTCGTTTATTATATTTTGGTACTTTCGTTTCTTCTGTTCAAATTTTGGCTACCATACTCGAGATATCATGTTCATTAAACTACTTTTTTTTACATCGAAATCAAAATACGGTTAATAAGCTTCGCCATTAATACTTTTTGGATAGCTAAACTAAGTTGTAAATTTAACGTGCTTATAAATTTTTAGCATGTTTAGACTTGTACTTTACGCTATGTAAGTTGTAAATTGCTTATAATTTGCAGGGCAAATTGTTCTTAATACCAACCAACTTTCACGTATCCTTCACAAGTTAGTTTCATAATCATTTTGAATTTTGTATATTAATGACATGTAATTTTTATTTTTTTTCAAAGTTTTTCTATAAATTTTTATAGTTAGTTTTATTATACGTATAATTAACCAATTTGTCTTGAACTTTCATGTATTATCTTTTAACAATCTTAATTGTTATATTTGGTTATCCAAACCTATTAATTATACCATAAAAATATACACAAACATCAAGAACAAACGTTAAACAAATAACACCAAAAACAGGATCCGATAAAAAAATTTTAAATTCACTGTCAATTAACTTAAATTTTTGGGTTGGGTCAGATCACTAAAATTAAGTTAATGAGTATTTAGTTAAATACAATATTATTAGAAACGAAAAATTACATTCTATAAGGCTATGTGTACTGGGGAGCAACGCCCCACGCTCTCATCTGATTGGGCCACGTAGACAGACGTAGAAGAGCCCCCCTCACACTCGTGACCACACTCACAAGTCACAGCAGCGTCCCACGCCCATCATGCCCGCCATCAGGGCCGGCCCTTGGGTGGGCTGCCCTGGATGTTCTAAGTGTTGCCGTTAAAAAAACTAACTATCAAATATAAAAATAATACATAAAAATAATTTCGGCTTCATGGTCGTACCTTGTTAGAAATAATTTTGGTGTTTAGGTAGGGATGCTTATTGGGTCGGTTTTCGGTTTCTTCGAATGTGAGATTTAAAACCTGAATTCGGTTTTCAACCTATTCGAATTCGGTTTGAATTTGGGTTGATTCGAATAATCCGAATTATGAGAAAATAATAATATGTATAAAAAATAAATACAAAATATATGTATTTTTCATAAAAAAATAAAATTACATATTTATTGATTAAAAATTCATAGATTTGAGTTCGCTTCGAAAACCAAATTCGGTTCGGATAAGGACCTGATTCAAATATTTGAAACCCGAATTTGAATTTGTTATTCAAATTCAGTTCAAATCACATTTTAAGTTTTAGAATACGTTATTAGAATACATTAATAAAATCAAAGCATCCAAAAGATATCTTACATGGACCGAAAGAGCTCTTTGAAAAGTGAATATGATTCTACTATTATTAGAATACGTTAATAAAATCAAAGGGCTCGTAGCCCTAATAGTATCAAGGTGTTGGTAGAGTTCTTTTCCGAGTAATGAGGATTCAAATCCTATTGTGGGTAAAGTAATGTAATTTAAGAGTAGATTAGTGGGTAGGTGTGAGCTTACTCTTAAAAAAGAATAAAAAAATATGTTAGATAAAACTCTCTAGTATGTAAGTATTTATAAAGTGAAAAATAAAAATAAACAAATTTTTGTAAATAATAATATAAGTATATTAAAATGAATTTTAAAATTTAAATTTAATTTATTTTGTCATGTCATATATTAAAATTGACATGTCATGTCAACATTAAACTTGTTACAAGCGGTTGCTTGCTTGCTTTAATTTGCCGTTTTGCACCAAATAAGAGTTTGGTTGCTAGCTGTAAATACATTAAAAAAAGTTGTTTATTATACTTTTTTTTTTAAATTTAAGAAAGTTGGTTCCTACTGGATGTCATTTATCCTAATTTATCAATTTCAACTACACAGAAAAGTGGATCATCACTTACCACATATATTCCTCTTTACAATTAAAATATTAAGAAATTGTAAGCAACTTATTTCAATTTGGATTTTGTTGTAAAAATATTATGATGCAATGTATATTTATTTTCCATTCCTATCCAACCTTGCTGTCATCTTTACTGGTATTAAAAAAGTGATTGTATTTTTCTTACCAAACTCAATGCTGTGAATACTCAAATGCTATGAAGAGCACTCTAGACCTATAGGCCAAGTTTGATGTTATACAATATTTAATATTTATTTTTTTATATGTAATATATGTATCTTGAGTTTATCATACGTATTCAAAGGGTAACACTAGTAAAAATATCGAGTCTGGTCGTCAATACTTTACAACTATAAATTATAAGGGTAAATAAGTTATTTTATATTTTAAAGAGTAAATTACAGAAAATAACCTTTAAATATATAACAACTTGCAGATTCTAATCTTAATCTTCAATAATTACGTTAGACATTCTTTATGTTTAAGGTTTACAACAAATTATGTCATTTGCATTAACTGGGGTTAAACTTTATGTTAAATTAAAAAAAAGACCAATTTACCCTTTTTTTTAAATAAATAAAAGAAAACTCAGTCTCACCCTCTTCTTCAACCTCTTGTGCCTAAACTCCCCCTTAGATAATCACCTTCCATCGCAAACTTATAATCCGGCATCGGCGGCGGTGGAGGAATTCGTTTTATCGGAGATTCACCGCCGCATAAGCTATCATCAATGCTGTTAAAAGAGCTCAGCTTTAATGGCACTCGAGTTTTTCCCTCACGAAAGATGATACCCGGGTGATGGGAGGTTTAGGTTCACGCGCGCCGCCTTAGGCGGCAGAGGAGGAATCCGAGGTGTTGATGATGAAGTTTTCTTTCGTCTTTCTTTTTGGATGTGAATAAGTTGTTGAGAATTGATGGAGGATGCGGCGGCGAAGATGAATGTGAATGGTGTAATGAATTCTTTAGTTGCATTGGCGTCGGTCCTTTTCTGTTCAGTTTTGCCGGTTTTTTGTTCAAAAGTATTGAATTCATGGCGAGAACGGCGCTGGAGATGACGACTTCGGCGCAAGATCATTACTTGTCAACACAATTTTTTTGGGTTCTGAGCTTCTTGCCCTCTCCGTCAGAAATAAGTTCAACACCCTATGACTATTAAAACAGGTATCATCGGAAAATCGTCAAGGCAACACGGTGGTTCCATGGCGGCGAAAGCTCCCAAAGATTCGGGTAAGAACCGGTACTCCTATGCTTTTTTAACCCACTAATTGGCTCTTCAGGGAAATCACCATCGATTTGGAGTCGATTTCATCGGGCTTGAACTTTGGTGGTGAATATAGCATGATACTTGATTAGATTTGATTTTTTTAATTATATAAAAAAGAGAGGGGAAGAAAAAGGGGTGAGAATGTTAATTATATAAAGGGTAAATTAATCATTTAACACCCTGTTATTTAGAAAATCTAATATCATTTAGTGTAAATGACATAATTTGTTACAAACTCTAAACTTAAAAATGTTTAGCATAATAATTAAAGATTAAGGTTGAAACATGCAAGTTGATGTATATTTAAAGATTATTTTATTTAATTTACTCTATTTTAAATTTAATGTATTTTTAATAAATACACAACATTTTAAATAAAAAATGTTTTACTAGTGCAAAAACATTTTTTGGATCGGTTTTACGAAAAATCGCATTAAAAACATAATCAAAGACAAAAACCGCCTAAAAAAATAACGTTTTCAGAAGAATATTTCTTGATTAAAGATAATTATTAATATTAATTTATTAATTGTTTGATTGAGTTTGTATCAGAATAGGGGTGAATTTATTATTTATTTGATTATTTAATAGTTATTGAGTTGGGTTAGGATTAGTTTAGTTTTAGTATAAATAGAGGGTTCAGAGGTCATTGTAAAGTATGGTTTTGGTTTTTAATATTAATAAAATAGTCGATCTTGGTTAGGATCAAATTCTGTGTTTATGTTCTTGGGCCTAATTTTCAACAATTAATATCAGAGCTTGGTGAAAGAGAAGTCTGTTTTGATAGTCGTTTTTTTCCAAGAAAGAGGAGCAGGGTTGCAAACGAAAAAAGATAGAAAAAAGTTGTTGAAATTCGATCCGTGCGAGCTCGAATTGTGAAAGCGTCCGTGAAGTTCCAAACGAAGGGTTATGCGAGTCAACCAAGGAAGATATCGATCGGAGCGATTCAAATTGAGTATTATAACGAACCAAAATCCAAAATATATTATTATTTGCCTAAATAATATTATAGGGGTGAAAGTAGAATAAAACAAAGTGGAAGGTTTGTTTTTAATGGAGTATTAATCTAGGTTTGGAAGAAGGGGTCAAATCTGGAAGTGTAGGGGTTGTTTTGTATAAATTACAAATCTGATTGAAAGGGGGTGGGGGTGTCACGCAAAGTTTGTGTCGTTCTTTGCAAGGGGGAGAGGAGGAAAAGGCCATGAACTCATAAATTAATGATTTGCATGAAGAAATCTGATGTAATTGAAGTGTTCATCATCAAGCAAACATCATGTAAGCTTTCCTTTCATCTCTTGAACCTCCTTTAGAGGTGTTTTTGGTGGGTTTTGGTAGAAAACCCAAATTGGGTCAGTTGGTGTGGTGATTTTGGTTAAATGTTGATTATAAGCCTTAATCTAGTGTTGTAAATGGTGGAGAATCATGATTTAAATATCCAATTTTATGATCCAAGAATTATAGTTCTTGAGGTCAAATTGGAGGTTTTTGATTTGGAGATGTTTGAATGTTGAATTGAGGTTGGGTAAGTGTCTATGGAGTTATTAGACACATAATTAACTATAAAGCCCCAAATTGTATGGTGATTTGTAAAATTAGAGTTTTGGATGAATTTGGGTGGAACCCAAATGGGTGAATGATTGTGTTGGGAGATTAAAACTTGTTTAAGGTGTAATTAATCAAGTTTAGAATGGGTATAATCCATAAGGTCTAGGATGGGTGTTAGACCTCAATTGGTGAATGGTGAAATAGGGAGTTTGACGTTAACGGGTCAAATGGGTTGAAAGGTTGTTTTTGGGTGTTGGAGGTTTGGTTAAAGTTGTGTTAACCAAATTAAGTTGGGATGTTGATCTATAGATCATAAGGGTGTCTTAAATCCCAATTTGGTGTGTAGATTGAGATCATAGGATTGCTAATTGCAATTGGATTGATAGGTGATCAAGGTATAAAGGAGCTAGCTTTGAAGACCAAGTGGATTCGTCTCTAGCTAAAGGTAAGTGTTTTGCACTTACTTAGTAATAGATATGGTGTTATTAACATGTAAATAGATTTGTATAGTTTAACTCTATTTATATATGGCGATTTGGTGTAAGTTGACTTAATGGTAAAGAGTCAACTAATGTGTGAAATATGTTGATTTGGTGTAATTTGACTTAAGTGGTAATGAGTCAAACTAGTGTATGAAATATATTGATTTTGTGTAATTTGACTTAAGTGGTAATGAGTCAAACTAGTGTATGAAATATGTCGATTTGGTGTAATTTGACTTAAGTGGTAATGAGTCAAACTAGTGTATGAAATATGTCGATTTGGTGTAATTTGACTTAAGTGATAATGAGTTAAACTAGTGTATGAAATATGTTGATTTGGTGTAATTTGACCTATGTGGTAAATAGAAACTAAATTGTGGAATGTGGTATATTAGTGTAACTTGACTTAGTGTGGTATGAGTCAAACTAATATGTAAAATGTGGTGATTTGGTGTAATTTGACTAATATGTGGTAAGAGTCAAAGTAAAATGCAATTGGGTGAAATTGAAGTCATTGAACCTCACTTATGTCGTTGTTGTTTGAAGTCTAAGAACCTCACCCGATAGTTAATTGAGGTCGTGAACTTCACTAATATTGTTGTCGTTTGAAGTCTTTGAACTTCACTAATGTCGTAGTTTGAAGTGTAAGAACCTCACTCGGTGGTTAATTGAGGTTGTGAAATTCACTAATGTCGTTGTCGTTTGAAGTCTTTGAACTTCACTAATGTTGTTGCTGTTTGAAGTCTAAGAACTTCACATGGTAGTTATTTGAGGTCATGAACATAACAAGTCATATTGTGGTATTTGAAGTCTAAGAACCTCACACGGGTGTTATTGAGGTCATGAACTTCACATAGTCGTTTTGTGGTGTTTGAGATCTTTAGAACCTCACAAAGGAGGATGGTCAGGTTAGTGGGTGTTTAACTAACTAGAATGTACATACATAGGTGGTAATGTATGTAAGGTGTTATATATGCTTATTGAAGTTTTTTAGGCGTAAATTGATATTCGGTTGGGGATTAGACATGTATAGGCGTTAATACATGCTACCGGAAAAGCCCAAACTTCTAGTAGGTATATCTTTGGCTATAAAATGAACTACGAAAGCCATAATATATGAATTTGGGGTGCCTCGACGCGAGGAATTCAAAAAATGGGGTCTGCACTGGGTTGGGCGTTATTTACGGTCATTAGGCATAAATTACGGTGGCACGGCGTAAATTACGCCCATATGGGGCTGTTTACGGTCCTATTTACGCCCAAAATGCCAAAATCTCGTTTTTGGTCGATTATTGTCGTAAGGGCCTGGGGGCTCATATAGGGGTTGTATATCATTACTAATGGTTGTTTTATGGTGTTTTCTTCTAGATAAAGCTTCGGTCGAAGTCTCGGGTCACGCTTCGTGTCGGTTTGGATTCTCATTCATTTTCGTGGATGTTGGCAGTTGGAGTTGAAACCCTTTGTTGGGATTCATTAAACTTGTTTTGAGTCATCTCTTAGATATTGAAACGTGTTGTTGTTTTAAGATGTCGGTCGAATGTTTTAAAACAAGTTATGTTGACATTTTGTTGTAATTTAACATGTGTTGTTTTGTCAAGAGTGTTAACTGGGACCTATTTTCCGCGTGTGTTGAAAGTTAAAATTGGTTGAAAATTTTGGGTGTTACAAGTATATGATCAATCACCAGCGAAGGGTGTAGGGATATGCGAAACGTTTACATATGCGATTCAGGGTGGTACTGTGTGATAGCGGTGAAGAAGTATTAGAACCTATGAGCGGTGTGGAAGAAGATCCGTGATAGATCAAGAACGATCTGTGCGATACGGATCAGTGTGGACGATTCGGGGCGAAACCTGTGAAAGGTGAGTTCAAAAGTGGTATGAAAGACCCGGGTAATTTAGGAGGTATAAATCAAGATTAAGGGGGAGAATGAAGAATAATTCTTGATTAAAGATAATTATTAGTATTAATTTATTAATTATTTGGTTGAGTTCGTATCAAAATAGGAGTGGGTTTGTTTATTTATTTGATTATTTAATAGTTATTGAGTTGAGTTAGGATTAGTTTAGTTTTAGTATAAATAGAGTGTTTAGAGGTCATTATAAAATAGGAGTGAGTTTGTTTATTTATTTGATTATTTAATAGTTATTGAGTTGAGTTAGGATTAGTTTAGTTTTAGTATAAATAAAGTGTTTAGAGGTCATTATAAAATATGGTTTTGGTTTTCAATATTAATAAAAGAGTCGATCTTGGTTGAGATCAAATTCTGCGTTCGTGTTCTTCGGCCTGATTTCCAACATTTCCTAGGCTTCAAAACTAAGTTGTGAGCTTGCCGAAGGTGGAGAAACACGATGAAATAGTCAATTTGGGGAATATGAAGATTTTGATGGTTTTCGTGTTCGCCGGAAAGACTGTCGAAAAACCAAACAGGGCTTTGTAGTGGTTTCTGAGGCCTCAAAATTTGGCCATCAGGTCTCCGGAGGTCAGGAGGTGGAGAACATGTTTGATGGTTTCAATTATGGATTTGGAGTGTTTTGATAGGGTTGCGAATTTGTCGGAATCTCGTCGAAACATCGAGATTTACAGATACAGAGACAGAGACGGAAATGAAGGGCGTTTCGAGTGGTTAGAGTTGTGGGAAATTTTGGTTTAGCGAGGAAAAAGGAAAGAAGTAGTCGAGTCAGTGACAGATGGTGGTTGGCGATGTAGATGTGTGGCCAGAAGTGAGACTATGTGTAGTGGTAGGGTGAAGGTAAGAGCACACCATGTGCCACGTAGGCGCCACGTAGACACTGGCTTCCCTCACCCTCACCTTCACCAAGGTGTGTAATGGTGGGGTGAGGGTGGCCAGTTTTATAATAATTACATAATTATTTTTTTTTAATTTAATTAATTAAATAAAGTAATACTAAAAATATTTAATAATAAAAAATAACATAATATTAAAAAAACACCATAAAAAATTTGGTCATTGCTTCAAAATGACGCAACATATTAAAAAAAACACCGTACGGTATCCGTCTTTGGCGCCTATTGTTTCACAAAATTGTTCACATGTTTTTTTTTCAAAAAATTCTGGCTTTTTGGTTACGTCCTATAAAATTAAATAACATAACATTTAATAATAAAAATAAACATTACAAAAAAATTATTTTTTTTTTGTCCAAGAGCCTAACTCTTTTTGGTATTCAATAACAGTCAAAAAGTCTAAGCAATTCATCCGCTCACCCCGTGAACACCACCACACCCCCCTCTCACCCCCCCACCCCCACCTCTACCCGGCGCGGTGTTTCAAGCCCGTGGTGGGGTGAGGTGGCACCACGCCCTCCCTGTCACGGGCACATTACGCATAGTTAAATGATAATAGAATGGCTCAAAATAATGTTTTAACAATAACAATTTGTAATAAATGTTGGAACTAATTGTTAAAAAATCTTAACGGTCATCCGTTGTAGGTATCATATAGTTTACGTCTGAGTAAACAGTAAGAATTAAAGGTGTATTTTTATTAAACATATGAACCAAAACTATAACATGAAAAAAGATAAACTTGAGTTTAAACTTCATAATTAATATTAAACATTGTTTTTCATAACTTTATAAATAACGAGGGTTAAAACCTCATATGGGGTATATAAGTGGATTTAAGATGTATAATTAGGAAGCATACGTGTCACCGTTTTAAAAATAAACAGAAGAGATTTTTTCTACCACGTGACACATAATTGAAAAAAAAAAACTCTCATATTATTCGGATTTTTTTTCAACTGTAAAATTGACAACAAATTTATAGTTTTATATTGATAAAAACTAATAAATTACAGCTGTAACTCTTCACGTCCTTAGGCCACAACACACACACATGTGTGTATATATATATATATATATATATATATATATTATGGTCAAGAACAGCTGAGACATACATGACACAAGATACAGAAGATAGATTCCCCCAACTCATACCTAAAATCTCGTTAAGTTTCCACAAAAAGTTGATTTTTGGGTTTCATCTATCAAAACGCAAACTTCTGACCACATAACTTTTATGGTACGTTTCCTCATCATCTTATTTGATCCATTTTCATCTCCTCTGGTTTTCAATTCTGTAAACTTTTACACAAATCTTTGATCAATTGGTAGGTCCTTCTCTTGTTGATTTGAATTGCATAGATTTAAGGCAATTATGGTCAGAGATTCTGAAAATGTCAAAGTCAAAGAGGGTGGTAGTGGTGGTACAATCAGAATAGGGACAGCTGGGAAAGTAAGTGCCTTGATGATGCAGGAACTTGAAACTTCATCAAGAAAGCCTGCAATCAAATCACAAAGAATCCAGACAGCTCCGGTTTCGATCGATTGTGGGGGGTCCACCAAAAGGCTGCAAAGGATGATGTCATCGAACGGTGGCAGCTCGAGCAATAACCGTTGTGAGATTACTCCAAGAAAGAAGGAAAACATGAAACAGGTGTTACAACAGATTCCTATGTTGGATTCTGAGGATTTGTGGATTGATAAAACACCGGTTCGAGGGGAACAACATAAGAAAGTGACACGACGAATTGTCGAAACGGTGGACTTGAAGTGTGGGAAGAATGGAGATTGGTTGATTACACCCATTGGCAATCAGCTCAGAAGACTTAGTTTCTCCAAGATTTCAGATTGATTTTGAAATTATTTGATGTTTTACATCATCAAACACTGAAATTGATTCATACACCACTAAAGATGCTTTGAGGTGTTGTACCGGTTGCTTAATAAATTGTAACTTTTGGTGTAGAGATCAATTTTAGTGAAATTGGAAACCTTTTTTTTGTTTTGGCAAACCCAATACTGTTTCATTCTCTGGGTGAGGTTTTTTAATGTGGTTGGTGGTTTGGATGCTTTCTTGAGCAAAACTTGAGGCCGCATGTGTATAGAAAGAGTTTGATTGATGGATATAAGCTGTTTTACTTTAAAAACTATAAATTTTGCGTCTTTTTCTTGATTAAGAAGGAACAAAACTGGTTTTGCAAGTTTTATTCATTGATCTATTCAAAAGTCAAAACCTTGTCATGTTTCTTGAATCAATTAGAAAGATTTGTGGGGTCACTTATATACATTATTCTTCATAATTTGTTCTTTACCTCCTGTCAATTATCTGGATGGGTCATGTGGCTCAAGTAGAAAAATAACATGTTTATAAAATGGAATTAAAGTTTTTTCCATTCTAGACCGCACGTGCAACAAAATCGCCTTTCACGAAGTTGAATATCATGGACACAACATACCTTTAAAATGACACAGTGGTAAGCGTCTGATTCCATCTAACAGAAGTCTAAGATTCAAACCCAACTTTCATTGATTTCTACCTTTAAAGCCAACGTTTTACCAGTCCTGTTGGTTTTCAGGGTATTGATAAGGCTCATGTGTAAACTGGTGACGAGATGTCATGGTCATAAAAGAACAAATCTTGATGTTCAAGATAACACATAAAAGAAATGGATTCAATCATTCAATCTAGCCCCTTGAATATCTTACCACAAACAAGCCAAAAGGTTTTTAAGTAAGATTGAGAAATATTTTTTGATAAATAAGAAACAGAAGGGAAATTACATTGAGATTTGAACTCAGGTGAATGAATATATAGCCTACTTCTTCTTCCCTGCTTTTCCTTCCTTTCTTCTAACGATTTCATCAGCATATTTCACACCTTTACCTTTGTATGGCTCTGGAGGTCTCCATTTCCTTATTGAAGCAGCAAACTGACCGATGTTTGACTTATCATAACCGCTCACAGTGATTCGGGTATTGTCTTCAACTTTGACTTTTAGGTCATCTGGGATTGTCATTTTGACTGGATGAGAGAATCCAAGACTCAGTATTAACTCTTTCCCTTCTACAGTTGCACGATAACCGACACCAATCAACTGGAGCTTCTTCTCAAACCCCGTAGATACACCAACCACCATATTGCTGGTGAGAGTCCTGAAAAAAAAACACAAATATATTCAATGCTAGGTGATGTAATTAACATCTTAAAAACGAATATAAATGTAAAATCAGAACTTGTAGCTCAAAAAATGTGTATAAGATCTTTTACACCTAAAATATCTTCTTTCCCCAATTGTTAGTTAATTACATTTAAATAAAACATATTCATGATACCCCTGATAACATTATTTTTACAAGCTAAATATTGACTCATGTATAGGTAAATTGGGCGATTCGAGCTATACTCCATCCATCTCTAACGGGTCAAAGTGTCATACTGACAAAATTAATATTTTTAATTAAAAAGGATGCGAGTCAAATTGATATTAAAATGCGTAAAACCTTGTATATCGCTTTATTTAGAAATGTATTATCATAATAACATGTTTATATAATAAAATTGATGACACATTAAATATTTATAAAAATTGAAAACTAAATAGAGGGACAAAAAGTGTTTGCAGTCAGCTCGACTTGTTTTGACCTGCACTAACACTCTACCTGTTTTGACCCGTAACACAACCCACCTGACCCGCCCAGCCCATATTCCAACCTCCAGTGATAACCTATGCAAAGCTATAACCAGGAGTCCCTCAATGCTTAAGTAACATTTTAGAAATCCAAAAATATCATATTCTAAATCGACCATCAATTACAAAGGTGGAACATTCAAGACAGAACATATGAAATACAGAAGAAGAATATAAGATTCAAGATTTGTTACCTAAATAGCCCATGCATTTGGTTGGCCCTTCTTGTCTCAACTGCCTTACGGACCTTAAGAATTGATTCCTGCCTATCGATTGCTATTTCTCGTGGATAAGATAATGCAAGTTCTCCTAAAGGACCCTTCACCTTCATATCTTGGCCTTCTAATGTGATAACCACATTTGACGGGACTTCAATCGGTTGCTTCCCGATTCTCGACTCTTTACATTCCACAGTCTTCCTTCTAAACCCTAGATGTGTGACAGGCACAGTGGAAACACAGATTCCCGTTCTTTTACCCAAGAAAGCAGACCCCAATTGGCTGTAACAAAGGGAAAAATTGTATTGCATCCCCAAAATGTTAGAATTTGATACCCAAATAAGGTTTAATACAGACATACAACTGGTAAATCAAGCAATTGGAATAAATAAAACTAATATCATAAAGAAAAATCCATGATTGAATCACACAGTATGAATTCCTAATTTAAACGAGAATAACATGGATGAATTCAATCAAATACAAATGTTCTTATATTCGCGAAATTAACAGAGAATACGTAGAAAATTCTCAAAACATGTTGAATTTGAAATGGCCTCTACATATACCTGAAAATAATCGCTAATACATGCAAGCATATGATGAAGTACAAACCCTAATTCAGCTGAAAATAACAGAATTTGGGCATAAAAAGTTTGAAATTTGGCGAAATTAAGTCGATAACTTTCTCGACACGTCAGAGATTGAAGGTGAATAAAATGCTAGTGTAAATAAGCGTGAGAATTAGAGTCTGAGAGTACCTGGTATGGAGAGAAGCAGCCATTGTCACCAGGAGGAGGAAGAAGATGATTGTGCAAAACTCCCAGTAGTGCTTTATCCTTTCACCATGTATACAAGATAAGGACTTTTGTACCCTTGTTGTATCTCTCTAATCACCATCATACCCTCATATCTTTTCTTTCTTTTTTATTTTTAACGTCAACTCACCCTTTCAAATCTACTCCCATCTATCGTCGACTTTATGTTATTGACTTTATGTCTTTACAGGACTTAAACCCACAGCACATGCTATCATATCTACTACTCGTATCCAATATTTTCAAGATCTAATACCAATTTGTTAAACTCATTGTTATGATCTTCAAGAGACTTATCCAGAGCCATCTAAAATGTATGCATTCTTTTCTTGAGATACAATCAATTGGCTAGAGACTTGGTCATGTATAAACTCTCCAACTTTGCCCAAACTACCGTTGCTTTGGGTTCTTTCTACACCTCCATCAGCACTCGATCACCAAGGCTAAGAATTATGGCGCTATGAGCTTTTTCCATAATATCTTTCTTTTCCTTGACTATGAGAGTCGCTGGCAAGCTTGTTTCACCTCCGAGCGCGTCCACCAATCCCTAATGCACTAGGAGTGCCATCATCTTCACCCTCCATAATCCAAAGTCATTTTTACCATCGAATTTCTCTAGATCGAATTTCGTCAACACCATTCTTCAATCTTGATCGATTTGGAATCGCCTTCTTTGAAATTGAGCCAATCGTCAGGCTCTGATACCAATTGTTGAAAATGTAAAGCGAAATTGGCACACTTAGAACACCAAAGAACAACAGATCAAAGAATTGAAATAAAAATCAATCGTGAAACGATTACAACTTTATTGATAAACCTCAATTGATTATAGAGAAATTAAGATAACTTGATTAAACCATATTTTGTGTCGATCAATTTAATTAGATTTATGCATGCATTATAAGAAAGATAAATTCTAATAAAGGGTATGTAGTCTAACGCAATGTTTTTAAACCCGGACCGGCCGGTCGGACCGGTCGGACCGGGAACCGGGACCTCCACCGGTCCAGTTACATGCTCTGAGACCGTTTGCTGGTTGAACCGGGCGGTCCAAGCGATTCAGCGGTTGAAACGCGAACCGGGTAGTTTAATTTTATTTTATTTTATTTTATTTTACTATTTTTTTAATCTTTTTTATCCTATAGTCCTCATACTTACTTCTATTTACAATTTTAACTCAATTTGGCTCTTTACTTTTAACTTATACGCTGCCACAGGTCCTCCAAAACCCTAATCAAAATTAAAATTGAAGATTTAAAAGAATTAAAATTCCTACAGACCTACAACCCTCGTCCTTGACTCAAAATTGTTTAAATGGTTGTATATGTAGTATTTGAAATTTTTTATATTTTTCTATATATTTTTATGAATATTTATATTATTTATTGCGTCATCCAGTTCTTGAATCCGGTCCGACCGGTCCGACCAGTAAACCTCTAAGACGTCCGGTTCGTTGTCCGGTCCGGTTCTGAAAATATTGGTCTAACGGTACTAAAATGTGTTGGAAATGTATCCATTTTCAAAGTAGTCATATGGTGAATAAAAATGTATACATTTAAGAGTATGATTAAATAGTGTCTGAATTTACGGTTCTTAAAAAAAATTAGATGAATCATTTAAAGGACAACATTTCTAAGTTAAAAAATTTCGCAAATTTCCTGTGTCTTTCGTTATAGCTTAAGTTTTCTTTGTAGTGAGAGAATAAATATGAAAATTTTAAAACATTATTGTCAAATTTGCCTTTTAAATTTTATTTAGTTGCGAATAAGGGTTTTTCAAAAGATTGGTGTCAAATTTACGTTTTTGATATATTTTAGTTGACAAAATAGCTCTTTTAACCTAAAACTAATTAACTGAAAACTGTTTGTGACTTAATGATTTTTATATGGTTAAATATCATTTGGGAAAGCAAGTATTAATGGGAGGATAAAAAAAACAGATTAGATTTTAAGAATGCAAGTAAAATTACACAATTATTACTCAAATGATTATCTTAATCTCATTCTTAAATAGTTAAATTAAATAAATATTTTTAAATCACACATCCAAACACCCTACATACTACCTTTTTAACAATACTTCCTATGCTTTAAATAACAGAGAAACAACATTTTACTTCAAATGGCCAGAAGAAGAGACATTATTTCACCCTTGGTCTAATCTGCACCTTAGTCATAATCTCCGGCACCTGTGTTCAACTTGATCATGCATGAGCCACTTTGGTCCCTCATAATGGGCCAAATTACATTCCTGTGTGTGGAGTTTTAACCGCCATCATTTCAAATGCCAAATCTTTGTTGGTTTTCAAAAGGCAGCTCTATGAGAGTCGCATTGGCGTAAAACTCTTCCAGGTTGTAAATTTCTCTCTGTTCTGGTAGAAATATGTGTACCACTACATCACCTGAAAATAATATATAACACCACCCGTTAATTGTAGAACTGGGATAAAATAACGCGTAACATAACATAACAACATGAACATGGCGTGAGGTGGCATATAGTTTCTTTTCTGGCAAGTGACAGACAAAATGTTTGTTGGGATTAATATTGATACAGAGTTGGATCCAAAAGTTAGCATACTTGTATATGGACTAAATGAATAAAGTCAAAAGCCCTAAAAATGGGCCCAACTTAAAACGGACATAACTTTTGTCTAATTGGAGTTATGGGGTCCATAAGATATGGATGAAAACGTATAACGGACCAGACACTTGGACCAACTGCCAAAGCCCGATTCTCTGACCCAAATTCCCTCATCAGGAGCCTGATTTTGACTTGAATGACTTTTCCTCAATTTTCCCGATTTTATGTCATTCCATTTTGAATGTAAAAAAATGTGAATCATGGATTTGATTTCATTAATCTACACATTTATTTGGTTAGCTATATAATTCCTATTCTAGCCTGTCAATTTTAATTTAAGTGCCAGAATTTAGATCTACCTATATAAAGAGGGTTTGATGTAATGTTTGTTCATTCAGAAATAATAATTATTTTTCTCGCTCAGAGTGTTTTTCAATTGTGAGTTATTGCTTCCATTATGCGTCATGTATTAATTATGCAGAAAAGTTAATTCCACATGCAGTTGGTTTGATCAAATAACTGAAAGAAAACCTACCAAAGTCTAACAAGGTCCATGAATTGGCTTTTGTATCTCCAGTAGCAAATTTCCCATACTGTTTTTCAGCTAGATCATTTATTCGGGTCCTGAAGTCCAACATAAAATTAATATTCATATTATTTTTTATATTTTTACTCATCGTACTTTCTAAATATAGAGTAATAACAAACAACCGTTACCTGATTGCATCAATTTGTGGTCTAGAAAATGCAGTGCTAATAAGGAAGAATTTGGTCCAATAGACCAGAGGTTTCACAAACAAGAGATTTATATCAGCAGCCTTCACATCACTTGCTATCTTTGCTAATGCCACAGCAACTACACAAGAGAAAGAATAATGCACAATAAAATAATTAAGTCACCAATTTATATAAAAAAAAATAATACAGAAAAGCTTTACAGAAGTATATAATATGAAGGGCTTACAAGCCAAGCATTCAGCATCATCATCCACCTCTGAGGTAGGAGATTTTTGGTCACTGCTTTTGTAAACAACTTACCCAAATTTCTTAAACAAGTCATCATACATGTCATCAGTATCTTGACTCCTATTCTGCACCTACAGCCAAAAGAACGAAATAACTACTTGCAGAGTTTTCATAATATTATTATCTAATAAAATGGGGATTTAAAAATAGCATCACAAGTTCATACTGCTGCAAGAGCCATGGGGGAAACCACAGAAGAACCCCTTAATGGTCTTTGTACGGTCCTGCCCAGCTTATAACTTTCAGCCATATGTGAAGATTTCCATCCATTGGTGTGTGCGCTTAAATGGCACAGGTCATGTGGTGATATTAAGCTGCCGGCACTGAATCTGGCAAAAGATGAACAGCAAAGTGACACAGAGTGGAAGCACTATAGTAAATAGAGAAAATTCTCAAGAAATAGATATATTATTGAATGATTAAAGCATTACATCAAACCTTTTTATATAGGGAATTTCTAGGTATGTTTGTTTGTTTATGATTCAAACAAACACTTCGGTGTGGGATTTTACTAGGTATGTTTGTTTGTTTGTTTATGATTCAAACTTTGACAAAGTTTAACATCTCTACAATTATGTTTCTTGTGGGATAATGTTGTTACTCCTCCTCCAGGTGTCGGTTTTTTTACGTCAAAACATAGTTTCATTTTCAAACAGAATCGCGACTAGAATTTCGTTTCAAAGTTTTCAACAAAGCTATTCTAGTTATAGTACCGAAATATTATATCTTTTTAAAGTAATTTACACTTTCTCCATCTCAAAATAAAGCACAATTCAATTTTGGGATATCCAGCAACAATGAATTCAACAATTCCTCTTTCCAACAAAGTTTCAACCCAAAATTACATAAAACCCTAAAAAAATTACAGCAAAAGGTATGTTTGATAATTTGTTAACAGTCCAAACATTTCTTTAATCTATCAATTTCATAGTTCAATTGTAAGTTGAAATCACCAATCAAATTGGCTTAAATAATAACAGAATCGGCACAACTCTTGGATTACGCCGTTTAATTTTGCGAAACATATAGAAGGGAAATCAATTCGAATAGAAGTCGAAATGCAAACACGAATACACATATGGATACATACAGGTAATTGTTTGAACATGAAAGTTGAAAATTAGAAGGTTTGATTGAAGGGAGAGTTACCTGATTTGAAACGAAGCAGAGAGGGAAGTCGCCATTTTCTTCTCGTGTGAGACTGGAAGATAACTTGAAAAAAATCAGAACGTTTTATCCTTTAAAATATCGGTTATACCCTTCGTCTTTGTTATAAATACATTTCAGCCCTCGATAGTTGTAATTTGATAAAGGGGGATGGATTATTCATGTTTGATGAGTAAATGCATTGAACTCGTTGACTCGCTGTCATGGTCCCCTTCGGTTGATCTTCTTCCACCACCATTGCTCAACCACCTTTAAAAAACTTTTGGGATAGTGATTGTTAGACTCCATGCGACATCGTGCGACGTCCTGAGATCCACGAGGACCATCCGTTTCAAAACACTTATGATCGTGGATCAATAGTTTCAATCAATGAACTCAACCGGGGAGTGTCCCCAACTCTCTACAAGGTACGCAAATTGCTAGCATTTAAACATGAATGACTAGGAACCCATGCGTTTCATCACACTTCTGAGTATATACAATCTTTATACATTTGGTCTGTTACATTAAGGTCAAGTCCCAAGCCTTAGTAGGTTTGGCATGTGATCGACATCAAAGAACCGATCAAAGATAAAGAGATTTAAGTTCCTAAATACATTAACTTAGTTATGGGAAGTAGGGTGTTGAACCACGAAAAGTATGTGGATGGTGTTTAGTATCACTTGATTCATGAATAACATAATGTAAAATGGATTCTTTTAATTGAGTTATGGAATAATAATCTAATTGCATAAACAAAAACTAAATTACTGACTTGAATTCAATTAATTAAGAAATGGTCACATCAAAGTTTAGGTTTGATCATTCAATATACAACCTGATTCAATTGTACACTCATCACCATATATACATAACTTAGTTTACCAAATTCACACATTGGACAATCAATGGACTTTTCAATTAATAACAATTCTTTTAACGATTCTATACCGAATAATTTATTTTGAATGATGAGGTTTTCCCTAATTATCAACTTATTATCCACGCTATCAATCAACACATGTTGTTCTCTAATGATAATGACCAAATAGCATAAACGATATGATGAAATGTTCAAAATAACAAATCTTTCAATACGGAAGTGTGATTAACACATGAAATCACTAAATTTATCAAGTATTCAACAACATTAAACAAAACCATGTCAAATGTACTTACAAATCAGATTAAAAATTGAAAAGAATCAAACCCTAGACCTTGATGCAACCATGGATGTTTTAGCCACTCATGGTGGTGTGAATTGATGATGAAACTCAAAATCTTGGAGCAAAAGACACGAATTGGATGATGAGAAATATTTGTCACTTCAATTTCTTCCTTCCTTGTCGTTACTTGGACTCCCAGATGATTAATCATACTCCTAACAATCGATAATCCCTCTTTAGTTCGCCAAAAAATGTTAAAAACCGCCCAAAATTGCACGTCCATTGTACCTTACGCCGACCACCGTAGGTTACGCTGGCCTAGAAATGGAAAACGTTGGCTACGGTGAAGGGGTTCTGTCTTGCACTCAAAAAGGGGAAAAAAGTTGGTCATCAACCCCACGTAATAATCCATGGCCTTGATTACATGTGTCTCGTTCTCATGACTTTCTTATGATTTTTTAGGATTTTTGATCATCAACCCTTATAAACTCTTACACACACATACTTATAAAATATATCTTATTCAAATACACGTATGTATGTACAAGGGACGGGGTGGCTTAACTATACAAAAAAATAGTTGCCGCTTTGGGGTCCCCCGATTTTTAGGATTTGATTTTGTTTAATTTTCAGGCTTTGACAAGAAGAACAAAAAATCAATAAACTTGAAAGCGTGGTTAAGACACCTCCATATTGTAAGCTTAATTAAAGTTGAGAGGATAAAAAATGTGGCCAAACTTCAAAGTACAAAAGTTTTGTGATCAATATTTAAAAAATAAATTAAAAAAATAAGTTGATAAATATATATTGTAAGTTTAATTAAAGTCGAGGAGCCTATATAGTAAACTATTTAAAATTAAAAAAAATCTTTGTAGCCAAAACTTGAAAGTGTAATTTACTAATATCTATCAATTAAAATAGATAAAGGTTTTAAGGTGACACGTGTCATTATTATAGAGCATTTAGATCTTTGTTTTCCTGTCTAAACATTTTCTAATTATCTATTTTAATTTTTTTAAATCCCAAATTGATTAAATATTATTTAAATGTTTTCATATTTCTTATAATTTTAAATTTTAAACATTAAATGTAGGATAATTTTTTGTTGAACAATAACTTCATTTTTAAATGCATTATTTATAATAAAATTTAGCTAATTCATTACACTTCATAAGATTTAGAGGTGTTAATTTTTTATTTTTTGAAATATTATGAATTGTTACTTTATAAGTGTTTTATTTATGTTAAAAACAATTCCATACGTTTCTACAGACACATATTTAACTTATTTATTATAATAGCTACAAAAATCTAGACTTCAACAGAAGTCGACACGTGACAGATAAAGTTAGTCATTTATTATAACGAGAACCTGGCGGCGATGTTCGTTCAGGGTCACAACTGGCCAGCGGCGACAGCCACCACCGAATTCGTGTGGTGAAATAGATCTGCCATCGGGGCAAACAAAGCCACAACCACAACGCTGTCACCATCGACACCTAGGGTTCTGACAAAATCGATTTTGATTGTGTATCACCATCGAGGAAGGAAAAGAAAGGCTTCAGAGAACGAAGGCAGTAGCGAAAGAGAATAAAAAAAAAAGAGGGAAGATAAGAAAAGGAGGAGGCGGTGGAAGAATCTGGGCTGCGGCGTGGAAGGGAAGGGAAAACGTAGCTCAAAACGTGGCTGAGGTAATCTGCCACGTCTCAAGTAAAAAATGTGGTCCAATCAAAGAGAAATACTATTCACAAGAAGTTGTCATTAAATCTTTCTTTATAATAAGGATTTATTTATTATATTTTTTTTCATAGTTCAGCCCGTATAATACATGAAAATCTAATTTAGTATATTGTAAATATTAATCCATTTTATTATATGTGTGATAGTAAATCATCAAGGGGCTTTTGGAAGTCGGTCAAATCTAAAAACTGTAAAGCACCGATCAACATGTTTCACGTTCCGAGGTCCGGACCCGCCACCAGGATACCTTGCCATTTATCCCGGGAACCGGCTCATCTGAACCCATAACTACGACCAAAATGGGCTAATCAAAGTTCAAATATTTATTAATCCCCAATCAATCAGATTTAAACACCAATTTGGGTTTATTATTCACTTAGTTAGGCATAAATTACAGAATATTAGAACCGACTCGTGTTTCAAATACCACCACAATTAGCCAAAAAGATTTATTCTTTGCCAAGCACACAAGACTATCTTGTAAGCTTTAGTTTCTCTACTCCCCAAGCCTGCCATTTTCAGTCAATAAAAATGTAAATAAAATTGAGATTCTATCTTCTTGTAGGCTTCAATACCGTTTTACCGTGGGCAGACTCACGGATTAAATATTAAAATTAATTGGTTCAAATCAATTGAACCAGTGGACCGAACCAGTATAGGTTCGGAATGTATATTTTAGAGTAAACTGCAATTTTCGTCCCTGTGGTTTGGTCAAAATTGTCATTTTCATCCAATAGTTTGTTTTTTTGTATCTGGGTCCTCATGGTTTTAAAATATTGCCATTTTCATCCTCGTGGTTTTAAAATATTGCCACTTTCATCCGGTCAGCTAACACCGTCCGTTTTTCTCAGTTAAATGAGGGGTATTTCAGTCCTTTTACTTATTTGTTTTATTTTTTCATCTTTTTTACTCTCACTTTTTAATCATCCCCAATTTAACCTCTAATTTAATCATCCACCTGCTGGCCTTCTTCCTCTTTTCCTGACCAGTTTCCGACGACCACCACTGGAACACCTCCGTCGCTTGTTTCTATGATTAAAAAGTGAGAGTAAAAAAGATGAAGAAATAAAACAAATATGTAAAAGGACTGAAATACCCCTCATTTAATTGAGAAAAACGGACGGTGTTAGCTGACTGGATGAAAGTGGCAATATTTTAAAACCACGAGGATGAAAATGGCAATATTTTAAAACCACGAGGACCCAGATACAAAAAAACAAACTATTGGATGAAAGTGACAATTTTGACCAAACCACAGGGACGAAAATGACACTTTACTCTATATTTTATGTGAGTTCCTCAATTTCTTACTTTACCTGTGTGAATAATTAACGCGGACTGTGCCGTTTTTAAATGTGTTTTACTATTTTACTGGTTTCCATGCGAGTATATGCAAATCTTACTGCTAACTTGCTATCACTGGAAGACCTTGATTCTTTGCCCAAAGCTAAAGCTTTGTGCTTCAAATCCTGCTCAGGCGCTTTAATTCTTCTTCTTATTCAACTAATGGAAAAACGGACTCGAATTCCAAAAGGGTTTTTTTCCAAATTTTAAATTTATAATGAGACGAGTTCAATTTTTTTTGGTTTTTGGCATGGTGGCGGTGGCGGC
Source organism: Smallanthus sonchifolius (assembly GCA_023525975.1). Classification (NCBI taxonomy): domain Eukaryota; kingdom Viridiplantae; phylum Streptophyta; class Magnoliopsida; order Asterales; family Asteraceae; genus Smallanthus; species Smallanthus sonchifolius. Next base: position 78,772,482 of record CM042033.1, read on the forward strand.
GGCGCCCATGGCAGCCAAGGGTAAATCTGGAAATACAACAGTTTCACCATTGCTATCATCTTCAAGAATGCCTCGTGTTGTGAATGTTGGAGCTTTATTCACCATAAATTCGGTTATTGGACGCTCAGTGAAGCCCGCGGTTACAGCCGCCATTGACGACGTCAATTCCAGCCCAACTGTCCTTCCGGCCACTCGATTGAATCTTGTTTTGCATGACACAAATTGCAGCGGGTTTCTCGGCACCATCGAAGGTACTTTCGATTAATCTAAAATTATTGCTTTTACAATTATAAACACATCATCCGATTTGTTAAACCTTGTAAAATTGTGTTCAATTAGCTCTGCAGCTGATGGAGAACGATGTGGTGGCTGCAATCGGGCCGCAATCCTCTGGCATCGCACACGTAATCTCCCACGTCGTAAACGAACTTCACGTCCCACTCCTTTCATTCGGTGCAACCGACCCGACCCTCTCGTCTCTTCAATACCCGTACTTCATCCGCACCACACAAAACGACTACCACCAAATGTCCGCCATAACCGATCTGGTCCTACATTTCGACTGGAAAGAAGTCGTCGCTATATACGTAGACGACGATTACGGCCGAAACGGCATTTCCGCCTTAGCCGACACCCTTTCAAAAAAACGAGCAAAAATTTCCTACAAAGCTTCTTTCACTCCGGGTGCATCACTAACCAACATTACTGAACTACTCACCGGAGTAAATTTAATGGAGTCTCGGGTTTACGTTGTTCACGTAAACCCGGACTCCGGTCTCCAGATTTTCAAAGCAGCAAAGAAGCTTGGGATGTTGACTAGCGGCTACGTTTGGATTACCACCGATTGGCTTCCGGCTGTTTTGGACTCATCGGAGTTGCCGGATTCCGACACCATGGATCTCATCCAAGGTGTGGTGTCGCTCCGGCAACACACATCAAATTCCGATGTTAAAAAGGCGTTTACGATTAAATGGAAGGGTATAAAAGGTAAAGAAACATCTAGCTTCAATTCATATGCCTTTTACGCTTATGATTCCGTTTGGTTACTTGCACATGCTCTTGATAAGTTTTTGAAATCGGGACAACGTATCACTTTCTCGTACGATTCGAATCTTCGACATACGAACAACAAGAAAATTCAATTATCCGGGCTTCGCGTGTTTAACGAAGGAGATAAGCTTCTAGAAACAATTACATCCACGAGGTTTACCGGTTTGACCGGCGAGGTGAAGTTTGACCAGGACCGGAACCTGGTCCGTCCCGCCTATGACGTCATCAACATAGGTGGGACGGGTGTACGGACCATCGGGTACTGGTCAAACCACTCGGGTCTCTCGGTTGCTTCACCGGAATCGTTGTATGGAAAGCCTGTGAACCATTCGGCTAACGAACAGCGTCTTTATAGCGTGATATGGCCCGGTGAGACAAGTGACACGCCACGTGGGTGGGTGTTCCCGAATAATGGGAAGCCTTTGAGAGTTGCTGTGCCGTACAGGTATAGTTATAAGGAAGTTGTGACAAAAGACAAGTCTACACAAGGGGTACGAGGATATTGTATAGATGTTTTTGAGGCTGCTGTGAATTTACTTCCTTACCCCGTGCCTAGAAAATACATGTTATATGGGGATGGTCAAAGAAATCCGAGTTACACCAATCTAGTCAACGGTGTTGCTGAAAATGTGAGTTCTTGTTTGACTTTTTATAGATTTGGACTTATTATAAGTCAAAGGTGTAGGATAGGATAATAATGTTATCTTGATTTATGTCAATTTTCAGAAGTATGATGCAGCTGTGGGGGATGTTACTATTACAACAAACCGAACGAGGATAGTTGACTTTACACAGCCGTACATGGAATCCGGGCTTGTGATAGTTGTTGCAGTCAAAGCGGCGAAACCCAGACCGTGGGCGTTTCTCCAGCCGTTCACAATTGAAATGTGGCTGGTCACCGGTGGATTCTTTCTTCTTGTTGGATCTGTTGTTTGGATTCTTGAGCATCGGTTGAATCATGAGTTTCGTGGACCACCGAGCCAACAAGTCATGACAATCTTGTGGTCAGTATTACTGACAACTATTTATAGGAATATAATAAGGATAATTACAAAGAAAACTGATCAAATCATATCTTCTAATTATGGTAAAGATTATTATAATAAACAGTCAGTATCTCTTTCTGTTGCATAGACTAGTATGATCATCAAATAATCAGTTTTTATTGACAGTTTTGTGTTGAAATTTCAGGTTTAGCTTCTCAACAATGTTTTTTTCACACAGTAAGTACAAATCTTGACTAAACCAAGAAAAACATCAAAGACAAAAACTTCAAATTGGGATTTTATTGTATGCAGGAGAGAACACAGTGAGCACGTTGGGACGGTTAGTGCTGATCTTGTGGCTGTTTGTAGTGTTGATTATCAACTCTAGTTACACAGCCAGTTTGACATCAATCCTCACGGTACAACAACTGACATCACGTATTGAAGGGATAGATAGTTTAAAAGCAAGTAATGAACCGATTGGAGTTCAAGATGGGACTTTTGCATATAATTATATGATTCGAGAGCTTAATATTCCTGAATCTAGGATCAAACCGTTGAGAGGTGAAGAAGAGTATGCAAACGCGCTTCGTTTAGGTCCTAAAGGTGGTGGTGTGGCTGCCATTGTGGATGAGCTTCCTTACATAGAGCTGTTTATGCGTTACACCAAGTGCGAGTTCAGGATCGTTGGTGAAGAGTTCACTAAAAGCGGTTGGGGTTTTGTAAGTTACTCTTTCCCTGTTTAACTGTTTAAGGTTAACCGTTCAAGTTGTAAACTTGTGTTGACTAAAAAGTCAAATCTTGACTTCTGAGGTCAAATTTAGTATGTTTCAACTTCAAATTTGATTTGGATTTTCTTGCAGTCTTGGAGGCCATTTTTTTCAGTTTGTATTAGATTTCATCTAGTTTAATGTAACTAGAATACCCATCTAAACGAGTCAAGGATTCGTGTCAATTTTTAAAGTCAAAATTATTTTGTTTGACTTGAAAATTCAACTTGCATTTCAGGCATTCCAGAGAGACTCTCCACTAGCAGTTGACCTCTCAACCGCCATCCTCCAACTGTCAGAAAACGGAGAACTGCAACGAATACACGACAAATGGCTGTCAGCGGCTTCATGCTCGTCTCAAACCAGCGATGCCGAAGAGAGCAGTTTATCTCTCAACAATTTCTGGGGTTTATTCGTCATTTGTGGTGCGGCGTGCTTCATTTCTCTTAGCATTTACTGCTTTCGGGTGTTGTGCCAGTACCGGCGGTTTAATCCTGACGAAGAAGAGCCTCACGAGATGGTGGAACCGGAGTCAGCAACACGCCGTGGGAGACGACCCTCACTAGCCATTAGCTTCAGGGATTTGATAGATTTTTATGATAAAAAGGAGGCAGAGATCAAGGAAATGCTTAGGAGGAACACTCGTCAAGGTATCCGAATCCGAGAGTCAGATGAACATAATGGCTTACCTTCCTAAAATGGAAACTTCTGTTCTTAAAATTCCATATGCTTAGAATTGGAGAATTCCATTACAAAATATAGTGTGCTGTGTGAATTTTTCTTATAAATATAATGCTTAGTTTGTAGTATATACAATTTTTCAAAAAGAAAATTATTAATCATTGGTATAGTTTCCATTTGTTGGTATTTATTTATTTTAATTTCCTATCTTTTTAGTATTTAAAATTTAAAAGTTAAAATATTATTCATAAATAAGTTTAGTATTTTTTTAACAACGGATGCCTCGCATATGTGATGAGTGAGCCTTGTGAATCGGATTTTGGGATCAAAACGTCTTGGAGTACCTTGCGCCTTTTAAAACCAAGCTCTAGTGTCTAGGTTACAAGAAATCAACTTTGAAATAATATAAACTAGAAAGGTGCCCACGCGCGCTGCCACGTTTTAAACCGTGTAAAAAATTAACGTCCTTGAAAACTTATAAAACAAAGTCATCGAAAAATGAAACCGTTAAAAAAGTTTTCGTTTACGAAATAAATAAATGTACTCGGAACCTTATATAAAAAAATAAAACCTTTACGCAAACTTACGCGTTGCAACGAAATAGCCAGTATTATTCCAAAAACTTGATAAGAAAAAGGAAACCGTAAAAAAATTGGAAATTTTTTTGAAAAAAACGAAAAAAAATAGCATTTCAAAATCTAGTAAGATAAATATTGTAAATAATTAAAATACTATTTACCTAAATTATAAATGAATTAAAATATAAAAAGCAGGTGAATTTTTTTTAGTTGAGACATTAAAGTATAGAACTTTGCATTTTAAAAAAATTTAGGAAGAAAAAAAGAACAGAAAAAGAAAAAAAATCTACATAAACAAAGGAGTAAGAAAAAAGGGAAAAAAACAACTCTTATAGAATATAAATACGAAAACATTAAAATTAATAAATTTGAAAAAGTTAAGTTACAAAATCAGAGATTCATAGAAAAGGTAAAATGATTTGTTTATTGAAAAAAGCAACTGGAATGAAGAAATCATAAAAATAGATAATAAACGGAATGCTGAAGTAATGATGATGCAGTAATGCATTAAGGACTTGTATCACATGCAATAGAGGTTCTCATTTTGTCTTTTGTAAGTAATAAATAAATAATATAGGAAAATGTTATTAAACATATGAACTGAGATACATTAAGGTCATGAATTCACACATCCCCGGTTAGAGCTCGCAAAACCGTCTAGTCGGGTTAGGAAGGTTGAACCCGTTTAGACACGATTTTAATTGTGACATAATTGTGCTGAGCCGTTTATGGCCCATATTCATTTAACTCAAACCCAAACCCAAACCCGTTTAATTTCGTTTCGTGTCGTGTCATGTCAAAAATTGTCAGCGTATTGGAAATTGAAAGGTTAGCGCTCGAAAGTAGAAACTGAAAAAGGTAGCGCTGGAAAGTGGAAACTGAAGTGTTAGGTTATCTAATATTATAACTTAATCTTATATATTTAATCATTTAAAAATATAAAATTATATAGTTTTGATAAATAGGTTATAAGCAGATGTGTTAACATATTAACCATTTAGTACGATTAGTTAACCATGTCTAATCGTGTCATATACGGTTTAGATGGGTTAAACCCATTTAGACATGATTTTAATCTTGTCTTAGTCGTGTCAACCCGTTACCCATATCCGTTTAACTCAAACCCAAATCCACTTAACTTCGTGTCGTGTAGTTTAAACGGGTCGTGTCAGAAATTGCCAAACCTATCCACAGTCTCCTCAAAAAACAGAGACGATCCTCTTTTGAAATTTCAAAAGTTTTTATTTCTTGGATATGCTATTACAACAAAATAAAATAAAATAAAATAAAAAAGAAAGAAAGTAAAAGTTATTATGATTTCCACTCTACCATGGTTGTCTTGGTCTCTTGAACGTTGAAGGGTTGAATATATACTGGTCTTTATGCACCTTCTCTAAATTCTCCACTTCATTGAAGAAGAATCTCTGTGACAAGCTGCTTGTTCTTGATATTTGATGATCCATGACCATGGCTGATGATGAATTTACCAAATTACCCAAATCTTCTTCTGACCAAAAAGAACCCAAATCTCCATTGCTGTCAGAATCATGTGCCATAAATGGCAATGTACATGTACCTCTGTCATAACCCTGTCAACCCATCACTATTTCCCTTTAGATTCTTCCTCTTAGATTTCATTCATAATTTAAAAAAGGGAAGGGTAAACGTATCCCCTCCTATGCTAAATGTAAGGGGGGTATATTTAGTAAAAATAACAGAGATGGGATACGTTTAGCACGAGCAGGACTGGTTTTTAGGATTTAAGTGTCCCGGCCTAACCGGAAAAAAAACCCTTACGAACAAAATATATAAACTAATTTTTTTTTAAACGACGATTAACGTTATAGGAAAAAAAAAATTGACAGTTCGACTCTTCGTTTCATGCTTCTTTAGTTATTCAATTCGTCCTTTTTTTAAACAACCGATAGTTTCTAATTTCTTTATAAAGATTAGGGCCTAACTATTACATATTTACATTATAAAGATTAAATATATTACTGGATTAAGGCCCAACCAATCAACCATTACATATTTTATATTATCCTTATTATTTAAAAACCTTAGGAAATGAATAGTAACTTTTTTTAGGCTATAGCGGACGCCGTTATTTACATTATAAAGATTAAACGGATTAGGGCATAACTATTACATTATAAAGATTAAAGAATGTCCAACCATAATAAAGATTAAAGAGGGACCAACCATTATAAAAAAAGGCCAGATATGTTTTTAAGTTTTTTGAAAAAGGTCCCAATATATAAAATTTTATGATACAATATATATATATATAACATATATATAATACCCCAGGGCCGGCCCTGACAGGGGCGGACTTAAGAAGAGTGGGGGGTGCACAAGAACCCCCGAGTTTCGAAATTTTAGTGTAACGGTAGGTAAAAAATCTGAGGTAAACCCCCTAAATATTATAGAGTGAACCCCTTGAAAATATTTCCTGGATCTGCCACTGGCCCTGAGCACGGGCCTTTAATTAAAAAAAAATGATTACATTACAAACCTCAGAGAATCCGTTTGGATGGGAACCAGACGCATTCAGAACCTCTTCAACATGCCAGCCGGGTAACGTCTGGATTAAGTACTCCGATATGCTACTCGCCTCCATCGACACACCGTCTTCTTGGCTCACACCTTCACAGCAAGAGGTCGAATTCATAAATGCTCTAAGGTTTTCATCTTTATCAATTTCGCTGGATCCATTTGAAGAACAGAGAGCATCGAAACAGGAAGACGATTTTGACAGCTTAACTCCCGCAAGAAGAAACCGACTATGATATTGTGTGTGCTCATTCGCTTCATGAATTGATATGTCACATGCTTTACAGAGAATCGCTCTGTCTTCTTTGCAAAACAGAAACGCTCTGTTTTCCTGTTTTCAATAATACGACCGTATTGATTCAACCGTAAATTTCAATAATACGACCGTATTGATTGCAAACGTAAATTTCATAGTTAATGTAGTTGGAGTCATTTATGTTACCTGACAGATATCGCAGAGAGGGGGTTGATCGGAGGAAGGGTGGAGGGAGAAACGAGGGTGTTTGTTGGCGAGCTTGTTGGCATGGTGGACACGGCGGTCGCAGCCGTGGCAAAGGGAAGCTTCATCGGCGGTGCAGTAAACGGCGGCTTCTTTTTTCTCACACATGTCGCATTGGATCTTCATTTTGGTTATCTGTGTGTGTGAAATTAAGGGGGAAGTATGGGTGAGGAGAGAGGGTCTTTTATCCTTGAAGTCTTCCTGCCATGGGAGTGTGAAACTAGTATTTTAATGGTAGATTTACGGAATAAGTCCTTTATATTTTATGAAGAAGATACGGAAACCCTTCTAGTTTTGAAAAACAATAATGGGTCCCTTGACTATGTTCTAAGTACTTGAAAGTTAGATGTCGGGTATGTCTTAACGAACAACAATGGATCGAACTAAACTAGTGGTTCAAAATCAGGCATGCTTTTGTTCATTGGGATTGGTTAGGAGTGACGAATGGATAAGGCTAACTGGATGGACCGACTATGATTCAAAAAGGGGTTAATCTATAACCGGTCATGTAACATATGGTTGACCAAATTTAGATCATTTTCACAACTAATGATCTAGGTGCAATGTTAATGGTATGTTCATTGAGAAAGGAATTTTCGTCTGCATACTTGTATTTGTAGCTTCGTGCCATTTATTGTGTCATGTATTTGTTTTAAAATAGACTTGGCTGCCCCATTTCAATACTCGTACACATAGCTTTAAGCCAACCTATGCCCATCCCCACCCAGTTGATTTTGTCATAGTAGACATAAGATTCAAGCTCTTTTACAAGCACTATTTGTCTTTCTTAGAGCATGAAAATGAAAGGCAAACATTGTATATGAACGTGACTTAATTTCTTTGATATATTAACTTTAATGTTTGTGCTATTAGTAAAACCATAAACAACCTTTATAGTTTTTCAAGAATTATAACTTCTTTGTTTATTAACAGTTGTTTTCTTTTATCTTTCATAACAATTACCAGGTCAATAATAGTCAAAAGGCCGATAGAGCTTTAGTCTAGTGGTATCAAAGTGGTCCGTCCCTAAGGGATATCCTAGTGGTTAAGTGGCATACTCCACAAACAAAAGGTTAAAGGTTCAAATCCTAAATGATACAGGTAGTGATGTATTTATACTAAAAAATCTAGAAATTACTGTTAAAAAAAATCAAAGTGATCCACCATCAATATTATAAATTAAAAGCCTCAAAAGGCTAAGTATGTGAGATTATACGTAATTAAAAAAGATAATATTCGTGCTCGATAAATTTCTTGGAACCTTATTTCAACTACAAAACATTTAAAGTGTTGTAACTTGTATATTTTGCCAAAATCTCTGGTGCTTATGTGTACAATACCAAAACTCTAGGGTATTTTCTGTCTATTTCAAATACGTGGAGTATCTTACTTTACTTGTAATGGAGACATAAAAAGGTAAAGAGGTGATGGGCTATCTGTCGGGACTTTATTGGCCATCCAGGTTTGTTTACATGGCCACATTTCCTAGGAAGCTCGGCCTCCCCAGAAAGTCAAAGTCAACTTATTACTTCAACAGTTGGTCTAAAATTGTAAAATGTGAAAAAATTTCAACGATTATCATAAAATGTGACATGTTTCTTTTTCTTATTGAAAATAAGACTTCGATGTGACATAAAAATAAAGTGGCGGCTAAAACACACCGATAAATTTCTAGCAAGAGGTATCAGGTTTAAATCTAACTTTCTACTCGTTATCCTTTTGAAGATTTACATTCTCGTAGTAAAAATTAAATTATTTATAAATTTCTAGCTCATAATAATAAAATAAAACCACGATTTAATATTTTATATGTACTTTTTGCCCCTTTATCCCCCAATCATTCATCCGTTGTGCAAATTGGGCACATTTGTTTATTACATTATTGTATATTTGACCGGATCCATGTTCAAAAATATGGGCAAATCAATAAAATATGAGAGGTTGGTTCCCAATACGTAAAATGACAAATAACAACTTTTTGACAAATTAATTGTTCCCACGTGAATCACCTTTCTAACAAATTCGTTGTTCCCACGTGGATCGGCTAATTATTTATCCTAGTGAACTATAAACTAAATAAATAATCTTAACAAAACTTTCATTACACCAATTTAAATTCTGTTTGCGGGTTGTTTATTTATGTAGTTTTGTTAGTTTCTTGCTAGCTCTTTATATAACAAGTAGCGAAACCAGAACATCTTAGTTGAAGGGTTATCATATGGAACCGTAGGGCGGCTAAGACACACCCCTGTATATAACAATATCATTGTTGTTGATTATAAAAAAAGCCAATTTAAATTCTTAATGAGATTCTAATAAAGAGATTGTAGGGCTTAAAAAAATACCGTTACTCAAAAGATGAGCAAATAAGCTTTGTTTCAATCATTTGTCATGAACCAAACGATACAAAACTGTAAAACTAAAAGCGATTGTTATAAAGTTAAAATATCAATAGAAATAGTTACTTTACTGATAAATTATGTGGTTTATTATTTTGTATTATAGCAAATTGACCGAATCAAATATAATTTCTTTTCTTCTTTAATAAATAATAAACATTTTGATGACATCAAAAAACTCAAGGATGACGTATTTACAATACTACAAAAGGCATAATGAAAATCAGTTTTTTTTTATGAGAAGCAGTTATGCATTGAATAAAAGTACTCTATGCATGTAGCTTACGTCATATATTTTGACTTATATGAGATTTTACAGTTAAGCTCATGAATTATAGCAGATTTATTTTTAGCCCACTAAACTTAAAAAAAAAAGCTTTTTTTAATTTTCTTTTAACAAATGACGTGGCGCACATACAATTGTAACGAAGTTATGCGTAATAGTATACAAGTTATCTAAGCACAGGCGTGCAACGTCGTTATGACCTTTTTTAACTCTTTATTTTTTTAAATGGTTTTGTTCTATTTTTTCTAATTCTTTTTCCTGCTATCTTTTTTTACGCTTTGTTACGGTTTTATTTTTTTGTATAAATATTTTGGAATATTATTAGCTATTTCCTTGTAACGCGTATGTTTGCGTAAAAGTTTTATTTTTTTAATATAAATTCCGAGTAGGTTTATTTATTTCATAAACGATAACTTTTTTAACAATTTCATTTTTCTATAGCTTTATTTTATAAACTTTTAAGTACGTTAATTTCTTTCACGGTTTAACACGCCGCAACACGTGTGCCCAGAATTCTAGTTTGATTTTCTAATTTCCACCTTTTGACTTTGTCTAGCCTAATGTTGTTATATTTATATTCAACTATTTCTGAAGTTAATGTTGTTATTATGTTATTATTAAGTCATGAAACGTTTTGTTGTAGTGGCAAGCATTATATCGCAAAGTAGGGTCTATAAATGCATGATGACAAAAAACACCTTTTTGGTGATTCTCATGGAGATATGATATGATCTTATCACAGAAAATCAAATTAAAAACTAATACGGCAGATCGCGAATAATTTTTGTATCGTAAATTCTTATTTTTATTCTTGATTTGCTTTAAAGGAATGCATAGATTTTTTTGTTTTTTATGCATTTTTTTTCTTTTTCTTTTAAATTATATGATAAATCAAATACCGAGTAGTTTAAAAAATGGAGAATTTTAGGCTTACAATTTAAAAAGATTTGCTTTGTTTATGGTAAATGAGGTGGTTTCTACATTATACATTTTTTTTCACACACCACAATGCAATTTCAAAAGCAAATGGTATAATATGTTGAAAAAGTAGTGGTGTTTTATTAAACTATAGGTATTACTAACACGGGCTTTTGACACAGGGTGTTAAATTTTATAAGATTAGGTTTCGACGACCTATACATTGGTATTCACGTCGCAAAAAAATCACGTTGAAACGCTGATAAAATTAAGCACGTCGAAACGGCAAATCCATAATTTTATAGAAAATCATATTTTAAAGTTTGTAAGAGGAAAACAAAAAAGAATCTATAAAAACGAAACCTTGAAGAAGCTTCTATGATTGTACGTTCCTGCTTCGATGATTTGTACATTATCAAGAAAACTCAGTTTTGAATGAAATTCATATCTAAACGGTAGATAAAAATAAGCACATTGCAACGGTACATTCGGAAAAAAACGCACGTCGAAACGCCGATAAAAATGAGCATGTTGAAACCGAAAATCGCGAATTTTATATAGCATCACATTTTAAAAGTTTTGAGAGGAAAACTAAAAAAAATATTAAAAAAATTTTATAGCAGCTTCGACGACCTGTACGCTCGTGCTTTGATGCCTTGTACATTATTACGAAACCTCGATTTCGAATGAAATTTATATTATCAGTTCAACCCTTGCGCGGTAGTGGTCTCGTGGAGTAATGTGTTCTGTGACGGGATTGTTAAAATTAGTAAGGCTCGGTTTTGATGACCTATGCACTCGTATTGACCCCGCGAAAAAATAAAACGTTGATAAAATTAAGCACTTTGAAAATTTCATGTCGGGTTCGATCCGTTAACCACACAATCTATTTAACACCCCAAATTATAAAGCATAGTTAATTATCTAAGTAGGGCTGAAAACGAATCGAACGTTCAGCAAACAGTTCGTGAACTGTTTGGCGGGGAGTTCGTTTAATAAATGAACGAGCATGAACAAGAAATTTCGTTCGTTTAGTTAAATAAACGAACATGAACAGAGGTCGCGTTAGTTCATTTATGTTATGTAATATGTTCGTTTGTGTTCGTTCATGCTTATTTGGTCTTTAAAGTTTTTATATTTTATATTTTATTAATTAAAAGTATTTATTAATTGTGTTTATGATAATTATGTCAAGTATGTGTAGATAATTATGTATGTTGTCAAGTACTTCATATTTTTTTTATGGATTTTGTGTAATGTTAATTTAAGATAAAAATGTTGATTTTATTCTTAAATAAATTTTTGTTCGTTTTATGTTCATGAAGTGAGTTTACGTTCATTTGTGTTCATTACATAGAATTATCGGACGAACACGAACATTTTCATTTCCTTAATGAACGGACACGAACAACAAATGTCGCTTAGTTAATGTTCGTAAACAGGAAATTTCCTTAATTAATGAACACGAACAACGCTTATTCGTGTTTCTTCGGTTCGGTTCGTTTGCAACCCTATATCTTAGAATTCTTAACACGTAGTCTTTCTAAGCTTAATATTTTTGTTTTAAAAAAGTAAGGATATGTTTGCTTTAGGAGTTTAGAATTAAAAGAGGGCCTACTAATGGGACACGGAATTTGCTATTTGGACACGCCACGAAAAGTTATACGCCTCGTATAGGTCAATACGGGGCGTATAGCCCCTAACCTTAAAAAACAAACCTGTAGGTATCAGTTCTGGTCTGGCGGTTGACCTATATGACCCATATAGGCCTATACGCCGCGTATATACCTATACGCCCCATATAGGTCTATACGCCACATATTATTTCAAACTTTAGCAAATTTTGATTTGTATATGGCGAGTATAGCCCTATACACAGAAGCCTATACGTCCCATACAGCCCTATACGACCCCTATAAGACCCTATACGACCCCTATAAGACCCTATACGACCCATATAGGTCTATACGCCACCCATTTTTTTCAAACTTGAGCAAATTTTGATTTGTATATGGTGAGTATAGCCCTATACTAAGCTATACTATATTAAGCTATACTAAGCTATACTATCCTATACTAAGCTATACAAAGATATACTAAGCTATACTATAGTATACTAAGCTATACTAAGTTATACTATAGTATAGCTTAGTATAGGATAGTATAGCTTAGTATAGTATAGTATAGCTTAGTATAGTATAGCTTAGTATAGCTTATACTTAGTATAGGATAGTATAGCTTATACTTAGTATATGATAGTATAGCTTAGTATAACTTAGTATAGCTTCGTATAGCTTAGTATAGTATAGCTTAGTATAGTATAGTATAGTATAGTATAGTATAGTATAGTATAGTATAGTATAGTATAGTATAGTATAGTATAACTTAGTATAGCTTAGTATAGTATAGTATAACTTAGTATAGGACATTATAGCTTAGTATAAGATATTATAGCTTAATATAGTATAACTTAGTATAGGGCTATACTCACTATATACAAATCAAAATTTGCTCAAGTTTGAAAAAAATATGTGATGTATAGACCTATATGGGTCGTATAGGGTCGTGTAGGGGTTGTATAGGCTTCTGCGTATAGGGCTATACTCGCCATATACAAATCAAAATTTGCTCAAGTTTGAAAAAAGAGGTGGCGTATAGATCTATATGGGTCGTATAGGTCTATACGCGACGTATAGGCCTATATGGGTCGTATAGGGTCAGCCGCCAGACCAAAACTGACACCTGCAGGTCTGTTTTTTAAGGTTAGGGGCTATACGCCCTGTATTGACCTATACGAGGTGTATAGCTTTGGAGACGTGTCCAAATAGCAAAATTCTGTGTCCAATTAGAATTTTTCTAAAATAATCGTTAATGTTTATTTTATTGAAATTAATAAGAGTACTAAAAGTCTACCACCACCTAAATTGATGGGAACAGATAAAGATGTTCTTAAATGATCGGTGTATTTTTAATACCCCTTAATGTAGTTTAATTGTGTAATTATGCACTCGTTATATCGTCTATAAATAGTTATACTAATTAAAATTGGTGTATTTGATCACATTGTGAATTAAGAACTTTAAATTAAAGTGATGCAATTAAGTGTTTATAAAGAAAATGGTAAAAAAAATGATCAGTGTTAATAAATTCATATTGAATGTTACGTTAATTTCATGAATGTATTAATTCCCTTGAAGCTACGTGAGTACGTGTTATTTAGTTGGTGCCAATTTGATAGAACTAGGTTTTTAAACCTCGTGCGTTGCGAAGGGATGGTTAAAATTTGTAATGTTCCTTTTATACGACCCGTATAACATTATTGACCCAACGAAAAAAATAACATTCAAACGGTACCAAAAAAACCTAAAGTAAAAAACATAATTATATTTTCAGTTAAATATGTTCAACGTTAAATAATACGAAAACAATAAAAACTAAACTAAAAAAAAACACGTTGCAGCGGCTGTCACTATGTCGAAAAACCCTAAAATGTACCCCATCGTAAAAACGAGCGTCACTCCGTCGTAAAACCCGAAAGCGTAGCATTAAATAACCCAAATGCAAACAAAGATACAAAAACACGTCGCAACTATTACTCAAATGTAAAACTCTAAAGCGTACCTCGTCGTAAAAGTGAACGTCACTCCGTCGTAAAACCTGAAAACATAGCGTCAAGAAATCCGAACGCAAATGAAAACGCAACGATTAGAAATCTAAAACCAAAACATTAAAAAAAACAGAAAAGAAAAAAAACAATTCACTAAAAGACAAAATATACACTACTCCCTCTCATGCTATTTAAATATATATATATATATAATCGCATGCAGGGGCGGACCTACCTACCCCTCAACTTTTTACGCGCATTGGAATTTTTTTTACGGTTTTATATATCCCGTTACCCATGAGCAAAAATTACGTTACCCCTTAAATAAAATGTTTAAAAATTTTATAAAAAAAGTTCAAAATTTTATAAAATAACCCAATACTTAAAACATTTGGGCTTTAACTCTAACATCTAATATAAAACTAATAAAGTTTGGGCTTTTACTAATTTAGTTTGGGCCTTTGGGCTTTTGATTTTGAGGTATTAACGAGGCTTTGTTGTATTAATGAGGCTTTGTTGGACTTGGACATTTGGTCCAAAAAACCATCAGCAAAAGAACGAACAGAAGAAGTAAGCCGCCGCCCAGTCCGCCTCCGCCCACCGCCCCTCCGCCCAGCAGCTTCGAAAAGAAAGGTAATTTCAAATATGTTAGTCTAGTTTTACTTGAATAATGAATTAGGGCTTGTATAAAATTGTGATTGTTAGTTTATTTGTTATAAAAGGCTTTGAAAATTTAGGAGTTTGATTTTGTTTTGTTTGTTATAAAATTAGGGGTTTGAAACTTTGTTTTTGGAAGATGAAAAAACAAGCACTTCTTGGCAAATTTTTTAAAAGAAATTTTCAAGAGGATGATAATATTGATGAAACTCAATCAACACATGGAAGTTCTTATATTGATAAGGATGATAACATTGACGAAACTCAATCAACTCATGAAATTGATGATATTGATAAGGATGATAACATTGACATTGATGAAACTCAATCAACTTATGAAATTAATGATATTGGTCCAAGTATGCATTCGACTTCAATTCATTCAATCCCAAATATAATTGATTTGAATGATCTTCCTTCGGATCCCTTTGATAGGCCACCTATTGCTAGTTATCACCCTAATCAAATGAATGACATAAGAATACATTATCTTTTCAAAAACGCCTTTCAACCACGAAGTCATAAATTTTCATTCAAAGACTATTCTGGTGGGAAGAGACGTTTTAAAGTAAAGTGGTTTGATACATATTCGCGGTAAGAGTATAGTACTAAAGTAGAAAAAGCATATTGTTTATGTTGTTACTTGTTTAAAGAAACCGTTGGTAATCAAGGTGGAAGAGACACTTTTTCAAGTGAAGGCTTTGAAGGTAGCGTTGGTTCTACCAAAAAAGATCATTGTTATTCTTTGGTTTATCGGGTATTGAAGCTAGCGTTGGTTCTACCGGTTGCAACCGCAACCGTTGAAAGATGTTTTTTTAAATTGAAGCTTATCAAGACGGATTTACGCAATAGAATGGGAGACGAGTATTTGAACAATGTTCTAGTTTGTGCGATCGAAAGGGAAATATTTGACAAAGTAACGGATGACGATGTAATGATTCGATTTAAAGCTTTCAAAAACCGAAGAGGAGAGATCTAAGATCATCTTTTAGGTATTCGTTTTACTTCATTTATTATCATGTTTTTATTTGTTTTATTTAGATGAAAGTACGGTAAAAAAAATTCGCTACCCCTAAACTATTTTTCTAGATCCGCCACTGATCTCATGCTCTTTAAATTATATAATGCCCAACTTCATGATTATTTTTTAGTTTGCAGGTCCTTTAATACGTGGGCTACAAAATGCTTTCAACTACATAATTTAATTGGGCTGAATGAAAATAGATTATTGGGCTGCTTAGGAGGAACAAATGAAGTTTTGCTAATGATTTAAGTGGGCTGATATTATGATAACAAAGTACAACTCCCAAAACACAAGGCCCATAAAATTTGGATATACGGGCTTCAAATGGTAGTGTTGACTGTTGTGTTTTAGCAATTTAGATTTTAGCCTATGTTTGGATTTGTTATTTGTTTCCAAATTATTTTCATTTGTGTACAAATCCCTCATCTTATATGATTTATGCTAAAAACTAAAACCTAAAAACTAAGAGAAAAGTAATTAAAATCTTTAAAATTTAAAGAAATTTGAAATATGGCCATTGGTCGGCTAAAGTGACATGACACTTTACATGACACTTCTGTTAAAATGTTGTAGGCCCACAGACCATGTGGTAGAGAATGACCTAGCTTAGAAAAGGCCTAACATGGACTACGTTTGGAGTTACATGGTCATAAATAATGGACGAAAACGTCTCGACTGGCTGGATCGTGTGGCAAACAACCAAGGTGGTTTGTCCCAACTATCGAACCCAAATTCCATAAGCCCCAATTTCGGAGTCAAAGATTTTCCCCCAAATTTTGCAACTTTTATTTATTTCCTTTTATTTGTAGAAAACCATATGCATGTTTGGTTGAGTAATTCACACGTTTATTTAGAAAGCCAATTTCATCATTAGGTAATCAATTTCAGTTTTTCAAAATTTGACTCGACATGTTATGTTTAGTATTTCCGTAAAGAGCGTTTGATATAATGGTCTGAACATTCAATAATATTTCAATTTCTCTCAAAAGTTTTCTCTTTTATATTGAATCGAGATAATTTTGAATTAGAGCTCAAAATTTTTGTTTATCCCTCACTAACTGCTCAACTTGAAGTTTTAATATTTGCATCAATTTGAAGTTTTAATATTTGCAGCAACTTGGAATAATTGGCTTCATCGATCATGAACATAGTTGACCGTGTTCTACAGAAGACCAGTGTACTACTCACTAACCATTTTCTAGCATATTTACACACATTCACATGTGGGTTCTTTACCTGTAGCATTACATTAGGAGGGTAACTAGTTATTGTTTATAATATAACTGCATTTATATCATAACTTTTTTTTTGTTTTTTTTTCCTGTTATATCTTTTTTTAGGAAAAAATATAGTCAGCTATTGATGTTCTTAAGAGAATTTTATAGGTTGAAACGGGTTGGGTTAACTCGAAAATCTTTTTGTCCAAATTTCTATTTTCTTTATAATCTAACTATATTTATTGGGTTTATGGGTTATGGTCCAGAGGTTCGTGATTATGGAATGGTTGGTAGTGGTACTAGTGGGTGGTTAGTGGGTTACTTCTGTTATGTGGTTGGGGGCCATGGATCGTATGAGCCCAGAGACTTATTATGGGGTGTTCGGGTTGGGGTTTATTTGTTACAAGTTTGCGGTGGGTTGGGCCACATGGATTAGTACGTGAGCCTTGGTGATTGTGTTTGTGGTCCAAGGTATTTCCTATAAAGAAGGCTTCTTAGGGGGGAAAGATGATGCAAGAGCATCGTCGAGTTTTCCTACGGTTCTCCTTAAAAGATGTGGGCTTGTGAAGAATTAGAGTTCGCTTACTTGGGCCGATCCATAAGAAGAATCAATGGGTTGCTGGTGGCGGCAAGGAGGAAGGGAGAAGGAGATTTGCATTATCTTTAATTTTTTTTGAAATTTGAATTTCTTAATTAATGTGATTTTTCCCCTGTTTAAACTATTACTCTCATCTATAAGTTAGGAGCTAGGGTTTTGTTTTTCCTCATACTTTTGAATTATACTTCTATATTGAAATTGCCGATCAAAGCATTCGATTATCGAAGCATTTGATTTTTATCGTGTGTTCTTGTGTGCCATTTGATTGTGCTTTCATTCACATCAATTTCCAACAATAATCGTATACTAAATTACGATCATAATTTTGCAGGAAGTAAACCAAAGGGAGCAGGAAGGCTGATTGGATGAGAGATTTCCAACATGTTATCTTTAATTAATAACTTTATATACCATGAAAGGTGAAAGATCATATTTATGTGATATTATTGTTAGGAGGAATTTCATGTATTATTATCTAAACTTGCAAAATATCATATTTCCTCGAAGCATAAGTTTTTGATGTATAAAATACAATGCATATAGTAACATTTTTTATGTAACACCTTAATCCAGATATAATTAACTTGAGTGACATTATTTATGTAACACCTTAATCCAGATAGAATTGACGTGTCACTTATACACAATCAGATCAATCCAGTAGAGGAGATCACTCGGGTGCTCCAAGGGAGGCAATAAAATGGTTAAGACACTTTCTTCTTTATAACTTAATAAATATTATGAGTTTGAATTTAATTACAAGGATGACAAAATATTTCAACTTTTTGGGCATAGTTCTTTAAACCTTTTCTTTGTTTTTTTTTTTTTATAAAAGTAATATATAAAGATGAGGAAAAAGACATGATCCTTCTTAAATATTTTGTGGGACCTCAATGAATACAGACAATCTGGCATATCCCATTTTCATTATTATATGCATACTAAATTCAAAATCATTGTGATATATGAAAATCAAAATCAAAATCAAAATCAAAATGGGACATGTATTTCTCCTTTATTTGGTCCTACATAAACACCATTGAGATTCACGCAAATGACATGTTGACTCGGGCTGAGGTAAATACAACTGATTCTTGACTGATGAGTTGAATACGAGAAGTGTTTTTTATGAGTTATGTGGCTTGTAGCAAGTATAGTATATAGCAAAGGCCAAAGGGGTAGCTTTGGTTGAATGGAAGTAGTTGGAGCCTTGAGGGACATTTAAGCTTCACATGCAATGTTCATAGATATAAAGAAACTTCATCTACATCCACATGTATCCATCACCTTATTTATGTTCAAACCCTTCCACCCTTTTATTTATTTCTCATTTGGACCACAATAACATTCTTCTCTCATAAACTAAGATCAATAAATTCTATAATCTATCAGTTATAATAAATAAAGGTTTAGAGATGTCACGTGTTATCATTCTACAACATCTAGATCTTTGTTTTTTCGCCTAAACATTTTTCAATTATCTACTTTAATTTATTTTTTTAAACTCCTAAATTGATTAAATACCATTTAAACGTTTTCATATTTATTATGATTTTAAATTTTAAGTATTTAATGTAGGATAACTTTTGGTTGACCAATAACTATTTTTTTTAAATACATTATTTTAAATTAAAGTTAACTAATTCATCATAATTCATAAGATTTAGAGGTGTTAATTTTTTATTTTTTTGGAATATTATGAATTGTTAACTGTTTTATTTATGTTTTCTAATAATAATTTATCAACATATAAGATATTTATTAATTGTATTCTTTTTATTATTCAGCACGTGTGATACATGGGAATCTAAACTAGTACTATATATATATATATATATATATATTAATTGGATTAAATATAGGGTAAAATTTGTAATTTGTCTTAGATGGATTGGTGTTTTTCTTCTTGCTCTTTTCCTCTTTTCTAAATTGTAACTTGTATTGATTTTGCTAGCGTTTTGATAGTTCTTTAAAAAAAAATTTGTTGTCGCCGTTCAAAAAAAGTATTACTGGTAAAATTTATAATTAATATACAAAGATTTCAGTAATTTTAATTAAAATCCTCATAAAATCATTGTTTGATCAAGCCAATTTTTTTACTCCAGCCATTTAATGAAAATGGCCACAAGGGGCGTAGCTCGGGTACCCAATCGGGTAGCTCGGCTACACAAGCGTAAGCACCTCGGGTACCAATTCGGGTTGGGGACATTGGGTACATATACCCGCTTGTGTTGAGTGAAAAAGCTGTTGTCCAACAACTATATAGCCGTTTTATTTATTAAAAAAACTAATTTAAATACCTGATACCACTATATAAATTCATCTCCATGCAATAGTTTTTACACAAAAATAACAAATAGATACTCTCAAATTTTCTATCTATGATGGATCGTGAATTGTTTATTCCTTCCGATTCATCCGATGAGTTCGACTTTTACGAGAGCGGATCCGGTAGTCTCCAATTTCTCACAGATATTGTCGCGCAAGCCGAACAAGAATACACGGCAACCTCAAAAAAAGATATGTGCCACTTGATCGTGAACAAGCTCTAGAAACTATAATAGAAGATTATTTTGTCGAGGAAAATCCAAAATACGATGAAGGTACATGTCGTAAAAGATTTCGGATGTCAAAAAGATTATATTTAAAAATTGTTGGAGAGGGCGTAGACGGAGGATGAAAAAGAGTTTCACGGTGCTACAAAAATGCACATCGGCCGTTAAACAACTCGCAACCGGTAATCCTCCCGACGAATACGATGAATATTTAAGTATGGCCAATAAGACTTCATGTGAATGCATAGAGTATTTTTGTATTGCCATAATTCAACTATACAACAAAGAGTTCTTACGTAGACCAACAAGCATGACGTTGCACTTTTGTAGAACACACATGAAGAAAAACATGGCATTCCGGGTATGCTCCGTAGTATCGATTGTACACATTTCGTTTGGAGAATGTGTTCGACTAGGCAGCGTGGACAATATATGAGAGGTGATCACCAATACCCGACAATCATGCTCGAAGCGGAAGCTTCAAATGATTTATGGTTTTGGCATGCGTTCTGTGGTCCGCCCGGCTCAAACAACGACATCAATGTTCTCCAACAATCTACAATATTTACTGACGAGCAGCTTGGAATCGCGCCAAAGTGTCCATTTCATGTAAACGGGCTAGAATACAAACGTGGATACTATCTTACCGATGGGATATACCCTACTTGGTCTACGTTTATGAAATTATCACACTCCCGCCAAGGTGGAAACACGAGGGGGCGACGAAATTGAATCATTACACATGATCAAAAGAGATTTCTATTATATTAATCGAATAGTTGATTACACGATTACAAAAAAATCAAACAAGACAAGTAGAACAAATAAGTCTTCTTATTGTTAATATCTAGCTAAGTCCACTAAAGCATGAGTCCTTGAAATCCTAGCATGATCAAAGCATCAACTTAGTTTCCATAACCTGAAAAACATGCTAAAATAGATCAACAAAAAGGTTGGTGAGAACATAGGTTTAAATAGATACATAGTAATAGATAACAAGGTGCAGGTCATAAACGAGTTTCATATTCCAAGTAATTAAACTTTTATATATGAGTCCACAACCAATCGTAGTGATCGAATGCTCTTCCGTCCAACATTAGACTATAGTATAAGTGTCTAGTATGCAGTTTCTGAACACCCAGCTCCTTCCAAGTTGATCAGAATTCCACAACTTGAAGGATGCTCGGAATTGATTGGCATGCATCAACCCAAGGACTGGATGGGCTAGTCAGGCCAATAGATCTATTTACGTACTCCCATGGCTTCCCCGAATTTAATGGTTGTATAGGTTTTAGAAAAAGAAGAGAGACTTTGTAGTTAAAAGTGATATAGAATAGCAACATGTATAAACCAGTTTAGTTTTACTAGAATTAGAAAGTTTGTTATTGACTGCAAAAGAATAGTTTTGACTATAGAATTTGATTCCATTTGATATAGAAGCATGTTTTCCACTCCAAAGTAGAAAGTAAAAGAGGGGCTATGAAGTCACCTTGCAAGTTTGAGGGTTGAACTTGTACTTGTCGTAACTTGGATTTGAATGCCTTAAGGATTCCCTAAGTAAGTTTGTTAAGTTAATTAGAAACAAGTTTAGAATAGTAGAGGGGTTGATAGTGTATTTAGTTAGAAGTGCTTGTTGTACACTAGAGTGGTTATCATTTCAGAGTAGCACATCTAAGAGAAAAGTTCCAAGGAAAGAGTTTGTTGGATCAGAACCCCGTCTTTTCCTAGCCAGAACTTTAATTTTTGTCAGATAACTTCTCACTTGAGATAAGTAACAGGTATAACGGCCTTAATCACAATCAAGCCCTTTATAGATCCTCTTAACTTGTATACACACACACACACACACATATATATATATATATATCCTAAAAGGCTTAGTTCATATACTAATAAACCCCCCATCCTATAGCAAGAACTTGTAAGTTCTCGCATACGCCAAGCTCGAGAACTAAATACGAGATCTGGGCTTGGAGAACTAATACACGAGAACTAGACCCGAGCATTAGCCTCGAGTCCATTCCCGAGAACTATAGCCGTGAACTAGGCTCTCGAGAACTATATTGGAGCCGAGAATTACTAGCCGTGTACTAGGAAGCCGAGTACTTATGACCAAAACTAGTGCACGAGTATATGGAACCGAGTACTATCCCATTACCGAGTACCATTGCCGTGAACTTAGTGCTTGCGAGATCTAGGGGCCAAGAACTAGATTCACGAGAACTTTTGTTCTCAACCAAACCCTAGTTTTGCATGGTTCCAGATCTGGGATATGTTTTAGTTGTCAAGATCCAAACTTTAAACGTTGAAAGTGTTTGTTTATTACCCATAACGTTAAATCTAAGAGCTTTCTTCCATTTCATACGTTAAAGTATCATCTTTTTGGATTAAAACCCTCATTTTCCCATATCCCAAAACAAATAAGAAAAGGTGAAGCTTTTAGGGTTATTCTTACCTCAAAAGCGTGCGAAATCCTCGTATCTCTTTTACCGATTGATCCTAAGCAGCTGGTGAAGCAAGATAGAAGCTCGAAATCGATTTCTTCTTCATTCCTTTCTTAGCCGAGAGCTTCACTCCCCTTTCTCCCTAGTTTGCGTGACTTGGTAAAAAGGAAATGAGGCTGGTATGTGTTATAGGATGGCGGCTAGGGTATTAAGGGAGGAGATTTCCTTTTCTGGAAGGTATGCCATCTAGTCCCTTAACTTTAAAGTTCCCACAAACCTCCATGTTTATTTATTTAGAATATTTGGGGTGTTACAAATCAGACATAGAATGTGACAACCGCGGTTTTTCAGCTCCTTACCATTTCTTGACTTTTTATACGTTTATATTTTTAAATATTACGGTTTTATATATTTTAAGTGTTTCTAGGAACTCTAGGAACATTGCCTTAGACGAACACTAAAGTCCGAATTAGAAAACCCGATTAAGTGCATACACTGCGTATACTGCGATCGCGTTAAATAAACGGTAAAATTTAAATTCTCGAAAATAATTTTTATATTTATATTTTAGTTAATAATGATGTTTTATAATATTTTATATGCTAAATTTTGTGATTCTTGGTTAAACTAACGATCACAGGTGGTTCTTCCGGTAAATACCTCATATAATTTTTTAGAATTTTTTTGAGTTTTTATGTTTTAAAAATTGTTAAAATTCATTATTTTGGATACTAGAATTTTATATTTGGATAAAGATATTTATTAGAGTGTTTAGGGGTGTAATTTTTATAAAAAGCGGTAAATTTTATAAAATTTTCTTTTAAAAAGCCAAGACTTCATGTTCACCTATAAATACCCACCCCCACCACTTTTCTCCTCTTATCCCTTCTCCCTCAAAATCGTTAAACACCATCACACCCAAACACCCCCATTTTGAATTCTCTCTCAAGAACACAACACTACCACAAGCTTGATTCTTGGTTCTAGCTTACTTTGATCTTCATTTCCAGTGATTTTAAGGTATAATATCATGTTTTAAACTTTGAATTTCTGTTTTGTTTGGTTGCATGTGTCACCAAGAACACACATACTACACACACTCACTTTAATCTTCCATTTTGTTGTTTTTAAGTGTTTTAAAGCTTGGATCTTTCATTTTTTGTGATACCCGGCAAATTCAGGTTAATATCCATACCCGACTATTACTTGAATTCACATGATTACACTTGCATCATACTTAGTTATAGAGTAATTAAGTACATATTTCATATAGCAAGTCCATTCGTTTCATTTCATTACATGCATCGGTAATCGGGCTGATTATCGGGTCACACACGCGTCCTGTCACAATGACGTTAACGAATATTACGAATAATATTTAGACATATAATTGGTGTGTAAAAATTATATGTAATACTGTGATTTAATATTTCATGCTTATGTGAGTTTTTCCAGAATTTATTTAGCATCTTTTATTTTTAACGTTTTTAAAGTGAATACGCGATATGTGCCAACAACACTAATTTGGGATTTTATAAAAATGATGGATTTATATTATGGACCAAATAATTCAGCTTTTAGTCTTGCTAAATCATTTAGAAGCCCAAACCCATGCTAAAGCCCTTAAAAACTTAAGAAGACCCAAAACCCATTTGATTAAAACTCCCTTAAACCCCACACTCCACCATTTTACCCTAACCCTAATCCCCTCACTCTCTCTCCCTTTCTTTGCTCTCGGCCGCAACCCCCTCCCATAGCCCCCACCTCTCTCAAAAATCTATCATCCATTCAAGTGTTCTTAAGAGCTATCCAAGGTGATTCAAGGTGTTAGGAGCTAATCTCACATCCATTCTACCTTCCTACTTAAATTTTGTAAGTGTTCATCCATATTTTCTCATTATTTTCGACCAAATGAAGAAACCCACCCATCCAAACGATTTTCCTTGTTACAAGTGTTATAATGCATGTTCTTATCAAAGGTTTTCATAATAAAAGATTTGTTGACACATATATGCACATTTTAGGGTTTGAAATACTTGTTTATGTTATTATTTGCTCGTTTCTATTTATAGAAACTTTGTTGGATGAGATTTTGCATACATGGGTGTATGATATGTTTAAGAGTTTAAATGATGCTTACATTAGAAGCATGAATAGGAAATATGATTTTCTGGTTGAAATGTTGTTTTACACTAGGTTATGGTTGACTTACTATATAAGGAAACTTTAATTTTGCATATTTTGTGTTATGAAGTTCTAATGGATAAAAACTTGATAATATGGTTCTATAACATGTATTAAAGTAGTAGAAATAGTTATTTGAAGTTACACATGTGCAAAAGGGTCGTTTGGACCACTTTCCTAAAAAGAAAACTTTAATTGTTCATATTTTGTATGTGTAGGTTATAAATGTTTAAAATGAGTTATATGGCTTTATTACTATATGAATAGATGACTTATGCAAGAATATGTAATTTGGAATGGTGTTATAACATGTTTTGGAGGAAATTGCTAAATAAGAAAACTTTGTTATTTTGTGAACTTCACCTTTGCTTAGAATAGAAAGTTTATGTGTAGAATCATGTTTATGGTATGTTACTAGTATAAATTCATGTATAACTTGTTAGTTGAGCCATGACACTTAAAGTACATTAAAACCCTAATTTCTTAAAAGGGGAAACTTTGCCATGTTAATGACCATAATATAGGAATGACATGTTATGTTACTTGTTCAAATAAGTGGAAATAATGTTAATAGGTTATTAATGCATCGACATAACTTATGTGTATGAATAGTTAACATGTATGAAATATACCATGAATATGTACAAATGCCATGTTACTTGTCACATGTTAATTACTTATACAACTAATTGAAACATGTATGTTATGTCACAAAGTATGACTCATATGTTACTTAAGTAGTACTTAGATGTTACTTAAGTATTACTTGTATGTTACTTATGTGTTACATATGTACTATTTATATGTTACTTATGTGCTATTTGTACATGACTTCAACATTGGTCAACATTGGTCAACACTAGTCAACATTAGTCAACACTGGTCAACATTAGTCAACATTGGTCAACATTAGTCAAATTTGGTCAAAGTTGGTCAAATTTTGGTCAAAGTTGGTCAAACCTCGGTCAACTTTGGTCAAACCTCGTCAACTTTGGTCAAACCTTTTGAAAACGTTAATGTAACCTTTCAACGTTGAGTCGTTTGGATGAATGTGGTTACATAAACCATGTTTAATTTCATAGACCTTATAGCCTTTACTATTCCTAGAGCTCGGTTAGGTCGGTTATCCAGAGTTGCTAGATTTCTCTTGTTGCTTTCATTCTTCATTCACCGCATTACCAGGTGAGTTTTCACGGCCCCATTTTACTCACTTTTCCATTTGGGGGAGATACATGCTAAACCATTTTCTTACTTAGTCGTATGCTGATTACTTTGATTTCGCTTTAACATATATAAGTGGGTGCATTTCCCGCACATAAAGTCTTCTCATATTTGAACTGTTAATTATTACACAAAGCGAGGTGATTCATGAATAGTACTATTGGATTTAACAACCCCCACCCGGGTTAGTCGCGCTAACTCTGACCAGGAGTCAAGCGGGTGCATAATTGACCTAATCCATTGCGTGCTGGGCACGTAAGAGGCAAAATGCTAGTTTCTGCATTCCTTCATTGAGCTTTGGTTTCAGTGTTGCTTATATAGTTATTGTTTATTGTCTGATCAACAATCGAATCACTAGTATACATACGTACTGTTACACTGTTTTCATTTCTGTTTATGTTACTTAAACTTGTGAACTCACCAACGCTGTGTTGACACTTTTAAGCATGTTTATCTCAGTTCGCTAAGCATTCACGCATGGACTAGGATTGCATGTCTGGAGTCACATTTCATGTTTCATTTAGAAGCTAGGTTTATGGGAACCTAATTTATTGTGCTTCTGTATTTTGCTACATTACTTATGCTTCCGCACTTTACTTTCCGCATTTTCAAACTCTGTATTACTTATTAACTTTTGTATGATGTTCAAACAGAATGTCTTTTCGAAAACCATTTAGAGGTCGTTCGAAATGACCGAGACTGATGATCATTGACAGTCACAACCCGCGGGTAACCTGCTATGGAATTTCAGGGTGTGACATATTGGTATCAGAGCCCTGGTTATAGAGAACTAAATTGCATTGGTGTACTTAGACTACAACTGTAGGCTCACATAGTTCACATCACATCATACATACATTTTTCATACATGAGAACATTGGATTACTGGATATTGACTTGTTACAGGATGTCTACATCATCGGACCCTATCGTGATCTCGGACTCCGAGGAGGAGTACACTCCAGCAACACCACCATCACCTGCGGAGCCACTTACCCCACCCTCATCACCGTACTCTCCTAGTGATGGAGAGAAGATGGAAGACCTAGAGGAGGTTGTAGAGATGGACTCCGAGGAGGATCCTGAGGAGGACCCTGAGGAGGAGGCGAATGATGCACCAGCCCACAGAGGCGATGGAGATGCCGACGAGGGGAGTGATTCGGGCGAGTCAGTGCCCTACTCAGTGCTGCATGGGTACTCATCGTCCGATGATGGCTCTATCCTACCCTCACCACTTCGCCAGGCGGACCCGACCCCACCGTCACCATTACTTGCACCAGTAGGAGCAAAGACCAAGCTTACCGCTAGGAAGACCAGCCCAATCAACTGACATTGCTGGACCATCAGCCAAAAGGGCCCGGATTGCACCATCAGACACCTCATCCACGGGAGAGTCATCTGGACCATCCTATCCACCACCTTATTGGCTCTGGCCTACGAGGGAGGTGCTACCGATACTTACGACGTGCATCAAGTTACATGATGCTGACATATCGTCCCTTCAGGATGAGCTTGCCTTGACAGACCAGGCACTCTTGATAGTGCGAGACCGGATCAAGAGTGCTGAGGGGAAAGCTCGAGAAGCAGAATAGAGAGCCACAACAACAGAAACTGCACTGTAGACCTTACAGGGGCAGGTAGCGGGTTTACTGGAGGATCGCCAGAGGGAGGCAGCTAGGACCACTACACCGACTAGCCGCCTATAGAAGACTAGAGAGCAGTTAGGGCTAGCACACCAGCGAGTAGCAGTAGCAAAGCATCGAGCCTCACTTGCTGACTCTACAGCCTTAGCAGCAGAGCTTACGGCAAACACGGTTCGAGAAGAGTTAGAGCCCGCCAGGGTTCTGATGATTCTTTGTGCCCTGTTACTTTTCACCGCTTTGCAGAGTGGTACTTTTCCACCTTCCAGCTGATTAGCCTATCGTGAGCGGGCTATGCTCACACAATATTTTTGAGATGTTACTTGTTTTGGAGGAGTGTTTGCTCCTGAAAATACTTTGTATTTCGTACAACTTATTTATCAAGTGTTTGTCTTTGGATTATATTGTATGGTTGATTGGTTGTTGATTGTTGTGTGTTATTTTATGCATGTGTGTTGATTGTTATTTATTATGCAATATCTAACCTTTGTTGTCATTATAATCATAAAGAAACATGCCGCCACGGAGAACACCCGCAACTCAGGAGGAAGTACCAGTTCCATGACCACCGCCCAAATTGAAGCTCTCATCGCGCAACGCGTGGCCGACGCACTCGCTAATCATGAAGCCCATTGATCCGGCGGAGGATCAGGAAGTCACGGCGAGAGCGGAGGTATGGTATAAACCAGAAATAGCATACATACTGCAAGTAATGTAATCCTACCCCATGGAAATTTAACCTAAATGCGCTCTATCATTGACACACAGGAACTGGGCATGGACCAAAGGCTTGTACCTACAAATCCTTCATGGATTGCAAGCCGCATACTTTTACTGGGGCGGAAGGAGCAGTGGGACTGCTACGGTGGATTGAAAAGATTGAATCGGTCTTTAGCATAAGTCATTTTTTAATCTTCCATTTTGTTGTTTTTAAGTGTTTTAAAGCTTGTATCTTTCATTTTTTAACAAGGATTTGTGGATGAATTTCATTTATAATCATCCACAATGAGTTGCATATCTTTGATCTTGCAAAATTTGGATGATCAAGTGTATGAACACTTGGTGTTCATCACTAGTGTTCTTCATGGATTTGAGGTCAATTTTAGTTTTTGTCATGGATTTGAACCACCATTGTGATTGTAGGTTTAAACAACAAGAAATCACAGGAGAATAGTCTTCTTAAACATCATTAAAGGCTGATTTGGAGGTACAATTTGATCAAATGTAGTTTAGCTAGTTTGAATGTCAAGAAGATCCATGTTCTTGATGGATTTTTACAAAATTGTTGATTTGGTACCCAAAATTATTTTTATTCAGTAGGTTATGTTATAAAATGAGGATCTGAAAAAATTTGGTAATCCAACTCTTATTAGATTATTTATTAAAATTCACACAAGTTTAATACATGAAAATTGGAAAAAATAGCTCTGAGTATTGGAAAAATCTGAATTTGGACAATGGTTAGTATATTATAAATGAATACTCCTGTCCAAATTTCGTGAACATTGGAGTTTTTTAAGTAGGTGTTTAGTATTTATAAAGTTTAAACAAATGATTTGGGGATATTATACTTCTGGACTTGAAACTTGGAATGGGATCTCATATGGACCTAAAACTAATCTGATAAAAATTTGGTAAAGTGTTGATAAGTTTAACTACTTTTCTCGAATTTGTTAAGTTTTGACAATATTATATTCATAATAAATAATCTGAATATTGGTCAGAAATTTTTATTTATGTATATGATTAATTGGTATAAATTTCAAATAGTAATTTTATGTCTAAGTATGATTTTGAAATTATGGTCCATTAAAATTTTATAAAAAGTTACTACTTATGGAAATTTTTATATAAAATTAATTTTATAAAAGTTTTAGGAGATTTTGGACAGAAGCATGATCACATTAAAAACATAATTTTGGACTTTTAAATTGGGTGCTAATATCACACTAAAACCCTAATTTCGGACGAATCGGATTTTCAAACCGTAAACCAGACTTTACGCGCGTAACCACATTTTTGGTCAAACGAAACCGTGACTTGAGATTTTATCATATACGATTTTATAACTACTGATGTTCTTTATTAAATAACTTAAGGTTTTAAGGTCAAGAATTTATATACAAAACGGTTTTACAATTTCTAACAGTTCATACGCTTATGCACGGGTTTTGGATATGCAACCGAATGCATAGCCACTTTTGTTTTGTTGAATTATTCACACACGTTAAATGTCATAAATGCTTGTTTCGTGTCTACTTGGTTAGTAGGACTCGTTTAGGGCATCATATTTGCGGTTTCTTTTGTTAACCGTACTTTTTGTATTACCGCACTTAGGTGAGTTTCGCGGCCCCACTTTTTAATTTTTACTGTTTTACGGGGGGAAAGTTGTTTCACACACTACACGTTGTTACCTGGGTTTACCAATGAATGTATTAAGTCCACACTTTAACACAATCAATTAGCTTGGATAGCCGATGAGAATTACGCATAGTACTATTTGGGTTGACACCCCTGCCGAGGGTTGGTCGCGCCAACCACATTTGTAGTTTCATTTGGGCGTATAGTTAGCCATAGTAGGTGTTCACATTCGACACCCGGATACATGGGTAACAACTAGTCTGACGGTTTTGATTGTGACTCAAGGAAATTATATCTTAACACGTGTATTTGATCATATGCGGATGGTTACTATTACATTTTGAAATTTATTTACTTACTTTTTTATCGAGACACAAAACCTGCGTACTCACCAACTATTTTTATAACTGACCTGTTTTCGAAATATGCTTTTCAGGTAAACAGTTAAGGGGATCAAGAGCTTTAAACGGCTTGCTTTTGGGAAGAATTATTATTGTGTACTTTTGGTTGTAGTCAGATATTTTAGACACTTTGTATTGATTCGGGATTTTAATGTATTCGTACTTTTGTTAGAAGCATGTAGTATGGTTCAATGTGATGCACAACTTTCCTTTTAGTTTCTCTTGTACTTGTGTTCAATGTGATATACCGGTCCCACTCCGTGTTTCCGCCTTCGGCGGGGTGTGACATAAAATCACAGTAGAATAAGTAAGCCGCTCTAAAGTGCAATAGAATACTCAATTTAGACTAGGCTTAGTAGTTAGAACTGAATTGATAATACAAGTAGTGTGAGGTAAATATATGTTCATAGCATTAGAATTTTCAAGGTTACAAGCATAGAATCATACATGGAAATTCGAAGATGTCACAAAAATCGTTCGTCTATCTAACCGATCCAAAGGAAAAGAAGTTTAAGAAGGTGCAAGAGGTGGCAAGAAAAGATGTTAAGAGAGCTTTCGGTGTTTTAAAGGGTAAATGAGTATACTGAGGCGACCCGCCCGGTCTTATAAGCCGAAAAAGATTAGGAACGCTGTGTGTGCGTGCATGTTACTACACAAAATGATCATAAAAGATGACGGAAATGCAATATCACCGATCTACATAAGGGATCCTCCGACCGATCCAGTTATTGACGATAATGTCATTTCGAAGTTGCACGATGCAAGTTCACATTTCAGATTTCGATTTGATCTTGTGGAACATATTGGAAGCACGATGCATTTGGACGAATAGTAGTTTGATTAAATATTTATGTTTTATTTTTATTTATTTTATGTAATTTTTATTTATATTTTTTTGAATAAATGAAATTAGTTTTAAATATATAATTAGTTTTAATTTAAAAAATGAAATAAAAAAAAATTCTTTAAGGTACTTAAGGTTATGCCCCAATTACTCTGGGTATTTAGGGTTGAATTTGAGTAAAAATAAGATGCCGCTGCCTCATTAGATATTGGCTTATGGTATTTTTTTATTAGGATAATGCCGAGTATCCTTAAGATTGAAAGAGTGAATTATAAGCATGTGATATAATGCATTAATTACCTGGATTTTGGTACACCAAGACATGAGTCAACTATGTGCAATTTGTTAAAACTAGATTAGTAAATTTAATTGAATTAAGAAAAGGGATTCGTTATTAAATGATCAACTAACGTGTTTCTTTTAGTATTTCCAAGTTTTTATATTTCCCAACACATTTTAAAATAAAATCATAGAAGTTTTTCTTTAGTTTTTAAAGATGGAACAAAAAGAAACTTATAAACGGATGTACCTCACCAATTTTAAAATTATAGTTTCGGGCAAATCTAATTTTTCTTAATAAAGGAAATTGGATTTTAATAATCCCATATTTTAGCAATTGGTTAATAATAATCCCAACTGAGAATATTTTTACCATCCATCCCTATTTACAAGCTATTTTCTTACATTGGACCTCCCGTAAAAAAAACTTAACGCCGTTAGATTTTATATGACGTGGACATTTGTAAAAGCCGGAAAGTCGAGCCAAGCTAGCAGTGGTCTCATGGTAGGTTTTGACACTGGCTCTGGTGGTGTTTAACAGGGCTCGTTTTTTCGGCAAGTCCAAACGGAGACAACGGTGGTGTTTAACGGTGAAGACGGTGACAGAATAGGGTTTGCAGACCACCCCTCCGGCTAAGGCGGTGGCTACGGTTCCGACTTGGCTCGAATTTCCGGCGGTTTGCAGATGTCCACGTCATATAAAATCTAACGGCGTTAAGTTTTTTTAACGGGGGGACCGGTGTAAGAAAATGCTTTGAAAGTAGCGACTGATGGTAAGAATATTCTCAGTTAAGATTATTATTGGCCAATTGGTAAAATGTGGGATTATTAAAATCCAATAATCCTTAAAATAAAATATACTAACTTTATGGGGAAGATTCCGCTAATAAGTGAATTTTCGCTAAGAAACATAAGAAACCGAGTCAAACGAACTCCAACTGAACTAATTCCAACGGTGTTGGAACCGGCTCGTCGAAATAAAGCCTAGAGCTAAACCCTAAACCATAAAGCTAAACCTTAAAAGTTAAACGCTAAAGCTAAACCCAAAAACCTAACCACCCCACCCCCAAAAACCTAACCACCCCACCCCCACCCCCAAAAGCCTAAATCTTCCAACCCCCACCTCCTAAAAACCTAAACCTACCTACCCCACCGCCCAAAAAACCTAAATTCCCCCAACCCCCACCCCCAAAAACCCAAATCCTCTCACCCCCCAAAAACCTCGACGAGCCGGTTTCAACGCCGCTGGAATGAGCTCAATCGGAGTTCGTTTGACCCAGTTTTGGTTAAAAAAAAACCATTTCTTAGGTTTTTTAGCGAAAATTCACTTCTTATTTGAATCTCATATATATACATATATATATATATATGTATATATATAGGGGAAGGATACAATGAAAACCCACCTAAGTTGTGAAAACGTTAAAAACTCTTCCAAAAAACGTGTTTTTACATGTTTTTTTTTTGAAAAGCTTCTAGGCACTTTTTATAAGATTTTCGTCAAAAACGCCGAGCGGTTTTTTTTAAATGGACAAAAAATCCTGTCACCCAGTGTAAAAACATCGTGTTACTTAAGTAACACAACATATTACATATGTAAAACAACGGAGCATAATTTAAAAAAGAAATTATAAAATACTTGTGTTGGCGCTTTTTTTTTTTTTTTTTTTAAGTTTTGAAATTACATATAAAAGCTTTAAAAAAAAACTTGTAAAAACCCATTTTTTGAATAGTTTTCAATATTTGCACAACTTAGATGAGTTTTCATCCTATATATTCCCTATATATATATATATATATATATTATATTACTTCTTATACAACCTTTGATAGAAGGAAAAATATCTTCTTGTTAGAGTTATGACCGGGTGCTTTTAGAGATTCCCTTCTATTGTTCTAGTTATGTTGAAGATATATTTATGGAATCTATTAGTCTTACAAAAATGCCTTTGGTCATGCATATTTCTAGGTTGTAAACTAACCGAACGAACACGGACGGGCCATTTTCATGTTTGTTCGTTTACTTTTAACCATGCAAACGGAACACAGACAATCAAACAAATTAATATTCTTGTTCGTTTTCGTGCATTAAGACAGAACATGTTGGTGTTCGCCATATTCGTTTGTTAATATTATAAACGGATGGCTCATGAAAACAAAGAACAAAAATGAATGAACATAAACGGAATCTTTAACGATCTTGTAGCGTTTTTGTTTAGGTTCGTGAACTACTTATCTAGGATCGAAAGACAACCTCCTTACATGCTGGTTGCGTCTTGTAACATCCCAAAAATAAAGGTAAACGAATAAATGAAACGGAAGCTCAAAAGTTAAAACAAAAATGTGAAAAGAAGCAGGCGGGCTTGGGCCTTTCAAGTAGTGGGCCGATTAAGCCCACCTATATAAGGGTTGGAGCAGCCCTCCCCTCCTCATTTCTCCTTGTTATGCAAACTTCTAGAGAGAGGTCTCGGGTCTAGAGAGAGAAAGTAAAGGAAAGCTGCTCAAAAGCTCGGGGATCGATTGTCATCATCTCTGGATCGTATAGCATCGAAAAGGAAGCGAAAACAGGTAACTATCGAGCTTAAATATGAGTTTTCATAATTGTTGGGTTTCGGATTAAAGTCGAGTAAAGGATTAGTTTTTACGTATGAAACTCGAATCAAATCACATATTCTGCTTCATGGACGAAAATAGAACGTTTTGAACGTAAAAAGTTTGAGGTTTGAGCACATCGAATTCGGCCGACCAGATCTAGGGTCTGATTGGAGAAGAAGGTAGCGACAGGCGAACTTATCGGACCCAATATAGCAAACTTATTAAGTTCGCTGGTCTATGTTCGCATGTAACTCAAAGGAGGCAAACTTACCCAAGTTCGCCTAACTTACTAAGTTCGATGGTCAAGTTCACACCTATTATGTTCGCCTAAAGAGGCGAACTTGATCACTAAGTTCGCCTATGTTTAAGAAAACCAACTTACTATGGGCGGACTTGTCATGTTCGCCTATACCCAAACCTTGCGAACTTATTAAGTTCGCCTGCTCATCAGAATAGAAATGTTAAGTGTCGTTTATGTTCATTAGCTTATCTTGTATGACTTGCTTATACAGATTGTGTGTGACTTTAAGTGACGCTCTTTGACCAGCTAGGTGTATTCATGAAATCACTCATCAGGTGAGTTCTATGTACCCCCTCTATGTTATGTGCAAATCAATTTAAAATGTTTTGGGGCTGAAGTGTATACACTAACTGAATATATGTCATGAATGCCAATGTGATCATACGTGATGTTTAAATGCATATATATATATATAAATATATATATATATATATATATATGAAATGAAAGATGTACAAAGAATGAACGTATGTTTACAAAGAATGAATGAATGACATAACGTAAATGAATGAATTCTTGCCCTATATTTTTATATATATCGCATGTTATGAATGTATGTAAACGTTATGAACGCTCCGATGATAACGGCTACTCCGGTAGACGGACGACCACACGACTATTTTGCAACCGTGACAAATACGTTCCTTCATCAGCTAGGACGTATGAAAGGCATTAATGGACGGTCGAAGCAAATGCCTTATAAAGGAAGAACGGTTGCATAAATAATAGTTCGCGTGGGAAACGGATGCCCTAGGGCAGACCGGCGAAAAGACGGACTACGACGGTAGGACGGTTAAGGAGGACGGACAAAGGTTGCCGAACGGATTAATGTTTCGACGGACGGTTTCTAGGGCCGGACGGTTTATGTAATGGACTACGACGGTAGTTCTTATGGCGTTTGTCTTTGTGACTCGCAACGATTATGACGGGTTGATCACCCATATGTGTATGACCAATGAATGTTAAACGAAAGAAAAGGTGAATACATATTCATATGTACTCTCATATGAATGATAAACGAAAGCAAAGGATATGATAATGTGTATTTATATATGTATTTGTGTATATCCTTACGAAAGAAATAATGTTAATACTTAATTACCTTAAAGTAGAACTCACCAGCGTCAGCTGACTTTTAGTATACATTTCAGGTAACAAAAAGAAGAGTCGTACGAAGGCGTGATGACTACCCGACAGGAGACTGACATCCCACTTTAAATTATGTTAAGACAATGTTTTACGTTTAAATGTTAAGACTTCCGCTGCTATGTTATGTATTCAAATGATGTTTGCTTCCGCTACTCATGAATGTTTTTAATTTAAATTCAATATTTATGACTATGTTATGATTAAATCCAACAAGTGATATTACTCGGGAAAGGGGCCTTACAAGTTGGTATCAGAGCAATAGTTTGAGAGATTCAGACATCCCTAAATGTCTGGACTCAAACTGATAATGGGACCAACGCACGGATGTTAGTCTGGGTAGCCAACGCTAACACAGTAAGTAAGTGATAAAGTTAATGTCTGTAGTTATGTCACACCCCAACCGTGCATCTTAACCACGGGTGCGACTTAATTGACAAAAGAACACAATGGAATAAAGACATTTACTATTAAAGTTTCATAATATTAAAAAAAATTCCAATTACATAAGTTTTGAATTAAACCAAACAGATAACATGTTCAAAAGACAAGCAACTTAAAATAAGATTCTTCAATTGATATCTAGGCAAATCCTATGTGATATTGACTTGACCTATCACGAGCTTAATCACCTGAAACATGTACGAAAAACAAGTGTCAACTAAAAATAGTTGGTGAGAAATCATAGGTTTAATAAAAGTATAAGTTTGGCAAATGTGACAATTCATATTCCAAGATCATCATATAGCATGTAATAAAACAAACACATGATTAGCAAATCCAACCTAAAATGATGAGTAACGAATAAGTGGTACAACTCGCAAGTTGAACTAATAACGAATAAGATGTCCAACCAAAAGTTGTCCATAAAGTATATGCGGTTTCCATCCTATGGCCCATATCTGTAGTACCGTTGGCTTGAAAGTTTCAAGTTAAGGATTTGCAAATTTAACGTTTATCATGTTGTGTTCATTTACTCACATACATATATGATTCACTTGTTTTAGAATTGTTAGAAAAAGAACGTGTTTTAATGCGTGCCAACGCGTACATGTTTTCCTCAAAACGATTTGAATAAAGTGGGGCCATGAAGTCTCACCTTGAAAGCTAGACGAGATAAGAAACTTGAACGAATAGACGAGATGAATCACGGACCAGACCCTAAACAAATAAATAAACCAGTTTTAGGGTAGGTTCGATGGTTACGAGTGTTAGATAGGCGGTTCGGGTCATAAGATTAAAAATTAGTTGCAAAAATAGAGTTTTAGTTGATTTTCATATTTGGACAGCAAAGTAGCTGAACAGAAACGGGATTGTTAAAAATATCAAACGACGTCTAAAAATTATGAAATTTTACAGGGAATTAGTTTAAGTCGTTCCGAAGAAGTTTCGCTTAGAAAGTTTTTCCATTTGAGACTCGGATCATAGCCAAAATAGTCCAACAAGACAGAAGGTACTGAAAAAAGTTTCTGTCCAGTTTTGGCTACTACGGAGTCATACTTTTGAATTAGAAAACGATCCAATTATGGTTGGAAAGGAAATTCTACGAACTACGTCGTGGAAATTGAGTTTGCTCAGTTTAGATTAATTATGGTCAAGTTACGCTCAGTTAAATTCAGCACAGTTTTTGTCCAAAATCAATGCTTGTACTTAAGTGGTCCGTTTAGGGTTTTAAGATTACCGAACGCGTAAATAAAAATTAGACGAATGTTATTATGTTATTATAATACATAATATAATCAGATTAGGTTAGCCAAAACGTCCCGTGTCACCGGTCTAGCCATGATATTCACAGAAGCGTTTTGGAGAATCACAGAATGCAATCGGCATAGCCGACACGAGCAAGCGGATTCTATATTTAATTAGCATGTGAGTTCATATAAGTGATAATATAGAATAAATAACATGTTTTAAGTTAGCAAGAACATACTAAAGCATCGGCAGAGCCACTTTTGCAATAGTTGTCTTGAGGATTCGCAGAATGCGACGGCATAGCCGCCATTGCAAACGGGATCCTTTGTTTGTTAGTTGGTGATGTTAGCTTGATTTATTAGTTTGATTAAGATTATTAGAGGGTTTTTAGGGCTGAGGTTTCACATGATCAAGTGATCATGGATATAAAATAGAAAAAAGATTGAGGGGATGAAGAAAGAATAAAATAAAAAGACGGTATTCAACTTCGGAGGGTTACTTACTTGTTTGATCTTCAAACTCTTGGAATCCTCTAAGGGATTTTTGAAATCTTCAAGGTTGGGAAGGGATTTCACAACTTAGGAGGGGTTGGGAGTGTTTGAGGGAGAATTAGCAAAGAAAACAAGATCCTAAGCCTCCTATTTATACTAATGGTTGAAGGGGTGTAAATATGGAATGTCTTGGAAAGCAATTTAGGGTTTTAGGGCCCTCAAATCTGCGAAATTTTCCCCAATGGGGCTGGGTTTTTTGTGATTTCTTGCTTGGGCTAGGTCCAAGAGTAGGTGGGTTGGGTCCTAGCTTGATCCGGTTGAGTGCGCGCATTCGAAAATTGCGATTTTAAGCATTTCTAAGCGAAATTGGCAAATGTTTTCAACATTAAAGTTGATTGTCATAACAAAAAGAGTATGTTTAGCTAAAAAAATTTAAGTTAAAGTTACGTTATTCGCGTATAGTAGTTGGCGATCGGTGGGCGAGAAAACTGACTTTTTGATCGTTTTTCGAATTTCAGGATTTATTTAAGGAAAGTTTTGCAAACAAACTTTGTTTTAATTAAAGAAATGAATATTTTAAAATTTTAAAACATAAATTAATGTCATGTTAAACGATTTATCGGTCGTGGACGGTACGTAGTTAACGACGGTTTAAAAGGCGAACGATCGCACGAAAGTACTAACTAGTACTTTTAAGCATCAATTCAAATTGAATGGGTTGTAAGAACATGTTTGAGATGTATGGGGGTGGTTCATGTGTATTTAATGTGTCATAAAGATCAATTAAGTCTACGTGCGATCCATGAATCAATCACAGATAAGTATAAGTCTTTGAAATCAAGCATAAACGTAATGTTTCACATGTGAACTAGTATTGTAACAACGTCTGAATAGGATTTCAAGTAAAATGAAATGTCATGCGGATTTTCATTGATAAGTCTAGAATGAGTACAAGTAGTGAAAATCAGAAGTGTCACAGTCTCCCCTAGTTAAAAGAATTTCGTCCCCGAAATTCAACTAGTAGAGGCTGTAGGGTCTAGAAAGAGATGAGGGTACTTATGTTTCATTTGGTCTTAACGTTCCCAGGTGAACTCAGGACCATGCTTGGCTTCCCAACGAACTTTCACGATAGGGATGCAGCTACACTTGAGTTGCTTGACTTCACGGTCTATGATTTCAACGGGCTTTTCGACGAAATGCATAGAGTTGTCGATACGAACATCATCCAGAGGAACTTGAGGTGTGTCATCAGCAAGGCACCTTTTAAGTTTTGACACATGAAAAACGTCATGAACGTTACAAAGTTCGGTTGGTAGCTTGAGTCTATAGGCTACTGGGCCAATCCTTTCAAGAATTTCGAATGGCCCAACGAACCTAGGGGCTAGCTTTCCCTTCTTCCCAAATCGGACAACACCTTTCCAGGGGAAACCTTGAGTAAGACTCTATCACCGACTTGAAATTCAAGGGGCTTCCTACGGTTGTCAGCATAACTCTTGTGACGATCGTGAGAGGCCTTGAGTCTTTCTTGAATTTGAAGTATCTTGTCGGTGGTTTCTTGAATGAGTTCGGGACCGGTGATTTGAGCGTCTCCGATCTCGGTCCAACACACCGGAGATCGACACTTCCTACCATATAGAGCCTCGAAAGGGGCGCACTTGATGCTTGTATGGTAACTATTGTTGTAAGAGAATTCGATGAGTGGCAAGTGTTGATCCCAACTTCCTCCAAAGTCAATCACACAAGAACGGAGCATGTCTTCCAAGGTCTGTATGGTCCTTTCACTTTGACCATCAGTCTGGGGATGGTAAGCCGTGCTAAGGTTCAAACGAGTTCCCAAAGCTTTCTGTAAAGATTGCTAGAATCGGGAGGTAAAACGGCTATCACGGTCGGAGATAATGGATAGAGGGACACCGTGACGTGTCACGACCTCATTGATATAGAGTCTGGAAAGCTTCTCCATTTTGTAGTCCTCACGGATTGGGAGAAAATGAGCGGATTTGGTTAAGCGGTCAACAATGACCCAGATGGAGTCATGACCACTAGAGGTTCGCGGAAGCTTAGTGATGAAGTCCATGGAAATTTGCTCCCATTTCCATTGTGGGATTTCGGGTTGTTGGAGAAGACCAGATGGTTTCTGGTGCTCAGCTTTAACTTTAGAGCAAGTAAGACACTTCCCTACATAGAGGGCGATGTCTTTCTTCATTCCTGGCCACCAATAAAACTCTTTCAAGTCGTGATACATCTTATCAGCACTTGGATGAACAGAATAACGGGATTTATGTGCTTCATCAAGGATAAGGGTTAGGAGCTCACTTGAGTCGGGGATCCAAATTCGACCCATGAAGTAAAGGAGATCATCGGGTTTGGGTTCCAAGTGCTTTTCTACACCACAATCCAAATCCTTCTTCAACCCATCATTTGCAACAACTTGTTTTTGAGCTAGGAGGATCTTATCTTTGAGACTGGTTTGGACCAACATTCCCATGGCTCGCACACGGGTGGGTTTGATTCGGTCCTTACGGCTAAGGGCGTCAGCCACCACATTAGCTTTCCCCGGGTGGTAACGAATTTCGCAATCGTAGTCACTAAGTAATTCAACCCAACGTCGCTGCCTCATGTTGAGTTCTTTCTGGTTTAGAATATGTTGAAGGCTCTTGTGATCAGTAAAAACCACACATTTAGTGCCGTAGAGATAATGTCTCCAGATTTTCAAAGCAAAGACCACCGCACCCAACTCAAGGTCATGAGTGGTGTAGTTCTTTTCGTGAACCTTGAGTTGTCTGGATGCATAGGCTATGACCTTGTCTCGTTGCATCAACACGCAACCAAGAACTTGGTTTGAGGCATCACAGTATACAACGAAATCATCATTGCCATCGGGAAGACTTAGAATAGGGGAGTTGCACAATTTCTGCTTAAGAGTTTGGAACGCATCTTCTTGCTTTTGTTCCCAGACGAAAGGCTTATTTTTCTGAGTTAATGTAGTGAGAGGCAGGGCAATCTTCGAAAAGTTCGGGATGAATCTTCGATAATAACCTGCCAAACCCAGAAATGAACGGATCTCAGAGGGTGTGGATGGTGTACTCCAATTCTTGATAGCGGTGACTTTGGCTGGATTGACGCGTATACCCTGGTTGTTGATCACGTGACCCAAGAAATGAATTTCTCTAAGCCAGAATTCACACTTGGAGAATTTAGCATAAAGTTGTTCCTTCTTCAAGAGTTCCAAAATCAGCTTAAGGTGGGTTGTATGATCCTCTTTGGTTCGGGAGTAGATCAAGATGTCATCGATGAAGACAATGACAAATTGATCTAGGTAGGGTTTGCAGACACGGTTCATGAGGTCCATGAACACCGCGGGCGCATTTGTTAACCCAAAAGGCATAACCATGAACTCGTAGTGTCCATAACGAGTTCTAAAAGCAGTTTTGGGAATGTCCTCTTCATGGACTCGGAGTTGATGATACCCAGATCGGAGGTCAATCTTCGAGAAACAAGTTGCTCCTTGCAGTTGATCGAAAAGGTCATCGATCCTAGGTAGCGGGTAACGATTCTTGATGGTAAGCTTGTTTAGTTCACGGTAGTCGATGCACATGCGGAAGGACCCATCCTTCTTCTTGACAAAGAGAACCGGAGCTCCCCAAGGTGAGAAGCTCGGTCTAATGAATCCCTTGTCCAGCAGCTCTTGCAGTTGGCTAGATAGTTCTTGCATCTCAGAAGGGGCTAGGCGGTACGGAGATTTGGCAATGGGGTTAGCTCCCGGTAAAAGATTAATCCGAAATTCAACTTGTCGAGTTGGAGGGAGTCCATGCAAGTCATCAGGGAATACTTCCGGAAAATCTCGGATGATCGGTATATCTTGTAATTTCTTTTCTTCAGATTTCTTGACCACATGTGCTAAGAAAGCATAGTATCGCTTCCTTAAATATCTACGTGCCTTTATGCAGGAGATGAATTTCAAACCTTTGCAAGGTTTCTCTCCAAAGATTTTCAAAGGGATACGAATGAGTTTCTCCGAACAGTTGATTTCCGCATGATTGTGGGATAGCCAATCCATTCCCACGATGATATCAAAACTCCCGAGAGTGATGGGAATCAGGTCGATAGAGAATGTGTGCTCGTTGAGAGTTAGAGCACAACCTCGGACAACGGAATGCACAACAGTTAATTTGCCATCAGCTATTTCTATAGTATAAGAAGGTTCAAGAGCGGTACGACAAGTTTTAAGTAAAGGTTCAAATTCTAAGGAGACAAAGCTTTTATCCGCTCCGGTATCAAATAAGATAGAGGCATAACGATTATTGATGAGAAACGTACCAGTAACCACGACATTGTTATTTCTGGCCTCGGTTGCTCCTATGGCAAAAGTGCGAGCACGTGCACCTTGGTTATTGTTGTTGAGCTTCGGGCATTGGTTTTTGTAGTGATCAGGAGCACCACATTCATAACAGGCCCTACCATTGATGATGGCAGGAGTGGCAGTTTGGGTAGTAGCAGCCTTTTCAGCTACGCGACAAGCGTTAGCAAAATGACCAAGCCTTCCACATTTAGTGCACGAACGACATTGAACAGTAGTAGGGTGATGGTATTGACACCTTGCACACAGCGGGTGAGGTCCACTATATGGCTTCCTGCCAGGTGCAGGTCTAGGTGCTACTTGGGCAACAGGAACAGCTGGGGTAACCATGGCAAAGCTTTTAGGGGTCTTTTGCTTCTTGTGGCGATACTCAGGCTTTTTCCCCACTTCCTCCTTAACTCTCTTGTCACCTTTCCTGAATAGAACTCCAGACTTAACTAGATCGTCCGTTAAGGACGCAGATAAACGAATAGCAGCTTCAAGTGTTGATGGGCTACTACCCATGACAGTACCCCGAATTTGAGGCGGAAGGCCTCCAATATAACGATCAATCATTCGGGTCAAGGGTGTAACCAGATGAGGTAGGATGCAGAGTTCATGAAAGCGTGTGGTGTATGCCTCACTCTCCCCACTATCCTGGGTAAGGTCCCACAGCTCAATCTCCAACTTCTTCATCTCATTGCTAGGACAGAACTCCTCGATCATAATTTCCTTGAGCTTATCCCAAGTCATAGCAAGAGCTCCTTCCCTACCCCGAATTTTCTTTTCAGCATTCCACCAAGTCAGTGCCCTCCTTTGGAAGGCACTTGAAGCATATTTTACCTTAAGTTCATCGGGGCAGTCACTCATCTCAAATGTGTTCTCCATGCCTTCAAACCATTGCAATAGCCCTGTCGCACCTTCACATCCAAGGTACTTGTGTGGGTTACAAGAGTTGAAGTGCTTGAAAGTACAAACACTCCCACTAGATCCTCCGGTGGAGTTGTTGATTTGAGTGACAATAGTGGGTAAGACCGCAACAAGTTGTTGAGAGAGAAGGGTGGCTATGGCGGTGGTTTCGGCGGAGGCTTCACTGGTGTTAGCCACGGTGTTATCATGATCACGACGAGGAGGCATTCTACGAAAAAGAAATCATAAGTCGGTAGTTAGGATAGACATTCAAGAATTAAAAGTGACAATATTTATAAATAAAATCACTCATTCATTAATATTAATGTCTTACAAGATAAATAAAACATATATTTAAAACATATATGTTGAATTACAAATGAAATATAAAGACAAAACTGACTAGTCAAAATTCAAGATTCGGATGAATGATACTAGTGAGACGTGTTTTAGTCTATAAGTGAGCACTCACTCCAAGGGTCCCCAGGTAAGTGCGACTCATAACGAACGTATCTCACTTTCCTTTGACAAGACCCCCAGTGTACAGGCGCTCACCCTTCCAGATTTCACGTGTCTCTAGTATCACTATCCAAGCCTTTGATTTTGATGAGAACATTATGGATTGGGCCTTGCCCAAGAGTTGGATTCAGCTTCACAAGTCAGCTTTCTTTTCTTGAACGGGAGTTGGGCCTCAGAAGTGGTTCCAACATGGCTCTCTTGGTCTTCGGATTCCGAATCACTTAATATGTTGATTACTTCAGGCTTCGGTGCAGGCCGGCTTGTCGCATCGGAGATT
Source organism: Smallanthus sonchifolius (assembly GCA_023525975.1). Classification (NCBI taxonomy): domain Eukaryota; kingdom Viridiplantae; phylum Streptophyta; class Magnoliopsida; order Asterales; family Asteraceae; genus Smallanthus; species Smallanthus sonchifolius. Next base: position 78,816,500 of record CM042033.1, read on the forward strand.
AACTCGGGCTTGACATTATGTTTCGAGGGTAGCAGGCTTCCAGAGAAAGATGATCGTGGTGAGATTAGCCTACTCCAACTAATTGGGCTTTGGGACCCATCATCGGAAATAAGGCTTGAATTGCTAGAGATGTCAGCAGAGTACGACGACATACTAAAGATAAGAGAGTTAGTGGGTTAGAATCACATAAGCATATAAGTTTCAAAGGGGAGCTTAGGTTATAGTCTAGGTCAAATGATTGCCTAATTCTCTATAACCTGGCTCTGATACCAATCTGTCACACCCCAACCGTGCATCTTAACCACGGGTGCGACTTAATTGATAAAAGAACACAATGGAATAAAGACATTTACTATTAAAGTTTCATAATATTAAAAAAATCCCAATTACATAAGTTTTGAATTAAACCAAACAGATAACATGTTCAAAAGACAAGCAACTTAAAATAAGATTCTTCAATTGATATCTAGGCAAATCCTATGTGATATTGACTTGACCTATCACGAGCTTAATCACCTGAAACATGTACGAAAAACAAGTGTCAACTAAAAATAGTTGGTGAGAAATCACAGGTTTAATAAAAGTATAAGTTTGGCAAAGGTGACAATTCATATTCCAAGATCATCATATAGCACGTAATAAAACAAACACATGATTAGCAAATCCAACCTAAAATGATGAGTAACGAATAAGTGGTACAACTCGCAAGTTGCACTAATAACGAATAAGATGTCCAACCAAAAGTTGTCCATAAAGTATATGCGGTTTCCATCCTATGGCCCATATCTGTAGTACCGTTGGCTTGAAAGTTTCAAGTTAAGGATTTGCAAATTTAACGTTTATCATGTTGTGTTCATTTACTCACATACATATATGATTCACTTGTTTTAGAATTGTTAGAAAAAGAACGTGTTTTAATGCGTGCCAACGCGTACATGTTTTCCCCAAAACGATTTGAATAAAGTGGGGCTATGAAGTCTCACCTTGAAAGCTAGACGAGATAAGAAACTTGAACGAATAGACGAGATGAATCACGGACCAGACCCTAAACAAATAAATAAACCAGTTTTAGGGTAGGTTCGATGGTTACGAGTGTTAGATAGGCGGTTCGGGTCATAAGATTAAGAATTAGTTGCAAAAATAGAGTTTTAGTTGATTTTCAGATTTGGACAGCAAAGTAGCTGAACAGAAACGGGATTGTTAAAAATATCAAAAGACGTCTAAAAATTATGAAATTTTACAAGAAATTAGTTTAAGTCGTTTCGAAGAAGTTTCATTTAGAAAGTTTTTCCATTTGAGACTCGGATCATAGCCAAAATAGTCCAACAAGACAGAAGGTACTGAAAAAGGTTTCTGTCCCGTTTTGGCTACTACGGAGTCATACTTTTGAATTAGAAAACGATCCAATTATGGTTGGAAAGGAAATTCGACGAACTACGTCGTGGAAATTGAGTTTTCTCAGTTTAGATTAGTTATGGTCAAGTTACGCTCAGTTAAATTCAGCACAGTTTCTGTCCAAAATCAATGCTTGCACTTAAGTGGTCCGTTTAGGGTTTTAAGATTACCGAACGCGCAAATAAAAATTAGAAGAATGTTATTATATTATTATAATACATAATATAATCAGATTAGGTTAGCCAAAACGTCCCGTGTCACCGGTCTAGCCATGATATTCACAGAAGCGTTTTGGAGAATCACAGAATGCAATCGGCATAGCCGACACGAGCAAGCGGATTCTATATTTAATTAGCGTGTGAGTTCATATAAGTGATAATATAGAATAAATAACATGTTTTAAGTTAGCAAGAACATACTAAAGCATCGACAGAGCCACTTTTGCAATAGTTGTCTTGAGGATTCGCAGAATGCGACGACATAGCCGCCATTGCAAACGGGATCCTTTGTTTGTTAGTTGGTGATGTTAGCTTGATTTATTAGTTTGATTAAGATTATTAGAGGGTTTTTAGGGCTGAGGTTTCACATGATCAAGTGATCATGGATAGAAAATAGAAAAAGATTGAGGGGGTGAAGAAAGAATAAAATAAAAAGACGGTATTCAACTTCGGAGGGTTACTTACTTGTTTGATCTTCAAACTCTTGGAATCCTCTAAGGGATTTTCTAAATCTTCAAGGTTGGGAAGGGATTTCACAACTTAGGAGGGGTTGGGAGTGTTTGAGGGAGAATTAGCAAAGAAAACAAGATCCTAAGCCTCCTATTTATACTAATGGTTGAAGGGGTGTAAATATGGAATGTCTTGGAAAACAATTTAGGGTTTTAGGGCCCTCAAATCTGCGAAATTTTCCTCAATGGGGCTGGGTTTTTTGTGATTTCTTGCTTGGGCTAGGTCCAAGAGTAGGTGGGTTGGGTCATAGCTTGATCCGGTTGAGTACGCGCATTCGAAAATTGCGATTTTAAGCGAAACTGGCAAATGTTTTCAAAATTAAAGTTGATTGTCATAACAAAAAGAGTATGTTTAGCTAAAAAAATTTAAGTTAAAGTTACGTTATTCGCGTATAGTAGTTGGCGATCGGTGGGCGAGAAAACGGACTTTTTGTTCGTTTTTCGAATTTCAGGATTTATTTAAGGAAAGTTTTGCAAACAAACTTTGTTTTAATTAAAGAAATGAATATTTTAAACATTTAAAACATAAATTAATGTCATGTTAAACGATTTGTCGGTCGTGGACGGTATGTAGTTAACGACGGTTTAAAAGGCGAACGATCGCACGAAAGTACTAACTAGTACTTTTAAGCATCAATTCACATTGAATGGGTTGTAAGAACATGTTTGAGATGTATGGGGGTGGTTCATGTGTATTTAATGTGTCATAAAGATAAATTAAGTCTACGTGCGATCCATGAATCAATCACAGATAAGTATAAGTCTTTGAAATCAAGCATAAACGTAATGTTTCACATGTGAACTAGTATTGTAACAACGTCTGAATAGGATTTCAAGTAAAATGAAATGTCATGCAGATTTTCATTGATAAGTCTAGAATGAGTACAAGTAGTGAAAATCAGAAGTGTCACAAGTTAGGGATAAATGCCTTAACTTAGAACGCTTAGATGTCAATGGCACTACTGAGTGAAGAGTTGTCAACCCGAAAAGCAAAGAAAATTATTAATCACAAACTGGTCACTGTAATTAAGAATTTACCTTGCTCGTACTGTTCCATACTATGATCTGAAGGAATGACATTGATGTATTCCCTTTTATACCAATCAGGAAATTATAAATCATCGCTGGTAGAAGAAGAACCGGAACTCGAGGCGGTCGTACAGGCCGAGTCGGTAGACCGCCATTGAACCGAAGGCGTAATGATGAGGAAAGCGTGCATGTTGAACATTAGGAAAGTGTGCACGAGGAACATACTGAAAGTGTGCATGAGACTAATGAGACTCCACCAGAGGATGGCAATGAAGGATCACTACGTCTGGAACCCGAAGTTAGGGATGCTATTGCCCGTGAGGTGGTACTAACTCTGAAAAATGTGTTGCCTGATCTATTATCAGAGGCATTGAAGAAAAGCAAGGAGGAAGAGAACCACGAGGAGAAGATCTATGCCAGTAATGGTGATGAAGTGAAGGTGGTACTGAATACCCGAGGGTGTACTTACAAAGGGTTCAAGGACGGTGACCCGCCCAAGTTTGACGGGAACAAGGATTCGGTGGCTACATTCGAATGGATCGAGAGGAAAAACGGCGTGATCAACATAAGCGAGTGTCAACCCGATCAAGCTGTTAAGTATGTGGCTTACTCTTTCACCAACGAGGCATTGAGTTGGTGGAGGAACATTCAGAGGACTAAGTCACCAAATTCTCTTAGCAGGATGACCTGGGAAGACCTGAAGAAGATGATAATCCAAAAGTTCTGTCCACAAAACGAGATTGATCATGTGGAGAATGAATTCCTGAACTTCAAGGCTGACAGCAAGACTCATCGCCAGTACACTTCCAGGTTTAATGAGCTGGCTCAACTGGTACCCGACCTGGTAGAAACTGAGGACCGACTGATCAAGTACTATGTCAAGGGTCTGCCACAGCGGGTCCGTGTCCATGTGAAAGCTAACCTACCCTCGACCTTCGAGTCAGTAGTGAATCTGAGTGGAATCGTCTACGACGATTATGCTAATGAGGACCTGACACCTGAGACGCAAAAGAGGAAGTGGGAGAACCCGTCTAAGGGCACTGGAAAAGGGAATGTAGCAACTGAGATTAAGAAACCAAGGTCAGATGAGTATGAAACTTGCAAGAAATGTGGAAGACAACATCTTAGCAAGTGCCGTGTTGGCACCACCATGTTCTATAAGTGCGGGAGGCCGGGGCACTTTTCCCGAGAGTGCTTAAGGGACTTCAAGTGCCAAGGTTGTGGGAAGTATGGACATCTGGCTAAGGATTACAGGAAAGTCAGACAATCTGGTTCGGGGAAAGAGAAGGAACAGGAACAGCCAAAGGCTAGGACTCTAGCCTACTGACTGAGGAAGAAGCAAGAGGAAACCCTGATGTTGTGTCAGGTACGTTTCTAGTTAATGATGAACATGCTGCTATTTTATTTGACTCTGGTGCTAGTAAAAACTTTATATCAAATGCCTTTAGTCATAAACTAGATTGAACTATCAACACCATAATAAGGGCCTTTAGCGTACAAACTGCCGTTGGTAAAAATTCGGCAGTATTCCAAGTGACTGAGGATTGCATCATCGAAATAGAGGGCCATAAGTTTCCTTCTAGACTATTCCTTCTTACCTTAGGAGGATTCGATATAGTATTGGGTATGGATTGGTTAGCTGCCAATGGAGCTCAAATCATATGTATACGAAAGAAAATACACCTCAAAGCGACTGACGGCAGTTCGCTTACGGTTTACAGGGATTGGAATTGCACGATGCCGAATGTCATCTCGATGATCAAGGCCGAAAGTTACATAAGGCGCGATTGTGAAACTTATCTGGCGTATGTCATTGACGATAAAATGAAAATGAAAGAGCTCAAAGATGTACCCGTGGTGTGCAATTTTCCAGATGTGTTCCCTGAGGACCTACCTAGCTTGCCACCCGATCGGGAAATAGAATTTCAGATTGACTTACTGCCAGGAGCTGAGCCCGTTGCCAAAGCACCATACCGATTGGCTCCGTCAGAAATGAAAGAACTAATGTCCCAATTGGAAGAATTAACAGAAAAAGGATTTATCAGACCGAGCATCTCACGATGGGGCGCTCCGGTATTATTTGTAAAGAAAAAAGACGACAGCATGCTCATGTGCATAGACTATCGTAAATTGAACAAGAGGACAGTAAAGAACAAATACCCCTGCCTAGAATAGACGACCTTTTTGATCAACTACAAGGTGCGAGTTGGTTCTTAAAGATCGATCTTAGGTCGGGTTACCATCAGTTGAAAGTAAGGGAGGAAGATGTACCGAAAACCGCATTTCGCACACGGTATGGGCACTATGAGTTCCTCGTGATGTCCTTCAGACTAACCAACACACCTGCAGCATTCATGGATTTAATGAATAGGGTATGTCGACCAATGTTGGATCGGTCAGTGATAGTTTTCATAGATGACATTCTCATGTATTCAAAGAACGGGGGTGATCACCACTGTCACCTAAGGGAGGTTTTGGAGGTTCTAAAGCAGGAGAAGCTGTATGAGAAATTTTCCAAGTGCGCGTTCTGGCTTAGGGAAGTCCAATTCCTAGGTCATGTGACAAACCCAAACGGCATTATGGTAGATCCTGCAAAGATCGAAACAGTAAAGGAATGGAACGTTCCGAAGACGCCAACAGAAATCAAAGTTTTCTAGGACTAGCAGGATACTATCGGAGGTTCATTCAGGATTTCTCAAAAACAGCCTCGCCTCTAACAAAACTGACACGGAAGGAAGTAAAATATGAATGTGGTCCAACCCAAAACGACACGTTTGAGGAACTAAAGACACGATTAACCCAAGCTCCAGTCTTGACCCTACCTGAGGGAAATGAAGACTTGGTAGTATACTCTGACGCTTCGGGTCAGGGATTGGGTTGTGTACTTATGCAACAAGTAAAGGTGATCGCTTATGCTTCGCGACAGTTAAAAAATCATGAGATTAACTACCCCACTCACGATCTGGAGTTGGCGGCAGTAGTTTTCGCATTAAATATTTGGAGGCACTATTTATATGGAGTTAAATGCACCATTTACTCCGATCACAAAAGCCTGAAGTACTTTTTCGAACAAAAAGAATTAAACATGAGACAAAGGAGGTGGTTGGAACTACTAAAGAACTATGACTGTGAGATATTGTACTATCCAGGCAAGGCAAACGTCGTGGCTGACGCCTTAAGCAGGAAGGAAGAGTCGGCACCTATCCGGATCAAAGCGTGTCAGATGATACACCAGATTTGATGAATGAAATAGCAAAGGCACAAGATGAAGCACTGTTGGAAAGGAATATAAAACGAGAAAGAATAGTAGGACAACAAGGGAAACTGATACTAATACATACGGTGTACGAACTCGGTTTGGCCGGATGTGGATACCCAATATTGGTGAACTTAGAGCCAAAATCCTTGATGAGGCCCATAAGTCTCACTATTCTATCCATCCTGGGATGAGCAAAATGTATCAAGACTTGAAGAAAGAGTACTGGTGGCCTGGCATGAAGGTTGATGTGACTGAATATGTGAGCAAGTGCTTAACATGTTCACTAGTTAAGGCCGAACACTAGAAACCATGCGGTAAAACACAAACCTTACCAATACCGGAATGGAAGTGGGAGGAGATCACGATGGACTTCATTACCAAGCTACAGCGAACAGCTAAAGGCAATGATACCATCTGGGTGATTGTCGACCACTTGACGAAAAGTGCTCACTTCTTACCAATACGTAAGTCTTTTCGTCTGAAAATCTAGCAGAGATATTTATCAAGGAAATTATGAGCAGGCATGGTATTCCACTGTCGATTGTGTCCGACAGGGATACTAGATTCACATCAAGGTTTTAGAAGAAATTCAATGAAGCAATGGGCACTAGATTAAACATCAGCACCGCTTACCACCCTAAAACCGATGGTCAATTAGAAAGGACCATCCAGACCTTGGAGGACATGCTCCGGGCCTGTATCATTGATTTCGGTGGTAGCTGGGACAGCCATCTGCCATTGGCAGAGTTTTCATATAACAATAGCTATCACTCAACTATTGGCACACCCCCATTTGAGATATTGTATGGAAGGAGATGTAGAACCCCGGTTTGTTGGGGGGAGATTGGACAGAAAGATTTTGCAAGTCTTGAAGTGGTTAAAGCTACTTCCGAGAAATTCGATCAAATCAAAGCTCGAATGAAAGCCGCTAAAGACAGACATAAATCGTACGCGGATAAGAGAAGAAGGGATTTAGAGTTTCAAGTAGGGGACATGGTACTGTTAAAAGTATCGCCGTGGAAAGGGATCATCCGATTCAGGAAACGTGGCAAACTAAGTCCAAGATTTGTCGGACCATTCAAAATTTTAGCAAGAGTTGATCAAGTTGCTTACATACTCAACCTACCCAATGAACTTAGTGGAATCCACCCTACATTCCACGTATCGCACTTACGCAAGTGCCTTGCCGACGACACGGCTCATATACCATACGACGAAATCGAAGTGGATAATAGTTTGAACTACGTGGAGGAGCCAATAGCCATTCTTGACTGAGCCGAGAAGCGATTACGCAATAAGACAATACCTTTGGTTAATGTATAATGGAAACATAGAAAAGGATCAGAAGCGACTTGGGAGAGAGAAAGTGAAATGAGGGAACTGTACCCTCAGTTGTTTAACTGATAAACGGTTTCGTGGGGTAGACTTGTAACATCCCAAAAATAAAGGTAAACGAATAAATGAAACGAAAGCTCAAAAGTTAAAACAAAAATATGAAAAGAAGCAGGCGGGCTTGGGCCTTGCAAGTAGTGGGCCGATTAGGCCCACCTATAGAAGGGTTGGAGCAGCCCTCCCCTCCTCATTTCTCCTTGTTGCGCAAACTTCTAGAGAGAGAGGTCTCGTGTCTACAGAGAGAAAGTAAAGGAAAGCTGCTCAAAAGCTCGAGGATCGATTGTCATCATCTCTGGATCGTATAGCATCGAAAAGGAAGCGAAAACAGGTAACTATCGAGCTTAAATATGAGTTTTCATAATTGTTGGGTTTCGGATTAAAGTCGAGTAAAGGTTTAGTTTTTACGTACGAAACTCGAATCAAATCACATATTCTGCTTCATGGACGAAAATAGAACGTTTTGAACGTAAAATGTTTGAGGTTTGAGCACATCGAATTCGGCCGACCAGATCTAGGGTCCGATTGGAGAAGAAGGTAGCGACAGGCGAACTTATCAAGTTCGCCTTGATCACTAAGTTTGCCTATGTTTAAGAAAACCAACTTACTATGGGCGGACTTGTCATGTTCGCCGATACCCAAACCTTGCGAACTTATTAAATTCGCCTGCTCATCAGAATAGAAATGTTAAGTGTCGTTTAGGTTCATTAGCTTATCTTGTATGACTTGCTTATACAGATTGTGTGTGACCTTAAGTGACGCTCTTTGACCAGCTAGGTGTATTCAGGAAATCACTCATCATGTGAGTTCTATGTGCCCCTCTATGTTATGTGCAAATCAATTTAAAATGTTTTGGGGCTGAAGTGTATACACTAACTGAATATATGTCATGAATGCCAATGTGATCATACGTGATGTATAAATGCATATATATATATATATATATGTTTACAAAGAATGAATGAATGAATGACATAATGTAAATGAATGAATTCTTGCCCTATATTTATATATATATATATATATCGCATGTTATGAATGTATGTAAACGTTATGGACGCTTCGATGATAACGGCTACTCCGGTAGACGGACGACCACGCGACTATTTTGCAACCGGGACAAATACGTTCCTTCATCAGCTAGGACGTATGAACGGCATTAATGGACGGTCGAAGCAATTGCCTTATAAAGTAAGAACAATTGCATAAATAATAGTTCACGTGGGAAACGAATGCCCTAGGGCAGACGGGCGAATAGACGGACTACGACGGTAGGACGGTTAAGGTGGACGGACAAAGGTTGCCGGACGGATTAATGTTTCGACGGACGGTTTCTAGGGCCGGGCGGTTTATGTAATGGACTACGACGGTAGTTCTTATGACGTTTGTCTTTGTGACTCACGCAACGATTATGACGGGTTGATCACCCATATGTGTACGACCAAGGAATGTTAAATGAAAGAAAAGGTGAATACATATTCATTTGTACTCTCATATGAATGATAAACGAAAGCAAAGGATATGATAATGTGTATTTATATATGTATTTATGTATATCCTTACGAAATAAATAATGTTAATACTTAATTACCTTAAACTAGAACTCACTAGCGTCAGCTGACTTTTAATATACATTTCAGGTAACCAAAAGAAGATTCGTACGAAGGCGTGATGGCTACCCGACAGGAGACTGACATCCCACTTTAAAATATGTTAAGATAATGTTTTACGTTTAAATGTTAAGACTTCCGCTGCTATGTTATGTATTCAAATGATGTTTGCTTCCGCTACTCATGAATGTTTTTAATTTAAATACAATATTTATGACTATGTTTATGAGTAAATTCAATAAGTGAGGTTACCCGGGAAAGGGGCCTTACACGTCTTGTGTGGTTGCGTCTGACAGAAAATCCTAAATCTGTAGTGAACTAACAATGTCAAGTTGAATTGCATTCTGCGTTTCACGTATGCTTTAGTTTTGAAACTTGAAGTGTGCTTGACGAAAAGCTTGGGTTGTAGATTGCTAAGTGTTAATGAGTCTCAAAATTGATTTTTTAAGTTAGGCTCATGGGCTAATAAATTTTTTTGAATGTTAATAAATAAATATGAATGATTATTTAACTAACACAGAAGAATGGACACAAGAAACATAAACGAACGTAAATGAACAAATATAAAATTAACATTCACGAACGAGGTATTTGTTAATGTTTGTATAACATCCTGAAAACCCGACACCTTTAATGGGCCTAACAAGATGAGAAAAAGAAAGATTATAAGTAATGGGCTTGTGGAATGATGGGCTTGGCCTAAGGGGTTTCCCTTAACCCTAAAGCATGACAAGAATCAGCCCCCATTCCAACATTGCACACAAATCCGTCTAGAGAGTGAGTGAGATGTTCTAGAGAGAGAAAGTTTCAAGATCAAGGTTGTGAGCTTTAAGAATCACTCCAAATCGTCTCTCTAGTGTGTGAGAATAAGAATACACGAAGAAACGTCCGATTTGAGGTATGGATTGAATCAAAAACCTCTGATTTTCAGTTTCAATGGGTTTTGGGGTAAAACTAGGGTTTTTATCTTAAAGTAAGGATTTTTACGTGTAATAAGGGTTATAAAGCCCATATCTATGATTATGGAAGTTAAACAAACATTTTGGACGTAAAAAGTTGTGAACCTAGGTGGAAAACATACCTGTTTGGAGATGGTGTTATAAGTAGTGTCGCCACCTTCAAGTGGCGACACTTGACGGGGATGAGCCTGGGGTGATGGCGTTGTGCCCAAGAAATCCAATGATTGGACACGTGTCATTCCCAGGCGACACTAGGTGTGTCGCCAATGACATTTGGCGACATTACTATGAGCGACAGTTGAGTTCCACGACATAAGTCCATAATGCAAGTTCTGGCAACGCTGTGAGTGTGCCTAAGTGACACTCGCCTAGCAACACTGATCAGTTACTAGCGACACTAAGCCCGGCGACACTAATCATGTCCCGGCTACACCGATAGGCGACGCTAGCAAAGTTTAACCAATCTCACGTATTGTATTCGTACAGACCCCGTAGCTCTTGTGTAGCCCAAAGTTTATTAGTTTCCGCAGTAGATCATGTACCAGGTGAGTTCTAACCCCCTTTTTGCATGCTTTAGGGGTGGTGTACATACTTAGTGAAAAACGATTATTATTTTACATTAATAAACAAAAGTGAAAGTTATGTTTTAGAGAAAATTTTAACAGAGACAAAAGTACGTTTTAAGTAAGGTAAAGACATATATTTTTGGCAAGCGTTTATTATATTTTTATATACATAAACAAAGGCACAATATATATGCAAGTAATGTTTTAGCAAAGTAAAGATATTTATGGCAAGGGTTTATTATATTTTTATATACATAAACAAAGACATAATATATGTTAATTTATAAATTATGTGATTGTATTACATGGTTGAGTAAAGAAAAAATAATTTATAAATTATGTGATTGTTTTATAGTGGTTAGCACGGTTATCACATAAAAAGTATATATATATATATATATATATATATATATATATATATATATATATATATATACAGGGAAGGGTTCAAATACTAACCAACTTTTTATGTGATAACCGTGCTAACCACTATAAAACAATCACATAATTTATAAATTATTTTTTCTTTTAATTGTTAAAATAGTACTTAAGTATCTTGAATAAATATTTTGAACGTAAATAGGGAAATGATGAGTCTTACATATACGTACCAAATAATGTTACATACATGTGACACATAGTGTTTACATATGTGTAACATTAACATAATGATAATTGTTACGTATACGTAACACTATGTTTGAGAGTGGTTATCACATAAATATTGGTTAGCATTTGAAACTCACCCTATATATATGTGTGTGTGTGTGTATAGGGAGATGTTTATTTCAAAACTAATAAAATCTACGAGAACTGAGGAAACTAATATTGACCATTAGATCATTTAATCAATGGTTTAAAATCAATAATACTATTTTTAGTAATTAATTAGAATATTAAAAAGATTTATTAATGATTTAAGGGTAGTATTGAAATTAATTTGGTTTAATTAATTTATTCATTGAATTAGTTTTCTCTTCTTCTCTCCAATCAATTTGTTTCTTTTTATCTTTTAAATTTATTAATTAAAACAAAAATTATCCTACACATAATTTACTTTTCAATTAACTAATTAAAATTAATCATATACATAATAAAATTTATCCTATTATAGATATTAAAGTACACATATAGTAACAATCCTCCTCAATTGCTTGCACATTTGGTTAAAACCATTTTATAGGAGTTTGGTTTGAACGAAGAATTTAATAGCGTTCGTGTATAATTAAAAACATGAGTGTCGTCTTCCTTCGTTTCCAATCAAACCTCCAATTAATCTATGTCATTCATGCTCCACCTAAATTTCTTGTGGGTTTCTTTTCATAATCATTCTAACCTTTAAAAACCTTGATTATATGTATACATACCATGTAAAATATGTGTACTTTTAATATGTTTTTTTTTTACCGCAATAATCCATTTTAAAACCACCTAAACTACTACTAATAATTTACATTAACTAGTAACAGGCGGTACTCGAACCTTTAACTTTTTTTTGAAAGGCGAACATTGAATGTTGTGACGTCGCACCCCCCCGTCACATGTGAGAGCCTCGTCCAACTCCGGCCAATATGTTGTCTTAACCGGGCACACTTGGCGTCAGAGTTTGAGAGCTTTCAAGGAAAAACCCCACCCAATACGGCCCCTTCCGGGCTTGAGGGAGAGCCGAGGCTCGAACCCTGGATCGACGTGGGTAAAATCCTGGTGCATTAGCCTAAAAGGCCTCATTTGCGATGCCACAGAAATTAATGATGGTGACAAGGATTGAACTCGGGTCCCTTAAAACTTTAGGCATCACCTCAACCACTACAGCACAACCTCTTTTAACACTCGAACCTTTAACTTGAGGAGCTTCAAAGTATGATTATTTGACTATTTGTCAAAAGTCTTAAATAGTCATCAATAACAAATATTTTGACAACATATGTACTATTGATTTGCAGTACTAAATGACAATTAATGGCACGTGAATAATATATATTGCTGAAAAATATACTAAAAGTTTAAAACAAATCAAATAATAACGTTCAACTTGCCGTAAATTTTAATAAAAGTTATCTAAAAAATAATTAAACGAAAATATTAAGAAGAGCTAAAATATACTAAAACAAATCAAATAATAACGTTCTACCTTGCCGTAAATTTTAAAAAAAGTTATCTAAAAAAATAATTAGACGAAAATATATATCTTATTAAAAATTGATGATAATAAAAAGTATCATCATCATACACTACTTGTCAAGTGTATTATTATTATTTTTTTATTGTTGTTGTTGTTTCATTATTTTATTATTGTTGTTGTTTCGTTTTTTCATATTTGAAAAATGAACATATAAAAAAATAAAAGTCCCTACTACCTTACACATGATTTTATTTACGATTGAATATAAATTTAATTAAAACCGAGCCAGATCAAAATTTTGTTTTTTATAACTTTGAGATATAATGTTTTATAAAATTCTAAATATACTGTTGCGACATTCTTACTTTTTCCTACGTTTTCATATAAATTTTATTCAAAATTGAGCCGCCATAACGCAATATAACTCGCTATATATATTTAAACTCTTAAACAAATATAAAAATATTGATAGAAACAAAATTATTAATCTTATATATTCTTCTTTATATTAAAAAACATTAGGAATTGAAAAGTAACTTTAATATTTTTTTATTTTTTTACTCAACCGTTTAGGTTCAACTTCCTGCCGTATAAATTAGAGTTAGTCTACGTTTCGACGCCGCCGTAACGCGGGGTGCTTCGAGTTAATATACGTTTCGAAACCACAACGCGGGGCGTTAAAGTTAGTCTACGTTTCGACGCCGCCGCAACGTGGGACGGTTCGAGTTGTTGTACGTTTCAACACCGCCGCAACGCGAGTCGGGTAAATCCCCTGATTGATTATGATGAAAAAGGAGACATTTAACAATAAATGTGTTATACTATTCTAAAAAAACAGAAAGTAAAATTAGTTTAATAAAAAGAGAGAAAATAATGTTTTATATAGAGTCAAACAATAAATTAATGAAAAAAAATAGAAATGAGATTTTCAAGATTCAATGGTTAATATACACATTTACATGTCTCGTTCCATAATTCAAAAATTACTCTCTTGTCATCTTCTCCATTCAGATGCTTCTTCTTCTTCTTCCTCCCTCCTACTCCTACACTACCACTACCTTCTCTCTCAACAATCACCCTACTCAAATACTCTCTCTCTCTCACACACACTCACACTCACACTCACACTCACTTTAATTCAAACTTCAAACCATTCCTCTCACTTTCTTCAAGGCTTCTTGTTGCCAGTGTTGTTTCCTGCCTCCCAAGGTAAACAGACCACATCCATCCAATCCTTTCATCCTTATTATCACCCAGATCTCTCACAGTCAACCCCCAAATTCCACTTCATGGTAAGATCATCATCTTATTATTATTATTATCTTTTTATAATTTCAAATATGGGTATTGTGTATATTCTCATCAAGATTTGTGGGTCTTCTTTTGTTTCTAAAACAGACGTTAAAAGCACATTAATTTTAATATTTCAGTTCTAAAGAGTACAAGATCAAGATTTAATTTTCTAAATGCCAAGAGTAAGGTTAGAAGCTACATACATTATTTTGATTTATTTAAACTTTTATTCAGTTAATATAATTAAAAATTGGTTTTTTTTACCAACACAGAGGGTCAGAAATGGCTCCGAGGGTATCAACCAGAGCTCCGGCTTCTCACCGGACATCAAGCTCCGACTCCAACCCACCACCCCACCGTCCGAAGCCCGACCGGAGCCCAAAACTAGGAGACCGCCGGTCACCGAGAACCGCACATTCCGAACCTTTGACTCAGAAACTCGGAACTCGAATCGCCGGGTTGGAAACTCAACTCGAGCAAGCTCAAGGAGAGCTCAAGATTCTTAAAGACCAGTTAGCCTCAGCTGAAGCCGCAAAGAAAGAAGCTCAAAAACAACAAGAGAAAAAAACCATTAAACTGGCGGTTTCCGTACCGGCGCCGGTTCCGGTTGAGGAGTCAAACAACGAGATCAGTGAAGAGACCGATGTTTTTGAAGTTCCGATTGAGATGGTGAGTCTGGAGCCTAAGGTTGAAAAAAGTCAAAATTGTGATCAGGATGAGGTCAAAGTCAACGTTTCAACGTACTCACCGGAAAAACCTCGGTTTGAAGAGGCGATTGCTGAGAAGAACGAAGAGATAAGTTCAATGAAAGTGTTGATCGAAGAGAAAGATAAGAAATTAGAAGCTTTGTGTCAAGAAAACGAGGTTTTGAAACGTGAATTGAGTGAAGCATTGGTCAAAGAAGATAAAATGAACATAAAGTTGACCCAAATTGACGAGGAGTTTAGAAAGAGTAAAAATGATGGGATTCAGTTAAAGGAGAAATTGAAGGAAGTTGAAGGGGCGAAAGAGGCGTTGGAAATGGAAATGAAGAGGCTGAGAGTGCAGACGGAGCAGTGGCGGAAGGCGGCGGATGCAGCCGCTGCGATTCTAGCCGGGGGTGGGGTGGAGAGGTGTGGTTCGATGGATAAGGATTACGGTGGTGTGTTTGAAGGGTTGGGAGATGAGTCGGAGGATGGGAAGAGGAAGGGTTGGATGTTTGGTGATTTGTGGAAAAAGAAGGGACATAAATAGAGAGTTTGAGTTTATTATGTTTTGGAATGATGGATTTGTTCTAAAAATCTATGTGTTGTTTTTGGTTTCTTTGTATTTTGATGAAGATCTATTTGGTTATGTTTACGTTGGATCTATGTTCAGTTTTCTCTTCATCTTAGAGGCTGTATCAAGATGCAAAACACAAGCTTGCACATAAAAAAGATAGGTTTCCGTTGCCGGGACTTGAACCCGGGTCTTTCGGGTGAGAGCCGAGTATCCTAACCAACTAGACTACAACGGAATTTGGATACTAAACCATTATAATATTTATTCTTTAAAAGATTCATTTTTTCAACACACTATAATTGAGATACCAGGTTAAGATATAACTAGCTTTTTTCACTCACGTCATAGTACAGGAGTTTGTTCGTTATCGGTTCGGGTTATTGAAAACTATAAAAACGAATATTGATATTGGTTTCGATAATACCAATATCGGTAATGATGTTGTTCGCTCATAATAGGATCAGTTCGTCATGGAACCACAACGGTAACGACACTTGTTGTAGGTTACGATACCAACAAAATACTTGATTTTGAATACAACTCCGTTTTAAAAAAAATATATAGGAACGTTGACAAAAAAACTAAAAACAGTCGCACACTCCGTTTAAAAAAAAGCTAATGAACAAAAGTTATTAAAAAACAACGAAATTATTAAAAATTTAAATGAATTAAAAGTGTATATTATATATATTAACAGGGGTGAAAATAAAAATAAAAAAAACCCATAAAGTTTCTACCCGAATTAAAAAAATGAAAATGAAAAACACGATCACATCCAATGGAACTACTACTATTCAATGGCTACTTTAATCTATATAGTAATGAATTTTTTAAACTTCCGCCAAGTCGACTTCGCTTGTATAAAGTTTCTACCCGAATTCGAGCTAAAGATGGCTCATCTAGGCTTGCTAAAAAAAATTCAAATTTTTTATTGTTTCTTTTATATTATATTGTTAGTTTGATACTTTGTTATTTGAGACTTGTATAATTTGATATTGTTGTTAACTTGTATTTGAAACTTGTATAAAACACATACAAATTATCAAAATTCAAATGAAAAAAACAAGCCAACTGACCAATGAGCCATCTCAAGTTAAATACAAGCTCAATTTCTAGACCGGATTAGATATTATAAGCTGAGCCAGTTCGACTTGTATTATTATAAGCTCGAGCCCAAGTTGATGTTAACTTGACTCAGACTTTTCGTTTAACAACAATAGAGGCAAGCTTAACATTAAAATTCAAAATTTTCAACACACATTATCAAATACAAATAAAGTTTGCTCTGAAGGATAGCTTTTTTTATTTTATTTTATTTTATTTATTTTTTATTTATTTTTTATTTTATCTTTTATTTATTGATTTATTTATTTATTTTTTTAGAACAGCATGTCGTTTAGGATGTCGTTAACCCCACCTAGCCCAGAGTTCAAGTCCTGTCACAGAGGGTGTTTCTGAAATTATAAAATGCACCCTGTGAGGATTGAACCTGGTACCTTCACAGGAGGAAAGCCTTATGACAAAACCTCCTGACCACCAGACCAAAGGCCCGATGGCTAGATAACATGTTAAGAAAAAAAATGTTCAGACAGGAAAAAAAAAGATTCTAAACCAGAATATTTAATTAAAATCATGTAAATGGATTTTAATTGGGTAAACCAATTTATGAAACCTGGAAATTTGTTTCTCTTTGTAAAATGAGTTTGAATCACCTCTCGATTTGTATGTCTCATCTTTATCCTATACAATACAAAAGTTATAATATTATACCGTATAACATAATGTATAGTATTATATTATAAATTTATAATAAAGTTTCCTAAATATTGATGAAAAAGACACTATAGGATCAATGACAATAATTCTCATTACTTGCAAATAATGAAAACAATAGCCCATTTAAAAAAAATAAAATTAAATGGATTCCAGCCCACAATCAGATACAATCAGCCCAATCAGAATCAATCAAATTAGTCCCTCAAGATCAAGAATATCTGCTTTCTACCAATGTACATCAAAACAGAGGAAAACCAGATCGCCCTAGTTTGGAGTGTTTGTCATTTCACATTGTAATCGAGTCCATGTTGAACAAATTATGCTTTATTTTACTAAATTTGGACACAAATAGCTATACGTATAAAACTAGTTGTATGAAGGACCGCATTCTCGTTAACAAGAGTTGATATGTACCTAAATTATAGTTAAGATGAATAGTATGTTAGAAATGGAATTCCAAAAGGTGAAGGTCACAAACCTAAATCATTTTCATAACCATACCTTATTATTTTTAATTGAACCATCAAATCATGTAAATGCAAACATTTCATCTTTTGGTGCTATTTGACTATATAATGAACATATGGTTCATTTCTGGTTTTTAGAGAGAGAAGCTAGATTCTCTTATGATCTAGTTTCATTGTATGAGAGACGTGCTAAGAAGAGTTTTGTTCCATACAAGGTAGATTATGCTACACATGTCTACCGACATCTTATTCATTTGAACATGAGAGTAAAACATCCTAATGGTACTTCTACAAAAGTTACTAAAAATGAGGATGTTAGAATAAATGAAAATGTTATATTGTTTGATGTGTTAGTCATTCCTGAGTATAATGTCTATTTGCTCTCTGTGAATAAACTACTTAGGGATAGTAAGTTGACTGCCTTGTTTGATGAATTCAAATGCTATGTTCAGGTTTTGAAGTTAAAGAATAACCTGGTGATCGATAGAGAGGTAGACGGCCTTTATTTGATAGAAGATATGTCTAGGCCCTTCAAGGTTTGTAACAGGAGCAGATGATCAAACAAAAGTCATAGGAGTCTCTGATATTCTAGATTAGGTCATCCATTTGATCAAGTGTTGATCTCTCCACAGTTCCTTATGATGTGTGTCATAGATCTAAACATACCCGAAACCCTTTTCCTTTGAGTGACCATAAATCAAAGGAAATAGGTGAATTGGTTCATTTGGACCCATGGGGACCTTATAAGGTAACTAATAAAGAAGGATATAAATATTTATTAACTGTGGAGGATGATTTTTCTACAACAGTTTGGGTGTTTATGTTGAAATCCAAGGATGAAGCGCTGTGCTGTGTGATAACATTTTTTAATCTGATTAAAAATCAATTTGATAAAGCTGTTAAAACTTTTAGAAGTGATAATGACACCAGATTCGTTAATAACAACTCTAATTCTTTTTTAAAGAAAATGGGATACATCATCAAACTTCTTGTTCTTATACTCAACCAAATGGAGTCGTAGAACGCAAATAGACATCTGTTATATGTGGCTAGGTCCTTGTTGTTTCAATGGGGTGTTCCCCTTAACATGTTTTTTTTTGAACGACCAGATATATTATTGAAACAACCCACTGCCTAGCAAGGGACTAGACAGGGGAAAGTACAAACGATTACAAAAAAAGCAACGGGTTTTGCAACAAATTCACCCATACCACATTCACTTTAGTATTTCTATTAACAAACTAAAGGTAAGAAGATATGACAATAGTATCGAATATCTTCTCCCGCGTCTTATTTAAATTCCCAAATATAGTTTCGTTCCGATGTATCCAAATAACCCACCAAGCAGTCATGATAATAGCCTCTAGCAAGTCTCTCTTCGACTTTGTAATCGTCATCGATTCAATCCAACCCATCAAAACGGAAGGGGTTTTTGAACTAGGCAGAGGCAAATCCAACTACTTTTCTATCGCATTCCAAGTCTTTAAAGCCAGATCACCCAAACTGAAAATGTGCTCCACCGTTTCCACCTCCTTGCCACACGTTAAACAGAGAGTAGAAGGAAGATCCAAGCCTTTGTCCACCAAATTTTCTCTCGATGGAATACGATTAAGAATAACCATCCAAACGAAAATATTAACTTTCCTTGGAACAAAACGGTTCCATCTTGTTGAGCATGGACCATTCGGTAAAATAATAGAATCGATATGCTTACGGACCATCTTGACTGTGAATCCATTGGCATTCCCCAACTCCCACAACCATCTATCCGGGTTGTTTAACCAAGAAAAGTCTTGAACGACCCGAACCAACTCCTCTAATTGACACGCTTCAATCCCCCCACGGACCTCCCTACGCCATTTCCATACCTAACCATTAGCATCTCATCTTTCACTAAATAAACAATTCTTTTTCATCTCCAATCTGTACAATCGAGAAAACCGAACACACAAGGAATTATTACCAACCCAACAATCGTTCCAAAAAAATGTATCCCTGCCATTTCCTACTCTCTTTCTCAAACACGAAAAAGGAATGATACCCTTATCATTAAGATTAATAATAGAATTCACTATACGATTCCAAAATCATGTCACTCTTCCCCCCGATCACCCTCCAAGAAACGACATCTTTACCATGAATAGCTTTAATTATCTTCACCCACAAATCTGAAGAATTATTAAAGAATCTCCATCTCCATTTTTGCACTAATGCCTTATTGAAAGCGTTCAAACTACCAATCCCCAACCCCCCTTTATCTTTACCAGCTAAAACCAAATCCCATTTAACCCAAGCAATCTTTCTCTTATTCCCCGAACATCCCCAAAAAAGTTTAGTGTAAGGCCCCTTTTACCGGGTGATCTCACTCGTTGGATTTACTCATAAACATATTCATCAATACTGAACTATTAATTAAAAGCATTCAAACACAGCGGAAGCATTCATCATTCGAGTACATAAACATCGGAAGTCTTAGTATTTAAACATAAGATAACATTGTCTTAACATAAATCAAAGTGGGATGTGAGTCTTATGCCGGGTAGTCATCACGCCTTCACACGACCCTTCTTTCTGTTACCTGAAATATATACTAAAAGTCAGCTAACGCTGGTGAGTTCTAGTTTAAAGCAATCAGATATAAACTTATCATATAATATATGTATATATATATGTATATATATATATATGTATATGTATTATATACATATTCTTTTTCTTTACTTTACTTATTTCTTATAACATTCGTAATGAGTACGTATAAAAATACATATATGCTTAGTTCTTAGTGCACAATCGTTGGTCATACACATATGGGTGATCAACCCGTTACTTTGCTTACGTAAGTCACAAAGACAAACGTTCTCGAACTACCGTCGTAGCCCATTTACTTAACCGTCCGGCACTAGAAACTGTCCGTCATATCTATAAACCGTCCGACAAACCTTCGGCCGTCCGTCTTTACCGTCCTACCGTCGTAGTCCGTCATATTCGCCCGTCTGCCCTAATGCATCCGTTTCCTACTCGAACTATATATACAACCGTGCATCGATTGAGCGACTTACTCCACCGTAGTGGCCTTAGTTTAGTCTACCTTTCTAGAATTTCATTTCTGGATGCATAATAGTCGAATGGTCGTCCGTCTACCGAAGTAGCCGCTATCATTGTTTCCGTCCATAACGTTCATTCATACTTAGCAAGCAATATATACATGGATATAAAGCAAGATTTCATTCTTACACGTTATGTCATACTTTTCATACTTGGCAAGCAATATATACATGGATATAAAGCAAGATTTCTTTCTTATATGTCATACTTTTCATACTTGGCAAGCAATATATACATGAATATAAAGCAAGCTTTCTTTCTTATACGTTATGTCATGCTTTCATTTCTTTATTTATAAACATACTTGTTATACTTATATTCCGCATGTATTGTCATATAACACATAACATAACATTAATTCATATCATGTATACACTTCAGTCCCAAAACATTTGAAATCATTTGCACATAACACAT
The DNA here is from genome assembly GCA_023525975.1 of Smallanthus sonchifolius. NCBI lineage: Eukaryota > Viridiplantae > Streptophyta > Magnoliopsida > Asterales > Asteraceae > Smallanthus > Smallanthus sonchifolius. The sequence goes on from CM042033.1 coordinate 78,837,877, forward strand.
AGGAGGCACATAGAACTCACTTGATGAGTGGTTTCTGAAATACACTTAGCGGGTTACTGAGCGCCACTAATGTCACTCACAATCTGTATAATGAAGTCATACACATAAGGTAGAGCTCCTAGATAATACTAGACATTACTATGCTTGAACCCAGTAGTTTCGATGGATGAATCACATCGAAACTATGGTAGTTTCGGATCATGGGTTTATATCGAAACTATGATAGTTTCGATAAGTAACTTATGTAAAAGCTTAGTAGTTTCGGGTCATGGGTTTATATCGAAACTATGATAATTTCGATAAGTAACTTATGTAAAAGCTTAGTAGTTTCGGGTCATGGGTTTATATCGAAACTATGGTAGTTTCGATAAGTAACTTATGTAAAAGCTTAGTAGTTTCGGGTCATGGGTTTATATCGAAACTATGGTAGTTTCGATGTGTCTGCATATATCGAAACTAGGTAGTTTCGATGGGTTTGCATATATCGAAACTAGGTAGTTTCGATGGATTCGCCTATATCGAAACTAGTAGTTTCGATGCATCAGTCTTCTTCCCCAACCAGAAACCCTAGATCTGGCCAATTATTTCTAATCGATCAAGCCTTGAACTTTTTACGTTCAAAACTTTTCTTTTTCATCCATGAACATGAATATGTGGTTTGTTTTGAATATCATACGTAAAAACTAAATCTTTACTTGATTTTTAACCCGAAAACCAAAAAGTTATAAAAACTCATATTTGGTATGATGGTTACCTGTTTTTGCTTCCTTCTTGTTTCTATACATTCCAGAGATGGTGAGCAACAATCCTCGAGACTTTGAGCTTGACCCCGAGCCTTCTCTCTCTAGATCCGAGCTCTCTCTTTCTCTCTCTAAGCCTTGCGCAAATGAGGGTAAATGAGGAGAGACTGAGGTGAGGGCGTTGATTAGTAAGGGTTTCCTTTCATATTTCGGGCCCATGGGCCGAACCTTGGCCAAGCCCACCTTGCTTTTCTTTTATTTGTTTTCTATTTATTTGATATGTTATATTTAGAGCGTAAGGATTCAAGATTTTTTAGATACCTGCACCGGCATACAGAATATAGACATGTAGTAAGTGCCAAGAGCTCCTAAAACTGAAGAAATAAGCATCGACCTTCCCCCAATGGATAACATATTAGCTTTCCAAGAAGAAAGTTTGTTATTAACTCTCTCAACAATGGTTTGCCAACCATGAGCTCTACCCATATTCGATCCCACCGGGAGCCCCAAATAAATAAATGGTAACTTAGCTGGTTTAACACCAGACATATCTGCTACTCTTTGAACTTCTGTAAACTCCACCCCACACCATATAAATTTGATTTATGCAAGTTTATTTTGAGACCAGAAGCCAAATAAAACCATCTAAGGGCCCTGATAATGTTTTCAACATTAGATGAAGACCATTCCCCTTAACATGTTGTTTGAATGTGTTTTAACTGCTATTTATTTGATTAACATGATTCCTTCATCAGTTTTATTAGGTAAGTCACCGTATGAGATCATGTTTAGGTTTAAACCTTCGCTTAACTATCTTAGAAATTTTGGTTGTCTTTGTTTTTCATCTTTTATAAACAACTATAATAAGTTTGAAAGTAGAGCTCAAAAATGTGTTTTTCTTGGTTACTCTAACCAAAAAAGGAGATATGAACTTTGAAACTTAGATAACAATATCATGTTTTATTCAAGGAATGTAAAGTTTTATCAAACCATTTACCTGTTTAAAACCAGTTCCATTCATAAAAATATATATACAACATCTGAAATAAATCACTTAAAATTTTTTGATTTAGAAAATGATTTAATTACTAAAATTTCTAAAGATGATTCAAAAGTTCCTGATGATGACGAGAAGGAAACCGATGGTAGTCATTTTCAGGGAGAAGGTAGTAGTGACTGTTTGCCTTCCACCTCTGATTGTACCACTGAAAAGCTGGCAGATTCAGATACTATACCAGATCTACATGAAGGTGGAATAACTAAGGATGTTAGTGGTAGTAGAACTACTGTAACCCCTAATAATGAACATGAGACAAGATAAACTTCTCTTTAGGGTCAATCTCAGTCTTTAAATAAGTCAAATAATGTAAGGAGACCTGTTAGACAGTCTAGACTCCCTAAAAGGTTGTCTGATTATGTGGTAGAAGGAAGGTAAAATATGGGATGGAAAAGGTAGTAATTTATTTGAGGTTGTCGCGTGAAAAATTTTGTTTTGTAAGTAACCTTGATAAATGTATTGAACCTAAACTTTTAAAGAGTTGTTAAAAATCTAAATTAGGTTCAAGCCATGAATGATGAAATGGAAGCTCTAAATAAGAATGTTACATAGGTCATAATTGAGCATCCCTTGGGGAGAAAGCCCATATATTGTAAATGGATTTATAAGGTTAAGTATAGGTCTATTGGTTAAATTAGGTATAAAGCTAGACTTGTAGCTAAAGGGTATAGTCAACATGAAGGTATTAATTTTGATGAGATCTTTTCCCCTGTTGTCAAAATGGTATTATTCGGTGTTTGATTAGTTTGGTTGTTAATTATACTTAGAGTTTGTATCAGTTAGATGTTAATAATGTTTTTTTGTATGGAAATTTAATTAAAGATGTTTATATGTCATTACGAGAATGTTATTTTTCTGAAAATAAAACCAAAGTATGTGAATTTGTAAAGTCTTTATATGGGTTAAAACAAGCTCCAAGAAAATGGAATGAAAAGTTAAAAAGTACTTTGATTGAAATAGGTTTTATGCAAAAGTGTTAGTGACTATTCTTTGTTTGTAAGTTTGATTCAAATGTTTTTATTGCCTTGTTGGTTTATGTAGATAACATAGTTATAAATCGTAATAATAAAAGTGAAATTATGTCAATAAGTCTTTTTTGAACTCAAGGTTTTTGATTAATGATCTTGGTTTTTTGAAAAATTTTCTTGGGAATAGAAGTTGTTAAGGATAAAGATATCTTGTGTTTGTCACAAAGTAAGTATAGCTTAGACTTCTTGTTTGAATTTGGTTTATTAGTCTATCCGTAGTGGATAGCGTGAGAAGTGGTGGCGTGAGCCACCTGAGCCTTTCACGCCCCTAAACACCGCCCCTTAGGCTTGAAAGAGAAGGAGGGGGGAGGGGCGTGGGGCATTTCACGGGCGCTGTGCCACTCTTTCCAATATCAAACAGTAATATTACCGTTAAAATCATAAAAAAAAGTTACCGTTTAAATAAAAAAAATATATTTTCTCCAAAAATCTAATATAAATACCAACCTATTTTTACTCACTATTTCATCAAACCAACTTCTCAATTTCTTCTCCAAACACCATAATGAATATTTGGAATCCAAATAATCCATTTTTTCAGACATTCGTAACGACCCAAATAACCCTTTCAACCCGAACAACCTTTTCAATCAAATATTCAAGACGTTTACGTTCCGAGTACGTCACCGGAACCAAACATTTTTCAACAAATTCCTTGTGGATTTAACTTTCAACAAATGCCCCCTCCTACACAAACCCCTCCCACACCGGACTCAATACCCGAAACACAAGAATTTACCGTCCCCGAGACACAACCGTCTACTCAAACGAAGAAACGTTCACATAGAAAGAAACAACCACTGACCGTCGACACAACCAAAGAACCGACTCGTGTTGTTGAAAGGTGGACGTCGGACGAATAATTTATTTTGACTAAAGCTTGGGTAGACGTGTCGTCGGACCCAAAAATTGGTAAGGCGTTAATTTTTATTTTTGTAAATTGTTGTGTTATTTTTGTTAAAATTTGTAGTAATTTGTTTAATATTTTTTGTATAGGAAATAATCAATCAGGAAATGATTTTTGGTGGCGTGTTCGTGCGAAATTTCACGAGGCAATGGGGAGGGGCGAATACCGGAACCCCGACAAGATCTCGGGTAAATGGCGGGACTATAACCGCAAGCTTACTAAGTTTAACAACTTTTACAACAAACACTACGACAATCGTAAAAGTGGTCAAAGTGACCACGATATATACTTAGAAGCTTGTGAGGAGTACAAAGCTGTAGTGGGTTCGGCTTTTAATTCTAATAAATCATGGGAGATTATTAGAAAATCTCCCAAGTGGGGCCAAGTCCCGTTGGTGTCCTCGTCGTCTAAACGAACTAAATCGTCGTCTACCGGCGATTATTGGCCTGGTATCAATTCAAGAATTAATCTAAATAATACCGATGACGAAGTTGAACGCCAAAACATAAACGACGAGGATGACAAAGAGGATTAGGACGAGTAGTTTTTTTTTATGAATGTAGTTTTCTTTTTATAAATGTGGTTTTTTTATTTTTATTTTTTTATGAATGTAGTTTTTTTTTATTTTTTTTAATGAATGGAGTTTTTTAATTAGTTTATTTTATTTTATTGGTATTTAGTTAATTATTAGTTAATGATTAAAAATTAAATGCGGGGCGTGAAACCACTACGCACCTTAGTGAAAATGGGCAGTGAAAACTCCTGCGCTGACGTGGAAAGACGTGAAAGAGAGCGGCGTAAAACCACTACGGGTAGCCTTAGGTACTAAACATGTGTCTACTCCAATTGGACAGAATGCTACTATTTATAATAAAGATAACATGCTTCCCATATATGATTTATTACAAAATATTACTGAATATCAAAGACCTGTGGAAAAGTTAATATATATCACATCAACTAGACCAGATAAAATCTTATGTAGTACATTGTTTAAGTCAATATTCGCATAGTCCGTTAAAGTCTCATTTGCAACTTGCATTTCGTGTCTTAAGATATCTTTAACAGTCTCTGGGTCAAGGTTTGTCTTTTTTAAAAGGCAGTATTTCTGAATTTAAATGTTATGTTGATTCTGATTAGGTGGGGTTGTCCCTAAGACACTGAAGTTCAAGTATCTAGGATCTGTCATCCAGAGTAACGGGGACATCGACAATGATGTAGTCCATCGGGTGCAGGCTGGTTGGTGTAAATGGAGAGCGGCCTCAGGTGTTTTGTGCGACAAGAGGTTCCCAATAGGGTTAAAGGGTAAATTTTATAGGGTAGCAGTTCGCCCAGCGATGCTATATGGAACCGATTGTTGGGCCATCAAGAAGACACAAGCTCGAAAAATGGATGTAGCTGAGATGAGGATGTTGAGGTGGATGTGTGGACACACAAGAAAGGACCGAATAAGAAATGAAGTTGTTCGGAAGAGATTGGGAGTCACATGTATCTCAGATAAGATAAGAGAAGGAAGATTGAGATGGTTTGGACATGTCAAGAGGAGACAGAGCACAGATCCAGTGAGAACGGTGGAAACTCTCGTTGTAGAGGGGAAAAGGAGCAGGGGGAGACCGAAATTAACGTGGGATGAGAGGATTAGGCTTGATTTGCTAGATTTACACCTCTCAGAGGACATGATCAATGATAGGATTTCATGAAGACGTCGTATTAGGGTTTTAGGATGAGTGACCCGTTGTGTGGGAGAGTAGAGTTGTTTAGCAAAGTTTTTGCGTATGTCTTGTTTCTTGTGACTAATATACTCTAGTCATACACTGCTAATTGTTAGATTACTGTTAGATTTATTTTACTTTATTACTCATTAATTTTATTTATATTTTTATCTTTTTCTTTCCCATGGAGCCGGGGGTCTAAACGGGAGCAACCTCTCTATCCCTTGGGATAGGGGTAAGGTTTGCTCTCATCACACCCTCCCCAAACCCTACTAATAGCGTTAGCTATGTGTGGGATTATACTGGGTACGTTTGGTTTGGTTTGGTTTGGTTGATTCTGATTAGGCTAAGTGCAAGTTAAATCTTTTGTGTTTTAGGGTGAAAAATTGATCTGCTGGAAGAGTAAAAAATAGTCAGTCATGTCTCGCTCTACACCTGAAGCTGAATATTGAGCCCTTTGTGATGTTACATATGAGATAATGTGGATTTTAATTGTTGCTACAACGAATAGGCTAAGTATACTCGATGCTTCAACAAATACTAGTCAGAGTGAGGTTCTTTGAAGGTGGTAAGTAATTCTGGAATGAGAGTTATGAAAGGTAAAGTGAGAGTGTGAGAGTGAGTAGTGAAATCAGACTTAGGATTCAGAAAGCCCAAGCCCTTCTTTTATATCTGAACCTATCTCCAGCTTCATACCATATGTGGGGGTATCCCCTTGTCTTTCCATTCCCTACAGTAAGCCCCTTTACTTTTTGGTGTAAAGGGTCAAGGTATCCTAAAGAGACAAAAATCCCTTTTCTCAAAACTATGAAGACGCGTTGTCTTCTAGTCTTGATTTTCTGGAGATCCAAATGAGTCACTATCACTTATGCCACGTCACCTCGTTGTTTGGGAGACATGGCTTCATGGTTCTACTTAGTACGTGCGCTTCGTGTACGAAGCCGTGCTTCGTGACCGTACCCACGTCATCAGCCCCCCAGTTAGGAGTGCTTATTGCGCATTAATGAGGGCTTCTGACTATCCCTTACTAAAAAATTAATTTCTTTGCTCGATCTTGTTCTTCTTTAATTGATCTGGTTGTGTGTGAAACCTTGGTTTGGTGACTCAACGCATGTTTCTCGAGGTGATGAGTCTTCCTGACGGCTTGCGTCAGTTATCATCCCGTTCTCTCTCTTGTTTTAAATTTGAAATTTGAAAAGGTTCCCTTATGTTCCACCGATTCATCTTTTTTAAGCTTTTTTCATCTTAGAAAACGGTTCCTTCTCCCAATGGTTCTTTTCTTCCTTGTTCTTGCTCCCTTTTTGCCGATCGGTGGTTTTGGAGGTTAGTTTTCGTTTTTCTTTTTCTCTCCTTCGTAGCCATGTCTAAAAACGATTTGAGCATCCAAACTTCTAAAATGACCCAAGTTGCAGTAGATGATTTCTGCAATCAATGGGGTTTGGATGCAAAATTTCGTCCAACCGCTTCGATCATGGGGAAAACCATAAAATGAATATTCAAAATTCGGTTTCTTTTCCTTGTTTTCTAGGGAAAACCATAAAATGATTACCAATTAAAAAAAACATGTAAAAACACGTTTTTTGGAGAGTTTTTAATGTTTTCTCAACTCATGTGGGTTTTTAAAATATCCATCCCATATATATATATATATATATATATATATATATACTATATAATAAATAAAAGGTTTTTTTATGCCATGTGTCGCCTCCATATTCATTCTCATCATTTTTTTCCCGTCTCTCTCTCCTATTAAATACACCTCTAACTTTTAATAATAATATATTTTTAAAGAAAATACTAATTATACTAATAAAACACATTATTTTAAATTATCCCTTATTATAAGAAAACTTTGAAATTTAATTATATAACTTTTTATTTTCAATCAATTAGTAAATGAAAGTCAATTTACATTAAATAGTAATTAACGTATTTTTGAAACCCAATTATATATTAATTTTTACGTATTTTGAATTTTTGTTTTCTATCATTAGTATATGTAATACATTTTTACACATGTAAAATATATAAATAAAGATTTAAAAAAATTTTATATAGATATTTTTCACCCGTGTGTATTACACGGGTTCTAAACTATATACTAATAAATAAAGGTTTAAGGTGGACACTTGTCACTTTCTCATGTATTTTCACATTGATTTTCCCGCATCTCTCTCCTAATAAATGCGCATCTATCTTATTAAATAATAATGATATTATAAATATATTATTAAAGAAGAATACTAATTATATTAAATAAAAATATAACTAGTTGAAGAAAAATACTAATTTGTTATATACACACACATTTTCACCTGATATATCTCGAGACAATCATAATACTCTGACACGTTATTACGTATTTACAAATTTATAAGTTTTATATTTTTTAACATACAATCTCGTGTAATACACGAGATTCTAACCTAGTATATATATATATATATATATATATATATATATATATATATATATATATATATATGGGGTGGTTATAATAAAAACCTTGTTTAGTTGAAAAAACCTTGTAAACCTCATCTAAACCATTCATTTATCATTATCAATGTATGAGATTTAATCTTGCAAAAAAATATTTTGTAAATAATATTTTAAGCATATTAAAGTACATAAAGGGTAAAATGATAAAGTTAAAAAAGAATATTTTGTTTATCTCTCGTAACAAATCAAATCAAGAATGAATTGAAGATTTTTGTTATTCTCTCTTCTAGTCAAATCAATCCCCTTTAACCAATGTTTTATTTTATAAAAATTCAAAAGTTAAATTGTAGAAATAATTAGATACAAAATAACGATGAACAAGATTTGACTTAGTAATGTATGCAGTAATGTCCAAATGTAACTAAAGAATACTTTTTACAACCAACTGATCAGGTATAGTTACATGTGTAACAATTACATTAGATATGTAACTAAGAAATGTAACATATGTTACAACAAGATTAGGCAAACGAAAAACATCTAATCACATCCATTTAAATCAAATATATTAATTATAAAATGGCTAAAAATATAATTAGCTAACAAAAAACATAAAACCTAAATAGGCTTCATTTCTTGATAATCATTTTCATCTTTGACACAATAATCCTTCACTTACGAAGAAAAACAAGTTTTTCAACTTACATATATAAATATATATTAGGTATAAAGTAACTTATAATGCATGTAACACTTGTAACATATGTAAGGTTACGTATGTTATAATAGAACTATTATGAGTTTATGTATGTAAATTGTCAAAAATAACAAGTGGTCATGTAAAATTATGTATGTAAATTTACAGGTTGGATTACATAAGTAACCAACAAATGTAACATATGTAACTATATATGTTAAAGAAAAAATATTACCCGATTGTAGTCTTCCTGTTGAGTGCGTAGGAAATGAACTTGGCATCTTCTTAGCCACTGTAAAAGATATACCAAAACTTAACGAGTAAATGATGGTTAATACTAATAAGTTTATTTAAATACTATGAGGTATTATATCATACTGTTTTAACAGACCTTCCAGCAAGGTAAAGAAGACCACAAAATCAAATGTTACGTAAAGAATATTACATATGTAACTAGCAACTTTTTACGTATGTAAAATCAAATGTTACATATGTAAGAATCAAATGTTACATATGTAAAAATCAATTTACATATGTAAAATATTGATTGTTTTATAAGTAAGACAAATAAATATTTATATTTTTCATATAATATTGATTTTTTTTCACATGTAATATGATCCTAAAACTGAAACTAATATATTTTTTCCACATGTAATATGACTCCTAAGTCCTAATACTCTAAAACTAATAAATGTAAAGAATAAAATAATCAATAATCGGATTTAATGGGTTTCTTTAGATTATCTACTTTAAACAAATATATTCAAAATTTATTCAATTACATATATTCCGAAAACCTTTAGTCAATTTATTACATGCTTTAAACAAATATCTGTTGGACACAAAACTAATTAGGGATTCAATTTGCTTACAGAAAAGGATTATCCTAAAATTAGTAGTTCAACGAATTTATTAACACTCTGTAAACTAGAGGACATGATTCTGCAATTCGATGCCCTAAAAGATATTGATGATGAAATAATCATAATCCCTAGGTTTAATCATAAATTCCAAAAGCGATATTAAATAATTTGGTGTGGAAATTACTTACTCGAACATCAAGAACTATCACATCCAACGATGAAGGGGAAGCAGATGAAGCAGCGGAGCTCACACTGCAGGCGACACCAAACAGGAGACACCGTAGCTCCAGCGTTGGCGGTGGCGGTGGTTGTAATTCGTCGGGAGTGGAGGAGTGCTAATTGACTACGACAGATTTAGGCAGCTACGGTGGAGCGACATAGCAGGAAGGAGGACGGCGGAGAGGAGGACGACGACATAGCAACGCTGCTGTGGTCGGAGCAGTGACTAGAGATGGAGGAGACGAGATCGGAACCGCTGCTCGCCGTCAAACAACCGAATCCAAATGAGAGAGATTGAACAAGAATGCTTTGAAGATGGAGGTTTATAATTCAAAATGAGAGAGATAAAGTAGGTAAAATCGATTGGCAAACTAGAATTCTCAATATAAAGATGATTTTACTGAATTACATTTGAACAATAAACTAAGACAGGGACACGTGGAGCATTGTAGGCCAAGGGATTGGTTTACAAGGTTTCTTCAACTTAACAAGGTTTCTATTTACACTTCCTCTCTCTCTCTCTCTCTATATATATATATATATATATATATATATATATATATATATATAGGGTAAGGTTCAAATGCTAACAAATATTTATGTGATAACCATGATAATCACTCTCAAACATAGTGTTACGTATATGTAACTATTATCATTATGTTAATGTTACATATATGTAAACACTATGTGTCACGTATATGTAACATTATTTGGTAGGTATAAGTAATACTTATTCCGTATTTACGTTCAAAATATTTATTCAAGATACTTAAATACTATTTTAACAATTAAAAGAAAAAATAATTTATAAATTATGTAATTGTTTTATAGTGGTTAGTACAGTTATCACATAAAAAGTTGGTTAGTATTTGAACCCTTATATATATATATATATATATATATATATATATATATATATTTATCGGGTAAGAATCAAATGTGAACTCTTAAACCAAAAAACTAAATTCTGACCACACAAAATTTTTTTCATCTTATTAAATTCATTAAAGAAAAATATTAATTATACTAATAAAAAACATTTATTTTAAATTATCTCTTATTTTAATAAAGTTTGAAATTTAATTATGTAACTTTTGTTTTTAACTAAACAGTGATGTAAGTCAAATTATATTAAATAGAAATTAATGTATTCAAACTGTGTAATATACGGGTTTTTAAAAATATAAACTTTTTATTACTAAGTATATAACATTAAATTTTATCAACCCGTGTAATACACGGGTTTTTTAAAGTACAAATTTTTTATTACTAAATATATAATATTACATTTTATCAACACGTGTAATACACGGGATTTTAACATAGTATATAGAGTAAACTCCGGTTTTAGTCCCTGTGGTTTGGGCCAATTCTCGCTTTTAGTCCAATAGTTTAAAAATCCCGATTTACATCCAAAGTTTCACCATCTGTCTCAGTTTTAACCAATACACTAACTTTCATCCATTTATTCTGTTAAGTTTAGGTGAAAAGACGAAAATACCCTTAAACTAATTACGTAGTATATTAACATGTTTAATTGGTGAGGGGTCATTTATGTAATTTATTTAAAAAAACTACCACAAGGTCACCACCACCACCCCACAGCTCTGCCACTGCCACCACCACCATAGCTCTGCCACCACCACCACTGCCCCTGCCACCATCACCACACCACAGCTCCGCCCCTGCCACCACCAGTCCACAGACAATATATTACATTACAAATATCTGCAAAAGTCCCTACTGATCCAACAATGGCAAATGCCAGTAAACCCCTTGTCAACCGTTTCCACCTCCAGGTGGCGGCATCTTCGCCGTTGCTTGTCTCAGTCAGAACAAAATGAATCAGTTTCGGGATCCATAACCGCCGGAAAAATCAGGTTTTAAAAGCACCATCTTCGCCGTTGCTCGTCTCAGGCACCCGCGACCAGAAAAATCAGTTTTAAAACCCTATCCCACACCATCTTCGTCTTTCACCTGCGCCGTCACCCCGTCGGCTACAGCGGAACCCTAGTCAGGGTCGCCGGAAAATCGAATCGTTGGGATTTGTTCTTGTAAACGCCGCCGCCACCCGTAGCCTTTTGAATCTCGTCTGAGAGCCGTCGTCTCCGTGGTCACATACCACCACAACCGTCGTCGTCATCGCATAGCAGGAGGGATCTGGTGTTCTCTACCTTCTTTCTCTCATGGTATAGCAGCAGGAGGGAGCCGTCTTCTTCATGGTCACAGACCACCACAACCACCGTCGTGGTCACAGATCGCCACCATAAGCCTCCGTCGTGCACCGCCGTGACTTCGCCGGATCTGGTGTTCTCTACCTTCTTTCTCCCCTTTGGGTATATATGTGTGTGTTTTGAGCAGGGCTGGAAACGAACCGGACGTTCAGCGAACAGTTCGTGAACCGTTCGGCGGGAAGTTCGTTTACGTTCGTTCGTTTAATAAATGAACGAACATGAACAAGGAATTCCGTCCGATTAACTAAATGAACGAACATGAACAGAGCTCTCGTTCGTTCAATTGTGTTCGTGAACGTTCGGTAACGTGTTCATGAACGTTCGTTTATTTACATTCGTTCGTTTATGTTCGTTTACGTTCGTGTTGTTTGTTTATGTTGTTCATTAAAGATTTTTTTATATTTCTATTTTATTTTATCTAAACCTTTTATATTCTTTAGTTTTTATTTTATTTTTTACCCTAATAATTAACTAAGTAAAGTAAGTTCGATAGATGTACATAAAACTTGATATTAAAATGATCTTATTAAATGTTCATTTTGGAAGACATTAGGGTTGACATCAAAAGTCCCAAACAAGGCTTCGTCCGGTTTCGTTCGTGAACAAGTCCATTTCCTTAATGAACGAACAAAAACATGAAATTTCATTCGGTTCGTGAACCGTTCATGGACAAGTTAAATGCTAAACGAACGAACATGAACAAGGCTACGTTCGGTTCGGTTCGTTTACAACCCTAGTTTTGAGAGAATGTGTGTTACACAAATGATTTACATAAATGATCCCTCGACAATTAAACATGTTAATATATTACATAATTAGTTTAAGGGTATTTTAGTCTTTTCACCTTAACTTAACATAATAAATGGATGGAGGTTAGTGGATTGGTTAAAACTGAGACAAATGGTGAAACTATTGGATGTAAATCGGGATTTTTAAACTATTGGACTAAAAGCGAGAATTGGCCCAAACCACAGGGACTAAAACCGGAGTTTACTCTAGTATATATATATATATATATATATAAGGGGGGAAGTTCAAATAAGAAGTGGTTTTTCGCTAAGAAACCTAAGAAATGACAAAAAACTTTAAGAAACGATATCAAACGAACTCCGATTAAGCTCATTTCAGCGGCGTTGGAACCTTCTTGTCGAACTCTACCATCTTAGCTTTTAGGGTTTAGATTTTATTTTTTTAGCCTTAAGGTTTAGTTTTTTTTTTGGGGTGGGGGGTTTAGGTTTTTGGGGGTGGGTGGGGGTGGGTTTAGGTTTTTGAGGGATGGGGTGGGGGGTTTAGGTTTATAGGGATGGGGGTGGTGGTTTTAGGATTTTCGGGGTGGGGTTGGAGGAGGAGTTTAGGTTTTTGGGGGTGCGGGTGGAGGTGGTTTAGGTTTTTGGGGCGGGTTAGGGTTTTATGTGACGGTTCCAACGTCGCTGGAATAAGCTCAATCGAAGTTCGTTTGACCTATTTTCTAGCGAAAAACCACTTTTTAGTGAAACATTCCTCTATATATAAGAGTGTGATTTATTATAGAATAATAAATTATTGTGAGAAAAAAAAGGTAAAACTAAAAAAGAATTGCAAACCAGGTAGACTAGCCGACTAGGGGAGAAATTCCGGTATTTCTTACCAAATTTCTTTGCAATTCTTATATGTGTTCATTACTATTTCTAACAAGTACGTATATTTTTTTTAACAACAATTTTTTATTATCACATAAACTTGTATTTGCATGACTTAAACATATACAACTTTTATGAAGAGTAATCATCAATGCCACCACATCTGAAGGCCATGGGCATGACACATATAACACCATTAATACAAACTTGTACTTATGTTTTACTTTTGGGTAACAATAACTTTAAAAAGATCAAAACAACACTCTGTGAAGTGAAAATCTATCTAATTCACCATTCAAAATCCTCCTAGTCCTACACCTTTTATGAAAAACAACCCAACCATGAATGTAGTAGTCCTACTCTTTTTGTTGTTTTGCAGTAAAACTGATGGTTTTTTTTGTTCTGTCCAATCTATTAAATTTGTTTCCTTTCATACATGTGGTGGGATCATATTGAGACCAAAACTCCATAAAAGTTATAGATTCAGTACAAGGGTTTTCAATTGTAGCTACTTTATATATATATATATACAGGGCCGGACCCAGCTTAGGGGCAGGGGTAGCCCGCGCTACCACTCAACTTTTTACGCGCAGTGCAAAAAAATTTTTTTTTTACGGTTTTATGTATCCGATTACCCCCGAGCAAAAAATACGTTATCCCTCAAATTTTTTTAAAAGCTTAGCACTTCATAAAAAGTCCAAAATTTTATAAAAAACCCAACACTTTATAAAAAGTCCCCACATTTTATTAAAGGTTTTGATGTATTGAGTTTTAATAAAATATTCGGGCTGGCTGCCCAAATGTTTTATTAAAACCCAATACCTCAAAGTCTCAATTCTCAAACACAGCTTACCCAAGCTGTCGGCCAAGAAGAAAGACAGAGAGAGCTGGAACTGTGAGACTGTGAGAGCCAGAGACCAACCACTCGACCAACCGCTCGACCTGAGCTGAGACCACCGCCCGACGCCCCCTCCGCCAGACCCCAATCCTCCGGCTCCTCAGTCCGCCCCTCCGCGGCTCCGCTATCCGCCTCGCCGGTCAAAGACTCAAGGTATTACTTGTTGTAATTTGTAATTGTTAGTCTAGGTTATTTGAATACTTGTAATTTGTAATTGTTACTTGTAATTGTAATTTGTAATTGTTAGTCTAGGTTACTTGAATACTTGGTTGTTGAAGCTAGCGTTGGTTTTACCGGTTGCAACCGTAACCATTGAAAGATGTTTTTCAAAATTAAAGCTTATCAAGACGGATTTACGAAATCGAATGGGACACGAGTATTTGAACAATGCTCTAGTTTGTGCGATCAAAGGAGAAACATTTGACAAAGTAACGGATGACGATTTAATGATTCGATTTCAAGCTTTCAAAAACCGAAGAGCAGAGATCTGAGATCATCTATTAGGTATTAGTTTTACTTCATTTATTATCTTGTTTTTTTTAAAGTACGGTAAAAAAAATCCCGTTACCCCTGAACTTTTGTTTTAGATCCGCCACTGTGTCTATATATATATATATATATATATATATATATATATATATATTGAACGTTTATTTACATTTACATTAATATTTCTATTTTTAATTTATAAAAATTTATCTCGAGAATCCACTTGTCACACTGGAGTGATGGAATTTACAAATTTGTAAACTTCACTCACTTAACGATTTGACAACCACCCTCGTGGATAATTAAATCTTTGTTTATATTTGTTACTAGTTTAGATCCCGTGTATACACACGAGTGAAATATATTAATATATAAAATTTTTAAATTTTTATGTATATATATTTTACATGTGTAAAAATATATTATATATAGTAAGGATAAAAACAAATTCAAAATATGTAAAAATTAGGCCTGGCAACTGGGCGGGTCGGGCGGGTTTGGGTCACGGGTCAGAACGGGTTCGGGTCAGAATGGGTTCGGGTCAAAACGGGTTAGGAGTAAAATGAGTTCGGGTCAAAACGGGTTAAGAGTAAACTGAGTCCGGGTCAAAACGGGTTATTAAAAAAAGTCTAGTCGATCAGTTCCCTTTTGTTTGGGGTTTGTTGCACGATGCAGACATTGAATAAACCTGATGATGAATTTGTTGAGAAGAAAGAGGACGGTTTTTTTATTAGTGTAAATAGATTTTAATTAGCACTACTTACAAACGTCAACTTCTAAATGAAAATAAGTCAAAAATTATATTTTATTAAAATTAACACAGTATATGCTACTAAATGAATTTTTTTCAAACAAATATGGCATTAGATATGAAACTCCTTTGCACCTAATGAACAAGAAAGTTATGAACAATATTGGCGAACATTTGGGAAGTTAATTCAACGGTCGCAGCTAGAAGGGGACGAAAGCAACATTTCATATGACTGCATCGGTATTCTTTTGGCGGTGGCGGAGGTGCCGCTTTGGCGGGTAGCGGCAACGGTGTGGCGTGGCGGCGTTTGCGGGCGGCGGAATTGGCAGGATGGCGGTGGTGGCGGGGCGGCGTTGGCAGGATATCAGGGGCGGTTGCGGGTGGCGGCGGCTGTTGGGTGGGGTGGCGGGGGGCGGCGGCGGCGGGGGGTGGCGGGGCTTCCGGGATGCGGTGGTGGCGGAGTGCGGTGGTGGTGGGGCGGCGGGGGCGGCGGTGGGGTGGGGGGGGGGGGCGGAAGTGGCAGGTGGCGGCGACGGGGTGGCGGCGGAGGGGGCGGGTGGTAGTTGTGGCGGGGGTGGCGGCGGTGGCGGGGCGGCTGGTAGTTTTGGCGGGGTGCGGCGGTGGCGGGGTGAACCCATAGCCTATGGGTGGTGTTAACCCATTTGAACCTTTTTACATTACCAAGTTTTTTAAAGACCCATTTTGACACGTTGTATGGTTTGAGTTGGCCCATCTTGACCCGTTGTATGGTTTGAGTTGGCCCATCTTGACCCGTTGTCTATATTGAGTTGACCCAAATGAACCCATGTGTCAAATTTTGGTGCCCAAATCAACCCATTTTAAAAAGAATGGGTCATGATTGCCACCTCTAGTAAAAATTAATATATAAATGGGTTTTGAAAATACGTTAATTACTATTTTGTAATATAATTTAACTTTTATTTATTATTTGATTGAAAATAAAAATTATATAATCAAAATTTAAAATTTCTTATGATAAGAGATAATTTAAAATAAATGTGTTTTATTAGTATATAATTAGTATTTTTTTCTTTAAATATATATTATTATTAAAAGATAGAAGTGCATTAAATAGGAGAGAGAGACGGAAAAAAATGATAAGAATGAATATAGAGGTGACACGTGGCATGTAAAAACATTTATTTATTATATAGTATAGATTAGTCGTTTTAAACATGTTTTAGATGTTTTTTTTTGGTATAAACTCTTTGTTTGGATGTATTATTTGTATTTGGTAGTTAGCTTTCTAAATTCTCATTGGTGATATGGATACGGATGGATGGCTGTGAGTTCTAGGGGAAAGATCTGTAGTCCTCGGTCATTCACATGTGTATATCTAATGTTATAATTTAGGGTTTTGGTTATCCTACTTCCATGATAAAATGAAATTCAAATTCTTTCAAATGAATAAGAATCTCAAAGTTCATCAGTTCTATCAACTATCAAGTGACGGAATTTGAATCCCATAAACAAGTGTATGAAATGTTTATAATTCTATTAAAATTTATAGTAAATTACACAGATTGTCCTTTATTTGTACTATAAATTACACTATGTGTCTTTTGACTTCAATAAATACACCACATGTTATTTTCTTACATACTTTTATACACTCTGTGTCCTTTACACTAACTGATGTTAAGTTTTTCTGTTAAATCTAGACATGTGTAAGGCACATGAGGGTATAACGGTCTTTTTACCAACAAAAGGACTATTTATGTAATATCCCTTCATCACACACCCTTCTCTCCCTCACTGACTCTCCTCCATCCACATCTTCAGACTTAAAAGACCTACCACCATGGGCTTGAAATCTCACCCACCACCGTCCATCACCCACCGCCTGAAATCGCAAAAAATTAGCATCGGTACCAATGTGTTTAGCTTTAACCAAAAAATTAGCACCGGCACCAAAGTGTTCCAGCATCGCTGTTTCCCCTTCTCAATCGACCTTCAAGACGAGGTTCAAGTAGGTGTAAATTAAAGGTAAGTGTAGGTACTAGGTAATAGAGTGGAAATCAAGAAGAAACATGGAGTTCCAAACCCAAACCAGAAACCCCTATCTTCTTTTGAAACCTGCCTGAAAGCTCTGGAAGGTAGTTTGGAGATGCCAAGGAGAAAAGACAAGTATTTTGGTTTCAGTAGGTGAAGGACAAAAATAAGATGGTGGAATCGATGGAGCTAAGGTGAGTGTTAATCTGACTAAGTTGGAAAGACCATAGGTAACCCCCCTGAATTATTCCTGGGAAGTGATCTTAACCAGGTTAGATCGTTAATTCAGATCTCAAAAACTACTCTTGAAAAACGTGTCCCCGGATCAGTTCTTGATGAACACTCCCGTTTCTTTCATGGAATTATAAATAGCAATATTTGATCTAACCAGATAAGTGGTTTACGAATAAATCGAGTCTGGTGCTCGGAACCTACCAAAATTAAAAAAGAGATTCATAAATTCTTTAGTTTAAAATTTAAAGAGCCGAATAAATCGAGTCTGGTGGTCTGAAGATGTGGATGGAGGAGAGTCAGTGAAGTGAGGGAGAGAAGGTGTGTGATTAAGGGAACTTACATAAATAGTCCTTTTGTAGGTAAAAAGATCGTTGTACCCTCATGTGCCTTGCACATGTCTAGACTTAACAGAAAAACTTAACATCAGTTAGTGTAAATGACATAGAGTATATAAAATTATGTAAGAAAATGATATGTGGTATACTTATTGAAGTCAAAGGACACAGAGTGTAATTTATAGTATAAATAAAGAACAATCTGTGTAATTTACTCTAAAATTTAAATATTTGGATCGATGGTGGTGCGATACAGTGATCGTACCTGAGTCCCAATCTTTCAATATTCATATTTCTAAAATTGAAAAATTAAACCCAAATCAACAAAACAAGTTTCACACTTTGACTAATCACTAATCAAATACACACATTAGAATGATAGAAACATGATCAAATACACACAATAAACATAGGAAAAAAAATACTAACATTCATTATTCAATGATTCAAATACACATTAACACATATTGCAACATACTAACATTCAAATTAATAATCAAATAAAGAAGAATTTGGAGAAAAAGCAAAACAATTACCTAAATTGGGGTTTTTGATGAATCAAATAACTGATGAATCATGTTCTTTAAGTTCAAGTAGCCAAGTAGACTCTAAAATCCAAATCATAGGCGATGAATATGTGAATCATAAGTGATGAATTAGTGAAGTGAATCACAGGTGAGTATCAAATTATCGAAGCCTCAAATCGAAATCATCCATTGGTCTTCTTTTTCCGGTTCTTGCGAGTTGCATCGATAATTTTTCGGGGGGGGGGGGGGGATAAATGATTTTGTCCTTTATGTTTAGAAAAGTTTGCTCGTTTCATCCTTTCCACTAACGCTCATTAGATTTTTCCATTAAACCTGGTAATGTGCAAGACACATGAGGGTATTTTGGTCTTTTTACCCTAAAAAGACAATTTCTGTAGTTTACTAAATAAAAATAATTATTATCCTTTAAAACAACATTTGCCTCATCATCAGCGTCGTCACATTCATCATCCTCACCCATCTCATTAGATCTCACTCACATATCCTTAAATGAAGCCGAGTGAGATGCCAAATCACAAGCTTAGCATGAAGCCGATTCAGGTATGGTTGTTCTTAGTTTCTTTTTCGATATCGATTTACAAGCAAAAACCTCACCACTTGACTTATCAGTAAACAAATAAGTAACCCCAAATTCACCCATTCCCAAATCTTTACCAAGAACATATGTTTGTTCTATTTGATTCCCAGTTGGGTTTTCTAAACATAGGGTTTATACCCATTCCCAGATGGGATCGAACATTGTCTAAAACAAATGGGTTCTGCTTGTTCTTCACCTTTTTGTATTCGAAATCAGAATCGGTTGTTGAAGGTACATCACAACATTTACGCATTTAATTTCTGATTAGAAAAAGAATTTTATCAAATTGGGTATCAACAATTGGAAGAAATTATAACGAGAATTGAAGTGGGTCGAGAGAGATAAAAGTCTTTATATATATGTATATACTAGGTTAGTACCCGTGTACTACACGGTTGATGAAATGAAACATATATCATTCATAATCATCTAAAACAATTTCATAAATAAAAAGAAATTTCTAATTATATAGGAAAAAAAATGAAATTACAACTAAATTCACAAAACTAAATATTTTTTCATACATTTCTAAATATTTTCTTATATACAAAAACGAATGTGCATATTTTTGAAGAATATTTAAGTAATTGAGTTTTTATTGGTTTACACCTCTGTGATTTAAAGTAAGCAAATTTGATTTTTTTACTATACAATTTGCTACCATAGTGGTCATAGCAAGATCAATCTGATTGTAACTTTTGTAATAAGAAGCAACTAAGATTAAAGAATCTTGACCAGAAATCTCAAACACAGCTGCATGTCATGAAAATCTCTGCCAACATGAGGATTAACTTCAAATAGTGAGTGCCAATACGGTTGACTTAGAAAATATTTGAAATCACATTGCTTTTTTGAAGCCAGAAGTTGGGAAACAACTTTAGCAGGGGTAATTATGTCCCTGTACTGGATTAACAGTGAAACTGCACACTTATGATTAATCTGCATTAGCTTGACAACATGTAAATAATACAAATATATATATATATATATATATATATATATATATATATATATAAGAATCACAAATCAGATGACCGGACAAATAGATAGAAAACATGTAAGTTGGGCCAATTTTAGAAAAAAAAAAAAAACTGGGCATGTTCTACTTTAATATAAGAAAAGAAAAACATGTATAAATGTGTAATTTGCTTGTAAACATGAAATTTCCCACACCTTTTCACGAACGACATCAAACAAGTTATGCTTTTCGATAAACTCAAAGATATTTGGTTTCATAAGTTGAAAAAACATAATTTGAAAAAACATAAACAGGTTAATGACATTTTTAAGAAAGACCTCATAAAGCAATAATTTATATGATGCAACTGATACTAATTTAGTGGTAGCAATTTTGACTCGTTTATTTGTAAATCATATAACCTCCTAAATCCTTTTACTTACGAATTTAGATTATAACAGTAAATTGTGATAATTTAGTTTTTGTAATCATAACTGGAGTATTTTAATAAAAAAATCTTAAAAATATATCAAAATGTATTGTTGGTAAACCCAACCCATCATGTTTCGACCGATACGAAAAATGACCCATTTCAACAGGAACCAGTTTTGACCTAACTCCTCCATCTTGCCAGCCTTAGGTACCATATGTATATAGTGAACCCTTACATCAGCATAAAGTGCAAAAGCTTTTTTATATTGCCCATCAGTTTTATATAACACTACCAATGCCTGAGATAGCAAAATATCTGAGAGATTTAATACGCTTACTAAAAAATGACCCATTTCAACCTGACCCGTTACTCAACCTGTTGTATATCACATACCTCATAAGCGGTATCACGTAGTACTGGGTTCTCTGTTGGGATGTACGGAACCAGCACGGGAAGCTTATGGAGATGAGTAAAGTGAAAAACTTATCTGTGAAATAATTCTTTTTACCCTTTTTCTTTTTCATAGCTTCCCTTGCTGAAATAATTCTAAGAAAAAAATAGTCAAAGTGAGTATCACATGTGGAATTTTATTAGATTGCAAGACAAAATAGTCGGCCACTGTCAAAGTAAACCCCTATACACAAAAACACAAATAAAGAATGAAGCTTACTTCCTACTGAACCTTGCTTTTGTGAGATTTATCAACAATCTTAAGTGCAAAATATTAAATACTTTTCTTCTTACTCTCTTTATACATAGTCTGCAAATCACTGTAAACCTAATCAATATACATACTAAACTTAAATAAAAAGACATAATCGAAAGAACAGAGAAATAGAATTCATCACCGAGTATTTTACTTGGCTGATCGCTTCGTATATGTGGTAATTGAAAGACTGATGGTCCAAATGAGCCAGCTACCCCAAGTATTTCAGCTAACTGAACACGAAAATTTAGATATATCTAAAAAAATCATAAACAATGTATTAAATAATATTAGTATAAAAAAAATTGCAAAATTTGGTATATATACAAAATACATTTGTAAGAGCACAAGTAAATTATATGTACGCATTGATCTCAACTGCCTAGAAAGGTAGTAAATAGAAAAAAGAAAAAAAATAAGTGAGCATGTGTATGAGATTATTGGATGCCTTCATGAGTTGTAATTTTCTTGTTTCCTTTTACTGTATATCTTCATTAAATAATTTGTTGCCTGTAAAACACTAAAAATTTTAAAAAAAAAGTCAATTAATTACCCAAAAGTCACAAGTAAGCGGATAAGGATAAAAATCAAGAAAACAATTAAAATGTAAAAAGATTAAACAATTTACAAGAAACCTAGATATAAAAATTAAATATAGAACAGATTCAGAAGTCAAAATTTGTAGAACATAAAGACAATCGTCAGAGTTGGTACCTTTCTATTAGTAATTTCCTATACTTACTCATGATCCTTAATGCTCATCGGAAGTGCAAACATTCTCATTCATACAGTCCCCTGCAAAAGAAACAAAAGAACATTGAACAAATACAAATAGTAGTAAATACAGTTAGAAGATTAAACAAATACGTGAAGGAGACCTGGAACAGCACGGTCCTAAAAGCAGATCGTAAAGGAGAACCTTGAACAACACGGCCCGGAAGGAGAAACTGGATGGTCAAATCCGTGAAGGAGGACAACAAAGAAACACGGCGGCGATTACAATCGTTTATTTTCAGGAACTGAAAGCAGATCGGTGAGGGAGAGTACTATCATAGCGGCTAACGACGTAAGGTAAGGGTGGAGGAGATGCCCGTTGGTGGAGGAACCCTAGATCGGTATAGAGGACGGTGAAGAGTCGAAATTTTTTTGGAGTGAAACTCTAAAATGGAGTTACATAGTAAAGATCCGGTGAAAGAAACGTGGGCCAAACCGGATACTCCAAAACTGACCCGCGTGTACCATTTAAGTGAAAAAAGAGTTTAGGCGGGAAAATGATATTTTAGTGCTCTAGGAGAAAGACACGTGGCAGAACCAAACCTTTATTTATTAATATGTATATATATATATATATATATATATATATATATATATATATATTATACATATATACTAATAGAGGGGGGATAATCATTTTGTCGAAATCTTTAAGATAATTATGCAAATAGTCGTTGGAAAGATGAAATAACCCTTTTGTCCTCTTGTGCACGGCAGATAACTCCATTTAACGTCAAAAGCAGACGTTCGTTAATGGAAATGATGAAATATGCAAACTTTTCTAAACATAAAGGACAAAATCTTTAATTTTCTTAGTTAAAGATCGTAAACTAAAATTTGATAAATACTTAAAAGACGTAAATGTAATTTACCCTTTTGTTTATTTGGTTATTGGGTTAAATGTTTGGTTTAAATAATTTATCAGATTTAATGGGTTATGACCCAATTGTATTAGTATTAGATTTAATAGTTAAGTTTTATATTTGTCAATTAGCTTATAATTGGTTTTTTTTATAAAATCTAAATATATTAGATTATTTTTTCTTGAAGGTTGGTGTCAAAATTTTTTTAAGGGTCGCTCGAAAATATACCACATATATAATAAAGAATTTTATTTTCATGGGTGTCGGCCGAACATCTCGGTAGAGGGTAGGTCCGCCACTATTAAAGGAACACCCTATCGATAGTTTGAAACTATGCTTTATAACTATTTACTTACTAGCATGAAATTTTTTTAAATTTCTAATGTTACCAATTAAACGGGTGACAAACTTAATTTCTTTAGGTTTAAATTTCTTGATATTAAACTTTGATGGATTTCATTTTTCTTAAAGGTAGGGTAATTCTTATATCATAGAGATTTATAAAATGACAAAATTGCTTAGATGATTTGAGTTACATTGTTCTCAAATATAGATGATAGAGATTGATGACCATAAAAAAATAATAGTTTTCTCAATAAAGTATCTCATAACAATCATCTCCTAATCATATACTTTCCTATTTATCTTGTGACATACTTATAGACATTATTAGTACTTTAGGTTGAAATGTTGAAAGGGGCCTTGCTTCTTTATGAAGTAGTTGTCTATGTATTGGGCATAGGGTTTGGACCACCCTACTAACTTAGTTCTGTCCCTCATCAATTAGCTGTTTACAATACATATTTCATAAAGATCTAAAAAAAACATGTCAAAATTAACATCTCTTGGTTATAATCCATATTGACAACACTGAGACGAAATAATTATCCGTCTTATAAAAACTAAAATAAAAAAAGTCGTCGGTATTTTAAAAGGTTTGGTTTATCAGGTTTTACACACCTTTGGTTAAAATGTTTATTTTTATTTTATTTTATTTTATTTTTTGAACGGCGAGGAAATTTTATATCTTAAATGGAATAATACAACGACTAGCAAGGTAGTAGCAACATATTATATGCACCCGGTAATTAAATACAAATAAACGTTTAAAGAGAACTAAAATTGCACCATTGCGACCGTTCCAAACTTTTCATTCTTGACTTATTCTTCATCTATAGAAATCCAAGGGTCTTGGCATACTCGATAATCATGCTAATAGAGACTTGTTTATTGGAAAAAAGAAACTTTACATTTCGGGTTGTTTGACAAAACAAATCAGTCTGTTTGTTCGCCTTTTCAAAATATTTATAAACATTTAATGTGATTAACATGATAAAATTATAATAATGCTTCTTAAAATAGTAACTTGATCTTTGAGAATAATGTTTTATTTTTAAATATAAAGTCAAATTGTTAGCTCTATCTCTAAGAGCATCGACAATGGGAGGCTTTAAAAATGTCGTTACATGACAATCTGCCCCGGCTTTGCCCCTCTCATAGTCAAACGTACCCCTCTCTCGTCCTCTCACATAATTTGTTTTTTTGACGTTTTTAAGTAAAAAACGACTCTCATCCCCATCTCCTCCATATCAGCCGCATCTCCTCCGTTCACGGGGGGCTCTACAGTACAAGCAACTAAAGTAACTGTTTCAAGCCCCCAAATTTTAAGGGCCCCAAAAATTGAATAACTACTTCAATCTATATTTTAACGTAAAAATATATGTGATAATTTATCAAATTTTATGTTTTTAGAGAGAAATAATAATTTATCAACTTTTGTGTTAACATTATACGTTTTCACGCTCCATAAAATTACATTTTAGTAATTTTTATATATTTAGAAAATTTTCACAAAAAACTACAATTTTAATGTTCACTTTATGCCCCCAAATATGTTGAGCCGCCCCTGCCTCCGTCTCTCCTCCCATAAACTTAAAAACGTCTAATAAGTGCATTGAGGATGCTCTAATTAGAAAAAAAAATGTTGCTTCTTGACGACAATTGATATTCTTATATTTTATCATCGTTTCTACTTTTGATTTTACCACTTTTCTTGTTCTTATAGTTCATAAGATAAATAATATGATTTTTTAGAGATATAACATTGCCCTGTAGTTTTTACATCTCGGACCCTCTCCTTTTACAAAACACATGATACAAAATATTAGAATAAATCATTTGGTCTAAGTTTCTTTTCTTTAAATGAACATAATATAACAGAGCAAATTACAAAAGAAAAAGTATTGAACTTTTTTATAATTTTTATTTGAGTTCCTCAACTTGTTTTTATGAATAAAATCTATAAAACTTGTTTTTACTTTAACCAATTAAGATCTTTTTAACCACAAAAAGAAAGATTAAAAAAAATCCTCCATGGAAAAAATTAATAAATTGAGTACCTCAAATAATATATTATAAAATGTTTAGCACTTTTTATCACTGTTTGCCAAACTAAATATCAGGCTGTTTATTTTCTTTAAATAATAACAATAATAATAATAATAACAAACAGAAAAATCAACTAAATTTTAGAAGAAATTTTTTCAAAGAGACCCAGCCTATTATGGGACAATGTAGAGTTGAAAGCAGAATTTTTGTACTCAAACCAAGTAAACTCCTTATACAAGCTGTCTTCTTCCCTTTCAAGGAGTGATGCCAATGGAGCTATCTTCTCATTCAATGGTGGTCCTCCAAAATATATCATTGACATCCTGCTTTTCTTACTGTTTGCCACCACCCTATGCTTTATGCTCTTGAATCTTCCATTTGTCATCACCTATTATCACAAATATCATTCAATTTATTCACCAATCCATGTCTAAACCTATTTGTGTTTAGATTCAGATTTTTTGGTAACATTGTGAGAACTCGTTATCAGAAAACTTTACTGACTCCTTTAATACCACCCTAGTAGTAACCGGTGTGATCATGTAAAACACATCTGGTGTTACGCGTTTGGAATTTAAAGTGGTTAAAGACAGAAAACCAAGAAACCTGGATTCACTTAGGTTAAGACTTTTTAATTAAGACTCATGGACAAGATTGATATTAAATTCATGAATATTCTAAAAGACAGTTGTTCTTATAAACATTAATTATTGGATATTCAAATATTTGAATTTCAAATAATTTGATTAAATAATATTCTTCTAAGATAATTAAAATATATGTGTGATTAACATGTGGGTCAAGTAGACTTCTCTTTTTTAGATTATCTTTCAAAGACAATTTCATTTTCATTTGGTATGAAATTATTGAGAATTAATGCCATCTATATATAGAGGAATCTAAGTACTCTAATTGTAGATTATTATCTAATATATCTTTTAAGCATGTGATGGAAATATAGTTTTATTTAGGTAGGCGATTGATATATAATAAAATTAGTCAAAAATAAAAAACTCATGTTTTATGTAAATTTTAAATATATATATATATATATATATATATTCAATTTTAGTCGATGTATTTGGTATTTTTTTTAGAAGAGCAAATTTCTTTATTCCTGTGGAAATTGAACCCAAAACCTCCAAACATATGTGTTTTAAGAGGCTTTGCCTCTACTACTGGACCACCAACCCTAATATTTAGTATTTTAATATTCAATTTTAGTATAGAAAATGATTATGCACAACAAACAATTTTTTATACAAATTTATAAAATATGAGCCGGTTACGTAAGAACTAATTTTGGTAATATATATAAAAGAAACATCTTGGTTATAAATAAATCCGTTTAATACGTTATTAAAACACATCTTAGTACGACTTTATGTTAATTGAATTTAATATTTCCTTTATTAAGTTTACCTAAATCCTCAAATTTATCCAATAATTAACAAGTCGTGAACAAGCAACATATATATATTAGGTTAATGTGAAGTTAATTTTTGAAGTATCATATTATAATTTCAAAAAATATAACTAATAATATCCACAAATTAGTTAATCTTTAGAAATTAATAACTATAAATTACTTGTTCTTAAATAATATCATCAAACCTCTTAGATACTTTCACGTAAAATATATGCACATTTTAATATAATTTATAACCATTTTGTGTGATTTTATTTTTAAGAAATTAAATTATAATCCCCAAATCCTCCAATTTTTTAAAACATGTTGTATATGTACCTGCAAAGAGTCACCGACATTGATGAAGAAGGATTCAGAATCAGGTGGAACATACACCAAACTGCCATCTCGTAATGAAATTTCGAGGCCCGATGTGTTATCGGATCTTAAAACCGAAATGATTTGTGGGTCTGTGTGTTCTCCAAAACCAATCAAATTCCCGCCATTGATTTCATTTTCTTGAAGCTCTGGACATGGCGGATAGTAGTTGACCCTGAAAACAGAGTCACTCTGTTCATCCATTAGCAACTTACTAAACACATTTCTCGGCTCTAATTTCAACTCATCGGCCATCATTTCAAGAATCTTGCATGCCATGTTCTTCACTGCTGTCACATAATCATCCACAACACATCTGCAAGATTAAAAAAATTTAATTAATTCAACAAAAACAGAGCAAAACAAAGCAAAACAGAGCAAAACAGGGCAAAAACAGAGGACCAACATAAATGTCAAAATTCTTGAATTTAATTTAAATTCATACCGGAAATTTAAATTTTCTTGGTGTTGTTCGGAACTGGAGAGAAGTTTATTGTAATGGGAATCGCGTTTCACGTCGAGGAGAAGATATTCTACCCACCCGACATCACCATTTCGACCGATGTTCTTGTTACCATAGCCGAAAGGGTCGGGTGGACCGGCTTTTTCTTTGACGGATTGCGGAGAAGAGAAGAATTTAGTGGCTTCGGATTCGAGTTCATTGATGAATTTTAACGGAATTCCGTGGTTAACGACTTTAAAGAATCCAACATCTTGACAGGCTTTGACAAGAAGGTGTTTTGAATCTGGTTGAGAAAGGTCAATGAGGGGAATTTGAGGAAAAGTCAAAGCGTTGACTGGTTTGCAGGTTTTTATAAAGAACTGTTCGATTGTGGATTTTGAAAGAGCCACCATATTTGATTGAAAGAATAAATTAATTATATAAGGATGAAGTTTTTGAGGAAGAAGAAGGCATATGAACACATAGCATTGGGTGGTTGCTTGGCTATTTGTAGGAGAGGGGAGAAACATAATGTGTAGAGGGAAGAGAAAGGTGTGGAAGTTTTTATTTATTTTTTATTTTTTTTGATATTTTGACATTTTGATTTTTTTTATATAAAAATGATTAGACTTCTTTTTCCTGTTTATAAAAATCTTGGATCTCCATATATCCAATCAAAGACCTTACATTATGTTCATTTGCATTTTTATTTATATAAACATATAGGGATGGGGTCATGGGGAATATATTTATTTTAACCGGTTTGGTTGATTGGTTCAAATTTGTATTAATTCATTTTATAAAGTATAAACCAAACATAACTAAACTTTTAGATTGAATTTTGATAGGATTGTAGATGAACCGAACGAACATGAATACGGCTATGTTCATGTTTGTTCGTTTAAGTTTAATCGAATACGAACACGAACATATAATCGAACAATTTATTTTTTCATGTTCGTGTTCGTTTGTTAAGAAGCTAAACGAACAATTTATAAACGTAAACGAACGTAAACAAACAAACATAAACGAATATAAACAAACACAAGCGAACATAAATTAACATACATATTTTAGAAATTAGAAACCCTAAATGCCTAGCACTCAAATATTTTATTTAGTCAATTAGTCATTCAAACTTTAATCAAATTGAGCTTATTATGGTTGGCTAACTCTAAACAAATTTAAAGCATATACAGTTGAGTTTAGTATGTGCTTCATAATAAAAGAAACTTTGAATGATTTATTATAAAAACAAATGAACGTACATAAACGAACGTACATAAATGAACTTAAATGAACCAACGTAAATGAACGAATAAGGCATGTGCTCATGTTCGTTCATTTAATTAAATGAACAAAAAAAATTATTCGTGTTCGTTTATTTGTTAAATAAATGAAATTCACACCAAACAATTCATTGAACGTTCGGTTCATTTAGATACCTAACTTTTGGTATAAAATTTTAACTTCAAACTCAATGTGAACTATTTTGAATTTGACATATTTTCAGTTTGAAGCCAGTTTGAACATGGAGTTTGATAGGTTATAAGCTTGGAGTGAATATGAATTTACTTAGAACCATTATGAAACACTTTAACTATATTTAATGAAACTTTGACTAAACATGGTGTTGCTTTTACAAATATTTTGTATAAAATATTGTAGTACATATTTATATTATTATAACTATATAAATTGTTTAGAAAATTTTGGTTGGTTCTGAATGATTAATCCTAATTTGTTTGTTACGTGAAAAAGATTTGGATAAGGATGCTTAGAGATTAAGATAAGTTATGGTTTATTAAGTCATGTTTTTCGGTTTTATTAGATATGATTATCTAGTTCGTTTAAAATATTTATTTAATGAGTTTGAGTTGATTAGAATTAGAAGTTGTAGTCTAGTATGATTAAAATTATTTAGTTATAAATAGGGTTATATTGTATTGATTTTAGTGTGTCAAAAATTATAATAAGCAGAAAGAGTCGATCTTTTGTTGAGATCAAATTCTATGTTCGTGTTCTTGGACCTGATTTCCAATAATTGATATCAGAGCTTGGTGAAAGGGAATGCCGTTTTGAAAGTCGTTTTTTAGGAAGGGAACGGGGAGGAGTGTAACATTTGTGTTTTTTCATTTCACTGTATTCATCGTACGAGCCCATGTAATCTATGAGCAAGTTCAAATTTCAACACAACATAAACCAAGTGTTCATTATACATTATGCATTGTACAAATTATTATAACACATGATCAATCATAGTCATCTTTACAAATGCATTCATATTTCAACACATCATATTTATACATCATCATTTTTAAAATATTATTTAAACATTTATTTATGTCCACTAAACATTTTTATATCAAATGACTTATATTTTCTATGGACTTAAAACTGTGTCAAATTTCATATTTATGTTCCATAAATACATCAAACTTGTGATATATATTTATTCACTTTATTATTATAAACCTTTTTTAACTCATGCATTAACTAATTTAAGTTATCAAGATTTTAATTCTAATTTTTCTTTTTTTTATGAATTATATTCATAGGAGTTATTGTAACAATTAAGTTATAAGTTTCAATCTTTAGAAAAACTAAATTCAGACTTAGAAAGTCTAAAACCACACATTTATAACTACAGGGTTCATTGGTTTACCTTTTATAAAAACTAATACTTTTTAACCTTTTACAAAAAAATCAAATTTTAACATTTATTTAGACATGAATGTTATTAAAAACCTTAAAGATGAATACCCATTTTTTTTAACTTACGGATTTTTATATTATATAAATTAATGGAATTTAAACCTCTTAATTATCTTTGAATATTATGAAACATTTTATTAATAATTTACTAGTTTTTCTTATAATCCCCCACTATAAACAGACCCTCATTCTACCCCCATTCTCACACCATTCCCACAAAATTGAAGAGCCCCAAGAATATCATAATCAATTTCTAATCCCTCCCTCAAGATCCAAAGTCGTTTCCTTATTCTTAAGTAAGTTCTATCCGCATTCTATTTTGCGTTCATGTTTTCATTTTTGTTTCTTGTTTTCCTTGCTTAGCACACCCACTCACACACACGTATATACATGTACATACTTATATATATATATATATATATATATATATATATAAACCCATGTATTCTTTGTATAAAGTCATAAAGATCAATACATATTTTAACTATTACCAAACATATATAAATTTTAAATATTTTTATAAACTTTTGGGTGATTAAACATATATATATATATATATATATATATATATATATATATATAGGGTAAGGTTCAAATGCTCACCAATATTTATGTGATAACTATGATAACCACTCTCAAATATAGTGTTACATGTATGTAACAATTATCATTATGTTAATGTTACATTTATGTAAACACTATGTGTCACGTATATGTAACATTATTTGATACGTATACGTAAGACTTATCATTTACGTATTTACGTTCAAAATATTTATTGAAGATACTTAAATACTATTTTAACAATTAAAAGAAAAAATAATTTATAAATTGTGTGATTGTTTTATAGTAGTTAGCACGGATATCACATAAAAAGTTGGTTAGTATTTGAACCCTTCCCTATATATATATATATATATGTGTGTGTGTGTGTGTGTGTATGTATTTATATAAATCATCGTTATAAACCAATTCTTTTATAAATGTTCAAGAGATTACAATAACTATCCTTTTCAAATAAAAATATACATATTTATAACTTTGTTTAATTATTATCACAAACGTTTAACGAGTGATTTGTGAACATTATTATTTCTAACACATGTAATGATTCATCACTAATTATGAATTGAAATCTTGGATTATAAATATATTTTGAGATATAAAAGAAATTGTTTTTGTAAATATTTGCCTTGTATAGTTTTGTAAATTCATTTATTTAGATTGTTTTCTTATATGAGTAATTAAAAAAATTTGTTACTTTTAATTAAAAATTAATTATAATCATTTTTATAAACGCATTTATTTTGTAAAGATTTATACATCTTTTACATAATTTATTTTTATTATATAAAAACATTTAAAGCGTACTTTCATACTCTTAATTAATAATTAATTTTGGTTTAATTATTAATTAACTAGAACATTATTTTTATACTTTAAATTTTGGTTTAATTACCAATTAATTTAAATCATTATCTTTAACACTTATCTTTTATAAAAATCAAACTATATAAATAAAAGGTTTTAATTATTTATTTATATAGTTAATTTATTAATTATTCAACTAATTTTTATTCATTTATTTATTTATTCATGTATTATTTTATGTATTTACAAACAAAAGAAAACTACGTATTTATTTATTCTCAAACAAAAGGACACTTATTATTTATACATTTACTTATTTATTTACAAAAAAATAAAGTCATTTATTTATTCTTTTACATATTCAAATTTTAATACAATTATTTAACAAGATTTATATAAATACTATTTGAAACTCAAATAATTATTTTATTATTAAAATGAGGATATCCACATCAATCCGTTTGCGCATTAGGATTCCCTTATTCATTTTGGACAAATTATTGATACACATACTCTATCAAACATAGTTTAATCTTGTGATTAGCTAGAACATTTGTGCAATAACAACATACTTGTGTGACTTTCAAGCTAATCATTGCAAGGCGAGTTACATAGCCCCACAGTTTACATTTTTACATTTTTTGGGTGGAACATGATTACATTGAACTATTTGCAATTTATACAATTCAAACATCATGTACATGTGTGTATTTTTGTGTCTTATGCTTGAACACTATGAGCTAAACTACATTTATAACAACTACAATCATTAACTCCGTACAAGTCAACGGTAACAATGGTAGATCTATTGCATTTGACAAATCCACCCAGGTAGGGTGATTGCTTACCGACAAACACAAGGGTAACATGAGTGTTATGCCTAACATGTCACAAAGGTTTGATTGTGCACCCGGTTTACTATAGTGGTTCTCCATAATTGCGTATTTATACCATGTTACATGTGAATTGTACACAACAATTTGAAACTATTTGTATAGTCAAAACGTATGTATGCTCACCAACTATTTTTAGTTGACCTTGTTTTTATCATGTTTCAGGTGCAAATGTTTGAGATCATATGTAAGATGCTCCACTTAGGATTTGGACTTAGATTGAATAATGAATTGAACAATTTGATGTATTTTTGTTTTGGATGTTTGTTTGAACTTATGTCATGAAACATTGATTTAATAATTATATGAAATCTAGTTTGATCATGTGCTTATGAACAGTCTCCGTGTCCCGCCCCGACGTATTCCGCCATCGGTTGGGGTGTGACAGATTGGTATCAGAGCCATGGTTATAGGGAATTGGTTATTAAAAACCAATGACCTAGACTATAACCTTAGGATGCCCATTTTGTGCTATGTTAATTGCTACTTGTTATCTTGTACTCTATGTGCTAAATTATTTAATGCCTTGCTTGTTAGACTATATGACTTACTAATTTCTACCATAAATAATAACTAATTATTTATATAATAATACTCATGTCCTAAGTCTTTTATCCTTCTTTCCCCTTGCTATGCCTTTATCATCTTCATATGTGGAACATCATACTCATAGACACAAGTCTATTAAAAAAATTATGAAACCCCGTCAAGGTTTTAAATTTCGTTAATTATTAGAGAACATGTGCAATCTGGAAGAGTGACACCTATACTCTGGGTTTTCTGTCTAGGAAAACGTTTCATATAAATCCAATCAACCAAAGGATCCGTATGCTTTCCTGGGAATTCTCGGGTTGAGTGTTTACTTATAGGCTAAAGCATGTCTTCTCGAAAGTTATATGAATTTAAATAACTTTGATGTGTCAAAGTATTCAATTGGTTATGTTACCAAGTGAGTGCAATCCAAATATGATTATTTTTCATGTTACATAACGAGACATATGTTTGTTTCATCCTTATCAATATCCAAAATCTCATGATTCTTATTCTTTTCCTTGTGTTGTCTTCTTCTATAGCATGCCTCCCCGTCGTGCCGACACCAACAACAATGATCTTGCTACCCTCCTTGCACAACTTGTGAACCAACTTACTCAAGTAGCCAATAATGGTGGTGGTGTTGCAAACAACAATGGTGGTGGTGGTGCCAACCCGCCCCAATGCACCTTTAAGCACTTCAATTCCTGTAATCCCACCAAGTTCTATGGTATCGATGGTGCTACCGGCCTTCTCCAATGATTTGAAAGCATTGAGAATGCCTTTCTTAATAGTGATTGTCCCAACAATCTTCGGGTCCGTTATGCTACGAGTATCTTTCAAAAGCGAGCGCTCACTTGGTGGAACGGTGAAAAACGGACTCGAGGCATTGATGTGGCAAAGGCCTTGCCATGGGATGAAGTGAAAAGGCTAATGACCGAGGAGTTTTTCCCTCGGAATGAAATGAAGAAGTTGGAAGCTGAATTTTGGGATCTTGCCCAAGATAGTGGTGAAAACCTAGTTTACATAACCCGCTTCCATGACATGAGTCTCCTTGTACCGCACATGGTTACACCACTATCCCGTTGCATTGAGAAGTATATAGGTGGCCTACCTATGAAAATTCAAGACATCGTGTTGGGAAGAAATCCCGCAACTCTTGAAGACGCCAAACGCTTAGCCGCCACGTTAACCGACAATCACGTGAAGGCGGACACATTAACAAGAAAGGGTGCCAAGAAAATCAATGACAAGGCAACTCCAACTGAAACGACTAAAGATGACAAATCCGAACCTTCTTATAACAACAAGAAGCATAAGGCTAGAAACTTTGCTGTCGTTACCTCTGCTGCCCCAACCAACCAAGTTGCTCCCATGGTCCAAAACCTGAATAAAAAGCCAAATGTGGGCAACAACCCTCAATGCAACACTTGCGAGTACCATCATTTCCCAAATGTACCGTGCCGTCTATGCACAAGTTGTGGAAGGTATGGTCATTTGGCAAATACCTGTCGATCTAGGCCTCTCGTTAACCAAGCCAATCAAGGAAACCGAGCCAACCAACAAGTTGTGGAAGGTATGGTCATTTGGCAAATACCTCATTATTTTATTATTAAAATAAGGACACTCACATCAATCCCTTTACGCATTAGGATTCTCTTATTCATTTTGTACAAACTATTGATACACATATTCCATCAAACATAGGTTAATCTTGTGATTAGCTAGAACATTTGTGCAACAACAACATACTTGTGTGACTTTCAAGCTACTCATTGCAATGTGAGTTACATAGCCCCACATTTTACATTTTTACATTTTTGGGGTGGAACATGATTACATTGAACTATTTGCAATTTATACAATTCAAACATCATGTACATGTGTGTATTTTTGTGTCTTATGCTTGAACACTATGAGCTAAACTGCATTTACAACAAGCACAATCATTAACTCCGTACAAGCCAACGGTAACAATGATAGATCTATTGCATTTGACAAATCCACCCATGTAGGGTGATTGTTTACCGACAAACACAAAGGTAACATGAGTGTTATGCCTAACATGTCACAAGGTTTGATTGTGCATCCGGTTTACTATAGTGGTTCTCCATAATTTCCTATTTATACCATGTTACATGTGAATATTACACAACTATTTGAAACTATTTGTAGAGTCAAAACCTATGTATACTTACTAACTATTTTTAGTTGACCTTGTTTTCCTCATGTTTCAGGTGCAAATGTTTGAGATCATATGCAAGATGCTCCATTTAGGATTTGGACCTAGATTGAATAATGAATTGAACAATTTGATGTATTTTTGTTTTAGATGTTTGTTTCAACTTATGTCATGAAACCTTGATTTAATAATTATATGAAATTTAGTTTGATCATATGCTTATGGACAGGCTCCGTGTCCCGCCCTGACGTATTCTGTCGTCGGTTGGGGTGTGACAAGCAGCCCCCTTTGGCTGCAAAGCTGAAAACGAGAAGCAAAGGGAAGTTAGCAGCATCATATTTTGAGGAGTCTTTCACGAGAAGGAAGCAGCAGCGACTTTGATTTTGATATGGTTTTGAAAAAGTCAACTCACAAGGCAATTAGATTGGATCGTGTGGATTTATGGAATTTTGCCTGTGGCAAACTAGTAGTTAATTCAAAATTGGAAATAAAATGATGATGTTGCTTTGGGTTGTTTTAAACAACTGATGTGGAAACTTCCATTAAACACGTTCACATGGTTTCTTGCTTAAGAGCAAAATCGTAATATGGTGGAAGACTTATTTTTCTACTGGATGCGGTTGATTGGGTGTTGAAGTTTTTTTCTATGTTTTGGTCAGTAACATCGATCAAGCAACAAGCTTCCATGGTAGAGTGAAGCAGGTAATCTGATCTGGTTGTGATAAGACAGCTTCAATACTTGATCATTCGACCCGGTCCTTACAGCCAAAGATAAAAATGGAGTAACCGCGGCAGGTTTTTTGGCAGAAGATGTCCGATCAAATTTGCGGGTAGGCGGGTGGAAAAGTTGAATCTTGTCGTGCCTAGCAGGGGAAGAGGAAAACTCTAGAAGTGGCGGGCTTGCTTTATTTCCATATTTTGAGGAGTCTTTCACGAGAAGGAAGCAGCAGCGACTTTGATTTTGATAAGGTTTTGAAAAAGTCAACTCACAAGGCAATCAGATTAGATCGTATGGATTTATGGAATTTTGCCTATGGCAAACTGGTAGTTAATTCAAGATTGGAAATAAAATGATGATGCTGTTTTGGGTTATTTTATACAACTGGCGTGGAAACTTCCATTAAACAAGTTCAGATAGTTTCTTGCTTAAGGACAAAATCGTAATATGGTGGAAGACCTATTTTGATACTGGTTGCGGTTGATTGGGTGTCGAAGTTTTTTTCTATGTTTTGGTCAGTAACATCGATCAAGCAACAGGCTTTCATGGTAGAGTGAAGCAGGTGATCTGATCTAGTTGTGATAAGACAACTTCAATACTTGATCAATCGACTCAGTCCTTCCCGTCAAGGATAAAAACGGAGTAATCGGGGTAAGTTCTTTCTGGCAGAAGATATCCGATCGGATTTGCGGGTAGACGGGCAGAAAAAGATTCGTCAAAGCAGGAGGCTTTGAATATTGTCGTGCCTAGCAGGGGAAGAAGAAAACGGCAGAAGTGGCGGGCTTGTTTTTTCTTCGATCGGTGGTCAAGAACAAGGTTGTTCTGGTGACCCGAGAAGAGGGAGATCGATAGTGGTCAAGTGGGATTGTAGTTGATAGCAGAAGAGGCCGAATGAAGATGGTTGGTAACGAGGGTGTTACATTGACCATGGGTAGTGGTGTTATTGCTGGAGTTGATATTCCAGTTATGGAGGTTCAAATCATCGTGACACCAAACGTGGATCGAGTTTTGACAACAAGAATTCAAAAGTTTAAAGATTAGGAGATTGTGACGGAACATATTAGGATTAAAAGGGAGATTGAAGGATTAATCCTAATTTGTTTGTTATGTGAAAGGGGTTTGGATAAAGATGTTTTGAGATAAAGATTAGTTATGGTTTATTGAGTCATGTTTATCTGTTTTATTAGATAGGATTATCTAGTTGGTTTTAAATATTAATTTAATAAGTTTGAGTTGGATTAGAATTGAAAGTTGTAGTCTAATATGATTAGAATTAGTTAATTATAAATAGGGTTATATTGTATTGATTTTAGTGTGTCAAAAATTATAATAAACAAAAAGAGTAGATCTTTTGTTTAGATCAAATTATATGTTCTTGTTGTTGGGCTTGATTTCCAACAGTATGCAAACCAAAACCGAATCAAATATTTCTAAAATTAAAAACAAATCATCTATTACTCCTTTGGTTTAATTGATTTCAATTAGTGTTTTTGATTATGGTTCGGTTTACATGTTTCTTTGCCCACCCCTACCTAATCTTAAGATTGGAAATTTGGAATGGTCTTTAGACTAAGTGTAGTGGCTAACACCCACGCCCATATTTCATGATCAAATTAAAGTCCATATTATATGGGTAATTACGAAAATCAACTTCCCACATTAAGTCTTATCTAGCCACAACTATGTCCATCAAAGGCACATAGATATGACATCCTCTAAGTAACCACATTTACAGCATAAAGATGGGGCTCCCTAAATTCAACACAAGTCAAATGTGTCTTTAACATATTCATTAGATCATCCGGTATACCATGTGCATAACTGGCGTGATCCTCCGTGGCATACAAGATCATGCCGTGATCAAACCGGAACACCGTCCCCTCGATCATTTTTCACGCCGTGCTCATCTCTCTTGAGTTTTTTCACGCAAGTCATATCTCCATTTCAACCAAATAGATCCGTTGAACGGTAACTTTTATGACCGTTGGAAAATAATAATTTTAAATAAATAATAATATTTATTTTACTCACTATAAAAACCCAATTTTACTCCATAATATTTATACTCATTTCTATTCTTCTACTCTTCTACTCTACTTGATTCTTTCTGTTTTCTCAACACATAACCAAAAATGAGTAACGATCCGAACCCACACTTTTGGGCTCAATACGCGGCTCGTGATAACGCGTTCATGGCCAACCAAATGAACCCAAACTTTTCACCCAACCCTAACTTTCAACCGAACCCGAACTTCCAACCCAACCCAAACTTTCAACCAAACCCAAACTTTCAACCAAACCCGAACTTTCAAATGTTTAACTACCAATCCCCAATGTTCTAACCGGGTACACCACTTGACTTTGTACCGGAAACTCAAGAAATGCCACAAGAAACAGTGGCCGATACTCAAACTGTCTCAAAAAAAAAGGGAAAAAAGAAGGTGTCGCAAGAGACTTCAAGCCGACCGAATACAAAAAAGAAGTGGGGCAAAGACGAACCACTACACTTGGTTAAGGCGTTTATAGACGTCTCGAATGATCAAATAATCGGTAAAAAAAATTGTTTTTTGTATTTTTTTAATTTTAATTATTTTTATTTGTGTTTATTAATTTAAAAAAAAAATAACATTTAATTATCATACAACCACAATCACACGGGTATACTCCTTGCCAAGTGATGGGTTGTGTGATAATGAGGATAGTGACGTGACACCACGTGACATGCACTTTATTATCACAGCACAGCACAGCACAGCACACCACAATCATAACGGTATACCCCATGATTTTAAGTAACTGCATACTAACTCCTAAAAAATGATAATACTCATCATATTTACCTAAAGATACACGAAGCATTATGTGGTTATATTATCCTCTTCTTGCTTGTAGCCTTGTAAGTGTGATCCTATAGGATCTAGTCATGCGTTGATTGTGACATCGGTGTGTCAGGGCTATACACCTATTCTAAAAATATTCCCCTTGTGTGAGTCATAACAAGTGAGTGGTGACACTAGAGCCGCTCCCAAATTCAGAAGAATATTCTACCCTAGTCGGAATTCATCATACATCTCCAATATCATTCTGACATTATATTAGGAAGTGTTGCCATTGGGTGAGTGGTTGGGTGTAGTGGTAAGAGCAGAGTCCCACAATAAAAATGTTATGGGTTTTAACCTCATCCAACACACACATAAAAAAAATAGAATAAAATTTGCCATTCAAAAAAAAGGAAGTGTTGTCATTCGTCTTCTGGTCTAATGATATGGGGATGATGGTTATAGCTTTGGATCCTTTGAGGTCTCAGGTTCAAACCTAACTCAAGAGGGTTTTTCTCACAGTGGGTGGGTGTTCCTCCTTGATGGTGTTCCTAAGTGAGTCAGGCCTGAAGCGTCAAATTCAGTATGGACGGTTGAAATCTCGTCTCAGGAAGGCTCACTAGGGTATTGGGATACTACCAAACGCCGTTCTAAAAAAATATTAGGAAGTGTTAATATACAATAAACTAAAAGACAGGTTACGGAACCGGTCCGGTTATGCTTATTTGCATCGTTTTTGTTTGAACCAGACAGACCAGGTGGTTGTTCCGGAATTTCTTTTCTTTTTTTATTTATTTACAATCTCATTTTCTAATTAATTTAATATTCTACTATCCATATTTTATTTAGTTAAGTCTTTATATTTTATTAAAATTGTAAATCACACCAGAACATATAGTATTTTCATATTATGTATTTAATTAAATATATATATATATATACTTTTAATTTTTCTATTATTTATGATGTCATCCTGTTTTTAAATTTGGTTCGATCGGGACCGATAAGGAGGCTGGCTCGCTGTTCGGTCCGGTTCTATACACGTAACTGAGTGAGTTTATGACTATTATTGTAGGATTAAATTATAAAGTTCCATTAGAGTTTATTGAACAAAAAATAAAGTTGTGGGGTTAAAGTTGATTAAACTCAAATTTGTTGATTGTTGACTTAAATTATGGCATCTCCTACTCGACAAGCATTATATTGATGATTCATAGAATGCTAGAAATGTTCAGTTTTGTTCATGTTTCTAGTATAAGGGTAAGGGGTATACCCTCACGTGATGGGTTGCGTGAGAGCCATCACGCCGTGAGCTAGGGTAGCACACCACCCCCTTCGGCGTGAAGGGGGCGTGAGTGTCTTTGCGTGAGATTCTTCACGAGTGAAACTCTCCATTTTTGAACGCTGAACGGCTATATCATTTAATCCATTTTACCGTTGTAAATTAAAAAAAAACTTTAATTTATTTTTTCTAACCTATAAATAACCCATTTAACCAAATTTTTATACACACCAATTTCTAAATAACCCTTCACTCTCATATTTTTATAAAAAAAAAGCTATGAATCCTAACGACCCGATGTGGTGGTACCAACAATACGCCAATCAACAAAACGCCTTCCAAATCCGTGGCCAAGC
Source organism: Smallanthus sonchifolius (assembly GCA_023525975.1). Classification (NCBI taxonomy): domain Eukaryota; kingdom Viridiplantae; phylum Streptophyta; class Magnoliopsida; order Asterales; family Asteraceae; genus Smallanthus; species Smallanthus sonchifolius. The sequence continues at coordinate 78,878,463 of CM042033.1, forward strand.
CATTCCCTTCAACCAAAACCCGTTTGGTTCGACGGATTATGTTTCACAACCACAAGGCCAACCGGACGTTGTTCCTGAAACTCAACCCGTACCACAACCCGAAGAAAACGTCGACGAAACGCAACCCGGACCTTCCCGAAAAACAGAAAGAAAAGGGTCGTTAAAGAATCGGCTTCTACACGAGCCACTAAAAAGTGGGATGCGGAGTAAGAGTTGAAGTTGGCTAAAGCGTTTGTTGACGTATCGGAGGATCCCATCATTAGTAAAATTAATACTTTTATTTTACCTTTTTAATACTTATATTATGTACAAATTTAATACTTTTATTTTTTAGGGAACGCTCAAAGCAGGACCGCTTTATAGGAGCGTATTGCGGAAAAATATTGTATCTTGATGGAAGTCGGGCCCGATTACCGCACAACCGACCAATTGAGTTCTAAATGGACTCATATTAACAAAATGGTCGTAATTTTCAACGGTATATTCGAAAAATGTAGCGGACCCGAAAGAGCGAGTCTAGTGATACGGATATTTTGATGCAAAAACTGCACGTTTTTAAGACGATGTTAAAGGCTTGGCTCCAATTAGAATTTGGGAAGTTTTAAGGAATTCCCCGAAATGGCAACAAATTTACATAAAAAGAGCGGACCCGGATCGTCAACGAAACGCTCCTCAAACGACATGACCGGTAGTCCCGCCGCATCCGATGGGAGATCTAGGTATGATATTAACTTAGAGGACATGGATGAGAAGGACTTAATAGTACGTCCGATCGGGAAGAAAAAAGCAAAGCCCAAGCTCAAGCATCGGGCTCCCGCTCCGTTCTGACACACATCGAAATCGGTCAACAAATGATCGAGGAAATGCGCCAATTTAACGTGACTTAAAAAGAGAGAAACTGTAACATTCATGATTTTTCTGGCCATATTTTTTTATATACAATAATAACACGAACATCTAAATCCTGTACTTGTTCGACCTCACTATGTCACACTAATTATTATTTTATATATTGTAACATCCCAAATTCTATTTACCTAAAAACACGAGATCAGTTTAGGACTAAGGTCAAAGAACGAAATTATGATACGAGACTTTAACAACTAACTAAATTAAAAAGCTAATAATGTAAATCCTGAAAAGATGAGGGGGCAATATGAAAGTTCATTTTTAAACCTAAAACCTACTTCATACAAACCAGCCGCCACCTTCATTCTCCCACACCCTCCCTCTCGTCAGACCTGCAAATCCAGCCTCTCCCTCCACCGATAAACCCCGATCCAACCTATTGCCATCTTAGCCTGCTCGTATCACATGGGAAAGCTCTACCTCAATAATTGTTGGTTCGTCGGATTTGAGAGAGAGAGAGAGAAAAAAATGGAGCTGGTGATGGACGATTGTGGTGTACTCCGACAGCGGTGGTTGTTAGTGTAACATCCTTGATTTTTCGGCTTTATTTTATTCTATACAATAATAACACTACGTTACAACAATTATTATAAATTCAAATTCTTAATCATGCATTTAAATACTATTTCATATATAACATATGTATACATATATTTAGATCAAAGAAAATCAAAGTTATGAGTTCTAATCATGTAAATTACATATATAATCGTTTTGAATAAATCAATTATTACAATTTATAATTTCTTAAATAATATATTTTTTTTATTAATAATAGAGCATATAATGTTTAGATTCTTTTATATATTTATATAGATAATGTAAATAAACTAGTTTGAACCCCAACCCATTTGGACTCTCAATTTGAACCCACACCCTTGAAAATGAACCTTTGGACCTCAATTTTGACCTCATTCATCACTATGAACTATTTTGGCTTTCAAAAAGTCAAGCAACCCAAATTCGTACAAACGCAAGCCCTATTTCGATCAATCCGGATGCTGTGGACTTGCCTTGCACGCGAAACTTGATCATTAACCTTTTCTAAATCCATTAGACGTGTTAATTTAACAATCTTCGCGGCCTATTTGAATTTCAAAACAGTTTGACTACCCGGAGTCAAACCGAGCCAAATCACGAAATTAAACGCGTTTAAAGCCCGTGAATCACGCATCGATTGGTCTCGCAGGTATTCAACCTTGAAACGCGACCCAATTTATCAGGGATTGAACAAATTAATGCGTAACTTAAGCCGACAGATGTTCCCTATCAAACCGAATCAAATTGAACAAATTAGGTGAAATTGATCCATTTGAATTATCCCCTCACCATCGCTAAGCCCGCTACAAACTCTCTCAATCCTCAATCGATCTGCATTTCACTACTGGACTCCGATCAAGGACCAAGAACAGCGGGAGCTTTGACCCAGCCATTTGCATTCGATACTACGCCTAATCACGTAAGAATTATGCCATTCTTTTCGTTATTGAATGCATTCTAATAGCCCCTTATCAATTCGTAATAACAAAACCTATCAGACTCTATTTGATTTAGTGTTCTTGTTTTGTTCATGCGATTCTGATTTGGGGGAGATGCTTGATTCAATAATCATCTTTTTACTTTAAGGTTTCGTTTATATTCAGCGAAACCATCTGGTCCGACTGGCTAAGGCATTGCACCATCGGACAAGATGGTGTGGGTTCGAAACCCACAACCCACGACCTCGATCCCTTTTAGGCGTGTGCATTTAACCGGACCCGGCTCCGGCCCCCTGTCGCCTACATGTTATTATCATTTTAAAACAGGTCTATTTCATGGGATTAGCCCCTGGTTCAGCGGTAATGCTCAATAACCACACAGAACCCACTCGGGTTCGAGCCGAGTGGGGTCTTTTCTTTTTTTAAAACCTATTTTGAAGCCCCTAATATTTTATAAAAAATATTTTTATAAAACCCAATACCATTGGAACTAATTTGTGCCCAAACAATCTGATTCTCGAAATTGAAAGATTATATTCATTATTTAAATGATTTTAAAATCCCTTTTTGTAATATAATTAAAGTAGGTTAATTAGAATTATTAGTTTTAATTAATACTTTTATACTACCCATTTTTGTATAAATATAGTAAAGTTTTTAAAACTTTATAAATCATTTTTAATTAAACATATTAGGACCCTGCTCAAACAAATGTATTTTTTTTAAATAAATACATATTAATATACATATATTTACATTCTCATATTTTTAAAAGAACACACCATTTTAAATAAATAAAATAAATTTATTTATTTAAGTTATATTTGAATAAATATAATTTCCTAAATAGATACTAATATATATTTACTCTTTTTCTAAAGACACATTTCTATAATAATAAATGAATAAATAAAAATAATTTATTTATTTAAATTACATATCTATTTTAACAAAACCCTAAATCAATTATTATTTTCTTAATACATACACATTAAATATTTTATTTCAAATACAAATACCAAATTACACACATCCATTACGTGAGGTTAACATAAACACTTTTGTACAAATCACTACACTCAAACCCCATTAAACCCTAGACTTTGATTTAGAATTTCGAGCATAGCATTGATTCAACTTCATATAATCCAACTCTAGGTTAATATTGTGACTTGCAAATCACTTGTGCTATCTATTGCTCGCACTACCTACCAACAACTTACAAGTGAGTTTACATAGCCCTTTTTTACATTATTTACATTTTTTGGGTGGAACATGAGTTTCAATTATACAATGTTACAAGTTACACAATACAATTCCACCCTACATTCATGTGTACAAATTTGAGCCTTATGTTTGAGTACTAGGTGTGTAAACTACTTTTGTGTGCAATTTTGATGCGTAATGTTTTAATATGTAAAAAATAATAAATATATTTTTAGGATGGTTTCACGAGATCAGGTTTTAAATTTATAAAATGGTAATTACTTTAACTTAAAACACACACAATAGACAAATGTACCTATCACAGCGTAATATAATATAGTTTAGCTAAGAACCAAGCATCGAACCAACGGACACGGTCAAATTCCAATACTCAACTTTTGTTAACGTTTAGCCGGTTTAATTAGTGAGTGAGTTTTGTGTGCTTGTGGAACAGGAAAGTAAATGAAAGAAAAGTAAATGAAGATAAAGTAAATAGCAGAAAAGTAAAAACATGCGTGAAGTTTGTAATAGAAATGTAACGAACAGAATAGTAAATAACAGGAAAGTAAATAGATCGGAAATGATCAGGTTACAAATAGTATTGCTTTAGGTTTCGAATCCGCTTGGTGCGTAGTGATATGACTACTACAAATGTGTGACCCGGGTCACCACTAGATCCTCATGCTCACGACATTTGATTTTCAAATTTAAAAGCTTTAACAAGTGGTAGTGCCTCCCGTTAAGGACAACAATTACCCTCAACCTTTTGAATGGTCATCTCCGGGTGGGTTTAAGACATCGAACGTAAAATGCATTGTATTAGAGTTAAATATGTGATTATATTTTGCTCACCGGGAGGCTGTGTAACAATGAGACCAAGTATAAAGACGTACCGTTCCCAACATGAGTTCACCAATTCTTGGTCGCATAATAAGTTCGTATAAAGACGTACGATCTTAATAGTGTTAACCAAGCCTTGGCTTATCAATCTCTACTTGTATAAAGACGTACAAACTTAAAGAGAAGTTTGATTAAAAAGGTTTTACACTTTAAAAATCAAGAACACTCACAAATATAAAGACGAATTTGGACAATAATAAAAGCCCACCAAAATGGTGGTTTTAAGGACGAATAGTTAAAGACATAAACATATCACTTGGATTAATACGTTAAACATTAACATGCACCAAACTTCATCTTCACCCTAGCAATAAAAAGAGTCTAGCCACGAATGGCCATACTAACTAGCATAACGCTGAGTTTCGTATGCTCCCCTATTGCGGAACAAGGAGGAAGAGCCCCTCTACTCACTAGTACTACACTCTAACTATGAAAAAAGCTTTCTCAGGTGTGTTCTTGGGGTGGGTAAGGGATGCTTAATTGAAGAACTCAAGCCATCTATTTATAGGCCTCAAAATGAGCAATGCACAGCCGTGCATTAGATTGCACGGGCGTGCAAACACCTCGGGAATCAAACTGGGTACAAAGGACAGTGTACCGCAGTCTAGGGAGGGCAGAAGGGCATTGCACGACCATGCAATGGGTTGCAAGGCCATGCAACCCTCTGTCTGCTCCCAGGCTCATCTTTTAGCTGCTGATTGACTTGTGTTGAGCTGGTTTGACTTATTGGGGGTCAATGCTCGGTTTTGGTCCTCCAAAAGCTTGATTTCTTCATGTTTTAAGCTGTTTTTTGGTTTGTTTATCTTGGAGCATCGAATAACCTACAATTGTGAAATATTAACGTTTTAAGTATCAATTGTGAGGTTATTAATCAATTAGTACCATAATATGGGGATTATTATGCATGCAAAACATGTATAATTTAGGACATATCAAATTTACATGTGCAATCATTAACTACACAAGCCGACGGTTAACAATGATATATCTATTGAGTCTGACAAACCCACCCAGGTAGGGTGATTGTTACCGACAACACATTTTGGTTTTTGCATGCTAGTTACAAAGGTTTGATTGTATAATTTGGTTTCACAATAGTAACTCTCCATATTTGTCTTATTAACTATGATATGTATGGATTGTATGCACACAACACAATGATACTATTTAGAGTCAAAACCTATGTATGTTCACCAACTTTTTAGATAACCTTGTTTTAATCATGTTTCAGGTATGAATGTTTGAGATTGATCAAGCTTGGTTCACTTAAGTTGTGTACCTGGATAATATAATAAATGAATTTATTATGTATTTCAATTTCTTGTATTTGTTGAATTCTATTTGGTTTGAACTTTGAAATGAAATGTGATGTTTTAATTTATTACAACATAGTCAACCATGTGCTCATGAACAGTCTCCATGTCCCGCCCCGATGTTTCCACCGTAAGTTGGGGTGTGACAGTTAGCGGCTAGTTCATGGAAGGTGAAGGCTCTTAGCTGGTGGTTCGTAAAAGATGAAGGCCGTAACGGGGGTTGTAAGGGCTACTGCCAAAACTCCGGCATCAGCGGCGTATACACGGATGGCGGGCTCGTATGCAGCGGGCCGTGAAGTTGTTGGTGAGGTGACGACGAGAATAACGGTGCTGGTTACAGGCTGCTAACGGTGATGGTGGCAGCGGTGATTCACGGTGGTGGTTGACCCCGGCTTGGTAGGGTCGTACGAACCTGAAGGTGGTTGTATTAGAAGTATGGTGGCGACATGGTGGTTTCAAGGCGGTTAACGACAGCGCTCATGAAAAAGATGATGATTAAAAGTAGTGTTCACAAAGGTAGTTTCGGGTAAAGGCTGTTAATGGTAGTTTCGGGTGATGGTGATGTAAACAGTGATAAGCGAAGGTGGCTCTCGGTGGTGGCGTGGTTATGACAGCAGGAGATTGTATGAAATAGGTTCAAAACAGGTTGCGTATGGATGGTGGTGGTGATGGGTTAGGTGGTAGTCGTGGTGTTTCCATGGCGGCACACGGCGGTGTCAAGATAGTAGTGATGATGATGATGATTCCATGATAGTAGTTTCAATGATAGTGATCCCATGATGGTAGTTTTGATGATAATGGTTAGGTTGCGTAAGGATAGTGGTGGTGATGGGTTAGGTGGTAGTCATGGTGTTTCCATGGCGGCACACGGCGGTGTCAAGATAGTAGTTTCAATGATGATGATTCCATGATAGTAGTTTCGATGATGGTGATCCCATGATGGTAGTTTCGATGATAATGGTTATATGATGGTGATAATACTTTCAAGATAACAATGATAGCATAATGATGATGATAGTGTTGTTAGAAAGTATAATCGGCGAGTCGAGGTGAGTTGTGGATATGATTGAAAGGAACGGTTCGGGTTCGTGCTTGGGAAGGTATACCCTCTAAAACTCGTAGAATGTTAATTACGATTATTTGTCGGGTCATGAATAGCGTATTGAGGATGTATAGCAATGACTTTATTTAAAAAAAAAGATAACCGACAAAGACTTATTAAAGTATTTGATAAAAGTATGGAAATATATCGATACTAGAGTTAACACTCAATTAGGATGGATTATTGGTTATGATTTGGCAATGAAAATAGAAAAGTTATATTTTCGGGTTTTAGATAAAAATAAATGAGAGTCTGTCCAATTTCCGTTAGGATTGAAGAAGTATATTTTACAAATATGGACATCCTCTTTAGCTATTGGGTTGTTTGGGAAGGAGGACTGATGTTAGCGAAACTACTAAGTTCGCTTGAATCAATGTAAGGCGAACTTATCTAAGTTCACCATACCCTAAAGATAGAAACAAAGTGTCAGGTTAGGTCAGTTATCTTAACTTATACGAATGACTTATACAGATTGTGTGTGACACCTAGAGACGCATACTAACCGGTGATAGTATCTCAGGACCCGCTTATCAGGTGAGTTTTATGTGCCCCCTTTATGTTATGTGCAAATCATTTTAAATGTTTTGGGGCTGAAGTGTATACATTAAATGAAAAATGTTATGAATGCCAATGTGATTATATGTGATATATATATATATATATATATATATATATATAATGAACAAAGAATGAAACGTATGTTTACAGAGAATGAATGAACGAATGACATAACGTAAATGAATGAAATCTTGCTTTATATTTTATATATTGTATGTTATGAATGTATGTAAACGTATGGACGTTTCGATGATAACGGCTACTTCGGTAGACGGACGACCACGTGACTATTTTGTAACCGGGACAAATACGTTCCTTCATCAGCTAGGACGTATTAAAGGCACTAATGGACGGTTGAAGCAATTGCCTTATAATAAGTAGAACGGTTGCATAAATAATAGTTCATGTGGGAAACTGATGCCTTAGGGTAGACGGGCGAATAGCACGAACTACGACGGTTAAGACGGACGGCCGGAGGTTTGCCGGACGGGTATAGCATAACAGATGACCGAAGGTTTGCCGGATGTTGTGGAGGAAGGACTACGACGGTAGGACGGGCGTCTGTCTTCTTGAATTACGCAAATGAATGTTGGGCTGATCACCCTTATGTGTATGACCAATGAATGTTTAATGAAAGTAAAGGTGAATACATATTTAACGTACTCGCATATGAACGATAAAGGAAAGCAAAGGATGTGTTAATGTGTATTTATGTATGTATTTATATATATACTTATAAAAGAAATGATGTTTATACCTAATTGCTTTAAACTAGAACTCGCCAGCGTTAGCTGACTTTTAGTATGCACTTCAAGAAATAAGAAGAAAGGACGGGCAAAGGCATGAAGGCTACCTTGCACAAGAGTGATATCCTATTTAAATGCTTATGTCCTAGAAAAATATTTCTTTTATATGTTAAGACTTCCGTTGTTTATGTAACAAAATGATGTACGCTTCCGCTATGTTTTAGAAGTTATAGTTTATTCGGTTTTCACTATTATGTTTATAAGTAAATCCAACAAGCGAGGTCACCGAGGAAAAGGGGCCTTACATATATATATATATATATATATATATATATATATCAATTCAAGATTTCAACCTTGCATTTAACATATTATTCTTCTATTATACATATGACACATGTAACTATATTCACATTATGTTTTAGAGAAATCAAACATGCGAGTCCTAACCATCTAACTACATCCTTCAATTTTGTGTTATGCATTTAATTGTGAGCATATGAGTAACTATATGTATATATATTTTGTCATACAAATTAAATAAAAAAATCTAACTTATGAACACTAACCATGTGCCTACATTCATTATATATATATATATATATATATATATATAATCATTTTTAAATAAATATGTAAACATATATATATTAAAACCAATTGCACAATTTGTAATTCTTATAATAATAAAATATATTCTTTTATAGATACTCAAAATTTAACAAATAATAAATAGATTTTTATAAACTATATAAAAAACAATTTTTTTATAAGCAAGTAACATGAATTTAGTAATTTGGCCTTTGAACCCTCCCACAAGCTTAAGAATCCTCCACTATCTCTTTTGAACCCCCTCTACTTGCAATGAACCCTCCTATTGAACCCCCTTCCATTAAATTGGAGTCCTTGTTCAATTTTGACTTTCTAAAGTCAAACCAACCAAAAACCAATTCAATATCTACGAACTCAACACTTGTTAATCTCAGGGGGGACGTTACTTGATCGATTTCAAACACTTATGACAATTCAATTCCATCATAATCAAGGATTTAAACCAAATTTAAGTCTTTTTTTTGGTTATGGAATGCAAACCACTACCACGAACTGAAATCCCTTAAAATCAAACGATTGAAGTCTGTAACGTGTATAGCTTTCATACCTTAAAGTTCCTAAACTATTTGACTATCAAATTCCACTTGAAAATACGTTTTCTCCTCTTTTTTTTTTTTCACCCGATCGCGACAGCCACAGGAATAAGAACACACCCGTTTTTGCAAATTCGAGTTCGAATCTCAGGTAAAACACTTGCCATTTACTCGATTTAGCTTCTTATGTCCACAGCCCTTGATCTGGAAACGGATGATTATGGAATTGGGATTAGGTTTTTCGGTTTGGGCATTTGGGGAAGAAGATGAACTGTGGGGTTAAATAATTTTCTTTTACCGGATTTTACAAATGGAGCCTTGGCTCAGTGGTAAAAACCCTCGTCAATCAAACAAAAGGTCATGGGTTCTCGAAACCCATTAACCACATCTTTTTATGTTTTTTTTATTTTTAACCCTCAGATACTAATATTGTAAGGCCCGAAACCCGGGAGGAATCACGTATTGGATTTACTTATCAACACATAGATCCTAAACATAAAACATATATCACTAGCAGCGGAGACGATTTAAACTTTAACAAACACAACGAAAATACATAACATATCTAAACATAACTTGTCTGAAACTACATGAACTTTAAACAACATCAAACTAAAACATAACATAAACGGGATGCCAGATGTTGATATTCGGGTAACTCTTCTCGCCAAGCCAAGCATCCACTTCCATCTACTGCTAACTACACTTAATTGATGTGCATACTAAAAATCAGCAACGCTGAGTGAGTTCTAACGTTTACTTTAAATCAATCATACAAAAGATTTACTAATACATATATACTTCCAATAAGCAAAAACTTTACATACTTTACTTTTCAAACATAATCAGTTTATACACATATAATAAACCGTCAATTCATTTACACTATACTGCCCTCAAGGCTTACACCATGAACCGATAAGTACTTGGTCAATGCCCCCATGGCTTACACCATGAACCGATACTACCGCTTATCCGTCAATTCCCTTGTCACTACTGTACCGCCCCCATGGTCAACGACCATGAACCGACGAGTACCTAGTCAATGCCCCCATGAGCAACGACCATGAACCGACAATACCCTGGTCAATGCCCCCATGATCAACGACCATGAACCGACAATACCCTAGTCAATGCCCCCATGATCAACGACCATGAACCGACAATACCCTGGTCAATGCCCCCATGATCAACGACCATGAACCAACAATACCGCTTAACACTACGGGGAGGTTGCGTGGACCTCCTGAGCAATCGTCGTCACTCATACCGGTTGTATAACCGTTAGCGAACCCAAAGGTTCTTACTAATGGGTAGAACCCATATCTGATATCTTGTACAAGTAACATCTGTCCTATGGACCTTTATAACTGGTACACATTCCCGTAGGAAATCTATTCACTTTCTGTTCATAAAACTTGTTAGAAACCAAGACCTACACATACTTGTTCTACCATTAATATAGATGGCAACGGAAGCTTTAAAGAACCATAGTTGTGTAGGAGACCTTTATTTGGTTTCTAGGAGACAAGGATCCATGTGCATGTTTTTGAATAATTAAGTAGTTTGTTTAAAATTCATAAGATAAGAGATGAAAAGAGATTACAACCTTTGTAGAATTCTCTTTTATGCAAATGAAGAAGTTGAAGACGAATTTCCAAGTGTAGGAAATGCTTAGTCCACCACAAGATTGACACCAAAGTGCTAGCCTTCTTTCCTTGCAAGAATCTCTTTTTAAAACAAGCTTGAATCACCTTGATTTTTCTTGATTAGTATGAAGAACACACACACTTGTGTGTGTGTGTGTTTGGCGGTGAGATAGAGAGAGAGAAAGGAGAGTTGGTGTATTAATTTGCATGTATGGAGAAAACCAATTTGTGGTGTTCCATACAAGGCACCTCTCATGAGGACCAATCAAAAGCAAGCCTTTCAAAAATGTTACCATAATAGTCCCTCATCTAGCCAAAATATTTAATAAATGATCCCTTCATTTATTTAAATTGTTTTTCTTGCATTAAAATAAATCAAATTTATTTTATTTACGGAAATGAATATTAAATATAAACCGATTCATATTTAATATAGTTACGGTGTATTACTTGTTGCCGGTGTGACCCCTATTTAAAGGATCATGCGTTATTGGTTAATATCAATTATGATTAACTTATGATCACGAGTCCCAACAAACTCCCACTTGATCAAGGTTGATCATAAAGTGATATAGACAATGGTAGACGTCTTGCAACATTCCATTGTCCCAATAACACATGATTAGTGCCATTCAACAACATCCAATTCCCAAAAGCTCATAGCTTCAATTGGTGTATAGGTAAAGTATCAGTGTTCCTTTTGTTAGGACATCCTGTTGAACATGAGACATGGATCAAGTTCATTCTCAATAATTGTTCAACTTACATAGGCCTTAGAAGTCACACTCTTAACTTTTAAGAGTAACAAATCCCGTTGACTACAAACGGCTCTCGCGTAGTTCACATCATACCCGAAAATGGCCTTTATGACTACCCCGTTTAAAGGACAGCGGTTGACCACATCAAAGCATAAAGCTCCCCACACTAAGGTCCCTCGGTTGTATCTCCGGTCGAAGGAAAACAGATAGTACCTTAATTCAAGAATCACTCATAACGCCGATCCATGAAGTGATCTTGAAATGGGTCAGGTCCAATACTTGTACCAGACAAGTATCTATGAAATATGGTCGCAACTGTTGCAGATTTCAACTTATTGAAATTTCAGACCAATTCTATTTCATATTAGTCTTAATTCATAATTCATTCCCATGAATATGACCGACTATGGACATTTTGAATAAGCTTATTTATTCAAGGATAAAAAAAAATGCTAAAATAGAACACAACGAATATTCAATGAAAGAAATATATTCCATATATAATCAAAATTACAATATCGTTGTTAACATTGTTCAAATATCCAAATACTAAACTAGATCCATTCATTATAAATACGAAGTCCTATCGCCCTAGCATGACTTTCATGTTTGGTCGGTTGTAGTGCTTTCGTGAATGGATCCGCTAAATTGTCATCCGTATGAACTTTGCGAATACATACTTCTCCTCTTTCAATTTCACTACGAATGTAGTTGAACCTTCGGTGAATGTGCCTGGTCCTTTTGTGAGCACGGGGTTCTTTGGCTAAAGCAATAGCCCCTTCATTGTCACAAAATATCTCTAGTGGTTCCTGAATGGCAGGGACAACGCCTAGGTCGGATATGAACTTCTTCATCCAGACAGCTTCTTTTGCAGCTTCGGAAGCAGCAACATATTCTGATTCTGTAGTAGATTGAGCCACCACCTCTTGTTTGGAACTCTTCCAAGAAACCGCTCCTCCATTCATAATGAAGACATAACCCGATTGAGACTTTGTGTCATCTCTATCTGTTTGGAAGCTAGCATCAGTGTAACATTTTACACTGAGTTCTTCTTCCAAACCACCATATACAAGAAACATGTCCTTAGTCCTTCGTAAGTACTTTAGAATGTTCTTGACTGCACTCCAGTGACTTTCACCAGGATTCTGTTGGTATCTGCTTGTCATGCTCAAAGCATGAGATACATCAGGTCTAGTGCACAACATGGCATACATAATGGATCCAATAGCCGAGGCGTATGGGATTCCATTCATCCTATCTTGCTCAGATTTTGAGCTAGGACATTGAGACAGGCTCAATATAGTGCCATGTGGTAAAGGCAAAGTACCTCTCTTAGAGTCTTGCATTGAAAACCTTTTCAATATCTTATCGATATATGCACTTTGACTTAAACCAATAAGTCTTTTAGATCTATCCCTATAGATCTTGATGCCTAGGATGTAAGCAGCTTCTCCCAAATCCTTCATTGAGAAACATTTCTCAAGCCATCCTTTAACACTTCTCATAGAAGGTTTATCATTTCCTAATATCAATATGTCATCTACATATAATATGAGGAATGTCACATTACTTCTACTAGCCTTCTTGTAAACACATGTTCATCTTCATTTTTGATAAAACCAAACTCTTTGATTTTCTCATCAAAACGATGATTCCATGTTCGAGATGCTTGCTTAAGTCCATAAATGGATCTCTCAAGCTTACACACTTTGTTCGGATGTTTTGGATTAACAAAACCTTCGGGCTGAACCATATAGACATCTTCTGACAAGTGTCCATTTAGAAAAGCGGTTTTGACATCCATTTGCCATATCTCATAATCGTAGTATGCGGCTATGGCAAACAATATCCTTATAGACTTGATCATTGCTATGGGAGAAAATGTCTCATCATAGTCTATACCATGAGTTTGCGTGAATCCCTTAGCTACAAGTCTAGCTTTGTAAGTGTGTGAGTTACCACCCATGTCGGCTTTGATCTTATAGACCCACTTACTCCCAACTGTCTTACAATTTGGAGGAAGCTCAACCAAGTCCCATACTTGATTGTCATACATGGATTGCATCTCGGTGTTCATGGCTTCAAGCCACTTAGCCGATTCAGAACCGGTTATAGCATTTCGGTAATTGGTGGGTTCATCAGAAACAACGAAGCACCCATCAATGAGAAATCCATATCTCTCGGGTTCTTGACGAACCCTACCTGATTTGCGAACACTTTGTGTTTCATCAAGGTCTTGAACAACAGTTTGTTCAGGTTCAACAATATCATGTTGTTGACTAGTGTCAACTAAGGTTGTATCGGGCTGTGGATCTTCCTCAAGTTCCACTCGCCTCCCACTTGCTTCATCCGTTAAAAACTTGTTTTCAAGGAATTCGGCTTTCCGAGATATAAATACCTTGTTTTCGGATGGGATGTAGAAATAGTATCCTAAACAGTCTTTAGGATATCCTACAAAGATACATTTAGTGGATCTAGGGTCCAATTTAGATGAAGCTTCTTGTCTAACATAAGCTTCACAACCCCATACCTTTAAGTAGGATAAGGATGGAACCTTTCCATACCATATCTCAAAAGGTGTCTTATCCAATTTCTTAGTTGGGGCCATATTCAAAATACGAGCCGCAGTGAGTAATGCATAACCCCAAAAGGATAGTGGTAGAGTACTTCTACTCATCATTGATCGAACCATATCGAGTAGGGTTCGGTTCCTCCTTTCAGAAACACCATTATGTTGTGGTGTCCTTGGCGGAGTGAGTTGTGAAACAATTCCACGATTCTCAAGATGAGTTAAGAATTCATCATTCAAGTACTCTCCACCTCTATCCGAGCGAAGAATCTTTATAGATTTACCGAGTTGATTTTCAACTTCACTTTGAAACAATTTAAACATTTCAAATGCTTCATGTTTATGTTTCATCAAATAAACATAGCCATAACGACTAAAATCGTCAGTGAAGGTGATGAAGTATTTCTCACCGTTTCTAGACACATTCTTGAAAGGTCCACATACGTCGGAATGTATGATCCCCAACAAGTCTTTAGCTCTTTCACTAGTACTAGAGAAAGGAGCTTTAGTCATCTTGCCACATAAACAAGATTCGCATATATCGAAAGATTCTACATCTTTTGCCTTCAAAAGTCCACTCTTTTGAAGTTGGGATATGCGCTTCTTATTTATGTGACCAAGTCGACAATGCCATAGATAAGAGTCATTTAAGTCGTACTTAGCTCTTTTGGTGTTAATGTTATTAGATTAAGTTGTTAAACAATCAAGATTCAATTCATATATTCCATTTATCGGTCTAGCGTCAAAATAGAATAAATCATTCAAATAAACGTGAATGGAATCATTGATAAAACGATAATCAAAACTTGATTGTTTTAAACGTGCAACAGACAAAATATTCCTAGTCAAACTAGGAACGTAAACAACATTGTTCAACAATAAATACAGACCATTTGGCAAAAGTAAATTAAAATCTCCTACGGCTTCGGCTGCAACAATTGCTCCGTTTCCAACTTGGAGAGTAATTTCGCCGGTCTTCAATTGCCTTGTCTTCCTAAACCCCTGTAACATATTACAAATGTGAGTACCACATCCAGTATCAAATACCCAAGAGTTAGGTGCAAAATTATACAAATCTATTGTAATAACATATATACCTGAAGTACTAGCGTCCCCACGCTTCTTCTTCAACTCCGCAAGGTAGGTCGGACAATTCCGTTTCCAATGACCAACAACACCGCACTCAAAGCACGGGTCATTGGCGGCCACCTTTTCCTTCTTCCTTTTAGGCGCAGGGGTAGTGGCAACTTGCTTGCCCTTACCCTTATTGGGTTTGCCTTTTGCCTTGGAGTTAGGTTTATTGTACTTGGGTTTCTTGACATGCCCCTCCCGGATAACTAAAGCTTGAGATGGTTTCTTTGGGATATTCTTTTCGGCGGTCCGAAGCATCGAATGCAACTCCGAAATAGATTTCTCCCATCCGTTCATGTTATA
Organism: Smallanthus sonchifolius; assembly: GCA_023525975.1. Classification (NCBI taxonomy): domain Eukaryota; kingdom Viridiplantae; phylum Streptophyta; class Magnoliopsida; order Asterales; family Asteraceae; genus Smallanthus; species Smallanthus sonchifolius. The sequence continues at coordinate 78,894,230 of CM042033.1, forward strand.
GTTAAGGACGAAGTTGTCATACGACTTTGGCAAAGAGTTCAGGATTATATCCGTCGCCAATGGCAAAGGGTATGGAGAATCTAATCTCTCGAGGTGGTCAAGATGACTCTTCATCTTGATTACGTGATTGCTCACGTTGCCTCCTTCCTCCATTTTTCACCCGTGGAGCGCACGAACGGTTTCGTAGCGTTCCGTCCTCTCTTGCTGTTGGAACATTTCCTTCAGCTGCGTGATCATGTCGAAAGCGTTATGATTCATAAGGTCCTTCTGAAGGTCCGGAATCATGGTCGCCAACATGAGGCTAGAAACGTCGATCGAATCATCGACGTGTTTTAGCCACGCTTGGTAGGGTGCACGTGGGTTTTGGGGGGGCTCGGCGGGCGTTTGTTGGTCAAGAACGTACAATTTCTTTTCGGGCTTGAGAACGATTCTCAAGTTCCGATACCAATCAATAAAGTTGGTATGGTTTAGTTTTTCTTTCTCAAGGATGGTTCGAAGAAAATTTTGTGGTGTTACGGGTTGGGCCATCTACAAATTAAATAAACAAGTTTAGTATTTTCAATATTAAATCTTTAATAATTAATACCCTTATGTTTTCGAAAACATTAATATTTAAGATTTAAGATCCATGGTAAAGTAAATAAACGGTTAGGTGACCTTTATCCCGTCTAGTTAGTTTATCACGGTAGGTAACGATTACCAATTACATCAAATGTAATTCCTAGTGTATGGGATTCGATATAACAAACAAATTTGTTAGGCATGTTTAATCCCATCTATGCCTCGGGTTTCTTATGCTTAGGTGACCTTTATCACACAATATTCCCGATTGAATCATCCTTCAAAACAAACCATGTAACTTTCGGCCCATAACTAGGTTATGAAAATCGCGAAATCACCTTGGCCATCCAAAAGAATAACCTTTGCGGTTAGGTGACCTTTATCCCGCAAAGCTACCCTCAAAGACATGCAAGTGATTGTTTAGACGGACGACATTGATTCAAAATTTTATTTTAAGGGTTAAAAAAGTTTTGATAAGTCCTTTTAAGAAAATTTTTAGTTATCATCTTATTGCATGCACTCAATAAGGTGGTAACGACTTTCAAAATTGGTTCCGATTATAGCCGATAAACCTATTTATTACTATATCGTCGCGATCATTTTATTAAACTAATATATCCTATATGATAACTTGTCGATGAATCGCTTGATATCCAATTTTAAAGTCTAGTTTATTTTTATGTTTATACTTGAAGTTTATATGAGATTAGGAAATCCAAATTTCTTAAAACTCGTCATTATGTAATTTACAAAGCTTTTGATTTACAACTCATAAAGTTGTAAAATTATAGAACGACTTTTATATTAAAGTTTTACATATGATTTTAATCCGTTTAAAATTTATAAACTTCAAGTTTTCGTTAATTTTGTGTCCCTAATGTGTCAAAACAAACATTACATCTAAACACACAAAAACAACGAAACAAGCACATGGTCGACAAACAAAGCCAAACTATTTATTGCATCTCGTGAGCTTACGAGATGCAATAAGCCATTCCTAAGGGGATTACTAACTATTACATAGTTAATGTTAAGCTCCCACTAGCTTCAACATCCGAATGCCGAAACTCCCATCGTGTAGCTTCCTTTTGTGCACCTTCTCACCCTTCATCTAAGCTCACCGAAACAGCCCCATACGAGGTACGGGGGCTGTTTTAAAACCGAGACCCAAAGGGGTGTTTTTGCTCCATTTTCGTCTCTCCTTTGCATGCTCCATGGTGTCTTTGTCGATTATAATTACATTTGAAAGTAAAAATCTAATCTAATACTTATAAATGAAAGAAATAATATGGAAAACAATCTATTTACTATTACATTTCCAAAATGAATAAATAATATTACAAACCATGAATGAATAAATCACAAACACAAACATGCAAACACATCCACAAGGTCTTTTGGCTTTGTTTATCCCACATAATCCATATTATGAAAGAAAATTTAAAACAAATCTTTTAAGGAACCCATTTATGACCAAAATGCATGTTTTTGGTCACATGCATGGAAAAATTCCAAGGACTCCATACATGATTTTTAATCCAATGAAAAACCATTTTATGGCAACAAAGATTTGATTTAACAATATTAAACAAACTAAATAACCATGCACAAGAGGCTCTAGATACCACTTGTTAGAAACCAAGACCTACACATACTTGTTCTACCATTAATATAGATGGCAACGGAAGCTTTAAAGAACCATAGTTGTGTAGGAGACCTTTATTTGGTTTCTAGGAGACAAGGATCCATGTGCATGTTTTTGAATAATTAAGTAGTTTGTTTAAAATTCATAAGATAAGAGATGAAAAGAGATTACAACCTTTGTAGAATTCTCTTTTATGCAAATGAAGAAGTTGAAGACGAATTTCCAAGTGTAGGAAATGCTTAGTCCACCACAAGATTGACACCAAAGTGCTAGCCTTCTTTCCTTGCAAGAATCTCTTTTTAAAACAAGCTTGAATCACCTTGATTTTTCTTGATTAGTATGAAGAACACACACACTTGTGTGTGTGTGTGTTTGGCGGTGAGATAGAGAGAGAGAAAGGAGAGTTGGTGTATTAATTTGCATGTATGGAGAAAACCAATTTGTGGTGTTCCATACAAGGCACCTCTCATGAGGACCAATCAAAAGCAAGCCTTTCAAAAATGTTACCATAATAGTCCCTCATCTAGCCAAAATATTTAATAAATGATCCCTTCATTTATTTAAATTGTTTTTCTTGCATTAAAATAAATCAAATTTATTTTATTTACGGAAATGAATATTAAATATAAACCGATTCATATTTAATATAGTTACGGTGTATTACTTGTTGCCGGTGTGACCCCTATTTAAAGGATCATGCGTTATTGGTTAATATCAATTATGATTAACTTATGATCACGAGTCCCAACAAAACTTTATCTGCCTTGTTCATAATTTAACATGTATTATACCTTTGTTTATGTATATGAAAATATAGTAAACGCTTGCCATAAATACCTTTGCTTTTACTGAAATATATCTTAACACATATATCATGTCTTTGTTTATGTATATGAAAATATAGTAAACGCTTTCCAAAATATACATCTTGCTTTACTTGAAAATACTAACACATATATTATGCCTTTGTTTATGTATATGGAAATATAGTAAACGCTTGCCAATAGTATAGGTATACTTTGCTCAAAACGTACATTTACCTCTTTTAAAATTTACACTAGAACATAGCTTTTTACTTTTGTTTATAATATATAAAATATAATAAACACTTTACACTAAGTATGCACACCACCCCTAAAGCAGACAAAAATGGGATTAGAACTTACCTGGTATCTTAGCGGGAATGTCCTACTGGAATCTCACACAATCTGAACAATTATAACAATTCGACACATATCAGACTTAACCCGACACTAAACGGTTTCACCACTTCTAACCAGGAGAACATAAGACAAGTTCGCCTCCCCTGGCCCAGCAAACTTATCAAGCGAACATATAGGTTCGCTAATTCAAGGCCTGGCGAACTTATTAGGCGAACTTATTAACATGTCTAGCGAACTTGCCAAGCGAACTTGCCAAGCGAACTTGCCAAGCAAACTCGTCATGTTCGCTATCTCAAGGCCCGACGAACTTAGCAAGTTCGCTGCGGGCTTCATCTTCCTCAGCCGAACCCTAATCTGCATGCAAATGGCGGCTAAGGCTCAAACTCATCAAGACCTGAACTTTTTACGTTCAAAACTTGTGTTTTCTAACCGAGAGTCTAGATCTATACTTTATTTTCATTTTCAAACGTAAAAATCTAACCTTACCCGATTTTATTTCAAAACCCAACACGGTATGAAAACTCAGATCTAGAAGGGACCGTTACCTGAAATCGCTTCCCGTTCGTTGCTAAACGCTCTAAATACCGGGACTTTTTCTCTCTAGGCTCTCTCTCACTTTCTCTCTTTAGGAAAACGAAAATGGTAGATATGGGGGGGGGGGGTTGAGAGCTGATCTTGAGGCTTATAAAGGGCACAACCCTTGCCCTTTTTCGGCCCATACTCGCAAGCCCAAGCCCTCTCCTCATATTCTTGCTAAGTTTTATTTTTTTTTCGCTAACTATACCGGGTCTAAAACTCGGGATGTTACAAATATACATTCATAAATACATTTATTAGTATATTTTTGAGCAAATAAACGTTCGCGGGTTCTAACCCTGGAGTGACCCATTCATTTTTTTATTTTCTTTTTGTTTTGATTAAATTTATTCACACACACATTTATATGTTTATAAAAGTATAATTATTATGTTATAAACCCACCCCTTTTGTAGATTTCTTTTTCTAGAGATTTATGATTATTAACTTTTACAAATAAAAAGTACACACACATATATATATATATATATGTTTTATTGTTCACTAAAAACGTTTCGATTATTATCCGTATGTTCGAATATGTATATATCATTACCACTATGAGTTTCGAAACATGGCGAATGACTAATATTTTATGTACATAACTTTAAAAGTGTTTCGTTAACGTCATAAGTTAGATTAAACAAAAGAGGTTATAAATATTTTAGTAACAACTTAATCTATTATATATTATTATTAACACGGTTTTATGGTGTTACTAAGAACATAGAGTTTATTAAACCTTTTTTATAGTATATTTATTGCTTGCACAAATAATATGGTTTGATACCACAATTCGCTTATTCCAAATTTTATATCCTTAAAATATCATACTCGAAAAGATGATTTCTCGTTAAATAATTAATCTTATTAATTAGAATAAATAGTAAACTCGTTTAACTAATTTATTTAATTATTTCAATTGATATCCATATAAATATTATTACATTATAACGTTCCAACATGATGACTATTTTAGCCTAGTAGGATAATTATTAAATTTGTGATTAATATTTATTAACACCTAAATTCTCTTTTATAAATAAAAATCTATAAAACACTACTTTATGTAATTTCACTTATATATTAACACTTTAGTTATCATTAAAGTTCGTATCTTTAATTTCCACGTTCGTTCGTTCGTTCCAAAACCGTAAATCCTAAATCATATCATTGTCGTTTCGCTTAACCGTTTATATATTAAATAAAATATCCTATTAAACTTAGGACATCCTAAGTTCTCGTTGTTACAAGTTATAAGTCCAATCCTCTACTTATCAAGGTGAGTTTCATAGCCCCCTTTCTCTTACTATTGTTTACAAATACTCGGGGTGGAACATGTTTACAATTACATTACTAACACAATTCAATCACTTTGTTCTTATGCTATGGTCTTTATGATTTATGTCTTAAACTACTTGGTGACCATTACGTGTGTTCATGTCAGTGCAATCATTAACTTGCTACGCAAGCGTAAGGCAGTACCTTTTATGATCATTTATACGGGAAGCCGATACATACCGGTTAACACAAACCTTGGCGGGTTTTGTGTGTACCATATTACTACTTTTTTTAAATAACAATCAGTGGGATTGCATATCTAGTTTTTCATTACCAGGCTTGATTGTACACTTTGGAACCTTGTATGTTTTCACATCAATGCTTTAAACATGCTTTGAACATATTGAATTGTAAGCTTTACTCAACTTTTGTTTGGTGTCAAAACCTATGTTACTCACCAACTACTTGTAGTTGACATTTACTTACATGTTTTAGGTGTACCAGCTTGAGGATACTACATGATCACTTAGGACTTCGGACCTAGATTTAATATAGATTAAATTCAACTTATGTTATGTTTGAACTGTTTGTTTTCCATTTCTTCTTGTAACAGATACATTTAATTTTGATGAATAAATACTATCACATTTAATAGATGATCATATGCTTATGAACAACCGCGTCAGCCCCGACGTATAATCCGTCACCAGCCGGGGTGTGACGATAACGATTGGAAAAAAGAAAAAGATGAGATAGATATTCTCGCACTCGACCTTGATCGCTTTCACGGGGCAAGACGAGCCTTTTTCGAGAGAAAACAAAACGCGATCAAGGCAAAATATGGGATTGAATACTAGTTTTTTAAAATTTATGTACTTTTTATTTAATTTTTTTTTATTTAACGTTTTTTTATTTAATGTATTTTTTATTTATTATTTTAATGAAATTAGAAATTATTTTAAATTGATGCATTTAATACTCACTTGGGTATCCCTCACATGAGTATACCCTTGCCATGTGAGAGCCAAGTGAGTGATACACCAATCTTATGTGACGCCTAGGTGTCAAAAAAGATACTATCACTTGAGAGAGCCAAGTGAGAGTATACCTCATACTCTAAGTGTATATATATATTTTTTTGAAAGGCAAAGCTAATCGGCCGACACTCGAAGAACAAGGTGGTCCCACCTTACCAGAAGGAAATCCGCGGTCTCACAACCCTTGCAAGGAGTGAGCCACCCGGGAAAACCCCTGTTAGAATCAAGGATCGAACCCATGACCTGTGCCTCACCCATCATGTCCCTTACCACTGGACCAAAGGCCAATGGATAGTATAAGTGTATATACTATGCAATAAAACAGAGAGGAACAAACTAATCACTAACAAGTAACAAGTATATGTGATTGAAACGAATATTATAAATGTGGAACAAGTCGAATGAAATAAATAAAAATGTCCAATGAACTCAAACATATATCTAACAGATCATCGAGATACGTACACCATATAATCAAACACATGTACAAGCCGGCCAAGAGGGAGGGCGACGCTGCGATGGTCCAAGGCCCGGTCTCCCCTATGGCCCGAAGGTTTTAATTTTTTCTTATATTATATATATGTGTGTTTTTTTAAAATTTATATATATATATATATATATATATATATATATATATATCTAAATGGTTGATATGATTTTATGTGATAACCATGATAATCACATCTTTACCATTGATCTTGTTTGATCAAGGTTGATATGATTTAGTAATTATCTAAATTTAATTTGATTTAAATTAATTACAAAAAAGTACAATAGGAATTTAATTTGCAAATCATTTAATTAGTTTCCTAATATTTCTTACACTCTCTTTCCTATCCCTCCTCTCTCTAACCAAAATCAATTAATTAATTGAATCTCTCAACATCATCGATTGAAGAAACCAAAATTTTAGAAGGAAAATAATCAGTTAAATAATTGAACGAGGCTCTCCCATGTTGAACGAGGCTCTCCCATGTGACGGGGGTGCGACGTCATAACATTCAATGTTCGTCTTTCAAAAAAAAAGTTAAATAATTGAAATATTCTAGAAAATCATTGATGTTTTTCATGCAACTAGATATTCAATTACATACACAGCAAAACCATCTTCGTTGTTTGCTTTCAATTAAAACTACATATTATGTAACAAAAAACACGGAATCGATACAACCAAGGGAGAAGAAAATAATATATGGGAAGAGAATGAGGGAGTCTTTCAACCAAGGGAGAGACGTGAAGATAGATTAGAAATTGGTGTTAAATTCCTATGTAACACATGTGATACATATATGTAACACATGTGATACATATATGTACGTACGAACTGCGTTACATATATGTAACACCTGTGTTACATATACATACGACTGTGTTTATATGTTCTATGCACTAATTACAAAAAAACATGGAATCAAGTACATTCAATCAGTTTTTAATCAAATTTCTTTGAGAATCACTTCACTGTTATTATTTTGCTTCCCCGCTACATCATTGTGAGCTAGTTCAAATCAAAGATGCATGTAAGCAACATAACAGCATACCAAAATCTATACAATTGTGTGAGTGATCTGAGATATGCTTTATGGTCCTAATCAAATCAAGGAACACTGCATTACACTCCTATTAATCCACAAGCAGATCTCCAATATTCAAATTCCGTAGAACAAATGCCTAAGGGGCTGTTTCGCAACTTCTGAATAGTAAGTGCTGAACCAGTAAAAGGTGTAAATGGGTAAGAGACACTAAACCAGTTAAGTGCTGAACAATTAGTGCTGTTTGGTTAAGCCTCTGAATGACTGTGCACAATGACTACTTTACCCCTCTGAACTATTTTGTGCTGAATGAAATTTTTCTGTTTTGTCAGAGCTCTGAATGATTGTACTAAAAGATGAATAATTTTAAAAAGAAAATACAAAACATCATAGAAAATCCAAATTACACATAAATCCATAGAAACATACTAAAGTCCAAATAGAATTTAATACTTTGCGTATAATTTTTATTTTAATCATTTCCAACTAGTTGATTAGCTATCTTGTCAAGCAAACTAGTCATATACTCAATGCCTTGTAAAACCCATTCAATGTCGTGAACGAACTGGCTATCACTTACTCCATCTTGTATTTTAGAAAACACAGTGTTCTCATCGTACGCCATAAATAATTGATCATGAATATTGAATTTCCTTATAAAATTATGGACGACGAAACAAGCAATCACTATGTCCATTTGTTTTGGAAAAAAGAAGGGAGACATTTGCTTCAGGATTGGGAATCTCGCCTTCAAAACACGATATGTGCACTCAATAACATTCCTGAGTTGTGTATGAGCATGATTGAATCTTTCTTCCTTAGTTAACGCACGTCGTCGTCGAAAATCGGCTAACCAGTACCTCGTATTACGGTAGGGAGTCATAAATCCGTGGGTGTTGGTGTATGCAGCGTCACAAATGTAATATTTATCTGTAAACGTTAGTATCAAAACTATTACATTAAAAAAAGATATTTAATAATCAAAGCTAAAGAATGATTAAAAACCTGTTGGGGGAAAAGGAAAGTCGGAAGTCTGGTTAAATGCAACTTCTTTTAAAACTCGTGAATCATGCAACAAATTTTTTTGTCTAAAATGATTGCACATTAGTACAAATGCATCACGTGAAAGACGCATCATCTCATGACATTGTGTAGAAGTTCCATGCAACAATTCTTGCGTGTATGCATGACCGGTCAATGTCGAATTCAGGTCTCTTATCCTTTCATTTACCCTTGTGGCTAATCGTAGCCAATACCAAAAAAGGTAAATGAAAACTATAATTTCCTCATCTGAATCCATAGACTACCTGTCATAAAAATTACCAAAAAATTTAAGATGAAAAAACATAACATCCACAAAATCCAAAACATAACATTCATAACATAACATAACATCCTTGTCCAAATAAACATCCCTAACAAAACATCTAAAAACAATCCAAAACATAACATTCATAACATATCATAACATCCTTGTCCAAATAAACATCCCTAATCAAAACAACCTATACTTCGCTCCCGCATTCTTAACCCATAGCTCACAACTGTGCGGCTTAAGTCGTAACCACACTTTCCTAATATCAGCACTTTCACCAAAAAGCAAAAGCGCCGTTTGATATTTCTCATCAAGTTCTCCCCATCCCAATGTCTCAAGCTTGTCCATGCATGCATCCATATCATTAGAAAGTTTGTGTTTCTCAAACAACATCTTTGCCACCTCGTTAATATAGTCCCCAACTTCTATTATCTGTGAATTTATTGTTTCCTTATCTTTTCGTTTCTCCCCTCATTTTTTAATCGGAACGGATGACTCCTCACTAGCACCTAGAGTCTGGCGGTCCATTTGAGTGCATTCAAAATCCACAATACCATTTAAATTGTTGTCAAACACTTCTTTAGAAGGATGGGGAAGTGTAAAAGATGGCCCCCAACTGTCAAAGTCATTCGAAGTAGAGCCCTCAAACAATTGAATACAAAATTCGGGATAACAAAGTGGCGCACTTCTCAAAACCTCAACGTATTTGTTGGACTGTGTGGAAAATATTATAAAATACTATAAGATTATTGAAATATAATAATAACTATTATTTATTAAAAAAGAAATACCTTCATCTCTAATTGTCATTCTTCTTCCGACAAGTTAAAGGTATTTGTAACGGGATTATAAACGTTTCCAGTTTTGTTTTTAATCTTTGACCAAGCTGCAAATTTTGCTTTTAAATAATCATAACGGTTCTTCATTTGTCTTTGATCCGCTATGAAATTGTGTTCTGTTTTCAATTTTTCCATAACTTTCTGCCATGACATTTGTTTAAGGCTGCTCCCTTCACGCCCATTGAGTGTTATTTCGTGAACGCATGCTTCAAGAAATGTTTTTTCCACACCTTCTACTTTCCAATTAATCCTAATTTTTTTTGTTGCCATTTCTTTTCAATTAATCCTAATGCTTCAAAACAAATTACCATAACTCAATGATAAACTATTTAATCTTTACAACTAACATTTTGCTATACCCATGGGCACAAATTAACAAAAACACATTTGGTATTCACATAGAAACAGATTAACAAAAAACATATTTCCAAGTTCAGCTAGAAACATAAACAAAATGGTATTCACATACAACCAACATCTTGCTATGCCAAGTTCAGCTAAAAGAGTGATAAATATATGCAGAACAACCAACTATTTAATCTTTTAAATTCTAGAACAAACAAAGAGCAAAGAATCAAAACCAATATGCAGAACCTATAAAATCTTTTAAATTATATATATGCAGAACCAATATGCAGAATCGAAACTAAAGAGCAAAGAACCAATATGGAGAATCGAAACCAAAGAACAAAAACAGAACCAATTTGCATAAATCAAATAGTTCTAGGGTTCAAGTACAAAATCAAACAACAGAGAACGTACCCTGGCCGGAGAGGACGAGTGGCAGCAGGCGGAGGGCTGGTGGTGAAGGAGAGAGATGAACAAAGCAGTAGCAGCGGCGGAGGGGGTGCACAAGTGGAGTGGAGTCGTGCGCAGGTGGTGGGTAGTAGGCGGAGGGGGTGCGCAGGCGGAGGGTGGCAGCAGGACGGGGTGCGCAGGTGGAGGGCAGCAGGCGGAGGAGGCGGAGGTAGCAGCAGAGGTCGCGTGGAGAAGATGGGCAAAAGGGGGGGAGAAATTAGGTCATTTTTTCATTCAGCGATGTGTCGAGGTTGAATGGTTAAGAGGGTTTTTTTTTGATGAAACAAACACTACACCTCGGTCAGAGGTGAGCTCTTAATGAGCTGATTCAGAGGCTATAAAACGGGGCCTAATTCTATTGAAACATATCTAAAACTACAACATTAAGATGCAATTGCTTAGAGCACAAGAAAAAGGAAACACAAGCGCATAAGATCGAAAATCTAATTAAAAATGATAGTACAACTTCCGTCCTTTTGACGTACAATTTCACAAATTCATATCACTTAAACCTAAATACGGATCAGGAAGCTCACCCCGTCGGTGTTCCTAATGATACCGAGATCCACATAATTAGTTTCCGATGAAGAATTCTGTAGAGAGATTCAAGAATTGGCACTTAGGTAATCTCAAATCCAATTACGAAATCTCAAATTATGATTACGGAATGATGTTTAAACAACAATTCGAAAATTTTACCTTAAATTAGGAATCAAAATGTTAATCTATTTGTTTCTCTGTTGTCTCAGTGGTAGAAGCCAAGAAATTTTGACCGGGTTCGAGGAGGAGCATCATTTGGGGTTGTTAGCGTGGTTACGACTCCGACCAGAGATGAGAGCTTGATGTGCGGCGGCGGCGACTACTGTGGGTTCGACTGGCCAACAGTGACAGACGAGAATCGAGATGGTGGTTCTTGGTGCATGAGGTTGTGCGACGTTTTTCCTTCTGGTTCGTTGGCTTCCTATATGCTAAACGATGGAACTCATAAATGAAGATCGATGGTGGCATCGGGCGTTGGAAGCATGGATTGGTTTTGAGCCTTGAAGTCGATTTTGGAAGATCAGATGGTGCCGTATGTGGTGGAATCAAATTTTGGAATGGAATAAAAGTAGGGATTTCAAAATATTGGGTTGGAATTTTTACTAAAATACCACTTAAAAAAATAAAATAAAAATAGCTAGAAATTATATGATTGGTTGAGATGTGGTTATCATGGTTATCACATAAAAAACTGGTTATCATTTGAACCCTACACTATATATATAAGCTCAATTGTTTATAAATATGAACCCAAAACCAAGAAATAAAAAAATTATATATATATATATAAGCCAAATTTAAAAAAAAAATCTATATATATAAGCACGTATTATGTTTTTTTTATATATGATTATTGAGATTATATTATAGGGCACAATTTTTTTTACATGTTACGGGCCCAAAACGCCAATGTTTTCAGAACCGGACCGGACGTCGAACCGGTCTCCTTACCGGTCCACTGGTCGGACCGGATTTAAGAACCGGACGACGTCATAAAAATTATAAAAATATATCAGTCTAAATAGCTTTTAATCCTTTCAAAAACTACCAACAAGTCAATTCCAATAATTTTAAACTAACAATTACCTACGAAATAAGAAGCCAAGAGACTTAAAAAAGATTTTAAAAAAAAAAAAATAGTCAAGCGGTTCAACCGGTCCGACCACCCGGTTTCCGGTCCGACCGCCGGTTCAACCGGTCCGACCACCGGTTCGCTGCAGAAACGGTTCAACACATGTAACCGGACCGGTCAGACCGGTCCGACCGGCCGGTCCGGTCCGGGTTTCAAAACATTGCAAAACGCTTTGAGGATTCTGAGGATCGGCCTTGCACATGTACATAGGACAATCATATTCGTGTGCACCAAATAAACGTGAGATGGGGTGTTTGAACCACACAACCATTCACAATATCCGAATCAAATAATTATGGGGAGATTCATACACCTCATATTAAAATATATATCGAAAGTGGCCAAAGTACTCCCGGGGCACATAAAAACGAGCCATTGTGGGATGATCACATCGTAATAGATGGTGTCACACCATTGGTGTCGTAATGACATGCCTACGGTATCCATAAATGTTGTTAGTTGATCGTGCATCAAAACGAATCAAAAATACATATTAGAAAATCAAATTAAGTATGTTATATCAAAGAATTTTTTTTGAAAAGATGACTGATAAGGCTATCGCAATATATACACATTCAAAGAAACACATGTATTTCAAACATGTTAAGGAGATGTCTAACGAAGTAGAAAAGCATGCAACAAGATTTCAAAAGAATCTAACTATCTACTAGTTGTGTAATTGATTAATAATTAATTATAAATGTAATTGTCTATTAATGGAATTGGGATTCTATGAATCCTAACCCTTGTTGGATGAAGGCTTATATGATTTCCTTGGAGAACAAGATTTCAAATCAATTGGGATTCTATTTAATACATAAATAAGAATTAATAATAGTTACAGCTAATTAAAAAAATTGAGGTAGAGTTTAATGGAACTAACACTAATAAAGATAATACTATATTTAATAAATCAATTATCAAATGTCCTAAATCATTCTTAATCCACACAAATGAAATAAATCATACTCTTTTTTTTCCTCTTTTGTCTCCCCTTGTGCTTGACGGCTGAAACGTCAAAGCCTTAAATTTGAAATTTTGAAGTTCTCCTTGATTACCACAAATCGTGTTTTAGCTGCTTCTTATATGTATACTAGTAGGGAACCCGTACGATGTGCGACTCCGATAAATTAATTTTGTGCAAAATTCATTTCCTAATGCTAGAAATATCTTTCTCCTTTAGTCAGATCAGCCAAGTTTCTCCATGAAACATAAGAACGATTCAAGTTTCCAGCCTCACATTTCGATTCATTAGCTTAAATGACCGGTTAGCTATCGTGTGTAGTTATATCACAATCAAATTGATCACAAAATTCAAAATTTCACTCCAACTTCCATTCTCAAAAATGCTAGAAATCTGTTCCACTTTTCACGAACCTAAGCGAATACATCAATCAAGAAACAATATTATAATTCAACTCATCAGATAAATTCTAAAACCATAAGCTACTATGCCAAATTCTAGGTCAAGTGAAGATGAATGTGAACCTTGTTGTGGTGATTCAGCACCAGAACCCATCAACCCTTCTTTTGATCCTATTCCGAAACATTCATTCATCTAATACAAAAGGTGTCGGAATTTACCTTCAAAACCTGTAACCAGTGTGAACCTCAAACCCGACCAATCTCACAAGGATCCCTCTTTTATCAAACCATAAAAACCGCATCACAATTGCAAATGTAAGGTAAATTCATGTACAAACAGTCGTAATTGATCAGTTTACCTTCAAGAAACAAACCTAAATTCCAATCAATAAACACGTATTTAAGCAACAAACCTAATATTGACTTGTTTCTGGTCGGCGAAGAAATCCAACACAAATAATTAGGAAAACTCTAATTCAAACTAAGACCATAGAAATAAAACACAGTCTAAAACAAGGTCGGAGACGGTGGCTTGTTTCTGACGGAGTTAAGTAGTGGAGATTGAGGGTAGCGTACCTGGGAATGGTGACGGTGACCGTGACGGCGGCGGAGAAGGAGAATGGTGGTGGTCAGATGAGGGCGATGGAGTAGGGCAACCAAACAAGGGGTGCGGGGAGAGCGATGCCAAACCCTAAATGGAACTCCATCTGCATGCTTGAAGTGGGGCTTCTCGTAGGCAGGAAAGGAAGATGAAACGGAGAGTCATTGAATCGTCATGGCTCGATTCCTCTCCTCCGCTTCCCCAAAACCGCCGTCGCCTGAGACTGGTTTCTCTTTCTCTCTATTTATTGCTTTCTTTCTTCCGAAGCTGCATGTCAGGTACGAACGCAAACAGTCGGCGGTCATTGAATGGGACTTTAATGGCGTCCGTTAGCATGCTGAACCGCTTATCGCCGGGAACCCGAATTTAGCTCCGGCGTCTTAATACCGTCAAGGTTCAAGCGTCTTAAACTTGTCCTTTATAAAGGAGTACAGATATTTTTATATGATATCGGGTAATTGAAGGTTCATGTAACACATGTAGATTCATAATAAGATATTATATAAAGTGTTTTTTTTCTTTATAACTTTACATTGTGGTGTAAATGAATTAGTTTAACTTAAGGGAGATTGAGATGGACTCGTTTTAATTAGCTCTATCTCTAAAACTCGAGTTCGGCTAGTGAGTTATGTTACAAGCTCGACTAACGCTCGGTTATTTTATGTTTATTGATTTTTTAACTATTTTTTATTTATATGTATAATTATTTTTTATATATTTATAACTAATCAAGCTCTATGTATAAAGCTAGATTTAGCTCTTTTATCAGACAAACTTCAATTTATATTTGGGTTCAACTCATTTATACCCCCCACTTCACACGTGGTGTATAGACTTATTTGTGAATATTATATTGATAAACGACATGCTATGGTTATTTTAAATGCCATTGCCATTGACATTGGCCCACACTAAACTGGCTGTAAAAACATCTTCTAATTTTCTTGGTTAGTTTTAAATGTCATATACATATTAGAGTTCAATATATATATATATATATATATATATATATATATATATATATATATATATATATATATATATATATAATATAATGAGCATTCATACTTTTTAAGATTCCATGTATTAGTTATAAGGTGTGTTTCACATGTAGCAAATTCTTTGAGGGTGTTGTTGGGCTATCACTATAACAATATTACCCTATACCGACGACTTTTTTTTGACCCTATAGCGATGACTTGTCGTCGGGATAGCTTATACCGACGACATGTCGTCGGGATAGGTGTCGTCGGGATTGAGTCGTACCAATAGCCCAAGATTGTCGTCGGGATAGGTGTCGTCGGTATAGGTCAGCCTATACCGACGACATGTCGTCGCTATAGGGTCTAATTAAATAATTCAAAAAGAAATTCTATACCGACGAGAATTTATTTTTGAATTATTTAATTAGACCCTATACCGACGACATGTCGTCGGTATAGGGTTTTTTTTGTTTTTTTTAATAATTTTTGAAAAAGGCCTATAGCGACGACATGTCGTCGGTATAGGTCTTTTCTGTTTTTATTTTTTATTTTTTAATTTTTAATATTTTATCCAGAAATATTAAATTTCTAAAAACAAAAACCTGCAAATCATAAATATAAACCATTCAAACATTCAAATCGGATAAAAACTAATATCCGAAACATAAACCAAACATCCAAATTGTTCGACACACAAACTTGTTCGACACACAAACTTGTTCGACACACAAATTTGTTCGACAAATCAAACATTCAAAACATAAACTTGTTCGACACACAAATATGCAAATTTTTCAAGACAAATACCAACAAAAAAGGCAAAGGCTCAACAACTCCAAGCTAATTATCATCGCTGCTAGTTCAGCGATCCCACATTCGACGCATTTCTCCATTTGTCGTTGCATTTCAAGCATTTGTTGATTATGTGTACAACGTTCTTCCTCTCGTCAACCGCAACGAGTTTCGAACTTGTAACAAAATTAAATAAAGTTACATATACATACAAACATACATAAGCATATGAATAAATACCCTCTTATATACCTACACATAACAATTACATACATAACATACACACATAAATAAAAGCCCAAGTACATAATTACAAATATATACACACAAACATACATACATAAATAAATGTCCAATTACATAATTACAAACATACATACACATATATACATTCATATTAACTAATCATCATAAACACAAATTACACACATACATACAACCTAATCATCCAAACTAATCATCAAAAACATAAATTACACACATACATACACATACATACAAACTAAACATTCAAACTAATCATCATAAAGACAAATTACACACATACATACACATACATACAAACACTAAATTATATAAACTAAATTATATAAAATAATCACACATCTAAACCAAATGACCTAAACTAATCATAATTTAATAATTCCATCATACATACAAATATACATACTCATACATACAAACATACATACATACACATACATAACACATACATACAAAATCATAAAAATCTTAGATCTAAACCAAATTTCATCACAAATTAGTAATTAAAACGAGTACTTACCTTCACAAAGTTAGAAATCAAGAAATGGTGAAATTCCTCTAAAACCTAACCAAAATAAACAAACAAAACTTCAAAATCTTGAAAAAGTAGCTAAAATATGAAACCCGGATGTTACCTCACCTTAAATCCCGAGAGTTTTTATGAAAGTTGCTCCCAATAAATACCATCTTATATACCTACACATCACAATTATATACATACATACATAAATAAAAGCCAATTACATAATTACAAACATAAATAAATGTCAAATTACATAATTACAAACATACATACACATATATACATTCATATTAACTAATCATCATAAACACAAATTACACACATACATACATATACATACAAACACTAATTTACATAAATTAAATTATATAAAATAAGCACACATCTAAATCAAATGACCTAAACTAATCATAATTTAATAATTCCATCATACAAATATACATACTCATACATACAATACATAACACATACATACAAAATCATAAAAATCTTTGATCTAAACCAAATTTCAACACAAATTAGTAATTAAAACAAGTATTTACCTTCACAAAGCTAGAAATTCAAGAAATGATGAAATTCTTCCAAAACCTAACAAAAATAAACAAACAAAACTTCAAAATCTTAAAAAATTAGCTAAAATATGAACTCAGGTTTTAGCTCACCTTAAATCCCGAGAGTTTGTGTGAAAGTTGCTCCCAAATAGCCCAAAAACGCTGAAATCGCCGGAGAGACAGAATTGGGAGAGTTTTGGCTGAAAATGAAGGTCTGCCGTCTGGTTTCCCTATTTGTTCGCGCTGCACCCTATAGCGACGACATGTCGTCGGCATAGGTCCACTTGTCGTTGGTACAGGTGGCCTATAGCGACGACATGTCTTCGGCACAGGTTTCGTAGGATGTTGACCAGTCAATAAAGGTAAAAAACCTATCCCGACGACATGTCGTCGCCATAGGGTTTTCCAGAATTTTTTTTAATTTAAAAAAAAGTTATTAAATAAAAAAACAAAAAGAAAATCAAAATTAACCTATAGCGACGTCGTCGCTATAGGTTTTCCCCAAAAATTCATTGGGCGCCAGTTTTCCCTCCAACCTGCCTCAACCCATGTCGTCGCTATAGGATGTCCCGTTCAAAATTTTGGAAAAACCCTATCCCGACGACATGTCGTCGCCATTGGGTTTTTCAAAATTTTTTTAATTCAAATTTTTTTTATTAAATATAAAAAAAACAAAATTAACCTATAGCGACGACATGTCGTCGCCATAGGGTTTTCCAGAATTTTTTTTAATTTAAAAAAAAATATTAAATAAAAAAAAACAAGATTCATGGAAATCCTAGCCTCAACGTCATAAAGTCAGTGACTCCCGATCCAGATGTTATATAAATCCTCAATCAGAAGACCCACGTCATTGACACAAAGAAACCTCACAAAACCAAACACAGAACCGACCTTTGATAACCGATCGGATAGATACACATGTGCAACTATCCCATAATCCTCGCAGAACTTCCAAATCTTATTCACTGAAGAATTAAGTGGGAAATTCGTGAGAAAAATCGAACCTAGCCTCAACGGCATAAAGTCAGTGACTCCCGATCCAGATGTTATGTAAATCCTCAATCAGAAGACCCACGTCATTGACACGAAGAAACCTCACAAAACCAAACACAGAACCGACCTTTGATAACCGATCGGATAGATACACATCTGCAACTATCCCATAATCCTCGCAGAACTTCCAAATCTCATTCACTGAAGAATTAAGTGGGAAAAATCAAAACCGTTACCTGAGCAAGATTCATGGAATAAGAAGGATTTTTAATCGGAACCCCACCGTGCAAGACATTAGAAGTCTGTTGATTGCCTTCACGATGTCTCGGACGTTTGTGAAACACCCAAGACCAGCCTGTATGGCCCCAAACTGGGTATCCTACAGTTGGTTCTCATCACTGGGTGTTCTCTTTAAAAATACTCGCTTTATTACAAACAATCAGTGGAAGTCTTAATTTAAAATAGTTGTAACCCTTTATATACTCAATATCAATCTTAATCTTATCTTACAAATGTCTACACACCAATCCGAGTAGCACCGCTCCCTAGCCAAGATACCTCACCTGCAAACAATCTAACGTACATACAAAGTCATCTACAATCCTTTATAAAATGGTTTGTTGTTTATTGACATATTAATAACCCACACTTCAACACTAACCCATAAGGGTTCAACGACCCAAAATGTAACATCCCGGTTTTTCATAAAATAACTGGGTTTGTAATTATGTAAATTATTGTAAAGGTTAACGGGTAATTAAAGGGGTTTTGGCGGGTTTTATTTAAAAACGTGAACAAAACCAAGCCCGGGAGACCTTGGGTGCACGTGGGCCAAGCCTGGCCCTAGGGAAGAACACCCTTTAGGGTGCAACGCAAATATGGAGACCCCATTTTCACATTCAGCCGTCGAAGAGCAAGGAGGAGAGGGAGAGAGCCGTTCATCGCGTTTCAAGTCCGATTTGATGTATTTGGTCGATCCTTGAATCAATACTACACATGTTTCATAATTCTAGGGTTTAGAAGAGAAGTTGAGTTTCAAAGAAGACGAGGTGATTCGGGAATTCGATTGGCACGGGTTCTCAGATCTAGAGGTATAATCTTGAAAACCTTCCTGTTTAAATGCTTGTTTGTGATCGTAGGGAACCTTCATGTGTGTGCATGGGTCAATCAGAAGACCCACGTCATTAACTTATAGCGACCACATGTCGTCGCTATAGGGTTTTCCATAATTTTTTTTAATTTTAAAAAAAAAATTTTGACCGACGAAAATTTTTTAAATAAAAAAAACAAGAGAAAATCAAAATTAACCTATAGCGACGACAGGGTTTTCCAGAATTTTTTTTAATTTAAAAAAAAAATTTGACCGACGAAAATTTATTAAATAAAAAAACAAAAAGAAAATCAAAATTAACCTATAGCGACGACATGTTGTCGCTATAGGGTTTTCCAGAATTTTTTTTAATTTAAAAAAAAAATTTTGACTGACGAAAATTTATTAAATAAAAAAAACAAAAAGAAAATCAAAATTAACCTATAGCGACGACATGTCGTCGCTATAGGTTTCCCTCCAACCTGTCTCAACCCTATACCGACGACATGTCGTTGCTATAGGGTCTCCCTACCAAAATTTTGGTTTTGACCTATACCGACGACATTTGTCGTCGGTGTCGGTATAGGGTGACCTATCCCGACGACAAATGTTGTCGGGACAGGGTCAATTTGTTGTAGTGTATTTTAGAATTTGAGAAATACAATGATGATACTTATTAATTTCTAGTTTAAGATAAAGAAAGATATATTTGTTGATTAGTCGTAAATGATAAGACTTAAAGTTAAAAGTATTAATGGGGTGTTTGGATTTACTTTTCAAACTACTTATTAACTTATTACCTTTTTAAAAAAGGTAATAAGTAAAAAGTTTGTTTGGATAATTAATGAAAAAGTTAGTTTTAAAAGGGAGGAAAAGTTATTTTTGAAAAGTAAGTATTTTCTACTTTTACGAGAAGTCAAAAGTTACTTTTAATAAGTAATCCCAAACACCACCTAAATTGAACTAACAAGATAAGCATGTGATAATATATATATATATATATGTATATATATATAGGACGTATCAAATGAAAACCATTGATTATTGTGAAAACCTTTAAACTTAATGTGGGTCACACATTATTTTCTTATTATT
This sequence comes from Smallanthus sonchifolius, assembly GCA_023525975.1. NCBI lineage: Eukaryota > Viridiplantae > Streptophyta > Magnoliopsida > Asterales > Asteraceae > Smallanthus > Smallanthus sonchifolius. The sequence goes on from CM042033.1 coordinate 78,914,909, forward strand.
TTAATATGTGCTTGTGATTAATTTTATATTTTTAATATATATAGTAAAAAAAGCTTGTGGCTTATATTAAACGGATCCAAAGGTCATTATACTTATTTCTTTTTCTTTTTACAGGAGTGTTTTAATTTACAAATTAATCTCAGCCCATTAAGATAAATCAATACACATGTGTAAAAATGAAATACACAAGTGTGAAAATGAAATGAACAATTGTAAAAATTAAATACACAAGTGTTTTAATTTACAAATTCCTCTAAGCCCATTAAGATAAATCAATACACATGTGTAAAATGAAATACATAAGTATAAAATTGAAATAAACAAGTGTAACCCTAACTTCTTCTTCAGATATGTAACTAAATATATGAGCGCTTTCATTTATACAACTCCGATCTTTCAGATCTGGCAAAATTCAACCAATTAAATATTAAAAAAATGCACATCTTGCAAACAAATAAAAAATACTTGTGTAAATTCAATGAAATATACGTGTGTAAATTCGGTTTACACATGTATAAATTCGGAGACACCTTCCCTTGATTTTCATCATAATCTTTTTTCAAAACCACCATATCTAGATTAATTCCATCTCCTCCCGGTGGAGCCCAAAGAGGGTTCCGAATGTCAAATTCATAATCTTTTTATTTTGTGTTCTCTCTTATTAACATAACAAATCAAGGCAAACCCTAAAACTACCAAAATAGCAGAAATTTTTAATGAAAAAATATTTAAATGGCAACAAGTTTAGGGGAAAATATGAAGTATCTGGACTGAGTGAGTGATAAATTGAGTGGATATGAACACAGATTGGAACTTGATCGTTTCATCAATCTAATAACAACTGATTCTGGAAGTAATCTAATGAGAACTAATCAACAACAAAAAGTGTAAAAGATAAAAAAAAAAAAAAAAAAACAGATCTGGTGCATAAAAGACGAACCTTTTTACAAACTGAGGGCGGCGAGAGATGCTCACAAAATCACAGAAACAAACCCGCCACCACCGAACCGCTAGCCACCACCGCTGCTCGCACCACCAAGCCATCCCCCACCCTCGAGATCTACTTTCTCCTTGTTCACATCGTTTCCTTCATCATATACGAGACCAAATATGATTTAACGAAAAGGGGCAAAAATCAAAACCTAAATGTTTTTTGGCTTTTCTATCTGAATCGGACCGAATTCCAGCCCCTGATGAAACCAAGAAGAACACAGAGGTCGTATAGAGTAGTGCAAACCAATGTCATCTTTTTTCTTCAATCTTGTTTCTGTGTATGATTCGATGCATTTTCTTTGTAGCTCCAAGAGAATCCATCGGATTTGGGGAGAATGATATTCTTGTTTATGTGTGTTTTTAGAGAGAGAAGAGAGGAATTTTTAGATACAAATCTGGATTTTTGAGAAAGAGAGATAGAGGTTAGGTTTAAAGAGAGAGAGTGTGTGTGGAAATTACAATACAATCCCTTAAGCTTATAAATTATCCAGAAAATAAGAAAATAAAATGAGTGGTTGTGGGAGGGTTTATGGGTTTTCATAATAAGGGTTTTCATTTGACACGCCCCCTATATATATATATATATAGTTTGAATTTTCGCTAAAAAGTCAAAAAAATGTAAAAATTCGTTTATAACGCTCATAACCGACTCATACGAACTCCGATTTTACTCATTTTGGCGGCGTTGGAACCGTATCGTCGAACTCTACGATCTTAACTTGTAGGGTTTAGTTTTTGCCTTAGGGGTTTAGCTTTAGGGTTTAACTTTTAGTATTTAGGCTTTGGGGGGTGGGGTTAGGTTTTTGGGGGGGGGTTGGGTTGGAGGTTTAGGATTTTAGGGGGTGGTGGTGGTGTTTTTAGATGACTTTTTCGGCTTTTTAGGGTTTTTTTTTGTTATGATTTAGCTTTTTGGGGTGGGGGTAGGGGGTTTTAGTTTTTTCAGGGTGGGGTGGGGTGGGGTGGGGGTTATGTTTTGCGGGGTTGGGGTGGGATGGGGGTTTTAGGCTTTTGGGGGGGGTGATGGTGGGATTTTTAAAAGACTTTTTACAGTTTTTATACTTTATAAAATAACTCTCCCCTATATATATATATATATATATATATATATATATATATATATATTATGGGAAAGTATAAAAAGAAAAAACCCACTTGAGTTGAGAAAACCAATAAAAAACCCTATGTAACAAAATTTATTTATTTTTTTTAAAAATAGGGTAGGTTTGTTACATATTTTCGTCACATTTTATAAAAAAACCAAAAAAAAAAGCGCTGAGTAGTTTTTTAAAACTATGTAAAAAAAATAAAAAAATGACCGTTTTTGGAAATGTTACATATGTAACATTTTCGTAAAAAAATTTTAAAAAAAATCTGGTCGTCGTTTTTTTTATTTTTTATTTTATAAAAAGTGATGAAATTATGTAACAAATCTATACCAAAAAACAAAAAAAAATTTCACATGTTTTAAGCTGTTACATATGTGTTACAGGGTTTTCATTATAATCATCCCCTATATACTACTACTATATAAATCATATAAAGTGGGCAAATATGTAATTTAACTAAAATTTTAAAACACTTAGTAAAAGAGTTGTTGCATTGGTACAAGTGTTGATACACAAATCTATACTACATTTATAATTTTGTCCCTAAACCAAAACTATAGAAAATGTTCATATACCACATCGGTTGAGTAGAAAAAACAAAGCAGTGCCTAACTTCGATATAAGGAGTCATTTGCCTAAAGTTAAAAGAGAAGAAATTGCGTGTTCATGTGCATGTCTTCTTGTATGTCATTAAACATAAAATCAAATTGGTAAAAGTCTTTTTGGTTTTTGAACTAGCCGTACCGGCGAAAGTCTTTTTAAATAATTGGTTAGCACATTAAGGGAGGGTTAGCTAAAGATACGGAGTCTTACACATTTTTATACCACTGCCGCTGCACGCGGGTCTCACACACTAGTGTTTGTGTATATATATATATTAAGTAAGCAATAAATAGTTCGATGATTTGAGCTACAAGTATCCAATCCTTGTAATTTGTCTTTTCACCTTTATGTAAGATATCTTATATGCTATTTGGTATATTTTGCATGGTAAAAGATTTGGGGAAAAAAGATAAATTCTTGTGAGAATAAAAATATTAAAATAAACTATTAATTTTTCTGTTTTAAAATAAAAGAAAATATTATAGAGATAATAGCTATTGTTTCTCATTCCACACTCCTAAATTTTTTAATATATATGAAAAATTAGGTTGATTGTTTGTTTATGTATATAACATGTTGAAATTGTTTGATTATGCATATAACCTCCTTCATATGTAAACAAATTAGTTTGATGCTTTTTTTATGTGTATAATTTACGCATGTGTATGTAGTGCTCTAGCAATTGCGCTCCTAAACAACTACCACAAAGCACCAGATTTAAAAAAATATAAATCGTTAATAAAAAAATTAAACGATTTAGATTTGTAATTTTTTTTCTTTCGCAATAATTTAGTGTTATGTAATGATTCTATCTATTATGCATATTATCCAATTCTTACATTTTGACATGTATGCAATATATTTATAGTTAGTTTCTTTTGAAATCTTATGTTGCATGTTTTTCTTCTTCGTTAGACATCTCATTGACGTGTTTTAAATCGATATGTTCATTTGAATGTGTATGTCTTAGTGATAGCCTATTAGTTTTCATCTGGTGTTTTGTTCTAGGATATACCATCATTTATTTGATTTCATAATGTGTAGGTTTCGATTTGTTTTGATGCTCGATCTACTAACCAAATTAAGTATGGAGATACTAAAAGATCGATATTACGTCATAAATGTTGTGACACCATATGATGCAATGCGATCATTCCATCGATGTCTCATTTTATGTGCTTTGGAGCACTTTGACCACTTTTGATATATGTTTTCACATGAGGGTATGAATCGCCCTAAGATTATTTAGTTTTGATATTGTGGATCGTTGTGTGGTGCAAACACCCCATCCCACGTTAATTTTATGCGGTATTCGGTCATTTATTTCATACATGATGTTCTAGCACTCTGGAAATTGTTGTTAGGTTTTAAGAGTGAGTTTAAAACAATAAAAAACGTTGTGCAGCGCCAACGAAGAATAGTTTTAAAACAATTTTAGAGTTAATTATACGGTTAGTCCATGTGGTTTCTCAAAAAATAACATGTTTGGTACTAAGAGGGTGTTTGGGATTACGTTAGAAAACTGCTTATTGACTTATTGACTTTTTCAAAATCGAATAAGCTAAAAAAAGTGTTTGGCAAACATAAAAACACTTTTTATTTTATCTTTTTGATAAAGCTAAAAAGTTGTTTTTTAAGAAGCCACAAATTCCTTACTTTTCAAATGACTTTTGGCTTTTGCAATAAAATATTACTAGTATATCCCTAACAATTTCTAACAAATACATATATCATTATATTACGTGAATGTTTTTTAATCATTTTGGTTTTAAATATAAAAATGTCTTTTTTGGTCATTTTACGTGAAAAAGTTAAGCCAAACACTTTTTAAAAAAAACAACTTATTGACTTATTAGTTTTTCCCATCACAAAATCTAATCCAAAAACTTTTTTAAAAACTCATTTTTAAAAATTATAAGCTAATAAACACTTTTAACAAAAAGCACTTTTGGAGTTAAATAAGAAATCTCAAACACCCTCTAAGGGTTTCAACTATCAGGTTAGGGTTTTATGCTTTATTTTTTGCAACACCATTGGGCATTAACATTAACGATCGTTAAAATTTAATTAGAAACCCCCTCCCGTGCCTATCACGTCACTTTGTAATTTACTTAAACAATAATAAAAAAAATAAAACTACAGGGACTATTTTGTGTGAATAACTATATTTTAAGTGCAGGGGTTATTTATGTAAATTACAAAAAATAACACACTTATCCTCCCCCCCACCCCCCCTGGAACTACATCCCTAGTAGTTCTACGAGATACAAGATGGTTGGACGACAGGCAAATTATTGGAACTATGGAAGTAGACCTATCTGCAGGAACACAACTGATATACATGGTACCTGATATGGTACTAAGTATAGACGACTTCCACAACCACGTACAAGTTGCTATACAAACCCACGGGTACAATGAATGGCAAGGAGGAGAAAGTAACCTACTAATAACTGTAGGACTCGTGGGAAGAATATCAAACACTAGTTACACAGGATTCCAGTATAACGTTGAAAACGTAGTCGATCATTTAGCTACGAATGGGATCACGACAATACCTGGTGAAAGAAGAAGTATAGAAGACCTTGAGGGGATGAGTTGGAACCTAAGGCCAACCATAATAGTCCCAACTAACCCTCCCTTAACCTCGAAATTAAGGCTTTTTAGCCTTCCATAAAAACTTTAATTAAGAAGGAATTTATGAAACAAAGCAGTAATTGTACAAAACACACCTTTATATTATAGCACACTAGATTGCTTCTTGCACACTGGGTTTCTTACAGATATTTGAGAGTGAAGTGTTTTTGCTTCGATGCCTCTCAAAATGAAAACAAACTTACTTATATAGACGGAGACGAAGGGCATATCCCAACGAATATCCGTATGAGATAATTAAACAGACAAGTGGCCGACATATCGTACAATAATTGGCCATTATTGGAAGAAAGAGCATCCATTATTTTTCTTTACAACCTAGCATAACATGGCTGAGTCATTGGTGGGGTCCAGCTTTCGTCGATTAGGTATAAATCTTGATTCCACTGTAGACTGCTTTTATGAAGTTGTTGTCGTCTTTCGATTTCGTCATTCAATGCGTCATCTTCTAGAATTCTTCTTTGGGCCGAAAACATCCTCTGTGTTTTAGATTGGGATTTGGCCCAACTCGTTGCATAGGGCCTCAAGTTCACCAAGGAGTTTTCTGGCCTTTTGGTTTTGCTTTCGGACTTCGGGCCAATGGTCTCCCCAGAAGTTATCATGAGTTGACTTTGCAAGACAGACTTGGGCTTTGAAGTCCAAAACCGCTTGGAGGTTTCGCATTGCTGTGACTGCTCCTTTTGCTGCTTCTGATTCCAACTGTTGTGCAATTTCGGTGTAGGCACTTCCTGCTTCATCTGAGATTGAGGTTGTGTTGGCCTTGATCTGGTATCTTCTGTATAGTGCTCCTGGTTCGGAGAATGAGAATGGTCCTCTAAAAACTCTTGGCATTGGCTTGAAATCTGGATTATTTGATCTAACCCATTCTTCTCTTTCCTTGACTGAACACCTTCCCATAGTTCTTCTATCATTCTCAGGCTTTTCATAGAACTTCCTGTGATGGGTCCGAACATTTTGCAAAATAAAAATTTACCATTCTTGATAAGGAATCTGCCAGGGTGTTGTGCTTTCCCTCAATGTGTTCGATATTTATTTGGACTCCGGTTCCTGTGATGATATCAGCAAACTTCAACCATCTCACCCTCGATGCCTTGTTGCTATTAGTTTTGTTATAAAAACTTATAATGGCTTGGCATTCGGTTCTCAAGGTTATCTCCCTTTTGTCTAGATAATATATTTTCAGTTTTTCTAGGGAGTTTATGCAAGCATTGATTTCCGCGTCAATAGTGGATTGGATTGTTTTGAATTTCCCGCTTGCATATGCGCTTATCCTTTCGCTCTTTTTTGGGTCCATTTTCTTTTTCTTCCATTTGCATACCCCTCCCCATCCTTCCATGCAACCGTCAGTCTCGATTACGATATATGAGTCTGTTGGTGGTATTTCCAGGTCTGGTAATGTTTCCACCTGTTTTTTGATTTTCCTGATTATTTCGTAATCTGAGGGCTTCATTCTTTTATCTCCATGGGGTTTTGTCTTCTCATATAATGGACCAAGGAGTAAGCTCAACTTAGGGATGTAACTTCTTGCATAGTTTAAGATTCCAAGGAAGGATCTTAACCCTGTTTTTGTCTTGAGCTTCTCTTCTTTGAAGTCACATATTTTCTTGATTATGTGCGGTTGCAGCTTTATTTTGTCCCTTCCGATTATTGCTCCTAAGAATTCAATTTCTTGACAGGCGATCTTCATTTTAGTTGGGGACAACACCAAACCTTTTTCTTTGCAGATTTGAAGCATTATATATAGGTGTTTCTCATAATCAGTTTCGTTCTTTGAGAATACCAGAATGTTGTCTATGTAAACTGCAATGAACTCTTCTGTTCCTTTGAAACACTTATCCATTTTTCTTTGAAAAATAGCTGGAGCATTCTTTAGGCCGAATGGCATGACTAGCCATTCATAAAGTCCTTTTGGGACAAAGAAGGTTGTCCATTCTACCGACTCTTCCGCCATTGCTACCTGATGGAACCCTGATTTGAGATCAAACTTTGAATATATTTTTGCTGTTCCAATTCTTTGTATTAGGGTGTTGATACCAGGTAAGGAATACTGGTCTTTATGTGTATTATCGTTGAGGGTTCGATAATTAAAGACCATTCTTTCTTTTCCTTTGGTTTCTTTTCCCGTTACTGGATCCACAATGGTTCCTGAGTTCACCATCATTGCCATGGTTCTGTGCCTGCTCTTGCTAGGTCGGATCACTCCTATTTTTAGGAGGGCATCGATGTGCTTCTGGAAGCTTGCTTCTAGAGCAGGCGTGACATGTTTTAAAGGCTTGTCTTGTATTGTGATATCTGGATTGATGATGTCCAGCTTACAAATTTCACCATTCTTCCTCCAATGCTTTAAGGGTTCCTCTCCAATGTACCCTTGCTCTTGGAGTTCCTTTAAGACTGGCTTGAACCTTGCTTTGAGTTTTTCTGAATCTTGTTTGGAAAAGAGCACTGTCTCTTGTAACTCTTGGTAAAGTTCTTCGTCCATGTCCAGTTCCTCTATGGCTGCAGTGTTTACCTCTGTTGTTGGGTTTGTTTTTAACCTTGTGACCTTTTTGTACAAGGTCACCTCATCACCTTCAATCCTAATCCCTCCATTCATTGATCTTGTAAAATTGGTACCAATCAACATATCAATACCGTTCCCTGTTCTCATATCCAGGGCATAAATCAGAGGAATTCTGAATTTATTGCCATCAATCCTAAAATTTCCAGCTTTCATCTTTTGATTTGAAGGTTGTCTGGAATTGAGGCCGTTGAAATAGACTGTCCGTTCCATTGTTTCCAGTGAACTTACTGGAACTGCGGTTTTGTTTATACAGCATGATGTGGCCCCTGTGTCAATAATAGCTTTTACTCTAAAGAGTTTGATGTTTGGTATGTCGAATTCTACTTCAACATTGTAAAGCTGGTTATTGATCACTTTACGGACTTTTGTCTCTCCTTCTTCTGTTTTCATTGCTGTATGGACCTCATCTTCTATTAGGGCATTCACTTGCTGTCCTGGGGGGAATAATTCTTCAAACCGGGGGAACGCTGTTTCTTCATTATCGGGTTCTTTTTGTTTTCCCCTTATTTTCTCATTTTCTCGTTGTAGTTCCTTTATTTGGAACCTCATTTGCTCATTGATTTTAAGAACCTCGCCTAGGTCTTTTATCAATGATCTATTTTATTCTTGTAATCTTTCTACATCTCCGATCTGCCTTTTGTACTCCTGCTCTCTTTCCTGCCATTCGTAAAATTCTCTAGCTTGATCTCTAATGGACTTTTTCCATTCTTCATCCTTTTGGACTAGTAGTTTTAGGATTGAATCAACCTGAGTTCCTTGAGTCCTACTGCATTATGCTCTTTTCTTTTCACCTCCACCTTCTTCTGTAAATGATTCATTGCGCATAATGCACATGCTGTTAGTTTGCATTTCGTGCAGTGGAGCCTTGATATTTCAGTGGTGGCAATTCCGCAATAATGGCATAAAGTATAAGGAGTTGTTTCGTTTTCTTGCCATTCATGCACACAATTTTTGCTATACTCAGGCACGTCGATTAGGGGCCTCCACGACCCTGCTTCCTGAACCCTTCTGTGAATGTCTTTACACTTTCAGGATGAAACATCAGGTAATATTCTTCTTGGAGTACGTAAGTACTTTCTTCAAGTGGAGAGTCTTCCACCATTGATCCTATGTTTATCATTGTTGCACCTCCTTCTCCTTCTCCTTCTGATATGTTGTAGACTGTGTCTTGGTCACTAACATCAGCTGATATAATATCCCAATCTTCCTTTAGATTAAGATTGTCTAGCACTGCCCTTCTTGCTATGTTGCCAGTTTTGCTTCTACAGTCTCTTGCAAAATGGCCTTCTTTCCCGCAAACATAGCATTTACATTTACTGACTCAGCCTCTGTCTTCTTTATACTTTCTTTTGAAAACCTTTACATGAGTTTTGTCATGAGGTTTTCCTTTATGCGTTTTTGACTTCCTTATTCCATACTTCTTCCCCGTTTTCTCATAATACCCTCGTATGGGTATTGCTGAGCATAAGGATAAGTCCCTGAGTTCTTTTTGCAGTGCTGCCTCAGTACACATTTCAGTAATATAGGTATGCGTGAATTTTATTGCAGGGAGAACTCCTGCAGTTAACCCAGGATACTTATTCCTGAAAGCTTCCTCTATTCTTTTGGATATCATTGGAGGCAACTTAGTAAAGAACTTGTCCGTTGTTGCCGGAAAGAATAACCTTCCTGATTTGCTTGCAAGAATTCTGAATTCATTCAGAAATCTCCACAAATCTTTCGTATCTGCACATGTTATTCTTTCTAGGTTTCTGTAGGCGCTATCCTGCTCTTCAGTTGAGCCTCTGTATGGGTCTTCCATAAGGATTATTTGCCGAATCTGTGAGGTGATATTCTGCGGGTTGTCTACAATTGTTTCTAGTGCCGTAAAGGCTTCTGGGTATGTGGTTCTCCATTGCTGCCACATTTTCTTTTCATTCTCTCCCAATAGATTTTCAACAAACATTAGCTTTGTTTTGTTGTCCACCCAAGCTGATTCGTTTAGCTTGTTGAGTGTTATTGATTCCCATCTTGCAATTACGTCCGGCCATAACCCTGGATCAGGAGGTAAAACTAGCATTACTCCAACTGTTGTCATTGCGAACGGTAACGTCCACTGAGAGTCATAGTGTCTTTCATATCCTCCTCTGAATGACCCTTTGATATGTGGAAACCGAAGGTTTGTCGTGTAAGGATTCTCCGAGGTTTCCCTTGCCGGCGGATATACCGATGGTCCACTTATTGATGCTCCGGGGGGATCATACATGTTTGATTCTGCTGTTGAAGGGTATGCCGTTTCTACCCTCTTGATTATTTTCTTTAATTCTTTTATTCTTGGGTATTCCATGTCATCATTTTCATCTTCATCATTGTCTTCGTTTTCTACCGTTGTATGGAATATTTTTTCTTTGTCAGGTTTTGGGGATGCTATCATTTTGAGCACCTCGATCTTTACTTGGAACTCGTCTTCTGAATCTTCTTCATTGGATCCTTCTTCTTTTATCACAACCTTTCCTTTTTCAAGGTTGTCTCTCCATTGATCGGATTCGTACTCGTCCCATCCATTGATAGGATCTGAATCTTAGGCTTGTAGTTCTATTAAGCCTCTGGTTTACTTCCACCCTTGCAGGGACCCTTGTTGGGACTATTATGGTTGGCCTTAGGTTCTAACTCATCCCCTCAAGGTCTTCTATACTTCTTCTTTCACCAGGTATTGTCGTGATCCCATTCGTAGCTAAATGATCGACTACGTTTTCAACGTTATACTGGAATCCTGTGTAACTGGTGTTTGATATTCTTCCCACAAGTCCTACAGTTATTAGTAGGTTACTTTCTCCTCCTTGCCATTCATTGTACCCGTGGGTTTGTATAGAAACTTGTACGTGGTTGTGGAAGTCGTCTATACTTAGTACCATATCATGTACCATGTATATCAGTTGTGTTCCTGCAGATAGGTTTACTTCCATAGTTCCAATAATTTGCCTGTCGTCCAACCATCTTGTATCTCTTAGAACTACTAGGGCTGTAGTTCCGGCCCCCCTCCTGTGCAGTGTATGCAGTCTGATCATGAACATTCCAAGGTGGATATGTTGCATTCCGGATTCCCTCAGCCTTTGGTGGCTCTATGTGTTACATAATCTGAGCTCCGTTTGGGTTTCTTCAACACACAATATTCTCTGTTCTGAATAGTGTTGGTAGACTCTGTGCCTAACAGTCTGTCTATTACCTCCGTAGAGTACCTCTGCCGGTACCAGCTCAGCCCTTCTTTGTCTTGATATCTCCAGTGGTTGTTCTGGATCCAGTTCCGTTTCTAGGATTCTTCTGTAACTTCTTCCAAGCCTGCTTCTGATTGACCTGTTGAGGTTATGCATTCTTCGGGATGTCGTCCTGTAATCCCTCTTCTTGGGTGGGTAGATCTGTTTGAGTTGTAGATCTATTTAAGACGTTTGTTCTGAATGTATTCATTTCAACTTTCTTCCGGAAATTTCCTTCTCGTATTCTTCTCTGAATATTTTGTTTGGATCTTTGAATACGTATATGGGACCTTGCTTGTTACTTGTCTTTTCCTTCCCAGAGATTGCTAAGTTATTCAATCTTTTTGTAAGGCCTTCTATTGATTCTTCTAAATTGGTAGGACCAGCTTCTCTTTTTCCTAAGGCTTCGATGCTTCGCTTTAGTTTTTCAACTTCCTCACCTATTTCACTAAGCTTTTGGGCTTGCTTAGTAACTAAGTAGATAAGCGTATTGTTCTGCTTAATGATTGCTACGCTGAGTGAAGTAGCACCTGTTTTGTAATATGTCGGTCTTATGAACCCCAAGGTTGGTGATTCTATTTCTTCAGTTATTCTAACAGCTTCTTGATATTCGGGATTTGCCCTTTGGAGTGCGAGGCTCATCCGATAATTAATGATTTTACTTCGTGCAAAAGGTGTTCAACCTTTTGGACCTTCTGGTTCAATTCTTCAGATAGATTTAGTGCTTGTTCTTCAATTATCTTCGGCTGATGGGATATCTCACTAATGAGATCTAGAACTTGTTTCTTTGTGAGTGGTTTTGACTTTTGGATTTCCGAAGAAATCTGCTGAAGGCTTTTTCTGGTTTCACTCTAGGTTTTTCTGATATTTTCCTCACACTTTTCTATTCTTTGTTCTAATTTTTCAAGGTGTTCCGTGATTTTATAAAAGTTTTTGATTGAGATTTTTGAAAATAGTAGCAACCGATCGTAAATACAGGAAATATTGTTGTCTAGGTTTAAGAGATTTGGTTTTTGATTTTCAGAGGGATTTATAAATTCAAGGTTAACGGTTCGGGAATGATTATACCAATCTTTAATAGTTTGTTCAAAACGGTCAGACATGAGCACGCTGAACAAAAGTTCAACATGCTCTGATACCAGTTGGTGGTCCGATGGATTTTGGATCTGTTTTTGGAAAATGAAAAAAGACTAGCTCTCGTGAGTCTGCCAGTCACCTCACTCAATCCACTTTCTGGTGGCATCTCCGGGCACCTGCATCATCCTTGGATATCTTCACCTCACACCATCATTAAAGCCCCTTACCTCATTCCATTCCACAACCACTACAATCAACATTGTTAATTTTTTAATGTTTAATTACATTGGTTCAATTCATACTCAACTGGAACGCCATGAAAATGTAATCTGCGGATCAAAAACTCAACTAGAGTGCCATGAAAATGCAATCTTGAACCTCGATCCACAATCATTCATTTTACCCAAATATCGATGCATTAACTCTTTGTTTATGAACCACGATTTAAACGAAAATCAACCCGACGAACCTAGAAATCGAGAGAGGTGATGATGAACAGAAGGTCGTAATGGCGGCATACAACGGTGGTCGATTGTAATCTGAGGTTGTTGCAAGAGGGGAGAGGGGTCGGGGGCTTGATATGCACAGTAGAGGAATGATTTGCAGAGCGGAGGATTGTGGCGGTGTGGGGGTGACGGTGGTCTAGCCGATGGGGATGAGGATAGGGGAGAGGGGATGTAGGGGATGAAGGGCTGATTTTTCCAGTGGTGGAGACGCAATTTTCGTCCGAGTTGATTAGGGTTAGACAGAGGAGAGCGAGGGAGATGAACACGGGAAGGGTTGGGTTTTCTATCTTAATAACAAGCCCCTTAGGTAGGATAAACTACATGATTACTCCTTAATATTTTTTAAAGAGTACACAGTCATTTCACTCCAACTTAGCAAAAAAAAACTAACGGAAATTAGCCTTACTTTTGGTTTTTTTTCCTAGATTGTGAAATGAAGAAAGACCAAGAAATTCGTTGCGTGCACGTCTTGCATTGTTTTCAAAACCGGATCGGACCAGCCGGTCGGACCAGGAACCGGCACATAACCGGTCTGGTTGTATGAACTTGAACTGCTTTCATTTGAACCGGTCGGACCGGTAAACCAGACCGGGGTCGGACCGGATTTTAAAAAAAAAATTTCTTCAAAATCTCACTTTCTTATTAATTCTGTATTCCAAATTTCATATTTTATTTATTTAAGCCTTCATATGACAATAAAATTACAAATTCACATCAAAACAAAAAAATGATTTATATTTTGTATATACATACATATTTTTAATTTATATATTATTTATGTCATCATCCGGTACTTAAATCCGATCCAACCGGTCCGACTAATGGTCCTCTAAGACGGTCGGTTCGCTGTCCGGTCCGGTTATGAAAATATTAATGTCTTGCATTCGGTCCAGTAAGAAGAAAAACAATAATGTAACATCTCAAAAACCCGACACTTGTAAAATGGGCCGGGGGAAAGAAAGGAAGTTGACGGGCTTGAAAGGAAGATGGGCTTGCGCTTGACCTATGAGGGTAAACATAAACCCTAATGCAGCCCTGATCAGATTCATTTCAAGCAAAACTCCACAATTCGTCTAAAGAGAGAGAGAAGTTATAAAGAGAGAAAGTGCAAGAATCAAGCCTTTGGACAACACTAACGGGTGGGTCTGAAAATGAAGATCTTCAATAGGCGACACTATTTCTTGAGGCGACACTAATCGCGGCCACTTGAAGAAGATGAAGCCTCGTTGGACGACACTAACGTGTGGCGACACTAAAAAGTGTGGCGTCATCCCCAAGGTTTCCAATAATTGGGACACATGTCATTCCATTCGACGACACTAAGTAGTGTTGCCATGCATGTGCACGACATTGAGAAGTGTTGCCATTGTTATCCGGCGACACTACAAGGATAACACTAATTCTTAAGACACTAAGTCCAGAACAAAAGTTCTGGCAACACTAATAGTGTGCCTGGTGACACTGACCATGTGCCGGTGACACTAATCCTGTCGACACTGATCTTGTCCCAGGCGACACTAGTTAAATGATAGAATTCGCGTGTTGACTTATATAAAGATCGGTTAGCAAGTTAGCACTAGTTAGACGTCTAAATCATGTTTAGTAATGAACGAACATGTGAGTCAAGATTACATATTTATTTGTTTCTAGGGTAATGTGCATACTTAAATGAAATGTTTATGAAATGACGAACATATGAAATGAAATGATTATGAATGAACGTTTACGAAAATGAATGCTTTACGAAAGAAAGATGTTTACGAAATGAAACGTTATGAATGAACGGTTTATGAAAGAAACGATGTTTGAAACAAGAAAAGTTTATGAATTGAAAAGTTCATGAAAGGAATGTTTATAAAGGAATGGTTTGTAAATGAAAGAAAGGGTTTATGAATGAATGAAATGTTTCATGAAAAGAAAAGGGCAAATGTTTTAAAGAAGTCAGTACATGTCTAATATGTTGAACGAAAGAATTGACGAATGAAGTCTGGGGATGTAAGTCCCCAGCCTTATGGTATGTTATGGGAAAGCCATAGTACCATAAGTATAACAGGGGTAGCGCCTATATGGCCTCTCAATGAGCATAACGGTTGTGCAACTGGCGAAGGAAGGGTGACGACGGTCACTCGAGGTTAACGTGACCCGTGAATGGTGAATGGTAAGACCTTATAGACCGATGAGTCGTAAGGGCGGTGATATTACCTTAAGGACCCACGAGTCTTAAGGGCGATGAAATTACCTTGCAAACCTATGAGTTCCATGGACGATGAAAGGGACAATTAATGAAATGAAAGTAACGAAATAAATGATGACACGGATTTAGACACTTAAATGTATGACTTAAACGAATGGTAAATGTTGAATGAATGTTCCATTAAAATTACGCTTTAACGATGATTGAATGGTTAAATGTTAAGTGTGAAGGAATAAGCCCTGTTTTCTTACGAATATTTAAACCCTAACGAATAATGGAACGAATGATAACCATTTCCAAAAAAGAACGAAAGACTTGAACTCAATGGAATTAGCTGACTTTTAGTATGCATGTCTTGTTAAGGATGAAATGGATGATGAGTGGATGCTGCTTGGCTATTCCGAAGAGTTACCCGACACAAGAAATCTTGCATCCCCTTGTGAATGTTTTATGAGTGATGAATGTAGTAAACAATGTTTTAATTTGTTGTGTTTTTAAGACAACGTAATGACGTTTATTCCGCTGCTAATGTATGTTTTGAAGTTTAAGAACTGTTTGTTATTGTGTAAATCCAATACGTAAGGTCTCCCGGGTTTGAGGCCTTATAGATAATCTAGTGATTATTTTTCATGTTAGACTAAAATTAACACTTTGAATATATGAAATTTAAAATTTTATAGACACGTTTAAATTGATATTCTAGGAAGTGATTGGCATGTGGAACATGCTTGTCCTAAATGATCAAAATTGTTCTAGATAGGATTTTTCATTTAAATTGAGTTTAAGAACAATGATGACCTATCGAATTGATTAATATCACCATCAAAACTGTTTCAGATGTTAAACCAAGAATTTAACTGGTGGAATTCATTTTTTTAAAATACAAATTAGATTTTAATAATCCGTTATACGATAATAATCATGCTGACAATTTAACCAATGATACTCTTAACTTCCACTTTCATTATCAAAAACATTCTCACTAGCATAATCATAAAAAAATCATACTTGATTTTCACTCGATTTCGTTCACAAAGATGATTATGAGCGAAAAGTGGAAACATACCTTCCTTGCTATCGAAATCAAGTAGAAATCGAGTATAAATAGATGACGATTATGTAAGTGGGATTGTTCTTGATAAGAAAAGTGAAAGTTAGAAGTGACGTTAGTCAAATTGTCAGTATGTATTATCGGTCAATGGTTATAGTTTACATCATTTTTAAATGGTGAATTTTAGTCAAATCGGTACAAAATATGATTTTAATAATTTGATCGACCAAATTGGTCAATAACAGTTTTGAATATGTTTTTTGAGAAAAAAAAAACTCTATGTGAATAGTTGTTATAAAACTCAATTTGTGGAATTTGGGGATAAAAGGGTTAATTTGGGTTTAGGAAAATGATTTTGTGAAATTGTAGTTGAAACGCACTTAAATGGCAAGTGCGTGACCAATTAGATACAATTTGATTAAAACTTGAATTTAAATATGATTTGGTCATAATAAGAGGAAGAGTAAAATGCAATATTCGTTTCTAAGATTTGGTTAAAAAATAATCCAATTTTAAACTTTTAACTTCTTGTGTTATCAACTTTTGTTTTCTTAACACCTTTCGTCCATAAAAGTAACGGCCGGTTACTTGATGAAAGCATAAAAATGGGTTTTCCATTTATACGGTGTTACGTAGGGAGTTATCCATTTTGTAAGGTGGGACTTTAATTTCTAGGCCAAACGAGATTGTCAACGTGTATGATGAGACCTTGGCCAAAGGTATAAACGGGTTATCCACATGTTTAGTGGAAGTTGGGTTGTCCATGTGTATAGTGATCCTCACACCTTTTGCTGAAGGTCATGTTGACGTTTCCTTGCTTTGTCATTGATGTATTATAAAGTACACATGTTATACATTCAAATTAATCTGCATTTTAGTCATTTTTACTACAAATTTATTAAGTTTTTGTACTTGATTATTTTTTAAGTGAATTTGCAAGTCTACTTGGAGATTTTATGAAGATTAGAAAAAAATTGGGTAGATAATGAAGATGGAAGACTTGGTTGCAATTTGGAGGATATTGAAGATAGCCACGATATGGCCATATGGCAGAATACATGTCGTACGCCTTAAACTTTAGTTCGCAACCGACATCTGAAGAAATGATATGGCCGTATGCATGGTTGCATACATGCCTTTGCTGATAGTTGAAAAACTCTAAATTTTGCCTATTTAAAGATAGTGACTTCCGTAATTATGGGAGTCGACGGTGTTACTCTCTAACCCAATGTTAGAAGATATTGGAAGAGAAAAGTAAAGAATTTTAAGTCGTAGACCATAGCAATCGGATTGGAGACGTTTTCGGTGATGAAGACTAGAAAACTGGAGCCATTAAACCGGTTTTCATGATCATGCTTATCTTTATGTTTGTTTTCTTTTTAAACATCATGAGGCTAAACTCATTTGTGTCATCTAGGTTTAGATGAATTTTGATCGTGTTTTATTTGAATGTTGGATTGGATTGGATTATGAAACTTTATAGCTTTTAGTAAAGCTCTCGTAACTACTCTTATGATGTATATGTGTGTTTGTTATTATTGATTTTATCTATGATTTATGTGGTTGTTTTGGTTCAGAGGTGTATGCATGTGCTTTAGAATTAATGTATTCTATCTTTAGGTTATAATCTTCAGTTTATAATCTAGGGCGTGACGTGCTTTAGAATTAATGTATTCTATCTTTAGGTTATAATCTTCAGTTTATAATCTAGGGCTTTACACACTAGCGAGTGCTTTATGAATTTAGAGGTAATATTGGTGGAATAATGTGCTACCTTAGGATTAAATCTAAATAAAAGGGTTTATGAATATGTTAGGGTTTTCCTTTGTATTGTTAGGTTGATTGTAAAAACCTCTAGCGAGAGATATATCTTCTTGGCGTGTTTAGGAAATTCTAAGTCATAAGTAGGTACTACCAGAGTTTCCTTTTTTGGTTTAAGGTTGTTTGTGTTAGTGAAGCATCCCTTCTATCATAGGATTTCAAGCCCCTAGCAGGGTAATTATCTACTCTAGCACTTCAATTAAGTAGTTTGTTGGTTAGTCATTATAGTAGGTCCCCGGGTACCCGGTGTTGTATTCTGGAGCTTTAAGTATCGACTCGTCCAGGCAACTCTAGTAGAGCCTAGCCCTATAGGAACAATCGTCATAATCTAAGTCATTCAGGAGAATCATTCATTGATCAAAAGGATTTGAAATCTAGATGATACATCTTTCTTCTATTTGGTATTTATTTTAGTAAGTTATTCGTTTTCCTTAGCTTCAACTATTTACTCCCATAAACTTAATTAATTAGTATCGATAAAAGTTTAGTATCAGGAGCTGCCCATATGTCTCGAGGATCGACATCTAGTTTTTACCTACACTATTTTACGTATATGATAGGTATATTTGCCTATGTATGTGTACTATTTTTGGTAGAAATCATTTTTATAAATATAAAACCCACTGTGTGAGACTAGCCTTTTAATATACACATTCGCACACACCAAGTTGCCAGGAACACGATAATTCTGAGGACGACCCAAGTCGGTAGTTTAGTCATTTGTTTTCTTAAGTTTTGAAATACAAAAAATATTTCTTTTTGCTTGCATTTTTTGATACCTGTTTGCCTGTTAGGATAATCGCTATTGCATGCCCAGAATTTCTTCCGAGGATCTTCTTGTTCTGTTTCCTGAACCTGAGCAAGAACATCACCGGAATTGGAGAGAAAAATCGTAAGAAGTCAGTTAAAGAAATGGAAAAAGCAGAAGCTGACCAGAGAGCGATTGCGGATTATACAAAACCCACGCCAGATGGTATTCGACCCAATGTGGTCAGGCGTGCATTCCAGGCTAACAATTTTGAAATCAAGCCGAGCGTGATCCAGATACAGAATGCCGTTTAGTTCAACGGAGGAACAAATGACGACCCAAATGCACATATTTCTACTTTTCTGGAACTCTGTGAAATGTTCAAATGGAACAGAGTTATCGATGCGCATATTCCATGTGTCCCGAGGATCGACATCTGGTTCTTACCCTCGCTATATTACGTATACGATAGGTACACTGCCTATGTGTGTAGTGTTTTCGATAGAAATCATTTTTATAAATTTTAAACCCACTACGTGAGACATGAATTTTAATATGCATATTCGCACACACCAGTCATCTTAGTGAAAACCATCGTTTTCTTCATGAACATATCTAATGGATATTATGAAAAACTACTCACTATGCTACTATTTTATCTTTTAAACAGTCGTTTACACCTTTACCCATATATGAAGATGTTGGTTTCGTTTTTATATATGCGATCAATAATGTGCTAAATTACATTGTTATATCACACTAGGAAGTATTTGAATATTGATTAAATTCTTGTATCTATACTTGGTTCATGTGCAGCAACGAACCCACCCTTTGGGTACCTGCGTCAAGTGACCCCGCACTTTTTTAAATGTTACCAATATTACCAAAAATTGATTGACCATATAACTTCTCGAACGACGCCGCTGTATATTTGTTGCGCGATTGAGTTAAACAATGATATATGGTTTGAGTGGTTAAGCCTATATCAATTGACTGGGTTTCAAATCCAGCTAGCTGCGGTTTTTTCCTTTTATTTCCTTCTCGTGCCCTTCTCAAGGCTTCTTTTGAATGGAAAGCTATGTGTTTGTCGCCCATCATTGTCGTTCATCTACCCTAAATCGTTTTTTTTTTGTTTCAAACCCTTTGCCCTAATTAATTCTTTCATTTCTCTTTTCTCCAACTCTCCAAACTTCTACCCTAAATTAATTTCTAGTTGTGTTTCTTGCTTATTCAAGTTCCTATTAATGTGCTCATCATATTTTGGGTTGTATTTCTTGCTATCCCTTCGATGGTCTGGCGATCGTTGTTGGCTTGCTCAACCGTTGGGAAGTGTTGTCCCGGTTCCTCACGCATGCTCGGCTACTCTCGCCTTCGACTATACTTGATGGCACTTCTTCAAATGTAGAGATTTAAAATTACTTGTTTTGTTGATAACTAGATGCTAGTAGACTAATTACTTGAGACTTATTGAAAGTTGAATACTTGATTGTTGATAATTATATTTTACACTTGAAAACTGAAACTTTAATGCTTATCATTTCATTGTTAGTTGTTAAGGTTTAAAAATATATAATTCACGTTATGATTCACATATGTCTCTATTTAGGATCACTTTTGTGGTTAAGAAAAGAGAAAATGATAAATATATGTATTCTAAACCGTAATATATGCTAAGGCTTTGAAAGGGCTAAATGTTGTTTTAACCAAACTCATTAGCGCAAGACGTTGGCCCGATAAAATCACCTTCATAATCCAAATATTTCGGTGAAATTACCTTGAAAACATCCGAACAAAACTAAAACCAACTTTAAAACCTAAAATATTTGGATAACACGACTCGATAAAAAACCATTTTCATGATCAAACATACCCAGTAAAATCTTTCTCATAGCATAGCTAGAGGTAGGGTCTGGGGAAGGTTGGATGGGAGCAAAACCTTTTCTCTACCTGTAGGATAGAGAGGTTGCACCCAATGAGACCCCCGACTCCACAAACCTTATCTTGACCTATAAAGTATAATAACTATAGATCATATAGTGTCATATAGAAAAATAAAAGGAAAAAAGAAAACAAAAACTACCAATAATAAATGACATCACATAATGGTGAGACAAACTACACTAGTTAAAAGAGCAGGGCGACATGGTTAAGGCAGTACCAATCCTCCAGAAAGTGCCTATACACCTCTAATTTAGTCTACAAATTAAGTACTCTACACACTCCCTTAAAATCCATATCCTAAGTCTCCATGAACTCCTATCATTGATCGTGTCCTCAGAAAGGTCAAGTCTAGCAAATCAAGCCTAATCCGTTCATCCCATATCAGTTTGGGTCTGCCTTTGCTCCTCCTCCCCTCCACTTAGAGTCTTGGATGCTCTCCATGGTTCTTACCGACGGCGCCAACTGTCTCCTCTTCACATGACAAAACCATCTCAATCTCCCCTCCTTAATCTTGTCCGCGATACAAGCTATCCCTATTTTTTTTTTCTGAAAAACTTAATTTCTTTCCAAGACCACACTAATACTAAAAAATTGTGATCATGGTGAAAAGATTCCTGAATCCACACGTCTTCTTATCAGGAAATCATTTCGATCTGCCAGAGAAATTGGTTATAAACTTGTCTTTGAGCTTGTGAAAGAGCATACGATGCTTCAAAAAATTTTTTTGGGTCAAATTAGAATCGTGCAATCCCATGCATGGGGTGATGGCGAATAAATGAGACCATGCACATTTCTTGTTTCTAACTTTCTATACGTTACCCCTGGAGATTTTGATGTGATTGGGGTATTTCAAAAATATCCTTTGTGTATATAGTTAAAAAATGATTTTTTTAGTATTTAATAGTATATTCTATGCTTATCATGTGTTTTAAATTTCTCAACGATAATTTAACAAGTTACTTCGTTTTAAGTTTTTTTCAACTTTTTTTTACAAATTTATTTTAAACCAATTTTTATTCATATTTCTTTTATTTTAATTTTATGTCAATCTTTATAACAATATTTGAATAATATGCATTACTTCGCCCGTATCTTTATTCATCACCACTAATTTTTTTGAACGAAAAATCCACCCTGCTATTACTTTTAAATTACATCAAATAATTCATCATGTGCCTGAATTTGAACCCAGAACATTCCATATAAGAGGCAAGAGCCTCTACCAAGTGAGCTAGTCCCACATTGGCTCATCACCACTAATTACCATCAATATAAGATGCACCAGGGTTTTACCCACGCCGATCCAGGGTTCGAGCCTCGGCTCTCCCTCAAGCCCGGAAGGGGCCGTATTGGGTGGGATTTTTCCTTGGATGCTCTCCAACTCTGACGCCAAGTGGGCCCGGTTAAGACAACATATTGTCCGGAGTTGGACGAGGCTCTCCCATGTGACGGGGGGTGCGACGTCACAACATTCAATGTTCGCCGTTCAAAAAAAAAAATTACCATCAATATAGGCCACACATGTAATTATTGACCATCTTTGATCAGCATTCTTAACACCACAACCATCATTGACTACCATCCATCACCATCATAGACCACACCATTGTTCACCATCCTGTTTTACCACAACTCAAAACTAAAGCTAATCAAGCACAAACACTTTTATATAATACAAAACAAATACTATCCAAAACAAATCTAAATACCACATATCTTAAAGCTAGATTGAGTCCTTGGTGACATGCATTGGTGATATGTAACAGTGAGAGATAGTGACAGGGTCGGCTCGATCAATATTTTTGGAGGCACGAAGCAAATACTAAAATCGAGGCACACAATCAAACATATTAAAGTTTGAGTGAATTTTGATAAAAAGAAACTCTTCAATATGCTAATTATTGGCTCTACGTCTTAAAACCTGAAAATTAAACAAAACTAAACCCTAAAAATTTGGGACCCTTTAAATATGGGCCCCTAAGCTTCAACTTATTTTTTTGTAAGATCGAGTCACCCCTCGATGATGATAAAGTGGTGCTATGAGTTATGAGGACATGTTGATGCCTATGCGATGATGTTCTCATTGAGAGAGATAGTGATAGGAAAAGAGAGGGTATGAATAAGGATGTAGATAAGGAGTCGGACGCGTATTATCTAGAAATATCGTTACTTCAATTATTTTTATTATTATTAATTAAGTAAATAATTCAAATTAGATGTGAAGTCTCTCTCAAATAAATAAAAGTTTCATATGTTATGTCTGTTAACTTGTAAGAACATGTTATATAGTACTTTTAATAGAAGTTAAATATTAGTTAAACCGTTATACATACGTAATTTTAAGGATCCCGTTAAACAAACATAAGGTTGCTATACAAAATATAAGCTAGAACAATTGAAAACAAGAATAACTTATGGCTATTTGGTGCAATGGTAGCCCCAAGACTTTCCATAGTGGAGGTTTTGGGTTTGAATCCTGACCACAGCAAAAAAGGGGTCTGTGGCCAGGTCAGGGGGTTTACCCAGTTGGGGGGTTCCCCCTGAGGTGGGCTGCCCTGAATGTTCTAGGTGTTGCCCCGGAAAAAACCCAATTATCTTATAATATCTAGATGTTGCCGTTAAAAAAAAAAATCCGAGCTCTAATTTCAAAATGAATTATACACTATTTTCTTTCCTTTTTTATTGTTAAAAAAGATACTTATGGAAAATGATAAAATTTTAAAATCAATAATGAATAATAGAGATAATGTTCCTTGAAATCTTGATTAATTATTGATGTTGTCGAAGTTTGGTGACAAATCTTGTTATAGGAAGGGAGAAGGCTATCATTGGAATCTATACTTATAAAATCTTTGATGAACATATGATGTATGAACTGTAGATGTGTCTTGCTCTCAAATCAAGAAATCCAAACGGATAATGTTTGTCCCTAAAATCACACGACTATAAATCTAGAAACCATTTAAAGATCGATCTAATCTAAGGTACGAACATTATCCTGTTACACATGTTTATGAATAACAATTTCCATGGTGATAAGGAAAAAAGAACCCACACGATATGGTCATGGGCCTAAAGGAAAATGACTTTCAATTCAATCTTCAAAACGTCCATTATCCATCCAATGCTTAATTTAGCTCTAATCACATCTTATTCTTGTTTCCCTTTCTTTTAAATGATGTGAGAATTAAAAGCAAATCCAAAATCTAAAAAGGTATTTCACTAGTTGATGATGCAACAAATAACTAATATTTAATTGAAAGTTTAAATCTACTATTAGTTATTAAAAAAATTTGTTCACGTATTATGAAGAAAACCCACAATAGCTGCAATCAAGGTAAAAAATCTCTTTTTTTTATTGACACTTTTATCTAAAAAATATCAATAGCTAAAATAAAAGAAAAAGAGATATACAACTGGTTTTTCTAAGTTAAACTAATTAATACCCAAGGTGTATAGAACTACTAGCTTAGCATAGTGTCAAATGTGTATATCCAATACTTCACTAAAATGGGAAGGTGTTTGATTCAAGTCCCACTTATGACAAAAAAAGGAGATTCAGGTTAGGCCAAAGGGTTTTCTCACCTATGGTGGGTTTTCTCACGAGGAAGGTGGAGATGATCGAGTGGGTCAGTGACCCGTCAATGATCCAAATTGCCGTTCAAAAAAAACTAATTAATATATATATGGTGCGGTTTGATAGTGGTTATCACATAAAATATTGGTTATCATTTGTTCCCTACCTATATATATATATATATATATATATATATATATATATATAGTATAGGGATGCGCTACAAAGTCTAAAAACTGTAAAAAAAAAAGTCTTTTAAAACGCTCATAACCGGCTCATACGAACTCCGATTTTACTCATTTCGGAAGCGTTGGAACCGTCTCGTCGAACTATACAATCTTAACTTGTATGGTTTATCTTTTAGGGTTTAGTTTTTAGGATTTAGGCTTTTGGGGGTGGGGATTTTAGGTTTTTGGGGATAGGGTGGGGTGGGGGTTATACTTTTTTTTTTGGGGAGGGGGGGTGTTTGGGTTAGGGGTTTAGGCTTTTGGAGGGTGGTGGTGGTGTTTTTAGATGACTTTTTAGGGTTTTTTTTAGGATTTAGGTTTTTGTGGGGTGGGGTGAGGGTTTTAGGATTTCGGGGGGGTGGTGGTGAGGGTTTTAAAAGACTTTTTACAGTTTTTAGACTTTGTAAAATAACTCTCTCTTTTATATATATATATATATATATATATATTATGGGTTGTATCATGGGTAAACCCATGGTTATCGAAATAACTCCTAAATTAAATCCATGGCACACATTCAGTTTTGTATATTTAATTTGTGAATGTCATTAAATATAATTTTTTTCTTTTTTTTCATATTAAAATACCCCAAATGGTAAATGATTAAATTTACATCATTTATTTAAGGAAAGTGCACACACACTCTCTATCTCTCCCATCAGAACCCAAAACACAAGAACTTGTTCTTTACATATGTGTAAAAAACTCTAAACTCAATTAAACATGGGTAAAAACCCATATACACAAATTAGGAAAAAAAAATTACATTCAAATACCTAAATATCTACATAAAGTAAAAAAAAATTATATCAAAATACCCAAATATCTACATAAATCAGGAAAAAAAATTACATCCAAATACTCAGATATATTTACAATTCAGAAAAAAAATAAACCTTAAATGCGACATAGTTACACTACGTAAAAGAAACTTAAATACGCATGTGTAATTATCTTTATTAAGATTTATTACACATGTGTAAAAATCAAATACACACATGTAATAATGTAACATCCTGAAAATAATAGACGACCATGAATGGAAACGGGTTAAACCCGAGGCGAGTCGAATAAACGAGCGAGGCATGATGGGTCTGGCCGGGTCGGCCGGGCGAGCATGAGGGTGGCGAACAAGGGATATGAACCTCCCTATAAATAGCCAAACCCTCCTCATTCTCTCATTTACATATTCTAAAGAGAGAAACCGTATAGAGAGAAAGTGCAAGGATCGACCCGAGGAGCTAGCATCTTGTTCCTCTACTGTTCGTGAGTGGATCCTCCGATTCAGAATCTCGAAACAGGTAACAACTCGTTCTAAATATGAGTTTTTAGTTTTCGTTGGGTTTTCGGGTATTTTCATGAAAAGGTTAAGCTTTTGTGAACCAACCGATATCTGTAAATAGGAATGAAAACTACAAGTTTTGAACGTAAAAAGTCGGTAACTTGAACGTAATCAGATCTGGCCGCCATTAACATGCAAACTTAGGGTTCTTGGGGAAGATGACTGCCCGACAGGCGAACTTATCAAGTTCTCCTAGGGAGGATGGGGAGAACTTATCAAGTTCGCTTGACAAGTTCGGCTCGGACTAGAAGTAAGCGAACATATGTAAGCAAACTTAGTGACTTCGCTGGGTTGAAACCAGCGAACTTATGTAAGCGAACTTAGTGATCAGGCGAACTTAGCCTAAGTTAGTCTGTATGTTCGCTAGGTTGGTAAGAGGCGAACTTAGCCTTGAGTTCGCCTAAAACAGAACAAGAAACCGTTAGATTCGGGATTAGGATATGATGTATATTTAACTACTCAACCCAGATCGTGTGTGACATTGTTGGGCCTTCGATTAGGACAACGAGACTAGCTTATGTAAGGCCCCAAACCCGGGAGGCCTCACGTATTGGATTTACTCATCAACACATAGCACTTTAAACATAAGGCATTCATTAATACAGCGGAAACGATTTAAAACTTCAACATACGCAGCTGAAACATAAACATGTCTAATACAATTTGTCTTTAACAACATCAATATTAAACTCTGAGTGAGTTCTAACATTTACTTTAAATCAATTATGCAAAAGATTTATTAATACATACATACTTCCCTTAAGGCAAAACTTTACATACTTCACTTTTCAAAAAAAATTTAAAACATTCATAAGGTATCCGTCAATCCCTTGTCACTGTTGGTACTGCCCTCGTGATCAATACCGCTTAACCGTCAATTCTTATCAGTGTTGGTATTGTCCTCGTGATCAGTACCACTTATCCATCAAATCCTTGTCACTACTGGTATTGCCCTCGTGAGCAATACCGCTTAGCATGATGTTGTCCTCGTGATTAACAACTGGTATTGTCCTCGTGATCAATACCACTTAGCATGGTTTGGTCCTCGTGACCCATTGATGTTGTCCTCGTGATCAACACCACACAACACGATGTTGTCCTCGTGATTAACATCGGGTATTGTCCTCGTGATCAATACCGCTTAACTGGTACATGGGGGATTGCGTAGTCCCCCGAGCAACCGCCTTCACTCATCCGAATTGTACAACTGTTAACTAGACATCAAGACTCTTACTAATGGGCTAGCATCTTGTACATGTAACATCTGTCCCAAGGACCTTATCTAACTGGTTCACTTCCCATAGGAAGACTGTTCACTTTCTGTTCATAAACTTTCTTTAACTTGATCATACAAAACATATATCATGCCTTTGTTTATGTATATGAAAATATAGTAAACGCTTGCCAATGATATAACTATACTTTACTCAAAACGTATATTTGCCTCTTTTAAACTTGTCACAAAAATACAGCTTTCACTTTGTTTATTAATATTAAAATATGTAATAAACGCTTTACACTAAGTATGCACACCACCCCTAAAGAAAGCAAAAAGGGGATTAGAACTCACCTGGTTTCTTAGCTGGAATGGTTTACCGGATCTCACACAATCTGAACAATCAAAACAATTCGACACGTATCAGACTTAACTCGACACTAAACGGTTTCACCATTTCTGGCTAGGCGAACTTAAGGCTAAGTTCGCCTCTTTCTATCATGACGAACATACTGACTTCACTAACCAACTATATATACCCATAGACTTGATGCCTGCACACTTAGCAAGTGTGTAGGGCCTTGGTTTTACGTACATCATAAGTACACAGACTTCGTTCTTGCATACATAATAATTACACAGACTTCGTTCTTGCGTACTTAGGACCTGCTTCTTGCGTACTTGATAAGTACGCAGGTTTTGCTTCTTGCGTACTTGATAAGTACGCAGGACCTGCTTGCGGGCAGCCTTCTTCCCCGCAAAACCCTAACTTTTTCATGCAGATCCGACCTCGTCAAGATCCGAACTTTTTACGTTCAAAACATGTGTTTTCTAACCGAGAGTCTAAATCTATACTTTGTTTCCATTTTTAAACGTAAAAACCCAACCTTTACCCGATTTTGCTTCAAAACCCAACTCATTACAAAAACTCAGATCTCGGAGAATCGGTTACCTGTAAACGCTTCTTCTCCGCAGCTAAACATTCCAGATACGTATGACTACGATCCTATGAGCTCGGATTAAAAAACCGGGACTTTCTCTCTCTAGGCTCTCTCCCACCTTCTCTCTCTAGAAAACAAAAATGATGTTGGAAGTGTGGGTTTGGGGCTGTTCTTGATGCTTATAAGGGGCCCAAACCCCCTCCCATTCTCGGCCCATACACCCGAACCAAGCCCTCCATCCTTTTTCTTTTAAATTTCTTATTCTCGTGAACTATTCTGTGTCCTGAAACTCGGGATGTTACAAGTCTACCCTCCTTACAATAGGTTTCGTCCTTGAATATACTGATAGCAAATCACAGAATGGGTGGCATAAACCGTAGCTATGCAAGGCAGCTTAGTCATGAAGGCCATTGTGATTAACTACCGCTGAGGGTCTAATCAGGGAAATATCTAGTTCTAAGGCTTCTAAGCTAATAGGGCTAACTAATCATTTAAGGATTCAATAACATGATTATGCCATAGTAAAAATAGGATTTTGCAATGTAGCTTACTGAGTTATCTGGTAAGCCCTTGCTTTGGACTTGTTGATGTAGGGTTCCTTCTCTGCACCCTTACCCTTTCCGGATCCTCCTGCTTCCGGCTCTTTGTGCTCTCTACAGTCTCGGCTCAAATGCCCCAGCTCTCCACAGTTGTGGCACCTAGGCTTCACCGGGCAGTCACGTGATTGGTGTCTAAACTTGCCACACCTAAAGCATCCCGCCAGCCCAGCTCTGCACTCTCCCCCGTGCCTTTTCCCACATTTTCAACACAGACCCTCCACTTCTAACCTTGACCTCCTATCACTAGGACCCTGAAGGTCCTCCCTAGTCTGCGTAGACGCCTATTTCTTAGGCGCTTCAGAAATGACTTTAAAGGCAATGTCTTCATAGACAACTCCGCTCAGAACAACTACCGACTCAAAGGTACTCGGTGTGTTGGTCTTTACAAAGGTACGTATCTTTGGAGGCAACCCTGGAACATAATAATGAATCATCCTCTCCTCTGTGGTTACAAGATGAGGCACCAGGTATGCCCGTTCGTTGTACTTGGAAGTGTATTGCCTGTGAGTCATGAGTCCAGCTTGCAAAGTCAGGAACTCTCTCTCCACCTTGTGGACTTCGTTCTTGGGGCAGAACTTCTCAATTACTAACGCTTTCAGATCATTCCACCTCATTAGCTCGACCGCTTAGTCACCCTTAGCCTGTTTCACAGTCTCCCACCAGTGTGCTGCCTCTCCTTCAGTGACTTAGCTGCGAACCTGACCGCTTGATCCGGTCGGTAGTCACTGAGGCGGATGGTGAATTCTATGCCATTGATCCAATATAAAGTATCAGCTGCTTCTTTTTCCCCAGTTAGCTCAGGGGGATCACAACCACGAAATGCCTTGTAATCGCATCCGTGAGTAGGCGGTGCAACATTCTCCACCAGAACTGGTTCTCCCATAGCTGGAAGCACCACTGGCCCTTCAGTAGCTGGGATTATGTTGGGGTTCTCCTTGGCCTTCCTCAACTCTTCGTCTAGTATGGCCGGTAAGGTTTCCTTCAGCAGTTGGATGAATTCCCGGTCGAGAGCTGCTTGTACGGCTGGTTCAAACTCAAACGGCTGGTCATCTCCTTCCGCGTGTTCAGCATTGTGCTGACTAATCTTCGTCTCAGTATGGGTAGTGTGAACACTCCCCTCAATCTCTTGGTTGGTTCTAGCTCCACCGCGGCGGCCTGTACGTCCACCACGTCTTCCTCCTCCACCTCCTCTAGTTCCTCCATGTCTAGCCATTTCTAGCTTTGGGTCTTGGGGGCGAAAAATTACTATGCATGACTCGTCCTTCTTTTCAACAGAATAAAAATTTAATTATTTTATAGAGAACAAAATAAGTAAGGTAAGATGTTAATATACACTTGCCATCTGCAATTAACCATTACATTACTTCTTGTTTTCTATTTATTCGCTTTCATGATTCCACTAAAACCTCTATTCTTATCTTGACACTCTAAAACAAGGAAAGAAACTTTACTTACTATACACATCTGGTTCTTTGGCTTGAGTTACCCGTTATTGGCATTCGCTACTTGGTCCTATTCTCAGTTTAAGTCTGGACATCAGGGATGTCCAAATCTCTCAAACTATGGCTTTGATACCAACTTGTAAGGCCCCAAACCCGGAAGGCCTCACATATTGGATTTACTCATCAACACATAGCACTTTAAACATAAGGCATTCATTAACACAGCGGAAATGATTTAAAACTTCAACATACGCAGCGGAAACATAAAAATGTCTAATACAATTTGTCTTTAACAACATCAAATTAAAACATAACATAAACGTAAACAGGATGCCAGAAGCTGATCTTCGGGTAACTCTTCTCGCTAAGCCAAGCATCCACATCCATAAACTGCACCTGTACTTAACTGATATGCATACTAAAAATCAGCAACGCTGAGTGATTTCTAACGTTTACTTTAAATCAATTATGCAAAGAATTTATTAATACATACATACTGCCCTTAAGGCAAAACTTTACATACTTCACTTTTCAAAAACAATTTAAAGCATTCATAAAGTAGCCGTCAATCCCTTGTCACTGTTGATACTGCCTTCGTAATCAGTACCGCTTAACCGTTAATTCTTATCACTGCTGGTATTGTCCTCGTGATCAGTATCACTTATCCGTCAAATCCTTGTCACTACTGGTATTGTCCTCATGAGCAATACCGCTTAGCATGATGTTGTCATCCTGATCAACAAATGGTATTGTCCTCGTGATTAATACCGCTCAACATGGTTTGGTCCACGTGACCCATTGATGTTGTCCTTGTGATCAACACCACATGACACGATGTTGTCCTCGTGATCAACATCAAGTATTGTTCTCATGATCAATACCGCTTAACTAGTACATGGGGGATTGCGTAGTCCCACGAGCAACCGCCGTCACTCATCCCAACTGTACAACTGTTAACGAGCCATCAAGACTCTTACTAATGGGTAGCACCCATACCTGGCATCTTGTACAAGTAACATCTGTCCCAAGGACCTTATCCAACTGGTTCACTTCCCATAGGAAGACTGTTCACTTTCTGTTCATAAACTTTCTTTAACTTGATCATACTAAAATATATCATGCATTTGTTTATATATATATGAAAATATAGTAAACGCTTGCCAATGATATAACTATACTTTACTCAAAACGTATATTTGTCTCTTTTAAACTTGTCACAAAAATACAGCTTTCACTTTGTTTATTAATATAAAAATATGTAATAAATGATTTACACTAAGTATGCACACCACCTCTAAAGAAGGCAAAAAGGGGATTATAACTCACCTGGTATCTTAGCTTGAATGGTCTACCGGATCTCACACAATCTGAACAATCATAACAATTCGACACGTATCAGACTTAACTCGACACTAAACGGTTTCACCATTTCTGGCTAGGCGAACTTAAGGCTAAGTTCACCTCTTTCTATCCTGACGAACATACTGATTTCACTAACCATCTATATATACCCATAGACTTGATGCCTGCACACTTAGCAAGTGTGTAGGGCCTTGTTTTTGCGTACATCATAAGTATACAGACTTCGTTCTTGCGTACATAATAAGTACACAGGCTTCGTTCTTGCGTACTTGATAAGTACGCAGGACCTGCTTCTTGCGTACTTGATAAGTACGCAGGTTTTGCTTCTTGCGTACTTGATAAGTACGCAGGACCTGCTTGCGGGCAGCCTTCTTCCCCGCAAAACCCTAACTTTTTCATGCAGATCCGACCTCGTCAAGATCCGAACTTTTTACGTTCAAAACATGTGTTTTCTAACCGAGAGTCTAAATCTATACTTTGTTTCCATTTTTAAACGTAAAAACCCAACCTTTACCCGATT
Organism: Smallanthus sonchifolius; assembly: GCA_023525975.1. NCBI lineage: Eukaryota > Viridiplantae > Streptophyta > Magnoliopsida > Asterales > Asteraceae > Smallanthus > Smallanthus sonchifolius. Next base: position 78,946,623 of record CM042033.1, read on the forward strand.
TTTCTTCAAAACCCAACTCATAACAAAAACTCAGATCTAGGAGAATCGGTTACTTGTAAACGCTTCTTCTCCGCAGCTAAACGTTCCATACGATCCTATGAGCTTAGATTCAAAAACTGGGACTTTCTCTCTCTAGGCTCTCTCCCACCTTCTCTCTCTAGAAAACGAAAATGATGTTGGAAGTGCGGGTTTGGGCTGGTCTTGATGCTTATAAGGGGCCCAAACCCCCTCCCATTCTCGGCCCATACACCCGAACCAAGCCCTCCATCCTTTTTCTTTTAAATTCTTATTCTCGTGAACTATTCCGTGTCCTAAAACTCGGGATGTTATAGCTTATCTGGTGAGTTCTAGAAGCCCCCTTTTAAATGTTTTAAATAATGTTTTTGGGCTGGTGTGCATACGTAACGATGTGACTGTTTTATAAAACGATGTTTATGAATGATATGTGTGACGTTTTATGAAACGATGTTTATGAACGATGTTTTGGAAGGAAAAGGTTATGAAAGAAGTGTTTAAGTAATATTTTGCCAAAAGAAGTTTACGAGGTGTTTATGAATGAATGAAATGATTTTTAATAAAACGTATGAATGGCTTAACTGAAGTTTTGAAGTAAAAGAAGTGAATGTTTACGAAAGTCACAAACGAACGAATCTGCCATTATTCCTTAGGGAATGAAGGTTATGGGCATAGGATGTATGTTATGGGCCTTTACCTTCTAAGGGCCTTTGTGGCTGGCCAACTGTAGAACAACTGGGGTGATGACGGTCACCAAGGGGATTATCGTGATCCTTGAAGTTGGTACGATTTACCTTACGGGGTAGTCGTGCTTGAAGTTTGGTACTTGTGCCTTACGGGGTGCGGTGCTTGAAGTTTGGTACGTGTTATCCTTGTGATGTTGTGATTGAAGTTTAGTGTGGAATGGCCTAAGAATTGGGGCCTAGGTTTCTCCGTCCGAAGGACAGTACAGTGTTGAAGAGCCTAGTGGTGGTGATCTTTAGGTTTATCCACCGGTATGCGATGGTTGGAATTGACGGTTACGAGAAGGCGCAGATTCGATATGTTCGTTGACTTATTTTTTTGATGTTATGTTATTGCATGTTTTCGTATGCTTTTATTAATAAAGTTAAATGATATGTTTTTGGCAAATATTTGAAGTTAACGTTTTATGAAAAGCTAGAACTCACCAGCGTAGCTGACTTTTTAGTATGCACATTCAGGTTAAGGCAGGTTTTGATGATGGACGGTTATGGAAGTTGGACGGTGATGCTTGGCAAGCGAGATGAGTTACCTGGCTGATCATGAAGACTGGCATCCCGTTACATTTTAGTTATGATGTGTTTATGTTTTAGACAATGTTACGCTTCCGTATGTTGAACAATGTTTATGATTATGTTTGAATGAAATTTTTCGCTGCGTTATTTTGATATTATAGTTTATGAACTGTTTTTGAATGAGTAAATCCAACACGTGAGGCCTCCCGAGTTTGGGGCCTTACAAGTTGGTTTCAGAGCAATAGTTTAAGAGATTCGGACACTCCCAGTGTCTGAACTTAAACTGTGAATGGGACCGAAGGCGGATGCCAGTCATCAAGTATGAAGGTAGTATATATATATTTACATATATAGTATGCCTTAGAAGTGTTAAGTTAGGACTTGTTTTCCGATGGAATCACAAAGGTGGTCAAATAGAAATCGAAAGGTAGTGTAATGGTTAATTACAGATAGCCAGTGTATATTAACATCTTACAGTACTTGTTGAATTCTATTTGTTAACTAGCGTGATAACGTTGGATTCCTTGTCTTATAGAACGAAATGGAGAGAAGAGGAAATGGAAGGCTGGTGGGGGCCATACCCGTGGCCGAGGTAGAACTCCTGCTTGTCAGGAGTATAGTGAAGAAGGAAGTGTCCACACTAAACCGGCAGTTAGTGTGCATGGAACTGAGCCAACTCATGTCGAAGAACAACATTTCACTTTCGAACCGGAAGTAAGAGCAGCTCTAGCGCGCGAGTTCACTGAGTTGATGAAGGCTTCCTTGCCAGGACTGTTGGCAGAAGCGTTAAAGAAGGCTAGTGAGACGGATGGGTCTAACACGACGGTTGGTACCCCGAACACTGAGGCAGTTAACGCACCGCTTAATCGTGGTTGCGACTACAAGTCCTTTAAGGCATGTGACCCGCCGGTCCAAACTGGGAAGAAAGACGCGGTGGCTACGTTTGACTGGGTTATCCATATGGAAGCCACCATTCGTCTGAGTGAATATCAACCGAATCAGGTCATGAAGTTTGCTGCTAACTCCTTCAGGTAGGAAGCATCTCATTGGTGGGAAGGTGTGCGTCAAGCCAAAGGGGACGAGACTGTTGACGCAATGATGTGGAATGATCTGAAGACTCTGGTGATAAAGAATTTCTATCTAAGGAATGAGATCAAGAAGGTAGAGAGGGAATTTCTGGGTATTAAGGCCGGAAGCATGACTCACAGGCAGTATACCACACGGTTCAATGAACTGGCACGTCTGGTGCCACATCTTGTCACAACTGAGGAAAGAAAGATTGTCTGCTACATTTAAGGGCTGTCGGACCAGGTCCACACCTATGTTAAGGCAAACACCCCTACTACCTATGATTTAGTAGTAGAACTGAGCGTGGTATTTGATGATCTGGCGCTGAATGGCGTTCCCATTGACGAGCCCAAAAAGAAGTTGAGTTTTCCTGCCAAGCGATCGGGAGGGAAGTTGTCTGGGGCTCGAGACAAACAGGCCAGGATAGGCGATACAACTGACTATGGAAAATGTGGAGGAAGGCATACATGTGAATGTCGAGCGGGATCTAACCTGTGCTTTAAGTGCGGCAAGCCCGGACACTACTCCCATGAATGCCCACAAGGCTTCAAATGCTACAACTATGGGGAGATTGGTCATATGAGTCGGGAATGCACTAAGCCCAGGATGGGTGAAGCCGGGAAAGGGAAAGGCCCAGAAAATAAAAAAGATAGGCCCCGAGCGAAGACTCGAGCGTATGCATTAACACAAGAACATGCCAAGGTGGACCCCGATGTGGCGTTAGGTACGTTCATCCTTGACAACACTTTTGTTTTTGTGTTATTTGATTCGGGTGCTAGTAGGAGTTTTATATCTGCTACTTTTTGTAAACGAGTAAAATACTCAGTCAGTAAAGTAGAAAGAGCCTTTAGTGTAGAAACCGATGAAGGTAGAACTGCTAGAGTGACAGATGTAGTTGAGAACTCCATGATAAAAATAGAAGGCCGTAGATTCCCCGTCAGGTTGTTCGTTATGGTTCTTGGTGGGTTTGATGTAGTGTTGGGTATGGATTGGCTAACTCCCAATGAAGCGCAGATTATATGTAAATGAAAGATAATCCGACTCAAGGCTCCGGATGGTAGCGAAGTCGAGGTTTTTGGATATCGTGACGCCCCGATGCCTAATGCCATCTTGATGATTAAGGCAGTAGATAACGTGAGGCACGGATGCGAGGCTTATCTGGTGTACGTAATTGAAAAATGTAAGGATGTGAAGGAACTGAACGATGTACCCGTGGTACGCGAGTACCCGAAGGTGTTTCTAAAGGATTTGCCTAGGATACCACCTGAAAGAGAGATTGAGTTCCGAATTGACTTAGTACTAGATGCCCAGCCTATGGCCAAGGCTCCATATCGTCTAGCACCACTAGAGATGAAAGAACTAATGACACAACTAGATGAATTGCTTGAGAAAGGATTTATCCAACCGAGCATCTCGCCTTGGGGTGCTTCGGTGTTGTTCGTGAAGAAGAAAGACGGATCGATGAGAATGTGCATTGATTATCGCGAGTTGAACAAGCGTTCGATGAAGAACAGGTACCCTTTACCAAGGATCGACGACATGTTCGATCAATTACAGGGCGCAATTTGGTTCTCGAAAATCGACCTTCGATCCGGGTATCATCAGCTGAAGGTGAGGGAAGAGGACATACCGAAAACCGTGTTTCGCACATGTTATGGACATTTCGAGTTCTGCGTAAGGTCTTTCGGATTGACGAACGCCCTCGCAGCGTTCATGGATTTGATGAATAGGGTTTGTCGACCGATGCTAGATCGATCGGTGATCGTGTTCACTGATGATGTCCTCATCTACTCCAAGAATGAGGGTGATCACGCATGCCACTTAAAGGAGGTATTGGAAGCTTTGAAGAAAGAGAAACTGTATGCTAAGTTCTCTAAATGCGCGTTCTGGCTTAGGGAAGTCCAGTTCCTGGGTCACGTCACTAACCCGAACGACATTATGGTGGACCCAGCAAAGATAACGACGGTAAGAGATTGGGAAATTCCTAAGACTCCGACTGAAATTCGCAGTTTCTTAGGTTTGGCAAGCTAATATCGGAGATTCATTTAGGATTTCTCGAAAATAGCCTCGTCGTTGACGAAGTTGACACAGAAAGAGGTAAAGTACGAATGGGGTTCGACCCAGGAAGAAGCATTTAAGGAACTAAAGGAGAAGCTAACCCAAGCTCCAGTCTTGGCCCTTCCCGAGGGCAATGAAGACTTGGTGGTATACTCTGACGCTTCGGGTCAGGGGTTGGGATGCGTATTGATGCAACGCGGGTGAGTGATCGTGTATGCATCACGACAATTGAAAGTTCACGAAGTCAATTATCCGACTCATAATTTGAAACTTGCTGTGGTCGTATTCGCGTTGAAAATCTGGAGCCACTACCTTTACGGGGTGAAGTTTACCATTTACTCTGACCACAAAAGTTTGAAGTACTTCTTCGAACAAAAGGAGCTCAATATGAGGCAGAGACGATGGTTGGAACTGCTGAAAGATTATGACTGTGAAATCATATACCATCTTGGAAAGGCAAACGTGGTGGCTGACGCTCTAAGCCAAAAGGATGTACTTGCTCCTATTAGAGTGAAAGCTTTCCAGTTGGTGGTAACATCAGATGTGATGAGGGAAATTAAAGAGCTCAAGATGAAGCACTTAAGGAAGAAAACATAAAGAAGGAAAGAATGGTTGGCCAACAAGACAGGTTGGAATATAACACCCTTGGTGTTAGGACACGTTTTGGACGAGCATGGATACCTATGGGTGGCGAGCTTAGAACCAAAATCTTGGACGAGGCTCATAAGTCTCGGTACTCTATCTATCCCGGTACTAACAAAATGTACCAAGATCTGAGGAAAGAATACCGGTGGCCTGAAATGAAATATGAGGTGACGAAATACGTAAGCAAGTGTTTGACTTGCCACAAGTGAAGGTCGAACACCAGAAACCATATGGGAAGATTCAACCACTTGAGATATCAGAATGGAAGTGAGAACACATTACCATGGACTTCATAACCAAGCTACATCGCACAGCTAAAGGTCATGACACCATCTGGGTAATTGTGGACCGATTAACGAAGAGTGCTCATTTCCTACCTATTCGTGAGACGGTCTCGTCAGAAAGGTTAGCAGAAGTATTTATTAATGAAGTAGTGGCACGGCATGGGATGCCTTTGACGATTGTATCTGACCGGGACACACGATTCACATCGAGGTTCTGGAAAAGATTTCACGAGGTGATGGGCACGAGACTTAATAATAGCACGGCATGCCACCCGCAAACGGATGGTCAGTCTGAAAGGACCATTCAGACATTGGAGGATATGCTTCGTGCTTGTATTATCGACTTCGGTGGCAGTTGGGACAGTCATCTTCCGTTAGCCGAATTCTCCTATAACAACAGTCATCACACGACGATAGGCATGCCGCCTTACGAAATGTTGTATGGGAGAAGATGCAGGACCCCGATTTGTTGGGGTGAGATTGGACATAAGGAATTAGGAAGTCTTGAAGTCGTATGAGAAACGTCGAAAATGTTTGATCAAATCAAAGCACGAATGAAGGCCGCACAAGATCGTCAGAAATCCTATGCGGATAAACGATGAAGGCCTATCGTGTTTGATGTTGGGGACAGAGTAATGTTGAAAGTGTGGCCCTGGAAAGGAATCATTCGATTCAGAAAGAGAGGAAAGTTAAGTCCGATGTTTGTCGGACCATTCAGGATAATGGCATGGGTTGGTGAAGTCGCTTATCGGTTGGAGTTGTCTGATGAGTTAAGTGGGATTCATTCTACCTTCCATGTATCACACTTGCAAAAGTGTTTGGCAGATGAATCGGCTCATATACCACTTACTGACATCGAGGATGACAACAGCCTTAACTACATCGAGGAACCCGTGGCCATCCTAGACAGGAAGGAGAAACATTTGCGTAATAAAGTTATTCAATTGGTAAAAGTCCAATGGAAGCATCGAAGGGAATCGGAGGCTACATGGGAAATAGAGACGGAAATGAGAGAGTCATACCCTCGACTATTTAACTTATGATAGGTTTCAGGGACGAAACCTATTGTAAGGGGTGTAGACTTGTAACATCCCAAAAATAATAAACGACCATGAATGGAAACGGGTTAAACCCAAGGCGAGTCGAATAAACAAGCGAGGCACGATGGGCCAGGCCGGGCGAGCATAAGGGTGGCGAACAAGGGAGATGAACCTCCCTATAAATAGCCAAACCCCCTCATTATCTCATTTACATATTTTAGAGAGAGAAACCGTAGAGAGAAAAAGTGCAATGATCGACCCGAGGAGCTAGAATCTTGTTCCTTTACTGTTCGTGAGTGGATCCTCCGATTCGGAATCTCGAAACAGGTAACAACTTGTTCCAAATCTGATTTTTTAGTTTCCATTGGGTTTTCGGGTATTTTCATGAAAAGGTTAAGTTTTTGTGAACCAAACGAGAAAAGGGTTTTAGATATGTAAATAGGAATGAAAACTACAAGTTTTGAACGTAAAAAGTCGGTAACTTGAACGTAATCAGATTTGGCAGCCATTAACATGCAAACTTAGGGTTCTTGGGGAAGATGACTACCCGACAGGCGAACTTATCAAGTTCGCCTAGGGAGGATGGGGCGAACTTATCAAGTTCGCCTGGGACTAGAAGTAAGCGAACTTAGTGACTTCGCTGGGTTGAAACCAGCGAACTTATGTAAGCGAACTTACTAAGTTCGTTGGGCATGGATCAGGAGAACTTAGCCTAAGTTCTCCTGTATGTTTGCCAGGTTGGTAAAAGGCGAACTTAGCCTTAACTTTGCCTAAAACAGAATAAGAAACCGTTAGAGTCGGGATTAGGATCTGATGTATATTTAGCTACTCAATCCAGATCGTGTGTGACGTTGTTAGGCCTTCGATTAGGACAACGAGACTAGCTTATCAGGTGAGTTCTAGAAGCCCCCTTTTTAAATGCTTTAAATAATGTATATGGGGGGGGAATCAAATAAAAAGTAGTTTTTCGCTAAGAAATCTAAGAAATGACAAAAACCTTAAGAAACAATATCAAACGAACTCCGATTGAGCTAATTTCAGTGGCATTAGAACCGTCTCGTTGAACTCTACTATCTTAGCTTTTAGGGTTTAGCTTTTAAGGTTTAGATTTTACATTTGAATTTTATGGTTTTAGTCTTAGAGTTTAGATTTTATGGTTTATGTTTTTTTTAGGGGTGAGGGTGGGGGTTTATGTTTTTTTTTTGGGGTGGGGTGGGGGGTTTAGGTTTTTGGGGGTGGGTGGGGTGGGTTTAGGTTTTGGGGGGGTGGGGTGGGGGGTTTAGATTTTGGGGGGGTGGGGGTGGTGGTTTTAGGCTTTTCGGGGTAGGGTTGGAGGGGGGTTTAGGTTTTTGGGGGTGCGGGTGGAGGGGGTTTAGGTTTTTGGGTACGGGTTAGGGTTCGATGAGACGGTTCCAACGCCGCTAGAAAGAGCTCAATCGGAGTTCGTTTGACCCACTTCTTAGGATTTCTTAGCGAAAAAAACACTTTTTATTGGAACCGTCCCTATATATATGTATATATATAGGGGACGTATCAAATGAAAACGCTTCCTTATTGTGAAAACTCATAAACCCTTTCTTAACCACAAATGCAATTTTCATATATTTAATGTAGTGGCTAGTATTAAATCTGAGTTTTTTATTTAAATTAAAAAAATACATGTGGTGTAGATTTAGTAGAGGGGCAAAAGGGTAATTAGACATATTTTTTTGATTAAATCTTTATAAAAATCTCCCTCTCTCTCTTTCATATCTTTCATCATAACCCAAACAATTTCAAGAATATCCTTTTTAAACAAGTGTAAAACCGATATACACAAATCAACAAAAGAATCTACATTCAAATACTTAAATATCTTTAGAAATCAGTAAAAAAATATATAGACAAATCAGAAAAAAAAAATTACATCCAATCATACAAATATCTTTACAAAAATGAAAAAACAAAATTACTAAGTGTAAAAACAAAATACACATGTGTAAAAATCATGTTCACGTGTGTAATAACCCAAAAATTTAGTTTATACATAATTATACTCTATAAAAGAACATTAAATACACATGTGTTAAATCAAATATACATACACACACGTAAATTCAGTTTACGCTTGTGTAAAAGGATCAAATACACATGTGTAAAATCAAAATACACATGTGTAAAAATTAAAACCTATTGTAAGTTCAAACTACCTAATATCAAACACTTATTTGTGTATCAAACCCTGCAATCTTATACGTCAAATTTAAAAAAACAAAATCAAGATACATTTAAGTTATTTCATGAACTAAAAATGTTTACGATTCAAATATAAAGCAATAAAGGGAAACTTTATGTCCATGCTAACATGCTTCGTGAAAAGAAAATTAAAAGATTAATCACATCATGCCATGAAAACAAGCAAACCAAAATACATCCCGTTCTGTACCTTTCTGTCCCATTCCCAAAACAAGCTTCGTGAAAAAAAAAACCAAGAAACTAACCAAAATACATCCTTTTTTACAAGATCATCAAATCACATCTTCATCAAATCTCGAAGATACACTTTACAGATTCATCAAATCACATCGTTTTTAATTCGAAGTTTAATCGTTTTGGAATCTGCACCAAAGAAAGATGAGTGTCGGTTTTTGAGGGAATTTATCATCTCCATTAGAGCCTGATCTTTGTTTCAGACCAGATCTGAGCATCAGAATAAACGAAAACTTCGAAGATCTTCGGTCCTCAACTTCGAACCACCGTCACCTTCATCTTCGATTTGGTTTCAACCCAGATCTAAGCATTTCGCCGTAGATCTTCAAGAATGTCGGAGTCTGATCTTGGTTTCAAGTTTTCAACCCAGATATTTAAGCAAATCTGCAACTCCATAGTTCGATCTCCCCTTTCTTTCTCTCTCTCTAATCAAATCTGCAACTCCATCTTCTTTAACTGATTCAGCAAGCTATGTACTTTGTGATGCATAAAAACAAAGGTGTTGCGTGAACTAGGCTTGACCTTGACATAAATAGTGGTTGGTGATAAAAACGTCGGTTGCTTGAAACAAAGATCTCTGATGGAACGATTTGTGATAAAGAAGAAAAAACAGCAAAAAAAGACCTTTATCTTGAAAAGTAAAAAAGACCAGTAATGGGAACTTCATATAGAAGAAAAACAATCTGGGGTTTGAAGTGAGAATGAGGGTGTATGTTTAAATAGAGAGAGGGAGATGAAATGACCTTAATACCCTTCAGGATTAAAAAAAATCAAAAAAAGAAAAATAAAATGAGTGGATGAGATTGAGTTTATGAGTTTTCATAATAAGAAAAGATTTTCATTTGATACGTCCTATATATATATATATATAGATATATATATATATATATTTATTAAATGACATTTTTTCAAAAAGTATAATACACTATATAAAAACTATGCTAGTTACCATTATAACTATGTTGTTTTTTACCATTACAACTACGCAGCTATATGATATAACAACACAATTATAAATGGCAAATCACCGGTTATACCATATTATCCCGTTGTATATGCGTGTGTAAATAGACGCAAATACCCCTTGCCCATATAACTAGTATCTCATGTTGTCACAACAACACAGATGTCCACACTAGCACTAACCAATTTCAAAATTATGTAATTTTTAATTTCAGTAATTTTATTTTTAATTTATGAGATGTTTGTGTTTTGTAATTTTAAATTTATTTAATGTTTAAGTTTTTTAATATCAGATTTTTAAAATTTCGCCCTAATTTTACAATATTTTAATATATTTTGAAATATAACAGATTTTTTAAATTTAAAATTTCACCCTAATTTTACAATATTTTTAAATATAATTTATTATTTTAAATAATACAAAATTAAAAAAATAGTTTAGTATAATAAAACTGTTATGAAAAATAAATGTAAAAAATGAGGATAATATGAAAATGCAAAAATATTTTTGAATGAGGTAGGATTTTAAATAAGTAATTTTAAATAAGTCTTTTATGAATGTTGAGTGAAAAACTAATGTGATAGCTCACTGGACATGTTTATGGGTGCTTGCGATTATATGCATTGAAGATGGTCTAACAACTATAAAAACTAATCATTGTCGATCACTAGCATTGAAGTACTTCATATACGAATTTGTAATTTTGAGGACAAGTCGATGACGAGAGCAAGAAGATGACGAGAGCAAGAATTAGAGGTGAGCAAATGACGGTTCGGTTAGCACCCTTGAGCATTCTAATAACTGACAACGCCAGTTAAGGAGTAGGCTTAACCATAATCATAACCGATTCTCAGTTATAGTTAGAACTCAGTCTTAAAACTAAAACTCAGGATCACATAACTTTCTCGTAGCTATGTTCATATATTGGCGAGTGAATCAAACAAATACTATTTAATCTGATTGGATTTTGGATATAACTTAATCTTGTGATTAAACTCTTGAAAAGTTGGTATGGTTTCTTATTTATTTTTTTTTTAATAATCCATACCAAGAGTTTCTTATATCTTTTTTGGTATGTCAAATCTTCTAGACTTGCCGACTTGATATGACTTTTTTTTCTTTTTTTCATGTTACATGCACAGGTCACACCAATTCTATGTGGAAAAAATGATTATTTTCAAAATTGTATTCACCAAATGCGTTTATACCTTTCTAAAGTTTATATATTTGTATATTAAGCGTCGTATCAAATATATGTTGCTTTTTAAAATCAAATAACTTTTTATTTTTATTTTTTTTTAGAACAGCGGAATATATTATAAATAAAATTACCTCCAACCTAACAAGGAACTAGACGGAGGCAATGATGAAGATTACAAAGACATTAGGGGATTAATAAGCCAATCCACCCAAAAAAAGTTTAAACTACGGTTCTTATTAAAGAACCAAAGGTAAGAAAAGCTTTGAACATCATCGAAAATGAATCCATTTTTCCTAGAGTTAGGGTTGAAAACAGAGTCATTCCTAAAACGCCAAAGAACCCACCATGTAGACATAACAATCCCTTCCACGATATGCTTCTTTTTGGTGGAAATATGTGAAGAGAGCGAATATGATCAAGAATAGAGGGCGGTTCAAGGGACGAAGTCGGATCAATACCAAGCCAACGCCAAACCATCGACCAAGTAGAAGAGGCAACATAACAGGATCCGAGAACGTGGGCCAAGGTCTCATTCGCCAAACCACAAACGGAGCAAAGAAGAGATGGAATATCCATCCCTTTGTTAACCAAATTATTTATAGTAGGAATTCGATCAAGCAAGACCCTCCAAACATGAATGTTAACTTTCTTAGGGACAGTCCTGTTCCATAAGGTACTTCTCGTAGCGGTTGGAAGAATACAAAAGTCAATAACTTGTCGAACATTCTTAACTAAAAAAACAGTATCATCGTTTTTAAGAGCCCAGTACCAGGAATCTGAAGAGGAACTTAAATCAAAGGAAGAGATCATATTTAAAAGAGAAGAGAATTGGGATTCCCCCCCCCCCCCCCGAATAGGTCTTCGCCAAGACCCAACGAAAGACCCATTGTGAATCCTATCTGAAATTAAGCAAGATGGATGAGTGTTGAGCCTAAAGAGATGTGGAAATCTCGACTGCAAGGTAGAACCACCAAACCACAAATCCTTCCAGAAAAGAGTAGAGAGACCCGAGCCAACCTTTCTCTTTAAAATCTCATATGGAATAATGCCTTTGTCGTGCATTGAGTTAAATGATTTAGCTATACAAAACCAAGCTCCGTTTCCATTAATAGGCCGAATAGGGCTAAGGATGCCAGCATGCGGCCCGTAAATGGATTTTAGGACCTGAACCCAAAGAGACTCCGGGAGAAACGAAACGCCACCTCCACTTTTGAAGAAGAGTGTGATTAAAACCCTCTAAAGAACCAATATCCAGCCCACCTTTCTGTTTGGAAGCAAGAACAGTTCTCCAATTCACCCAATGAAGTTTAGGAGAATCCATGTCTCCTCCCAAAAAAAACGTGCCCTTAGTCTTTCAAGGTGTTTGGAAACCTTTTGAGGGAGAAGAAACAATGGCATGTAGTAAATCCTAAGAGAGCCCAAAACAGAAGATGTTAACATAGATCTACCTCCAATTGAGAGCATTTTTGCTTTCCAACGAGAGAGTTTGGAGACAAACCTGTCAATTAATTGAGTCCAAGCTCAAGCTTTACTCATATTAGAGGCCATCGGGATTCCCAAGTAAGTGAGGGGGAATCTATCAACTTTACAACCAATAACTTTTGCACTCTGATCCACCTCAAGATAATCAATTCCAAATAACCGGGTTTTATTAAGATTAACTTTTAACCCAGAAACAAGGTAAAAGCAATTAAGAGCACGAACAACATTATTGATATTATCCAAAGGCCACTCCCCAACTATCATAACATCATCGGCAAAGAAAAGATGAGAAACATAAACATCAAGAGAGCCAACTTTGATACCTTTGAAAAATCTAAGCGGACCAGATCCTGCATGGCACTATTCAAGCCTTCCATAGCAATGATAAACAGAAAAGGGGAGAGAGGGTCCCCTTGTCTCAGACCACGCTCCAAACAGAATTCCTGAGAAGGGCTACCATTAACCAAAACTGAAGATTTAGATGAGAAGAGGCACGACCTTATCCTGTTATACACCTTTCATTATTTGGTTAAAATCCATATGTAAGTTTCTTATCATACAAAACACTAAAATCTGAAAGTTAGTATTCTAAATTTTGTATAAATTTGTATAAAGTTCACCGAAGTATTTCCGACAGATTATGGTGACTGTTACCATCGCAGCTTTACCAACGAATTTGCGATGTACATCTGCCAATGAATTACCAATATGATTTTCTGTCGGTAATTAGTTTTATTTTAATAAACAAATTTATTTTTTTTAAACATTATTTATTTTAATGTTTAGTTTAGTTTTTTAGGAATGTATATAAATGTAAAAAATAAGAAAATATGTTTCATAAACCAAAAAAATTATAATTATGATAAAAATTAAACAAGATATATAATTATACAATAAAATCATAAAAAATCTAAATTAAGGGGAGAGTCGTGGGCTTTTGTCGGTCTAGTTGCTCCTAACTATTATCGGGCAAACATTTTTTCCATGGTTATTGGAGCAGATGCATTGACGTTAGTAGCAACCCCAACTCTACCTCTCGTGTCGCCCCCTGCGTAAGCACCTCGGCGTTTTGTGTCTCCACTGATACTAGTTTTTTTTCTTTTAAGACCTCAAACTACAAACATTAAACAAATGATTACTTTTTTTGTTGCCGATAAAATAAATACATCATAAAAGTAATTACATGTCTTTGGATTAGAATGAAGAGCGTAAAATCCCCCGGTGCTGGAAGTAACAGTCCCCCTAGTCATGGTATAGTACGGATCATTAGCAACATCAAAGTCGAAGATGTGCCACTTCTTTCGGCCTCCAACACACTCCTTCCTTAGTTGTGGATCATCTGTAGGTCTCTTTGCTGGATCCGTATTAGCATATTTCTCCTTAAATCGCTCATTACACGTTACTTATAGCTTACCAAAACAAAGAATAATTTTTTTAGTTTATGAAAAATCCAACAATGTAACTATTATAAATATAACATATTTATTATTAACAACATCTAAGCAATATAATATTTTTTTATAAATAATTAACATACCACCGCATCCTTCACCTTAGATAATCAAAATCCGGTGCAGACGACGACTCCCCAACAGTCCTCTTTGTGTGCATCCTCAAAAAAAACTTGGGACATAGAGGGATGGCATCTATGCTCCGTGATCTACAACGAAAGGTTAAGTTAATTATTAAAACAAATACAAATTCAAGAAATACTTTTTTTAACTTACAAATCTCTTCGATGCTGTGTCGTACTGATCGACACCCCTGATATGCCCAAACAACACCCCCTCGGTGTAATGATTTTCTATAGCGGCCTTCGACTTCACCTTCCAGTTTGGGGTGCTCCACACCTTTCACAAAAAATACACATAAATTAGTATAAAAGAAATATGTATTACATTAACATTAAAGTAATCATTAAGTATCTCGATCATCTTGCACCAATCAATCGATGCTATCCACGGTTAAGGGTATGACATAATGATGTTGAAGTCTTGGCGGGTTTCAAAATCACGTCCGTCGACAACATTCAACTTTCTCGAGGCTGTTGTTCGTGTATCCCTTGTAATGGCGTTGTATCAACAATTCACCCTCTTGTCCTATATTTCATGGATCTTGTCCTCCATGCTGAGATGCCACGACAAATGTCATGCACGTATATACACGCAGTCAATGTTAATGTTATAAACGTTAAATTAGTGTTAAATTTGTACTTACACGAAACTGATTTAACATGACTTTACGTGGTGATAACTATCTAGTACTCCAAACTCTTCACTCAATGTTGTATAATATACAAGTTTCTTACAAGAAACATTTTATCAACACACTATGAGATTCAATAAATTAAAATTAACATATTCCTCCCTCTAGATTATTACACAAATGTTTAGTTTTTAGAAAATCACATGTTGGGTTTAAAACCCACGTAAAGGGTTCTAAGAATGGAAAGAGAAGGAAAAAACACTTGTCCAATAATGGATTTTTTTTTAACCGTAAAATATTATTACCAACTAGCAACCCGCAAGCACAAAAAAGAAACAAAGAAAATTACACAAAAAGAAGTGGGTTTTGTAACCAACCCACCCAACTAATGTTCATTTTTATTCCTATTTACAAACCATAAATATGAATAATTCTGAATTTGATCAAATAAGCTTCTTTTCTTCCATCATCATGAGCAAAAACGAAATCACTGTGAAATCTCCAAATCATCCACCAAGCGGTCAAAATAATACCATGCATAACTTCTTTTTTCCTTTTTTGGCCTCGCTAGTGCATCGACCCCAAGTAACCAAATGCAAAGGATACCAACTAGACGGCATAGACGAATCTAACCATTTAGCAATTGAACCCCACACGTTTTGAACATTAACACAATCACCAAAAACTTGATCTAACGTTTCAACCGCACCAATAATGGATTTACTACTTACTCTCAAAGTTATATGTATTTGAGACAAGTTTGCCAGAAGAAAAATTGCTTTTGATTTTCTTAGATTACTAGTTAACAGACCTTGAAAAACTTAATAAAGATTAAGGATCTAGTTTTAATGTATTCCTTCGGTTGTGTTTTAATCAAGAATATCACTTGACACACTAATACAAGCGTTCAATCTCTAATTTTCTTTTCCTTAGACTATGTGTAATGGTAGGGTGAAGGTGATGGATTTTCGATGCAACGTAAACCAGGGTTTCCCTCACCCTCACCCAGGTGTGTAATGGTGTGGGGTGAGAGCCTAATGTGAGACCCAAAAAAATCACCAATTTTTTGTCTCTCCCCCATTCTCACGCCCGTTACCACCATCACCTTGCACCTCTCACCCCCACCCGGCGCTGTGTTTCACGCCCGTGGTGGGTGAGGTGGCACCACGCCCACGCACTCACGCTACCACTACGTTTAGTCTTAGTCTTTGTATTTCTGTTTTGGCTCGTGTTCTTTTTATTTATAGATTATTAATTAAAAATGTTTTTTTTATTCTTTTGCCATATATTTATGAATAAACGGTGAATGATTTCTTAAAAAGTAGGATAACAAATCTTTAGTTGATATGATGCCACGTGCAACATTTTAGGGATCTGAACATAGTTAATGAACATGAACTTCGTATAGTCGAGTTGTCAAACTACTGGTCCCGTTCTATGGAGTATGGACCATGTTTTGTAGCTGGTTTCATAACCACATCTTATCATTGCAACTCCATGGGGATGCTTTCTATTTAAGAGCCACCAACTTTAAATCTTGCAACTTAGTCAACATTTTGTTAAAAAAAATATATGTTTGTTGATTATAAATTTTGTTTCCTTAGAGATCTTAATTTTATAAAATATTTTAAAATTGTCTACTTAAAATCTTTTGTATTTCTTTTGAAACGGTAATAAAAGGCAAACTGTATCAAACTTATGTTTAATTTCCAATATTTGAGATCATATGTTTTTTTTATTAATTAAGAGTACCTAACTTAAATACTCATTAAAATAAGGATATTATTAATTCTTTAGTATATAACTTGTCAGAGTTTTATTACCTCGAAATATATTTTTTAAAAAAGTAATGTTGGATATATTCTTAAGGATTATTGTATTTTAATAATCCCACCTTTTACCAATTGGCCGATAATAATCCCAACTGAGAATATTCTTACCACCGGTCCCTACTTTCAAACTATTTTTTTACATTGGACTCCTCGTTAAAAAAACTTAACGCCGTTAGAGTTTATATGACATGGACATCTGCAAACCGCCGGAAAGTCGAGCCAAGCTAGCAATGGTCTCGTGTTGGCTTTTGAAATTGGCTTTGGTGGTGTTTAACTGGTCTCGTTAAACACCACCGTTTTCTCTGTTTGGACTTTCCGGACCCACGAGACCAGTTAAACACCACCAGAGCCAATTTCAAAAGCCACCACGAGACCACTGCTAGCTTGGCTCGACTTTCCGGCGGTTTGCAGATGTCCACGTCATATAAACTCTAACGGCGTTAAGTTTTTTTAACGGGGGGTCCAATGTAAAAAAATAGTTTGAAAGTAGGGACCAGTGGTAAGAATATTATCAGTTGGGATTATTATCGGCCAATTGGTAAAAGGTGGGATTATTAAAATCCAATAATCCTATTCTTAATTAACGATAAAAAATGGATACGTAAATCAAATATAAATTAAAGAAAAGTTTAATAACCTTTTGTGTAATATTTTAAAAATATTTCTAAATAACTGCCCGTTATTACCTAAAAAGCTAATAAAATATTCAATTTGATCTAAACTATAACATGGATATGATACTCTTAATTAATAAAAAGAAAAAAATATATATATTCAGTTCGCCCCTATTATTAAAACCAGGTGAATTGTATCCAAACATAGTACTCTACCCGTCCTAAAAATATTGTGCACTTTATTATTTTATATATTTCAAAATAATATTCTTCTTTATATAATATTTCAAAACTATATCTTGAAAAAAAAAAGAGTAAACTGCCATTTTCGTCCCTGTGGTTTGGTCAAAATTGCCACTTTCATCCAATAGTTTGTTTTTTTGTATCTGGGTCCTCGTGGTTTTAAAATATTGCCATTTTCATCCTCGTGGTTTTAAAATATTGCCACTTTCATCCAGTCAGCTAACACCGTCCGTTTTTCTCAATTAAATGAGGGGTATTTCAGTCCTTTTACATATTTGTTTTATTTCTTCATCTTTTTTACTCTCACTTTTTAATCATAGAAACAAGCGACGGAGGTGTTCCAGTGGTGCTCGTCGGAAACTGGTCAGGAAAAGAGGAAGAAGGCCAGCAGGTGGATGATTAAATTAGAGGTTAAATTGGGGATGATTAAAAAGTGAGAGTAAAAAAGATGAAAAAATAAAACAAATAAGTAAAAGGACTTAAATA
The DNA here is from genome assembly GCA_023525975.1 of Smallanthus sonchifolius. Classification (NCBI taxonomy): domain Eukaryota; kingdom Viridiplantae; phylum Streptophyta; class Magnoliopsida; order Asterales; family Asteraceae; genus Smallanthus; species Smallanthus sonchifolius. Next base: position 78,964,485 of record CM042033.1, read on the forward strand.
CCCCTCATTTAACTGAGAAAAACGGACGGTGTTAGCTGACTGGATGAAAGTGGCAATATTTTAAAACCACGAGGATGAAAATGGCAATATTTTAAAACCATGAGGACCCAGATACAAAAAAACAAACTATTGGATGAAAGTGGCAATTTTGACCAAACCACAGGGACGAAAATGGCAGTTTACTCAAAAAAAAAAGAACGAGTCCAATCAGACGAGATACAGATATATTAGTTTTGAAAGATTTTAAAACTAATAAGTTTCATATATTATATTTTACCAAATGAATGTTGATGTAAATAGTAGAAAGCATAATTTACTAATGTTCAAAACTTCTTTAAAGTAATACTTGTATTCACTTAAAAGTGTAAAAAATAATATCAAAACATTAAAGTGGAAATAAGTTAAAATTGTTGGGTTAATCGGGTGTCTTCACAGATCACGGGTCACACGAGTTGTCGGTCCTGGAGTTAAGTATCAAGTCGGGTAGCGGGTTTGAACAGGTCAAATTAAAGTAGCTGATTATTTTAAGCGGTTAGTTTACTTATTTGCTCACATGTTTTATTGTTATCGGGTTTAGTTTCTTTTGAATATGCACTTGTGTTTAGCCAGTCATAGGGCTACGTAGCTAAGTTTTAGCATTCAGTTAGTACAACTGGATTTTATTTGGGCTTAAATAATAGAAAACGTGTTTACTTAGTGATGTTTTAGTAGACCCAGCTAGCTAGTAAAACTTAAATATTCTGTTTATGTTGTTTAGGAATCAATTGAATTAAAATTATTTCAAGTATAAGTATTGTGTCTGGGTTAATGTATAAGATGTAAAAGAGTTCAAATATCAAATCATTTTCTCTCTTGTTCGTGAGTTTAGTGTGTATAACCAGAGCCTGAATCAACAAAAATTATGGTAGTATTTAAGGTTTGAAAATTTCAGTAGACATCAGAAACTCAGTTTTTTACTTAAAACCGATATTATAAGTTTTTGAAAGTTTTATACTTTTATTAGATGCCATATTGAGATAACATAGCTTGGTTTTTACTATTATTTTTAAAAAGTAAATCGTATACATAGTAAAATATTAGACACCTACATATTACTAATTTACTAATCAATCAAACCAGTGGCGGAGCTTGAAAATTTTCGCGGGAGGCCAGGCATTTTTTTCATATAGAGGGGGCCGGAACTATAAAATTTTCGGCCGAATACATATAAATTAACACTACTGAGCGAAAAATCAACCGAATACGTATACATTAACACTTCTGAGCGAAAAATCGGGGGAGAGGGGCCCCCTCGGGCCCTTTATATCCTCCGCCCCTGAATCAAACTCTATTTCATTACCTTCTTTTAATTTTGCTTAGGATTAATACAAGTTGAAAATTAAAACCATACTTAATTCCCTTTTGATTTACTGGCTTAGTTTTACAAAAATAGTAGAATACTATTATTATTCCTAGTCATCATCAGCCAACAAACCTGTACTATTATTGTTGATCAATCTTCTTTTATCCAAATTGATTTGGTAGGCCACAACTTTAAATAAAGGGTATATGATATGACCCGGATTCTATAAAACGCAAATCAAATATTATAGTTATTATGAAAGTGATCTTTCGATTACTAGATTGGTTTTTTTTGGTAAGTATTTAATTATAAACTAAAAAAAATGTACAGGTTAATGAGGGTAATTTGCTCGATATAACAAAATTATAACATGGAGCTTTTCTTTCCTTCACAATCCGCTCCTGGAAGATTTTGGGTGTAAAAAGTCTCGGAATCTTGGGTGTAAAAAGTCTCGGAATCTTCTTAACACTCAGACCGGCTGATATTTTGGTCTTTGGATGGATAGGAAGGAAGCACGCGTGTGTGGATCTAATAAGGGTTTCCACTCTTGTGGGCATTTGGAGTAGCGCTTTCACGGTGGATCAGACTGCTTTAAAAGTTGTTTCATGTAAAGTGACCAAACACGATAAAGCATGTCTTGACAATCAACACGTGTTTATTCCATTTGCATTTGATATTTTTGGTTTCCTTGCGCTTGAGGCTATGGAGCTACTTAGTCGAGTCTAACGGGTCATGAATAGTAATGATATGACCCCAAGATATATAAATATAGTTTTTAAAAAACTTCGTTTTGCTATAAAAAAGTGCTAGCGACGTATTGTTGGTCGTTTGCCTTATATTTCTATGTAAAAATTCTTGAAGTTTTAATGAATATAGGCAATTCTAATTTTTTATCAATTATTAACGTTTTCAAGTTTTGTGACACTAATTTTGATCAGGGGTAATATGAGAATCTTTATGATTATAATTTATTTATTAGAAATCAACAATTACTTTATGACATATTAAATAGTACAAGGTCGACGACATTTGATAGCAAAAAAAACACTTAATAACTAAAGAATTTGTCAGACATGAGCCATATTAAGATTAGGGATGACAAAAAAACCTGACTTCAAGGATATATCTGAAACCCAAAACATCTGGAACGGGTATTGGACCGGGTATGAGATTAGATTTAAAATATTTCGCAGGTATGGGATTAGGTGATACCCGGCCTGATTACCCGTAATCACATAACCGTTTACCCGAACAATATACCCGAATCATATACCCGAAAAGTTTTAATTTTTATTTTCCCTTAACCTTTGCCTTTTAATGCTTCATTTTAGTACGTTAATTATGTGGAAAATTAATTTTTCTTTTAAAATATGTATTTGATGATATTAATATATGTAATTTATTCATATTTAATATTTTATGAAAGATATAAAAATAGAGTCATAGAAATGTATACGACACATATCCGACGGGTATTGGCCTATACACGCAAGTATATGTCTGATACTCGATACTAACGGGTATACCCGATACCCGCGTGTATGCCCGATACCCGACGGGTAATGGGTCAGGTATGGGACACGATTTTACAACCAGGTATGGGTTCGGAATTATAGATACCTGGCCTGAATCCGACCCATTATCATCCCTAATTAAGATGTTTAAATAAAGAATACCATATAAAAATCATCTATGTAGTTTGAAATATTTTGCTCCAAAGATACATAAGTTCACAAAACTCAAGGATCATCTCTATATTAAGTGTTTGTGCGATACCCGACCCCTCGTTCAAATGTAATGATTAAAACACCATCGTGTGACGGACCAAATGTTTGAAGATCGTATTTGCTTGATTTGTGTTTGAACGCATGGGTTTACTGACTACTCCTATTATCCTCATCGGGGAGAGCCTCAACGATTTGGAAAATATACGTGCCCCCAAAGTGTTTACACTGCGGTCGCACCACTGGTCGGGAGTTGGGGCATTACGAAACCAGTGAATATTATCATAAGCGGGATGAATTGGTTGGTTTAGGGGCAACCCTAGACATCACACAGGGCCTCGAAAGATAACCCCGTGACAAACGTATGTCTTGAATTTTAACTAGTTTAACGAAAGTCCATAATGCTCAATAGTACAAATTAAGAACCGAGATGAACAAAGCTTTAAATTTTAATTTCTTTTAAACTGGTTTGTCTAAATTTCTTCGTAAAGCATAATTAAGGTTAATTTAATACACTCAAATCTTTCTTGATAAAATACATTGAATATAGGGTACGTTTAGCATATACATAACAAGGAACAAATAGGGACAATACACACAAAAGCACACCACAAGATTTCCAACACCATTTTGGCATACAACTTTCGTGCTTTTAGGCTCGTTGGTCAACTCTGGTAAAGCAAAATGCATTTCAATATTGTACCTTGGGAGACCGACTCGCTCTTAGAGGAGACACGAAATATGCTTTACAGAAAGCGTGCTTAAAACGTGGTCTCAACAATTATGTTCCTACTCATTTTCCTCATGGTTCCCTCAATTCTTTCCTCTCGGCCATTTCTCAACACCGACGATGGTTCAATCTGGCAAAAACGTGGTAAAGTACTGGGGGCGAACCTTGATGGCGATCGTCTGTTGGCGAAGTGACAACGGGTGAAGCAATGACGACCATGCAAAATATTGAAAGTTGGATCGAGCAAACTCTGGAACGGAGATGGTCCAAGTCAAATAATTCTTGGATGTTGAAAGCAGTACTATGCGATGGGCCACGAAATTCTTGATTGGTGGATATTCTTTACTTGCTCATTATCTGCATCCATCTCTTCTCATGCCTGCCTCCTATTCCTTTCTTGTAGAATATTTATGGATTTCATTTTCATCCATTTAAGGGTTTCTTTTAACGATGAAATGATAATAACCAATATTTTATGTGATAATTGTGGCAACCACTTTCAAACAATCACATAGTTTATAAATTATTTTTTTTAATTGCTAAAATAGTATTTAAGTATCTATTACATATATGTTGAACATAAATACGGAAATGAGGAGTGTTACATGTACGTAACACATAGTGTTACATATACGTAACATTATGTGTTACGTATATGTAACACTATGTCAACAAAAACCAGAATAATAATTGTTACATATACGTAACACTATGTTATATAATTATATTTATATACATATACACATTATAGTTTATAAATAATTTATAAATTATGTGATTATTTGAGAGTGGTTATCACAGTTATCATATAAAATATTGATTATTATTTTAACCGCATCCTATATATAGACACACAGTTGATTGAAGATAATCAATGGTTAATATAGTGTGGTGGTAAATATGTAATTATCAAGAAGTTAATATCATTTAATTTTAATGCTAAAGGGTATTATAGGAAAACAAGATTTTTTTCAATTTTGGAAACAACCGATTATCAATATAGATTCCTAAAATTATTCTTTTTCTTTCCTATCTTTTATTCCTCCAACACAAATTTATTTTAAAAAAAATAACAATATTTTTTTTTTCATTTTATGTAAACAACCGAACTTAAATTTGATAAAAATCACTGAGTCACGTATATGTAACAACAAAGTTACATATATGTAATCATCTTTGATGCATCATCTTTTTTAACCCATCATCCTCATCATCTTCAAGTTCATAATCAAATTGACACAAATTGAATATAAGAGCACCTAAAATGGTGGATGTCATTCACCAAACCAGACGCGTCACATCAGCTGCCACATTAGACTTCCACTCATCCTTTAAAAACTCACTTTTTACTCCGACCATACATCTACTTTCAAACACCCCTATATTTCCAAATCATCACCTACTTTTATATTTATATTCTTTATACCAAAAAACTTATTTACTATAATCTTATTTTATATATTTCGTAAATATTTTCAAATAATAAAAATAAAAGAAAATTAAAAATTAGATAAACTAAAAATTATAAATTACATAAACTAAAAATTATAAATTACATAAACTAAAAATTAAAAATACAGAACCTAAAAATTAAAACTTACATAACCTAAAAATTAAAAATTTAACAACTTAAAAAGTAGAAATTACATAAACTAAAAATTAAAGATGCTCGAATGAATCAAACGAGTTATCCAAATCCCACGAGCGCTCGTCTTCCCATGGATCATGGTACATGGAACGCTCGCAATCTGTGTCCTCGTCTTCAGACTTAGGCACGTATTCCTCTCTAGGGTCAATGACGTACCCCTCCTCTGAGTTGGGGAGATACCCCACGTCTGAGCTGGGGAGATACCCCCATATGAGTTGGGGACATAGCCCTCATCTGAATTGGGTACGTATTTCTTTCCGGGGTCAGTGACATACCCCTCTTCTGAATTGAGGACATGCCCCTCATCTAAATTGGGGACGTACCCCGCATCCAAACTGGGGACGTACCTCTCATCTGAACTGAGGACGTTCTCGTCCCCAATTCGTAGTTGGCCAAAGACCTAATCAAATGCCGAATTCCACTCTTCATCCATCCAGGTCAGTGGTTCATCGGTTGGACGAGAAGGGTTTGCAGGTTGTACCGGAGGCGAAGAGTTTGCTCTAAATGGATACCCTCCACCCATATTTGAGAAGTAAAAATATAAACTTTGGAGTGTTGGAATACGTTGAATTTATATCCGGTAAAATATAGCCGTTGGAAATTAGCCGTTTGAAAACTAGCCGTTAGAGTTTTTTTAATATAATTAAAAAAGAAAAATAAAAAAAAACATTTTCAATTAAATTAAATCATATGTTAGTTTATATTAAATGAGAAAATATAGAATTTAGAAAATATACAATTTAAAATAAATATGTATTTAAACAATAACTTTAACATAATAATTAATTTAAAATTGGATTGGGCCCACAAGGGGGCGTTTGGTTCCATTTGGTATTCCGGATGGAGCTCCACCGGATGGCCACCGGACGCCTAGTGAATCTCCCCTCCAATGCTTCCACCTTGTCCGGTTTGGGGAGGATGAGCCCTCGAACCCCGGGTTAGAGGTGCTCTAAGGATAAATTCAAGTTGTAATCATAAAAGAAAAACCAAATTGAACTTCTCTTCGTAACAAGAATGCCAAAAAAAAGCAAGACTATGCTTAAAAACCAGAACCATTATGGGTTTACAACAATATAACACACAAAAGATGAAGAACAAAGATGATTAAGAATCCAATTATACAGTTTACGAATGTAGATTACACAATTTTACAAAACCAAAATCATAGCTTCTTGTTTCGTATATGTACACTTAGTGTTACATATATGTAAGCTGTGTTACATACATATAACGCTATGTGTCACATATACGTAACTGGCAATGATAAGGTAATTAACTTCAACATCCGGAAAACCCGACATGTGTAAATAGGCCGAAAGGGTGGAACAAAGAAATAAAAGTGAGGGTGGGCTTGGGGATGATGGGCTTGGCCCATATGGACACCTCTTAACCCTAGCCTTGTTCTTCATCAAATTCATTCCACATAATTCAGTAAAATCGCCTAGAGAGAGAGGTTCTAGAGAGAGAAAGTGAAGAAAACTTGAAGTTTTGATCAAAGATTGCTCCAGTCTGCTTCTCTAGTGTGTTTGTGAGCAAGATCAAAAGAAGAAACCATCGTTTTTGAGGTAAGAATCCAACATAAAACCTTTGTTTCAGTTTAAATGGGTTTTTATCTTAAAAGACAAGGTTTTTATGTATGAAATGGGGTATAAAGCCTAGATCTGAGCTTATGGGAGTTAAACAAATGTTTTGGACGTAAAAAGTTACGAACTTGGGTTAAAAACGGGACTGAAAAGGAATATCTTCAAGTGGCAACACTATTTCTCCAGGCGACACTAATCGGGGAAGACGACCGTGGTGGTGGCGTCCCCAAGGTTTTCAATGATTGAGACACGTGTCATTCCCTGACGACACTAGTAGTGTCGCCATGTCTGTTGGCGACACTATTATTGGCGACACTAAAATGTGGGCGACAATATAGGGGAGACACTATGTCCAAAATGAAAGTTTTTGCGACACTGATCATGTGCCGGCGACATTAAGCCTGGAAACACGGATCTTGTCTTGACGACACTTGTGACACCCAGAAATATATTTTTTTTTTTTTAATTTTCGGGACGAAAATTCTTTCAACTAGGGGATGATGTGACATCCGGACTTTTCAAGTTAACTCCGTTAGCAAAATCAGGTTAAATCTTAACTTAGTTAACCTAACTCAAACCCTAGGGACTAATTCTGCCATTATCTAAACTCAAACTACATGGACTAATTGTGTAATTAGCCCAAACTCAATTCTAATTGACTTTGTAAAATCAAAGTTCAATATTTAAGTCATGTTGACTTTTAAAAGTCAACTAACCATGTTTCTAACTCAATTCTAACCACAAGGACCAATTCTGTTATATTCCTAAACTTAAGAACATGAAACTACATGGACTAAACATGATATTAACCCATTCTTAAAACGATTTGAGGGTTTCGATCCTAGACACAACCAAAATCCAATTAAACTATATGAACAGTTTCGCAATACCCTAATTAGTAAAAAGCCCTATGATTTTAACAACTCTCATTATCATAATCATTCGATTTGATTTAGTGTTCATACCTTGGGTTTCGACGATTGAATCTGCAATTAAACGATTATAAACTTGATGCTTTTCAAATTAAATCCACCCACTGATTCGCAAACCCCTCGTTTAACAGAAACCCTATGTTTTTTATTCCAATCGTGGTCGATTTCTTGGGTTATTGGTCAGATTTGGTCCGCTGGTGCGTATGGGAGTGATACCACAGGGACTTGTTTGATAAAATCATATGGAACCGGGTTCTTGTGCTATAGCCCTAGCATGTGGAGTGGCTAGGTGTGTGTATGCTTGTGTGGGAGAGACCCGGGTTCGAGTCTCTCCACACCCTTTTATTTTTAAAACAGTTTTTAATTTATATTTCAAATAAAAATCAATCCCTATATTATTATATTAACATGTTTTAACCCCGGAAATCAACCGTAAGCTCAGGTTTTGTTTTATAACACATTTTAATATTATTTCCCCACTTTTAGAATAATATATTTAATATTTTCAAACCACTACTTCGAATAAAATAATATATCTATATTATTTTCAACCCATAACTCCAATTAAAAATAATATATATTCATATATTATTTTTGCCACATTTATAAATCTTGTGTAACGTTTCAAACTAACAAATAATATAATTATTTATACTATTTACCCACGTTTATTATCCTCGGATAAAAATAATATATTTATTATTTTTGCCACGTAATTAGTTATTGTACTATTTTCTTCAAATTTAAAAATAATATATTAAATTATATTATTTTCTTAGGCCATTATTAAATGGTACAAATGCACGAATATATTTATTATATAATATTATTCGTAATTAGAAACATTCGACACGAAACGTAATTATCTTAATTATTATTTTAAGAAATCCTTAATCCCGTGGACACGTTCGTCTACTCGTTGATCCTAAGTATGTTCTAGAACGTTCAAATCTTCCGTGTCGTCGTCACAAAAATCCCAATGTATCCCTAACTATTATGCTTATAAATCTAGGGCATACGTAAGCCGTTCGCATGCAAACGCTTGTGGTCCCAATTGCATCCTTGTGGGGTGCTATCCACTCGTACACAACTCAGGTGAGTTTTCACGGCCCCTTTTACCATTTTAAATTGGGGGAGAAACATTCATACAAACGAATATCATTTTACTTGTTTTCCCGTAGGGGAGAAACATGCATACAAACGAACATCATTTTACATGTTTTCCCGTTGGGGAGAAACATGCATACAAATGAACATCATTTTTACTTGTTTTTCCGTTAGGGAGAAACATGCACACAAACAACACATGGATCACATAGTATTTCACTACCACTTGTATACTTAAGTGTAACACACTATCATTGAAAGTCCTCACACACATCGGACCGTTAATATGGATTTAACGAGGTAATGTTTGGTAGTACTACTGGGTTTGACAAACCCCACCCGCGTTAGTCGCGCTAACTCGATTGGAGGTCGAACGGGTGAAATGTTGGCCTAAACACATTGAAAGAGTTGATAGATTTGGCGGGAGGCAAACAAACGCAAACAGTCAGCTTCGGTTGCGAGCGCTTAGAGTAACTTGTACATTGTCTAGCTAGCAATAGGTGTGACTTACGTATGTGGATCCTGCAAACACACAAACAGTTTATTTACTTACAAACCTGTGAACTTACCAACCTCGTGTTGACACTTTTTCTTACATGTTTCTCATGTCGCTAAGGCACAGGTTGCACACCTAGGACATGCATGGAGTCCTACTGTCATTGTATTCTTATACAAACATTTAAAACAATTCACTTGCTTTTATTAAACTAAACTTGGGCGCGTTTGTTTTGCGCAGTAACTATTTGACATAAACCGCTTCCGCATTTAACTTTGAACTTTTATAATATTTCATTTATGTCCCATATAGTGTCGTTTGATGTAACTAATGTCTGAGATCCTGGTTTGTCACACGTCAAACGGTAAAACTCCTTTAGTGGAATTTGGGGGTGTGACAGATTGGTATCAGAGCCAATGGTTATAGGGAACTAGGATTGCATACTAGACTATAACCGCACACATGCATTAGTTACATGACACAGACACTCATACATGATACACATAGCATCCTTACATACAGTGCATTGCAATCATGTTGGCATCATTCATATCACCATCTGCTGACGAGGAACACGTCATTCGCATTGCATCATCATTCCCGGTTGCGACACTCGAGGAATCATCAGACCAACATCCACTCCCGTCCGAGGGTAGCAAGACGGAGCCTTCGGAGGAGTCTCTCACACCACCACCATCTGTCGGGTATGGTGGGCCTTCTCAAGACCGTGTTAGGGACGACACCCAGCACTGGCACATATCTCTTTGGGAGTTGGGTTCATCGGAGGCGAGTCCCTCCTGCACCCACTAGCAACTATATTCTGATCTCACTAGCTTTACTCTACTTCAAGCCCAAACCCGTGGGCCTCACTTGAGGTACGTCGTGTGAAGGCAGACCGTTGCATGTTTTATGGTAGAAATTCATTGACACATAGACGTCATCACTTTCCCGAGACGTGGGCTCACGCATTGGTCGATATTCTGTTGAAGAAAGATTGACCACAAGGTTGAGAATGCCTTGCTTATTGCGTACTCAAACCCTATCTTGACTCAGTTGGAAGGACGACTACTTTGCCTCTTCCAGTAACACATACCCATGAACTAGTTTCACTCCTTGAAGCCGCATTTCATGTACATGTTTGTTTCATGTGCATGTTCCCATCTACAATCCACTAGATTGGACTCTCGTATTGTGTTTCAACTCGAGTGAATACTCGGATCAAACGATTCCCGACTACTCATCCTGATATAAGTCCTAATTGATCAACTTGTGGTTGATGACTAAGCCTTTCAATAACTTATCACCTCTAGCACACTCTGAACTCAGTAATAAACTGAGGGACATTTTGACACGAGACAGGGAGAATTAGGGTGAGCATGCAAAGCAAATTATCGTTACGGGTGCACACGTAATAGTAATTTGAGGTGCATGTAAGTCCTGGTGAAACCTAGTGCGTGGATAAGTGGTCCTAATCTGTGCTTTACAGACTTAGGTTTCCACTGCCTGTAGAAATTCACGTAACCCACTCAACGACTAGTTGGTATCGTTAAACCTGTTCAACAGTTGATAGACGCGACTATCAGGTTGAAGATGTTTACGAACACACTGAACTATCATCAATAGGATCCATCATTTTATTTCACTCATGCAAGAGTCTTAGTGAACTTAAGACCCTCATCCAAACTTGAGCAAGGAAACCACCTCGATTGAAACTCTAGTAGAACCTCATGGTAAACCCACCTAAACGGAATTTGAGGAATCCTTTCTAAACTAACACGTTATTCCTTACACTCCAACAATAAATTCCATTTGACCTTATTACCTTATCCTGTGACTAATCCTTAGTCTAATTTAAATTATACCCCATCATATAATCAAGCTAAAATCATTTGTCATGACAAAATTGTTCGTCTTCCTCTCCCTATCGGAGAAATCATCTCTGTCCAAGGCGAGAAGAGTGGTGCTGTTATGGGCATCATATCTTTCATGAAAGCACAAGAGTGTCTACGAAAAGGTCATACGGCTATTTTGCCTCTCGTCGTCGAGCAGTCATCTGAGGAGAAGAAGATTAATGATATTCTGATCGTACGTGACTACCCGGAAGTATTTCCTGAAGACTTGCCTGGTCTTCCACATCGCCGTCAAGTCTAATTTCAAATTGACCTAGCACCCGGAGCAGCACCTATTGCTTGGGCACCGTATAAACTTGCACCCACTGAACTGCAAGAATTTTCTACACAACTACAAGAGTTGTTGGATAAAGGTTTCATTCGACCTAGCTCATCGCCATTGGGAGCTCTAGTCCTATTTGTCAAGAAGAAATATGGGACTTTCCGCATGTGTATCGACTATCGTGAACTAAACAAAGTACCGATCAAGAATCGTTATCCTCTACCCCGCATCGATGATCTATTTGATCAACTCTAAGGATCAAGCTTCTATTCCAAAATAGTTCTTAGATCCGGTTATCATCAACTGAGGGCCCGAGACGAGGACATCTCAAAGACGGCATTCAGAACTAAGTATGGTCACTACGAATTCATGGTCATGCCATTCGGACTGACCAATGCACCCGCGGTATTCATGGACCTCATGAACCGTGTGTGTAAACCGTACCTTGATCAGTTCTTCATCGTCTTCATTGACGACATCCTCATCTATTCCAAGAATAGGGATGAACATGAGGAACCCATGTGTTTGATTATGGAATTGCTAAAACAAGAACAGTTGTACGCAAAACTTTCAAAGTGCGAATTCTGGATTCGTGAAGTGCAATTCTTAGGACATGTAGTCAATGAGAACGGAATACATGTCTATCCATCTAAAATAGAGGCCATCAAGAATTGGGCGGCACCGAAAACTCCGACAGAGGTGCGACAATTTCTGGGATTGGCTGGCTATTACCGACTATTCATTGAGGGATTCTCTAAGATTGCTCAACCCCTCACTGCCTTAACTCAAAAGGGTAAACCCTATAACTGGGGTGACACCCAGGAGTCAGCATTTCAGCTACTTAAACAGAAACTCTGCGATGCACCCATCCTATCTTTTCCAAAGGGAACAGATGACTTTGTAGTGTACTGCGATGCATCCATTCAAGGTCTTGGTTGTGTACTCATGCAACGCGAGAAAGTGATCGCATAGGCTTCTCGTCAACTAAAAATTCATGAGAAAAACTACACAACTCATGACTTAGAGTTGGGAGCCGTAGTATTTGCACTAAAGATATGGAGACATTACTTGTACGGTACCAAGTGCATAATCTATACTGATCACAAGAGTCTTCAGCACATCTTTGAGCAAAAAAAGTTGAACATGCGACAGCGTCGTTGGGTCGAACTCTTGAACGACTATGACTGTGCGATCAAGTATCACCCGGGCAAGGCTAATGTGGTAGCCGATGCCCTAAGCCGTAAGGAAACTAAACCTAAACGAGTTAGAGCACTACAGCTTACTATTCACACCGGATTACCTGACAAAATCCGTAGTGCTTAACTCGAAGCCCTCAAAGAGGAAAACCTACCGTTAGAAGGCACACGCAGCATGGAAGAACAATTTGAGGTTAAATCAGATGGCATTCGCTACTTCGCAGAGCGAATATGGATTTCAGTGTACGGGAACTTGAGGGAACTGGTTATGGATGAAGCTCACAAATCCCGATACTCTATTCATCTTGGTTCCGACAAGATGTACCATGACCTAAAGGTGTTATATTCGTGGCCGAAGATGAAAGCCGATATAGCCACCTATGTGAGCAAGTGCCTAACCTGCTCAAAGGTCAAAGTCGAATACCAAAAGCCTTCTGGTCTACTTCAGCAACTGGAGATCCCAATGTGGAAGTGGGAACAAATCTCTATGGATTTCGTTACCAAACTACCATGAACTCCTAGCGGATGCGACACCATCTGGGTGATCGTAGATCGCTTAACAAAATCCGCCCACTTCCTGGCAATTAAAGAAACCGACAAGATGGAAAAACTTACTCGTATTACTTGAAGGAAGTAGTCTCTTGGCACGGAGTGCCAATTTCTATTATTTCGGATCAAGACGCTTGATTCACCTCGCGGTTCTAGCAATCATTGCAAAAAGTTGTAGGCACGCGTCTAGACATGAGCACAGCATATCATCCACAAACCGATGGCCAGACTGAACGTAGCATTCAAACCTAAGAGGACATGCTACAAGCTTGTGTGATTGATTTTGGTAACAGTTGGGAAACTCACTTGCCGTTAGTGGAGTTTTCCTACAATAACAGTTATCACACTAGCATCAAGACAGCACCATTCGAGGCATTATACGGACGTAAATGCTGATCACCTATCTGTTGGGATGAAGTTGGGGATAGCCAACTTACGGGTCCTGAATTTGTATTCGAAACTTCTGAAAATATCGTTCAAATTCGAAACTGTATGGCGGCAGCTCGTGATCGTCAAAAGAGTTATGCCGATAAACGTCGTAAACCGTTAGAATTTCAAGTAGGCGATATGGTTCTATTGAAAGTCTCACCTTGGAAAGGTGTAATCCGCTTCGGGAAACGAGGCAAACTGAATCCTCGTTATGTTGGACCGTTCAAGATAGTGAAAAGAATTGGCCCAGTAGCGTACCAACTGGACCTACCTGAAGGACTAAGTGGTGTACACGATGCCTTTCATGTCTCGAACTTGAAGAAATGTCTAGCAGATGAGACACTCGTGGTTCCTCTTGAGGAAATACACATCGATGAACAACTACGCTTCATTGAATAACCGGTAGAAATCATGGATAGGGAAGTCAAAACGCTCAAACACAGTAAGATCCCTACCGTCAGAGTTCGTTGGAACTCGAAACGCGGACCGGAATTCACATGGGAGCGCGAGGACCAGATGATGCGCAACGACCAGATGATGCGCAAGTATCCTCATCTGTTCAAGCACTCCACTTCAAACACTTAAGGTACTATTTTAATTTTCGGGACGAAAATTCTTTCAACTAGGTGATGATGTGAAACCCAGAAAAAAAAATTATTTTTTTAGGGACGAAAATTCTTTAATTAGGGGATGATGTGATATCCGGACTTTTCAACTTAACTCCGTTAGCAAAACCAGGTTAAATCTTAACTTAGTTAACCTAACTCAAACCCTAGGGACTAATTCTACCATTATCTAAACTCAAACTACATGGACTAATTGTGTAATTAGCCCAAACTCAATTCTAATTGACTTTGTAAAATCAAATTTCAATATTTAAGTCATGTTGACTTTTGAAAGTCAACTAACCATGTTTCTAACTCAATTCTAACCACAAGGACCAATTCTGTTATATTCCTAAACTTAAGAACATGAAACTACAGGGACTAAACCTGATATTAACCCATTCTTGATTCTGTTTTACTTTTGAAATTCAAACAGTATGATTTTGATCAAATTCGAATCCCACGATCACTTTTGATTGAAATTAAAACTGAAACTACATGAATTCGGACATTAACGACCTTAACTACCGAATTAAACATCATCATTAGCGAATTAAACAGATTAATAGCCAATTATGGCATAAACGTCGACCATGATCATAATAGCCATCAAATTCGTTTAAATCCGGTGTTTATTGCACAATTGAACCTTCTGCACTTGATAAACGAATCACTCTGAAGCTTCTGTACGCATCAACTTGACCGGAATCACAGCAAAAGTTGTCGGGAATCAAACCAGTTATCGTCGGCATCAGTTTTAGTCGACCACACTCAATTCGTCATCCATTCTGGTAACTATTTACACCTATAGCTTCGTTTTCATCATTAGAGTAAAAGCCCTATGATTAATTGGGCTTATATTATCGTTTGAATCGAAATCCAGAACCTAGGTTTCATATGAAACTGGTTTGGTCGAACCCTAACTTATACATGATTTCAATCCAGTTAATTTACATCATCAGCTTCGGAATCCTCTACTTGATGAAAGCCCTATGCTAATTTGATCTTCCATTATCAAATTCAACTTGATCCAGAATCTAGGGTTTATTCTTAAAACGATTTGGGGGTTTCGATCCTAGACACAACCAAAATCCAATTAAACTATATGAACAGTTTCGCAATACCCTAATTAGTAAAATCCCTATGATTTTAACAACTCTCATTATCAGAATCATTCGATTTGATTTGGTGTTCATACCTAGGGTTTCGACGATTGAATATGCAATTAAACAATTATAAACTTGATGCTTTTCAAATTAAATCCACCCACTGATTTGCAAACCCTCGATTAACAGAAACCCTATGCTTTTGATTCCAATCGTGGTCGATTTCTTGGGTTATTGGTCAGATTTGATCCACTGGTGCGTATGGGAGGGATACTACATGGACTTGTTTGATAAAAGCATATGGAACTGGGTTCTTGTGCGATAGCCCAAGCGGATGGAGTGGCTAGGTGTGTGTGCTTGTGTGGGAGAGACCCGGGTTCGAGTCTCTCCACACCCTTTTATTTTTAAAACATTTTTTAATTTATATTTTCAAATAAAAATCAATCCCTGTATTATTATATTAACGTGTTTTAACCCCGAAAATCAACCGTAAGCTCGGGTTTGGTTTTATAACCCATTTTAATATTATTTCCCCACTTTTAGAATAATATATTTATATTATTTTTAAGCCACTACTCCGAATAAAATAATATATCTAGATTATTTTCAACCCAAAACTCCAATTAAAAATAATATATATTTATATATTATTTTCGTCACGTTTATAAATCTTGTGTAACGTTTCAAACTAACAAATAATATAATTATTTATATTATTTACCCACGTTTATTATCCTCGGATAAAAATAATATATTTATTATTTTTGCCACGTAATTAGTTATTGTACTATTTTCTCCAAATTTAAAAATAATATATTAAATTATATTATTTTCTTAGGCCATTATTAAATGGTACAAATGCACGAATATATTTATTATATAATATTATTCGTAATTAGAAACATTCGACACGAAACGTAATTATCTTAATTATTATTTTAAGAAATCCTTAATCCCGTGGACACGTTCATCTACTCGTTGATCCTAAGTATGTTCTAGGACGTTCAAATCTTCCGTGTCTTCGTCACAAAAATTCCAATGTATCCTTAACTATTATGCTTATAAATCTAGGGCATACGTAAGCCGTTCGCATGCAAACGCTTGTGGTCCCAATTGCATCCTTGTGGGGTGCTATCCACTCGTACACAACTCAGGTGAGTTTTCACGGCCCCTTTTACCGTTTTAAATTGGGGGAGAAACATTCATACAAACGAACATCATTTTACTTGTTTTCCCGTTGGGGAGAAACATGTATACAAACGAACATCATTTTATATGTTTTCCCGTTGGGGAGAAACATGCATACAAACGAACATCATTTTATATGTTTTCCCGTTGGGGAGAAACATGCATACAAATGATCATTTTTACTTGTTTTTCCGTTGGGGAGAAACATGCACACAAACAACACATGGATCACATAGTATTTCACTACCACTTGTATACTTAAGCGTAACACACTATCATTGAAAGTCCTCACACACATTGGACCGTTAATATGGATTTAGCGAGGTAATGTTTGGTAGTACTACTGGGTTTGACAAACCCGCGTTAGTCGCGCTAACTCGGTTGGAGGTCGAACGGGTGAAATGTTGGCCTAAACATATTGCAAGAGTTGATAGATTTGGCGGGAGGCAAACAGTCAGCTTCGGTTGTGAGCGCTTAGAGTAACTTGTACATTGTCTAGCTAACAATATGTGTGACTTACGTATGTGGATCCTACAAACACACAAACAATTTATTTACTTACGAACCTGTGAACTCACCAACCTCGTGTTAACACTTTTTCTTACATGTTTCTCAGGTCGCTAAGGCACAGGTTGCACACCTAGGACATACATGGAGTCCTACTGTCATTGCATTCTTATGCAAACATTTAAAACAATTCACTTACTTTTATTAAACTAAACTTGGGTGCATTTGTTTTACGCAGTAACTATTTGACATAAATCGCTTCCGCATTTAACTCTGAACTTTTATAATATTTCATTTATGTCCTATATAATGTCGTTTGATGTAACTAATGTCTGAGATCCTGGTTTGTCACACGGCAAACGGTAAAACTCCGTTAATGAAATTTGGGGATGTCACAACACTGTTAGGCGAAACTAGCATAGAATTATAGAATTCGCGTGTTGACTTATATGCAGATCGGTTAGCACGTTAGCACCAACTAGACATCCGACTCAGGTTTAATCACGAACGATCATGTGAGTAAAGAATCCATATTTACTTGTTTCTAGGGTGATGTGCATACTTAACGTATGTTTATAAAAAGGTTTATGAAATGACAAACGAATGAAATGAAATGTTTACGAATGAATGATTTACAAAATGAAGATGTTTGAAACAAGAATGTTTAAGTAATGAAAGATTTATGAAAGGAATGTTATGAAACGAAAGGTTTACAAAGGAATGGTTTTATATGAATGAAAGGGTTTTACGAATGAACGAACGTTTTACGAAAAGAAATGGACAAAGGTTTTAAATGAATTCATTACATGTCTAATCTGTTAAATGAACGAATTAACGAACAAAGTCTGTGGAGGTAAGTCCCCAACCTTATGGCAACGCTTGGGGCCATAAGTATAACAGGGATAACGCCTATGTGACCTATCAATGGGTATGACAGTTGTGAAACTGGTGGGGGAGTTACGCCAGTCACTCGGGGTTAACGTGATCCGTGATTGATGAATGTTATTACCTTATTAGTCTATGAGTCTTAAGGGCGACGATATCACCTTATTGGCCTATGATTCGTAAGGGCGGTAATACTACTTTATTGACCTATGAGTCGTAAGGGCGGTGAACGAACTGGAAACGAAATGAAACAGAATGAATGGTAACACTAATTTAGACAAATAAATGTATGACTTGAATGAATGGTAAATTGTGAATGTGAATGTTAAGCCTTGTTTTCTTATGAATATTTAAACCCTTATGAATGAATGAACGAACGTTAAACCATTTCCTAAAATGAACGAAAGACTTGAACTCACCAGCGTTAAATGACTTTTAGTATGCATGTCAGGTTAATGATTGAAGTGGATGATGGTTGGATACTGCTTGGCTATTCCGAAGAGTTACCCGACATGAGTAATCTGGCATCCCGTTGTGTTTAAATTATGAATGATGAATGTGTTAAACAATGTTTTAACTGGTTGTGTTTTAAGACGATGTAATGACGTTAATTTCCGCTGCTATTGAATGTTTGAAGTTTAAGAACTATTTGTTATTGTATACATCCAACACATGAGGCTTCCTGGGTTTGGGGGCCTTGCTAGTTGGTATTAGAGCAATAGTTTGACAGATTCAGACATCCCTGATGTCGGGACTTAAACTGAGAATAGGACCAAGAACAGATGCCAGTAAGGTTAACTCAAGCAAAACATCAGACACGAATGTAGTAAGTACGGTTCTCCCTTAGAAGACATTAGACTAGGACAAGGGTTTTGATGGGATCATAAAGATGATTAAATAGAAACCAAGAGCTAGTGTAAATTCCTTCCGCCGGAGCATTTTATCCTCTTTGCAAACTCTAATCTGTATCAACCTTCTTCTGGGTATTTTGGGAGCCTTTAAATATAGGGGGGCCCAAGCTAGGGCTTATCCCTATCCAAGCAAGATTCGGGCCTGAAGAAAAGGGCGTATATACTAAGAAACTGAAAGGTATATAAATTATCATGTCTTTAGTCTTATGGTTTAGTGAGATTAATGATTGCCTTTCAAAAAAATTGTATGCATTTAAATTCTACAAGTGCAAGCGGTTTTTAAGAGAAATTTGTTTTAAAAAATATATATAGATTCTCTTAAATATATATTGTATTTATTGTGATTAAATGTACGCATCATTATTTTTATTAATTAATGATTTGATAGAAGAAAATGATTGTAGAAAATGGAGCCCATTACAATCATATATCATTATATGTCGTCAAATCATACACCTATCTCATCCGTGGAACTTTTTACCCCTTAATTCATTCCATGCATTGTCCCATCATCCTTATATTCCTTTCATTTCTCTATTAAAAGAATTGAATTTGATTGACACCTACTCCTTTTTTTTACCATTTATAAATATCTTCACTTTTAACTCAATTTAGTAATGTTATTATATATTTTTATCTAATCCATCTTTATTCTATTTTAACATGTGTTGTTATAACCATTAGTAGGTCCAATAACCATAATCTAACTACGTTATATCTAATATTAGATAGACTAAATAGTTATTATATCCCCCCAAGAAATATGTGGTTAATTTGTTTGATTACAAAATAAAATTACAAATGGTTGTGAATTGCAAAAATAAACATAAGTAAATGCGGATCTAGTTGAAAAACAAGATAACACTTAAATGACTTCAAGATAAGAAAACAAGCAATCACTTTCAGTTTTAGCTTTGATCGAGAGCTAAACGATTGCTTAAACATAATCAAATATTGCATATCAAATCAAATGTGGGCGCATATTATGCCCTACCACATCAAATTTCTTATCCCTAACTACGTTAATCTAATGGTGGACTCGTTACAATCAGGAGGTTCACAATAATGTCGCCTTACATTTAAATTCAATACTCGATGTAACATAAAAGAATGGACGATTCAATATCGTTTAAAGTCAATACCAAATCAGCATTCAATTGCGAAAAATAAGTCTAACAGAGTTCAATCAATCAGTCAATTAACTATAGAAAACAACTTAACTCTAGTACCTTTTAGTTAAATCATATTTAGTTTAATTGATTATTTTATATTTAATTATATCATATGATAAATTTACTAGAAACCACTAATTTTTACATGCTAAGCAATAACGAATGATTGAAGTACCAAAAAATCCAAGTCCCCTTTCCTATTGTTGTACACTCGGTTCTTGCTTCTATTTATGTAATATTTTGGTTGGTCTAGTTTTAAATATTAGTCCTAGGCCCAACACGCAAAGCCCAAAATTGTTAGGCCCGTCATGAAAGTTCTAAACGCCCAAAATATGTAATAAAATAGTATTTTAAATCATACATCCTTTATATATTATATTTTTTAGAAAGAATTACACATATCATGTGTATGTTTATATTACAGTTTTAGCATCGAAATTACATATTTTGTTACTCAAAGCATAACATATTTGGTCCTAGAAATAGATATCAGTTAGCTTTTAAAGTTATAACTTTTTTTAAATGATCTTCATAGTTCATACCCCTATACTTAAATACAAATAATATAAGAAATTAAGTGTCCCCCTCTCGGCACCTCACATGTAACCCCACCCTCAGCCAACATCCACCCAACTCCTTTTGGCGATCGGACTCAAATTGTTAAAAGACCAAAATACCCCTCAGGGACTTAAATTGTAAATATTGGACTGAAGAACGTAATCATTCAAAAGAAACTGTATACAATAAAAACGGATTGAAACTATAGTCAATCGAAAGAAACCGTAATCATCGAGTAACAAATTACTATTACAAAATACTCTTACGTGAATTTTAAAAACTTTAATATATTCATGTAAAACAAGAAAAGTATTTTGATATTCTTTGTTACCATAACCTTTTTAAAACAATCACATAAAATAGAGTTAATTACTATTTAAGTTCCTGACGTTTGACCATTTTAACTATTTAAATCTCTTATGTTTAAATCCATCTCTTTTAACCCCTGGCGTTTCATTTTTGCTTATATTTGAGTCCATATGACTAACTCTGTTTTTTTTTTAAAGACCAAAATACCCCTCAGGGACTCAAATTGTTAAAGAATAAAAAAAAACCATTTAACAAAATACCCCTGCTTTAGTTTTAAAAAAATAAAACAAAAAGTAAATAACCAAGGTGGTGGTGGTGGTGGAATAGTTTTTTAACCATTTGAGTCCTTAAGGGGTATTTTGGTCTTTTAAAAAAAATTAACAGAAAATCTAAAAGAGTTAGTAATCTGGACTCAAATAAAAGCAAAAATGAAACGAGTAATTAACTCAATAAAATAAAATGCAGTTTTTTTTTCGAACAACAAGATTTATATAACGAGAATCTAACCTTGTTGAAAATCATCCAAAAGATGGTGTACAAAATAGCGTGAAGAAATTTGAAACTGATATATCCTTGGATGCCCACCAAGTTCCTTCCACACCATGCTAAACAGAGCCGGTCCCAAGGATTCGAATGCCCTACACGAGTCGAAAAAAAGGCCATAATGAAATATATAATTTTATAAAAGGCCCAATAAATTTTTTTCAAAGCCTCGAAAATTATATATATAATTTTTTTTTTTTGGCTCCTCGAAATATTAGACCCACTACGGTCGAGTTACCCGCAGGCCCATTGTCCCTGATGCTAAATCTTCTATGCAAACGGACATGCAAGAAATAAAATGCAATTGCATCTCAAGATAATTAATATATTAAAAGTTATAAATCTAAAAGAAAATTTGTTTTTGATGTAAACTAGTAAGATTTAACCCGCACTCCGCCGTTGGAAAAACGTATATTGCAAAAAAAAAATGATACTCAAATGCTCATCAGTATATTTGTTGGTTGATTTTCAATAAAAGGAAACATATTTTTATATTACAAAAAACATGTTGCAAGGGTATGTTCCGAAGTGTTTAGAAACACGAATGCTAATTAAAAAAAACTAAAAGAAAAAGAGAATTGGAAGAAGAAACAAAAAAACAAAACACGACGGTAATTTAAGAAAAATCAAATAACTAAAAAAACAATATAAATTTAGCCTTCTTAAAAAATATCATATTTGAAACCATGAGGGGGAGTGGGGTCTGGGATTCAAACCCGGGTGGGGGCTGTGAAGGTTCAGTGTGCTAGCACTAGAGGAGAGACTCAATGCTGTTAATGGTCTGATTCAATATGTCCTGTTTGTCTTTTTACTTTGATCATTTTTAATAAAGTTTACTATAGTTTCACAGTCTGTTCTGACTGTAAAATCTTTATGTAAAAATATCTTGAATTTTTCTAAAGCGTTTATCAAGGCCTGTATTTCAAAATGTATCGCCCCCTTACATCGGTTGCAAAGTCTTTTCTTCCTTCCCTTTTGCAAACGATCACACCTACAGACCAGCCAGAAAGAGAATATTCATTAGCCACAAACTCTCTTGCAAAGATTACTTAAAAAATTTAGCTATACAAACAGAAATACAGTTCTCAGATCTATACTGGGTTGACAACATCGCTAGCCTTGCTTCAAACAACACAGGAAAACCTAAAAAAGACATATATATATATATATATATATATATATATATATATATATATATATATATATATATATATATGTGGGGAGGTTCAAATAAAAGTGGTTTTTCGCTAATAAATCTAAGAAATGATAAAACCTTAAGAAACGATATCAAACGAACTCTGATTGAGCTCATTCCAGCGGCGTTGGAACCGTCTCGTCGAACTCTACCATCTTAGCTTTTAGAGTTGAATTGTATAGTTTTAGTCTTAGGGTTTAGCCTTAGGTTTTAGCTTTTATGGTTTAGGTGTTTTTTGGGGGGTGGGGGTGGAGGGTTTAGGTTTTTGGGGGTGGGTTTAGGTTTTTAGGGGGGTGGGGTGGGGGTTTTAGGCATTTCGGGGTGGGGTTGGAGGAGGGCTTAGGTTTTTGGGGGCGGGTTAGGGTTCGATGAGACTGTTCCAACGCCGCTGGAATGAGCTCAATTGGATTTCGTTTGACCCATTTTCCTAGCGTTTCTTAACGAAAAACCATTTTTTAGTGGAATCTTCCCCTATATCTATACTATATAATAAATAAAGGTTTTTGTATGCCACATGTCGTTACCATATTCAATCTCATCAATGTTTTCCCGTCTTTCTCTCTTATTAAATGCACCCATATCTTTTAATAAATTACTAATTATACTAATAAAACACATTTATTTTAAATTATCCTTTATTATAAAAAAAATTTGAAATCTAATTATGTAATTTTTATTTTCAATCAAATATTAATGAAAGTCAAATTACATTAAATAGTAATTGATGTATTTTCGAAACCCAATTATATATTATTTTTTACATATTTTGAATTTTGTTTTATATCCTTAGTATACAGTAATACATTTTTACACCTATAAAATACATAAATAAAATTTAAAAAATTTATGTATTGATGTTTTTCACCCGTGTGTATTACACGAGGTCTAATCTAGTATATATATATAACTAAAAACAACAATTAGCGGCTGCCACGTGACAGATGCTGAATGGGACAGTTTATTATTCATGGACGTATGTTTTTAATAGGTAACACACAAAGATAAAACTGAAAAAATAAAAAACCATCAACATCTAGAAGGTGCTGAATGTGAGACATATGTTTTAATAGATAGTATTAGCCCACTTGGTAGAGGCTTTTGACTTTTAAATTAGAGGTTCTAGGTATGGGGTGAATTATTTGATATAATTTAGGAGAGGAGTAGAGTAGATAATATAATGTCAATCTGATGTTCTTTAAATAATAAATTAAGGTTTAATGTAATGAATTATACAGCTCGTAAATACTTCTAACAATAACTTAAATTAATCATTAAAAGTTATTATATATTTGTCTTATGTTTTTAATTTTTTCGGAAGGAAGGTAAATAGAGCATCTCCATTCCATTCTCCGCCGTTCTAAGAAAGGTAAATAGAGCAGCCCAACATGATAAAATTTTATTTTCTTATTCTCATTCAAGACAAATAGAGCAGCCCAGATTGGTGAGCAATAAGCAGCCCAATCCAAAGCAGAGCAGCTCAAGTCCAAACATACCAATAATCAGTATATGCCTCACTTCGCTTCAATTCTTTCATCCGTAGATGCAGGTCCCACTGAGATGGGAAAAAGCCCGGTTCTTAAACCGAAAACCGGTTTGGAGTGGAACCGACCTCACCCGACTTACAATCGGTTATTGTTGTGCAGGAATTGGTTTGGAACCTGTTTTGACCGTTGGAAAAAAATTGATTTATTTTTTTCATTTTGACCATCTTTTTTAAATTACTCGTTTGTCCTCATGTGTTGGTTTAATCACGATACTCAAAAACGTTCTTTATCCTCTTAAATTTTAAAAAAAGTGCTCTAAAAACGCACTCAAGTCTCAATTGGCTTACGAAAGTGAATATTCATCCATTGGTGTTGAATCTTCATCAAGCGACGCAACCGTTGTTGCGATTATACCTAAAAATAGGAACCAAACTATTTGGTCAAATAATGATTTATGTGAAATCAAAGAGTCAACAAAGTAACAAATTTCCACCATTCCATGAGATACATATAGCTTGGTGCTAAGATCTAATGCATAAAAGATGTAGAAGACACAAATTGGCTATGGTTATATTTATAGGATTTATAATGAATAAAATATGTACAAGACTCGAGAGTGTTGGATTATTTATAATGCATAAAATACATAAAGACTCAAGAGTGTGTTGAGTATTTATAATTCCTAAGCATTCAAAAGTGGAAAAAAAAATCATTCACACATATATAACCGGATCAATTGTTTGATTTTGCTTCATATCAATCAAGATCTAAAGCTTTAAATGGTCTTACATGTTGATCAGTTCTTGTGACTAAATAATGGAAAACAATATATAAATCATACCTGCTAAGTTCACCATTGATAGGGAAGACATCATGATCTCTGATTTGGATTGGGTCGTTTAGGATGTACGATTAGGATGGTATTAGGTGAGATCGTGAGAGCTCACGGTTTGGAGAGAGAGGGACGATTTAGTGGTGATAGAGATTAAATGAACATTAGTCTATTCCCTCTAATTAACTCTCTATTTATATGTACACCCAAGGAAAAATCCATTAATGGCCCATTAAGAGTAATTAGGTTCATCAACTAATTACTAGCCATAGGTTATTAATCAAATAATTAATTATATTAGATCAATTAATAATTAGATAAATGATTATAAGAGCCACATATTAAATCGTGTCTTACATTTTTTCACTTGGCTGAGTAATCATTTATTATGAGCATTAGTAAGTCTGCAGAGATTTAATACTCATTTTAGTTTTAAACTGTAACTATAGCAGAGAAATACAATCATTGAATCAGTATTCAACTCAAGACTCCCATTAATCATACTATAGCACAAATTTAAAACTTAAGTAAACTTTAGGATCAAATTTACAAGTAAGTCATTTATCGTTGATTTGTGTACTTAGTGTCTATATGTCATTAGGCATGCATAACATATTTAGAGACAAACAAATTCAATAACTGAGGAAATTTCATTAATAAACGTAAGTAAGTATAATTATTCTACTAAATAAGGTCTTTAGAAAAGCCCATCTTCGAAACATGTTCTTCGAAAACTTTAGGTGGGAGACCTTTAGTCATCGTATCTGCAAGCATAATTTTAGTACTTATATACTCAATACAAAGATTATTTTCTTCAACTCACTCACGTACGAACAAGTACTTTGTATCAAGATATAATCCAGCTCCAGTCGAACTGTTACTGTTCGAGAAACTAACGGCAGCTGAGTTATCAAAATAAAGCTTCAATGGTCTAGAAATGGAATTAACTATTTTGAGTCCAGTGATAAGATTCTTTAGCAACATTTCATGACAGGTCGCGTTATACACAACTATGTATTCTGCCATCATAGTGGATGTTGTTGTCAACTGCTTCTTATGACTCTTCCATGAGATAGGTCCACCGGCTAACATAAAGATGTACCCTGAAGTGGATTTCTTGTCATCTTTGCACTTAGCAAAGTCAGAATCAGAATAACCAACCACTTCCAAATTGTCACTTATTCTATAAGTCAGTTTATAGTCTTTTGTCCCTTGCAGATATCGAAGTACTTTCTTAGCTGCTTTCCAGTGATCAAGGCAAGGATTAGTCTGATAACGGCCTAGCATTCCAGCAATATAAGCGATATCTGGACGAGTACAGACTTGAGCATACATAACGCTCCCAACTACTGATGCATAAGGTATCATTCTCTTTTGCTCCTTCTCAACCTCTGTTTTTGGACATTGGAAAGAACCAAAAACATCTCCCTTAACTACTGGAGCTACAGAATGAGAGCAGTGTTGCATATTGTAACGTGTGAGGACTCGTTCAATGTAGGCTTTCTGGGATAATCCCAAAATACCCTTAGATCTATCTCAGTGTATTTCGATGCCTATAACATAAGAAGCCTCTCCGAGATCCTTCATGTCGAAATTATGCGAGAGTAAACGCTTCGACTCATGCAACATATCTAAACTATTACTTGCCAATAGAATGTCATCTGCGTAAAGGACAAGTATAGTAAAGTTGCTCCCACTCATCTTGAGGTAGGTGCATTGATCCACTTGATTCTTAAGGAAACCTTGTTTCTTCATGACTTCATCAAACTTTAGGTACCATTGACGTGATGCCTGCTTCAACCCGTATATGGATTTCTTCAACTTACAGACTAGATGTTCTTGACCCTCAGGTTGAAAACCTTCAGGCTGTTTCATAAACACGTCTTCATTTAAGTCGTCGTTGAGGAAAGCGGTTTTGATGTCCATCTAATGCAGCTCTAAGTCAAAGTGAGCTACTAGGGCCATCATGATCCTTAATGAATCCTTTCGAGAAACAGGAGAAAAGGTCTCTTGATAGTCGATTCCTTCTTTCTGAGTGAAACCCTTTGCAACCAATCTCGCTTTATAGCGTTCAATGTTTCCATTTGGATCTAGTTTAGTTTTGAAGACCTATTTACATCCTACGGGTTTAGCACCATTGGGTAATTCAACTAAATCCCAAACATCATTTTTCTTCATGGAGTCAAGCTCATCAATCATAGCTTTGTTCCATTCAGAAGACTGATCACTACTAATGGCTTCATGATAAGAAGTAGGATCTGTAAACTTTCCGACATCCATTTCAGCTTCAGTCAGGTAGGTGACATAATCATCAAAGTTAGTAGGCCTTTTAGACCTAGACGACCTCCTGAGTTGATTATCGGGTTCGGCATTGTCTTCATGTCGGTCGTTTGATGTGCCTTCATTCTCTGGTATAAAAGGAGTAACATTAAGATCTGAGTGTGGAGGAGTTGGTGCAGTAACGTGCGATGCAGCGTGGTGTACAAGAGAAGTAATCGGAGGTATAGTAAGCGACGAATCCCCCCCCCCCACGCCTTGTACTTCTTTTAAATCTGGATAAGGATTTTCACTACTCCCACTGACCTTAAAATCCTCAAGGAATTTGGCATGCTTGGTTTCTACAATACGAGTGACGTGAGAAGGATAGTAAAATCTATAACCCTTTGAGTGATCGGGATAACCGATGAAGTAACAAGTGATAGTTTTCATGTCAAGTTTCTTTAAGAAAGAATTATAGAGTTTAGCTTTGGCAAGACAACCACATACTTTCATATATCTAAGACTCGGTTTCCTTCCTGTCCATAGTTCATAAAGAGTTTTAGGGACAGACTTTGAAGGAACTCTATTGAGTATATGAATGGCTGCTTTTAAGGCCTCGGTCTAGAGGAATGAGGGTAAACCTGAGTTTGCTAACATACTGCGTACCATGTTCATTAGGGTCATGTTTCTTCTCTCAGCAACACCGTTCTGCTCAGGAGTACCGGGCATGGTGTACCGGTTCACGATCCCCTGGCCCTTACAAAACTCATAAAATGGACCAGGAGCCTGACCCACATCAGTATGTCTGCCATAATATTCACCTCCTCTATCTGATCTCATAACTTTTATCTGAAGATCAAGTTGTTTTTCAACTTCATTTTTATAATCTTTAAAAGTCGCAAGTGATTCAGATTTTTCTTTAATAAGATACAAGTACATATAGCGAGAATAATCATCGATAAAAGTGATAAATGAAGTATGTCATGTTATACTAGCAATGGGGTAAGGGTCACTAATATGAGTGTGAATGAGTTCTAATAAATTAGAGCTCATAGTGGCACCTTTCTTATTTGCTGATGTCATTTTACCTTTAAGGCATTTGACACATGTTCCAAAGTCATCGAAATCGAGAGATGGTAACACTTCATCCTTCACGAGTCGAGATAAGCGATCTCGTGAAATGTGGCCTAAGCGTTGATGCCACAACATGGATGAAGCTTCTAAGTCTCGCTTTCGTTTAGTTTTTTGTTGAGTTTTCATTGATATTATATGATAACAAAGACTTGGAAAATTCATCATCTAGTTCTAATCTATAGAGACCATCATCCAAATAACCACGTCCAAACACTTGAGAATTTAACATAATAGAAGGTTTGTCATGACCATGAGAACAAACAAAACCGTCAATGTCTAACTTTGGTCCTGATACTAGATTCCGAGTAATCTCAAGAATATATAAGGTATCATAAAGTTTAATACATAAACCAGTTTTTATTATTAATTCTAAGGTTCCCAAAGCTTTGACAACTAGTTCTTCTCCATTCCCCATCTTAAGTGTTCTTCGATTTCTTTCCAGCTTCTGGATTGTAAGGAATCTCTGTAATAAGTTGGTTACATGAACCATAGAACCAGAATCAAACCACCATGTATTAGTTGGAACATTTAAATTATAGGACTCAAGTATCATATAAAGATGATTACCTCTCTTGCTCAGCCACTCCTTAAAGTCCGGGCAGTCTTTCTGCCTATGTCCAGCGTTGCGGCAGAACTTGCAGTGAGACTTCCCTTTGAAGTTCTTAGAGCTGGAAGCACCACTCGCATCTTGTTTATGGACCTTAGAAGATTCATTCTTACGGAAATTGCCCTTCCTTTTCTTTGAATAAGCAGTCGTGAAATAAGCAACATCTGGTCTCTCTAGCTTCAGACTCTCTTCTTCTTGGACTCACATTGCAATCAACTCACTCATCGTCCACTTGTCTTTCTGTGTGTTATAGTTGATCTTGAAAGCTTCAAAAGACTTAGGAAGAGAGGTCATGATAAAGTGCACTAGGAAACCGTCACTGATCTCCATGTCTAAGCCCTTGAGTTTACGGGAAATGTCATTCATCATCATGATGTGCTCACGAATACCGCTGATCCCGTCATACTTTGTAGTCACCAGCTTCAGAATTAGAGTGCTAGCATGCGCCTTAGAAATTCCCTTGAATTGATCCTCCACATAAGCTAGATAAGTCTTGGCATCTTTAGAATCAGGTATAGCTCTTCTCATGATCGGACTAATGGAGTTCTTCATTAGGATAAGAGCCATGCGGTTACACCTCGTCCATTTCTCATGCTTTATAATGTCTTGAGGAGTGAATTTGTCAGTAAGATCAGCAGGTGCTGGCTTGTCGAGTGCGTGATCGAATTCCATCATGCCGAGAGACAGCATCAGTGAATCTTTCTAAGCAGAGAAGTTCATGCCATTCAAAGTTTCGACTCCCAAGTTAGGGGCTACAGTGGATTTTATACGAGAAAATTAAGATACTAACTGCAAAAGAAGAACTTAGAGTGTCTATGGGGTAACTTAAACTAAGGCAGGCGGAAATAAGGACCATTATATTAATGAAGCTGTGATAAATATCTATTATAATCACCAAAATAATATATTAATTATGTTCTACTTAAACAATGTAACACATCACCTTTGGGCAAAAGTGAAACAATTGTTTAGTATTAGGAACAATTTAATAGTGAATATGTGCAGTAAGAATGTAACACATCACCTTTGGGCAGAAGTGAAACATTTGTTTAGTACGCACATAATTAGCTTCGCGAAAACTAAAATGTGACGCATCACCTTTGGGCAGAAGTAGAAAAACTTAGTTATATTAGACGAAGTAGTGCTTAATTAGACTTAAATAACTTTACAAGCGTGACACATCACCTTTGGGGCAGAAGTTAAACTTTAGGTGTTATTTAAGTTTATCATGTTTTTCTAAGTTAATATCATGACAAGCACTAAGTTATAATGCTTATTTAAGCTTGAACAAGTATACACATGCATCATATCACCTTTGGGCAGAAGTGAAGCTTTAGGTGTTATTCAAGTAAGTGTTAAGGTTTTGAAAACATTTAAGTTTAAGGTTCATCAAAACTAAAGCATTCGCTGGGGGGCGTGGGAACAGCGCGCCCCTGCGAGGAAAATTTTTAGGCACATAAGTAATGTCGAGTTCACGGCTAAGTGAGGGTTCACGACTAAGTGAGGATTCACGGCTTAGGAAAGTTTCACGGTTCAGCATAAAAGTTTACGGTTCAGGTAAGGTTCACGATTCAGCAAAGGGTTCACGGTTCAGGTAAGGGTTCACGGCTCCAAAAGGTAAACCGTGAACTGTAAAACCCGTGAACTTGAAATGTGAACTGTAAACCGTGAATATGAACCATAAACTCGGAATCGTGAACTGTTACCCGTGAAGTTTAAGACCCGTGAACTTGAGACTCGTAAACAAAACGTGAAGTCTAAACCGTGAAGGCTAAGACCCGTAAACACAAACAACCGTGAAGGTCTAAAACCGTGAAAGAGAACCTGTTAGACTATGTGCGATATTTAAGGAATTTGATTATATTTTAGATTTCGAAAATATCTTAGGTGTTAAGTATATCCAAGTTTCATTATTTAAATAATAAAATTAATATTTTAATGTGAAACTTGGAGATAAAGTTACGCAATTTTAGGAAACATAATCAAAGTCATTATTCATCCCAAATTAAGGGGATTTTTATCGAAAATAATGATGAACACGAAGAACAGTTTATGAACATCAGATAAACTGTTCTTCAATAATATCAGATAAAACCTGGAATCGAAATCTTGAACATTAATATTTAACAGATTTCAAAAAATATTAAGGATCTCGGGTTTAGGAGATCAAAAACGTGATAAATTAGCATAAACCGAAAACCGTAAAACATTATTTAAGACGATTTTCAAATGATTTTAACAGAACTTGTTCTCCGATTCTATTTCTAGTTTAGGGAAAGAAACAAGAACTGATTTATCAACATGTTGATCAGTTCTTGTGACTAAATAATGGAAAACAATATATAAATCATACATGCTAAGTTCACCGTTGATAGGGAAGACATCATGATCTCTGGTCTGGATTGGGTTCCCGTTTAGGGTGTACGATTATGATGGTATAAGGTGAGACAGTGAGAGCTCACGGTTTGGAGAGAGGGACGATTTAGTGGTGATAGAAATTAAATGAACATTAGTCTATTCCTTATAATTAACTCTCTATATATATATACACCCAAAAGAAAACCCATTAATGACCAATTAAGAGTAATTAGGCCCATCAACTAATTACTAGTCATAGGTTATTAAATAAATAAATAATTATATTTGATCATTTAATAATTAGATAAATGATTATAAGAGTCACATATTAAATCGTGTCTTACATTACACGCTATGATTTGATACCTCAAAAAGTGTTTAAATATGAAATTAAGTGAGTTCACATGTGAACAAATGGTAATAAATTATATGTGAGCGGCCTCGGGCCGATAACACTAGCTTTTACCCAAGCGAGTTGTGACGTGTTAAACCGCGAAAGAAATTAACGTCAGCAAAAACTTATAAAATAAAGTCAAAAGCTTTAGATAAACTTACTATGCGCAAGATGAGTGTATAAGTTTTATGGTTATAAATTAAAAAAACGATGAAAAAAAGAAAAAAAAAAGGCATATGGGGGATTCGAACCCACGTTCCCTACTTAGAGATAGGCATGTATACCACTGCACCAAGGCCTTCATTTCTTTTCTATTTTCTATAGGAATTTTTTTTTGAAAGACTACTTTCTTAAACCTCTACTCCTTTCGGGAGCAGCCCGGGTGTTCCTGTGAGTCATGCATGTCTTTCCCAATGGGTTGTAACCGCAACGGACTCGAACCCGGGACCCACCTAGGAGAAAACCCACAACTGGGAAAACCCCTGGCTCAACCTGGAACAATTTGTCCCAAGCGATACTCGAACCCATGACCTTCCATTTAAAAAGTTATGGGACTACCACTCCACCAGAAGGCTTTATATAAAGAGCAAATAGGAATTATTTAAAGATTAAGAAAAAAAAGCAAAAACATGCAACAAAGATTTATACAATATGCAAAGCATGTTGCAAACTTTCTATGGTAACTTAGTAACTTGCCTCTTAGTAACTTTGCCTCACATGTTCATCAGATGTGAACTAAAACTTAACCAGATTTTTAATGAAATAATAAAAAAAAGTAAAATAAAAGAATATCAAGTGAGGTGTTTACTTAAAAGATGATAGATAAATATGTTAATGACAATTTTATAAAATGATGAAATTAGCTAATAAGTAAATAGGGGAAGGTTCCGCTAAGAAGTGGTTTTTCGCTAAGAAACGTTAAGAAGTGGGTCAAACGAACTCCGATTGAGCTCATTCGAGTGGCGTTGGAACCGCCTCATCGAACTCTAATCCGGACCCAAAAACCTAAACCCCCCTCCACCTGCACCCCCAAAAACCTAAACCCCCCCTCCAACCCCACCCCGAAAAGCCTAAAACCCCCACCCCCACCCCCCAAAAACCTAAACCCCCCCCTCCCCACCCCCCCAAAAACCTAAACCCACCCCCACCCACCCCCAAAAACCTAAACCCGCACCCCCCAAAAAAAACCTAAACCCTAAAATCTAAACCCTAAGGCTAAAATCCTAAACTTCAACGCTAAGATCTAAACCTTAAAAGCTAAACCCTAAAAGCTAAGATAGTAGAGTTCGACGATACGGTTCCAACGCCGCTGGAATGAGCTCAATCCGAGTTCGTTTGATATCGTTTCTTAATGTTTTTGTCACTTCTTAGAGTTCTTAGCCGAAAACAACTTCTTATTTGATCCTCCCCTAAGTAAATATATATATATATAGGGGGAGTTTCAAGTAATAAGTAGTTTTTCGCTAAGAAATGACAAATAACTACTGTCCGTACATATGTTTAATTTTCATTTCCCTTCATTTTCTTACATATTGAACTTGAACCAAATCTCATTCACTCTGTTGTCGAATTCGAACGGAGAATTATATTGTGCAACCGTCTAGACTGTAGTGGTTTCACCGGCATGACTTTCTTTGATGGCGTCCGCCCAAATGGTGCCGGAGAGACTGGAGGACAAGGCCGCGGCTTCGACACCCACCATCAAGTCCGTCACAAATCCACCGAACTGGCGTACTGCTACATAAGTTTGTTCCCATTTTTGGATCGTAATTCTGTTAGCAGGCGGTGGATCGGGTTGGTTCTTCTTCGGGACATAAAAACTCACCAGAAATGAAGATTCACAGAACGGTCCGTCACTCGGAACAATCTCGGTTAGAACCGGAGCTGACATTTCGATCTGCTGATTGTAGTTATTCCCCCCCTGGATGTATTTGAATAACCTAAAACCAACAAAGGAATGATTAGTTTGAACTATAAATTTTTTTTTACCTAGAAACCAGATCGATAAACTGCTAGAAAATAGGTTACGAACACTTAAATGAACGGGTTTTTTTTGTTCGTGTTTGTTTGCTAAGAAAATGAACATGTGAGCATTCACAGTAGAAGCTCTATCTCCATCTTTATAATTCAACTAAATATCATATATTTCTAAATTTATCTTTATATTTTGTTTGAACTATCACATCTCATTCTTCATCTCCATCTCTATCTTACTTACAAACACTTATTTATTTATTTATTTTTCTTTCTTTGATACTCATAAACATTTATAGAGATGATGAATAGTGGACCTCTATATTTAGAGGATCTTTATTCATAAAACTCTAAATTTTAGAAATAGAGATAGAGACAGAGATTCTAATGGAGATGCAAAATAAAATAAATCTCTAAATTTTGGAGATAAAGATAAATATAGAGACCCAAATGTGAATGCTCTTAGCGTTTGTTTATAAACGAACGGTTCACGAATATAAACGTAAACAAATGAACATAAATAGACGAACGTAAAAAACCAGTTAATAGTAAACGCAAATATCAAAATTAAGGTCTAACATATCATCATCATTATATCCAATATTTTAAAACTATACAAGGATATTAAATTGATTTTAAATTAGACATAAATATGAAGGAATATTTAAACGAATTAACATAAGTTAAAAGAGATAAATGAATGAACATAAACGAACGTTCATGAACGTAAATGAACAAACAGACATGGATACGAAAAACTTATGGGTACTCGTCAATACTATGCTAACTATCAGTATCACGTGTTTATGTTATTCGTCTAATTAAATGAACAAAAATTTATGATACATTCATAATCGAACTTCCCGCAGATCAGTTCATGAACGGTTCATTGAAGCTTGGTTCGTTTACAGGACTAGTTACGATTTTCAGAATCAAACGCTTGATTTTACAAAAAGAAACGAGTTAAGGTAATCATACTGAAGGAAACCGGTAGTAGTGGCAGCAACGAAGGAGATGTCATCGATGGGAGATGTAGTCGCCCACATACTGGAGTTGTAAACTCGAATTTCGTAGCCGTCGCCGGAGTAAACGACGTCGTATGTTGGACACTCACTCGATACTGTTGCACTGTGCCGGAACGGCTTGTTTCTGCTGCCATGGCCCTAACTTGTCGTTGGAGAGCAGTGTCAGTAACATTGACAGCTTAAAGAGATTGAAAACAGCCATTTTTCAGTGTGAAGTTTTGATGAACAAGAGCTCATATTTATCGATGGGGTTATGTTTTCATTTGCCGGATTTCAGAGGCTGACATTCGTACACGTAGATGCTTCTTCTTGGGCCGATACCGTTGGATTGTATGGCTATTTAAAGCCTTGTTCTCTTGATTAATAAAGTGTGCATTCAGTCGTGTGTCTCTCATATCTATTTGATACTTCAGGTGGTATCAGAGCACAACTTGTGAGATCCATTAGAGTGTTGAGTGCACAGTAAAGAGAGAAGATAGAAAGTATTATCGTCGGTATCACATGGCAGAAGAGAGCAGTCATTTTCAAGCGACCCACGTACCAAAACTTGATGGTGACTATGACCATTGGAGCATGGTCATGGAAACCCTCATCAGATCAAAGGAGTGTTGGGGTATTGTGTCCGATGGGTATGCAGAAATCAAGCCAGGGGAGCAGGCGACCCCTACACAGCAGAAGAACTTTCATGAGAACAAGCTGAAAGATCTTAAGGTGCTGAATTACTTGTTCCAATCCATTGATAAGGCGATACTGAAGACTATCACCAAGAAACAAACATCCAAACAAGTGTGGGATGCAATGAAGATCAAGTATCAAGGTAATGCACGTGTCAAGCGGGCTCAATTACAAAGATTGAGGAGGAGTTTCGAGACGCTTGAAATGAAGACAGGAGAAAGCGTTACTGATTACGTTGGTCGTGTGATGGTCATTGCAAATGAGATGAGGGTGTGTGGAGATGATATGACCGATGTCAGAATCGTGGAGAAAATACTAAGGACGCTCACTGAAAACTTTAATTTCGTTGTGTGTTCTATTGAGGAGTCAAAGGATGTGGATCAGATGACTGTGGACGAGTTGCAGAGTTCCCTACTCGTGCATGAGCAAAAACTGACAAGAAAGTCTACCGAAGAACAAGCTCTTAAGGTAGAACAAGAGACTTCCTATGGACGAGGACGTGGCCGAGGCAGGTCGGCTTCAGGAAGAGGTAGAGGTAGAGGACGAGGAAGAGGCTCGTTTGACAAAAGTATGGTAGAATGTTATAAGTGTCACAAGTTGGGACACTTTCAATATGAGTGCCCCGCTGAAGAGAAGACCCTGAATTATGCTGAGTATGATGAAAATGAAGAGTTGCTGTTGATGGCTACTATTGATATTGAAAAATATAAATTAGAGGAAGAAGTTCTTATGACCACTTCAGAAGCATTACAAACAGGGAGAGAAAAGGTTTGGTTTCTTGACTCAGCATGTTCAAATCATATGACTGGGAACAAGTCTTGGTTTACAAAGCTTGACATGAGTTTTAGTCACTCTGTTAAATTGGGAAATGATAAGCGGTTGGAGGTAAAAGGAGTTGGAGATGTGAAGCTGACTGTCGATGGTGTAAGTCAGACTATCACTAAGGTTTATTTCGCACCAGAACTTACCTCAAACCTTATAAGTGTAGGGCAGCTCCAAGACAAGGGTGTGGCTGTGTTCTTCCAGAATGGAATTGGCAAGGCGTACCACCCAATACGAGGTCTGATTCTGAGTTCCATAATGACTATAAATCGAATGTTTCCTATCTTTGTGTCACCCAATAGGCCAGCAGAATGCATGCAAGTGGCAACAGGAGGAGACATATGGCACATGAGATATGCCCATGTTCATCATAAGGCAATTAGAACTATGCAGTTTAAAGGAATCGTAGAAGGGTTACCAAAGGTTGCAGAAAAAACTCAAGCATGTGAGATATGTAACATTGGAAAGCAGAATCGCACAGAGATACCAAAGAGAAGTAAATGGCAGGCTTCAGAGATTCTGCAGTTGGTCCACACAGACATATGTGGACACATCAGCCCTATGTCACAAAGCAATAAGAGGTATGTTCTTGTTTTTATTGATGATTATTCTCGAAAGACATGGGTCTATATGTTGTCCACTAAAGGGGAAGCTTTCGAATGCTTCAAAAGATTTAAAGCCTTGGTTGAGAATGAAACTGGAAAGACCTTAAAGTGTTTGAGAAGTGATAGGGGAGGAGAATTCACTTCTCATGACTTTAAGGATTTCTGTGAAAGGGAGGGTATTAAACGACAACTAACAGCTGCGTACACGCCCCAGCAGAATGGGGTGGCTGAAAGACGCAATAGGACCCTTATGAATATGGTAAGATGCTTGTTAGCAGAGAAGAAGATGCCAAGGTATTTCTGGGCTGAGGCAGTCACGTGGGCGTGCCATGTTTTGAACCGATGTATAAGTAGAAGTCTTGACAAGAAAGTGCCAGAAGAGCTCTGGAGTGGAAGAAAGCCAAGTGTAGGGTATTTTCGAGTGTTTGGGTGCATAGCCTATGCACATGTGCCAGCTCAATTAAGAACGAAGCTAGATGATAAAAGTCATAAGTGCATTTTTCTTGGGGTTAGCACTGAGTCAAAGGCCTATAGGCTGTTTGATCCTGTCGCCAAGAAGATTGTGATAAGTCGTGATGTTGTTTTTGATGAAGAAAGTATATGGGATTGGCATATAAAAGAAAGAGACATACAAGAGCTAGTGATTGAAGATGAGTTTTTGTCCAACAGTCAAGGCAATAACTCACCTTTATTGGAAGATAATATTGAAGGGACTAATGTTCAAGAAGGGGTGGAGGAAAGTACAGGAACAAATACAGATGGGACGCAGCAGAGAGATAATGAAACAAGTCCTGTTGAGACAGAACAAAGAGAAGAAGAGGATAATGACCATTCTGCCCCTGCAGCAGAAAGTACTTTATCACAAGATCCAGCGGGTCAAAGGTCTTCAAGAGCAAAAAGAACTCCAACATGGATGAAAGATTATTACTCTAGCTATGCAGAGGAAGATGCAATAGCTTTGTATAGCACGGTGGACGATCCTACTAGCTATGAAGAGGCTGCAAAAGAAGAGAAATGGGTTGAAGCCATGAAGTCTGAAATTCGCGCTATTGAAAGCAACAATACCTGGGAATTGGTAAACATCACACCAGACATTAAACCCATAGGAGTTAAATGGGTCTTCAAAACAAAGCTCAATGAACGTGGCGAGGTTGAAAAATACAAGGCAAGGTTGGTTGTAAAAGGGTATGCACAAAAGTATGGGATAGACTACAGTGAGGTTTTTGCACCGGTTGCAAGGTGGGATACCATTCGACTGTTCCTTGCAGTTGCAGCAAGACGAGACTGGGTTGTCTATCAACTTGATGTTAAGTCTGCTTTTCTTCATGGAGAATTGAAGGAGACCGTGTATGTCCAACAGCCTGAAGGTTTTGTGATTGAAGGGAATGAAAATAAAGTCTACAAGCTCAAAAAGGCACTTTATGGTTTGAAACAAGCACCAAGGGCTTGGTACCACAGAATTGAGGCTTATTTCAAGAAGGAAGGGTTTAAGAAGAGTGAATATGACCATACTTTATTCATAAAGAAGGTATGGAAGAAAATCCTAATGGTCAGCTTGTATGTGGATGATTTGATCTATGCAGGGAGTGATAAAGTGCTATGTGAGAGTTTCAAGAAGTCAATGGAGAAAGAGTTTGCAATGACTGATTTGGGTCAGATGAGATATTTCTTGGGAGTTGAGATAAAACAAACGAAAGAAGCTATTGAAATCAGTCAAAAAAGGTATGCTAATGATGTGGTACAAAGGTTCGGATTGGGAGATGCAAATACTGTTGGAAATCCAATAGTACCAGGAGCCATCTTAACCAAGCTTGGATCAGGGGAGGATGTTGATGAATCTCTTTACAAGAGTTTGGTGGGCAGCCTCATGTATCTAACAGTTACTAGACCGGATATAATGTATGTGGTTAGTCTTATTTCTAGATTTATGGCGAGTCCAAAGGAAGATCATCTTATGGCAGCAAAGAGAATTTTGAGGTATGTTAAAGGAACACTTAACTATGGCATAAGGTATGATAAAAGGGAAAAGAAAGGGCTGGTAGTGTTTACTGATAGCAATCATGCTCGAGATACCGAGGATAGAAGAAGTACGTCTGGTTATGTTTGCTTATTCAGCAGTGGAGCTGTATGTTGGTGTTCAAGAAAGCAGGATATTGTCACTTTATCATCCACAGAAGCTGAGTATGTTGCTGCCGTTGTTTGTGCATGTCACTGTGTTTGGATGAAGGGCTTACTTGAAGAAATGGGAGAGACGACAGGAATGGTGAAGATTTATTGTGATAACACTTCTACAATTAAGTTGTCAAAGAATCCGGTTATGCATAGGAAGACAAAACATATCGACATTCGATATCATTATCTAAGGGAATTGGTAAGTAAGGAAGTAATTCAACTTGACTTTTGCGGTTCTAAGGCTCAGCTAGCAGATGGCATGACCAAGCCTATCAAAGAAGAAACATTTGTTAAGATGCGAGAGGCCATTGGAATTTGTGAAATTAAACAAGATGCTAAAGAAGATCTTGTTTAAGGGGAGGAATTATTGGAGTCTGCATACATGGAAGGTCCAATTTCATGCACGTGTTTTTGGTGTTTTTCTTTGGTTTAATTAAATAAGACCGAGTCTACCGGTCAGTATGTGAGTCATGGTGCACGTGTGTGAGCCAAGTCTAGGTAGTGGGTTGTAGTTTCCGTTTTGTTAGTAGCTTCCTATTTTCTAGTTTAGTTTGTTATTTACCGTTGGATTGTATGGCTATTTAAAGCCTTGTTCTCTTGATTAATAAAGTGTGCATTCAGTCGTGTGTCTCTCATATCTATTTGATACTTCAGACTGTTTGGGCTTCTAACGGCCCAACAAAAACTTTTGGGCCGTAGTCTGGTATGAATGAAAATTTGTTGAACCCTAGATCTTTTTCCCCTTTGGCCGGAGGGGTTTGTATGTTAAAGACGACTGTGAGGATGAACAAGTTTCATGATTCTGTGCCTATTGATTATCACTGTCCAGGCAGTTTTAAATCATATGGCGAGATTTGATGTTAATTCCTTACTCATCTGAGTCGTCAAAATGTGAATCGTTAAATTTGACAGAATGAAAGATGATGAAATATAGCAGGTACTTACGAGGTATTGTAGCTTAGATGTTCTCCTGGTGCAGCCATTGTTGTGCCGAGCTTCTCAGGTTACATGCCCAATGATTATAAATGTATTGCCTGCTGATTTCTTCTGTCAAGTTTACAACTTTAAAAGAAAATGATCGTTACTAGGGTTGTTCATTGTTTTATTTGATTAGAAATTTTTAACCGAACCGAATTCAAGAAGTTCAAAACCGAACTGAATTTAAATTTGGTTTGGTTTGGTTTTCGGTTTTTGACGGAATAAACAGAATATTTTTTATTTTTTTTTACCATTATTTGTTTTTAGATTGGGTTGTATAACTACGTTTGGGCTTTGGTTGGGTTAATGACAAATCTTAAACAATGTTTGGCTTGTTCGGTTCGAACCGAATTCATATTTCTGAAACTGAAAACAGAAAACGAAATATGTAATTTGGTTTGGTTTTGAAATGGTTTTAGTTGGGTTCAATTTTCGGTTTAAAACAGAATAATCAACACCCATAATCACTATTAATTTATAAATGTTGCCTGCTGATTTCTTCTGTCAATTTAGCAATGACGTTTAGACCACAAAAATCAATTTTAATTTATGTTAATGAAATTGAAATGAATAAATATTCAAATGACATTTTTACCCTCACCATAAATACTTCTTGCACAACCGTATTACCCTTCCTATCGTTGGTTCTCCTTCATTTGATTTGATTTGATTTTCTGGAATTCATCTCGTTTGATTTCTGAAAGTGAATTTCCTGAAAGAATTAGGAGGAAAACATTCTAATTTCAATTCCATCACCAACCAAACATGATTTTTAATACAAAGTATTCCAATTCCAATGAATTTCGTGAACCAAACGGGCACTAATTGTCATATATTTAGAGAAAGATGAATACTTACGCTATCGTTTTCACAGTCTGCGGTGCTGTTGCCGCAGCAATGATTGTTTTCTGTTGTCTCATAATATATGATAGGAAAAATTAAACCACAGTTCCACCCACCACAAGGCCGGAAACCATCCCTCCACCAGTCCGAACCAATCCTGACCTTGAACGAGGATCAGCAGCAGCAGCGTCTGTAGTTATGACCAATGTAATCATTAGTGCTCATGCTAGTGGTGGATGATGGCGGCGGTGGAGGGGGTTGTACTTGATTAAAGTTTGATCACTCTCTTGTAGACGAGGGATACAGAATGGTTCTGAACTTGTTTGAAATGTGTTCTTCATTTCTTGTACAATGATGATGATGAAATAAAAGAGAGAATGGAAGATGATGAAATATAGCAGGTGCTTACGAGGTATTATAGCTTGGATGTTCTACTGGTGCAGCCATTGTAGTTGTGCAGTGCTTCTGAGGTTATATGCCCTATGATTATATGTTGATTTTTTGCTGATTCCTTCTGTAAATGTCAAATAAGGCTACAAGAATTTTATGCCAAAGAAAGAATTATATTTTAATTTTGCTGAAAATGAAATCAAATGTTCATATTGTTGTCTTTTGTCTTTCTGTTTCAAGTTTCTTCACTTCATTAAGTTTTGATTGTATGACCAAAAGTGCAGTGCCAAAAGTGTCTCAATAATTGTATATTTGCAATGTTTCTTCCACGCAGAAAATTGAGTGGCAAGATGAGCTAGTCAAGCAATTTGAGTAAATTTGATACGGGTCGGGTTGGGTAGGGTTGCTGAAAGACTTGGTCCATTTTTTTAAAAGTTTATTTATAAACAATTTGCTTGTTAAGTAAGATTATAGATATATAATATGCTATCAATAATTTAATTTTGTGAATAAACCAATTTGGGAAACTGTAGTCTGTATCTATAAAGAAAAACATTTAGGTGACTTTTAACCGATTTCTTTTTCAGCTAACTTTTTTATTTTACCCATTTGACCTGTTAGGGATAAAATTAAAGATAAAACACAGAAATAGACCTATAAATTCTTTTCACACTTCATTTAAATATTCATCATTTGAAAGTCTACCAGAGGAGAATACATTCACAACTTTCAAAAATAATACAGTTCTTACATTTCATCCTTAAGTGTCCAAAGTGTGCTCTTAATCTCTTCAAAGTTTCTATGCGAACGATCACCCGACAAGAACAAGTTAACATTGTCTTTTACCATGATCCAACTACAACCAGGACTCTTTTTTAGACCTCTTAGTCTTTTCATTGTTCTCACTAGTTCCTCATTTTCTTTTTTCCTTGAAGCCATGTATATATCAGATAAGACCACATAAGGTATAGCATTATCAGGCTCCAGTTCAGATACATGTTGAGCTGCAATTTCTGCAAGATCTAAATGGAAATGGGTCCTACTTGCACCAAGAAGTGCACCCCAAACACCAGAATGAGGCTCAAATGGCATCGAATTAATAAAATCATATGCTTCATCTAGAAAACCAGCTCGACCTAAAAGGTCAACCATGCATGCATAGTGGTCAAGACTTGGTTCAATTTTATAAAAAGATCTCATTGATTTAAAGTATTTTCGTCCTTCTGCCACCAGCCCGACATGTGTACATGCAGACAGAACACCAAGGAAGGTTATGCCATTAGGCTCTACACCATTTTCTTCCATTTTTATAAATAAATCCAGTGCTTCTTTCGCATACCCGTTTTGAGCAAACCCATTAAGCATGGAGTTGTATGAAACAGCATTGGGAATGTTAACTGAATCAAAAACCTTGTAGGCATCATTGACACATCCACACTTTGCATAAAATGAAACTAACGAATTCTGAACTGACAGATCGAATTCCATTGCCGTTTTGAGTACATGAGTATGAATTTGCAGGCCTTGATTTACTGCTGCTAAAGAAGCCGAAGAACTGAGAACACTGCTGAAAGTAAGTGCATTAGGTTTGACAGCTGACTGAAGCATCTGAATGAACCAGTGGATTGAATCTTCATATTCACCATTACTTGCAAACCCTGATATTAGAGCAGTCCATGCAATATCATCTTTACATGGCATAATGTTGAACAACTCCACTGATTTTTCAGTAAGTCCTTTGTTACTGAATCCAGTAATCATCGTTGTCCATGAATACACATCCTTATGTGGCATTGTATTGAAATGTTTATAGGCCTCTTCAATGTTTTCAGCTTGAATGTAACCGCCAATTAAAGCGTTCCAAGAAACAGTATCTTTTTTCTCCATCATATTAAACAGATTAACAGCTGCATCTAAATCACCCAATCTGCAGTACATGGTAATCACAGAATTGCCTAAGAAAGTATCAAAGTCAAATCCCATAAGCATCACCAAAGCATGGATTTGAAGCCCTTCTTTGTATCTATCAAATCTTCCACAACCTTCAAATACTACAGTCAATGTGTTTGAAACAAGTTCTATTTCACTTTCCCGTCTCATTTGGAGAAATAACGCGAACCCCTCTTCAAAACACAAGGTTTTTATATAACCATCAATCATGGCGGTCCAAGTAACAACATTTCTTTCTGGGATTGTATCAAACAGTTCTCTTGCTTTCCCAATTTCCCCTAATTTGCAGTACCCATCAACCATGGAGCTCCAAGAAACCACATTTTTCTCCACCATTCCCTCATAAATTCGAACAGCTTCTTCCAGTTTACCCCTTTTCAAATACCCATTCATCAAGGCGTTCGAACAGAACGGATCCCGCCACTTCATCGGCATACTACAGAACAACTTGTGTGCATCATCTAGCCTTCCTGCACGAACATAACCCGTGATCATTGAAGCGTAGGAAACCGCATTTTTCTCAGGTGACATTGAAAACAATTCACATGCCTGATCAATTCCATTCTTGTTACGCATATAACCCGTAATCATTGCATTCCAAGAAGCAACATTTCGTTCAGGCATTTCATCGAACAGTTTACGTGCTTTATTAATCTGTCCATTTTCTGCATATGCAGTGAGCATAGCAGTCCAGGATATGACATTCTTGCTAGGCATGCGATTAAATATGATCTCTGCATCCTTAACATTACCAATTCGACCATGTTTGCTGATCTGGGAGTTCCAATTGATGATGGATTTGATTGATCTGCCATCAGGGTTTAAGGAAATTGACGACAACGAAGTTGATTGACTAAATTTTGCTGAATTATAAGCAATCAGTTTGTGAAAATGGATGAAACTTTGTTTTACTAACATGGCGGACAGCGATCCATGAGAAAGAAGAGGGTTTAAATTTCAGTTGTGTAAAGCTTTTAGTAGATTTATTAGCACCTTTATATTTTGAAATTAGCAAAATCACCCTCTGAACTTCTTGAGTGGGAGCATTTAGATAACCTTATTTTCTTTTTATATTTTTCTTGTATTTTGCAGTTATATATTTTCTTTTATGAGCGTATACAATTATTTAAGCTTGTCAAATCATATTTGAAATTTCTTTTACATGTAAATATGCCTATAAATTCATTTTTTTTAAATCTTGTGCACATCAAAATAATAGAAACATATATTTATTATTTACGATACGTTTCATTCTTCTATTCTATGATCGTACTTTATTAGGCACAAAATGATATACATCGGTGTTTTCTGGTCCAATCCCATGTGTCGTCTTCTAGTTGGTGAAAAACAATTAGTGCCGATGTAACTCGTGATCATTCGGTCACATGTCACCCCATCCATGAGCCGGCATAAATGTGTCATAATCTGGCATATTATATGCTTATGCGCACTTGTCACACGCGTTAGCTCTCGT
Organism: Smallanthus sonchifolius; assembly: GCA_023525975.1. Classification (NCBI taxonomy): domain Eukaryota; kingdom Viridiplantae; phylum Streptophyta; class Magnoliopsida; order Asterales; family Asteraceae; genus Smallanthus; species Smallanthus sonchifolius. The sequence goes on from CM042033.1 coordinate 79,009,348, forward strand.
ATTCGTCTACACAATGGGTGTACGGTGTACCTTTTACCCAATGAGCCTAAAAATTGTTATTGGTGAAAAAAAATCAATGTCTATGGAAAATATTAGTTTGGACAATATTCATTTTGGTAATTTAATTCGTCAAATGTCTATTTTCGTAATTTTCCCTATTAAAGACTTTTAATCATGGAGAATGTTTTATGGAGGTGGTAAAAAAGGACAGGTATTATCTCAGAGATAACTATAAGCTTTCTTTCAAGCTATTTAAAGCTTCTTGTTTAGTTGTTTATATCTAAACCCCCCTTTTGATGTAAATTACAGGAACCAAATGGAACTCTTCACACGATAGATGATCTTTCAAAAGCCAATATCTTTTAAGGGTTTGATGAATTGCCTGATCTGCATGCCTTTTTACTGTAATTTCACCCACAATCCATCTACTTTTAGAATTATAAGCTAAAAAGATTCAATGTAAGGAGTTATCAACAAGACAATCTTTCCATTTACATATATCTATCCATTTGAAACAAAGTACAACAGTTTGCCATTAACTGCGTCTATTCGCAGGATATACAGGCTACAGATAGCCATATGACATAAAACTTTCATCCACAGCTAAAGAACATGCCCCAATATTTAGATCAAAGAGAAGATATTACCTGTCCCCAGTGAACTGTCAAGATGTTTCCTGGTCTGTTCTTCTGGAATCATCAACTTCCGCTTTATCTGCTGCAGTTAAATCCACACCATCGGTTCTAAACCTATCTGGATCGTCTACATTGACTTCACCAGTTGGGCTCACAGGACTCGTAGCAGCTTTTCCTGGCTCCATCTGACCAGGACCAGACGGATCATTTGGACTCACTTCACCATCAGCTCGGTATCCAGGTGAACCAATGGGCTCAACCTCACTAGAAGAGTCTGACTTCACACCCAAATCTGTATCTCTTCCTTTATTAGACACTTTACGTGAAACCGCGTGCATCAATCCACGAGCCGAATTCCCAGTTTGCTTCAGAATGCCTTTGATCGAATCTTTGACTTTACTCTTATCCGGGCTACCCAATTCACTTCCCTCTGGGCTCTCTTCAAATCCAACTTGCGGGTCCTGATCCGGTATTACAAGTTTATCTGCCATTACCAACTTTACATTGACCCCCTTTTCATTCACCGACCTAATGTTTTTATGTGGAGAATCAGACTTTTCATCTTCCTGTTTCTTAAAGCTTATTGATTTATTTACGCCTTTATCATCATCGGGTTTCGGGCTTTTATGAAACAAGGAACCGACCTTATGGAAACCCCTCTTAACCATGTTTCTTGACTTTGGTTTGTTTCCCTCCAAGCTTTCATCAGTGCTGCTCGAGTCATTCGGGGTTGGTTCAGACAGGATGCTACCGGTCACTGACTCACTGTCTTTATGGACCCTGTTCTTCCCCTTTCTAGGCTCCCAAACTTGTGCCACATCAGCACCCGGGTGGTGAACCCATATGCCAGTCTCTCTTTGCCCTTCGACGTCAATCGGTTCAAGATGATCAGCTGCCATTTCATCTTTAGATTTTTCAGGCAATTTAGTTGAACCGTCTTCTTTCTGGAACTCACTCTTTGGTGCATTGCCATCACATGGTTGTTCAAATACCTTTTCTTCAGCTTCAATAACTTTAACCGCAAGATGCAATCTTCCAGTTTTTATGTTCTTAAGAGGCAACCACATGTCATGTCTCTGGCCATCTCTAAAATCATTGATCTTTACACAGCAATCCCTGCATTAAATATGCACAAGTTGTGATCTTTATCATATGAACATGAGTTTGAAGTAACGATCAAGAAATTTGGAACAAAAACGAACCCGAGGGTGTCGTCGAAAATGTGATCTTTATCACGGACTCCAATTTCAAGAAGATTAGGTGAATCCCATGAAGCAATGGGGATTTTGAATTCTTCAAACCATTTTGGAGATAATGTCTTCTTTTGTATCTTGGTCTTGAACTCATATGCACCTAATTGGCCTTTTATGTAAGGATCAGCCAACCCTGAAAATCGGTCCGGTTAGCCCAAATGTTGACTACACGGTTTGGAAAACTAATGCACTTTTTGAAGTAAGATTACCGTTCATGTCTGATGGTTTCATATCTGACCCTTCAACAATTTCCACCAAGGCATAACCAACTGGCTCCTTTGCATCAATTGAAAACCAAGTTTCTAAAATATAACAAAGAAAAGAAAAATAATTAGGATCAAACATAACCACAATACGCGTTAACACTGCAATTTCATCGTAAATTCCGAGTCAAAAATCTTGTCATACCTTGTTCTGGTGACACAAATTTCTCGAGATCCACCACCAGCATATTAGGCTGCAAAAACCGCGAGTCTTAATCAGAAACCATTTTGTGTGGTGTTTCAGTAAATGAAAGCATGCAATGTAAAATATACAGGTGTCGAACTTATGAATGGGTCCATTTGGGTTATGGTTTATCCCTAACGGGCCAACAAAATTAATGAAACAGGAAATGGGTCATATGGGTCGAACAGGTTGTATTTTTAATGCTTGCATCCCCCTAAATCTTTTTATTTATAATGTGATTCCATAGTTTTTGAAATCATATTAGATGCATTAACTTTTTATAAAAAAAAATATGAAGAAAATAGACAAAAATGTTTACCCGACCCAAACCGTTTCCATTACCCAACCTGCCTGACAGCTCAATGTTTCAACCTCTAGTAACACAAAAAGAAAACCAAAAGAAAGTTACCTCCACCAGTGTCTCCTCGAATGCAACTGTCAGAAGCTTATCCTAATCAAGTAAAATAGCATATGACACACATTAGACGGTGTTCATGTGTGTTTGTGTATGTGTTATAAAACCACGTACTAACCAGCCATCCAGCAATCCCGGGAACTTCAGTAACATCAAGACCATGAGAAAAAATCGGTTTTACAGTCATCTGAAAGTATGGTGGTTCAACAAAACACACCCTCAAACGTCCAAGAAATGGCCATTTTGGTAGAAACTTTATTCCCACCAGAACCTAAATGAATTTCAAATATACCAAATTACATAATCAATAAAATAAATCTTGATTTTATGACAAAAAGATTGGTAAATAAACAACAGACCTTTCCTTCAACATGCATTCCTGTCAAATGCATTTTAGCTGACATTCCAAAACCCAATCTTTTTGTCAGTTTCGCTGCTAATATCGCGCTCATGTCATCAGCTGTCTTAAAATTTAGTCCCAGTTCCAAAACCTTAACATAATAAACTAAAAGCAAATTAGAAATCACCAAAAATATAAATGTTTACTACACGATAACCCCATGCTCCAAAAAGTTAATTTACCAAATGATCATCACCGGTAGATTGACGACAAACCCTCATTTCAGTAATCATAGGTGGAGATCTTCCCATATACAAATTCTGAACCACAGCTTCTTTCTGCATATATTGTCACTTACAAAGATCAAACAATAGAAACTCATCTTGAATGCATAAATCATTGCCATGATTTCAAATTTCAAGATTTTGTGTTTTTAGTGATCTCCTTTTAATATAAATCGCGTGTGGACACAATTTTAACTCTTTTGTCAAACCTGTAAAATATTATTAAAAATAACAAACTTCTCTCTGAAAATGTGTGTTTAAGTTTAACCATCGTTTGCTAGAACGTATCTATCATTATTCTACCATGTGACACGATCAAACCCGAGGCATATTTTCATTCAAAAAGATCTATATCAAGCATCTGATAAAGCATCCAACTTTATTGAGCTTAAAAGCTTGTGAATAAGATGCTATACAGATAAAAAGAATCTATAAAAGAGTGCAAATTCGATCATACGAGGTTAAAATGAATAAAATTAAGATCAAATTCGTACCACAGTCCAGGGTTTATACTTCTCCAAGAACCAAGGTATGATAGGGAGGAGGATTTTCTGTGAGACTATATTTTCCATACATATAGGCCAAATACTTTCAACCAAATAGTTCAACCACCTAACCGATTCAGAATCAGATAATACCTGCAGAAAACCAAAATAGGATTGATCATTTGATACATTTCAGTTTCTTTAGGGCTAAAGATTCAATTATTAAACTTGATCACAACTGTCCTCAGGTGTATCCGCAACCAAAAGATTGGAGTTCAAATACTGAGCTCTGCAGGTTGTGATGTATTTATCCTAGAAAATCTAGGAATTGTTGTTCAAGAAAAAAACCTGATCACAATTAATAAACTAATTATTAATTATCTAAAATCTAAACTTTAGATTTCACTTTGATCTTTATTAATACCATAATTAGAGCTTTTTGTATAAAGATTTGGTAAAGTGGTCAGGTTTAGAAAATTCACCTTTGTTTGATTGGCTTGCCTTCTTTCTTCAAATCTCACTTTTCTTCTGAATCTTTCTGAAAAATTCTCATGAACCTTAAACACAAAAAAAATAAAAAAAAAATAAAACCCTCATTGTTTGAATCTCAAATCAAGAAGATATCTATAGAGATCTTAGTTACCAAGTAAAGATAGATCAAAGAGATGAAGTAAACTGATGGGTGGCAAGAACTGAATGCAGAGAGTAACCATATCACCAACAACACAATGCCTACATGATGGATGATGGAAACCTCTGTTATATCCATGGAGTCAGAATCCAATTTTTTACTTTTCTTGTTCTTCTGAATTCAACCAATTAAATCATCAAAATCGAAGATTTAAAACAGACCCACCTCAAGAAAAACCTTAAGGATCGAGATTTTGAATGGGTTCGTGTATCTATCTGAAGAAAGTTGTTGAAGAAAATGGGTTTTGATATTTGATCTGAGGTTGTTTGACTTGACAGGAGGTCGTAGTTAAAGCTGCTCCTTTGGCCCCGTATTGGACGAGTCTGGAATTTTTTTCTTAAATGGTGCTATATATCGATAGTAGTTTCACAACCGGTGTTTGATTTGAAAAATTTAACACAAATGGTGTTTCCATTGTTGCTAACCACGAATTGTATGTTTACCTAGTTCCTAACCACGAATTGTGGTGAAAAAATGTGGTTTTTAAGGTTGCCAACCACGAATTGGTTGAACCTAAGGGTTGCCAACCACGAATTGGTTGGAATTGTGGTTGCTAACCACGAATTGGTGGTTCTTTTGGGTTGCCAACCACGAATTGGTGGTTCTTGTTGTTGCCAACCACGAATTGGTTGGAATTGTGGTTGCTAACCACGAATTGGTGGTGCCAACCACGAATTGGTGGTTCTTTTGGGTTGCCAACCACGAATTGGTGGTTCTTGTTGTTGCCAACCACGAATTGGTTGGAATTGTGGTTGCTAACCACGAATTGGTGGTGCCAACCACGAATTGGTGGTTCTTTTGGGTTGCCAACCACGAATTGGTGGTTCTTTTGGGTTGGTTCTTGTTGTTGCCAACCACAAATTGGTGGTGCCAACCACGAGGTTCTTGTTTGCCAACCACGAATTGGTTGGTTTTCTTTTTTTTTTATTATCAAAGATTTCTTTGTTTAATATCTTTAATCATAAATGCTTTATCCTGTCACGGGTTTTAAATGATTTGATAACACTACTACAAAACTACAAATAAGTACATACATTAATTTGTCGATATGTTTCACATGTCTTTGTTTTTTATAAAGAAATAAGAGAATCTGTCAGCTTTATTTTTATAAAGAATCTTTATGATTACTGTGTGTGAAAAATGTTTCAAACTCTTTTTAGTCTTTCTTTCGTAATGTTCACTGTGTGTGAAAAATGTTTCAAACAAGAGAAAAATGTTTCAAACTCTTTTGAAGATTTGCTCAACAAATATATATTAGACTTCAGCAAAAACCATCTCAAACCCTTTCAACTCTTTCATACTCTTTAAAATATTTCAAACTCTTTTAAGTCTTTCTTTCATAATGTCCTTAATCCATCCGTTTCTTGTTAGATTATTCTATGGTGGTAATATTTCGTATGATAACGGAGTTGTTTCCTCAGATGAATCTACTCGAATGACTTCCTTTATTATTGACCACAGAATCCGATATGAAGAATTGCTTCGTATGGTTTATAATCATCTTGGTGTTCAAAAAGAATCCTTTAACTTAGGATTATTATTATATTATCAGTTTCAAGGGATATCTGAGGCATCCTATATTTCTAGTGATGCAAGTTTAGATATTATGTATTATTTAGCAGAAGCAAAACCAAATTTCAGGGCTGACATACACGTTAATTGTCAGCCAATAATGTCAGTCCAACGAGACGGATGTATGGATCTGCTTCGTAGTGTTTCTGTTTCAATGGCACCCCAAATAACACCAACACCCCCTTGTTATCAATACAATGATCCAATACAATACCCATCAACTTTTGAAGCAGGCCCGTCAAACCAACATACCATAGTAGAAGATAATTCAAATGAACAAGTTGATGACACTATTCATGATGACGATGAAGAAGTCTTGGATAACATTGTTGAAGAATTAAGGTCTGAAGATTCTGAAGATGTAAGAGAGGATTTAAACATGTCCACTGACGAAACTGATGACGACGGCTACCGTGAAACTCCAGCAGAATATAATCTCGGAATTGTTCAAGGGCTTTCTCAAGGCCCGGTGAACTATTCTGATGATGTTGAGGAATTAAGAGATTACGACGCTGGTGGTTTTGAAGAAGATGACCACATAGATTTGTGGAACAATGAGCTAAATGAAATTCGAGTTGGTATGTACTTCAAATCTAAAACTGAGTTGATGTATGCTGTTCGAAAGTGGAATGTTGCCTGTAATAGAGAGTTAATAGTAGTTGAAACTAGACCTCAAAAATGGAGGGCAAGATGTTACACCACAGTCGCTTTTCAAACAAGTAACCTTCCATACGCTCCTCCGTGTAACTGGTATGTGTATGCACGTGTGAAGCATGGTGAAACCATGTGGAGGATAGTAAAATGGGTTGCGTCTCACAACTGTTATGGGTCAGTCATTCGCAACAACAATAGAAGCCTTACATCTAAAAATGTTGCAGCATACATCAACCATGCGGTTCGTGCGGACATTGCTTTCCCTGTAAAACAAATCCAGGCGTATATAAAGGAAACATTGAAGGTTGATATTTCATATATTAAGGCTTGGCGAGCTAGGAGAATAGCTGTTGATAGTATTTACGGTAACTGGAAGTCTAATTTCGAGGAGTTACCTAAGTATATTACAGCTCTGATGTCATCAAATAATGGCACTATTGTGGAATGGTATCATCAAACAGATGGTTCAAGTGAATACAATACATTTAAATATGTATTTTGGGCATTTGGGCCTGTCATAAAAGCTTTTCAACATTGTCGGCCCATTATATGCGTAGACGGTACACATTTGACGGGATCATATCGTGGTAAGTTGTTAATTGCAGTTACAAAAGATGCAAACAACTATATACTGCCAGTAGCTTATGCAATCGTTGACGAGGAAACTAATGATAGCTGGGGTTGGTTTTTTATACAGTTTTGGAAACATATTGGTAGTCTAACTAGGAGAAGATTGTGTGTTATTTCAGATAGACACAAAGGTATTATTCATGCAATGAATAATCTTGATATGTGGAAGGAGCCACTTGCATATCATCGTTTTTGTTTGCGTCATGTTAGGAGCAACTTCATGAAGAAGTTCAAGAATGTTAGCTTAAAAAGGCTATGTTGGTCTATTGGTAGCACCACACAACGTCGAAAGTATCGAAGCTGTATACAACAAATGAAAAAGATCAATCCTGAGGCTTGGGAGTATTTGAAACAAATTGGTTTCAATAAGTGGACACTTATGCACGATGAAAAAGATAGTCGTTGGGGTAACTTAACAACAAATATTTCAGAGAGCTTAAACAACGCATTACGTGGAGCAAGGGTGCTGCCCATAAAGGCGTGTATTGATTATACGTTTAATAAAGTCGTGCAACAATTTCGAAACCATACTGACATTGCAAAGCATTGTAAAACATCTTTACCCCCACGTGTATGGCACACCTTTGATGAACGTGACAAACGGGGTCAAGACCACACTGTAACTGAGTTTAATGAAGAAGAAGGGTGGTACAGGGTTACTTCAATAATGCAAACAAATCAAGATGGAGACAACGATTATATTGTCCAATATAAAAACAAAAAATGCTCATGCGGAAAGTGGCAAGCTGAAAGATTTCCATGTTCACATGCAATTTCCATTTGTCGTCATCGAGGTGAAAGACCTCATGACATGGTTCATAGGGTTTACAAAAATGCAACATATCTACAACAATATCAGAGTGATTTTCGGCCACTACCTCATCCTGCTTTATGGATAGATCCTGGTTGGAGGATTATAGCAGACGAATCAAAAATTGTCACATCGCGTGGTAGGAGACGAGCACGTAGGATACATAACGAGATGGATGTTCATTACCGTGAAGAATGTGTCGCTCGTAGGTGCGGAATCTGCAATGAAACCGGTCATAACAGGAACAGATGTCCCAACCGGTCGTAACAGGAACAGATTTATGATATTTCTATGGAATTAAGTTATGTAACTTATATTAGTTTCGAAAAATGTAACTTTAATGTTTTATGTAAAAGTCTTTGTTGAGAATAATAAAATATTAGAATATTCGAGTACATTAATACACAATCTTAAACATGAGGAATCAAAATCTTACATTGGTGTTCATATACGACTACCATATAATTGATCTGCCATAAAACGTCTATAATTTAGACAAGCATTTTGAACACTATCTTCCTCCCACACTAACGACCTGTTTTGTACTAGCCTTCGTAATAACATACATATTACGACTCCCGCATCTCGACCAATGTGAACACCATTTGGAGGCCAGACACTTTCCCCGGAATTTTCTAAAGTCTCTACTTCTTGTAGGCCAGAGCGTTGAAAAAACAAAATACGTTGTAGAAACCATCTAAAATGTAACTCGAATTCCAAAAATACTCGGTGAATACCACGATGTATGCACCATGAATTAGCACATGTATTTGCAACACAATCATATGGATAAATTACATGAACTTGTAGTGAATGCATACAAATTTTAAAAAGGTACCAGTTTACACCATCAGGAGATAGAGGTAAAAATGCCTGTTAAAACATATAAATAATAATTATTTATTTATAATAAATTATAATTATTTAGTAATTATATAACTTTACCGTTTCGACCTCCCAAAGTGCAGGATACAACTGGTTCGTCCCATCACCATATTGAAAGGAATCGTGATGTCCGTCAGTTATTAGGTCCATAAACTTAGGCGGTAGAATAGTCCAACGATCCCCCCTAGGCAACTCATCGCTTATTAATATGTAATATAACCTCCAATACATAAGATTTCTTGTCCAAGCGCGAACATGCTGTACAAAAAAAAAACAATTATTACACCAATTACCATCTACTTTAATATGACATGAATAAATTTTTTATAATTACAATCTCCTGTATAAAAGCGTCTCCACAAAGCCCTAAAAGGGTACCCCAAAATTCGCAGACAAGTTCTTCATCGCCCATACAATGAACCCTACACCAATCACTATCTCCGTTGTAAAAGAATTGGACAACATTTCTAGACCAGTTCTCATTATTTCTCCAAAAATGGTTCTCTACCGGTGCCGGTATGTCACTACCGGGTGCACTAGAAGACATGTTTATTTAAGTGTTAAATTTAGATCAATGAAAGTGTGATGTATGTGAATGACAATATTTATAATGGTTATAAGACAATAGATCCAACTTGCATTAGATTCACGTGACATTTACAAAAAAACAAAACATGTACTTTTACCATACAATAAAAAATTAAACTTATATAAAACAATACATGTCCTTTTACCATACAATAAAAAATTAAACTTATATAAAACAAAACATGTACTTTTACCATACAATAAAAAATTAAACTTAAATAAACATGTTTAAAATCTAATGACGATCTAGTCTGCTATGCGTGCCACACCAAGGTGGCCTAGAAGTCCGTCTAGGTCGCCCTTCTTGATCTGTAAGATTTGGATTTTGACTAATATCAAAGTTTGGGAATGGTATAGGGGTTACAGATGGTCGTACGTGTTGATCTGTCATGGTGTCGGTGTTGGTATTTTGAGGCATGACCATGTTCACAAAATCGTTTGAATGATTATACGTTAATGGGGGACTAGTTTGTTGTGATGGTGTATAATAAGCTTGACTAAAATTACCCATCAAGTTTGAAAATTGTCCAAAACCAACATTATTAGACGATGAACCGCCTAGTTCCAAATTTAGATTTTGGTGTTCAGATTCTGGGTTTCGACCATCACGATCAGGGTTTTGTAAATCGTCACCATCTTGGTTACCAACACCATGGATGCCACCTCGTCTACCACCGCGTCTACGCACACTTTGAACCATATCTAAGGGTTCAGTTGGGAAAGAATATTGACTGTTGTTCGTAGCCACATGTGAACTTGGGCAATAAATATGCTCTCCCATGTTTGCAAGTCCCATATATTGGTTCGCCATATTTTGTAAAGGCTGCAAAAATTGTGTATTTTGTGAATCCATTCCCATTAATTCTCCTGTAGCTCTATATATTTGACTCATTCCATCTCCCTATAATAACCAACCATAAATGTTAAAGTTTTTAATTTACAAAAAAATCATAATAAAATATAATTACCAGTAGTTCAAGTCTGCCACCATGATCTTGATGCGATTGTGAAGAATGATGACGACCAGGTTTAGTAATGAATAAAACAGTACGTGGAAAATACCAATTCAAATACTCATTACTTGCAAAAACCGTATTAGCAGGGACACCATCAACAACACGCTCTAAACGAGACTCCCAATTTGTAATGTATTTATGATGGCGTTGTCTCCAATCTTTACCTTTGCCCTTACGATTAGATTTATGCAAATTTTCATGTTCGCTTTTGTCGAACATTACATTAGAAGGGATCGGTTGAGCAAAACCGAACTGTCGCATTACCCTACTTGCTAGATGGGCCTCAACAACGTCCCAAAATACGAGAGTGGTATCACACATCCAACTAAGGTGGTCGCTTCTACACATATCCGGTAGATCCAACATAACCCCATAGTAGGGCGTCCATATGAACTACAAAATTGAAACTAAATTACATTACTATATTTTTATAATGAAAAATAAATGTATATAATTTAAATTACCTCATCCGCTTGTAAAGATGTAAATTGTGAACGAAACATAACAAGAACATGACTTGTTGCTTCTCTGAAGCTTAAAGGAACACTCCACCTATCAAAATCGTATAAAATTGATTTTATAAATAATTAAAAATAAACATATATAATATATGTTGTTTTTAACTTACCGTGCACCATACGGTTTTTCTCTAGCATAATCTTCTGTCCGTATGGGAGCAATTGATGGTATTCTCTCCCATGCCCATAACTGTAACAATACCATCGGCCCATAAATTTCTGTGGCTTGCGGGGATGATGCTTTGCAGAGATTTCTAAAAAGGCTAGCAACAACAGCGCTCCCCCAACTTAGCCGACCACATTCATTTAAATCCTCTAGATGATTTAAAAATTGTAAAGATACGTGGTTCCCAGTAGAATCAGGAAATAGGGTTCCTCCAATTAAATGTAAGATGTATAACCTTGCTCGTTGTATAGGCGATACAGTGGACTCAGGAAGCGGCTTCTCTAGTTCATCCATTATAGAAGATAACCTAAGCAGAGAACCCTTCAAATGACAAAATGCAGGATCCAAACCCAACATTTCATAACAACGGCTTTTCCACTGAGTTTCAGATAATCTTATCTCCTCTCCAGAAACGACGTTGTCGGTGATCGGCATACCCCAAAGAACTTGAACATCTTGCAATGTAACAGTGGCTTCTCCAAATTTAAAATGAAAGGTGTGGGTTTCTGGACGCCACCTCTCTACAAGTGCGGTTATCAAGTGATTATCCACCTTTCGGTAACCACAGTCAAAAACACCACCAAAACCAGATTCTCGTATATGTAACATTACATTTTCTGGAACCTCAAAATTTTTAAAGTGATTCCAGAATCTCCGATCAGCACGTCTAAGAATAAGTGCTTCATGACTATAGGATGATGAATGAAACAACTGATAAGCTCTATGGTTTCTTTCAAGGAATAATACTTCTGGACAACTAGGACCGGGAAACACTTGTGGTTCCATGAGTGAATTGTGAAACAAATATGATTTGATAAAAAGTTAAAATGTGATATGATAAAATTTGAAACAAGATATGCTACTTATAATTGTAATGATATCATATGATATCATTATTGAAGACTTCCTGGCATACTAGCTACCCTAAACAAAGACATGTGAAACATATCGACAAATTAATGTATGTACTTATTTGTAGTTTTGTAGTAGTGATATCAAATCATTTAAAACCCGTGACATGATAAATCATTTATGATTAAAGATATTAAACAAAGAATAAAAAAGGATAGACAAAATATTTGATAATAAAAAAAAAGAAAACCAACCAATTCGTGGTTGGCAACAACAAGAACCACCAATTCGTGGTTGGAAACCCAAAAGAACCACCAATTCGTGGTTAGCAACCCAAAAGAACCACCAATTCGTGGTTAGCAACCACAATTCCAACCAATTCGTGGTTGGCAACAACAAGAACCACCAATTCGTGGTTGGCAACCCAAAAGAACCACCAATTCGTGGTTAGCAAACACAATTCCAACCAATTCGTGGTTGGCAACCCTTAGGTTCAACCAATTCGTGGTTGGTAACCGTAGAAACCACATTTTTTTAACTAATTCGTGGTTGGCAACCTTAGCAACCATAATTCGTGGTTAGCAAGCAAGGTTTCACCACAATTCGTGGTTAGGAACTAGGTAAACATACAATTCGTGGTTAGCAACAATGGAAACACCATTTGTGTTAAATTTTTCAAATCAAACACCGGTTGTGAAACTACTATCGATATATAGCACCATTTAAGAAAAAAATTCGACGAGTCTGATACGTGTCCTACAACATGATGACGACATAAAAAAAACAGATGATTTCATGTATCGTTAAGGGTCGGATATTTGGAGATCCCTTGATTTTATTTGGATATCCTGTAGCCTTATACGGGCCGTACATATACGGGCCGTATAAAGCTATACGGGCCGTACCTACACGACCTGTATAGAGTTATACGGGTCGTATAAGGTGTGCATTTAATGCTGATGAAACCCTATGCGGGTAGTATTGAGCTATATGGGTCATATAATTGGTGTCCAACTAATTTTCGGCAATGTTTTTAAAACCGGACCGGCCAGTCGGACCGGGAACCGGGACCTCCACCGGTCCGGTTACATGCTCTGAGACCGTTTGCTGGTTGAACCGGACGGTTCAAGCGGTTCAGCGGTCGAACCGCGAACCGGTGGTCGAACCGGGTAGTTTAATTTTAAAAAAAAATTACTATTTTTTTATCTTTTTTATCCTATAGTCCTCCTACTTACTTCTATTTACAATTTTAACTCAATTTGGCTCTTTCCTTTTAACTTATACGCTGCCACAGGTCCTCCAAAACCCTAATCAAAATTAAAATTGAAGATTCAAAAGAATTAAAATTCATACAGACCTACAACCCTCGTCCTTGACTCAAAATTGTTTAAATGGTTGTATATGTAGTATTTGAAATTTTTATATTTTTCTATATATTTTTATGAATATTTATATTATTTATTGCGTCATCCGGTTCTTGAATCCGGTCCGACCAGTGAACCTCTAGGACGTCCGGTTCGTTGTCCGGTCCGGTTCTGAAAACATTGATTTTCGGGGTTGTCCAAATAACATCACCCATTATTAAACACGGAATAATATATTTTTTTACTAAATTACAATTTTTGTTCTTTAACTTTGACAAAATTATGTAATGGGTTCTTTAAAAATTTGACTTTCACTCAACGTTCTTTATTTGAAAAGTGTCATCGTTTCTTGTCCTTTTAACTAACTGGTGTTAAATATTTCTGTTAAGTCAAAGCCATTATTGTTTTTTTACTAAAGGACTATTTTCATAAATGATAAAGTTTCTTTTTATTCTTTTTATTCTTTTCTATATATTTCTTTTATTCTTTTTTATCAAAACTTTTTATAGATTTCTTTAAAATTTTATTAATTAATTAATCAACTTACTTATTTTATAAAAATATTTATTTTTATTTAATTTATTTATTTTATCTTTTTATTAAGTTATTTACTTTTATCATTTTACAAATATTATAACTTTTTGTATTATATTTTTTTATATATTAGTAAAGATTACCGATCATGTGTAATTTTGGTTGCATGTGTATAACATAAAATGTCAAGGGGCTGGATGCACAAAATCGAAATAAAAGATGTAATGTTAACTTGTATTAATTATATGCATGTAGGCTTGTCAAATTCCAAGTGAGCTTATCTTCCTCTTTCATAGTTTTGGCATGAAGATCATCTATGCTTTTAAGCTGAGAACATGATATATCTCCCAGGTTTCCACGTCGGACACCGTCAAGAAACTCAGCCAAGTGTGTGTTTTGTTGGGACCCACATAACACGTAAACGAGTCGGATAATTACCGTAGGCCTCCAACCACCGATTCAAAGCGACGAGTTCTCAAAGATGATCCCCTGCAACCATCGATCTAAAGAGACGAGTTCTCAAAGGTGATCCCCCACGTTGGAGCCAAGAAGGAAGGCCCGTTATGTTTGGCCAGTTGGGATCAAGCCGTGTGGTAGTTTTCACAGTGATTGATGGTGTTTTTGGTTATGAGTCGGAGATAGTCGAGATCGGTAGGGAAGTTGGTGAGCCCTTGGAGTAGTTCGTCTAGGTCGAGCTTCTGTTGAGTCATCCAGTTGTTATAGCAAGACTGAAACTGTTGATGATTGGCCATGACACATGGGCCTTTAGGAACTCTCTTGACTCCCCACGAACACTGGCTAGCTTAATTATGGAAACAAACTAAAGGGAATGCATAAGTGGGGGAAAAAGACAAAGATGTTCATGCTCCAAATGAGCACTGACAGATTTAGATATCTGTTGGGATATGACCTGGCAGAGGCCCGGACATATCCCAAGCCCAAGTCCAGACAATAATCCACAAAGATAAAACAGCCAACAACCGACCAACAGACCTAACATCCGGACCTTACTCAGTTTTACATGGGAAAGAAAAGGCTTGGACTTGTCGAAGAAAGCGACAAATGAGTAACGGTAAAGATTCCACAGGATCAGTATGTCAGAGTACGACCCAATAAGCAAAAGGGCCTGATAATGCGAAGGCCATTACTAACAATCTGGACAAATGGCTCAGGCATTATTTGGCTCTGCCAATAAGCGTAAGACAACCTACAGCTAAAGACAATTACCATCAAGTATAAATACTCAAAAACCGTAAGGTAAAAAGGTATTCTCTCCACTTCCTTCATTCACTATACATACTTGATTTCTCAAAACCAGTTCTTACTCTCATGCCGGATGCTGATCACAGCGACCCCCCCTGGGGTCCTCACTGTGACGAGACTAACGGTGTTTCTGTTTTGTTAGGTTAAGCTCAGCAAGCATCTTCTTAAAACTTCTCTATCATCCGAACCAGATTCGGAGGTCTTGGAGTTTACATTTTCTTTTAACTATTAATTCCTCCCAGACAAATTGTAACGCGTTCTTTTTATCGAAAGCAGTGGAAATGGGATTGCATTCCAATAATAAGAAAATACTAAAATACATTAACACCACGAGACTAGTTGTTAAAATCACAAAATTGTTATTTCCTGGTGCGCTTTAGGGGTGTTTATCGGGTTTCAGGTCGGGTTATTTGGGTTTTTTGTTACAGTAATCCTACCCGTTTACCGACCCAAATAAGATTCGGGTTAATCAGTTTCGAGTTATTCGGTTTCGGTTTTATTCGGGTCGGGTTAATCGGTATTCGGGTTTCTAGGTACAACTTGCAATGCATACTTAACAATTGAACTTAACATGATATTCATTAACTAATAAACACTAAATTTCAAATAAAAACACTCTTAATATGATTTTTCGTTTAAACTCATGCAGTAAACACATATATATACTAATAAAAATCAAATAAAATAAGCACAAAACAAAACCATATCAATCAATCATATAAACTAAAAATAAAACGTCAAATCATATCAACCAGTAAACTTTTTAACAGTCATCACTCTTCAAATTCTCATATTAATGTTCGTTCGTCCGTTTCTAATCCTATATTAAAATAAAGTCAAATAAATAAAATATTAAAAATGGTTAGATATAGAGCGAGCTACAATTACACATAAATATTAATAATAAAAATACCTTTTTATTATTATTCGGGTTAACCCGGTTAACCTTTTTTTAACCCAATTACCAAACCAAATACTATATTCGGATTCGGGTTCCATCTTAATCGGATTTGGGTTGTTCGGGTTCCATCTTAATCGGGTTCGGATTGATTTGGGTCGGGTTTGGTATTCGAGTTTCGGGTAAAATGCACACCCCTAGCTGTGCTCTATATTTATAGTAATATCATAGAAAAATAATATAGTTATGTGATACACGAATTCTTGGACACGTATTTACGTTTACTCATAATAAAAGTAAACAACTTAACTAAACAAACGAAAATAAATAAATTAAATAAAAAATATTTTTTTATAAAATAAATAAGTTGATTAATTAATTAATAAAAATCTATAAAATAAAATTGATAAAAATAACAAAAGAAGAATAAAATAAAAGAAAATAAGAGAATAAAAAGAAACTTTACCATTTACAAAAATAGTCCTTTATAGGTAAAAAGACAATAATGCCCTTAACTTAACAAAAATATTTAACATCAATTAGTCAAAAGGACAAAAAACGAGGACACTTTTCAAATAAAGAACATTGAGTGAAAGTGAAAATTTTAAATGACTCATTCTATAATTTGGGCAAACTTAAAGGACAAAAATTGTAATTTAGTATATTTTTTTAACGACAAATTTATCATACCCCTACTTCTAAGTTACACCAAATAAATGTCTGGTTTTGAACTTAAGACATTATATCTAAGAGCTAAGAGCCTTTACCAAATGAGCTAGTCCCACATTAGCAAACACGGAATGATATTAAATCTTGATATGGTAAAACATATTAGTTATCGATAAACAAGTCCTTATCCATAATCAAGGGGATGTTCAAACGATTCATCGATTATATCATGTTCAATTTCCTTTTTGTCATTTTTTCCCGCGATCAAGTTTATGATGGGAAGGTTTTGAAACGAGTTTTTGTATTTTTAGTATCATGTATTATAGTAAAATTGTATCTTATGCATGATCTCATACGAGCCGAGTACCTAATATGTCTGGTTCATAGGTTTTCTTGCAAGTATCAGGGTTTCCCGTGTATGATTTTAGGCGGTTAAAAATTATCTTGTGTGATTTTCATTGGCCGAAGCTTGATTTCAAAGTTATCCAATCCCATCTATCTTATAACTGAAGATTGGTTTGAAATTAATTATATGCTAGGGTATGCAGAGGTCAGTTTGGTCCGGTTTTGGGGTAAAACTAAACCCAACCGAAAGTTCGGTTTTTGGTTTTTTGAAAACCGATCGGGTTCGCTTTTTTCGGTTTTTAATTTTTACAATGGAATCGGTTCGATTTCAGTTTTTTCGGTTTTATTAATTGGACTTGAATTTTTTGTAATAAATTTTTTTTGTTAACTAATGAATAACTAGTATTATCCCCGCCGCGCGTTGCGGCTGTTGTTGTATGTCAGTAACGCTTTTGTAGGTAGGACGTACCTAGCGGTAATACATTTTTCCAGAAGATCTTAGTATGCAGTTAATTACGTTAGCAAAAGTAATTTTAGTAACGTTCGACAAAATACAAAGTACGACAAAGTTTGTTTCTAAGACGAAAGTTAAACACACGAAAGTGCTAATACTACGATTTCTTGTGTTTTTGCACCTAAACACTTAGTTCCACGTTAGGACCTAAACATCTCTATGCGGCTTACACATTTCATGGGGCAAGATAAGGTGAGGGTTTCTCACATTGTCAGAAGTAACGTTGTCTGTATCACGTAGGGTTCCCTATTACTTTGACATTGACCAATAGCTGTGAAATCCTTATCGAGTGACATTACTCGAACATCTTAGACTATATCCTAAACAAGTTTAGATCTTAAAATATCCATCATCCTCATTACAAGTAATGTATCCCATCATTTGAGTCCAAAATCATTCTAAGACAACCTTCTCCTTATTTCCACTCAAACAAAATCCACTACCATCATCCATACCTGACGCGATGACCTGACCTGAACCTTGTCATCAACTATACTCCTCAAACCGGCAACCAAACTTGTTAAGAATCCAAACCCCCAACTTTTTCCTTACCCAGTAGTCTCCAACAATTGAATTTCGGGACGAAATTCTCTCAACTTAGGGATACTGTAACATCCATGATTTTTCCGGCCTTATTTTTTTAGTTAGTTTATTTTATACAATAATGACGTCTCATTCAAATCTCATACTTGTTCGACCCAATATGTCACGATTAATTATTATGTCATTTTCCTTGTATCAACTCAAGCTTTCAACCTCACGCTCCATATTAGCATATATAACGCGTGTAAGTATAATTACATATGTATATACAAGTGAGCATCTCGTTGTAATAAATATATGTAATTTAAGCATTTGAGACTTAACAATGTAATCATATTCCTCTATCATTTTATTATATATATATATATATATATATATATATATATATTGGTTTGCACCAAGTAAATCAAACTCATAACTTTTACTTTTAATAAAAGATATTAATATAAAACTTTTGAGTGAAGGGCATACATTACAATTCCTATGACCGGAGAATCAGTTTAATCCTTCAATCGGGGGCGTTGAAACTCGCCTTTCAAGTGCTACACAACAATGGCAACATTGAGATGAAATTAGAAACAAAACATTAACAGAGTAGAAGCCGATAGTAAAGACGGTAAAAGGCGTATAAAGATTAATGTAACATTCCTTGGATAATTCATTTCAACTTTATAATATGGAATGATTTAATGAGGCTCAGATCAACAAACAGGGCAACAAAGAAATAAAAAGTCGCCATGGCTGCAAATACACTCGTTGTAATGTGAAAGAAACTGGCATTCCTTTCGCATAAACATTGGGATTGCCCCGCCAAGATGCAGACCATCACATTTTAGTTCCAATCCAGTCGTACAAATTTAATTTCGTCATCAAAGCCTCTCAGTTATAGCATAAGCAACAACAAAATTCCCAAAACACCTTGCTGCTAATGTCAAATATAGTACATTAAACTCCATATAAAGTCAATATGATTCACAAACGATGAGAAATAGTGCGTGGCTCCTCTCCACTTCCTGATTCACAAACAATTTAGCTTAGATCTGGCTCTATGACTGCCATGGCTGCAACATAGGTTGCAAGTAGAGACACGCCTACTTGCCGTCCTCAATTCTGCCACGCCAAGCAACGATTTCCACGTTAGTCATCATAGCCTCTCCTTGACATAATCCCCAAATCGAGAGTGCTGTAAAACCATAACCCTAGCACCCAAGAACAGGAACGAAACATGAAACAAAGTAAGCAAAATAAGAATCAAAGGACTAAAATCGTAACCCTAGCAGCCACGAACGGCATCGAAACAAAGCAAGAGTAAAAAATCAGAGGTTTACCCGGGTACGGCAAGTCAAAAGTGAAAACAGATACAAGTAGAGAGACAACGAACCAGCCGACCAAAGCCACGGAGCCACCACATTACCACCACCTAGGGTTCCGAAGAACCTACCAACGATGGTGAAGGGAGAAATCAGGATGCGACGGAGGAGAATGGCAAAAGAAGCAAACCAAAGTAAAAAAGGAAAAAACCACTGGCTTTGGTCCAGTGGTTATGGCAATGAAGATTCAACCTGCCCACGCAGGTTCGAATCCGAGCCGAACCGGGTTTTAGTCCGGAGTGCGTTACGCTAGCGGGGTATGGCCCGTGTAGCGGCGCAACTGCTGTCAAGTGGCAGCAGGCTCCATGGTTTCCCGGTGAAAGCCTAAGCCTCTCGTTCTGAACCCACAGGCCCGGTTCAGACAACGTAGTGGTCAGGTTGAGGGGTAACGGGTCTCCGATTCGGAGATGCGGCTGCCACTTAAAAATGAAAGTCGTCTTTCAAAAAAAAAGTAAAAAAGGAAAAGGGCTTGTACTTCAGCAAAAAAAGTTTGTACTCAAACTTTTTAAAAAAAATTACTAAAAGACAAATGAGTACTATTCATTTCAATGGCAAATAAATATAGACAGGGGCGGACTTAAGTGAAGCGGGGGTGCACATGAACCCCCCGAGTTTTGAAATTTTAGTGTAACGGTATGTAAAAAAACTGGGGTGAACCTCCTAAAATATTATAGGGTGAACCCCTTAAAAAGTTTCACAGATAGCTTAGTGGTTTAGGCTCTCTATTATAACAAAGAGGTTGTGGGTTTGAATCCCTTCACCAACATTTTTGAAAACTTTTTTTTAGCTGATTACGTTTAATGGGCCAGGCCATTTAGTTGTTTTAATTAATTTGGGTGATGCGGTTGCTAATAACTAAGTTGGCAGTTTCAGCTCTGAGAATTCACATTTTTGTTTATGATTTGCTAATAACCAGAATTGGAGAATAGTGAAAAACCCGCTGAGATGGAGAAAATCAAGTTTATACAGTTTCCTTCCGTTATTCACTTCTTTGTTTTCCATTTTGTGGGCTTTATCTTATTTTCTCCTAATGGGACCCACAATCTTTTGAGTTATATATTCCAGTAGTTATATTGTATCATTTATTATTTCAATTTTGTGGGTCTTATCTATACATTCTAAGAGTTCTATTGCATATTTTTTTACCTTGTTGTTTCTTTACATCCAGGTGGCCTACCATTTGAGTTTAGAGCATTGGAACTAGCTTTGGAGTTTGCATGCCTCACTCTGGATACTTAGATACAAGCTAAGCCAAGTGGCTAATTACTGGATTTTAGATAATCAAAATGCAGAAATAATCATTTTAATTGAATATATAGATGTTTTTTCTTCAATTAAGCATGTGAAGACGGAATTGCATAATAGGATGGGTGATGGGTACATGCATTTGTTACATAGAAAAGGAGTTCTTTCAACAAGTTTCGGACGAAGATGTAATTCAACGATTTCAAAAGATGAAAACTCATAGGGAACAACTCTAGTTTTTTTTAATTCATAAAGACTATTTTATTTATAATATGTGTGTTTTTAGTTTCTAATAATGATGTTTTTTTATTATTGTATCGTATTTTTGTTATGTTGTGAACCTTACCCGACCCGAACCATCGAACTGACCCGGAATTTTTTATGTCCGACCCTATGAAATTGGAGCATCTAAAAACAGTGAACCCCTTGGAAAAAATTCCTGGATCCGCCACTGAATACAGATATAATTGATTGTTGGGCCTAAAATTTTTAGTCTGCATAATTTATTATTTTCTTATAAAATATTTAATATTTAAAAATAAACATTATAATCTATCATATATATGAACTCAAACAGTGCATGTATATTTAAATGCTGACATGAACACGAACCATTAATCTGAAAAAGGTTTTTATTTTTTTCTATATTAATAAGCTAAAATCGTAAATCTAAAACTAAATATACAAATGTATAAAACAATCACATATAAACTATAAAACCTAATGAGTAACGACCGTTTTTCTTCTAACATTTAAATTTTAGCATAAAATATTTAACGAGTCTAAGTTAAGCCATAAATCACAGTTTAAAAAGAACTATAAAAAAGAAAGTTAAACGGTTCAACCCGAACGCAACTTGTTTAGCTAATCACGTTACCGGTCCAGCCCAAAACAAACCCATTTAAACTAAACACAAACCTGCTAATTTTATATTAGTTTCATACCATGTTAAAAAAAAACTAAAAGTATGAGGGTTGAATTGTCAATAGTAGAAGTCTCAGGGCAAAAGTTGTAATCATCTCGTAACACGTGGACCAATAAAAGAAATAAAATGAACACTCCAATGAACAGATGAGCCAACCGCCATCGCCGGCCAATCCGCCAATTGTTTTGGGGATATTTTTCAATTGTTTATCCCCCAATTTGCAATGCAAGAAGGCTTCAGAAGATCAAATTACAGTTGGTTTAAATGTTGATATAATCGCCTTCGAATAGAAAAGGAATTTTTAAGACATGCTACGATTACGATGTTTGTTGTTGACTGGTTGTAGTTCTCTTCCATTTAAGCATCAATCTCTCCCTTCTCCGATCGTATCGTGCTCATCATCATATTTTGTTAGATCGAAGATGGAATCGATGTCGTATACAACACGTTCGTCGTCGTCGTCGTCACGGAAATTGTTGTTTCGTCAGCTGTTTGAGAAGGAATCATCTACTTACACTTACCTTCTAGCCGATGCTTCTCATCCAGATAAGCCTGCTTTGGTTCGTAATTCAATGCATCTCAATTTGGTTGATTTGATTGTAATTTTAGTTTCCTCATAATTTCAATTCTGGAGAGTTAGAATTTAGGGTTTGGAATTAGGAATTAAATCTCCAGCCATTCAGAGTCCACCGTACAGCGTTAATTTGTCCTAAATTGAGTTTGCTTTTGAAGTTAGGGTTAAAAGTTGATTAGAGGTGTAGATTTAGGAGTAGGATTAGAGGGTGTCTGAAGAAAATAAAAATTGATTCTTTCTTTATTATTGAAACTTGCAGTTGGTTGACCCGGTAGATAGGACCGTGGATAGGGATCTTTCTCTTGTAAATGATCTGGGATTGAAACTTGTATATGCTATCAACACCCATGTGCATGCAGATCATGTCACTGGGAGTGGGCTGATCAAGGTATAAAGCATACTTCACGATCTGTACTATTTCTTATCGTGAACTGTAATGGAAGATCATATATGACATAATCATTATATGCAGACTAAAGCTCCTGGTGTCAAGTCTATCATTTCCAAAGCAAGCAAAGCATCAGCTGATATTTTTGTTGAAGCTGGTGACAAAATTCGATTTGGTGATCTTTATTTGGAGGTATGAAAACATTTATTTTCAGATGTCCAAAGAGGGTTGCATATTGAGTCCTTAACTAAATTATTTACTAATTAGTTAATTATTGTCGTGTTTTACTTCAGGTTCGTGCAACTCCAGGGCATACAGTAGGTTGTGTCACTTATGTTACTGGTGATGGACCAGATCAGCCTCAACCTAGAATGGCATTTACCGGTGACACTTTATTAATACGCGGATGTGGGAGAACGGATTTTCAGGTGCAGTAGTATAATAAGGATTTCAATATCAACATAAGTGGAAAAAATTATTAATAATATTTAGTTTTTTTATAATAATCGCATTGCAGGGTGGAAGTTCTGAGCAGCTATATGAATCAGTCCATTCACAGGCAAGAACATACAAAATGCCCAATTGAAAGATGAAAAAACTGATATGCATCCTGTTTTTGATTTTTTCCCTAAAATGAAACTCAATTTCTTATGGTTATCATCTGTCCAGATCTTTACATTGCCAAAGGACACATTCATTTATCCTGCTCATGATTACAAAGGGTTCACAGTTAGTAGATTTTTTTTTTGGAAATTTACATACAGAATGTAGATGCTTATAGAGCCATTGGTTTTCAGGTTAGCACTGTGGGAGAAGAGGTGCTCTATAACCCTCGCCTCACAAAAGACGAGGTACCTTTATATTATTGTTTATGCTAGATGTGGCAAAATGGTGGGTCAAGGTCGTAACACTGTAACAGGTCAAAGAAAAACACCTTTTTATTTTTATTTTTGAATTTTGATTAGTTTATGAATCAACTATGATTACAAGAACTATATTTTTACCAAAATATTCTAACCTTTTTTTTGATATAGTGCTTTTGGAGCTTGTTATGCCTTTGAATACACTTTACACTCACCCAATGCTTTTGGAGCTTATTATGCTTTTCAGAGTGTTTTTGGAGATTGTTTTGTTTTCTGCATACTAATCCAACCTTTTTTTTATTTCAGGAAACATTCAAAAGCATCATGGAAAGTAAGTAGATGATACAGTATTCATTCACACAAATGCTTAACTTATAAAAATATGTCAACATCTAACCAAATTCCTCAACAGATTTGAAGCTGTCATATCCAAAAATGATAGATGTGGCGGTGCCAGCTAATATGGTCTGTGGGTTGCAAGATCTGGAGTCGAAAGCTGCTTGATTCCTATTATATGCTTCATGTACACAAATATATCCGTTTACAGAAAAGATGTTTGTAAATAAATTGGTTGCGAGATTCGTAACTGTAATTTTCTGTTTACAGATGAATAACTTTACCGGATGCTTCAAGGCTTGTTGCCATTGCATTTATAGTATTTTCAACAAATACCTTGATCTTAATAATCAGTATCTGGGTGTTTTTGCTTGAGCTGTGCAGTGAAAGTCTCAAGCAACAAAATTACTTTGAATTAACCTGTTTTTGCATGGCTGCTCTTCACATAGCAACATTTTCAAACGATTTGGCTTTTCTTTGACCTCTTGGCTAAATGGACGCGGGACATTCACATATACGGACGAACCTAGCGTGTAGCAATGACAATCCCATTGCTCTTTGACCATCCATTCAGCCGCTCGTGCGGCCATGATCCCTCCTAGGTTAGTCCACTACTCTCTCGTGACCCCGACTCAAGTGTGCAACAATCAACATTACTCCTTGACATGGCCCCTTACTCTCTGACCTTTGAGCGGAGGAGGTCAGCCTCGACACTACATCATATCATCTTGTGTGATGCCCCGAGATAGTGATCTTGCCCATGAGCATAACTCATTAGTAACGAACCTCCACCTTAGATCAATGTTCTCATCACCATTGCATAATCGACATTAATAACTTGTAGAAAAACATGAGCGCACCACATAGTCTGAAGGTCGAACCCACTCTGATACTACTTGTCACAGACTTGTTTCAAATAGTGGTGTGCAACAACCTTATCTTGACAAGGATCGGATATGCGTCCCACATATGATTGAGGTTCACTAGTTTCATCATGTACTGGACTTAAGTCGAGCTTGTGACAATACAATATTAAAACATTCATAAGCCAAGCTCGAGCTTTAAAAATAAAGTTGGCCGAGCTTGAGCTTTCTTAAATTAAACATTGTCACGGACCAGTCCTTTAAACATTCAACTTGTGACAATACAATATTAAAACATTCGCAAGTTGAGCTTGAGCTTTAAAAAAAACTCTAAATGGCTGAGCTCGAGCTTTTTTAAATTAAACGAGCCAAGCCCGAGCTTAGGCGAGCTCGGGCTCGACTCGGCTCATTTACACCCCTAGCAGCAAATATGCTGCCAGCAGCAACAACTTAGTAGGTAGGCATTAACAACAACTTGGGTGTTCAGCGGTAACTAGGTTACTTATGACAAACTAATCATTAACAGTAACTAACTTATTGTTGAAGGAGTTACCACCGACTGTTAACAAAGTTACTACTGATGTAACCAGATAACTGCCAATCATACGCTTTCATGAAGAGTTGCGTCGTTTTAACATATGTTTTCACACAAAATTAATACTAGTTCTTGTTGAACTTTCTGAATTATCCGATTAAGAAATCGAACCAAAAAATACTTTAATTGAATGTGTTATCAACACAACTCAGAAAGCTATGCGAGGAATTTACGAAAAACAAACTTTACAAAATATTTGCTTAATTGCTTCATTGGTTATAGTATCCACAATAAGCGTACCCAAAAACATATTCTATGTGGCACCCCCTCACTCTCTTGCCTCGCTCACGTATTTCTCACTCCTCCAAAAACACCCTCAAACACTCTTTCTCCTCTCTCTTCCCTTCACTCATATAACTTGTTTGACTCATTATTCCATAAAAAACATCCCTTCGTCTCTCATCCACATCACTCCCCTTCTCTTCCACCTCGTCATTTTTACCTCGATAACATAAAAAAAACTCATATTAGGAATGCTCTTAGGCATTCTCCAACGCGAAGTAGCAGACAAGCTTGGACACCGGCATGGTTGGACGACAGTGTTGGAGGCTTTGCCTAAAGGCATGTTTATATATATATGGAAGAGTTCAAATGATAACCAACTTTTTATGTGATAATCGTGATAACCACTCTCAAACAATCACATAATTTATAAATTATTTTTTCTTATAATTGTTAAAAGAGTATTTAAGTATCTTGAACATAAATACAGAAATGATGAGTCTTACATATACGTACCAAATAATGTTACATATACGTGATACATAGTGTTTACGCATATGTAATACTAACAGAATGATAATTGTTACATATACGTAACACTATGTTTGAGAGAGGTTTTTATGGTTATTACATAAATATTGGTTATTATTTGAACCTCATCCTATATATGGAAGAGTTCAAAACCTCACCCTATATATATATATATACACACACACACATATATATATAAGGGATGGTTCCCCTAAGAAGTGCAAGAAGTCTAAGAAGCAATCTCACCCATCCACTTGGATGATTAAGAGTTGAGATTTAAGTGTAGGAAAAATAAGGAGTGGAGGGACATTTTTGGAAAACCCACAATTGTTTACTTTTTTCAAATTCCCCCATTTTTTTAAACGTACATAACTTTTTCATACGACATTTTTTTAAATTACACCATAAAATCGAGCGTTTTTACCTTTAATTCGAGTATAGTATTAATATATTTTTTTATAAAAACAAAATCGACACTTAATGAAATTGTGTTACTTTACGTAAATGTGTTAGTTTCTGGTAAAACAACACAATTAACCGTGCTGCATTGTAAAACATTACAATTAACCGTGCTGCTTTATCATAAAACAACACCAAACATAACAATTAATTGTGTTGTTTTACTATAAAACAACACCAAAACAACACGGTTAATTGTGTGGCTTGCTCTTCTTAGCTAACCCAACACAAACAAAACCAACACAACAAAACTAGTATATCAAACCAGCACAAAACAACATTTTGATGCATAAGCTTTTTGTTGCCTACCACTGAACCGTTTTGTTGGTGTATGAATGCTTTAAATTTTATTTTTAAAGAATACTACCAAATTAGGCACATATTAATTGATTAAAAGCTTTATGCACAGCTCTTAACCTTTTTTTAGCTCTTAAGTCTTAACATTTTTATATTGGTCTATCAATACTTTAATTTAATTAAAAGGCCAATGTGACTAAAGCTTCTGTTCGATTTCTTGTTCTTTTGAATGTGGTAGATTTTTATGATTTCTTGATATGCTTGAATTTTTTTTAATGTGCTAAATTTTGACTAAAGAGAAAAAGAGATTTGTGCTAGATAAAATACAACACATGTGACATTTTCAAATTCAGCACTGAAAAAACAACACATAAATCAACATTGAAAATACATCACACAGAATCAACACAATAGTACAACATAGAAATACAAAACACAAGTTAGCACAGTTACAAAAATACATCACATAAAAATATAGCATAGAAATACAGCACAAAATTCAATAAAGTCACAAAAATAGAGCACACAATTTCAGCATAAAAAAAATACAATACAACACAAATATTATACCTAGAAATATACAGCACAGTTTTTAAAATTGAATTTTTTTATACAACAATACTATACTCAAATTAAAGGTAAAAAAACGTTTGATTTTATGGTGTAATTTTTTTAAAAAATAATGTCCTATGAAAAAGTTATGAACGTTTAAAAAAAGTGAGGGAAGTTGAAAAAAGTCAACAAAAGTGTCTATTACTTAAATACCATTCTCCCATTTTTCTTCCTACACTTTGATTTCAACCCTTGAATATCAAATTTGATGGTTAAGATTACTTTTAGCCTTATTATGCAAAACATACTTCTTATTTGAACCATTCCCTATATATATATATATATATAGGGAATGGATCATTTGAGAACTCTTAAATATTTTGAGAACTCGTCAAAAAACCAATCAAAACCAATTTTTTTTTGTTTTTACTATCTTTATTACTAAATACAACATAAAAAAATAAATTTATATATGTAAATTTACATGTATTCATATATTAAAAAAATATACACATTTGTAAGTTTACCACTTACACGTGTGTAAGTGTTTACCATTTACACATGTGTATAAATTTTTTTAAAAATAATTTAAAGAGAAGAGATGTATTAATTGGAGAGATAAATCATGTTTTATGTTGTATTTTAATAATAAATGTAGTGTAAACAAAAAAAATGGTTGTAATTGGTTTTTTGACGAGTTCTCAAAATATTTAGAGTTCTCATTTGAACCTAACCCTATATATATACATACATACATACATATATATATATAGGGGACGGTTCCACTAAGAAGTGGTTTTTCGCTAAGAAATCCTAAGAAGTGGGTCAAACGAACTCCGATTGAGCTCATTCTAGCGGCGTTGGAACCGTCTGATCGAACCCTAACCCGGACCCAAAAACCTAAACCCCCTCCACCCTCACCCCTAAAAACCTAAGCCCCCTTCCAACCCTACCCCGAAAAGCCTAAAGCCACTACCCCACCCCCCAAAAACCTAAACCCCCCAACCCCCCAAAAACCTAAACCCCCCACCCCCAAAAAACTAAACCCCCCACCCCCACCACCCCAAAAAAACCTAAACCATAAAATCTAAACCCTAAGGCTAAACCATAAGACTAAAACCCTAAAATTCAAACGTAAAATCTAAACCTTAAAAGCTAAGATGGTAGAGTTCGGCGAGACTGTTCCAACGCTGCTGAAATGAGCTCAATCGGAGTTCGTTTGATATCGTTTCTTAAGGTTTTGTCATTTATTAGATTTCTTAGCGAAAAACTACTTCTTATTTGAACATCCCCCTATATATATATATTAAGACGGTAATGCACCTTCATGAAATGAATTGTACACAATGGTTATATTTCCACGAAACGACTATATTCAGAAATTTAAATCTACAACGACTACCCCCCACACCCCGTATAACACTATAAATGTAATGAATTGCACACAATACATGACATGATACTATTTACGAAGGTAATGTGCCTACATGCAATTTTGTAGTGAACGACACATAATACACTATAAGATACTATCTTGTAGATGTATTATATCCTAAATGAGCCACACTAGTTAAATTTTTTCACATATCCATAAAATCGAAGATGCAGGAATTAAAGTTAATCACAAATCTGCAAGAAAGGATGCTGAGAGTGCCTTTGGTGAACGTCAAGCTCGATGGGGAATTATATGAGATCCAACAAGAATTTGGAGTGTGTAAGTAATAAGCGAAGTAATATGTGTATTCATTATTTTGCATAATATGATCGTCTAAAATGAAGGACATGACATAACTGAGTAGTCGGACGATGAGGTAGAACCACCAAGTTATGAACATGGTCTGACAACAGAGTTCGAAAGTCACATGGCAAGATTCAAAAGTTTGCGTTATAGTGAAGCTCATCATACGCTTCAAACAGATTTAGTGAAACATATATGGTCTCTTAAAGGTAGTTATATTAATGTTTCATAACAGTTTAATTTTAAATTTATATAATTTTTATTTTGCAATTTTAATCTTTTTTAAATCTAGAATATACTTTTTAAAATATATTATGTTATTTTAAATTATACGAAACTAAAAAAAATTTATTATAAAAAATAATTTGATTATGGAATATAAATATAAAAAATAGGTGATAG
Source organism: Smallanthus sonchifolius (assembly GCA_023525975.1). NCBI lineage: Eukaryota > Viridiplantae > Streptophyta > Magnoliopsida > Asterales > Asteraceae > Smallanthus > Smallanthus sonchifolius. The sequence goes on from CM042033.1 coordinate 79,039,080, forward strand.
ATATACAAATGAAATGATACATGTGAAGAGATGTAGAATTTAAGAGAAAATGATTATTTTTAAGGATAAGTGAAAATACATGATTTTGAGTGTTTAATGGTGTTAGCAATTGGGATGGTCTTAGAAACTTAGATGAGACTATATCCATCCGGTCCTTCCAATAATCAATCCATCTCATCTTGTGTTTGATCATTTCTCTCTCCCACGTGCTCTCTTTCCTCCATGTAGGAGTATCATTGTTCAGTTGAATCGAATCGGGTTATCCAAATCAAGTTATTCGAATTTGAAAATTTTAAAACTGAAATCGAATTCGAATAAAATTCGCACAACCTGATTCAAATAAGTTTATTCAAATTCGAATTGAATTCAGTCTATTCGAATAAACCGATTTAGAACTTTTTTTTCAAAGATTCAAAATTATAATAAAAAACTCAAAATTAGCCCATAATTTTAAAGGTCATGTAATTTGAGGCCCAATAAGTATTAAGTTGATAAAGTCTAGAAAGTGAAAAATGAATACCTCGTATTATATAAAAAATAAAAAATCGAATCGGTTCAAGATAGTTAAATTCGAATTCGTAATAGTTATTCGATTCGAATAAGGATTCGATTCAAATAAACCGAAAGTCGAATTCGATTCCAGGTTATTTGAGTCTGATTCATGGCCATTTATAAAATCATTTCTGTTTTTTAAATACGATATAAATAGCTATCGTTAGATAAATTTTCTGATAGCAGGCTGTACTAAGTCTCAATTTAATATCTACGTGTCCATGCCCAATTAGTCAATGATGTACATGAACCAGCTGTACAGAAACTCATTTCAATCCATTTTTCTTTTATGCAAAGATCTAATTTAAAACCCTAGAAAAAACTTGTGTGTGTGTTTGTTCACACGTTCAATTCCATCATCTCCAGGAAGAAATCATGAGTGAACCAGAAAAGGATCGCAATCAATATCAGTACCAGCATCATCCGGATCACCAGCAACCACCACCGCCACCGCCTCATCAGTACAGCACTTTCCATGGCGTTCACAACTATCCTCCTCAGCCAGTGATTGGCTTCCCTCAGCATGCTCCCCCTCCCGGAGCACACGGTGGACCTTCGGTCAACCCTTACGCTCACGGCTACCAAGCCGTCCAAGGTATGACTATGTCAAAGTCAAATAAACGGTCAATATTCAATACTACCTGTTCCTGAAAATTTGCAGCCTTCAATTTTAGTTAATCGAGTTGCGTATGAAACACGATTAACAACAATATCCTGCAATGTGGATCGTTTGACTGTTGAATTGAATATCAAAGAGTTTATATATTTCATAGTTACTGTGATAGTTGTTTTTAGTGCACTTGTATGTAATGTAGGAATTAACTTTTCATTTTGATCTGCTTCCCATCTCAAAAGTAGATATTGATGTTTTGAGTGTTTGACCAATTTTTGAGTTTGTTGTTGATGGATAAGATTATAGATCCATGAGATTGACATCAAATTGTCATGCTAGTTGTACAAAAGCTCAATTAGTTTCTGGACAGATGATATATTTTTTGCTGAAGATATGTTGACTTTATTTTAACGCTGTTCTAGGTTATGCTGTTGCTGAAGGAAGACCTGTGACTGTGAGAGAGAGTCGCCTTTCTTGCTGTGGTATTGGTATTGGATGGTTCTTGTGAGTTGTCTTCTTGTTACATTAAATGAAGTAAAATATTGTTGGTTTCTTGTATGTGTTTACTCTTTGCATATACTCCCTCATTCCAAATAAATTAATCAAATAACATATTCGGTTTTAGAACGTCAATTTTGCAGCATGTTTCATTGTTTTAAAAGTTTTCCTTTGTCCAAATTGAATGGATATGGTTTAAAAGATACCTAAAGTATTTGAAAACACTGTTTTATAAAGTTTGCTTAGGATCTTCAACGATAAAAAATAAACTTTAGGGACTTCATGAGAGATGCAATTTCACCTTTTTGTCTATGCATCTTAATATGTTATGGTATAACCTGCCAGAATGGGGATAAAGGTTTCTTTAAGTGGGATTACTTACTTTCAATTTTCCATAATCGTTGGTTGCTTTTGAGGGATTTGATAAAAGTTACCACTTACCATTTATGAGATAGGTAGCCAAGTGTTTTTTCCCATCATCCAGAAGTCCCACAATATGCTCTACTATTTGCCTATTTAGTGTATAGAAAAAGATAATATTTTGACTATGCTTGTAATATGCCTACCTTTATTAAGCTTTTACTTAATTAATGTTTCAACTGCACTTCATACTTTTTCCTTTACATGTCACATGACATATTTGTTTAGCCTTTTTTGGAATCAGTTAGTATCTAGTGGGCCTTGTTAGAGTTATGTTATCATTTAGTGGCCAAGTATGGGTTGGTAAAGATATGGTGTGGGCCTGATTGGTAATAACCGCTAAACTCACCTTTTGCAAAAGTTTTCAGTTTCAATAATAATGAAAGTTTGGTGTTAGGGAAAAAATTAAAAGAAATAACCACTGCACTTAGATACATCTTTACCCCCAAATTTTATTTAACGGAGAACCAATTTGCCAAACGTCTTAAATTCCTCTTCTGATTTTGGATGGTTTATTATTATTATTATTATTATTATTACTATGATTCATATTTAGTCACTTATCCTGGTCAAACTGCTTTAACATCCTTCTGATTTAACTAATTTTTATCCCTGAAGGTTCATTGTGGGTTTCTTCTTAGCTGCAATCCCCTGGTATGTTGGAGCATTCATTCTACTATGTGCTCAATATGATGACAGAGAAAAACCTGGATATGTTGCATGCCTAATCGCTGTAAGATTTCTCTTGCTTTTAGTAGACAAATATTACTTAATCAAAATTTTATTACCAGTCAATCAGTAAGCTAAGGGGGTGTTAAATTGGTTCAATGGAATGTGAATTTGAATTCTATTCTTTACCTGCTTGGTTAATTGGTTGATTGAGTTTGATGAAATTGGAATATGAATTCAAGAGAGAACATGTTCGGTTGGAGGATGAAGGGATTTGGCTCAAATTCCTTCAACCAGAGGGATCAATGTTCCTTCCATATGGTGAAGGAATTCAACTAAAGGAGTTGGAATCTCCCACTCCCTCACAAAGTCACCATGCCACCGCCGTCACCACCACATTCCAACTTTCTTTAACAAATTTCAAACCAAACATAATTATTTTGTCAACCAAATGCATTAAAAATTCCAATTTCTTTGACATATTTCAATTCCAAATCAACTTCCTTCAGAAAACAAGATTCAAATTTACCAAATGCCTTTAAGATAATGAATATGTCATTTTGCCATGCAGGCTATTATTGGAACAATTGCTGTGATTTTTGGTGTTACAAGTTGATGACTGGTACTTCACCAAGCATTTAAGGTCAGTTGTATTGAACTCAGAAGTTGACTGATGCATATAAGAAATGAATCCAATGGATGGTCCCTTTGTTTTAAATTATATTTATTTGAAAATGGTTGTATTATGGTGTGAATTTGTAATGTGGGAGTCATGTGTCAAGTGTTACATGTTACCTTACCTTAGTTGTTAATTGCATTTGCATGTATATAATAACCACTACTCCTATCAAAGAATTATGTGTTTAAGTATTTCTGATTGTAACTTGTAAGTTTGTCAAGAACACATTTTCAAAATAAAGTTGGGGTTCTTTTCTTCTTCTTCTTCTAAGAAGCACAGTTTAGCCTGGATCTGAATGTTCCGATTTGAACAAGATCCGGATAGATTATCATGTATTTTCTTGTGAGTTGATCACCTTTGTTAAGTCATGTAAAACCCTAAATAACTTAGATTGCTAGGGTAAGTAAATTGCTGTGTTCACGAGGAGCATGTGGTTCGTAGAACATGTCTTGTTTGATTATAAAATTAAACCCAAAGAGTTGATTGAAGATTGAATTAAACTAAAGCTAAACTAATTGGCAAAAAAATTAAGAAACACAAAAGCACACGAACACGAGAGTTGAAACTGGTTACGTAGATAAGAAACACGCAATCACTTTCAGTCTTGGGTAGTCCTGTGATTTTTTCCCAGACTCAAATTTGGACTTTAAATATAAGTTTCTGGGTTGAATGCTATTTGCAAAGGATCTAAATGGTAAAGAAAAAGAATGATAAACGAGTAAGGATAGGATGGGCCATAAAAAAGAGATGATGATTCAAAATGGGTGGTACATTTGTAGCTACCGAGTAACCGAAAATTATCCTCTGTCCTCAAATCACCAATGATTTAATCATCTTCAACATCGAAATTAAAAGCAATCTTTCCAAGTAACCTAAAGGCTAAAACCACCCTGTTTCTCCTCGTGATTTCAGATTCCTCCTTTATGGACTATGTCCTTGAGTTTTTATTATATTATCACTTTCATGAGGCCGTGAATCGAATTCTTTGTTGTTTTGCTTCTTGTGTGCAAACCAAAAGAGTGACAGTAAAGGCGATTTGAAGTTCAAAATCGGATTTCTCGTTAAAGAAAAAGTTACGGTTTCATCAAAATTAGGTCTACCATCATATTCCATACCGGTTTCGTATGCATCCCTCATTAGAGAGGTAATTGACCCACGAAATCAGTCAAATGTGAAGGAAACAATGGATTGATCTTCACGATACCGGAAATAGTATGACATGGTTGCTTCTTAATCACAGATTTGATGAGAAGGCCTTCGAATCCAGTTAAGATGAGAGTAATCCATGATCCTAGTTTTTATATCGAGTTTATAAGTACCTTCATTTTAATCTGTTAACAAATGTAAATTGTCCTGCTTACTTGGAATCATGTCCAATGTATTAAACTATTACATATTGACGCAGGAAAAAAGCACACAACCAAATTCACCATTTTCAAAACAATCCGTTTCGACTCGTATCCATCTTTGTCAAAACCCGTTCTATCCCAGAACCAAAATAACCATTTTTTAAATGGCACATCCTGGCCTGTTATCCCGTTTAGTCTAACCCACCCGTTTTGCCAGGTTTAGTTTTGGGTGTGGTTACTTAGTGGTAAGACTTGGTTTCTTTAATCACCTACATAGATATTACTTATCTTGATCATATTATTAACCTAGAGTACAACATGATCCGAATGACGTACTATAAATCATCTTTTGAATTAACAAAAGATTCAAGCACACTAAAACGAATACAAATCACATACATATGATTAACACACGGTCAAATGTTTAAAAAATTTATTACTCAATAGAGTTGGATTTTTACTTTTTAACTCGATGTTTGATATATGTATTCGACTAGTTACACATACATAACATATATATCCTTATGTAAATACGAACTCGAGTATCACATTTCGATACAAGTTTCAGTGTCGAATACAAATACCAGTATACCACACCTCGATGTTAAACCAAAAGTAACCAAACCATATAGTTGTCTCTTATTTCATGCCTTTTTCCTTGTATTTAATTGGTGTTTCAGTTCTTGCTCACTTGGTGAAGATTACATAGCTTATTGTTTGTTTTTTCGTCCAACTTCCGGCTGACTTTGTTTATTAAATAAAATTATCTACCGTTAAAAAAACGAAAAGAACTAGACGACAATAAAGATAAAAAGGAGCACATCCTTAACATTGAATTTCCACCACAAAATCTCTATTATAATAAAATACTAAATAAATGGACACATATCATCACCATATTCCACCTCACAAGTTTTTTCCCCCTAAAATCACATCTACATCCACTATTCAATCTTTCTATATTTAGCTTAACTTTTTAAAAAAATTATATAAATAAACATTTTACCAAATCAATTCACCATTATTACCATTGACTCAATTTTTTTTAAACTATCATCAGAAGTGAATATTTTAAAAAAACCAAGAATAAAAAATAGGAGATTAAAAAAAACGAGTATTTAAAGTTTCATTATCAAAAAAGCGATTTTTTAAAATTTTATTATTAAAAAAGCAAGATTTTTTAATTTTACATAAAAAAGTTTGAAAATACTACTTTTGTATTTTAAATAAATATGTGTTACAATAAAGTTTACTAATTTTTAATTAGTAGTTTTTTAATTAAGTTTGATATTTATAAATAAATTTTTTATTTTGATTTGAAATTTTAATAGTTAATTTTAATTAAAATTAAGAAATTTATAAATATTTATTTTTAAAAGTGTATTATATTTTAAACTTTAATTTTTATTTAAATGACGAGATTTTTTTTTCAAAAAAATATGTTTGGTTTCAATTCTAATTTATTAGTTTTAACTTTTTTCATATTTAATTTTGGAATATTAAATTTAAATTATGTCGATATATTAAGGAGTGCGTTAAATTTTGGAATTTTAAAATTTGAATTTAAAACACGATATTTTGTTGAAATTTAAAGTTTATTTTTATTTTTTTATTTTATTTTAAATGAGAGATTAAATATTAAAATTTAGCGAGATTTTCCGTATAATAGGCGAGATTTAAAAAAATTAATTTTATTTTGATACGTAAATTTAATTACAAGTTAAATATTTATAAATATGTTAAAACTTACAACATCAAGGTTAAAGTTTATTCAAAAGGCTGATAGAGTTTCAAAAAGTAATAAAATTGAGAAACAACGTATGTAAGGAAATCGTTGACCAATTTGATTATCTTCGATTTCTTTGACTACCTACTGGCTTCAATCAGGTTCGCACCGTTTGTGACCTTTTTTAGAACGGTTTTGACTATTTTGTGTTTTCAGTCATTGAGGAAAATAAACTCTATTCTTTGTTGCATTTAGTGGGTGTTAACATGAAAAAGTTACCAATACAACGTCAAATGTTGTATACAATGAAGTATATTCAAATTTGTAAATCATCATTGTAAGGTTTCATTTGACATGTAATTTAATGTATTGTAAAAAGTACACCACTTATGAATTGTATTTTCATGTATTTTTTTTGATGTTTTGATTACTCTCATCCATATAATCTTAACATTTAATAACATGAAAAAATTACCAATACGATATCAAATTTGTATAAAAAGAGGTATTAAAATATTTATCATTATAGTTTTAACCTTTCACCCCGTGTAACACATGAGGTTAAAGTTAGTATACTATATATTTATACATAACAAGTGTTCTTTCTTACTTTTTACAGCCACCAATCCAAGACTTTTCCTGCCTCAATAATGTGCACATCAAAGAGCCGACAACTCCTCAAATTGAATTCTTTGTGTACCTAGGCTTGAGGCTCATCTTTCTGCGCCGCTCTTATGTTTCCAGCCGACCAGTCCCAATGTTGCAGCCCCGCCAGCGATAAAGTGAAGTTTTAACCGAGGGTATGAATAAAAAATATACTTATTAAAAGAATGTGATTTCCACATGTTCTTTCATAACCGATCTTCAAACTTTGCGGATGTCCAAACATTTTACTCATTAAGAGAAAAATTAACAATGTGATCATTAAACGTCATGTTAGTTGTAACCAGTGACGGATCCAGGAATTTTTTCCAGGGGGTTCACTATTTTTATATGCTCCAATTTTATAGGGCCGGACATAAAAAAAATTCGGTTCGGGTCGGTTTGATTGTTCGGGTCGGGTAAGCAGTCAGTGGTGAACCGGTTATGTTACCGGTCCACTAGTAGGACCTGTTGAACCGGGTTTAAGAACCGGATTATATTCTAATCATTTTAAAAATATAATAAATATATACATCTAAAAATAAAAAATAAAAATAAACTTTAAGTTAAATAAAAAAATGGGAAAATCTCTCTGTCTCTTAGTTAATAAACCCATACTTCACCCAAATGAACAAATGCAAGTTTGTTTTTGTACGTCCTTCAAAGACTGCTCAAACCCAATTTAAGGAAGTTAATCGATCATAACAAACATCAAGTTCTTACATAATTCTTTATAAATTTCTAACTTTTTTATTTAAACTTCAGATTAATATCACATGAGCTAGTTCTAGTTAATATGGTGGGATTAGCAATGAAGGTGAAAAGAATTCGCGGTAACTAATCAAACATCAAATAAATATTTAAATTGAACTAATCAGACACTTAATTTTCAAATTGAACCTAAAGTGTGATAATGAACTACAATTAAATATCGTTGATAGATTAATAGTACATAGGAATCAAATTCAAATTAACATCTAAAATCTTAATAACATCTAAAATCTTAATAACATCTAACATTTAAACTAACATTCAAACAAGTAAACAACAAACATTAAAATAACCCTAACAACAAACATTCAAATTAACATTTAATCTAACCTGTGGTATGTGGGCAGGGGAACACCGGAGCAGGTGAGCAGCAGCAGTGGGTCGTGGGCGGCGCCGATGGGCAGGTGGATGGCAGCAAAAGGAGGGCAGGAGGCAACCTGCGCCAGTGGGCAGGTGGATGGCGAGCAGGAGCAGCATCTGCTGAGTTGTTTTTTTCCCCTAATTTCTCACTCAACTCCTCCATCCATCCCTAATTTCTATTTTTCTTTGTTGTTGTTCCCTCTTCTAGTCTGAGCCCAAGTGAAGGCCCAACATAAACAAGAAACAATTAAATAAATAAAATGGCTTGGCCCATCATACGAAATCAGCTAAAAGAAAAAGGTTTTAAAAAATGTTGGTAAAGGGATTCGAACCCACAACCTCCGTGTTATAATGCAAAAGCCTAAACCACTACACTACTTGTGAAACTTTGTAAGGGGGTTCACCCTATAATATTTTAGGGGGTTCACCACAGTTTTTTTACCTACCGTTACACTAAAATTCTGAAACTCGGGGGTTCCTGTGCACCCCCCGGTTACACTTAAGTCCGCCCCTGGGTGTAACATATTCTTTCGGTCTCTATCGCATCCTTTTCTGGTTTGGGGAGTTCTCGAGGTTCGGACAAAGTACACACAGTGCATGTATCTCTTAAATTAAAGGAGTCAAACTCAAACTTAAAGTTTCTTAAGTTAAATGAGTTTAGCTCGACTCGACTTGACTCCTGTGTTGGATTTTATGGACCGACCCGATGGACGACTGACCGAGCTATGACCCGTAAGAGTTACACCTAAGGCAACGAACATTAAATCAACTTAACCCGCTTAACTGGTAATTACGAACTGTTAGCGAGACGATATATTTTATATATATTCGTTAAACGGGATTTATTATTTATACAAGTTTATAAATAATAATTTATATTTATTTGTTTTAATCTTTTATTAAAACAAATTAAATGGTTTTAGGCTTGTCATTAACTATTGGGTTTTAGACCCGGTAGTGATTCAAAAGAGTTATATTATGTTTTTGGGTTTTATTCTAAAATATTAATATAACTATATATATGTATCTTTTGAACGACAACAAAACAGTAGAAGAAAACTTTTGTTTTCTTTTGGTTTATGTGAGCCGCCAAACAAGATACCAAAGCCAACACAGGAAATCGATTTGCTTTTCCTCTTTGGCAAATTCGTAAAGCAGCTAGCAGGGGTTGCTCCTGCCTTTACAAGTTCCGCCAACCCCGGTGCTTCCCGTTCTCTCGCGTTCGGTTCGTGATCTAGCAACGGTTTGTTGTACCTAGGTGTCTCAACCGGTTAATCATTAACCACTAAGGTATATTTAATCTAATCAGTGGATTAATTGTTTCTAGTGTTTGCGTGTTCATAACCAGATCCTGTTCGGTTTGTCAGTGCTGTTAAAAGGTTTTGATTTTATTTTCCGCTGCGTAATTGTTAATTAACTGAATTAATTAATTTATCTGTCAAAACCCGTTTTGATAAAAAGTCAAACTGATCACCACTAAACCCCGACAATGGTATCAGAGCCTGGGTTATAACACGCAAATCGAAACCGGTCTGGTTTTACCAGTTAGATTAATCACAAACTTTAACTATCTTGAAGTTTCTAATCTGATCTGTTTTTGGGGCAATTTTATTTGTTTATTTTATTTGGTCATTTTTTTTATTTTATTTGACCAAATAAATTGCCCGTATGTGATTGTGTTGAATATGTAAATCTGGTCCGACCCATGTGATTGAGTTGTTTCTGTTTATTATTCAGTTTTAGGTTTTACGGTTTTGGCCCACTTTTGATGGCTCAAAGTTGTAATAGAATATGCTTTTTAATTT